>OX465545.1:3814084-5085446 GCA_950022985.1 Udea ferrugalis
GGCCAGCTGCTTACGCGGCGCCTTACCACCGGTGGACTTACGAGCAGTCTGCTTGGTACGTGCCATCGCGTGTCAGTTCAGATAAAAGTTAGAGAGAAATTTTACAATTCAATGCGACCGTACGCCGTGAAGTGTCTGGACGATATAAAACCGCGCCTCGTAGGATGTTGCCTTTTTATAGGGTTCATGGAGGTGGGAGAGAGATAGAACACTTTAGTTTTATTATCGTCTCGCTCGCACAGAGCGCAAGTCGCTCAAGGAACGAGCGACATAGGTAATGATATACCTGTGTACCTAGATTTCGTATGTAGCTTAAAAGGTAGATGAATATATTTATGGTAGAAAGTTCAGACTTTTCACAAAAGTAAGTAATGTAAAATATGTTATAGCGTATGTAGCTATCTATATGATATAGCAGCTATAGCATTAGCAATAGCAACCTCAAATGGCAACGTCAATACCGTCAATAATTATTTATACCATTTTGTAAAATATTAAATGAAGGTAACAATATTTTAACTTTTATCATTATTCGCTTTTCAGGAGGCTCGCTCGCTGCAGGCATGCCGGGGCCGGGGCCGGGGCCGGGGAAGGCGATGTTGGCGTTGGCGTTGCAGTCACTTCTGAGAAAATCGCTCTGACATTGTCTCAGCGAATGGAGGTTATTTTTGATTTATATATTTTTTTTAATATTACTTCTGTATGTATTTACAATTATTATTATAAAAGAAAAAAAAAAAAACAATTCAATATGACTGGATTATCTATACCTATACCTTGGCAGTATTATATTGAAAATTCATGTATTATTATTTTTATTACCATTTACGCTACCATCATTACTGCTACTACTATTAAAAGAAATAAAAAAAAAATGGGGGGCCACATTAAAAAAAAAAAAAACATTTTTTTTAATCTTTCCTGCTATACTGGATGTCGGCTCGTCCTTATCTGTGCACGCGTGTGTGATATATTTTTTTTCTAATTGTTGACTCATTCTGTCGTATGAAACATATTAAAATATGAATAGCATTTTGTGGCCCTGAAAAGGGCCTTTTGGAGTATGTTGACTGACGAGGATGCGCAGAGCGGAGCAGTGTGATAAATCTGTCTGTCCGCCGCTGCCTCCGCGTCGATCGTCGATGTGCCAAGTCTCTCACTTGGAACTGGTGTACTTGGTGACGGCCTTGGTGCCCTCGCTGACGGCGTGCTTAGCCAGCTCTCCAGGCAGCAGCAGCCTCACTGAGGTCTGCACCTCCCTGGAGGTGATGGTGGAGCGCTTGTTGTAGTGAGCGAGGCGGGACGCTTCGGCGGCGATGCGTTCGAAGATGTCGTTCACGAAAGAGTTCATGATCGACATCGCCTTACTGGAGATACCGGTGTCGGGGTGCACCTGCTTGAGCACCTTGTAGATGTAGATGGCGTAGCTCTCCTTCCTCTTGTGCTTCTTCTTCTTCTTGTCGGTCTTAGAGATGTTCTTCTGGGCTTTGCCAGATTTCTTGGCGGCCTTTCCACTGGTCTTGGGCGGCATGTTGAATACAATGCACTTGTATAGTATGCGAGCGAGACAGACACTACCAGTCGACGGGGCGAACGGTAGAGTGTGATGCGGCGACTCGGGTTGTCATCTCGGCGTCCACTGGGCGGACGACGGGGAAACTGTCCGGGGCGATGGCCCCTTTCAGTGGTAGCGGTCGCCTACTGCTACAACAGTAGGGTCGCTGGGGTGCCACTGGCGAGGCTGGGCCTGCGAGCCAGTGGTGTTGCTTGGTTGTTGTGATGCCGGCGAGGACTGGGCCTCCAGCCGGCATCGCCGAGTGGGTCTAGTCCGGTAGTGGCCCGGCCGCCAGCGAGGCTTGCGCCTGCGAGCTAGCAGCCTGGGCTGGGTCTTCGTCGTTGGTCAGGAGATCGCGGGGCAGGGCCTTCCTGTCCGGAGGGCGGGTGTGGTACGGCGCGATGTCTCGGATGTGCGGGTGGTGAGACCTCCTCGCCCGTCCGAACATGCGCGTGGCTAGGCGTCCCACGAAGGCGCCTAGAGACTCCATGCGTAGGTCCCTCTGGATGATGTCATTCCTGACGTAGCGTGGGGCGTTCACGATGGTGCGTAGCGCCAGTGATTGTTGGGCATCTAGCTTCCTCCTGTGGCCCTCCCCAACCAGCGCATACCACGCTGGGGCTGCATAGGTGAGGCGGGAACGCACATAGGCTTTGTAGATGCCCAGCTTCGCTCGTAGAGGAAGGTTCGACTGGAGCAGCGGACGCAGTTGAGCTCGCGAGGAACGAGTTGCTCCTACCACATTCTTCACGTGTTGGGCCATGGTGATGCGGCGGTCTATGGTGACCCCCAGGTACTTGGCCCTAGGGGACCATTCCACCGGCTGGCCTAGCAAGGTCAGTCTTGGTGGCATCTTCACGGCGTAGCTCAGCAGCATGGCTTGTGTCTTCCCTACGTTGACTGACAACCTCCAATCATCCAACCACGACGGGAGCCGGTCCAATACTCGCTGCATCTTGGATGCGGCGTGGTGGGGCCTGATGGAGGTTGTGATGTAAGCTGCGTCGTCAGCGTAGAGAGCCAGTGTCACGCTTTCGTCAGCGGGGATGTCGTCAGTGTAGCGGGCGTAACATATGGGAGAAAGGCAACTGCCTTGAGGAACTCCGGCTCGTATGGGTCTGACATCGGAAAGGGCATCTTCCACTGCCACTTGGAAGCGCCTGTCTTCTAGGAAGGTGGCCACAGTCTTAACTATGCGACGGGGCATAGTAGACGTGGCCAGCTTGTACAGAAGACCCGAATGCCAGACGCGGTCGAAGGCTTTCTCCATGTCCAGGAACACTGCCACCGAGTGTTCCTTTCTGTTGTAGGCGGCCGCGACGTGATGGAGGACTCGTGCGAGCTGGTGGGTGGTCGAGTGCTCGGCTCGGAATCCGAACTGCTCCTCCCGTGGCTCGATGTGTGGTGTCATGATGGGCAGCAGCATTTTCTCGAATATCTTCGACATAGTTGGTAGCAATGTGATGGGCCGATAGCTTTCCGGTTTTGTGACGTTTTTCCCCGGCTTAGGAAGCATGATGACGCGTCCTTGCTTCCAGATGTGGGGGAAGTGGCCGAACCGCAAGATTCCGTTGGAGAGGCGGGCCAGGGCTGCTACTGAGCGCGGCGGGAGGCGGCGCAGCGCCTCGTTCGGGATGCGATCCGGTCCAGGGGCTTTCCTGAGAGGAGCGCGTCTAAGTGCCTTCTGCACTTGGCCTGGGGAAATCACTATCGGGCTTTCGTCGGGAGCTATCGGCTCCTCGAAGTATGCTCGAAGATATTCGGACACCATCTCTGCGTGCTCGAGATTCCGGGTTGGGTTCGGGCGGAATTGCTGCTCTAGGTGGTCCGCGAAGATCTCCGCGCGGTCCTCCGCGCGGTACTTGAGCGTGCCATCCCGGGACATCAATGGGCGGATTGGAGGCTTCTTGCCACTGAGGCGGCTGCACAGGCGATGGATGCCGTTCCAGTCGTCGACAGCTGAGTCCAGTTCGAGCTGCCAAGAGATCTCTGCGTCTGTGGCCAGAGCTTCTGAGATTCTCTCGGCTAGCTTGTTCAGCTGTGCCTTCATGGTCGGGCATCTGGATGCTTGCCAGGCTCTGCGTAGCTTTCGCTTCTCCGCTATTGCCTGCTTCAGTTTCTCCGGGATTCTTCGTCTAGAGCTGCGGGTGTTCGGGGCACTGGTGGTGGCGGCTTCAAGGCCGTCTGTGACACACATGGTGAACTCCTGCGCGAGCCGGTCTACTTCCTCCACGGATGTGATCGGAAAAGACGGCGTGTGTTCTTCCATGTGCGCGACGAAGACGGGCCAGTTGCACCTCTTCCGTTCTGGGAAGGTGAGGCGGATAGGCTGCGTTGGGAACTCCGCCAAGACGGGCTGGTGGTCCGAGATCAGATGGTCGTCCAGGACCTCGAGGGTGGGCATTCTGCTGATGCCCCGGACGAGCATCAGGTCAATGACGTCGGGTAGGTGGCTGGATCGGTACGGGTAGTGTGTCGGTACCTCTGGTCCCAGTACATCGTACCCGTGTGTTTCGGCGTCGGCTTGCAGGCGGGTTCCGCTGTCGCAGTTGCGTACAGAGTTCCACGCCGTGTGTTTACAGTTGAAGTCACCTGCCACTATAGTAGGCAGGTTTGCACACAGCAAATCGTGGATATCTGCTGTGGCAAGACGAGTGGATGGCGGCTTATAGAATGAAAACACACGGCATGGGGTGGAGTTTACGCATAACTCGACACCTAGTGCGTGTGTAGTGCGGAGAGTGGTGACAGGTGGCAGCAGCTGGTGGACGATGTTCCTCTTCACTAAGATCGCCAAGCCCCTGTAGGCGATTCCGTGCGGAGAAACTTCGTCTTGCCGGTAAACGTGGTATCCTGGGAACCTGCGTCGGTCAGCTGATCGAAGGTGGGTTTCTTGTAAAAGAACGACATCCACCTTATGCTCCGACAGCAGGTTCTTGAGCAGCCCAGTTTTCACCGGTGATAGGCCGTCTGCGTTCCAGAACATCATTCTCAGAGGGGGACTACTACACATCAGAGTATAAGTCTGCCAAGCCTCTGAGAATGATTGGTACGGGGTTCTTGCCCAGCTGCACAGCCTCAAGAACGGCTTGGAGTGTCTTGATGCACTCCGCAATCACTTTACTCCTCTCCGTCTGCGTATCCGAACCATCCAGCCCTGCCTTCGGCCCTTTAACAGGGGCACGGGCTAGAGCTGGTACCGGTGCGGCCACAGACGGCGGATTCTCCCCCTTGTGTTGCGGAGGATCGGGCTCTGACTGCTTCTTGCCCCTCTTTGGCTTTCGGTTCTTCCGCTTTCCTCTCTTCCGGGGACCGGACGCGGGATTGGCGGCTGCCATGAGGTTGTTCGGCGCGTCGGTTTCTCCAGCGCGAACAACGGAGGCTGCGGGTTTGTTGGCGGTGCGGGCCACAGTACCAGCCGCTTTGTTCCTGAATTCTTTTCTGAAGACAGGGCAGCTGGTATTGTTGGCCGTATGGTCTCCGCCGCAGTTGGCGCAGGTGGGCGGCTCTTCGCGGGGGCGCGGACAATCGCGGGCGGCATGTTCCTCGCCACAACGTACGCACGCCTGTGTGCGGTGACAATTGTGGGAGGAGTGGCGGAAAGTTTGGCATCGGTGACATTGCGCCGGGCCTTTCTTTCCCCTCCATCCCTCTATTTTAACTCCCGGCATGCCCAGTATCTCCGTGGAGTTATAAATTTCGGCTGCGTTGGAGGTGCGCTGGATTTGGGCGTAAAAGATGCAGCCTGGTCGGCCGCTCCTCGCCTTGATGTGGCGCACGTACTCGGCGTTGAAGCCGTTGTTCTGGAGGTCCTCCTTTATATCCTCCGGATCGGTGTTCTCCGGCAGCCCTCTGATGGCCACTTTCAAACTCCGCTCCGCTGGCAGCGAGTAGCAAAACCAGGAGATCCTGGTTTCTTTTTCTAGTTTGGTGAGGTACCTTTGTACCTCACGGTATTCTTTTTCGTGGGTGGGCACGAATTTGATGCCCCTGCCGAATGGTCTGGCATTTGGGGGGTGTCCGAGGATCTCCTTTAGCGCTTTGAAGTGCCGGGCCCATTCCGGCAGTACTTCGACTACCAGCGGGGGGTACTTCGGCGGAGGAGCTATTGGGGCGGTCGTTGTCGGTGGCGTTGTTGAACGCGGTGGCACTGGCGGCGGGGTCCCTGGTATTGGGGACACTGGTGGTGCCAGTGTGTCCATCGGGGACAAATCCAGCCGCGGCATCGATGGTTGCGGCTGGGTGCTCGGCGGCGACTGCTGTTGCCTTTTAGCAACGGCCGCGGCGAAGGGAATTGGCAGGTTGGTCGGCGGAACAAATCGTGTAGGCGATTTGACGCGCATACCAACCGTAGCCAGTGGTGCGGGCGGGCTCAGAGCCGGTGTGGGCATGACCATCGGCTGTGAGCTCGTCGGCGCAGTCATCCCTCGCGTGCGCGGGTCGCGTAGGTTACGCTGCGGTAGCGGGGCGGCATAGGTGGTGGGGACGCGCGGCGGCGCAGCCTGTTCGCGCGTGGGAACGAGGTCTGCGGGTCGCGACGCGGACGTGCTTGCCTGCGCGGTGGGCGCGGCGGACGCGGCGGGCGCAGCCTTGGGGCGCGCGGCGGCGGTATCGAGCGCGGCCACGGGGCGCGCGGGGGCGGCGGGCGCGGCCACGGGGCGCGCGGGCGGGGCGGACGCGGCGGACGTGCTGGGTCCGGCGAGTGCGGCGAGCACTGCGAGCGCGGGCGCTGCCTCGGGGCGCGCGGGGGTGGGGAATTGGCCGAGTGCAGCAGAGCCGTCCCAGGGGAAGCGGGTGTCACCCGCTCCGTCTGGGGATCCTGGCTTCTTCGGCTGCGTGACTTCCATGAAGTCACTCATCTTCCGGAGGTGCCCAGCTTTCAGGGTGCGATTCACGCACTCGGTGGGTTCGCTGGCCCTGACGAACACCTTTGGCCGGTGTTTCCGTTTCATCGGCTTTCCGACCGGATGCATCGTGAAAGTTCTTGCGTGTCACTGACGGTGCGGTAAACGCATAATCAGTGCAACGCAAGCACCTTCTCCGGTGAAATATTTGTTTTTATTTCGAAAAATAAAAACAAATATTTCTGCGGGTAGTTGGTGGTAAGTGGCACTGCTAGAGCGGGATACCGCTATTGCCCGACGTGGGTACCCTCAATTTCGCGACTGAGCGAGATGCACAATCGCGAGAGTGGGATAACAACACTGTCAGAGCGAGAAAGTTGGTTAGAGCGAGAGAGCGTATATTGGGTCGTATCGCAGCGACTAGCCAAGCTCGGCAGTCCCCCGTATTCACTGTGCCCTCCCCGGTGAGACCCGCTGGTGGGAGGCCGGGAAGTGACAACTGATCCTACGGGAGTCACGCGTTGCTGGATGCGAGAAGTAGTCCGTGCGAACGATACGAAGCCAATCCGATGCGGCGAACCGGGTATGCACTGGGTAGATATTAAAATGCCAACGCAGAACTAGCGACAGCGGGGTCGAGTGTAATGATCTCGATCCACCAATCGGAACGCCACTCGAGGCACGTTTTTAACCGTCGCGTCGCGTCCCCATCGTGTAAGCTGTGCCATGATCGCGGCGTTGGAGAGAGACGGCTAGATACAAGTTCCGTGCGTTAGAGCGAGAGGCGCATATCTCACCTTCCCTCTCGCTCTCGCTCGACCGAATTAAAACACCACTCAAAGTCATTAACGGCTACTTAAGTGAGAGCGAGATAAAAAATAATCTATGAAAATTAAATAAATAATATGCAATCTTTTTAGGTACCTACGTACCTACCGTATAGTTATTGTACACACATACAATACACACCAAATTCTAATAAATAAATAATTTGTATGTAAGTTTGTTTAATAATTTGCGGTGTCGAAGGACACACAGGATGAACGGTGTTAAAATTTTCACTAGAATTATTCAGGAAAAAAAAAAAAAAAAAAAAAAAAATACGTTTAAGAAAATAATAATTTGGTGTTTTTTAAATATTATAATATATATTCAATATTTATCATCATATTTTAAAGAATTTACTATATTGAATACTCATGCGGTTTTTATTATTGTGTGCATGTCTCGTGTGGGTAGGTAGGTAGGTAGGTAGGTAGGTTTATTTTTATTTTGGGTGTTTTGAAAATATTATAATATATATTCAATATTTATCATCATTTATTATAAAGAATCACTATATTAAATACTCATGTGGTATTTATTATTGTGTGCATGCCTCGTGTGGGTAGGTAGGTTATTATTATTTTATTTTTTGAAACGTAGTTTGACTCAATACTCTTATCGGTATGAAATTATTTATAAAAATAATTCAGAATAATTTTGCGGCCCTGAAAAGGGCCTTTTTGTTTGTTAATATATCGCGGCGCATCAGCGTCGCACGATATATCGGAGGAGAGAGATGTTGGCTCAGTTAATTTAAGAATTAAATTAAATTAAGCCTTCTTCTCAGTCTTCTTGGGCAGGAGCACCGCCTGGATGTTAGGCAGCACACCACCCTGGGCGATGGTGACACCGGAGAGTAGCTTGTTCAACTCCTCGTCGTTGCGTATCGCCAGCTGCAGATGTCTGGGGATGATCCTGGTCTTCTTGTTGTCACGGGCGGCGTTGCCGGCCAACTCCAACACCTCAGCCGCCAGATATTCCATCACGGCGGCCAGGTAGACAGGAGCGCCGGCACCGACGCGCTCTGCGTAATTACCCTTACGCAGCAGCCTGTGAATACGACCGACGGGGAACTGAAGTCCGGCACGGTTGGAACGGGACTTTGCCTTTCCCTTAACCTTGCCACCTTTACCGCGTCCAGACATGTTTGAATGGAGGTTTTAATTAACTTCACGTAAGTGTAAATGGACCGACACACACGCGGCGCGTCGACGAGCAGAGTGAGATAATTTTCTAGCCTTTTTTTTTTTTTTTTTTTTTTTTTTTTTTTGAATTGACTAGCTGTTAGTCCAAGGTGTGACTTTCACAGCTTTACCGGGCAATGGGGTGAGCGGAAGGCTCACAACCCCTAGCAGTTAAGTAACAGGCCTAAGGGTGCCCCCAGGGGGGGCCGAGCCTCGGCTTAGGGCGTTACTGGGACTAGGCAATCTAACGTAAGTTGGGGGAGAGAAGCGGCCGGGGACGTGCCGGTACCGCGAAGCATAACTAAAAGATTGGGGCCGCGACGCGCGTCCACGCCGGCGTGGACGATATCTCGGTCTTGTAGAGTGTTGGCTTGGCGCGAGCTGTTTGACGGAGGCGATGAAGCGGGTGATGGCATCATCGGGCTCTAGTGGGACATGTCTGGGACGACGATGTTTTCGGGACTTTTTGCCCTTAAGGGGCCTAGGGATATAATTAGAGGCCTGGACTACTAAGGGGTTTGGGTGGGTCATGGTAGAGTCGAAGAATTTGGAGGACAACTGTTTTAGATACTGCTGGATGGTAGGCAGATCTAAGTCTAAATGGAGATTTTCATTGCGTAAGAACCACGGGGCACCCGTGGCCTTGCGCATGAACCTATTCTGGAGGGTCTGTAGCTTATGAATAGAGCGGGAGGAGGCGTGTGCAAACACGGGGCTAGCATAGGTCATGATGGGGCGGATACAAGACGTGTAAAGTCGAACCTTATTTCTAAGGGACAACTTACTACGCTTATTGATAAGACAGTGGAGGCGGCCTAGGACAAAGGCGGCACGATCGCGGACTTTTTTAATGTGGTCTTGGAAGCTCAAACTACTGTCAAGTTGGACGCCTAAGTATCGAACTGTTTTTACCCAGGGAATAGGTTGTTCGAACATAGTGATTTCAGGGAGTTTGGGTGGGTCTTTATCGCGGCTCCTTTTGAAGAGGATAGCGGCGCTTTTGTCAGGATTGACTTCAATTCTCCACTTCCTAAACCAGTCACCGATTGTATCAGCGGCGGTTTGGAGAGATTTGAGAATGAAATCTAGTCTGGGGTGCGTACAATACAGAGCTGTATCGTCAGCAAAAAGAGCTATCTTAATAGGTGCCCGAGGGCAATCAAAGGTTGGGAGATCGCTAGTGAACAGCGTAAACAGGATGGGGGACAAGACGGAGCCTTGAGGGACTCCGGCTCTTATGGGGTGTGGTTGAGACAGAATGCCTTCCACTCTGTAGCGAAAAGAGCGATTTGAAAGGAAGTCTCGAATGATGAGCACGAGACGATCTGGGACACCAAGTGTATATAGCTTGTAAATCAAGCCATTGTGCCACACCTTATCAAACGCTTTCGCTACATCGAAAAAGAGGGCGCCGGTTCTGTGGCACTTTTGCCTACCAAAACCGGTTAGGACTTGCTCGACTATGCGATGCACCTGCTGGACGCAAGAGTGTTTGGGTCTAAAGCCAAACTGCTCGTCAGGAAGGAGGCTCTTGGACTCTACATAGTCCTTGAGTCGTCTAAGGATGATACGCTCGTAAAGTTTCCCTATGGAACTTAAGAGACTAATGGGGCGGTAACTAGTGGGTTTGGATCGGGGTTTGCCTGGCTTGGGAAAGCCAATGACAATAGCTTCTTTCCACGCTTGCGGAAAGATGTTGTTACTCAAAGCTGCGTTGAATATCGCAGTGAGAACTATAAAAAGAGGAGTGGAGAAGTGCTTGAGCACTTTATTGGATATCCCGTCAAAGCCTGGTGCTTTTCGGGGGTGGAGGTCCTTGACGATAGTCTGAACTTCCTCGACCGTGACGCTAGCGAGAGGAGGATCGGAGGGAGGGAGGCTTGCCCTACGTGCGACTTCACAGTCGACTTTCAAGACATGGTCGTTATCTACTGGGAGGGTACTGGGGGAGCATTGAGCTTCTAAGCTATCTGCGAGGCATTCAGACTTTTCACAGTCATCGAAAGCCGGGGGCAGATTGGGTCGGTCTAAGGGAGGCATTGTGGAAATGGTGTCGGATTTAAGCTTTCGGGCTAGGTGCCAGAAGGCTTGATGAGAGGGCTCTAAACTACTAATCATCTCGTCCCACTGAGAGTTCCGAAACTCGCTTATACGGAGCTTTACGTCCCTCTGTAAAGACCGTAAGCGACGACGGTTAGCGTCAGTGGGATAAGAGTCGTAAGCGCGGGTGGCGGCGTTCTTTTCCGTCAACAGCGCACGTACATCAGGCGGCAGATTCCAGCGTTGGTGACCCAACAAATTTTCTAGCCTCGGCGTATGATAAATATTTATTCGACGGCAGCCGTCGCACGTAGTGGGGACTGGAAAGAGCGAGAGAGAGGGGACGACGATTCGATGCGATGCCGGGACGCAAGCGGGCAGGCAGGCGCAGGCGAGGGCTTGAATTTTTTTTAAAATCTTCAAAGAGCGACAAGGACGGGCGACTAGCCTGCCTGTACGGTGTTCCGTCTCTCTCTCACGCACACTCATCTGCCCTCTGTCTGTCTCGCTCTATTTAATTATTGATTTATTTAATTAAAAAATAATAATTGAGAATCGAATAGAGAAATAGAGTCGGGCAGTCGGGCGGATCGATAATGTTGGTGAAAAATTGAAAAAATTGGAAGAAAGAAAAATATTTAGTGCATAATATATTTAGGCATGCATTATGGATGCATATGAATATCGTTTAGAGAAGAAGACGTGTGCTTTAAAATGAATATTATCGTTGTTTACTAGAAGAATACACACCTAACTAACTGGATTAGATACACCTACATCGAATTATTTTATTTCCTGAATCAAGGAAGGAAGGAAGGAAGGAAGGAAGAAAAGAAAGGAAAGGATCAAGCTGTAACAGGACTCAGTCACCTGGCCTTTGTTGTTTATGACTCTTTTGACTCTCGTTCGTTATGAAACTAGTGTCCCAATATTGGGACACATTCAGAATGATATGTTAGCCCTGAAAAGGGCTTTTTGAAAACATTCGACGGTCGCTGCAACCGCAGCAGCAGCCGCGCGGTGTCCGGCGCGCCTTCCTTTGTTTCGTTGCGTTGCGTTGATAATGCGTCGCTCAGCATTGCACTGCCACTGTAACTGTAACTGTACAGGCGTAGCGTGCGGTGAGCTTGATGGTGTACACTGTTCCACTTCTTGGCTTGGTTTACTGGATGGTTCGGTTCGATCGTCGTCGTATTCAAAAATACATACGAACGCAATAGAGGCACTGATAGAAAAATATCAATATCACTAACCCGAACCGAGATCCATACAACCATACCAGACAGCAACGAACAGAACCACCACTGGACCACCACAGAACTAAACCACAGAACAGAACAGCACAGCACTTTTGCTTCGCTTCGCTTTGCGTGCAACTAGCACTGGTGAGGCGAGCACGGCACGCGACACGGCAGGTCGATCACGTCGTCACGCCAGATGCGTCTATGATGTTGGTGCGTTTACTTCTTAGACGCGGCGGCCTTCTTTGCTGCCGGCTTCGACTTGGGAGCGGCGGCTGCCTTCTTGGGTTTTGGCGCCTTCGGCTTCTTAGTCGGGGGCTTCGCGCTCTTCTTCGCCTTGGGAGCGGCGGCGGCCTTCTTGGCGGCGGGCGCCTTCTTCGGTGCCGGCTTCTTCTTGGCTGCGGCCGCCTTCTTGTCCTTTGTCGCGGGCTTCGCCTTGCTGGGGGAGGAGGCGGCGGCTGCTGCTGCCTTCTTCGCCCTGCCGGCGGCGGGGGCGGCGCTCTTCTTCGCCTTGGCGGCGGCGGCAGCTGTGGCCGCGGGCTTCCTCACCGCACCACTGGCGGGCTTCTTGGATGCTGCAGATTTTGATTCCAACTTGAAACTGCCCGAAGCGCCCTTGCCCTTGGTCTGGATCAGAGCGCCACTCTCGACGGCGCTCTTCAGATACTTCCTTATGAACGGTGCCAACTTTTCAGCGTCAACCTTGTACTGAGCGGCGATGTACTTCTTGATAGCCTGCAGGGAGGAACCGCTGCGCTCCTTCAGCTCTTTGATTGCGCTGTTCACCATTTCAGATGTCTTCGGGTGAGTAGGCTTCGCTTTCGGCTTCTTCGCGCCGGAGGCGGTCGCCTTCGGTTTCTTCGCTGGAGTCGCCGGGGCTACAGCCTCTGATGCTACAGCTGTGTCTGCCATCGTGTATAGATTTTTTGGTAGGTTTTATAAGTAACAAACAAGATATCGTAACTGAGGACGATAATACGTGCTGAGGTGAGGTGGCCATCATCATCATCGGGTATCTTCGCCTCTAGGGCGGTGCGGGTATATTAATTACAAATTACTTTCCCGGGCTTCAACTCACGGGGGGTAACCCCCCATGGATATTTCAAAAATTTTTTACATGTGCTTTTCTTAAAAAGACATGGCGGATTTCTGTTTTAACAGCTCCCTTACAACACGGTGCGTCGCCCTCGGCGCGGTCAAGCCCACCAGGTGAGACCCGTTTGCGGGAGGCCCGGTGAGCGACCTGCGAGCAGGCGACGACTTTCCCGGTATTCTATTGGCAAGGGAGCTGAAATTTGTGTCAAGTCAGTCCGGGAGTGCCCCGGGCGAGATCAGTCAGTCTGCGAGCCCGGGACGTTTTGGTGTCAAGTCAGGTGTGAGCCTCAGGCGAGGTCGGGATCGACCTGCGAGCCTGAGACTAGTCTCAAAATGGGTCTAGGGCAGCCTGCAGGTGGCGGTGGCGGAGTAGAGGCCCGCTGGAGCGCTTCCGTCGCGCTGGGCGACAGTATGAGCGCCCGTGGGAGCGGGCGTTCCTTGGGCTCTGGTGGTCGTGCGTGCAGCGGCGCGAAGGCGTTGAGGTGCGGATGTGGTCCGTTGTCTGCGCGGTCGTACATCCGACGCGCCAGGTGGACCACGAACTCGTGTATGGGCTGCACGCGGACGTCTCGCGCGATCACATCATTGCGGATGTAGCGCCCGGCTCCCGTCAGCATGCGGAGGGTGATGTTCTGCACCACCTGCAGGCGCTTCCGTTGGGCTGCTGAGCATAGGCCGTACCATGCCGGGGCGGCGTATGTCAGCCGCGGGCGTACGTACATTTTGTATACGCCTATCTTGGTTCGTAGCGGCAAGTTGGATGAGAGCACGGGCCGCAGCATCGCGCGGGCCATCTTGGCCGAGTTCACGGCGCGCGTCACTTGCGGCACCATGCTCAGGCAGCTGTCTATCACGCAGCCTAGGTAAGTCACTTTGGGCTGCCACTCGATTTCTTGTCCCCTTAGTGACAGCTTTGTGGGGAGTTTTCTCTTGCTGGTTAGAATGGCCTTGGTTTTGCCGACGTTGACGGCCATCCTCCATTTGTCGAGCCAGGCGGGCAGCAGGTCTAGCAGTCTCTGCATGCGAGCTGCCGCCACGCCCGCGCTTCTGGAGGAGGTGAAAAAGGCGCTGTCATCGGCATAGAGCGCCAGCGTTACATCTTCTTCCCACTCCTCTAGCTGGCCAGCGAGGGTGGGTATGTCGTCCGTGAAGAGCGAGTAGAGTGCGGGCGATAGGACGCTGCCCTGTGGGACCCCTGCGTGGACTGGGTGACGGATCGACTCCTTGCCCTCAACCGCGACAAAGAAGCTCCGGCCGTCCAGGAACGCTGCTGTCAGTGCTATGAGAGCTGACGGCATCTCCGTTGACATCATTTTGTGTAGTAAACCGGGGTGCCACACCCTGTCGAAGGCCTTCTCTATGTCGAGGAATACCCCGACAGAGCAATGACCCCGGTTTTTGGTCTCGGTGAGCGTGTGGAGGATGCGCGTCAGCTGTAGGGTGGTGGAGTGGCCGCTGCGGAAGCCGAACTGCTCGTCCCTCGGCTGAAGGAACGGACGCATTCTCCGCAGCAGCAGGCGCTCGAACAACTTTGCTATGTGGGACAACAGCGTTATCGGCCGGTAGCTTTCTGGCAGGCGCCTGTCCTTGCCGGGCTTTGGGAGCACTATCACCTTTCCTGTCTTCCAGCTGTCAGGGAAGTGCTGGGTTCTCAGGATCCCATTGAAAACCCGTGTTAGGGCTACTAGGGCTTTGCGGGGTAGTTGTTGGAGTGCGGTGGTCGGAATATTGTCTGGCCCTGGGGCCTTCCGCTTGGGCAGGCGGAGGACCGCCTTCCGCAGCTCTGCCGGAGAAATGAAGCAGTCTCCCCGGAGCGGTGGTGACGGAGCCGACAAGTATTCTTGCACTCGGTCTACTACGGCCTTGTGATGGTCGGCGGCAGAGGCGGCGGCTGGGTGCGGCTGGAACTGCCGCTCGAGGTGCTCCGCTAGTACGCGGGCTCTCTCCTCGGCGGCATACAGCTGCTGACCGGCGCTATCTGTTATTGGACAGACTGGCAGCGGTGTGCTAGTCAGCTGCCGGTTCAGTTTGAAAAGCTCTGCGGGGTCCTCTGACGCTTTTTCTAATCGGCACTCCCACGTATGCCCTCTCCACGCCTTGATGTTGAGTGAGAGTTTGGCGGAGACGGCGTTTAGCTCTCGTTTTATAGTGGGGCAGCGTGTACGCGTCCACAGGCGCCGTAGGCTGCGCTTACGGCGGAGCTCTGCCTGTAACTTTGCTGGTAATTCATCACGGCGCTGGGTGTTAGTGGGCGCCGGTAAGGTGGCGGCGGCCTGCGCCTGCTGAATGCTGGCCGTGATGTGGTCTGTGGCGGCTTCTACCTCTTCAGCAGTATTGAGGGAGCCGCTCACAGTCAGCTGGTTGAGTGCCGCTGAGTAGGCACTCCAGTCGGTTTTGGGGTGTGGAGGGCGTGGCAATGTGAAGTCCGCCCCTAGTGGGAGCGTGATCAGTATCGGTAGGTGCTGTGTGGTGATGTCGTACAGCACCTCAACCGATACTGGACAAGGGACGCTCTGCGTCAACACAATGTCGATGGTCGACGCTCGGTGTGTCGTCACGGTTGGGACGTGTGTAGGGGCTGCTGGCCCCAGGATGTCAATGCCTTTTTCTTCGGCAGCCTGTAGCAGGGTTCTGCCGGCAGTGGTGGTTTGTTGGCAGCCCCAGTGACTATGTTTGGCGTTTAGGTCACCGGCCAGCAGGGTGGGTGACCCGTCGAACACGTTGTCTAAGTCAGCGGGGATGAAGCGGCATTTTGGTGGTTTGTATGCTGCATACAGCCGGAGCTCTCCGTGTCTGGTGTTTATTTTCACCCCTATGGACCTCATGCTGGTGTAGTCCGGCAACCTCAATACGTCATGTACCACGTCTCGGCGCACGAGCACTGCTACCCCTCTGTAGGGCAGGCCTGCAGCCGTCTGCTCATCGCGCCTGTAGACGTGGTAGTTCGGTAGCCGGAATACATTGGATGGTAGTAGGTGTGTCTCGCCCAGGAGGATAATATGTAAGTCCTGCGACTGGGCGAGTAGGCGGAGGTCGTGTCTATGGGACGAGATACCGCCGGGGTTCCAGTATACGACTCTTAGTGCGGAGAGCTCCGTGACTGTACCGCGCTAGCGGCGCTTGCGGTGATCGCTTGTTGTAATGCCCGCGTCAGGGCCTCAATGGGGCTCTCCCCGGCGATGATAGCTGCCAGTAGGCCTGACAACATCATCACCATTGGGTCTTGGTGCACAGCCTGTGGCTGGTAGTGCGGCCTAGTGTGCACGTCTGTCTGTTGTGTGGTAGTTGCAACATGCTGCTGTGTGGAGGTTGCAACATGCTGTTGTATATTTGAAGGATTTACCTTTTTTGTTTCCAGCTGTGGCTGTGGTGCGGGTGGCGCGGTACTTTGGATGGCGGAGACGACGGGCTTATCCGCCTCCTTGCGCGCTCGTTGGCCGCGTCTGCGGTTACGGCGCTTGCGCTTGGGGGCCTCGCCTCTCACTGTCGGCCCGTTGGCCGGCGGGGCCAGTGTCGCGCCTGGCTGCGGCTCTGGCATGTCGACGCTCGGCATCACAGGCGCCTGACGCTCGTTTGAAGTTGCTCGGATTTGTGGCTTGTTTGGCCTGGGTGGTGGGACCTTCACCCCCTTTTTACGGGCCTCCTTCTTAAAGGCCGCACAGCGGCGGTCGTTGGCCGTGTGTGCCTGGGCACAGTTGGCGCATGTTGGCGCATCTTCGCGTGGGCGGGGGCAGTCGGCGGCAATGTGTTCGCCGGCGCACCGCACGCATTTAATTGCGCGGTGGCAATTTATGGATGAGTGGCCGAAGGCCTGACATCGGTGACATTGGGCGGGCCCCTTTCCGCCCCGCCAGGCTTCTATTTTTACCCCCCGCATACCTAGTAATTCTTCGGTAGCATAGAGGCGCGCTAATTCTGTGCCGTCCAGGCGCATTAGCTGCACATGGTGCAGGCACCCGGGACGTTCACGTCTTGGCGGCAAAGTTCTAATAAGAGTTACCTCAAACCCGCGCTCGCCCAGGGCGCGGGTTATTTCCTCCGCTGCGGTGTCGTTGGGTAGCCCTCTGATGGCTACCTTGGTGGGACGGTCTGCCTGGGGCGCGAAGCTGAACCAGGAGATGGCCTGATCCTTCTCCTTAGCCTCCACCAGGTACTTTTGTATAGTCCGGTATTCCTCTGCGCTCTTCGGGATGAATCTCACTCCTCCGCGGAAGGCGCGCACGTAGGGCGGTTCGCCGAGGCGCTTTCTGATTGCCTCTACATGGCTGACCCAGTTGGGTAACTGTTCCACCACTATTGGTGGATATCCCTTTTGGACGGCAGGTTTTGGTGGCGGTGTGCAGCTCGGCGTCGGCGGCCTCGACGTCGGGGACGGAGGCGCAGCGGCGGCGGCGGCATAGGACGGCCCGGCCACATCCGGTGACACGATCACCGTGGGTTGCGACGGTGTCGGTGTGAACAGCCTGCGAGGCACGGCTGGTGGCGATGGTGAGCGCGCAGGATGGAAATCTTCGCCGTCCGATCCTTGCGACTCTGGTCGCAGCGGGGTGGAGTTCTCGCTTGACGATGACGGGGACTCCGACAAATAAAATTCCATATTTTGGAACGGGGATGGCGAGCGTGTCTCGGACGTCAGGCAGGGCCGTTTGTCGTCCCGTTCGTCGTCGGGACTACGCTCGTAGGCCGTGCGGGTGCCGACGCGGGTACCCGAGCGAGCCTGGAGCTCAGCCTGGGAGCCCTCGCTCCTTGGCGTTAAGTCCGGGGGGATATTCCCCGGCATCTTAATACCGGTCGCACTACGACACTATAACGCACGCACAGTATTCAATACACTTGAATTTTGGTGCTCAGAGTGAGCAGGACACAACACAATTCACTTCACAGGCGTCTCTTTCGCGGTAAAGGTAACGGAACCTCTGAGATTCTGGGGTGGTCCAGTGCAAGCTCGACGCGTGGGCGGAGCTGTAAACACTGGAGCACACGGAATCGAACACGAGAACGAAGTTACGGCGAGCACGAGAGCTACGAGCGCGTAAAATCCGAAAGAGGTGAGGTGTGACCTGCCGTTCGTTCAACTCGGGTTGTCATCTCGACGGGTTAGGTCGGGGAAACCGCCCGTGACTACGGTCACTAACGGGTAGTCTCAGTCGCCATCCGGAAAGACGGATGGGGCGGTGGGGTGCCGCTGGCGGGATCGGCCCTTCGAATCCCGAGCCAGCGGTGCGGTCGTGCGGCACGGCGAGGCTGTGTGCCTACCAGCCGTGCAGCTGTGCAGTGGTTGATTGACCGCCAGCGAGGCGATGCCTTCTAGCTGGCGGCCGAGCAGAGGTGGGCCAGGCTGATGGTCGCCTGGCGTTGGTGGGAGGCCTAGCCAGACCCGTAAAGGTCGGCTAGACCCCGGAGAATAACCGGGACAGGGTTCTGTCCCGATTGGATGGCCTCCAGTACTCCTTGGAGCACCTTAATGCACTCCGCGATCACCTCCTGGCGCTCTGTCTGACGGCCTGCACCATCCAACCTCGCCTTAGCCCCTTCGGGGGCCTCGGTTGCGGCTGGTACCGGTGCGCCGGCAGATGGCGTGTCCACAGGAGTGATCTGCGGGGCGGAGTCAGTGGTGGCGTCGGAGGTCACAGTGGTCGTGACTGTCGCGGTGGTCCTGGCTGTCGTGTTGGTCTTGGTGGCCGTGGTGGTAGGTTTAGCGATCGGAGCGGCTGGTTTGGCTGCCGCTGCTTTTGCCATCCGTCTACGCTTACGGCGTCGGCTAGCCTTTGAGGGTCCGAGTCCCTCATTGGCTGCTGCCATAAGTGAGTTAGGGGCGTTCGCCTCGTCTGGATGGTGGATTCGCGGTGGTGGTGGAGGCGCTGCAACGGTCCGTGCCATGGTCCCGGCAGCTTTGTGCCGGAATTCCTTGCGGAAAACCGGACATTGCACGTTGTTCGCCGTGTGCGAGCCATGGCAGTTGGCGCAGGTCGGCGGGTCTTCAAGCGGGCGCGGGCAGTCGCGGGCGGCGTGCTCCTCACCACAACGCACACAGGCTTGCACCCTGTGGCAGTTGTGGGATGAGTGGCGGAAGGTTTGGCACCTGTGGCACTGCGCTGGGCCTTTCCTGCCTCGCCAATTCTCAATCCTGACTCCCGGCATTCCCAGGAGCTCGGAGATTTCATACAGTTGCACTATTGGGGCCTCTGACGTTCTTCCGATCTGGGCGTAGAAGATGCAGCCGGGCCTGCCGCTCCTCGCCCTGATCTGGCGAACGTACTCTGCTGTGAATCCGTGGGACTCCAGGGCTTCCGCGATTTCCTCGGGCAGGGTGTTAACAGGTAGCCCTCGGATGGCTACCTTAACTGACCGCTCTGCACGGGGGGAGTAGCAGAACCAGGCGATCTTTTCAGTCCGCTCCAGTTCTGTCAGATACCGCTGTATTATGCGGAACTCATCATCCGATCTGGGTAGAAACCGTATGCCCTTCCCATACGGTCTGGCGTTCGGTGGCTCTCCGAGAAGCACCCGCAGCTCACGGAAGTGACGCGCCCAGTTGGGCAAGACCTCCACGATGAGCGGCGGTTGCTTCTTCTCCGGTTTGGGAGGCGGCGGCGCAGCGGATGTAGGCGTCGGGGATGGCGGAGTCGGTGGTCGAGACGGCGGTTTCGGTGTTCGAGGCGGCGGCGTCGGCGGTCGAGGCGGCGGCGTCAGCGGAGGCGCCGTGTCCATAGGGGACAGGTCAAGCCTCGGCATCGATGCCTGCTGCCGACCACCGGTCGGTGATGCGCTCTGCGGGCGCTTCGCAACTACTGCGGCGAAGGGCAGAGGCAGATTCGTCGGTGGCGAAAAGCGGGATGGAGATATCACTCGCGCTCGCTCTGGCATCAGAGGCTCGGATGATGCGGCGGGTGCGAGTGAGACGGAGGATGTCGGTTTCTTCGGCTTTCCGGTAGGCACTGGCAGCCTGCTCACCGGCTGGCGCACTGGCGCGGGTACCGCGGCCTGTGCACCGGTGGGGCCAGCCTTGCCTCTCAGGCGGGGGTCTCTTGGGTGTCCGGGTTGCGGTTCGGGTTGGGCGGACGGGACGGCCGGCGGGCGCTTCGACGCAGCGAGCTCAACGGAGGCTCCAGCTGCGGAAGGACGCGGCGCGGCGGTGGGGGCGGTCGACGCCGACGCAACGGGCGCGGCGGACGCGGCGGACGTGGAGGCCTGGGCGGTCAGGGCTCGAGCCTTGGCGGCGGTGGCGGACGCGAACGCGGTCAACGCCAGGGCGGCGGACACGGCGGGCGAGGGGGGCGCGGCGGGCGCGGACGCGGAGGGCGCAGCCTCGGGGCGCGCGGCGGGCGCTGGGAGCTGGCTCAGGATGGCCGAGCTGTCCCAGGAGAAGTTGGTGGTGGCGTCAGTAGGTGGGGCCATAAGCCTGCGGGCTTCGTCCGGGTTCAAGAGTGACCTCCGGACGAATATTCTCGGCCGGGCCGGCTTTCGAACGTGGGTGTGGCGGCGAGGCATCGCCTGGTGAGCACGGGAGTGCTTGTTAGAGCTGCGAAATGGGAAGCGTACTTCGGCGACTATTAGCTAGGCGGACTCGACCGCAATCGCTACTACCCTCCCCGGTGAGACCCGCTGGTGGGAGGCCGGGAAGGAGTAACAGTTCCTGCGGGAGTCGACGCTTCGCTGGGATGCAAGAGTAGTCCGTGCCGAGAAGTACGTAGCCAATCCGCCGTTCGTTCGAGGTGAGGTGAGGTGAGGTGGGCTGTTACCACTGTTTTCGAAGCAGACTCAGCTATACCTTATAGAGAGCCTCGATGTCGCTAGACGTTTTCTCGTACGAACGCTTCGAACTTTTCACTAGCATGCATCTGAAAAAATTACCTTTTTACCTAATTGTATCATCAAATAACTTGTTAAATTCCACACCATTAATCTCTTTTAGTGAACCCAGGATCTGGTAGAATCATCTGCGTCATTGTCCTCACCCTATCCTCACTGGAACTGTTTATTTTCAACATTGACTACTAGACTCACCTCGGGTCATGTTTAAAAGTTATTTTTCTATTTTATTCATGTTATTATTAGTCTCTTTCGGACGAGAAATTAACTACGAATATACGAAGCCTCATACGCAACAGTTCAGACATAATATTGGATTATCTTGCGGCCAAATTTATCCAAGTTAACTGGACGGTCGTAAAACATGAACGCGCCGAACGAAACACGCGAAGAAACCCTAACAGTTGAGAACGTAAAATGTTTCAAAAACAATTCAATTTAAATTAATATCAAACACCAATCTATAAAGTGCACTATTCGACAGGTCACCACTCATTAGACACTGATACAAAATAACTAAACCTCATTCAGAGTTGACGTGCGATAATCATGCACAGCGCGTAAACGTCCTTCCGACCTCACGAGGCTTATTTCAAAAAGCCCAGACGGGAATTGGCTAGCTAATCCAGCTCATTTTTTTAAAATTCATCTCACAAAAATAACAATAATAACAACTTCGTTAAAATATAACCGTTAATTGACGTTAGTTAAAAAATAATAATGAAAAAACTTCTCTAACAGAGCAGATACAACTGAGAGGACGACGAAACGCTCATTTTCATATTCATTTCAGTATATTTGCTGACCGACTCTCATTTTCAATAATAATATTTATTTAATCTGTATTTTTTTTTTCAAACCTTGTTAAGTATTAGGTAATAACAAAAAAAAAAAAAACCATAAGAATATTATCGTAGTATCATAGCATAGGTAGAACTATCTATATAGAACGTAGGTAAGTTAAATTGATTCAATTACTTACAAAATAGTAAAAGTAGTAAGTTATTGAATATGCTATTAAGCGTTGCTATTTGTCGCTGCTATTGCTATATGCTATTGCTATATAATAAAAATAGCTAAATAGCGCTATAAGATATTTGACATTACTTACTTTTGAGGAAAGCTTGCGAAATGTTTGTTCAAATGAGTTGCTCGTGTTATAATAAATAATTATGACGGGTAAATGTGCCCATGTAATATTTGTATTCGCATGCTATTCATTATTATATGAAAAAAAAAATGCTTATATCATACAACGATTTAAAATAATAAATAATTTAAAGACTCATAATCTGTCGTTTGAAACAGTCATTAAAATAACGAAACTCTTGCGGCCCTGAAAAGGGCCTTTTTTGTGATTTATCAATCCCAACCAATGAAAATCAGCGTTGTCATAATAATAAATAACACGAAGATGATCATCGGGTCGGATCGGATATGTTCGGAGCGACACGTCAGCGTCCTAACCTCCGAAACCGTACAGGGTGCGTCCCTGACGTTTCAGAGCGTAGACAACGTCCATGGCGGTGACGGTCTTCCTCTTGGCGTGCTCGGTGTAGGTGACAGCGTCGCGGATCACGTTCTCTAGGAACACCTTCAGCACACCGCGCGTCTCCTCGTATATCAGACCGGAGATACGCTTCACACCACCCCTGCGAGCGAGACGGCGAATGGCGGGCTTCGTGATACCCTGGATGTTGTCACGGAGCACCTTCCTGTGACGCTTGGCTCCACCTTTTCCCAATCCCTTGCCTCCCTTACCGCGACCGGTCATCTTGAGCTTGTGTTAAGTGAGTGAGAGAAAACTCGAAAGGTTACAAGTACGCGTACCGCAGCGAGTCGCGTCGAGCAGCAAACTTGTGATAGCAGTTTTTTTTTTTTTTTTTTTTTTTTTTTTTTTTTTTTTTTTTTTTTTTTTTTTTGAATTGACTAGCTGTTAGTCCAAGGTATGACTTTCACAGCTTTACCGGGCAATGGGGTGAGCGGAAGGCTCACAACCCCTAGCAGTTAAGTAACAGGCCTAAGGGTGCCCCCAGGGGGGGCCGAGCCTCGGCTTAGGGCGTTACTGGGACTAGGCAATCTAACGTAAGTTTGGGGAGAGAAGCGGCCGGGGACGTGCCGGTACCGCGAAGCATGACTAAAAGGTTGGGGCCGCGACGCGCGTCCACGCCGGCGTGGACGATATCTCGGTCGTGTAGAGTGTTGGCTTGGCGCGAGCTGTTTGGCGGAGGCGATAAATAGGGTGATGGGATCGTCAGGCTCGATAGTAACGTGTCTAGGACGACGTAGCTTTCGGCCGTTCTTTCCAGAAAGAGATTTAGGGACATAGTTGGAGGCTTGGACTACTAAGGGGTTTGGGTGGGTCATGGTAGAGTCGAAGAATTGGGAGGACAACTGTTTTAGATACTGCTGGATGGTAGGCAGCTCTAAGTCTAAGTGGAGATTTTCATTGCGTAAGAACCAAGGGGCACCCGTGGCCTTGCGCATGAACCTATTCTGAATGGACTGTAGCTTGTAGATATGGGTGGAAGCGGCGTGTGCGAACACGGGGCTAGCATAGGTCATGATGGGGCGAATACAAGACGTGTAAAGTCGCACCTTATTTCTAAGGGACAACTTACTACTCTTGTTAAGAAGACAATGGAGGCGGCCTAGGGCAAAGTAGGCGCGATTTCTAACTATTTTAATGTGGTCTCGGAAGCACAAACTACGGTCAAGGTGGACGCCTAAGTAGCGAACTTTCTTTTCCCAGGGAATAGATTGTTCGAACATAGTGATATTGGGTGGTGGGTCTCTACTGTGACCGCCCCTTTGGAAGAGGATAGCGGCACTTTTGTCAGGATTGACTTCTATTCTCCATTTCCTAAACCACTCGCCGATGGTATTGGCGGCGTTTTGGAGAGATTTGAGAATGGGTTCCAGTCTGCGGTGCGTACAGTAGAGAGCTGTATCGTCCGCAAAAAGGGCTATCTTAACAGGTGCGCGAGAGCGCTTAAAAGTTGGGAGATCGCTAGTGAACAGCGTAAACAGAATGGGCGAGAGAACGGAGCCTTGAGGGACTCCGGCTCTTATTGGGTGTGGTTGAGACAAAATCCCTTCCACTCTGTAACGAAAAGTGCGATTTGCAAGGTAGTCTCGAATGATGAGCACGAGACGATCTGGGACACCAAGTAAATATAGCTTGTAAATCAAGCCATTGTGCCAGACCTTGTCAAACGCTTTCGCTACATCGAAAAAGAGGGCGCCGGTTTTGTGGGAGTTCCGCCTACCAAAACCGGTTAGGACGTGCTCGACTATGCGATGCACCTGCTGGACGCATGAGTGTTTGGGTCTAAAGCCAAACTGCTCGTCAGGAAGGAGGCTCTTGGACTCTACGTAGTCCTTGAGTCGTCTAAGGATGAGGCGTTCGTAAATTTTTCCTATGCAACTTAGGAGACTAATGGGGCGGTAACTAGTGGCCTCAGTTCGGGGTTTGCCTGGCTTGTGAATACCAATGACAATAGCTTCTTTCCACGCTTGTGGAAAGATGTTGTTACTCAAAGCTGCGTTGAATATCGCAGTGAGAACTATAAAAAGAGGAGTGGAGAAGTGCTTGAGCACTTTATTGGATATCCCGTCAGAGCCTGGTGCTTTTCGGGGGTGGAGGTCCTTGACGATAGTTTGAACTTCCTCAACCGTAATACTAGCTAGAGGAGGATCGGAGGGGGGGAGGCTTGCCCTACGTGCGACTTCAGAGTCGACTAGCGAGACATGTTCGGGATCTACTGGGAGGGTACTGGGAGAGCATTGCGCTTCTAAGCTGTCTGCGAGGCATTCAGACTTTTCACAGTCATCGAAAGCCAGGGGCAGATTGGGTCGGGATAAGGGTGGCATCGGGGAAACCGTATCAGACTTTAGCTTACGGGCGAGTTGCCAGAAAGCTAGGTGGGAGGGCTCTAAACTACCTATCATCTCATCCCACTGAGAGTTCCGAAACTCGCTTATACGGAGCTTTACGTCCCTCTGTAAAGACCGTAAGCGACGACGGTTAGCGTCAGTGGGATATGAGTCATAAGCTCGGGTGGCTGCGTTCTTCTCCGTCAACAGCGCACGTACATCAGGCGGCAGGTTCCAGCGTTGGTGACCCAACACAGGGACCCGCCGTGAGCAGTCCTCCACGACTCTCTGTACATGACTGGTAACGGAGTCGATTGCACCTACTGTGTCTTGGACGGAGGTTAAGTCTCCGGAAACTAAGTTTAATAATGGGTTTGGAATAGACTTGAGGCTGTGGCCCAGTCGATTCCAATCCACTATCACTTTTTCAGGGGCAGGGGAGCCTGTGTCTGGGGGGCCTATCCGGGGAATGAGCTCTAAGATCACAGGTCTATGGTCTGAGTCGAGCTCGTGATGCACTTCTATAGAAGATAAACGTAGGTTTATATTCTTCAGAAGTGCTATATCGAGCACGTCAGGTCTATGGCCTTCAATTTTAGGGAAATGGGTGGGACTCATGGGAGCAATGATATCGAAGCCAATTAGACTCGCTTGCATCTCAAGCAGAGTGCCACGTGAGTTTGTAGAATTACAATCCCACGAGCCACTCTTAGCGTTCAAGTCGCCTGCCAGAATAACCGAGCTATCGATATTCATTATAGTCTGAAGGTCACGGGAGGTAAGGGTTTTACTACTCCCGGTTTTATTTGGCCCTACATATGCAGAGACAATGGTAATAGGTCTGTGACCAGTCATACCGATGCGGCAGACAGAGGTCTCCAACCATTCGAGATTAGGAGGAGGGTCTATGGGCGTGCAATGCAAAGATCGTTTATAATAAATTAAGGTGCCACCCTTTTGGGATATCCTATCGTTACGGACAATGTTATAATTCGCTATTCGGGGATTTCGCCTAGAGGGCTTAAGGAACGTTTCCTGAACTAGAAAAATATCTATTTGGTGGGTCTTGAGAAATTCAGCTACTAGATAATGCTGTTTGGCTAAGCCGTCAGCATTGAAAAACCCTACTCTAAGGGACCTAGGTTTGACTCTACCTTTAGGTGTAACATCCATTATGGGTTACATTTAAAAGTGGACAGGGACATGCCTATCTTATGGGCTTGGATAGCCGCCTCGAACATGAGGGCGGGATTGCCTTCGGCGGCTCTGAGTAGGTTGGCTACTCTAGAAACTTCGTCGAAGTCTATTACTCCGAGGAAGCGCGACACTAGAGAGTAGTCGCTTAGAGAGGACTGGGAGGCCGATGTGACCTGCGGGGCGGGAGGTGAGGGAGGCGCCGGCCTTTGTACGGGCCTGGCGACAGGGGCCTGGTAATGGGGAGGGCTAGGTGCCACTTGGGAGGTATTACGTACCCAGGGTACGTTAATAAGGGGAGGGATAGTCTGCGGGGACTTTGTTAGGGCCGGGAAGTTGGCCAGAGATTGGTCTGGCACGGCTGGGCGGACTTGGGAGTTCATGGGGGCTGGGCGGGCCCTCCAAGAGAGTTGGCTCTGAGCCGGGGCGCGACTGGGGCGCTGAGACTTAGGGGCTTTGGGGCAACCGCGGTAGTTTGCGGGATGACCCGTTTCTCCGCAGAGCACGCAGCTTGGAGGCTCCGTGCACTGAGAGAGGTCCTTGGGGCGGGGGCAATCAGCCGTGCCGTGGTCACCCAGGCACTTAACGCACCTGGGAGTAGCAAAGCAGTTGCGGGCAGAGTGCCCGTAGAGCTGGCAGCGATGACACTGCCTGATAGCAGTTCTCTAGACCCCTATATTTATACGTTTGCGCCTTCCGAGCGGGGGGAGGGGTGAGGGGGGGGGGGAACCTATCTGTTGGAAAGAGACGCATGCATATCTATCCATCTCTCTCTCGTCTCAACTCAATCTCTTTAGTTCTATAACTGAGAATGTATTGCAATGAGGCGATGGCTAAGTACCTACGTATACATGCATACACAATGATGAGTACTAAATTTGTTTTTTTTTTTTTTTTCTCATTTGAAATAACATCGTGTAAATCACCGCGTCCGCTACGCTACACCTATCCAATGGAATATTGAATAGGTTCAATTATATAATTTTTATAATATTCTTGAAAGTGTATTTATATATATATGTATTGCTGTCTCTTTCAGTCCCATAGAGAGTGTGAGGGACGGCACGAGTCTGAAGTCGTGTGCAGCTCTAACTGCTATAATTTTGAGAGCTGCCTAAATTATTATTGTTATTTTTTTCTTGTTACTATTATCTATGTAGGTACTTGTGAGGATAATTGTGACATGACAGTTCATTTTTTTTTTTTTTTTTTTTTTTCATAACTTAACCATCTTAAATTATTATAATAAAAATAAAAATAATAGTAGGTAGTAGGTAGACTCAAATAATCATGTACGCATGAAATATTTTGCACAGGACAAAATAGAATAATTTGCGGCCCTGAAAAGGGCCTTTTGTTTGATTGTTTGTGCGAGTTGCAACAACAACAAGCACGCACGACACGTTCGCTCGCTCGTTAACATCAGCTAACTAAGCGCGCTCTCCTCTGATCCTACGCGCCAGCTGGATGTCCTTCGGCATGATGGTGACGCGCTTGGCGTGGATCGCGCACAGGTTCGTGTCCTCGAAGAGACCGACCAGGTAAGCCTCGCTCGCCTCCTGGAGGGCCATGACGGCACTGCTCTGGAAACGCAGATCGGTCTTGAAGTCCTGAGCGATCTCACGCACCAGACGCTGGAACGGCAGCTTGCGGATCAAGAGCTCAGTGCTCTTCTGGTAACGACGGATCTCACGGAGAGCTACGGTTCCCGGCCTGTAGCGATGGGGTTTCTTGACACCGCCGGTGGCCGGTGCACTCTTACGAGCCGCCTTCGTGGCCAGCTGCTTACGCGGCGCCTTACCACCGGTGGACTTACGAGCAGTCTGCTTGGTACGTGCCATCGCGTGTCAGTTCAGTTACGAGTTAGAGAGAAATTTTACAATTCAATGCGACCGTACGCCGTGAAGTGTCTGGACGATATAAAACTGGCGGGCTTAGAATATGCCTTTTTATAGGGTTCATGGAGGTGGGAGAGAGATAGAACACTTTATTTCTACAACTATCGTCTCGCTCGCACAGAGCGCAAGTCGCTGAAGGAACGAGCGACGAAGGGAATAATGTAACACGATTTCATAATATGTAGCTTAAAAGGTAGATAGATATAATTATAATAGAAAGTTTAGACTTTTAGCAAAAAGAAAGTAATGTAAAATATGTTATAGCGTATGTAGCTATCTATATAATATAGCAGCTATAGAATTAGCAATAGCAACCTCAAATAGCAACGTCAATAACGTAATACTATTATTATGTAAATTGTCAAATGAAAGTAACATTATTATTTTAACTTTTTAATTATTATTCGCTTTTCAGGAGGAGGATCTACAATAACGCCAGGCAGGCGATGTTGGCGTTGGCGTTGCAGTTCGGTGTGCAAGCGGTCGGTCGGCACTTCTGGGAAAATCGCTTGGATATTGTTTCAGCGAATGGAGGTTAGGTTATTTTTTTCTTTCAGATTTAAAATTAATACTAGTATGTATAAACAATTATTATAAAATAATAATAATAATATATCAATTTAATGTGTATGGATTATCTATTTGTAATATACCTTGGCAGTATTATATTATTATCATTATTATCTTTTTTTTTTCCCTCCATCTTGCTACGGGATGTCTGTTATATATATATATTTTTTTTTGTGTGTAATTCTAATTGTTGACTCATTCTTTCGTATGAAACATATTAAAATATGAATAGCATTTTGTGGCCCTGAAAAGGGCCTTTTGGAGTATGTTGACTGACGAGGATGCGCAGAGCGGAGCAGTGATAGATCTGTCCGCCGCTGCAGCGTCCGTCGACGCGCACAACGTATTGTGTGTTTGCTCTCTCACTTGGAGCTGGTGTACTTGGTGACGGCCTTGGTGCCCTCGCTGACGGCGTGCTTAGCCAGCTCACCAGGCAGCAGCAGCCTCACAGAGGTCTGCACCTCCCTGGAGGTGATGGTGGAGCGCTTGTTGTAGTGAGCGAGGCGGGACGCTTCGGCGGCGATGCGTTCGAAGATGTCGTTCACGAAAGAGTTCATGATCGACATAGCCTTACTGGAGATACCGGTGTCGGGGTGCAC
The DNA here is from genome assembly GCA_950022985.1 of Udea ferrugalis. Taxonomy (NCBI): domain Eukaryota; kingdom Metazoa; phylum Arthropoda; class Insecta; order Lepidoptera; family Crambidae; genus Udea; species Udea ferrugalis. The sequence goes on from OX465545.1 coordinate 3,842,818, forward strand.
CTGCTTGAGCACCTTGTAGATGTAGATGGCGTAGCTCTCCTTCCTCTTGTGCTTCTTCTTCTTCTTGTCGGTCTTAGAGATGTTCTTCTGGGCTTTGCCAGATTTCTTGGCGGCCTTTCCACTTGTCTTGGGCGGCATGGTGAATACAATAGAGTTGTATAGTATGCGAGCGAGACAGACACTACCAGTCGACGGGGCGAACTGTAGAGTGTGATGCGGCCAACCGGGTATGCACTGGGTAGATATTAAAATGCCAACGCAGAACTAGCGACAGCGGGGTCGAGTGTAATGATCTCGATCCACCAATCGGAACGCCACTCGAGGCACGTTTTTAACCGTCGCGTCGCGTCCCCATCGTGTAAGCTGTGCCATGATCGCGGCGTTGGAGAGAGACGGCTAGATACAAGTTCCGTGCGTTAGAGCGAGAGGTGCATATCTCACCTTCCCTCTCGCTCTCGCTCGACCGAATTAAAACACCACTCAAAGTCATTAACGGCTACTTAAGTGAGAGCGAGATAAAAAATAATCTATGAAAATTAAATAAATAATATGCAATCTTTTTAGGTACCTACGTACCTACCGTATAGTTATTGTACACACATACAATACACACCAAATTCTAATAAATAAATAATTTGTATGTAAGTTTGTTTAATAATTTGCGGTGTCGAAGGACACACAGGATGAACGGTGTTAAAATTTTCACTAGAATTATTCAGGAAAAAAAAAAAAAAAAAAAAAAAAATACGTTTAAGAAAATAATAATTTGGTGTTTTTTAAATATTATAATATATATTCAATATTTATCATCATATTTTAAAGAATTTACTATATTGAATACTCATGCGGTTTTTATTATTGTGTGCATGTCTCGTGTGGGTAGGTAGGTAGGTAGGTAGGTAGGTTTATTTTTATTTTGGGTGTTTTGAAAATATTATAATATATATTCAATATTTATCATCATTTATTATAAAGAATCACTATATTAAATACTCATGTGGTATTTATTATTGTGTGCATGCCTCGTGTGGGTAGGTAGGTTATTATTATTTTATTTTTTGAAACGTAGTTTGACTCAATACTCTTATCGGTATGAAATTATTTATAAAAATAATTCAGAATAATTTTGCGGCCCTGAAAAGGGCCTTTTTGTTTGTTAATATATCGCGGCGCATCAGCGTCGCACGATATATCGGAGGAGAGAGATGTTGGCTCAGTTAATTTAAGAATTAAATTAAATTAAGCCTTCTTCTCAGTCTTCTTGGGCAGGAGCACCGCCTGGATGTTAGGCAGCACACCACCCTGGGCGATGGTGACACCGGAGAGTAGCTTGTTCAACTCCTCGTCGTTGCGTATCGCCAGCTGCAGATGTCTGGGGATGATCCTGGTCTTCTTGTTGTCACGGGCGGCGTTGCCGGCCAACTCCAACACCTCAGCCGCCAGATATTCCATCACGGCGGCCAGGTAGACAGGAGCGCCGGCACCGACGCGCTCTGCGTAATTACCCTTACGCAGCAGCCTGTGAATACGACCGACGGGGAACTGAAGTCCGGCACGGTTGGAACGGGACTTTGCCTTTCCCTTAACCTTGCCACCTTTACCGCGTCCAGACATGTTTGAATGGAGGTTTTAATTAACTTCACGTAAGTGTAAATGGACCGACACACACGCGGCGCGTCGACGAGCAGAGTGAGATAATTTTCTAGCCAACTCGGGTTGTCATCTCGACGGTTAAGTCGGGGAAACCGCCCGTGACTACGGTCACTAACGGGTAGTTTCAGTCGCCATCCGGAAAGACGGATGGGGCGGTGGGGTGCCGCTGGCGGGATCGGCCCTTCGAATCCCGAGCCAGCGGTGCGGTCGTGCGGCACGGCGAGGCTGTGTGCCTACCAGCCGTGCAGCTGAGCGGTGGTTGATTGACCGCCAGCGAGGCGATGCCTTCTAGCTGGCGGCCGAGCAGAGGTGGGCCAGGCTGATGGTCGCCTGGCGTTGGTGGGAGGCCTAGCCAGACCCGTAAAGGTCGGCTAGACCCCGGAGAATAACCGGGACAGGGTTCTGTCCCGATTGGATGGCCTCCAGTACTCCTTGGAGCACCTTAATGCACTCCGCGATCACCTCCTGGCGCTCTGTCTGACGGCCTGCACCATCCAACCTCGCCTTAGCCCCTTCGGGGGCCTCGGCTGCGGCTGGTACCGGTGCGCCGGCAGATGGCGTGTCCACAGGAGTGATCTGCGGGGCGGAGTCAGTGGTGGCGTCGGAGGTCACAGTGGTCGTGACTGTCGCGGTGGTCCTGGCTGTCGTGTTGGTCTTGGTGGCCGTGGTGGTAGGTTTAGCGATCGGAGCGGCTGGTTTGGCTGCCGCTGCTTTTGCCATCCGTCTACGCTTACGGCGTCGGCTAGCCTTTGAGGGTCCGAGTCCCTCATTGGCTGCTGCCATAAGTGAGTTAGGGGCGTTCGCCTCGTCTGGATGGTGGATTCGCGGTGGTGGTGGAGGCGCTGCAACGGTCCGTGCCATGGTCCCGGCAGCTTTGTGCCGGAATTCCTTGCGGAAAACCGGACATTGCACATTATTCGCCGTGTGCGAGCCATGGCAGTTGGCGCAGGTCGGCGGGTCTTCAATTGGGCGCGGGCAATCACGGGCGGCGTGCTCCTCACCACAACGCACACAGGCTTGCACCCTGTGGCAGTTGTGGGATGAGTGGCGGAAGGTTTGGCACCTGTGGCACTGCGCTGGGCCTTTCCTGCCTCGCCAATTTTCAATTCTCACTCCCGGCATTCCCAGGAGCTCGGAGATTTCATACAGTTGCACTATTGGGGCCTCTGACGTTCTTCCGATCTGGGCGTAGAAGATGCAGCCGGGCCTGCCGCTCCTCGCCCTGATCTGGCGAACGTATTCAGCTGTGAATCCGTGGGACTCCAGGGCTTCCGCGATTTCCTCGGGCAGGGTGTTAACAGGTAGCCCTCGGATGGCTACCTTAACTGACCGCTCTGCACGGGGGGAGTAGCAGAACCAGGCGATCTTTTCAGTCCGCTCCAGTTCTGTCAGATACCGCTGTATTATGCGGAACTCATCATCCGATCTGGGTAGAAACCGTATGCCCTTCCCATACGGTCTGGCGTTCGGTGGCTCTCCGAGAAGCACCCGCAGCTCACGGAAGTGACGCGCCCAGTTGGGCAAGACCTCCACGATGAGCGGCGGTTGCTTCTTCTCCAGTTTGGGAGGCGGCGGCGCAGCGGATGTAGGCGTCGGGGATGGCGGAGTCGGTGGTCGAGACGGCGGCGGTGCCGGCGATCGAGGCGGCGGCGTCAGCGGAGGCGCCGTGTCCATAGGGGACAGGTCGAGCCTCGGCATCGATGCCTGCTGCCGACCACCGGTCGGTGATGCGCTCTGCGGGCGCTTCGCAACTACTGCGGCGAAGGGCAGAGGCAGATTCGTCGGTGGCGAAAAGCGGGATGGAGATATCACTCGCGCTCGCTCTGGCATCAGAGGCTCGGATGATGCGGCGGGTGCGAGTGAGACGGAGGATGTCGGTTTCTTCGGCTTTCCGGTAGGCACTGGCAGCCTGCTCACCGGCTGGCGCACTGGCGCGGGTACCGCGGCCTGTGCACCGGTGGGGCCAGCCTTGCCTCTCAGGCGGGGGTCTCTCGATTGAGAGGGTCCGGGTTGCGGTTCGGGTTGGGCGGACGGGACGGCCGGCGGGCGCTTCGACGCAGCGAGCTCAACGGAGGCTCCAGCTGCGGAAGGACGCGGCGCGGCGGTGGGGGCGGTCGACGCCGACGCAACGGGCGCGGCGGACGCGGCGGACGTGGAGGCCTGGGCGGTCAGGGCTCGAGCCTTGGCGGCGGTGGCGGACGCGAATGCGGTCAACGCCAGGGCGGCGGACACGGCGGGCGAGGGGGGCGCGGCGGGCGCGGACGCGGAGGGCGCAGCCTCGGGGCGCGCGGCGGGCGCTGGGAGCTGGCTCAGAATGGCCGAGCTGTCCCAGGAGAAGTTAGAGGTGGTGGTGTCGGTGGTAGGTGGGGCCATAAGCCTGCGGGCTTCGTCCGGGTTCAAGAGTGACCTCCGGACGAATATCCTCGGCCGGGCCGGCTTTCGAACGTGGGTGTGGCGGCGAGGCATCGCCTGGTGAGCACGGGAGTGCTTGTTAGAGCTGCGAAATGGGAAGCGTACTTCGGCGACTATTAGCTAGGCGGACTCGACCGCATTCGCTACTACCCTCCCCGGTGAGACCCGCTGGTGGGAGGCCGGGAAGGAGTAACAGATCCTGCGGGAGTCGACGCTTCGCTGGGATGCAAGAGTAGTCCGTGCCGAGAAGTACGTAGCCAATCCAATTTTCTAGCCTCGGCGTATGATAAATATTTATTCGACGGCAGCCGTCGCACGTAGTGGGGACTGGAAAGAGCGAGAGAGAGGGGACGACGATTCGATGCGATGCCGGGACGCAAGCGGGCAGGCAGGCGCAGGCGAGGGCTTGAATTTTTTTTAAAATCTTCAAAGAGCGACAAGGACGGGCGACTAGCCTGCCTGTACGGTGTTCCGTCTCTCTCTCACGCACACTCATCTGCCCTCTGTCTGTCTCGCTCTATTTAATTATTGATTTATTTAATTAAAAAATAATAATTGAGAATCGAATAGAGAAATAGAGTCGGGCAGTCGGGCGGATCGATAATGTTGGTGAAAAATTGAAAAAATTGGAAGAAAGAAAAATATTTAGTGCATAATATATTTAGGCATGCATTATGGATGCATATGAATATCGTTTAGAGAAGAAGACGTGTGCTTTAAAATGAATATTATCGTTGTTTACTAGAAGAATACACACCTAACTAACTGGATTAGATACACCTACATCGAATTATTTTATTTCCTGAATCAAGGAAGGAAGGAAGGAAGGAAGGAAGAAAAGAAAGGAAAGGATCAAGCTGTAACAGGACTCAGTCACCTGGCCTTTGTTGTTTATGACTCTTTTGACTCTCGTTCGTTATGAAACTAGTGTCCCAATATTGGGACACATTCAGAATGATATGTTAGCCCTGAAAAGGGCTTTTTGAAAACATTCGACGGTCGCTGCAACCGCAGCAGCAGCCGCGCGGTGTCCGGCGCGCCTTCCTTTGTTTCGTTGCGTTGCGTTGATAATGCGTCGCTCAGCATTGCACTGCCACTGTAACTGTAACTGTACAGGCGTAGCGTGCGGTGAGCTTGATGGTGTACACTGTTCCACTTCTTGGCTTGGTTTACTGGATGGTTCGGTTCGATCGTCGTCGTATTCAAAAATACATACGAACGCAATAGAGGCACTGATAGAAAAATATCAATATCACTAACCCGAACCGAGATCCATACAACCATACCAGACAGCAACGAACAGAACCACCACTGGACCACCACAGAACTAAACCACAGAACAGAACAGCACAGCACTTTTGCTTCGCTTCGCTTTGCGTGCAACTAGCACTGGTGAGGCGAGCACGGCACGCGACACGGCAGGTCGATCACGTCGTCACGCCAGATGCGTCTATGATGTTGGTGCGTTTACTTCTTAGACGCGGCGGCCTTCTTTGCTGCCGGCTTCGACTTGGGAGCGGCGGCTGCCTTCTTGGGTTTTGGCGCCTTCGGCTTCTTAGTCGGGGGCTTCGCGCTCTTCTTCGCCTTGGGAGCGGCGGCGGCCTTCTTGGCGGCGGGCGCCTTCTTCGGTGCCGGCTTCTTCTTGGCTGCGGCCGCCTTCTTGTCCTTTGTCGCGGGCTTCGCCTTGCTGGGGGAGGAGGCGGCGGCTGCTGCTGCCTTCTTCGCCCTGCCGGCGGCGGGGGCGGCGCTCTTCTTCGCCTTGGCGGCGGCGGCAGCTGTGGCCGCGGGCTTCCTCACCGCACCACTGGCGGGCTTCTTGGATGCTGCAGATTTTGATTCCAACTTGAAACTGCCCGAAGCGCCCTTGCCCTTGGTCTGGATCAGAGCGCCACTCTCGACGGCGCTCTTCAGATACTTCCTTATGAACGGTGCCAACTTTTCAGCGTCAACCTTGTACTGAGCGGCGATGTACTTCTTGATAGCCTGCAGGGAGGAACCGCTGCGCTCCTTCAGCTCTTTGATTGCGCTGTTCACCATTTCAGATGTCTTCGGGTGAGTAGGCTTCGCTTTCGGCTTCTTCGCGCCGGAGGCGGTCGCCTTCGGTTTCTTCGCTGGAGTCGCCGGGGCTACAGCCTCTGATGCTACTTTTCGAAGCAGACTCAGCTATACCTTATAGAGAGCCTCGATGTCGCTAGACGTTTTCTCGTACGAACGCTTCGAACTTTTCACTAGCATGCATCTGAAAAAATTACCTTTTTACCTAATTGTATCATCAAATAACTTGTTAAATTCCACACCATTAATCTCTTTTAGTGAACCCAGGATCTGGTAGAATCATCTGCGTCATTGTCCTCACCCTATCCTCACTGGAACTGTTTATTTTCAACATTGACTACTAGACTCACCTCGGGTCATGTTTAAAAGTTATTTTTCTATTTTATTCATGTTATTATTAGTCTCTTTCGGACGAGAAATTAACTACGAATATACGAAGCCTCATACGCAACAGTTCAGACATAATATTGGATTATCTTGCGGCCAAATTTATCCAAGTTAACTGGACGGTCGTAAAACATGAACGCGCCGAACGAAACACGCGAAGAAACCCTAACAGTTGAGAACGTAAAATGTTTCAAAAACAATTCAATTTAAATTAATATCAAACACCAATCTATAAAGTGCACTATTCGACAGGTCACCACTCATTAGACACTGATACAAAATAACTAAACCTCATTCAGAGTTGACGTGCGATAATCATGCACAGCGCGTAAACGTCCTTCCGACCTCACGAGGCTTATTTCAAAAAGCCCAGACGGGAATTGGCTAGCTAATCCAGCTCATTTTTTTAAAATTCATCTCACAAAAATAACAATAATAACAACTTCGTTAAAATATAACCGTTAATTGACGTTAGTTAAAAAATAATAATGAAAAAACTTCTCTAACAGAGCAGATACAACTGAGAGGACGACGAAACGCTCATTTTCATATTCATTTCAGTATATTTGCTGACCGACTCTCATTTTCAATAATAATATTTATTTAATCTGTATTTTTTTTTTCAAACCTTGTTAAGTATTAGGTAATAACAAAAAAAAAAAAAACCATAAGAATATTATCGTAGTATCATAGCATAGGTAGAACTATCTATATAGAACGTAGGTAAGTTAAATTGATTCAATTACTTACAAAATAGTAAAAGTAGTAAGTTATTGAATATGCTATTAAGCGTTGCTATTTGTCGCTGCTATTGCTATATGCTATTGCTATATAATAAAAATAGCTAAATAGCGCTATAAGATATTTGACATTACTTACTTTTGAGGAAAGCTTGCGAAATGTTTGTTCAAATGAGTTGCTCGTGTTATAATAAATAATTATGACGGGTAAATGTGCCCATGTAATATTTGTATTCGCATGCTATTCATTATTATATGAAAAAAAAAATGCTTATATCATACAACGATTTAAAATAATAAATAATTTAAAGACTCATAATCTGTCGTTTGAAACAGTCATTAAAATAACGAAACTCTTGCGGCCCTGAAAAGGGCCTTTTTTGTGATTTATCAATCCCAACCAATGAAAATCAGCGTTGTCATAATAATAAATAACACGAAGATGATCATCGGGTCGGATCGGATATGTTCGGAGCGACACGTCAGCGTCCTAACCTCCGAAACCGTACAGGGTGCGTCCCTGACGTTTCAGAGCGTAGACAACGTCCATGGCGGTGACGGTCTTCCTCTTGGCGTGCTCGGTGTAGGTGACAGCGTCGCGGATCACGTTCTCTAGGAACACCTTCAGCACACCGCGCGTCTCCTCGTATATCAGACCGGAGATACGCTTCACACCACCCCTGCGAGCGAGACGGCGAATGGCGGGCTTCGTGATACCCTGGATGTTGTCACGGAGCACCTTCCTGTGACGCTTGGCTCCACCTTTTCCCAATCCCTTGCCTCCCTTACCGCGACCGGTCATCTTGAGCTTGTGTTAAGTGAGTGAGAGAAAACTCGAAAGGTTACAAGTACGCGTACCGCAGCGAGTCGCGTCGAGCAGCAAACTTGTGATAGCAGTTTTTTTTTTTTTTTTTTTTTTTTTTTTTTTTTTTTTTTTTTTTTTTGAATTGACTAGCTGTTAGTCCAAGGTATGACTTTCACGGCTTTACCGGGCAATGGGGTGAGCGGAAGGCTCACAACCCCTAGCAGTTAAGTAACAGGCCTAAGGGTGCCCCCAGGGGGGGCCGAGCCTCGGCTTAGGGCGTTACTGGGACTAGGCAATCTAACGTAAGTTTGGGGAGAGAAGCGGCCGGGGACGTGCCGGTACCGCGAAGCATGACTAAAAGGTTGGGGCCGCGACGCGCGTCCACGCCGGCGTGGACGATATCTCGGTCGTGTAGAGTGTTGGCTTGGCGCGAGCTGTTTGGCGGAGGCGATAAATAGGGTGATGGGATCGTCAGGCTCGATAGTAACGTGTCTAGGACGACGTAGCTTTCGGCCGTTCTTTCCAGAAAGAGATTTAGGGACATAGTTGGAGGCTTGGACTACTAAGGGGTTTGGGTGGGTCATGGTAGAGTCGAAGAATTGGGAGGACAACTGTTTTAGATACTGCTGGATGGTAGGCAGCTCTAAGTCTAAGTGGAGATTTTCATTGCGTAAGAACCAAGGGGCACCCGTGGCCTTGCGCATGAACCTATTCTGAATGGACTGTAGCTTGTAGATATGGGTGGAAGCGGCGTGTGCGAACACGGGGCTAGCATAGGTCATGATGGGGCGAATACAAGACGTGTAAAGTCGCACCTTATTTCTAAGGGACAACTTACTACTCTTGTTAAGAAGACAATGGAGGCGGCCTAGGGCAAAGTAGGCGCGATTTCTAACTATTTTAATGTGGTCTCGGAAGCACAAACTACGGTCAAGGTGGACGCCTAAGTAGCGAACTTTCTTTTCCCAGGGAATAGATTGTTCGAACATAGTGATATTGGGTGGTGGGTCTCTACTGTGACCGCCCCTTTGGAAGAGGATAGCGGCACTTTTGTCAGGATTGACTTCTATTCTCCATTTCCTAAACCACTCGCCGATGGTATTGGCGGCGTTTTGGAGAGATTTGAGAATGGGTTCCAGTCTGCGGTGCGTACAGTAGAGAGCTGTATCGTCCGCAAAAAGGGCTATCTTAACAGGTGCGCGAGAGCGCTTAAAAGTTGGGAGATCGCTAGTGAACAGCGTAAACAGAATGGGCGAGAGAACGGAGCCTTGAGGGACTCCGGCTCTTATTGGGTGTGGTTGAGACAAAATCCCTTCCACTCTGTAACGAAAAGTGCGATTTGCAAGGTAGTCTCGAATGATGAGCACGAGACGATCTGGGACACCAAGTAAATATAGCTTGTAAATCAAGCCATTGTGCCAGACCTTGTCAAACGCTTTCGCTACATCGAAAAAGAGGGCGCCGGTTTTGTGGGAGTTCCGCCTACCGAAACCGGTTAGGACGTGCTCGACTATGCGATGCACCTGCTGGACGCATGAGTGTTTGGGTCTAAAGCCAAACTGCTCGTCAGGAAGGAGGCTCTTGGACTCTACGTAGTCCTTGAGTCGTCTAAGGATGAGGCGTTCGTAAATTTTTCCTATGCAACTTAGGAGACTAATGGGGCGGTAACTAGTGGCCTCAGTTCGGGGTTTGCCTGGCTTGTGAATACCAATGACAATAGCTTCTTTCCACGCTTGTGGAAAGATGTTGTTACTCAAAGCTGCGTTGAATATCGCAGTGAGAACTATAAAAAGAGGAGTGGAGAAGTGCTTGAGCACTTTATTGGATATCCCGTCAGAGCCTGGTGCTTTTCGGGGGTGGAGGTCCTTGACGATAGTTTGAACTTCCTCAACCGTAATACTAGCTAGAGGAGGATCGGAGGGGGGGAGGCTTGCCCTACGTGCGACTTCAGAGTCGACTAGCGAGACATGTTCGGGATCTACTGGGAGGGTACTGGGAGAGCATTGCGCTTCTAAGCTGTCTGCGAGGCATTCAGACTTTTCACAGTCATCGAAAGCCAGGGGCAGATTGGGTCGGGATAAGGGTGGCATCGGGGAAACCGTATCAGACTTTAGCTTACGGGCGAGTTGCCAGAAAGCTAGGTGGGAGGGCTCTAAACTACCTATCATCTCATCCCACTGAGAGTTCCGAAACTCGCTTATACGGAGCTTTACGTCCCTCTGTAAAGACCGTAAGCGACGACGGTTAGCGTCAGTGGGATATGAGTCATAAGCTCGGGTGGCTGCGTTCTTCTCCGTCAACAGCGCACGTACATCAGGCGGCAGGTTCCAGCGTTGGTGACCCAACACAGGGACCCGCCGTGAGCAGTCCTCCACGACGCTCTGTACATGACTGGTAACGGAGTCGATTGCACCTACTGTGTCTTGGACGGAGGTTAAGTCTCCGGAAACTAAGTTTAATAATGGGTTTGGAATAGACTTGAGGCTGTGGCCCAGTCGATTCCAATCCACTATCACTTTTTCAGGGGCAGGGGAGCCTGTGTCTGGGGGGCCTATCCGGGGAATGAGCTCTAAGATCACAGGTCTATGGTCTGAGTCGAGCTCGTGATGCACTTCTATAGAAGATAAACGTAGGTTTATATTCTTCAGAAGTGCTATATCGAGCACGTCAGGTCTATGGCCTTCAATTTTAGGGAAATGGGTGGGACTCATGGGAGCAATGATATCGAAGCCAATTAGACTCGCTTGCATCTCAAGCAGAGTGCCACGTGAGTTTGTAGAATTACAATCCCACGAGCCACTCTTAGCGTTCAAGTCGCCTGCCAGAATAACCGAGCTATCGATATTCATTATAGTCTGAAGGTCACGAGAGGTAAGGGTTTTACTACTCCCGGTTTTATTTGGCCCTACATATGCAGAGACAATGGTAATAGGTCTGTGACCAGTCATACCGAGGCGGCAGACAGAGGTCTCCAACCATTCGAGATTAGGAGGAGGGTCTATGGGCGTGCAATGCAAAGATCGTTTATAATAAATTAAGGTGCCACCCTTTTGGGATATCCTATCGTTACGGACAATGTTATAATTCGCTATTCGGGGATTTCGCCTAGAGGGCTTAAGGAAAGTTTCCTGAACTAGAAAAATATCTATTTGGTGGGTCTTGAGAAAGTCAGCTACTAGATAATGCTGTTTGGCTAAGCCGTCAGCATTGAAAAACCCTACTCTAAGGGACCTAGGTTTGACTCTACCTTTAGGTGTAACATCCATTATGGGTTACATTTAAAAGTGGACAGGGACATGCCTATCTTATGGGCTTGGATAGCCGCCTCGAACATGAGGGCGGGATTGCCTTCGGCGGCTCTGAGTAGGTTGGCTACTCTAGAAACTTCGTCGAAGTCTATTACTCCGAGGAAGCGCGACACTAGAGAGTAGTCGCTTAGAGAGGACTGGGAGGCCGATGTGACCTGCGGGGCGGGAGGTGAGGGAAGCGCCTGCCTTTGTACGGGCCTGGCGACAGGGGCCTGGTAATGGGGAGGGCTAGGTGCCACTTGGGAGGTATTACGTACCCAGGGTACGTTAATAAGGGGAGGGATAGTCTGCGGGGACTTTGTTAGGGCCGGGAAGTTGGCCAGAGATTGGTCTGGCACGGCTGGGCGGACTTGGGAGTCTGGACGGGCCCTCCAGGAGAGTTGGCTCTGAGCCGGGGCGCGACTGGGGCGCTGAGACTTAGGGGCTTTGGGGCAACCGCGGTAGTTTGCGGGATGACCCGTTTCTCCGCAGAGCACGCAGCTTGGAGGCTCCGTGCACTGAGAGAGGTCCTTGGGGCGGGGGCAATCAGCCGTGCCGTGGTCATCCAGGCACTTAACGCACCTGGGAGTAGCAAAGCAGTTGCGGGCAGAGTGCCCGTAGAGCTGGCAGCGATGACACTGCCCTATGGTGCCCCTTTTGTGAGGGGCTTCGACGGTGATACCAGAGAGCTGGCACACCGTCTTGATGTTGAAAATGGCCTTGCCGGCGGGCGAATGCTCCAAAACGGCAAGAACCATATCATAGGGGGCGTGAGAGCGACCGCGATGCATGCGGTGCACTTCCATGATAGGAAGGTTTTGGGCCTTTAGATCGGCCTGGACGTCGGAGGTTGAGACCTCCTTTGGGACTCCCTTCACGACTACGCGAAGTAGCCGATCCTCAGGGAGGGCGTAGGTATGGAAGGATACTTTCATATCCTTCAAAAGGGTCGTAAGACGACGATGGTCTTTAGCGGTTTGGACGGAAACTTTAATTCCCGTTGAAGTGGTACGCGCCGATAGGTAATTAATACCTAAAGAGTTACAGCGCTTGGATACATCGATCCAAAGCGCTTTATCTTGGATAAATAGAGGAGGTGGGGTAGGCTCTTTCCTCTGGGAAGAGGTAGAGCTAGTTGGGTTGGTGGTCTTAGCCGATGCCGCGGAGGTCGCGGGCTTAGTAGGGATCGCGCGTGTCGCCACAGGGACTGAGGGCGTAAGCGGGATATTGCGGGGCGCGGGGGCCTCGCAGGTCATCATTGGCATGGGTGGGGACTCAGGCGAGTCATTTTGCTTCTTAGAAGGAGGGGCCGAAGTGGTTTTAGCGCGTTTAGCACGCTTTTTACCGACAACGGTAGTGAAATCCTCATCTGAGGATGGGCTAGAGTCCTCGTCTGGGGAGGTCTCGTCCGCGACCTCCATGGCGCATTCTAGTGCGTCATCGGGGGTCGCAGAAGAGGGCCCAGTTGAGGTGGGATCGGGAATGGGCTCGGGACAGGCGTCCTGGGTGACCTCGTCATAGTAATCCCTGATTTCAGGAATTTCTGAGGCGAAGGAACGAAGTAAGCCTTCCTTGGCGAGAAGCTTTACGAGCTTCTCCAAAAGGGGAGAGTTTTGGTCGGTACGCGACATGGCGTCCGACCAAACAGCTATCTAATACTAACGTATTTTTACAGCACTTCAAACGCGTCGCGTTCCGCACAGAAGAAGTGCCAAGAAACTGTGCGGCAATCGCGCTAATTGTCCTAACACGTTTAGCCCCGGGTTGGGTGTTACCCAGGGATGTGTTTGTGTATGTATGCTCCCCGCCGGGGTAAGACGGGGAGGGTGAGTACTTAATTAATGAGCCCTAAGCTTGTATCCGCCTCGCCAATCTTAATGTGCGAAGTGGTTCCTAACTGCCTCAAGTGCAGAGGGTAGCTCAGAGCGGATGCTCCGAACGCCCAAACAACACAAGAGGGATGGGATGGTAGGGAAAGGGTAGGGTTGGGAAGGAGATGATTGTCGTCGACTAGGAGTTCCCCCAAGGCCGGTGGTGACAATCCCAGCCGAGTTTAGCGTTGCCCAAAAGGGGCAAAGCCGGTGTCTCGGGTCCACACCCAACAGGTTTCGTAATGGCACCGTTAGGTATCAGCCTGTTGACCACAAAAATAGTGGATTTAATCGCAAAAATGTTAAGTTAGTCGCCTTGAAAAAGGCAACTAAAATAACTGCCCGGGCTAGCAACGGACTTAATCCGTTACTAACTGGGCGAAGAATGTGCGCGCAGGCGACACAAAGCCGCCGCGAACACAAAGGCGGCGCCGACAAAGGCGCGCGGGAACAATGGAGCGGAGCGGGCGGCAGCGGATGCGAGCGTCTGCTCGCTGTGGCAGCTGGATGCGAAGTCTGTGATAGCAGTTCTCTAGACCCCTATATTTATACGTTTGCGCCTTCCGAGCGGGGGGAGGGGTGAGGGGGGGGGGGAACCTATCTGTTGGAAAGAGACGCATGCATATCTATCCATCTCTCTCTCGTCTCAACTCAATCTCTTTAGTTCTATAACTGAGAATGTATTGCAATGAGGCGATGGCTAAGTACCTACGTATACATGCATACACAATGATGAGTACTAAATTTGTTTTTTTTTTTTTTTTCTCATTTGAAATAACATCGTGTAAATCACCGCGTCCGCTACGCTACACCTATCCAATGGAATATTGAATAGGTTCAATTATATAATTTTTATAATATTCTTGAAAGTGTATTTATATATATATGTATTGCTGTCTCTTTCAGTCCCATAGAGAGTGTGAGGGACGGCACGAGTCTGAAGTCGTGTGCAGCTCTAACTGCTATAATTTTGAGAGCTGCCTAAATTATTATTGTTATTTTTTTCTTGTTACTATTATCTATGTAGGTACTTGTGAGGATAATTGTGACATGACAGTTCATTTTTTTTTTTTTTTTTTCATAACTTAACCATCTTAAATTATTATAATAAAAATAAAAATAATAGTAGGTAGTAGGTAGACTCAAATAATCATGTACGCATGAAATATTTTGCACAGGACAAAATAGAATAATTTGCGGCCCTGAAAAGGGCCTTTTGTTTGATTGTTTGTGCGAGTTGCAACAACAACAAGCACGCACGACACGTTCGCTCGCTCGTTAACATCAGCTAACTAAGCGCGCTCTCCTCTGATCCTACGCGCCAGCTGGATGTCCTTCGGCATGATGGTGACGCGCTTGGCGTGGATCGCGCACAGGTTCGTGTCCTCGAAGAGACCGACCAGGTAAGCCTCGCTCGCCTCCTGGAGGGCCATGACGGCACTGCTCTGGAAACGCAGATCGGTCTTGAAGTCCTGAGCGATCTCACGCACCAGACGCTGGAACGGCAGCTTGCGGATCAAGAGCTCAGTGCTCTTCTGGTAACGACGGATCTCACGGAGAGCTACGGTTCCCGGCCTGTAGCGATGGGGTTTCTTGACACCGCCGGTGGCCGGTGCACTCTTACGAGCCGCCTTCGTGGCCAGCTGCTTACGCGGCGCCTTACCACCGGTGGACTTACGAGCAGTCTGCTTGGTACGTGCCATCGCGTGTCAGTTCAGTTACGAGTTAGAGAGAAATTTTACAATTCAATGCGACCGTACGCCGTGAAGTGTCTGGACGATATAAAACTGGCGGGCTTAGAATATGCCTTTTTATAGGGTTCATGGAGGTGGGAGAGAGATAGAACACTTTATTTCTACAACTATCGTCTCGCTCGCACAGAGCGCAAGTCGCTGAAGGAACGAGCGACGAAGGGAATAATGTAACACGATTTCATAATATGTAGCTTAAAAGGTAGATAGATATAATTATAATAGAAAGTTTAGACTTTTAGCAAAAAGAAAGTAATGTAAAATATGTTATAGCGTATGTAGCTATCTATATAATATAGCAGCTATAGAATTAGCAATAGCAACCTCAAATAGCAACGTCAATAACGTAATACTATTATTATGTAAATTGTCAAATGAAAGTAACATTATTATTTTAACTTTTTAATTATTATTCGCTTTTCAGGAGGAGGATCTACAATAACGCCAGGCAGGCGATGTTGGCGTTGGCGTTGCAGTTCGGTGTGCAAGCGGTCGGTCGGCACTTCTGGGAAAATCGCTTGGATATTGTTTCAGCGAATGGAGGTTAGGTTATTTTTTTCTTTCAGATTTAAAATTAATACTAGTATGTATAAACAATTATTATAAAATAATAATAATAATATATCAATTTAATGTGTATGGATTATCTATTTGTAATATACCTTGGCAGTATTATATTATTATCATTATTATCTTTTTTTTTTCCCTCCATCTTGCTACGGGATGTCTGTTATATATATATATTTTTTTTTGTGTGTAATTCTAATTGTTGACTCATTCTTTCGTATGAAACATATTAAAATATGAATAGCATTTTGTGGCCCTGAAAAGGGCCTTTTGGAGTATGTTGACTGACGAGGATGCGCAGAGCGGAGCAGTGATAGATCTGTCCGCCGCTGCAGCGTCCGTCGACGCGCACAACGTATTGTGTGTTTGCTCTCTCACTTGGAGCTGGTGTACTTGGTGACGGCCTTGGTGCCCTCGCTGACGGCGTGCTTAGCCAGCTCACCAGGCAGCAGCAGCCTCACAGAGGTCTGCACCTCCCTGGAGGTGATGGTGGAGCGCTTGTTGTAGTGAGCGAGGCGGGACGCTTCGGCGGCGATGCGTTCGAAGATGTCGTTCACGAAAGAGTTCATGATCGACATAGCCTTACTGGAGATACCGGTGTCGGGGTGCACCTGCTTGAGCACCTTGTAGATGTAGATGGCGTAGCTCTCCTTCCTCTTGTGCTTCTTCTTCTTCTTGTCGGTCTTAGAGATGTTCTTCTGGGCTTTGCCAGATTTCTTGGCGGCCTTTCCACTTGTCTTGGGCGGCATGGTGAATACAATAGAGTTGTATAGTATGCGAGCGAGACAGACACTACCAGTCGACGGGGCGAACTGTAGAGTGTGATGCGGCCAACTTTTTTTTTTTTTTTTTTTTTTTTTTTTTTTTTTTTTCTAAATGACTACTGCTGTGTGGCCTCAGATGGCCTTGACAGCTTTACCGGACTGTTGGGTGAGCGCTTAGGGCTCTCAACCTCAAATATTTAGAGTAACGAGCTAAGGGCCCCCATAGTGGGGTAGACCTCGGCTTAGGGCGTTACTTGGAGAGGGCAATCGGACATATTTTGGGGGAGAAAAGCGACCTGGCACGTGCCGGTATCTATTATAGGGACGAAAAGGTTGGGGGCGCGACGCGGGCCCGCGCCGGCGCGGACGGAATTTCGGTTGTGTGGAGTGTTGTTGCGCGAGTTGTCTAGCTTTGGCGATGGCGAGAGTAATGACGTCGTCCGGAGCGTGAAGTACGTGTCTCGGACGACGTGGCCGCCTCGAGGCGTTATTGGATGAGCCTAAGTCAGGCCAATAGTTAGCCGCTTGGACTACAAGGGGATTCGGGTGATGGGGAGCAGAGTCAAAATATTTAATGGAGCATTGCTTAAGGTACTGACTAATAGTAGGCAGTTCCAAGTCAATGTGAAGATTTTCATTACGCAAGAACCACGGGGCACCCGTGGCCTTACGCATGAACCTATTCTGGAGGGTCTGTAGCCTATGGATATGGCAATGGGCAGCCTGTGCAAAGACAGGGCTAGCGTAGGTCATAATGGGGCGGATGCAAGCCAGGTAAAGTCTCACCTTATGTCTAAGGGATAGTTTACTGTGCTTGTTTAGAAGGCAAGATAGACGACCTAACACAAATGCGGCACGATCTCTAACTATTTTGATATGGTCTTTGAAAGTCAGACCGTTATCAAGATGGACGCCTAAATATCGGACTTTCCTTTCCCAAGGGATTTGGAGTCCGGACATAGTGATAGGGACGAAGAGGGGCATTGGAGGACGCTGTCTATAAAATAGAATAGCGGCGCTCTTTGAAGGGTTGACCTCAATCCTCCACTTGCTAAACCATTCCCCTAGGGAGTCGGCCGCAAGTTGGAGAGATTTACGGATGTTTGGGAGTTCACGGTCCGAACAGAACAAAGCTGTGTCGTCCGCGAATAGGGCTACTTTAGGCGTCGGCCGTAGGCACGACTCCTTAAAGTCTGGGATGTCACTAGTATATAGTGAGAAGAGGAGGGGTGAAAGCACGGATCCTTGAGGGACCCCGGCTGTGATAGAGTGGGGGGGGGACAGTGTCCCCTCCACTCGGTAACGAAAACTTCGATTGGAGAGGTAGTCACGTATTATGAGTACGAGACCATCAGGCACTCCTAGTTTGTATAGCTTGTAGACTAAGCCAGAATGCCAAACTTTATCGAAAGCTTTCGCCACATCGAAGAATAGGGCGCCGGTTTTTCGGGGCCTACGGGATCTAGTAAAACCGGTCAGGACGTGCTCGACAATGCGATGCACCTGTTGGACGCAAGAGTGTTTGGTTCGAAAACCAAACTGCTCGTTAGGAATTAGACTCTTAGACTCTACATAGTCTTTGAGCCGCTTATAGAGTAACCTCTCATAAACTTTCCCAATCGAGTTGAGTAGGCTTATGGGTCGGTAACTAGAGGGGTCGGACTTGGGCTTGCCCGGCTTGGGAATGCCGATGACAATTGCCTCTTTCCACGCTTGTGGGAAGATGTGATTACTCATAGCCGCGTTAAAAATAGCGGTGAGTAATAATAAGAGGTGGGCCGAAAAGTGCTTGAGCACTCGGTTTGAAATACCGTCTGGGCCAGGGGCCTTACGGGGGAGGAGGTTTTGGATAACGGTCTTGACCTCATCAACCGTAATCCTATCTAGGGGAGGGTCGGATGGGGGTAGGGCAGCTCTACGTTCTACTTCGGATTCTACTTCCGAAAGATGAGAGGGGTCTACTGGGAGGGTGCTTGGAGCACACTGAGCTTCTAAACTGACCGCCAGGCACTCAGACTTTTCGTCGTCATCGAACGCTGGCGGCAGGTTAGGGCGAATGAGAGGGGGTAGGGGGGACACTGAGTCGGACTTGAGGGTCCTGGCTAACTTCCAAAAAGTTTGGTGGGAGGGTTCTAAGCTACCTAACAGCCTTTCCCAACGATCTTTCCGGAGTTCGCCAACGCGTCGCTTTACAGCTCTCTGTAGGGCGCGCAGACGAACACGGTTGGCCTCGGTAGGATAGGAATCGTATGCACGAGTGGCCGCGTTCTTCTCGGTCAAGAGTGCACGAGCATCAGGCGGCAGTTTCCATCTAAGGTGACCCATGTCAGGAATCCGCCGTGAGCAGTCTAGTACAACGCTCTGCACGTGACTAGTGACAGAGTCGATCGCACTAATCGTGTCATCTACTGAGATTATATCTACAGGGACGGACTCGAGATGTGGCGAGGTGGCGGACTTAAGGCTCGAGCCCAGTCTGCCCCAATCCACCACAACTCTTTCGGGAAGGGGGTGGCCTGTGTCAGGGGGGCCTATTCGGGGGGAGAACTCTATGATCACAGGCCTGTGATCCGAGACTAGCTCATGATGCACTTCTATAGAGCATAACCGTAGGTTAATGTTCTTTAAAAGCGCGAGATCTAGTATGTCGGGACGGTGGACTCTATTGTGAGGATAGTGGGTGGGCTCCATAGGAGCTATAATGTCGAAGTTTAGAGTCTCTGCCAAAGACTCTAGTTGGGTACCGCGCCGGTTGCTTGAAGCGCAATTCCAGGCGGTGTTTTTGGCGTTAAGATCACCCGCGATTAAAACGGAATGATCTAACTCCATTAACGACTTGATGTCGTTGGGGGTAAGAAGTTTGGTGGTGGTCGGGCTTAGGTAAGCGGACACTAGGGTAATTGGTTGATGACCTGTCATAGCCAAACGGCAGACAGAGGTCTCGATCCAATCTAAACGGGGGGGGTCCATAGGCATACAGTGTAGCGACTTCTTATAGTAAATAAGAGTGCCACCAAGAGCGGTAGTCCTATCATTACGAACCATGTTATAGTTGGCAATGTTAGGGTTCCGTTTACTGGGCTTGAGGAACGTTTCCTGAATAAGGAAAACGTCTAATTGATGGGAGTGGAGGAAGGCGGCTATTTCCGCCCGCTGATCAGTTAAACCGTCAGCGTTGAAGTAACCTATTCTCAGGGATTTCGGTTTGACCCGGTTAGTTGGAGTCGTAAAATCCATTATGGATTGACGTAGTATGGGAATGAAGCTAAGGACGCTTTAAGTTTGTCCGCTTCGAAACACGCTTCAAGAAGGTGAGTTGGGGAGCCCTTTGATAGACGTATCAATTGGGCGACTTTGCTGACTTGTTCGAAGTCAACAAAGTTGAGAAAGTCCGATACCAACTGGTAATCGGCACTGAAGGATGCTGGGATAGGGGATCCGCGCGGGGGCGGGGGGCACTGGGGGGACTGGGGCGCTGGAGGTGCGGCCCTCTTGGGAGATTGGGGTTTGGGTTTAGGGACCTGGGGAGGTGGTGCCGTTTTGGGCTTGGATACCCACGGCATATTAAGGAGGGAGGGAATTTCCGTTGAGGAAGGTTTGGTGGGGGGTGCCTGCTGGGGGCTGCGTGCCCACGGCGGCGAAATCAGGGGGGGGATAGCGGGCGGTGACGCCTTTGTGGGGAGGGGGGGAAAGTCCGCGGCCTTCACGGTTTGAGGCCGTGCGGCCGGGGCCTTAGGTGGGGCATTTCGCTGCGCGTTAACGCGGACAGCGCGGGGGGTCTTTGGGGCTTTGGGACAGCCGCGATAGTTAGCGGGGTGCCCAGTTTCCCCGCAGAGCACGCAGCTCGGAGGCTCCGTGCACTGCGACTGGTCCTTTGGACGGGGGCAGTTGGGGGTGCCATGAGCCCCGAGGCACTTAACGCACCTGGGGGTGGCGAAGCAGTTGCGGGCGGAGTGCCCGTAGAGCTGGCAGCGATGACACTGCCCAAGGGAGCCACGTTTATGCGGCGTTTCGACGGTGATGCCGCCAAGTTGGCACACCGTCTGAATATTGAAAATTGCCTTGCCGGCATCAGTCCTGTCTACTACGACGAGGACCATGTCGTAAGACACCTTTGGTCGGCCTCGGTACATACGGTGTACCTCGACCACTGGGATGTTTTGACCGCTGAGGTCAGAAATAATCTCAGGAATGCTAACTTCCTTGGGAACACCTCGGATGACCACGCGGAGTAAGCGCTCATCCGGAAGAGCGTAGGTATGAAAACCTACACTCATGTCCTTCAGGAGACGCGTCATCCTCCTATGGTCGTTGGAGGTTTGGACCGCGACTTTAATGCCCTGCTGGGTAGTACGGGCAGAAAGATAATTAACGCCTTCGGCGTTGCAACGTTTGGACACTGCGGTCCAGGCAGACTTTTCCTGTATGAACAGGGGCGGAGGGGCGGGCACTTTCCTCTGAGAGTCAGAGGTTTGAGCGGGGGTGGGGGCAGGGGCGGAGGACTTGGCCTTTCTGGGGGCCGGGGAGGACGGCGGAGAGTTGAGGCGAACTCTATCGCCGCCGTTAGCCTTTTTGGCTTGAGAAGTTTTTGGGCGTTTAGCCCGTTTTTTACCTTCTACTAAGGTGAAGGAATCGGAATCAGAAGCGTCGGACGCAGAGTCCTCCGCAGAAGCGTTCTCGCACTCCATGTCGCTAGCTGAGGCGACTGGTGAGTGCGAGCGGGATGAATGGGGCGACAGAAAGTTGTCGCACCCAGTAACGGGGGAGCGAGAGCGCTCGCTAGAGGGGGATGGAGCATCGCAGATGGACACTCGTTGGCGAGGGGGTGGGGGGCTAGCCTTACGGCTGCAAGAGGGGGTGGGGACTCGTGAGTTCGGGGAAGGTTCCCGTAACTGAGGAATCGCACCACAGAGTTGTTCCAAAATATTTGGAGAAGCTGCTATGAGCTCGGCGAGCTTAGCCAAAATTTCGTCGGCAGTCGGCATTGCTGCCGACTGAGATTACTTTACTGAGCGAAAACGATATGCTACGTAGTTTCGTCGCGTCGCGTTCCGCACAGAAGAAACTACAAGAAACTGTGCGGCAGTCGCGCTACTAGGCCTACTACGAGGTCCCCGGGTTGGATGGGCCCGGGGTTGTGTGCGTGATGTGCACTCCCCACCGGGTTAGGTGAGGAGAGGTGTGTCCTTAAGGTGAGCCCTAAGCTTGTTTTCCTCCCCGCCAATCTTATTGTGCGGAGAGGGGCCTAACTGCTCCGGGTGCAGAGGACAGCTCGAGACAGGTGGTCCCGAACAGCCAAACAACACCCGAAGAATGGGAGTAGGGAGAGGGTAGGGGCGGGAGGGAGATAGCTACCGTCGGCTAGGAGATCCCCCAAGGCCGGTGAAGGTAGCCCCGTCCGATTTCGGCCTTACCCAGAAGGGGCAAAACCGGTGTATCGGGTCAACACCCAACAAGCTTCGTATAACACCGTGAGGTATCCACTTGTTGACCACGAAAGCAGTGGATTTCGCAAAACTCAATCCTGTCGTAACGAAACGTCCAAGCAGCTCAACCGCTTTGAAAAAAGCAGCTGAGAAGCTCTTCCGGATTTTGCAACGATCGCGATGACCGTTACAAAAGGCGGGAAAACGCAAGGGAGACGCACGGCGCGGTAGCGCACAGGTGCGAGCGAGAGCGAAGATTACGCGAGAGCGCAATCGAAAAATGTGTGCGAGCGTCCGCGCGCGACGAGAGCTCGAGCACGAAAAACGATGATGCGGCCAACCGGGTATGCACTGGGTAGATATTAAAATGCCAACGCAGAACTAGCGACAGCGGGGTCGAGTGTAATGATCTCGATCCACCAATCGGAACGCCACTCGAGGCACGTTTTTAACCGTCGCGTCGCGTCCCCATCGTGTAAGCTGTGCCATGATCGCGGCGTTGGAGAGAGACGGCTAGATACAAGTTCCGTGCGTTAGAGCGAGAGGCGCATATCTCACCTTCCCTCTCGCTCTCGCTCGACCGAATTAAAACACCACTCAAAGTCATTAACGGCTACTTAAGTGAGAGCGAGATAAAAAATAATCTATGAAAATTAAATAAATAATATGCAATCTTTTTAGGTACCTACGTACCT
This sequence comes from Udea ferrugalis, assembly GCA_950022985.1. Lineage (NCBI taxonomy): Eukaryota > Metazoa > Arthropoda > Insecta > Lepidoptera > Crambidae > Udea > Udea ferrugalis. The sequence continues at coordinate 3,865,231 of OX465545.1, forward strand.
ACCGTATAGTTATTGTACACACATACAATACACACCAAATTCTAATAAATAAATAATTTGTATGTAAGTTTGTTTAATAATTTGCGGTGTCGAAGGACACACAGGATGAACGGTGTTAAAATTTTCACTAGAATTATTCAGGAAAAAAAAAAAAAAAAAAAAAAAATACGTTTAAGAAAATAATAATTTGGTGTTTTTTAAATATTATAATATATATTCAATATTTATCATCATATTTTAAAGAATTTACTATATTGAATACTCATGCGGTTTTTATTATTGTGTGCATGTCTCGTGTGGGTAGGTAGGTAGGTAGGTAGGTAGGTTTATTTTTATTTTGGGTGTTTTGAAAATATTATAATATATATTCAATATTTATCATCATTTATTATAAAGAATCACTATATTAAATACTCATGTGGTATTTATTATTGTGTGCATGCCTCGTGTGGGTAGGTAGGTTATTATTATTTTATTTTTTGAAACGTAGTTTGACTCAATACTCTTATCGGTATGAAATTATTTATAAAAATAATTCAGAATAATTTTGCGGCCCTGAAAAGGGCCTTTTTGTTTGTTAATATATCGCGGCGCATCAGCGTCGCACGATATATCGGAGGAGAGAGATGTTGGCTCAGTTAATTTAAGAATTAAATTAAATTAAGCCTTCTTCTCAGTCTTCTTGGGCAGGAGCACCGCCTGGATGTTAGGCAGCACACCACCCTGGGCGATGGTGACACCGGAGAGTAGCTTGTTCAACTCCTCGTCGTTGCGTATCGCCAGCTGCAGATGTCTGGGGATGATCCTGGTCTTCTTGTTGTCACGGGCGGCGTTGCCGGCCAACTCCAACACCTCAGCCGCCAGATATTCCATCACGGCGGCCAGGTAGACAGGAGCGCCGGCACCGACGCGCTCTGCGTAATTACCCTTACGCAGCAGCCTGTGAATACGACCGACGGGGAACTGAAGTCCGGCACGGTTGGAACGGGACTTTGCCTTTCCCTTAACCTTGCCACCTTTACCGCGTCCAGACATGTTTGAATGGAGGTTTTAATTAACTTCACGTAAGTGTAAATGGACCGACACACACGCGGCGCGTCGACGAGCAGAGTGAGATAATTTTCTAGCCTTTTTTTTTTTTTTTTTTTTTTTTTTTTTTTTTTTTTTTTTTTTTTGATTTGACTAGCTGTTAGTCCAAGGTGTGACTTTCACAGCTTTACCGGGCAATGGGGTGAGCGGAAGGCTCACAACCCCTAACAGTTAAGTAACAGGCCTAAGGGTGCCCCCAGGGGGGGCCGAGCCTCGGCTTAGGGCGTTACTGGGACTAGGTAATCTAACGTAAGTTTGGGGAGAGAAGCGGCCGGGGACGTGCCGGTACCGCGAAGCATAACTAAAAGATTGGGGCCGCGACGCGCGTCCACGCCGGCGTGGACGATATCTCGGTCTTGTGGAGTGTTGGCTTGGCGCGAGCTGTTTGACGGAGGCGATGAAGCGGGTGATGGCATCATCGGGCTCTAGTGGGACATGTCTGGGACGACGATGTTTTCGGGACTTCTTGCCCTTAAGGGGCCTAGGGATATAATTAGAGGCTTGGACTACTAAGGGGTTTGGGTGGGTCATGGTAGAGTCGAAGAATTTGGAGGACAACTGTTTTAGATACTGCTGGATGGTAGGTAGATCTAAGTCTAAGTGGAGATTTTCATTGCGTAAGAACCACGGGGCACCCGTGGCCTTGCGCATGAACCTATTCTGGAGGGTCTGTAGCTTATGGATAGAGCGGGAGGAGGCGTGTGCAAACACGGGGCTAGCATAGGTCATGATGGGGCGGATACAAGACGTGTAAAGTCGAACCTTATTTCTAAGGGACAACTTACTACGCTTATTGATAAGACAGTGGAGGCGGCCTAGGACAAAGGCGGCACGATCGCGGACTTTTTTAATGTGGTCATGGAAGCTCAAACTACTGTCAAGTTGGACGCCTAAGTATCGAACTGTCTTTACCCAGGGAATAGGTTGTTCGAACATAGTGATTTCAGGGAGTTTGGGTGGGTCTTTATCGCGGCTCCTTTTGAAGAGGATAGCGGCGCTTTTGTCAGGATTGACTTCAATTCTCCACTTCCTAAACCAGTCACCGATTGTATCGGCGGCGGTTTGGAGAGAATTGAGAATGAAATCTAGTCTGGGGTGCGTACAATACAGAGCTGTATCATCAGCAAAAAGAGCTATCTTAATAGGTGCCCGAGGGCAATCAAAGGTTGGGAGATCGCTAGTGAACAGCGTAAACAGGATGGGGGACAAGACGGAGCCTTGAGGGACTCCGGCTCTTATGGGGTGTGGTTGAGACAGAATGCCTTCCACTCTGTAGCGAAAAGAGCGATTTGAAAGGAAGTCTCGAATGATGAGCACGAGACGATCTGGGACACCAAGTGTATATAGCTTGTAAATCAAGCCATTGTGCCAGACCTTATCAAACGCTTTCGCTACATCGAAAAAGAGGGCGCCGGTTCTGTGGCACTTTTGCCTACCAAAACCGGTTAGGACTTGCTCGACAATGCGATGCACCTGCTGGACGCAAGAGTGTTTGGGTCTAAAGCCAAACTGCTCGTCAGGAAGGAGGCTCTTGGACTCTACATAGTCCTTGAGTCGTCTAAGGATGATACGCTCGTAAAGTTTCCCTATGGAACTTAAGAGACTAATGGGGCGGTAACTAGTGGGTTTGGATCGGGGTTTGCCTGGCTTGGGAAAGCCAATGACAATAGCTTCTTTCCACGCTTGCGGAAAGATGTTGTTACTCAAAGCTGCGTTGAATATCGCAGTGAGAACTATAAAAAGAGGAGTGGAGAAGTGCTTGAGCACTTTATTGGAGATCCCGTCAAAGCCTGGTGCTTTTCGGGGGTGGAGGTCCTTGACGATAGTCTGAACTTCCTCGACCGTGACGCTAGCGAGAGGAGGATCGGAGGGAGGGAGGCTTGCCCTACGTGCGACTTCACAGTCGACTTTCAAGACATGGTCGTTATCTACTGGGAGGGTACTGGGGGAGCATTGAGCTTCTAAGCTATCTGCGAGGCATTCAGACTTTTCACAGTCATCGAAAGCCGGGGGCAGATTGGGACGGACTAAGGGAGGCATTGTGGAAATGGTGTCGGATTTAAGCTTTCGGGCTAAGTGCCAGAAGGCTTGATGAGAGGGCTCTAAACTACTAATCATCTCGTCCCACTGAGAGTTCCGAAACTCGCTTATACGGAGCTTCACGTCCCTCTGTAAAGACCGTAAGCGACGACGGTTAGCGTCAGTGGGATAAGAGTCGTAAGCGCGGGTGGCGGCGTTCTTTTCCGTCAACAGCGCACGTACATCAGGCGGCAGATTCCAGCGTTGGTGACCCAACACAGGGACCCGCCGTGAGCAGTCCTCCACGACGCTCTGTACGTGACTGGTGAGAGAATCGATCGCACCTACTGTGTCTTGGATGGAGGATAAATCTCCAGAAGCTAAGTTTAATAATGGGTTTGGAATAGACTTGAGGCTGTGGCCCAGTCGATTCCAATCCACTATTACTTTTTCAGGGGCAGGGGAGCCTGTGTCTGGGGGTCCTATCCGGGGGATGAGCTCTAAGATCACAGGTCTATGGTCTGATTCGCTGAGCTCGTGATGCACTTCTATAGAAGATAAACGTAGGTTTATATTCTTTAGAAGTGCTATATCGAGCACGTCAGGTCTATGGCCTTCAATTTTAGGGAAATGGGTGGGACTCATGGGAGCAATGATATCGAAGCCAATTAAGGTGGCCAGCGACTCGAGCACCCTGCCGCGTGGGTTTGTACAATTACAATCCCACGCGCCACTCTTGGCGTTCAAGTCGCCTGCCAGAATAACCGAGCTATCGAGATTCATTATGGTCTGAAGGTCATCTTTGGTAAGATCTTTAGCGTTATCGCGTTGCTTCGGCCCTAAATAGGCGGAGACAATGGTAATAGGGCTATGACCAGTCATACCGAGACGGCAGACAGAGGTCTCTAACCATTTGAGATTGGGAGGAGGGTCTAGGGGTGTACAATGCAAAGATCGTTTATAATAAATAAGGGTGCCACCCTTCTTGTTTGTTAACCTATCGTTACGGACCATGTTATAATTAGCTATTCTGGGATCCCGTTTAGAGGGCTTTAGGAAAGATTCCTGAACTAAAAAGAGATCTAATTGGTGGGTTTTGACAAAATCAGCTACTAAAGAATGCTTTTTGGATAAACCGTCAGCATTGAAAAACCCTACTCTAAGGGACCTAGGTTTGACTCTACCTTTGGGTGTAACATCCATTATGGGTTACATTTAAAAGTGGACAGGGACATGCCTATCTTATGGGCTTGGATAGCCGCCTCGAACATGAGGGCGGGATTGCCTTCGGCGGCTCTGAGTAGGTTGGCTACTCTAGAAACTTCGTCGAAGTCTATTACTCCGAGGAAGCGCGACACTAGAGAGTAGTCGCTTAGAGAGGACTGGGAGGCTTGTGTGACCTGCGGGGCGGGAGGCGAGGGAGGCGCGGGCCTTTGTACGGGCCTGGCGACAGGGGCTTGGTAATTGGGAGGGCTAGGTGCCACTTGAGAGGTATTACGTACCCAGGGTACGTTAATAAGGGGAGGGATAGTCTGCGACTTTGTTAGGGCCGGGAAGTTGGCCAGAGATTGGTCTGGCACGGCTGGGCGGACTTGGGAGTTAATGGGGGCTGGACGGGCCCTCCAGGAGAGTTGGCTCTGAGCCGGGGCGCGACTGGGGCGCTGGGACTTAGGGGCTTTGGGGCAACCGCGGTAGTTTGCGGGATGACCCGTTTCTCCGCAGAGCACGCAGCTTGGAGGCTCCGTGCACTGAGAGAGGTCTTTAGGGCGGGGGCAATCAGCCGTGCCGTGATCGCCCAGGCACTTAACGCACCTGGGGGTCGCGAAGCAATTGCGGGCAGAGTGCCCGTAGAGTTGGCAGCGATGACACTGCCCTATGGTGCCCCTTTTGTGAGGGGCTTCGACGGTGATACCAGAGAGCTGGCACACCGTCTTGATGTTGAAAATGGCCTTGCCGGCGGGCGAATGCTCCAAAACGGCAAGAACCATATCATAGGGGGCGTGAGAGCGACCGCGATGCATGCGGTGCACTTCCATGATGGGAAGGTTTTGGGCCTTTAGATCGGCCTGGACGTCGGAGGTTGAGACCTCCTTTGGGACTCCCTTCACGACTACACGAAGCAGCCGATCCTCAGGGAGGGCGTAGGTGTGGAAGGATACTTTCATATCCTTCAAGAGAGAAGTTAAACGACGATGGTCGTTTGAAGTCTGCACGGAGACTTTAATTCCCGTTGAGGTGGTACGGGCTGATAGGTAATTAATACCTAGAGAGTTGCAGCGCTTGGATACATCGATCCAAAGCGCTTTATTCTGAATAAACAGGGGCGGTGGGGAAGGCTCTTTCCTCTGGGAAGAGGTAGAGCTAGTTGGGTTGGTGGTCTTAGCCGATGCCGCGGAGGTCGCGGGCTTACTAGGTATCGCGCGTGTCGCCACAGGGACTGAGGGCGTTAGCGGGATATTGCGGGGCGCGGGGGCCTCGCAGGTCATCATTGGCATGGGTGGGGACTCAGGCGAGTCATTTTGCTTCTTAGAAGGAGGGGCCGAAGCGGTTTTAGCGCGTTTAGCACGCTTTTTACCGACAACGGTAGTGAAATCCTCATCTGAGGATGAGGTAGAGGTGGAGTCCTCGTCTGGGGAGGTCTCGGCCGCGACCTCCATGGCGCATTCTAGTGCGTCATCGGGGGTCGCAGAAGAGGGCCCAGTTGAGGTGGGATCGGGAATGGGCTCGGGAGAGGCGTCCTGGGTATCCTCGTCATAGTAATCCCTGATTTCAGGAATTTCTGAGGCGAAGGAACGAAGTAAGCCTTCCTTGGCGAGAAGCTTTACGAGCTTCTCCAAAAGGGGAGAGTTTTGGTCGGTACGCGACATGGCGTCCGACCAAACAGCTATCTAATACTAACGTATTTTTACAGCACTTCAAACGCGTCGCGTTCCGCACAGAAGAAGTGCCAAGAAACTGTGCGGCAATCGCGCTACTTGTCCTAACACGTTTAGCCCCGGGTTGGGTGTTACCCAGGGATGTGTTTGTGTATGTATGCTCCCCGCCGGGGTAAGACGGGGAGGGTGAGTACTTAATTAATGAGCCCTAAGCTTGTATCCGCCTCGCCAATCTTATTGTGCGAAGTGGTTCCTAACTGCCTCAAGTGCAGAGGGTAGCTCCGAGCGGATGCTCCGAACGCCCAAACAACACAAGAGGGATGGGATGGTAGGGAAAGGGTAGGGTTGGGAAGGAGATGATTGCCGTCGACTAGGAGTTCCCCCAAGGCCGGTGGTGACAATCCCAGCCGAGTTTAGCGTTGCCCAAAAGGGGCAAAGCCGGTGTCTCGGGTCCACACCCAACAGGTTTCGTAATGGCACCGTTAGGTATCAGCCTGTTGACCACAAAAATAGTGGATTTAATCGCAAGAACGTTAAGTTAGTCGCCTTGAAAAAGGCAACTAAAATAACTGCCCGGGCTAGCAACGGACTTAATCCGTTACTAACTGGGCGAAGAATGTGCGCGCAGGCGACACAAAGCCGCCGCGAACACAAAGGCGGCGCCGACAAAGGCGCGCGGGAACAAAGGAGCGGAGCGGGCGGCAGCGGATGCGAGCGTCTGCTCGCTGTGGCGGCTGGATGCGAAGTGTCTCTTTCTTTTTCTTTTCTAGCCTCGGCGTATTATAAATATTTATTCGACGGCGACGGTCGCACGTAGTGGGTACTGGAAAGAGCGAGAGAGAGGGGACGACGATTCGATGCGATGCCGGGACGCAAGCGGGCAGGCAGGCGCAGGCGAGCGCTTGATTTTTTTCAAAATCTTCAAAGAGCGACAAGGACGGGCGTCTAGCCTGCCTGTACGGTGTTCCGTCTCTCTCTCACGCACACTCATCTGCCGTCTGTCTGTCTCGCTCGAATTAATATTTATTTTTTTTTAAAATTGAGAATACTTAGGAATAATAAAATAAGAGTCGGGCAGTCGGGCGGATCGATAATGTTGGTGAAAAATTGGAAGAAAGAAAAATAAATATATGCATATATGGATGCATATGAATATCGTTTAGAGAAGAAGACGTGTGCGTTTAAAATGAATATTATCGTTGTTTACTAGAAGAATACACACCTAACTAACTGGATTAGATACACCTACATCGAATTATTTAATATCCTGAATCAAGGAAGGAAGAAAAGAAATGAAAGGAAAGGAAAGGAAAGGAAAGGATCAAGCTGAAACAGGACTCAGTCACCTGGCTGGCCTTTGTTGTTTATGACTCTTTTGACTCTCGTTCGTTATGAAACTAGTGTCCCAATATTGGGACACATTAAGAATGATATGTTAGCCCTGAAAAGGGCTTTTTGAAAACATTCGACGGTCGCTGCAACCGCAGCAGCAGCCGCGCGGTGTCCGGCGCGCCTTCCTTTGTTTCGTTGCGTCGCTCAGCATTGCATTGCACTGCACTGTAACTGTATAGGCGTTGCGTGCGGTGGCTTGATGGTGTACACTGTTCCACTTCTTGGCTTGGTTTACTGGATGGTTCGGTTCGATCGTCGCGTCGTCGTATTCAAAAATACGTACGAACGCAGGAACGCAATAGAGGCACTGATAGAAAAATATCAATACTACTAACCCGAACCGAGATCCATTCAACCATACCAGACAGCAACGAACAGAACCACCACTGGACCACCACAGAACTAAACCACTGAACAGAACAGAACAGCACAGCACTTTTGCTTCGCTTCGCTTTGCGTGCAACTAGCACTGGTGAGGCGAGCACGGCACGCGACACGGCAGGTCGATCACGTCGTCACGCCTGATGCGTCTATGATGTTGGTGCGTCGTTTACTTCTTAGACGCGGCGGCCTTCTTTGCTGCCGGCTTCGACTTGGGAGCGGCGGCGGCCTTCTTGGGTTTTGGCGCCTTTGGCTTCTTGGTCGGGGGCTTCGCGCTCTTCTTCGCCTTGGGAGCGGCGGCGGCCTTCTTGGCGGCGGGCGCCTTCTTCGGTGCTGGCTTCTTCTTGGCTGCGGCCGCCTTCTTGTCCTTTGTCGCGGGCTTCGCCTTGCTGGGGGAGGAGGCGGCGGCTGCTGCTGCCTTCTTCGCCCTGCCGGCGGCGGGGGCGGCGCTCTTCTTCGCCTTGGCGGCGGCAGCTGTGGCCGCGGGCTTCCTCACCGCACCACTGGCGGGCTTCTTGGATGCTGCAGATTTTGATTCCAACTTGAAGCTGCCCGAAGCGCCCTTGCCCTTGGTCTGGATCAGAGCGCCACTCTCGACGGCGCTCTTCAGATACTTCCTTATGAACGGTGCCAACTTTTCAGCGTCAACCTTGTACTGAGCGGCGATGTACTTCTTGATCGCCTGCAGGGAGGAACCGCTGCGCTCCTTCAGCTCTTTGATTGCGCTGTTCACCATTTCAGAGGTCTTCGGGTGAGTAGGCTTCGCTTTCGGCTTCTTCGCGCCGGAGGCGGTCGCCTTCGGTTTCTTCGCTGGAGTCGCCGGGGCTACAGCCTCTGATGCTACAGCTGTGTCTGCCATTTTTTGGTTTTAGGTTCAATTGATAACAAAGCAAACGAACGACAATATACGTGGTGTACGTGGTAGGTTGATTAAAAACCCCGCGCAAACGATTCGAAGCAGACTCAGCTATACCTTATAGAGAGCCTCGATGTCGCTAGACGTTTTCTCGTACGAACGCTTCGAACTTTTCACTAGCATGCATCTGAAAAAATAACCTTTTTACCCAATTGTATCATCAAATAACTTGTTAAATTCCACATCGTTAATCTCTTTTAGTGAACCCAGGATCTGGTACAATCATCTGCCTCATTGTGAGGACCCTATCCTCAATGGAACTGTTTATTTTCAACATTGACTACTAGACTCACCTCGGGTCATGTTTAAAAGTTATTTTTCTATTTTATTCATGTTATTATTAGTCTCTTTCGGACGAGAAATTAACTACGAATATACGAAGCCTCATACGCAACAGTTCAGACATAATATTGGATTATCTTGCGGCCAAATTTATCCAAGTTAACTGGACGGTCGTAAAACATGAACGCGCCGAACGAAACACGCGAAGAAACCCTAACATTTGAGAACGTAAAATGTTTCAAAAACAATTCAATATTAATTAATATCAAACACCAATCTATAAAGCGCACTATTCGACAGGTCACCACTTATACAGATAGACACTAATACAAAATAACTAAACCTCATTCAGAGTTGACGTGCGATAATCATGCACAGCGCGCAAACGTCCTTCCGACCTCACGAGGCGTATTTCAAAAAGCCCAGACGGGAATTGGCTAGCTAATCCAGCTCATTTTTTTAAATTCATCTCACAAAAATAACAATAATAACAACTTCGTTAAAATATAACCGTTAATTGACGTTAGTTAAAAAAAATATATTAAAAAACTTTTCTAACAGAGAAGATACACTGAGAGGACGACGACACGCTCATTTTCATATTCATTTCAGTATATTTGCTGACCGACTCTCAGTTTCAATAATGATATTTATTTAATCTGTATTTTTTTTTTTTTCAAACCTTGTTAAGTGTATTAGTTAATAAAAAAAAAAAAAAAAAACCATAAGAATATTATCGTATCATAGCATAGGTAGAACTATCAATATAGAACGTAGGTAAGTTAAATTGATTACATAGTACAAGTAGTGAGTTATTGAATATGCTATTAAGCGTTGCTATTTGTCGCTGCTATTGCTATTGCTATATAATAAAAATAGCTATATAGCGCTATAAGATATTTGACATTACTTACTTTTGAGGAAAGCTTGCGAAATGTTTGTTTGTTCAAATAAGTTGCTCGTGTTATAATAATAATGACGGGTAAATGTGCCCATGTAATATTTGTATTCGCATGCTATTTATTTTTCTATGAAAAATAAAACAAAGGCTTATATCATACAACGATTTAAAATGATAATTTAAAGACTCATAATCTGTCGTTTGAAACAGTCATTAAAATAACGAAACTCTTGCGGCCCTGAAAAGGGCCTTTTTTCTGATTTATCAATCCCAACCAATGAAAATCAGCGTTGTCATAATAATAAATAACACGAAGATGATCATCGGGTCGGATCGGATATGTTCGGAGCGACACGTCCGCGTCCTAACCTCCGAAACCGTACAGGGTGCGTCCCTGACGTTTCAGAGCGTAGACAACGTCCATGGCGGTGACGGTCTTCCTCTTGGCGTGCTCGGTGTAGGTGACAGCGTCGCGGATCACGTTCTCTAGGAACACCTTCAGCACACCGCGGGTCTCCTCGTATATCAGACCGGAGATACGCTTCACACCACCCCTGCGAGCGAGACGGCGAATGGCGGGCTTCGTGATACCCTGGATGTTGTCACGGAGCACCTTCCTGTGACGCTTGGCTCCACCTTTTCCCAATCCCTTGCCTCCCTTACCGCGACCGGTCATCTTGAGCTTGTGTTAAGTGAGTGAGAGAAAACTCGAAAGGTTACAAGTACGCGTACCGCAGCGAGTCGCGTCGAGCAGCAAACTTGTGATAGCAGTTCTCTAGACCCCTATATTTATACGTTTGCGCCTTCCTAGCGGGGGGAGGGGTGAGGGGGGGGGGGGGGGGACCTATCTGTTGGAAAGAGACGCATGCATATCTATCCATCTCTCTCTCGTCTCAACTCAATATCTTTAGTTCTATAACTGAGAATGTATTGCAATGAGGCGATGGCTAAGTACCTACGTATACATGCATACACAATGATGAGTACTAAATTTGTTTTTTTTTTTTTTTTTCTCATTTGAAATAACATCGTGTAAATCACCGCGTCCGCTACGCTACACCTATCCAATGGAATATTGAATAGGTTCAATTATATAATTTTTATAATATTTGTGCCGGACCACTCACTATTAGTTCGCTATAAACTGTGATCCGTATGCACCTATCACTGGATTGCGCTGTCATGCACCTGTCTTCCTAATCCGAGATCGCTTTGCTTGATTCCACGACACTTTGTTCACAACACCAGAGTTCATTAATCCAATCCTATTTGTAATGTAGTTCAGTCTATCACTGGGGTCCGGAATAAAACACTTTCTATTGTTAATTTGGCGGCAGTTCCTATCACAATCACTATTATAACTGTTCACTATTCACTATTATTCTTCACTATTTGTGTAGAGTAGTGTTTTCTAGGTCTTCTAGGCTTTCTAGGTAATCTAGGTATTCTAGGTACCCTAGGTATCCTACGGCTTCTAGGTATTCTAGGTATCCTAGGTCTTCTAGGTATCCTAGGTCTTCTAGGTATCCTAGGTCTTCTAGGTATCCTAGGTCTTCTAGGTATCCTAGGTCTTCTAAGTTCTGGATAGTCCAGGTCTTCTAGGGCTTATCTTCCTATTCAGTCTTCCTATTTTTCCGGTTCCCAGGTAGCTTCCTTGTTCCTTTGGCTCGTAGACTGCAAACTTGACTCGATTCTATGGGGATTGAACCCAAAGTTATACCCTTTTTTTGCCATCAAGTAGTTACTTGTGTGACGAGTTCACACAAGTTCTGGCCTATGGTGATATAGCGGGTCTCTTTTTTCAAGGTCAAGGAAGCTACCTGAGAGCGGTGCCTATCTATCTCTTTTTTCCCTATGTCCTCACGACCTATGTGAGGTTGTGTACCTACGGTTACTAATAATCTGCCCCGTGCCATTCTTTATTCAAATAATATAACAAAATAAACATAAACTTAAACAGACTAATCTTAAAAAAAACAAACTATAAACTTAAACAAACTATTTTACAGAAACTTAAACTATGGCCGTCCGGAACATTCTCCCGCCGTGCGTAGTGGCGAAGTCTACGACGCATCATCTTGTAGTCTGGACGGCAGGTTCTGGTTCGTCCGTCTGAAGAAGTACCAGCTTCTTGGTCGGTCTTCTCATTATTCCTCCTTTCGTCTGGACGTCTGCTGCTCGTACTATTCCATCTGGTCCCGGGAACACTGCGACTATCTTACCGAGAGGCCATGTATTGCGGGGCATGGTGTTATCTGCCACCACGACAATGTTACCCAGTTGGAGTGAGGGTCCCTTGCCGTGGGGCTCCCGCCGGTTCTGAAGTTCTGGTAGGTATTCTTTTAGCCATCTCGCCCAGAACATATCTGCTAGTCTCTGGGATGTTCGCCAGTGTCTTCTTCCCAGCAAGTCTTGAGGTGTGAAGTCGCCCATCGGTGGTTCAAAGGCTGGCCCCAACAGAAGGAAGTGGTTGGGTGTCAGCGTCTCGGGGTCTTCTGGGTCGACCGATACATGAGTCAGTGGTCGACTGTTCACTGTCATCTCGACTTCAGCAAGCAGAGTCATGAGGATTTCTTCGGAGGTTGGTCGATTGTCGAGAACCGCTGCGAGTGCTATCTTCACCGTCTTCACCATGCGCTCCCAGGCTCCGCCCATGAATGGAGCCCCAGGAGGGATGAAACGCCAGCTGATTCTTCTCTTTGACGATTCTATTTCGGTTGCCTTTTCAACTGCCAATCTCAATTCTTTCTCGGCGCCATGTAGATTCGTCCCATTGTCAGACCAGATTTCTTTGGGACAGCCACGCCTTGCTATAAATCTTCTGAGTGCCATGACCGCGGAGTCTGTGGTCAGTGAGTTCGTCATTTCTAGATGGACTGCCCTGGTAGTAAGGCAGGTAAAGAGAGCTACGTAAGTTTTTCTGGTTGCTCTTCCAAATGTCGTCTGCAGTGGCCCGAAGTAGTCTATGCCCGTGAATGTGAAGGCACGTTGGTGATGAGCAAGTCGACTGGCCGGGTGGTTGCCAGTCGGTGGTTCTGGTGGTGTCCATCTTCTTTTTCTGCAAGGCAGGCATTGGTGTATGATGCTGCGTGCTGTCGGCCGGAGACCCAGGACGTGAAACCTTTGGCGACAGTGATTTATGGTGGCTTCCACGCCCTGGTGATGACCGCTGCGATGCAAGTGCTCGATGTATAATTTGGTGATGTGATGTCTTCCATCAAGAACCGGTGGTCTCTTCGTAACTTCAGGTATTTCTGCTGCTGCATCAATTCGCGATTTGATTACGATAACTCCGTTGATTATTTCTATGGCGATCTTCTTTAGTTTGCTGTGGCTTGACACTCGACGATTCTTCGTCAAGTCTTCTATTTCTTCTTGGAAACAGTCTTCTTGAATTACTCTGACTGTTAAGTTTTCAGCTCTGATTAAAAGTTCAGCAGGTATAATTCTGTAGATGTCTGTTTTCTCTATAATTTTCCTTTTCTTCCCTAATTGTTTCTCTTTTTTCTTTCCCCAGGATGGATCTTCTATTTTGTTCGCTCTTGTTCTTGCATAAGCTGTGGTCTGTTTGTTCTGACGGCAAAGTTCTATGAATTGAAGGACTCTGGCTGTGGTGCGTATCAACTTTTCCCATCTTGAGAATCTTCTGAAATCTGGAATCGCTATTATTGTTGAATTTCTCTCTGTTATTTTCATTGTTCTCTCCTCTCCACTGACTATTTTGAGTGTCGATTTTTCGCGAGGCCAATTGGTTGGATCTTCTCTTAGAAATGGCGGACCAGAGAACCATCTGTGGTTATTGTCAAAATTTCTTGGAACTTCTCTGGTGCTATCATCGGCTACGTTGAGTTTTGTGGGAACCCAACGCCATTCTTCTGTTTTGGTGTTTTCTTCTAGCTCGGCTATTCTATGTGCGACGAAAGGTTTGTAAGACCTAGAGCCGGTCTTGAGCCAGGATAAAACTGTTCTACTATCTGTCCAGAATGTGCGTGTTTCTGGTTTCCTGTCATGTTCCATGAGGACACATGATGCCATTCTACTTCCCATGACTGCAGCTTGTAATTCCAGTCTCGGAATTGAGGTGGTTTTCAATCGCGCTACTCTTGCCTTGGCCAAGATCAGTGAGATGTATACTTCTCCATTTTCATCTTCTACTCGCCAGTAGAGGGCCGCGGCATAAGCTGTTTCGCTAGCATCTACGAACACATGAAGCTGTAGATTTTTTCCTTGGCTGTATTGGACGTATGTTCTCGGGATGGAGATGTTCTTTAATTCTGACAATCTATTAGTCCACTCGTGCCATTCTTTGGCTAAGTTTTCATCGAGTGTTTCATCCCATCCAATGCTTCTCTTCCAGACTTCTTGTAATATCTGTTTCGCCTTCATGGTGACGGGTGAGACAAGTCCCAGCGGATCGAAGAGTGACATGACAATCTGCAAGGCTTGTCTTTTTGTTGGCGTTCGCTGTAGTATGTCTTCTGGAAGTCTCGAAAAATTCAAATTGTATTGGAGTGTGTCGGACGATGTCTGCCAAGCCATCCCAAGTACTTTTTCCGTCTTCGGTCCAACTTCAAGTTCGGTGCCATAGATGGAAGCTTCAGCGTCTAAGTCTTTCAACACTTTTTCTGAGTTCGATGACCACTTTCTTAAGTGGAAGTGCGCTTCACTGTGTATTTGTTTTACTTGATGTGCTATTTGGAGTGCCGACTCTTCATCTTCGAAACTCTGGATATAATCGTCCATATAATGATTATTTTTGATCGCCAATACTGCATCCGGGTGTTGCTCGGAGAATCTTTCGGCATTTCTATTTTTCACATAAATCGCTGTTGCTGGAGAGGACGTCGCTCCGAAAATAAGTGACGTCATTCTATATTCTTTTGGCTCTGCTGTCGAATCTCCATCTCTCCAGAGGTATCTCAGAGCATCTCTATCTTCTTCAACTATCTTTATTTGGAGGAACATCTCTGATATATCTGCTGACACCGCTATCTTGTGTTGTCGCATCCGCATCAATACGCCTGGTAGAGATTGTAGAAGATCAGGACCCGTGAGTAAGACATCATTTAGTGCTATGCCCTTTGAGACTGCCGCCGCGTCGTGCACCATCCGGACTTTCCCCGGTTTCATCGGAGTGGTGACCGGAAAGCATGGTAAGTACCAAGTTCTGTCTGTTTTTCTATCTTCTGGGGCAGGCTCGGCGTAATTCTTTTCTATCAAAGCGTTCATCTCTTCCCTAACTCTTTTCTTCAATTCTGGGTTCTTATTGATTTTCTTCTCTGTTGCTTCTAATCTCTTTAATGCGTATTCTTTGTTGTCAGGCAGTTTGATGTCATCCTTCTTCCAGAGTAATGCAGTTTCGTATCGACCATTTTCTAATCTACTAGTTTTCTCATCTAATATTTTCAGAGCTCGAGCTTCTGGATCACTGCGAGGCGTTTTTGGCGCTATTGTTAGTGTCTCCAGTGAAAAGAAGTGCTTCAAGTCTGCGTCTATATTTTCTATCGGTTGATGAAGGAAATTGACTCTGTGTCCTGTTGCTCGACTGCATGCTCCATGTAACACCCATCCAAGAGGTGTCAGTGAAGCTATGGGTTGATTCCTCTTTCCAATTCGACTATCTTTGGCCAGTAGTAGGTGCCAATTGTCTTGCCCAATCAGGATTTCAGGTCTCGCAACGCTGTATTTTATCTTCTGTTCGAGGTCTTCAAGATGTTTGCAGTTTTCTATGTCTTCCCCTCCGACGGTTTGTGGTGACAATTTCAGATTTTTAATTGATCTAGCAGCTATTGTATGTCTATTTCCCGATCCGCAGATGGTAACTCTTAGCCTCCTCGATGTGGAAGTGTCCACTTTTGTGTTTCCTATTGCTTCTATAGTGTCTGGCAAGTTGGCTCATTCCGTCACGGGTTACAATACCGTAAATGACAGAATAATGACCATCCGCATAGGATGTACCCCACTTCCTCTAAATATCATCCAGATCTATGCGCCAACGGCTCAGTCAACGCAGGAAGATATCGACACTTTCTATAATACCTTGCAAATAACGGTGGATGGTATATCCAAACGTGAAATAACGATGATCCAGGGAGATTGGAATGCTAAGGTCGGAAACACAGAACAGGACGACCATATCCGACACATCGTCGGGAAGTACGGACTTGGTGTACGAAACGAAAGAGGCGAGCGGTTCATGGATTTCTGTGTTAGCAATGATCTCAATATAACAAACACCTGCTTTAAACACCATAAACGTAGGTTATATACCTGGATATCCCCTGGCGATCGTTACCGTAACCAGATAGACTATATCACTATTGCAAACAGATGGAGATCGTCTATAACAAACATAAAAACGCGTCCAGGTGCAGACTGTGGGTCTGACCACCAGTTGTTGGTCATCGATATTCGAATACGTCTTAAGTCATGTCGCAAGAAAACGAATCGCATTTCAAGACTCTCACCAACGGAATACGACATTTTCCAAAGGAAGTCCGAGCCTGAGCTGTCGGAGTTGTTGTTGTCAGGACTCGCGTCCACTGACCCAGATGAACAATGGCAACAATTTAAATTAAAAATTACCAATACAATGAGCGGTTTGGCTAAGAAGTCCATAAATAAAAGAGATTGGATGTCCAATGAGGTATGGTCTAATATAGAACTGCGCAAAGAACTGAAGAGTGGCGTGAAATCGGACAACTTCGCAGAAGACTATTCACAGTTAACCAAACTGATTCAAAGACAGTGCAGAAGGGATAAAAATCAGTACCTGGAATCAGTCTGTAACGAAATTGAACGCCATGCAGAAAAGTACCAAACTGCTGATCTCTTCAGAAAGGTCAAACAAATAACACGCGAATTTAAGCCATCCTCATGGGTGATAGATGACAAAGATGGCAATCCCATACATGAAGTCGCCGAAGTTGCTGAGAGATGGAGGGAATATTGCGAGGCACTCTACCAGGATCAACGATCCCACGCCCCACTCTCGAATGAACCTATATCAGATGTCGAACCCAGTATACTTCGCTCGGAGGTTGAAGACGCGATTCGGAAACTCAAACGGAACAAGGCGCCGGGTCCTGATCAAATTACAGCGGAGATTTTAAAAGGCCTAGGCCCCAACGGAATCACCTATCTACATAACATCTGTAATGCGATATGGCAGACTGGACGTTGGCCGTCTGACTGGGTGCACTCCTCTATCCTTCCTCTGCATAAAAAGGGCTCGGTACGCAACTGTAACAACTACAGAACTTTAGCTCTAATATCACATGCTAGTAAAATCCTGCTATACATCATCAATGCCAGGCTAAGATCTTACCTGGACTGGCAAATACCTCAAGAACAAGCAGGATTTGTCAAGGGAAGAGGTACTAGAGAGCAAATATTGAATCTGAGACTGATAGTGGAAAAATGCTATGAATACAACACCCCAATTTTCATATCTTTTGTTGACTACCAAAAAGCTTTCGACTGTGTTCAATGGGACAAACTGTGGGAGGTTCTTAGAGAAACAGGTGTCCCCGCTCACCTTGTCATGCTGATTCGCAATCTGTACGAATCAGGATATGGCACTGTTACAGTAGGAGATGCAACATCAAGTCGTTTCAAATTCCATAAAGGCGTTCGTCAGGGTTGTGTTATATCTCCCATATTATTTAACATGTATGGCGAGTATATCATGCGCCAATCGCTTGAGAACTGGGAGGGTGGAATCAAAATAAACGGAGTCAACATATCCAATCTCCGCTACGCAGATGACACTACCCTCTTTGCATCATCCGAGGCGGAAATGGCAGAGTTGCTGAAACGTCTGGAGACCGTAAGTCGAGGCATGGGACTCGCTATTAATAAATCGAAGACCAAGGTTATGGTGATTGATCGTTTCGCAACAATTCAGCGTATGGACCTCCTACAAGCGTATGACACTGTGGACCAGTTCCAATACTTAGGCTCAGTTATCAATAACACCGGCAAATGCGAGCCAGAAATACGCAGACGAATAGGCATGGCGAAGACGGCAATGACTCAGCTGAACAAGGTGTGGAAAGACAGGAATATCAGAATTCGGACTAAAATACATCTGGTCCGTACACTAGTCTTCCCCATTGCTTTATACGGCGCCGAAACTTGGGCGTTCAAGGCCGCAGACAGGCAGAGAGTTAACGCTTTTGAAATGTGGTGTTGGCGCCGTATGCTGCGAATACCATGGACAGCCCATCGTACAAATATCTCCATCCTGAAACAGCTCAAGATAGAAAATACTAAGCGTCTGTATATAGTCTGTTTGGAGCGCATAGTGCGGTACTTTGGCCACATTGCACGCAGAGGTGCCGACAATCTTGAGCGCCTGATGGTGACGGGGAAAATAGAGGGAAAAAGACCTCGAGGCCGAAGTCCTCAACGATGGGCAGATCAGATATCCCATAGTTTGAACATCCCCATTAGCGCTGCCCTGCACCAAGCGACGGACCGAAACCGATGGAGACAGCTCGTTGGCCGCTTGATCAAGAGTCACGATCCTCAGCAGTGAGGGAACGACTAGGAAGAGAAGAGAGATTGCTTCTATATGGAGTGGCTGTTGAGGTCCACGTAGGCCGGCTTGCTGTGCTAAGTCTTCATCAATCAATGTCACTGTTGACCCGTCGTCTAAAAGTGCGAAAGTGTCAATTTTCTTTTTCGGTCCCACTATTTGGATTGGCACTATTTTTAGGAAGGCTTGAGATCCTCTTGATGTCCATGTTGAACTGACTATTTCACTGTTTTCTTTTTTCTTATAATGTAACAGCTGATGGTGCCAACTGTTGCAGTCATCAATGTCACATCTCTTTCCACGGCAGCTATGTGTTCTATTTCTATATCGAAGACAGCGGAAACAGAGTCTCTTCTCTTTCGCTATATCCCATCTCTTAGAAGAGTCTGCTTTTCTAAAGTCTTCACAGCTGGTTATACTATGACCAGTTTTTTCACACATAGAGCAGTTATTGCTATTAGGAATATTTCTATTAGTTTTCATACCTTGAGTGTTGTAAGTTTTCTGTCTTCTGTTGCTATTATTCACTTCAATCACTCCTTCTGGTTGTGCGTATGGTCCACATATTTCAGCTTCTCTATTCAGGAAACGCGCCAGTTTTACTATTTCTATTTCGTCGGCTGGCTGTTCTGCAGCGAAGTCGTACCATCGATAGCGAAGAGTTGGAGTCAGCTTTTCTATCGTGCTCTTTGTTAGCTCTGGGTTATAGAGGTATTGCTGTTTGTTGATAGCACTCAGAGTCGCCACTATGTTGGATATTCTGCTGGCGAAAATGCACAAATCTCTGGGTGCATCAGTCAAGCGGGGTAAACACTTCACTCTCTCTAACTCAGATGATGCTATCGCGTCTGGTCTTCCAAATCTTGCTTCTAAGGTTCTCATTATTTCTCTAGGATTGGAACTATATATGAGAAGACTTTCAACTGCTTCCTTTGCTTTCCCTTTCAGGCTTCTACGCAATCGCGTTAAATTTTCTAAGTCTGTAAAGCCGTTCTGGGATTCTTGATAGGCAGCTTTAAATGATAACCATTCTTGGTATGCTCCTCCGAAGTAAGGTAACTCACTGAACATTCTGGAAACTGGCTGGTGTCCGGATTTGGCCGCTTGAGCTATGGCAGCCGCCAGAGCTGTAAGGTCTATCTGGTTGCTGACGGGTGCCTTTGTCACTTCACTTGTCTCTACTCCCGCCGGTACTGGGGCAGCTTCTCTATTTTCTATTAACTGTTGCTGCTGCTGTTCCGCCGGAGGTAATGGCAATGGGTGATTGTGCGGTTCGTTGGAGATTGCCAAAAGGTGCGATCTACTATTCTCCAACCAGTTATCCACTCTCACATTTTGTTCACGATCTTCCATCACTGTTTCTATATCTTCTTCAGAGTCCGATTCTGCTTCTATAGCTGCTACCTTAGCGTTAGCGAGTTCAAGTTGCACTCTTAACAATTCTTCCTTAGCTTTTAGAAGTCTACGTTTTCTATTCGACGCCGAGATTGATGATCTTGTTTTCACAGTATGTTCTTTGCCAGTTGCTTTCTTTTGTTCTATTTGTGGTTGCACTGGTTGTGAAGTCTGTTGTGGTTGACCATCCTCAGGAGTTTCGGTTGGACTGGATTCTTGACTAGTTGCTGACGTATCCGCTGCTGTTGTGCCAGTAACTTCGGTCGTCGTTGTCGATGACTCTTCTGTGTGCACTCGTGTTCTTTGCTGGCTGGTATGAGATCTGGTGACAGGCATCTTGACTGCGAGAATCCGGCTCGAAGGACCAACAAATGTGCCGGACCACTCACTATTAGTTCGCTATAAACTGTGATCCGTATGCACCTATCACTGGATTGCGCTGTCATGCACCTGTCTTCCTAATCCGAGATCGCTTTGCTTGATTCCACGACACTTTGTTCACAACACCAGAGTTCATTAATCCAATCCTATTTGTAATGTAGTTCAGTCTATCACTGGGGTCCGGAATAAAACACTTTCTATTGTTAATTTGGCGGCAGTTCCTATCACAATCACTATTATAACTGTTCACTATTCACTATTATTCTTCACTATTTGTGTAGAGTAGTGTTTTCTAGGTCTTCTAGGCTTTCTAGGTAATCTAGGTATTCTAGGTACCCTAGGTATCCTACGGCTTCTAGGTATTCTAGGTATCCTAGGTCTTCTAGGTATCCTAGGTCTTCTAGGTATCCTAGGTCTTCTAGGTATCCTAGGTCTTCTAGGTATCCTAGGTCTTCTAAGTTCTGGATAGTCCAGGTCTTCTAGGGCTTATCTTCCTATTCAGTCTTCCTATTTTTCCGGTTCCCAGGTAGCTTCCTTGTTCCTTTGGCTCGTAGACTGCAAACTTGACTCCATTCTCTCGGGTTGTCATCTCGACGGTTAAGTCGGGGAAACCGCCCGTGACTACGGTCACTAACGGGTAGTTTCAGTCGCCATCCGGAAAGACGGATGGGGCGGTGGGGTGCCGCTGGCGGGATCGGCCCTTCGAATCCCGAGCCAGCGGTGCGGTCGTGCGGCACGGCGAGGCTGTGAGCCTACCAGCCGTGCAGCTGAGCGGTGGTTTATTGACCGCCAGCGAGGCGATGCCTTCTAGCTGGCGGCCGAGAAGAGGTGGGCCAGGCTGATGGTCGCCTGGCGTTGGTGGGAGGCCTAGCCAGACCCGTAAAGGTCGGCTAGACCCCGGAGAATAACCGGGACAGGGTTCTGTCCCGATTGGATGGCCTCCAGTACTCCTTGGAGCACCTTAATGCACTCCGCGATCACCTCCTGGCGCTCTGTCTGACGGCCTGCACCATCCAACCTCGCCTTAGCCCCTTCGGGGGCCTCGGTTGCGGCTGGTACCGGTGCGCCGGCAGATGGCGTGTCCACAGGAGTGATCTGCGGGGCGGAGTCGGTGGTGGCGTCGGAGGTCACGGTGGTCGTGGCCGTCGAGGTGGTCTTGGCTGTCGCGGTGGTTGTGGCGGCCGTGGTGGTAGTCTTGGCGGTCGGGGCGGCTGACTTAGCTGCCGCAGCTTTAGCCATCCGTCTACGCTTACGGCGTCGGCTAGCTTTTGAGGGTCCGAGTCCCTCATTGGCTGCTGCCATAAGTGAGTTAGGGGCGTTCGCCTCGTCTGGATGGTGGATTCGCGGTGGTGGTGGAGGCGCTGCAACGGTCCGTGCCATGGTCCCGGCAGCTTTGTGCCGGAATTCCTTGCGGAAAACCGGACATTGCACATTATTCGCCGTGTGCGAGCCATGGCAGTTGGCGCAGGTCGGCGGGTCTTCAATTGGGCGCGGGCAATCACGGGCGGCGTGCTCCTCACCACAACGCACACAGGCTTGCACCCTGTGGCAGTTGTGGGATGAGTGGCGGAAGGTTTGGCACCTGTGGCACTGCGCTGGGCCTTTCCTGCCTCGCCAATTTTCAATTCTCACTCCCGGCATTCCCAGGAGCTCGGAGATTTCGTAGAGTGTCACTATTGGGGCCTCTGACGTTCTTCCGATCTGGGCGTAGAAGATGCAGCCGGGCCTGCCGCTCCTCGCCCTGATCTGGCGAACGTATTCAGCTGTGAATCCGTGGGACTCCAGGGCTTCCGCGATTTCCTCGGGCAGGGTGTTAACAGGTAGCCCTCGGATGGCTACCTTAACTGACCGCTCTGCACGGGGAGAGTAACAGAACCAGGCGATCTTTTCAGTCCGCTCCAGTTCTGTCAGATACCGCTGTATTATGCGGAACTCATCATCCGATCTGGGTAGAAACCGTATGCCCTTCCCATACGGTCTGGCGTTCGGTGGCTCTCCGAGAAGCACCCGCAGCTCACGGAAGTGACGCGCCCAGTTGGGCAAGACCTCCACGATGAGCGGCGGTTGCTTCTTCTCCGGTTTGGGAGGCGGCGGCGCAGCGGATGTAGGCGTCGGGGATGGTGGAGTCGGTGGTCGAGACGGCGGTTTCGGTGTTCGAGGCGGCGGCGTCGGCGGTCGAGGCGGCGGCGTCAGCGGAGGCGCCGTGTCCATAGGGGACAGGTCGAGCCTCGGCATCGATGCCTGCTGCCGACCACCGGTCGGTGATGCGCTCTGCGGGCGCTTCGCAACTACTGCGGCGAAGGGCAGAGGCAAGTTGGTAGGCGGCGAGAAACGGGACGGCGATATCACTCGCGCTCGCTCTTGCATCAGTGGCTCGGGTGATGCTGCGGGTGCGAGTGAGACGGAAGATTCCTTTTGTTTCGGCGGCGCTGTTCTTGGTCTTCCTGAGGGCACGGGCAGCCTGCTCACCGGCTTACGCACTGGCGCGGATTCCGCGGCCTGTGCACCGGTGGGGCCAGCCTTGCCTCTCAGGCGGGGGTCTCTAGAGTGCCCGGGTTGGGCGGACGGGACGGCCGGCGGGCGCTTCGACGCAGCGAGCTCAACGGAGGCTCCAGCTGCGGAAGGACGCGGCGCGGCGGTGGGGGCGGTCGACGCCGACGCAACGGGCGCGGCGGACGCGGCGGACGTGGAGGCCTGGGCGGTCAGGGCTCGAGCCTTGGCGGCGGTGGCGGACGCGAACGCGGTCAACGCCAGGGCGGCGGACACGGCGGGCGAGGGGGGCGCGGCGGGCGCGGACGCGGAGGGCGCAGCCTCGGGGCGCGCGGCGGGCGCTGGGAGCTGGCTCAGGATGGCCGAGCTGTCCCAGGAGAAGTTGGTGGTGGCGTCAGTGGGTGGGGCCATAAGCCTGCGGGCTTCGTCCGGGTTCAAGAGTGACCTCCGGACGAATATTCTCGGCCGGGCCGGCTTTCGAACGTGGGTGTGGTGGCGAGGCATCGCCTGGTGAGCACGGGAGTGCTTGTTAGAGCTGCGAAATGGGAAGCGTACTTCGGCGACTATTAGCTAGGCGGACTCGACCGCATTCGCTACTACCCTCCCCGGTGAGACCCGCTGGTGGGAGGCCGGGAAGGAGTAACAGATCCTGCGGGAGTCGACGCTTCGCTGGGATGCAAGAGTAGTCCGTGCCGAGAAGTACGTAGCCAATCCACTCCATTCTATGTTTTTTTTTTTTTTTTTTTTTTTTTTTTTTTTTTTTTTTTTTTTTTTTTTTTTTTTTTTTTTTTTGAATTGACTAGCTGTTAGTCCAAGGTATGACTTTCACAGCTTTACCGGGCAATGGGGTGAGCGGAAGGCTCACAACCCCTAGCAGTTAAGTAACAGGCCTAAGGGTGCCCCCAGGGGGGGCCGAGCCTCGGCTTAGGGCGTTACTGGGACTAGGCAATCTAACGTAAGTTTGGGGAGAGAAGCGGCCGGGGACGTGCCGGTACCGCGAAGCATGACTAAAAGGTTGGGGCCGCGACGCGCGTCCACGCCGGCGTGGACGATATCTCGGTCGTGTAGAGTGTTGGCTTGGCGCGAGCTGTTTGGCGGAGGCGATAAATAGGGTGATGGGATCGTCAGGCTCGATAGTAACGTGTCTAGGACGACGTAGCTTTCGGCCGTTCTTTCCAGAAAGAGATTTAGGGACATAGTTGGAGGCTTGGACTACTAAGGGGTTTGGGTGGGTCATGGTAGAGTCGAAGAATTGGGAGGACAACTGTTTTAGATACTGCTGGATGGTAGGCAGCTCTAAGTCTAAGTGGAGATTTTCATTGCGTAAGAACCAAGGGGCACCCGTGGCCTTGCGCATGAACCTATTCTGAATGGACTGTAGCTTGTAGATATGGGTGGAAGCGGCGTGTGCGAACACGGGGCTAGCATAGGTCATGATGGGGCGAATACAAGACGTGTAAAGTCGCACCTTATTTCTAAGGGACAACTTACTACTCTTGTTAAGAAGACAATGGAGGCGGCCTAGGGCAAAGTAGGCGCGATTTCTAACTATTTTAATGTGGTCTCGGAAGCACAAACTACGGTCAAGGTGGACGCCTAAGTAGCGAACTTTCTTTTCCCAGGGGATAGATTGTTCGAACATAGTGATATTGGGTGGTGGGTCTCTACTGTGACCGCCCCTTTGGAAGAGGATAGCGGCACTTTTGTCAGGATTGACTTCTATTCTCCATTTCCTAAACCACTCGCCGATGGTATTGGCGGCGTTTTGGAGAGATTTGAGAATGGGTTCCAGTCTGCGGTGCGTACAGTAGAGAGCTGTATCGTCCGCAAAAAGGGCTATCTTAACAGGTGCGCGAGAGCGCTTAAAAGTTGGGAGATCGCTAGTGAACAGCGTAAACAGAATGGGCGAGAGAACGGAGCCTTGAGGGACTCCGGCTCTTATTGGGTGTGGTTGAGACAAAATCCCTTCCACTCTGTAACGAAAAGTGCGATTTGCAAGGTAGTCTCGAATGATGAGCACGAGACGATCTGGGACACCAAGTAAATATAGCTTGTAAATCAAGCCATTGTGCCAGACCTTGTCAAACGCTTTCGCTACATCGAAAAAGAGGGCGCCGGTTTTGTGGGAGTTCCGCCTACCAAAACCGGTTAGGACGTGCTCGACTATGCGATGCACCTGCTGGACGCATGAGTGTTTGGGTCTAAAGCCAAACTGCTCGTCAGGAAGGAGGCTCTTGGACTCTACGTAGTCCTTGAGTCGTCTAAGGATGAGGCGTTCGTAAATTTTTCCTATGCAACTTAGGAGACTAATGGGGCGGTAACTAGTGGCCTCAGTTCGGGGTTTGCCTGGCTTGTGAATACCAATGACAATAGCTTCTTTCCACGCTTGTGGAAAGATGTTGTTACTCAAAGCTGCGTTGAATATCGCAGTGAGAACTATAAAAAGAGGAGTGGAGAAGTGCTTGAGCACTTTATTGGATATCCCGTCAGAGCCTGGTGCTTTTCGGGGGTGGAGGTCCTTGACGATAGTTTGAACTTCCTCAACCGTAATACTAGCTAGAGGAGGATCGGAGGGGGGGAGGCTTGCCCTACGTGCGACTTCAGAGTCGACTAGCGAGACATGTTCGGGATCTACTGGGAGGGTACTGGGAGAGCATTGCGCTTCTAAGCTGTCTGCGAGGCATTCAGACTTTTCACAGTCATCGAAAGCCAGGGGCAGATTGGGTCGGGATAAGGGTGGCATCGGGGAAACCGTATCAGACTTTAGCTTACGGGCGAGTTGCCAGAAAGCTAGGTGGGAGGGCTCTAAACTACCTATCATCTCATCCCACTGAGAGTTCCGAAACTCGCTTATACGGAGCTTTACGTCCCTCTGTAAAGACCGTAAGCGACGACGGTTAGCGTCAGTGGGATATGAGTCATAAGCTCGGGTGGCTGCGTTCTTCTCCGTCAACAGCGCACGTACATCAGGCGGCAGGTTCCAGCGTTGGTGACCCAACACAGGGACCCGCCGTGAGCAGTCCTCCACGACGCTCTGTACATGACTGGTAACGGAGTCGATTGCACCTACTGTGTCTTGGACGGAGGTTAAGTCTCCGGAAGCTAAGTTTAATAATGGGTTTGGAATAGACTTGAGGCTGTGGCCCAGTCGATTCCAATCCACTATCACTTTTTCAGGGGCAGGGGAGCCTGTGTCTGGGGGGCCTATCCGGGGAATGAGCTCTAAGATCACAGGTCTATGGTCTGAGTCGAGCTCGTGATGCACTTCTATAGAAGATAAACGTAGATTTATATTCTTCAGAAGTGCTATATCGAGCACGTCAGGTCTATGGCCTTCAATTTTAGGGAAATGGGTGGGACTCATGGGAGCAATGATATCGAAGCCAATTAGACTCGCTTGCATCTCAAGCAGAGTGCCACGTGAGTTTGTAGAATTACAATCCCACGAGCCACTCTTAGCGTTCAAGTCGCCTGCCAGAATAACCGAGCTATCGATATTCATTATAGTCTGAAGGTCACGGGAGGTAAGGGTTTTACTACTCCCGGTTTTATTTGGCCCTACATATGCAGAGACAATGGTAATAGGTCTGTGACCAGTCATACCGAGGCGGCAGACAGAGGTCTCCAACCATTCGAGATTAGGAGGAGGGTCTATGGGCGTGCAATGCAAAGATCGTTTATAATAAATTAAGGTGCCACCCTTTTGGGATATCCTATCGTTACGGACAATGTTATAATTCGCTATTCGGGGATTTCGCCTAGAGGGCTTAAGGAAAGTTTCCTGAACTAGAAAAATATCTATTTGGTGGGTCTTGAGAAATTCAGCTACTAGATAATGCTGTTTGGCTAAGCCGTCAGCATTGAAAAACCCTACTCTAAGGGACCTAGGTTTGACTCTACCTTTAGGTGTAACATCCATTATGGGTTACATTTAAAAGTGGACAGGGACATGCCTATCTTATGGGCTTGGATAGCCGCCTCGAACATGAGGGCGGGATTGCCTTCGGCGGCTCTGAGTAGGTTGGCTACTCTAGAAACTTCGTCGAAGTCTATTACTCCGAGGAAGCGCGACACTAGAGAGTAGTCGCTTAGAGAGGACTGGGAGGCCGATGTGACCTGCGGGGCGGGAGGTGAGGGAAGCGCCTGCCTTTGTACGGGCCTGGCGACAGGGGCCTGGTAATGGGGAGGGCTAGGTGCCACTTGGGAGGTATTACGTACCCAGGGTACGTTAATAAGGGGAGGGATAGTCTGCGGGGACTTTGTTAGGGCCGGGAAGTTGGCCAGAGATTGGTCTGGCACGGCTGGGCGGACTTGGGAGTTCATGGGGGCTGGACGGGCCCTCCAGGAGAGTTGGCTCTGAGCCGGGGCGCGACTGGGGCGCTGAGACTTAGGGGCTTTGGGGCAACCGCGGTAGTTTGCGGGATGACCCGTTTCTCCGCAGAGCACGCAGCTTGGAGGCTCCGTGCACTGAGAGAGGTCCTTGGGGCGGGGGCAATCAGCCGTGCCGTGGTCACCCAGGCACTTAACGCACCTGGGAGTAGCAAAGCAGTTGCGGGCAGAGTGCCCGTAGAGCTGGCAGCGATGACACTGCCCTATGGTGCCCCTTTTGTGAGGGGCTTCGACGGTGATACCAGAGAGCTGGCACACCGTCTTGATGTTGAAAATGGCCTTGCCGGCGGGCGAATGCTCCAAAACGGCAAGAACCATATCATAGGGGGCGTGAGAGCGACCGCGATGCATGCGGTGCACTTCCATGATAGGAAGGTTTTGGGCCTTTAGATCGGCCTGGACGTCGGAGGTTGAGACCTCCTTTGGGACTCCCTTCACGACTACGCGAAGTAGCCGATCCTCAGGGAGGGCGTAGGTATGGAAGGATACTTTCATATCCTTCAAAAGGGTCGTAAGACGACGATGGTCTTTAGCGGTTTGGACGGAAACTTTAATTCCCGTTGAAGTGGTACGCGCCGATAGGTAATTAATACCTAAAGAGTTACAGCGCTTGGATACATCGATCCAAAGCGCTTTATCTTGGATAAATAGAGGAGGTGGGGTAGGCTCTTTCCTCTGGGAAGAGGTAGAGCTAGTTGGGTTGGTGGTCTTAGCCGATGCCGCGGAGGTCGCGGGCTTAGTAGGGATCGCGCGTGTCGCCACAGGGACTGAGGGCGTAAGCGGGATATTGCGGGGCGCGGGGGCCTCGCAGGTCATCATTGGCATGGGTGGGGACTCTGGCGAGTCATTTTGCTTCTTAGAGGGAGGGGCCGAAGTGGTTTTAGCGCGTTTAGCACGCTTTTTACCGACAACGGTAGTGAAATCCTCATCTGAGGATGGGCTAGAGTCCTCGTCTGGGGAGGTCTCGTCCGCGACCTCCATGGCGCATTCTAGTGCGTCATCGGGGGTCGCAGAAGAGGGCCCAGTTGAGGTGGGATCGGGAATGGGCTCGGGACAGGCGTCCTGGGTGACCTCGTCATAGTAATCCCTGATTTCAGGAATTTCTGAGGCGAAGGAACGAAGTAAGCCTTCCTTGGCGAGAAGCTTTACGAGCTTCTCCAAAAGGGGAGAGTTTTGGTCGGTACGCGACATGGCGTCCGACCAAACAGCTATCTAATACTAACGTATTTTTACAGCACTTCAAACGCGTCGCGTTCCGCACAGAAGAAGTGCCAAGAAACTGTGCGGCAATCGCGCTAATTGTCCTAACACGTTTAGCCCCGGGTTGGGTGTTACCCAGGGATGTGTATGTGTATGTATGCTCCCCGCCGGGGTAAGACGGGGAGGGTGAGTACTTAATTAATGAGCCCTAAGCTTGTATCCGCCTCGCCAATCTTAATGTGCGAAGTGGTTCCTAACTGCCTCAAGTGCAGAGGGTAGCTCAGAGCGGATGCTCCGAACGCCCAAACAACACAAGAGGGATGGGATGGTAGGGAAAGGGTAGGGTTGGGAAGGAGATGATTGGATTGGCTTCGTATCGTTCGCACGGACTACTTCTCGCATCCAGCAACGCGTGACTCCCGTAGGATCAGTTGTCACTTCCCGGCCTCCCACCAGCGGGTCTCACCGGGGAGGGCACAGTGAATACGGGGGACTGCCGAGCTTGGCTAGTCGCTGCGATACGACCCAATATACGCTCTCTCGCTCTAACCAACTTTCTCGCTCTGACAGTGTTGTTATCCCACTCTCGCGATTGTGCATCTCGCTCAGTCGCGAAATTGAGGGTACCCACGTCGGGCAATAGCGGTATCCCGCTCTAGCAGTGCCACTTACCACCAACTACCCGCAGAAATATTTGTTTTTATTTTTCGAAATAAAAACAAATATTTCACCGGAGAAGGTGCTTGCGTTGCACTGATTATGCGTTTACCGCACCGTCAGTGACACGCAAGAACTTTCACGATGCATCCGGTCGGAAAGCCGATGAAACGGAAACACCGGCCAAAGGTGTTCGTCAGGGCCAGCGAACCCACCGAGTGCGTGAATCGCACCCTGAAAGCTGGGCACCTCCGGAAGATGAGTGACTTCATGGAAGTCACGCAGCCGAAGAAGCCAGGATCCCCAGACGGAGCGGGTGACACCCGCTTCCCCTGGGACGGCTCTGCTGCACTCGGCCAATTCCCCACCCCCGCGCGCCCCGAGGCAGCGCCCGCGCTCGCAGTGCTCGCCGCACTCGCCGGACCCAGCACGTCCGCCGCGTCCGCCCCGCCCGCGCGCCCCGTGGCCGCGCCCGCCGCCCCCGCGCGCCCCGTGGCCGCGCTCGATACCGCCGCCGCGCGCCCCAAGGCTGCGCCCGCCGCGTCCGCCGCGCCCACCGCGCCCACCGCGCCCACCGCGCAGGCAAGCACGTCCGCGTCGCGACCCGCAGACCTCGTTCCCACGCGCGAACAAGCTGCGCCGCCGCGCGTCCCCACCACCTATGCCGCCCCGCTACCGCAGCGTAACCTACGCGACCCGCGCACGCGAGGGATAACTGCACCGACGAGCTCACAGCCGATGGTCATGCCCACACCGGCTCTGAGCCCGCCCGCACCACTGGCTACGGTTGGTATGCGCGTCAAATCGCCTACGCGATTTGTTCCGCCGACCAACCTGCCAATTCCCTTCGCCGCGGCCGTTGCTAAAAGGCAACAGCAGTCGCCGCCGAGCACCCAGCCGCAACCATCAATGCCGCGGCTGGATTTGTCCCCGATGGACACACTGGCACCACCAGTGTCCCCAATACCAGGGACCCCGCCGCCAGTGCCACCGCGTTCAACAACGCCACCGACAACGACCGCCCCAATAGCTCCCCCGCCGAAGTACCCCCCGCTGGTAGTCGAAGTACTGCCGGAATGGGCCCGGCACTTCAAAGCGCTAAAGGAGATCCTCGGACACCCCCCAAATGCCAGACCATTCGGCAGGGGCATCAAATTCGTGCCCACCCACGAAAAAGAATACCGTGAGGTACAAAGGTACCTCACCAAACTAGAAAAAGAAACCAGGATCTCCTGGTTTTGCTACTCGCTGCCAGCGGAGCGGAGTTTGAAAGTGGCCATCAGAGGGCTGCCGGAGAACACCGATCCGGAGGATATAAAGGAGGACCTCCAGAACAACGGCTTCAACGCCGAGTACGTGCGCCACATCAAGGCGAGGAGCGGCCGACCAGGCTGCATCTTTTACGCCCAAATCCAGCGCACCTCCAACGCAGCCGAAATTTATAACTCCACGGAGATACTGGGCATGCCGGGAGTTAAAATAGAGGGATGGAGGGGAAAGAAAGGCCCGGCGCAATGTCACCGATGCCAAACTTTCCGGCACTCCTCCCACAATTGTCACCGCACACAGGCGTGCGTACGTTGTGGCGAGGAACATGCCGCCCGCGATTGTCCGCGCCCCCGCGAAGAGCCGCCCACCTGCGCCAACTGCGGCGGAGACCATACGGCCAACAATACCAGCTGCCCTGTCTTCAGAAAAGAATTCAGGAACAAAGCGGCTGGTACTGTGGCCCGCACCGCCAACAAACCCGCAGCCTCCGTTGTTCGCGCTGGAGAAACCGACGCGCCGAACAACCTCATGGCAGCCGCCAATCCCGCGTCCGGTCCCCGGAAGAGAGGAAAGCGGAAGAACCGAAAGCCAAAGAGGGGCAAGAAGCAGTCAGAGCCCGATCCTCCGCAACACAAGGGGGAGAATCCGCCGTCTGTGGCCGCACCGGTACCAGCTCTAGCCCGTGCCCCTGTTAAAGGGCCGAAGGCAGGGCTGGATGGTTCGGATACGCAGACGGAGAGGAGCAAAGTGATTGCGGAGTGCATCAAGACGCTCCAAGCCGTTCTTGAGGCTGTTCAGCTGGGCAAGAACCCCGTACCAATCATTCTCAGAGGCTTGGCAGACTTATACTCTGATGTGTAGTAGTCCCCCTCTGAGAATGATCTTCTGGAACGCAGACGGCCTATCACCAGTGAAAACTGGCCTGCTCAGGAACCTGCTGTCGGAGCACAAGGTGGATGTCGCTCTTTTACAAGAAACCCACCTTCGATCAGCTGACCGACGCAGGTTCCCAGGATACCACATCTACCGGCAAGACGAAGTTTCTCCACACGGAATCGCCTACAGGGGCTTGGCGATCTTGGTGAAGAGGAACATCGTCCACCAGCTACTGCCGCCTGTCACCACTCTCCGCACTACACACGCACTAGGTGTCGAGTTATGCGTAAACTCCACCCCATGCCGTGTGTTTTCGTTCTATAAGCCGCCATCCACTCGTCTTGCCACAGCAGATATTCATGATTTGCTGTGTGCAAACCTGCCCACTATAGTGGCAGGCGACTTCAACTGCAAACACACGGCGTGGAACTCTGTACGCAACTGCGACAGCGGAACCCGCCTGCAAGCCGACGCCGAAATACACGGGTACGATGTACTGGGGCCAGAGGTACCGACACATTACCCGTACCGATCCAGCCACCTACCCGACGTCATTGACCTGATGCTCGTCCGGGGCATCAGCAGAATGCCCACCCTCGAGGTCCTGGACGACCATCTGATCTCGGACCACCAGCCCGTCTTGGCGGAGTTCCCAACGCAGCCTATCCGCCTCACCTTCCCAGAACGGAAGAGGTGCAACTGGCCCGTCTTCGTCGCGCACATGGAAGAACACACGCCGTCTTTTCCGATCACATCCGTGGAGGAAGTAGACCGGCTCGCGCAGGAGTTCACCATGTGTGTCACAGACGGCCTTGAAGCCGCCACCACCAGTGCCCCGAACACCCGCAGCTCTAGACGAAGAATCCCGGAGAAACTGAAGCAGGCAATAGCGGAGAAGCGAAAGCTACGCAGAGCCTGGCAAGCATCCAGATGCCCGACCATGAAGGCACAGCTGAACAAGCTAGCCGAGAGAATCTCAGAAGCTCTGGCCACAGACGCAGAGATCTCTTGGCAGCTCGAACTGGACTCAGCTGTCGACGACTGGAACGGCATCCATCGCCTGTGCAGCCGCCTCAGTGGCAAGAAGCCTCCAATCCGCCCATTGACGTCCCGGGATGGCACGCTCAAGTACCGCGCGGAGGACCGCGCGGAGATCTTCGCGGACCACCTAGAGCAGCAATTCCGCCCGAACCCAACCCGGAATCTCGAGCACGCAGAGATGGTGTCCGAATATCTTCGAGCATACTTCGAGGAGCCGATAGCTCCCGACGAAAGCCCGATAGTGATTTCCCCAGGCCAAGTGCAGAAGGCACTTAGACGCGCTCCTCTCAGGAAAGCCCCTGGACCGGACCGCATCCCGAACGAGGCGATGCGCCGCCTCCCGCCGCGCTCAGTAGCAGCCCTGGCCCGCCTCTCCAACGGAATCTTGCGGTTCGGCCACTTCCCCCACATCTGGAAGCAAGGACGCGTCATCATGCTTCCTAAGCCGGGGAAAAACGTCACAAAACCGGAAAGCTATCGGCCCATCACATTGCTACCAACTATGTCGAAGATATTCGAGAAAATGCTGCTGCCCATCATGACACCATACATCGAGCCACGGGAGGAGCAGTTCGGATTCCGAGCCGAGCACTCGACCACCCACCAGCTTGCACGAGTCCTCCATCACGTCGCGGCCGCCTACAACAGAAAGGAACACTCGGTGGCAGTGTTCCTGGATATGGAGAAAGCCTTCGACCGCGTCTGGCATTCGGGTCTTCTGTACAAGCTGGCCACGTCTACTATGCCTCGTCGCATAGTTAAGACTGTGGCCACCTTCCTAGAAGACAGGCGCTTCCAAGTGGCAGTGGAAGATGCCCTCTCCGATGTCAGACCCATACGAGCCGGAGTTCCTCAAGGCAGTTGCCTTTCTCCCATCTGTTACGCCCGCTACACAGATGACATCCCCGCTGACGAAAGCGTGACACTGGCTCTCTACGCTGACGACGCAGCTTACATCACAACCTCCATCAGGCCCCACCACGCCGCATCCAAGATGCAGCGAGTATTGGACCGGCTCCCGTCGTGGTTGGATGATTGGAGGTTGTCAGTCAACGTAGGGAAGACGCAAGCCATGCTGCTGAGCTACGCCGTGAAGATGCCACCAAGACTGACCTTGCTAGGCCAGCCGGTGGAATGGTCCCCTAGGGCCAAGTACCTGGGGGTCACCATAGACCGCCGCATCACCATGGCCCAACACGTGAAGAATGTGGTAGGAGCAACTCGTTCCTCGCGAGCTCAATTGCGACCGCTGCTCCAGTCGAATCTTCCGCTACGAGCGAAGCTGGGCATCTACAAAGCCTATGTGCGTTCCCGCCTCACCTATGCAGCCCCAGCGTGGTATGCGCTGGTTGGGGAGGGCCACAGGAGGAAGCTAGATGCCCAACAATCACTGACGCTACGCACCATCGTGAACGCCCCACGCTACGTCAGGAATGACGTCATCCAGAGAGACCTACGCATGGAGTCTCTAGGCGCCTTCGTGGGACGCCTAGCCACGCGCATGTTCGGACGGGCGAGGAGGTCTCACCACCCGCACATCCGAGACATCGCGCCGTACCACACCCGCCCTCCGGACAGGAAGGCCCTGCCCCGTGATCTCCTGACCAACGATGAAGACCCAGCCCAGGCTGCTAGCTCGCAGGCGCAAGCCTCGCTGGCGGCCGGGCCACTACCGGACTAGACCCACTCGGCGATGCCGGCTGGAGGCCCAGTCCTCGCCGGCATCACAACAAACAAGCAACACCACTGGCTCGCAGGCCCAGCCTCGCCAGTGGCACCCCAGCGACCCTACTGTTGTAGCAGTAGGCGACCGCTACCACTGAAAGGGGCCATCGCCCCGGACAGTTTCCCCGTCGTCCGCCCAGTGGACGCCGAGATGACAACCCGAGCTGGAGATGATTGTCGTCGACTAGGAGTTCCCCCAAGGCCGGTGGTGACAATCCCAGCCGAGTTTAGCGTTGCCCAAAAGGGGCAAAGCCGGTGTCTCGGGTCCACACCCAACAGGTTTCGTAATGGCACCGTTAGGTATCAGCCTGTTGACCACAAAAATAGTGGATTTAATCACAAAATGTTAAGTTAGTCGCCTTGAAAAAGGCAACTAAAATAACTGCCCGGGCTAGCAACGGACTTAATCCGTTACTAACTGGGCGAAGAATGTGCGCGCAGGCGACACAAAGCCGCCGCGAACACAAAGGCGGCGCCGACAAAGGCGCGCGGGAACAATGGAGCGGAGCGGGCGGCAGCGGATGCGAGCGTCTGCTCGCTATGGCGGCTGGATGCGAAGTTTGCGGCCAACCGGGTATGCACTGGGTAGATATTAAAATGCCAACGCAGAACTAGCGACAGCGGGGTTGAGTGTAATGATCTCGATCCACCAATCGGAACGCCACTCGAGGCACGTTTTTAACCGTCGCGTCGCGTCCCCATCGTGTAAACTGTGCCATGATCGCGGCGTTGGAGAGAGACGGCTAGATACAAGTTCGGTGCGTTAGAGCGAGAGGCGCATATCTCACCTTCCCTCTCGCTCTCGCTCGACCGAATTAAAGCACCACTCAAAGTCATTAACGGTTACTTAAGTGAGAGCGAGATAAAAAATAAATAAAAAAGAAATAATCTATGAAAATTTTATAAATAATATGCAATCTTTTTAGATAGGTACCTACCGTATAGTTATAGTACACACATACAATACCCACCAAATTCTAAAAAATAAATAATTTGTATGTAAGTTTGTTTAATAATTTGCGGTGTCGAAGGACACACAGGATGAATGGTGTTAAAATTTTCACTAGAATATATAAATAAATAATAATAATAATTGGGTGTTTTCAAATATTACAATACATATTCAAAATTTGGGTGTTTTCAATTTTTCATTTTTTTTCAATTCAAAATTTCAATTTATCATCATTCCATTACCTATAAAGAATTACTATATTGAATACTCATGTGGTATTTATTATTGTGTGCATGTCTCGTGTGGGTGTTTTGAAAATATTACAATATATATTCAATATTTATCATCATATTATAAAAAAAAAAAGAATTACTATATTAAATACTCATGTGGTATTTATTATTGTGTGCATGTCTCGTGTGGGTAAATAGGTAGGTTATTATTATTTTATTTTTTGAAACGTAGTTTGACTCAATACTCTTATCGGTATGAAATTATTTATAAAAATAATTCAGAATAATTTTGCGGCCCTGAAAAGGGCCTTTTTGTTTGTTAATATATCGCGGCGCATCAGCGTCGCACGATATATCGGAGGAGAGAGAGGTTGGCTCAGTTAATTTAAGAAAAATTAAATTAAGCCTTCTTCTCAGTCTTCTTGGGCAGGAGCACCGCCTGGATGTTCGGCAGCACACCACCCTGGGCGATGGTAACACCGGAGAGTAGCTTGTTCAACTCCTCGTCGTTGCGTATCGCCAGCTGCAGATGTCTGGGGATGATCCTGGTCTTCTTGTTGTCACGGGCGGCGTTGCCGGCCAACTCCAACACCTCAGCCGCCAGATATTCCATCACGGCGGCCAGGTAGACGGGAGCGCCGGCACCGACGCGCTCTGCGTAATTACCCTTACGCAGCAGCCTGTGAATACGACCGACGGGGAACTGAAGTCCGGCACGGTTGGAACGGGACTTTGCCTTTCCCTTAACCTTGCCACCTTTACCGCGTCCAGACATGTTTGAATGGAGGTTTTAATTAACTTCACGTAAGCGTAAATGGACCGACACACACGCGGCGCGTCGACGAGCAGAGTGAGATATTTTTCTAGCCTTTTTTTTTTTTTTTTTTTTTTTTTTTTTTTTTTTTTTGAATTGACTAGCTGTTAGTCCAAGTTGTGACTTTCACAGCTTTACCGGGCAATGGGGTGAGCGGAAGGCTCACAACCCCTAACAGTTAAGTAACAGGCCTAAGGGTGCCCCCAGGGGGGGCCGAGCCTCGGCTTAGGGCGTTACTGGGACTAGGTAATCTAACGTAAGTTTGGGGAGAGAAGCGGCCGGGGACGTGCCGGTACCGCGAAGCATAACTAAAAGATTGGGGCCGCGACGCGCGTCCACGCCGGCGTGGACGATATCTCGGTCTTGTGGAGTGTTGGCTTGGCGCGAGCTGTTTGACGGAGGCGATGAAGCGGGTGATGGCATCATCGGGCTCTAGTGGGACATGTCTGGGACGACGATGTTTTCGGGACTTCTTGCCCTTAAGGGGCCTAGGGATATAATTAGAGGCTTGGACTACTAAGGGGTTTGGGTGGGTCATGGTAGAGTCGAAGAATTTGGAGGACAACTGTTTTAGATACTGCTGGATGGTAGGTAGATCTAAGTCTAAGTGGAGATTTTCATTGCGCAAGAACCACGGGGCACCCGTGGCCTTGCGCATGAACCTATTCTGGAGGGTCTGTAGCTTATGGATAGAGCGGGAGGAGGCGTGTGCAAACACGGGGCTAGCATAGGTCATGATGGGGCGGATACAAGACGTGTAAAGTCGAACCTTATTTCTAAGGGACAACTTACTACGCTTATTGATAAGACAGTGGAGGCGGCCTAGGACAAAGGCGGCACGATCGCGGACTTTTTTAATGTGGTCATGGAAGCTCAAACTACTGTCAAGTTGGACGCCTAAGTATCGAACTGTCTTTACCCAG
Organism: Udea ferrugalis; assembly: GCA_950022985.1. Classification (NCBI taxonomy): domain Eukaryota; kingdom Metazoa; phylum Arthropoda; class Insecta; order Lepidoptera; family Crambidae; genus Udea; species Udea ferrugalis. Next base: position 3,901,971 of record OX465545.1, read on the forward strand.
GGAATAGGTTGTTCGAACATAGTGATTTCAGGGAGTTTGGGTGGGTCTTTATCGCGGCTCCTTTTGAAGAGGATAGCGGCGCTTTTGTCAGGATTGACTTCAATTCTCCACTTCCTAAACCAGTCACCGATTGTATCGGCGGCGGTTTGGAGAGAATTGAGAATGAAATCTAGTCTGGGGTGCGTACAATACAGAGCTGTATCATCAGCAAAAAGAGCTATCTTAATAGGTGCCCGAGGGCAATCAAAGGTTGGGAGATCGCTAGTGAACAGCGTAAACAGGATGGGGGACAAGACGGAGCCTTGAGGGACTCCGGCTCTTATGGGGTGTGGTTGAGACAGAATGCCTTCCACTCTGTAGCGAAAAGAGCGATTTGAAAGGAAGTCTCGAATGATGAGCACGAGACGATCTGGGACACCAAGTGTATATAGCTTGTAAATCAAGCCATTGTGCCAGACCTTATCAAACGCTTTCGCTACATCGAAAAAGAGGGCGCCGGTTCTGTGGCACTTTTGCCTACCAAAACCGGTTAGGACTTGCTCGACAATGCGATGCACCTGCTGGACGCAAGAGTGTTTGGGTCTAAAGCCAAACTGCTCGTCAGGAAGGAGGCTCTTGGACTCTACATAGTCCTTGAGTCGTCTAAGGATGATACGCTCGTAAAGTTTCCCTATGGAACTTAAGAGACTAATGGGGCGGTAACTAGTGGGTTTGGATCGGGGTTTGCCTGGCTTGGGAAAGCCAATGACAATAGCTTCTTTCCACGCTTGCGGAAAGATGTTGTTACTCAAAGCTGCGTTGAATATCGCAGTGAGAACTATAAAAAGAGGAGTGGAGAAGTGCTTGAGCACTTTATTGGAGATCCCGTCAAAGCCTGGTGCTTTTCGGGGGTGGAGGTCCTTGACGATAGTCTGAACTTCCTCGACCGTGACGCTAGCGAGAGGAGGATCGGAGGGAGGGAGGCTTGCCCTACGTGCGACTTCACAGTCGACTTTCAAGACATGGTCGTTATCTACTGGGAGGGTACTGGGGGAGCATTGAGCTTCTAAGCTATCTGCGAGGCATTCAGACTTTTCACAGTCATCGAAAGCCGGGGGCAGATTGGGACGGACTAAGGGAGGCATTGTGGAAATGGTGTCGGATTTAAGCTTTCGGGCTAAGTGCCAGAAGGCTTGATGAGAGGGCTCTAAACTACTAATCATCTCGTCCCACTGAGAGTTCCGAAACTCGCTTATACGGAGCTTCACGTCCCTCTGTAAAGACCGTAAGCGACGACGGTTAGCGTCAGTGGGATAAGAGTCGTAAGCGCGGGTGGCGGCGTTCTTTTCCGTCAACAGCGCACGTACATCAGGCGGCAGATTCCAGCGTTGGTGACCCAACACAGGGACCCGCCGTGAGCAGTCCTCCACGACGCTCTGTACGTGACTGGTGAGAGAATCGATCGCACCTACTGTGTCTTGGATGGAGGATAAATCTCCAGAAGCTAAGTTTAATAATGGGTTTGGAATAGACTTGAGGCTGTGGCCCAGTCGATTCCAATCCACTATTACTTTTTCAGGGGCAGGGGAGCCTGTGTCTGGGGGTCCTATCCGGGGGATGAGCTCTAAGATCACAGGTCTATGGTCTGATTCGCTGAGCTCGTGATGCACTTCTATAGAAGATAAACGTAGGTTTATATTCTTTAGAAGTGCTATATCGAGCACGTCAGGTCTATGGCCTTCAATTTTAGGGAAATGGGTGGGACTCATGGGAGCAATGATATCGAAGCCAATTAAGGTGGCCAGCGACTCGAGCACCCTGCCGCGTGGGTTTGTACAATTACAATCCCACGCGCCACTCTTGGCGTTCAAGTCGCCTGCCAGAATAACCGAGCTATCGAGATTCATTATGGTCTGAAGGTCATCTTTGGTAAGATCTTTAGCGTTATCGCGTTGCTTCGGCCCTAAATAGGCGGAGACAATGGTAATAGGGCTATGACCAGTCATACCGAGACGGCAGACAGAGGTCTCTAACCATTTGAGATTGGGAGGAGGGTCTAGGGGTGTACAATGCAAAGATCGTTTATAATAAATAAGGGTGCCACCCTTCTTGTTTGTTAACCTATCGTTACGGACCATGTTATAATTAGCTATTCTGGGATCCCGTTTAGAGGGCTTTAGGAAAGATTCCTGAACTAAAAAGAGATCTAATTGGTGGGTTTTGACAAAATCAGCTACTAAAGAATGCTTTTTGGATAAACCGTCAGCATTGAAAAACCCTACTCTAAGGGACCTAGGTTTGACTCTACCTTTGGGTGTAACATCCATTATGGGTTACATTTAAAAGTGGACAGGGACATGCCTATCTTATGGGCTTGGATAGCCGCCTCGAACATGAGGGCGGGATTGCCTTCGGCGGCTCTGAGTAGGTTGGCTACTCTAGAAACTTCGTCGAAGTCTATTACTCCGAGGAAGCGCGACACTAGAGAGTAGTCGCTTAGAGAGGACTGGGAGGCTTGTGTGACCTGCGGGGCGGGAGGCGAGGGAGGCGCGGGCCTTTGTACGGGCCTGGCGACAGGGGCTTGGTAATTGGGAGGGCTAGGTGCCACTTGAGAGGTATTACGTACCCAGGGTACGTTAATAAGGGGAGGGATAGTCTGCGACTTTGTTAGGGCCGGGAAGTTGGCCAGAGATTGGTCTGGCACGGCTGGGCGGACTTGGGAGTTAATGGGGGCTGGACGGGCCCTCCAGGAGAGTTGGCTCTGAGCCGGGGCGCGACTGGGGCGCTGGGACTTAGGGGCTTTGGGGCAACCGCGGTAGTTTGCGGGATGACCCGTTTCTCCGCAGAGCACGCAGCTTGGAGGCTCCGTGCACTGAGAGAGGTCTTTAGGGCGGGGGCAATCAGCCGTGCCGTGATCGCCCAGGCACTTAACGCACCTGGGGGTCGCGAAGCAATTGCGGGCAGAGTGCCCGTAGAGTTGGCAGCGATGACACTGCCCTATGGTGCCCCTTTTGTGAGGGGCTTCGACGGTGATACCAGAGAGCTGGCACACCGTCTTGATGTTGAAAATGGCCTTGCCGGCGGGCGAATGCTCCAAAACGGCAAGAACCATATCATAGGGGGCGTGAGAGCGACCGCGATGCATGCGGTGCACTTCCATGATGGGAAGGTTTTGGGCCTTTAGATCGGCCTGGACGTCGGAGGTTGAGACCTCCTTTGGGACTCCCTTCACGACTACACGAAGCAGCCGATCCTCAGGGAGGGCGTAGGTGTGGAAGGATACTTTCATATCCTTCAAGAGAGAAGTTAAACGACGATGGTCGTTTGAAGTCTGCACGGAGACTTTAATTCCCGTTGAGGTGGTACGGGCTGATAGGTAATTAATACCTAGAGAGTTGCAGCGCTTGGATACATCGATCCAAAGCGCTTTATTCTGAATAAACAGGGGCGGTGGGGAAGGCTCTTTCCTCTGGGAAGAGGTAGAGCTAGTTGGGTTGGTGGTCTTAGCCGATGCCGCGGAGGTCGCGGGCTTACTAGGTATCGCGCGTGTCGCCACAGGGACTGAGGGCGTTAGCGGGATATTGCGGGGCGCGGGGGCCTCGCAGGTCATCATTGGCATGGGTGGGGACTCAGGCGAGTCATTTTGCTTCTTAGAAGGAGGGGCCGAAGCGGTTTTAGCGCGTTTAGCACGCTTTTTACCGACAACGGTAGTGAAATCCTCATCTGAGGATGAGGTAGAGGTGGAGTCCTCGTCTGGGGAGGTCTCGGCCGCGACCTCCATGACGCATTCTAGTGCGTCATCGGGGGTCGCAGAAGAGGGCCCAGTTGAGGTGGGATCGGGAATGGGCTCGGGAGAGGCGTCCTGGGTATCCTCGTCATAGTAATCCCTGATTTCAGGAATTTCTGAGGCGAAGGAACGAAGTAAGCCTTCCTTGGCGAGAAGCTTTACGAGCTTCTCCAAAAGGGGAGAGTTTTGGTCGGTACGCGACATGGCGTCCGACCAAACAGCTATCTAATACTAACGTATTTTTACAGCACTTCAAACGCGTCGCGTTCCGCACAGAAGAAGTGCCAAGAAACTGTGCGGCAATCGCGCTACTTGTCCTAACACGTTTAGCCCCGGGTTGGGTGTTACCCAGGGATGTGTTTGTGTATGTATGCTCCCCGCCGGGGTAAGACGGGGAGGGTGAGTACTTAATTAATGAGCCCTAAGCTTGTATCCGCCTCGCCAATCTTATTGTGCGAAGTGGTTCCTAACTGCCTCAAGTGCAGAGGGTAGCTCCGAGCGGATGCTCCGAACGCCCAAACAACACAAGAGGGATGGGATGGTAGGGAAAGGGTAGGGTTGGGAAGGAGATGATTGCCGTCGACTAGGAGTTCCCCCAAGGCCGGTGGTGACAATCCCAGCCGAGTTTAGCGTTGCCCAAAAGGGGCAAAGCCGGTGTCTCGGGTCCACACCCAACAGGTTTCGTAATGGCACCGTTAGGTATCAGCCTGTTGACCACAAAAATAGTGGATTTAATCGCAAGAACGTTAAGTTAGTCGCCTTGAAAAAGGCAACTAAAATAACTGCCCGGGCTAGCAACGGACTTAATCCGTTACTAACTGGGCGAAGAATGTGCGCGCAGGCGACACAAAGCCGCCGCGAACACAAAGGCGGCGCCGACAAAGGCGCGCGGGAACAAAGGAGCGGAGCGGGCGGCAGCGGATGCGAGCGTCTGCTCGCTGTGGCGGCTGGATGCGAAGTGTCTCTTTCTTTTTCTTTTCTAGCCTCGGCGTATTATAAATATTTATTCGACGGCGACGGTCGCACGTAGTGGGTACTGGAAAGAGCGAGAGAGAGGGGACGACGATTCGATGCGATGCCGGGACGCAAGCGGGCAGGCAGGCGCAGGCGAGCGCTTGATTTTTTTCAAAATCTTCAAAGAGCGACAAGGACGGGCGTCTAGCCTGCCTGTACGGTGTTCCGTCTCTCTCTCACGCACACTCATCTGCCGTCTGTCTGTCTCGCTCGAATTAATATTTATTTTTTTTTAAAATTGAGAATACTTAGGAATAATAAAATAAGAGTCGGGCAGTCGGGCGGATCGATAATGTTGGTGAAAAATTGGAAGAAAGAAAAATAAATATATGCATATATGGATGCATATGAATATCGTTTAGAGAAGAAGACGTGTGCGTTTAAAATGAATATTATCGTTGTTTACTAGAAGAATACACACCTAACTAACTGGATTAGATACACCTACATCGAATTATTTAATATCCTGAATCAAGGAAGGAAGAAAAGAAATGAAAGGAAAGGAAAGGAAAGGAAAGGATCAAGCTGAAACAGGACTCAGTCACCTGGCTGGCCTTTGTTGTTTATGACTCTTTTGACTCTCGTTCGTTATGAAACTAGTGTCCCAATATTGGGACACATTAAGAATGATATGTTAGCCCTGAAAAGGGCTTTTTGAAAACATTCGACGGTCGCTGCAACCGCAGCAGCAGCCGCGCGGTGTCCGGCGCGCCTTCCTTTGTTTCGTTGCGTCGCTCAGCATTGCATTGCACTGCACTGTAACTGTATAGGCGTTGCGTGCGGTGGCTTGATGGTGTACACTGTTCCACTTCTTGGCTTGGTTTACTGGATGGTTCGGTTCGATCGTCGCGTCGTCGTATTCAAAAATACGTACGAACGCAGGAACGCAATAGAGGCACTGATAGAAAAATATCAATACTACTAACCCGAACCGAGATCCATTCAACCATACCAGACAGCAACGAACAGAACCACCACTGGACCACCACAGAACTAAACCACTGAACAGAACAGAACAGCACAGCACTTTTGCTTCGCTTCGCTTTGCGTGCAACTAGCACTGGTGAGGCGAGCACGGCACGCGACACGGCAGGTCGATCACGTCGTCACGCCTGATGCGTCTATGATGTTGGTGCGTCGTTTACTTCTTAGACGCGGCGGCCTTCTTTGCTGCCGGCTTCGACTTGGGAGCGGCGGCGGCCTTCTTGGGTTTTGGCGCCTTTGGCTTCTTGGTCGGGGGCTTCGCGCTCTTCTTCGCCTTGGGAGCGGCGGCGGCCTTCTTGGCGGCGGGCGCCTTCTTCGGTGCTGGCTTCTTCTTGGCTGCGGCCGCCTTCTTGTCCTTTGTCGCGGGCTTCGCCTTGCTGGGGGAGGAGGCGGCGGCTGCTGCTGCCTTCTTCGCCCTGCCGGCGGCGGGGGCGGCGCTCTTCTTCGCCTTGGCGGCGGCAGCTGTGGCCGCGGGCTTCCTCACCGCACCACTGGCGGGCTTCTTGGATGCTGCAGATTTTGATTCCAACTTGAAGCTGCCCGAAGCGCCCTTGCCCTTGGTCTGGATCAGAGCGCCACTCTCGACGGCGCTCTTCAGATACTTCCTTATGAACGGTGCCAACTTTTCAGCGTCAACCTTGTACTGAGCGGCGATGTACTTCTTGATCGCCTGCAGGGAGGAACCGCTGCGCTCCTTCAGCTCTTTGATTGCGCTGTTCACCATTTCAGAGGTCTTCGGGTGAGTAGGCTTCGCTTTCGGCTTCTTCGCGCCGGAGGCGGTCGCCTTCGGTTTCTTCGCTGGAGTCGCCGGGGCTACAGCCTCTGATGCTACAGCTGTGTCTGCCATTTTTTGGTTTTAGGTTCAATTGATAACAAAGCAAACGAACGACAATATACGTGGTGTACGTGGTAGGTTGATTAAAAACCCCGCGCAAACGATTCGAAGCAGACTCAGCTATACCTTATAGAGAGCCTCGATGTCGCTAGACGTTTTCTCGTACGAACGCTTCGAACTTTTCACTAGCATGCATCTGAAAAAATAACCTTTTTACCCAATTGTATCATCAAATAACTTGTTAAATTCCACATCGTTAATCTCTTTTAGTGAACCCAGGATCTGGTACAATCATCTGCCTCATTGTGAGGACCCTATCCTCAATGGAACTGTTTATTTTCAACATTGACTACTAGACTCACCTCGGGTCATGTTTAAAAGTTATTTTTCTATTTTATTCATGTTATTATTAGTCTCTTTCGGACGAGAAATTAACTACGAATATACGAAGCCTCATACGCAACAGTTCAGACATAATATTGGATTATCTTGCGGCCAAATTTATCCAAGTTAACTGGACGGTCGTAAAACATGAACGCGCCGAACGAAACACGCGAAGAAACCCTAACATTTGAGAACGTAAAATGTTTCAAAAACAATTCAATTTAAATTAATATCTAACACCAATCTATAAAGCGCACTATTCGACAGGTCACCACTTATACAGATAGACACTAATACAAAATAACTAAACCTCATTCAGAGTTGACGTGCGATAATCATGCACAGCGCGCAAACGTCCTTCCGACCTCACGAGGCGTATTTCAAAAAGCCCAGACGGGAATTGGCTAGCTAATCCAGCTCATTTTTTTAAATTCATCTCACAAAAATAACAATAATAACAACTTCGTTAAAATATAACCGTTAATTGACGTTAGTTAAAAAAAATATATTAAAAAACTTTTCTAACAGAGAAGATACACTGAGAGGACGACGACACGCTCATTTTCATATTCATTTCAGTATATTTGCTGACCGACTCTCAGTTTCAATAATGATATTTATTTAATCTGTATTTTTTTTTTTTTCAAACCTTGTTAAGTGTATTAGTTAATAAAAAAAAAAAAAAAAAACCATAAGAATATTATCGTATCATAGCATAGGTAGAACTATCAATATAGAACGTAGGTAAGTTAAATTGATTACATAGTACAAGTAGTGAGTTATTGAATATGCTATTAAGCGTTGCTATTTGTCGCTGCTATTGCTATTGCTATATAATAAAAATAGCTATATAGCGCTATAAGATATTTGACATTACTTACTTTTGAGGAAAGCTTGCGAAATGTTTGTTTGTTCAAATAAGTTGCTCGTGTTATAATAATAATGACGGGTAAATGTGCCCATGTAATATTTGTATTCGCATGCTATTTATTTTTCTATGAAAAATAAAAAAATGCTTATATCATACAACGATTTAAAATGATAATTTAAAGACTCATAATCTGTCGTTTGAAACAGTCATTAAAATAACGAAACTCTTGCGGCCCTGAAAAGGGCCTTTTTTCTGATTTATCAATCCCAACCAATGAAAATCAGCGTTGTCATAATAATAAATAACACGAAGATGATCATCGGGTCGGATCGGATATGTTCGGAGCGACACGTCCGCGTCCTAACCTCCGAAACCGTACAGGGTGCGTCCCTGACGTTTCAGAGCGTAGACAACGTCCATGGCGGTGACGGTCTTCCTCTTGGCGTGCTCGGTGTAGGTGACAGCGTCGCGGATCACGTTCTCTAGGAACACCTTCAGCACACCGCGGGTCTCCTCGTATATCAGACCGGAGATACGCTTCACACCACCCCTGCGAGCGAGACGGCGAATGGCGGGCTTCGTGATACCCTGGATGTTGTCACGGAGCACCTTCCTGTGACGCTTGGCTCCACCTTTTCCCAATCCCTTGCCTCCCTTACCGCGACCGGTCATCTTGAGCTTGTGTTAAGTGAGTGAGAGAAAACTCGAAAGGTTACAAGTACGCGTACCGCAGCGAGTCGCGTCGAGCAGCAAACTTGTGATAGCAGTTTTTTTTTTTTTTTTTTTTTTTTTTTTTGAATTGACTAGCTGTTAGTCCAAGGTGTGACTTTCACAGCTTTACCGGGCAATGGGGTGAGCGGAAGGCTCACAACCCCTAGCAGTTAAGTAACAGGCCTAAGGGTGCCCCCAGGGGGGGCCGAGCCTCGGCTTAGGGCGTTACTGGGACTAGGCAATCTAACGTAAGTTGGGGGAGAGAAGCGGCCGGGGACGTGCCGGTACCGCGAAGCATAACTAAAAGATTGGGGCCGCGACGCGCGTCCACGCCGGCGTGGACGATATCTCGGTCTTGTAGAGTGTTGGCTTGGCGCGAGCTGTTTGACGGAGGCGATGAAGCGGGTGATGGCATCATCGGGCTCTAGTGGGACATGTCTGGGACGACGATGTTTTCGGGACTTTTTGCCCTTAAGGGGCCTAGGGATATAATTAGAGGCCTGGACTACTAAGGGGTTTGGGTGGGTCATGGTAGAGTCGAAGAATTTGGAGGACAACTGTTTTAGATACTGCTGGATGGTAGGCAGATCTAAGTCTAAATGGAGATTTTCATTGCGTAAGAACCACGGGGCACCCGTGGCCTTGCGCATGAACCTATTCTGGAGGGTCTGTAGCTTATGAATAGAGCGGGAGGAGGCGTGTGCAAACACGGGGCTAGCATAGGTCATGATGGGGCGGATACAAGACGTGTAAAGTCGAACCTTATTTCTAAGGGACAACTTACTACGCTTATTGATAAGACAGTGGAGGCGGCCTAGGACAAAGGCGGCACGATCGCGGACTTTTTTAATGTGGTCTTGGAAGCTCAAACTACTGTCAAGTTGGACGCCTAAGTATCGAACTGTTTTTACCCAGGGAATAGGTTGTTCGAACATAGTGATTTCAGGGAGTTTGGGTGGGTCTTTATCGCGGCTCCTTTTGAAGAGGATAGCGGCGCTTTTGTCAGGATTGACTTCAATTCTCCACTTCCTAAACCAGTCACCGATTGTATCAGCGGCGGTTTGGAGAGATTTGAGAATGAAATCTAGTCTGGGGTGCGTACAATACAGAGCTGTATCGTCAGCAAAAAGAGCTATCTTAATAGGTGCCCGAGGGCAATCAAAGGTTGGGAGATCGCTAGTGAACAGCGTAAACAGGATGGGGGACAAGACGGAGCCTTGAGGGACTCCGGCTCTTATGGGGTGTGGTTGAGACAGAATGCCTTCCACTCTGTAGCGAAAAGAGCGATTTGAAAGGAAGTCTCGAATGATGAGCACGAGACGATCTGGGACACCAAGTGTATATAGCTTGTAAATCAAGCCATTGTGCCACACCTTATCAAACGCTTTCGCTACATCGAAAAAGAGGGCGCCGGTTCTGTGGCACTTTTGCCTACCAAAACCGGTTAGGACTTGCTCGACTATGCGATGCACCTGCTGGACGCAAGAGTGTTTGGGTCTAAAGCCAAACTGCTCGTCAGGAAGGAGGCTCTTGGACTCTACATAGTCCTTGAGTCGTCTAAGGATGATACGCTCGTAAAGTTTCCCTATGGAACTTAAGAGACTAATGGGGCGGTAACTAGTGGGTTTGGATCGGGGTTTGCCTGGCTTGGGAAAGCCAATGACAATAGCTTCTTTCCACGCTTGCGGAAAGATGTTGTTACTCAAAGCTGCGTTGAATATCGCAGTGAGAACTATAAAAAGAGGAGTGGAGAAGTGCTTGAGCACTTTATTGGATATCCCGTCAAAGCCTGGTGCTTTTCGGGGGTGGAGGTCCTTGACGATAGTCTGAACTTCCTCGACCGTGACGCTAGCGAGAGGAGGATCGGAGGGAGGGAGGCTTGCCCTACGTGCGACTTCACAGTCGACTTTCAAGACATGGTCGTTATCTACTGGGAGGGTACTGGGGGAGCATTGAGCTTCTAAGCTATCTGCGAGGCATTCAGACTTTTCACAGTCATCGAAAGCCGGGGGCAGATTGGGTCGGTCTAAGGGAGGCATTGTGGAAATGGTGTCGGATTTAAGCTTTCGGGCTAGGTGCCAGAAGGCTTGATGAGAGGGCTCTAAACTACTAATCATCTCGTCCCACTGAGAGTTCCGAAACTCGCTTATACGGAGCTTTACGTCCCTCTGTAAAGACCGTAAGCGACGACGGTTAGCGTCAGTGGGATAAGAGTCGTAAGCGCGGGTGGCGGCGTTCTTTTCCGTCAACAGCGCACGTACATCAGGCGGCAGATTCCAGCGTTGGTGACCCAACACAGGGACCCGCCGTGAGCAGTCCTCCACGACGCTCTGTACGTGACTGGTGAGAGAATCGATCGCACCTACTGTGTCTTGGATGGAGGATAAATCTCCAGAAGCTAAGTTTAATAGTGGGTTTGGAATAGACTTGAGGCTGTGGCCCAGTCGATTCCAATCCACTATTACTTTTTCAGGGGCAGGGGAGCCTGTGTCTGGGGGTCCTATCCGGGGGATGAGCTCTAAGATCACAGGTCTATGGTCTGATTCGCTGAGCTCGTGATGCACTTCTATAGAAGACAAACGTAGGTTTATATTCTTTAGAAGTGCTATATCGAGCACGTCAGGTCTATGGCCTTCAATTTTAGGGAAATGGGTGGGACTCATGGGAGCAATGATATCGAAGCCAATTAAGGTGGCCAGCGACTCGAGCACCCTGCCGCGTGGGCTTGTACAATTACAATCCCACGCGCCACTCTTGGCGTTCAAGTCGCCCGCCAGAATAACCGAGCTATCGAGATTCATTATGATCTGAAGGTCATCTTTGGTAAGATCTTTAGCGTTATCGCGTTGCTTCGGCCCTAAATAGGCGGAGACAATGGTCATAGGGCTATGACCAGTCATACCGAGACGGCAGACAGAGGTCTCTAACCATTTGAGATTAGGAGGAGGGTCTAGGGGTGTACAATGCAAAGATCGTTTATAATAAATAAGGGTGCCACCCTTCTTGTTTGTTAACCTATCGTTACGGACCATGTTATAATTAGCTATTCTGGGATCCCGTTTAGAGGGCTTTAGGAAAGATTCCTGAACTAAAAAGAGATCTAATTGGTGGGTTTGGACAAAATCAGCTACTAAAGAATGCTTTTTGGATAAACCGTCAGCATTGAAAAACCCTACTCTAAGGGACCTAGGTTTGACTCTACCTTTGGGTGTAACATCCATTATGGGTTACATTTAAAAGTGGACAGGGACATGCCTATCTTGTGGGCTTGGATAGCCGCCTCGAACATGATGGCGGGATTGCCTTCGGCGGCTCTGAGTAGGTTGGCTACTCTAGAAACTTCGTCGAAGTCTATTACTCCGAGGAAGCGCGACACTAGAGAGTAGTCGCTTAGAGAGGACTGGGAGGCCGATGTGACCTGCGGGGCGGGAGGTGAGGGAGGCGCGGGCCTTTGTACGGGCCTGGCAACAGGGGCCTGGTAATGGGGAGGGCTAGGTGCCACTTGAGAGGTATTACGTACCCAGGGTACGTTAATAAGGGGAGGGATAGTCTGCGGGGACTTTGTTAGGGCCGGGAAGTTGGCCAGAGATTGGTCTGGCACGGCTGGGCGGACTTGGGAGTTAATGGGGGCTGGACGGGCCCTCCAGGAGAGTTGGCTCTGAGCCGGGGCGCGACTGGGGCGCTGGGACTTAGGGGCTTTGGGGCAACCGCGGTAGTTTGCGGGATGACCCGTTTCTCCACAGAGCACGCAGCTTGGAGGCTCCGTGCACTGAGAGAGGTCTTTAGGGCGGGGGCAATCAGCCGTGCCGTGATCGCCCAGGCACTTGACGCACCTGGGGGTCGCGAAGCAATTGCGGGCAGAGTGCCCGTAGAGTTGGCAGCGATGACACTGCCCTATGGTGCCCCTTTTGTGAGGGGCTTCGACGGTGATACCAGAGAGCTGGCACACCGTCTTGATGTTAAAAATGGCCTTGCCGGCGGGCGAATGCTCCAAAACGGCAAGAACCATGTCATAGGGGGCGTGGGAGCGACCGCGATGCATGCGGTGTACTTCCATGATAGGAAGGTTTTGGGCCTTTAAATCGGCCTGGACATCGGAGGTCGAAACCTCCTTTGGGATTCCCTTCACGACTACACGAAGTAGCCGATCCTCAGGGAGGGCGTAGGTGTGGAAGGATACTTTCATATCCTTCAAAAGAGATGTTAAACGACGATGGTCGTTTGAAGTCTGCACGGAGACTTTAATTCCCGTTGAGGTGGTACGGGCTGAAAGGTAATTAATACCTAGAGAGTTGCAGCGCTTGGATACATCGATCCAAAGCGCTTTATTCTGAATAAACAGGGGCGGTGGGGAAGGCTCTTTCCTCTGGGAAGAGGTAGAGCTAGTTGGGTTGGTGGTCTTAGCCGATGCCGCGGAGGTCGCGGGCTTAGTAGGGATTGCTCGTGTCGCCACAGGGACTGAGGGCGTAAGCGGGATATTGCGGGGCGCGGGGGCCTCGCAGGTCATATTGGGCATGGGTGGGGACTCGGGCGAGTCGTTCTGTTTTTTAGAAGGAGGGGCGGAAGCGGTTTTAGCGCGCTTAGCACGCTTCTTACCGACTACGGTTGTAAAATCCTCATCTGAGGATGAGGTAGAGGAGGAGTCCTCGTCTGGGGAGGTCTCAGCTGCGACCTCCATGGCGCATTCTAGTGCGTCATCGGGGGTCGCGGAAGAGGGCCCAGTTGAGGTGGGATCGGGAATGGGCTCGGGAGAGGCATCCTGGGTGACCTCGTCGAAGTATTCCCTGATCTCAGGTAATTCCGAGACGAGGGAACCAAGTAAGCCTTCTTTGGTGGCAAGAAGCTTTAGGAGCTTCTCCAAAAAGGGAGAGTTTTGGTCGGTACGCGACATGGCGACCGACCAAACAGCTATCTAATACTAACGTATTTTTACAGCACTTCAAACGCGTCGCGTTCCGCACAGAAGAAGTGCCAAGAAACTGTGCGGCAATCGCGCTACTTGTCCTAACACGTTTAGCCCCGGGTTGGGTGTTACCCAGGGATGTGTTTGTGTATGTATGCTCCCCGCCGGGGTAAGACGGGGAGGGTGAGTACTTAATTAATGAGCCCTAAGCTTGTATCCGCCTCGCCAATCTTAATGTGCGAAGTGGTTCCTAACTGCCTCAAGTGCAGAGGGTAGCTCAGAGCGGATGCTCCGAACGCCCAAACAACACAAGAGGGATGGGATGGTAGGGAAAGGGTAGGGTTGGGAAGGAGATGATTGTCGTCGACTAGGAGTTCCCCCAAGGCCGGTGGTGACAATCCCAGCCGAGTTTAGCGTTGCCCAAAAGGGGCAAAGCCGGTGTCTCGGGTCCACACCCAACAGGTTTCGTAATGGCACCGTTAGGTATCAGCCTGTTGACCACAAAAATAGTGGATTTAATCACAAAATGTTAAGTTAGTCGCCTTGAAAAAGGCAACTAAAATAACTGCCCGGGCTAGCAACGGACTTAATCCGTTACTAACTGGGCGAAGAATGTGCGCGCAGGCGACACAAAGCCGCCGCGAACACAAAGGCGGCGCCGACAAAGGCGCGCGGGAACAAAGGAGCGGAGCGGGCGGCAGCGGATGAGAGCGTCTGCTCGCTGTGGCGGCTGGATGCGAAGTGTGATAGCAGTTCTCTAGACCCCTATATTTATACGTTTGCGCCTTCCTAGCGGGGGGAGGGGTGAGGGGGGGGGGGGACCTATCTGTTGGAAAGAGACGCATGCATATCTATCCATCTCTCTCTCGTCTCAACTCAATATCTTTAGTTCTATAACTGAGAATGTATTGCAATGAGGCGATGGCTAAGTACCTACGTATACATGCATACACAATGATGAGTACTAAATTTGTTTTTTTTTTTTTTTTTCTCATTTGAAATAACATCGTGTAAATCACCGCGTCCGCTACGCTACACCTATCCAATGGAATATTGAATAGGTTCAATTATATAATTTTTATAATATTCTTGAAAGTGTATTTGTATTTTGTGTATTGCTGTCTCTTTCAGTCCCATAGAGAGTGTGAGGGACGGCACGAATCTGAAGTCGTGTGCAGCTAGCTCTAACTGCTATAATTTTGAGAGCTGCCTAAATTATTATTGCTATTTTTTCTTGTTACTATTATCTATGTAGGTACTTGTGAGGACAATTGTGACATGACAGTTCATTTTTCGTAACTTAACCATCTTAAATTATTATAAATAAAAATAATAGTAGGTAGTAGGTAGACTCAAATAATCATGTACGCATGAAATATTTTGCTCAGGACAAAATAGAATAATTTGCGGCCCTGAAAAGGGCCTTTTGTTTGATTGTTTGTGCGAGATGCAACAACAAGCACGCACGACACGTTCGCTCGCTCGTTAACGTCAGCTAACTAAGCGCGCTCTCCTCTGATCCTACGCGCCAGCTGGATGTCCTTGGGCATGATGGTGACTCGCTTGGCGTGGATGGCGCACAGGTTCGTGTCCTCGAAGAGACCGACCAGGTAAGCCTCGCTCGCCTCCTGGAGGGCCATGACGGCACTGCTCTGGAAACGCAGATCGGTCTTGAAGTCCTGAGCGATCTCACGCACCAGACGCTGGAACGGCAGCTTGCGGATCAAGAGCTCAGTGCTCTTCTGGTAACGACGGATCTCACGGAGAGCTACGGTCCCCGGCCTGTAGCGATGGGGTTTCTTGACACCGCCTGTGGCCGGTGCACTCTTACGAGCCGCCTTCGTGGCCAGCTGCTTACGCGGCGCCTTACCACCGGTGGACTTACGAGCAGTCTGCTTGGTACGTGCCATCGCGTGTCAGTTCAGTTACGAATTAGAGAGAAATTTTACAATTCAATGCGACCGTACGCCGTGAAGTGTCTGGACGATATAAAACCGCGCATCGTAGGATGTCGCCTTTTTATAGGGTTCATGGAGGTGGGAGAGAGATAGAACACTTTATTTCTACAACTATCGTCTCGCTCGCACAGAGCGCAAGTCGCTGAAGGAACGAGCGACAAAGGGAATAATGTACCACGATTTCATAATTTGTAGCTTAAAAGGTAGATAGATATAATTATGGTAGAAAGTTTAGACTTTTAGCAAAAAGAAAGTAATGTAAAATATGTTATAGCGTATGTAGCTATCTATATAATATAGCAGCTATAGCATTAGCAATAGCAACCTCAAAGAGCAACGTCAATAACGTAATACTAATATTATATAAATTGTCAAATGAAAGTAACATTATTATTTTAACTTTTTAATTATTATTCGCTTTTCAGGAGGATCTACAATAACGCCAGGCAGGCGATGTAGGGGTTGGCGTTGCAGTGCGGTGTGCAAGCGGTCGGTCGGCACTTCTGGGAAAATCGCTTGGATATTGTTTCAGCGAATGGAGGTTAGGTTATTTTTTTTTCTTTTAGTTTTAAAATTAATCCTAGTATGTATAAACAATTATTATAAAAAAAAAAATAATATATATCAAAATTAATATATCAATTTAATGTGTATGGATTATCTATTTGTAATATACCTTGGTTGGCAGTATTATATTATAATATCAATATTACTATCTTTTTTTTTTTTTTCCCCTCAGTCTTGCTACGGTATGTCTGTTAAATTATTTATTGTGTTTGTGTGTAATTCTAAATGTTGACTCATTCTTTCGTATGAAACATATTAAAATATGAATAGCATTTTGTGGCCCTGAAAAGGGCCTTTTGGAGTATGTTGACTGACGAGGATGCGCAGAGCGGAGCAGTGATAGATCTGTCCGCCGCTGCCTCCGCGTCGATCGTCGATTTGCCAAGTCTCTCACTTGGAGCTGGTGTACTTGGTGACGGCCTTGGTGCCCTCGCTGACGGCGTGCTTAGCCAGCTCACCAGGCAGCAGCAGCCTCACCGAGGTCTGCACCTCCCTGGAGGTGATGGTGGAGCGCTTGTTGTAGTGGGCGAGGCGGGACGCTTCGGCGGCGATGCGTTCGAAGATGTCGTTCACGAAAGAGTTCATGATCGACATCGCCTTACTGGAGATACCGGTGTCGGGGTGCACCTGCTTGAGCACCTTGTAGATGTAGATGGCGTAGCTCTCCTTCCTCTTGTGCTTCTTCTTCTTCTTGTCGGTCTTAGAGATGTTCTTCTGGGCTTTGCCAGATTTCTTGGCGGCCTTTCCACTTGTCTTGGGCGGCATGGTGAATACAATAGAGTTGTATAGTATGCGAGCGAGACAGACACTACCAGTCGACGGGGCGAACGGTAGAGTGTGATGCGGCCAACTCGGGTTGTCATCTCGGCGTCCACTGGGCGGACGACGGGGAAACTGTCCGGGGCGATGGCCCCTTTCAGTGGTAGCGGTCGCCTACTGCTACAACAGTAGGGTCGCTGGGGTGCCACTGGCGAGGCTGGGCCTGCGAGCCAGTGGTGTTGCTTGGTTGTTGTGATGCCGGCGAGGACTGGGCCTCCAGCCGGCATCGCCGAGTGGGTCTAGTCCGGTAGTGGCCCGGCCGCCAGCGAGGCTTGCGCCTGCGAGCTAGCAGCCTGGGCTGGGTTTTCGTCGTTGGTCAGGAGATCGCGGGGCAGGGCCTTCCTGTCCGGAGGGCGGGTGTGGTACGGCGCGATGTCTCGGATGTGCGGGTGGTGAGACCTCCTCGCCCGTCCGAACATGCGCGTGGCTAGGCGTCCCACGAAGGCGCCTAGAGACTCCATGCGTAGGTCCCTCTGGATGATGTCATTCCTGACGTAGCGTGGGGCGTTCACGATGGTGCGTAGCGCCAGTGATTGTTGGGCATCTAGCTTCCTCCTGTGGCCCTCCCCAACCAGCGCATACCACGCTGGGGCTGCATAGGTGAGGCGGGAACGCACATAGGCTTTGTAGATGCCCAGCTTCGCTCGTAGAGGAAGGTTCGACTGGAGCAGCGGACGCAGTTGAGCTCGCGAGGAACGAGTTGCTCCTACCACATTCTTCACGTGTTGGGCCATGGTGATGCGGCGGTCTATGGTGACCCCCAGGTACTTGGCCCTAGGGGACCATTCCACCGGCTGGCCTAGCAAGGTCAGTCTTGGTGGCATCTTCACGGCGTAGCTCAGCAGCATGGCTTGTGTCTTCCCTACGTTGACTGACAACCTCCAATCATCCAACCACGACGGGAGCCGGTCCAATACTCGCTGCATCTTGGATGCGGCGTGGTGGGGCCTGATGGAGGTTGTGATGTAAGCTGCGTCGTCAGCGTAGAGAGCCAGTGTCACGCTTTCGTCAGCGGGGATGTCGTCAGTGTAGCGGGCGTAACATATGGGAGAAAGGCAACTGCCTTGAGGAACTCCGGCTCGTATGGGTCTGACATCGGAAAGGGCATCTTCCACTGCCACTTGGAAGCGCCTGTCTTCTAGGAAGGTGGCCACAGTCTTAACTATGCGACGGGGCATAGTAGACGTGGCCAGCTTGTACAGAAGACCCGAATGCCAGACGCGGTCGAAGGCTTTCTCCATGTCCAGGAACACTGCCACCGAGTGTTCCTTTCTGTTGTAGGCGGCCGCGACGTGATGGAGGACTCGTGCGAGCTGGTGGGTGGTCGAGTGCTCGGCTCGGAATCCGAACTGCTCCTCCCGTGGCTCGATGTGTGGTGTCATGATGGGCAGCAGCATTTTCTCGAATATCTTCGACATAGTTGGTAGCAATGTGATGGGCCGATAGCTTTCCGGTTTTGTGACGTTTTTCCCCGGCTTAGGAAGCATGATGACGCGTCCTTGCTTCCAGATGTGGGGGAAGTGGCCGAACCGCAAGATTCCGTTGGAGAGGCGGGCCAGGGCTGCTACTGAGCGCGGCGGGAGGCGGCGCAGCGCCTCGTTCGGGATGCGATCCGGTCCAGGGGCTTTCCTGAGAGGAGCGCGTCTAAGTGCCTTCTGCACTTGGCCTGGGGAAATCACTATCGGGCTTTCGTCGGGAGCTATCGGCTCCTCGAAGTATGCTCGAAGATATTCGGACACCATCTCTGCGTGCTCGAGATTCCGGGTTGGGTTCGGGCGGAATTGCTGCTCTAGGTGGTCCGCGAAGATCTCCGCGCGGTCCTCCGCGCGGTACTTGAGCGTGCCATCCCGGGACATCAATGGGCGGATTGGAGGCTTCTTGCCACTGAGGCGGCTGCACAGGCGATGGATGCCGTTCCAGTCGTCGACAGCTGAGTCCAGTTCGAGCTGCCAAGAGATCTCTGCGTCTGTGGCCAGAGCTTCTGAGATTCTCTCGGCTAGCTTGTTCAGCTGTGCCTTCATGGTCGGGCATCTGGATGCTTGCCAGGCTCTGCGTAGCTTTCGCTTCTCCGCTATTGCCTGCTTCAGTTTCTCCGGGATTCTTCGTCTAGAGCTGCGGGTGTTCGGGGCACTGGTGGTGGCGGCTTCAAGGCCGTCTGTGACACACATGGTGAACTCCTGCGCGAGCCGGTCTATTTCCTCCACGGATGTGATCGGAAAAGACGGCGTGTGTTCTTCCATGTGCGCGACGAAGACGGGCCAGTTGCACCTCTTCCGTTCTGGGAAGGTGAGGCGGATAGGCTGCGTTGGGAACTCCGCCAAGACGGGCTGGTGGTCCGAGATCAGATGGTCGTCCAGGACCTCGAGGGTGGGCATACTGCTGATGCCCCGGACGAGCATCAGGTCAATGACGTCGGGTAGGTGGCTGGATCGGTACGGGTAGTGTGTCGGTACCTCTGGTCCCAGTACATCGTACCCGTGTGTTTCGGCGTCGGCTTGCAGGCGGGTTCCGCTGTCGCAGTTGCGTACAGAGTTCCACGCCGTGTGTTTACAGTTGAAGTCACCTGCCACTATAGTAGGCAGGTTTGCACACAGCAAATCGTGGATATCTGCTGTGGCAAGACGAGTGGATGGCGGCTTATAGAATGAAAACACACGGCATGGGGTGGAGTTTACGCATAACTCGACACCTAGTGCGTGTGTAGTGCGGAGAGTGGTGACAGGTGGCAGCAGCTGGTGGACGATGTTCCTCTTCACTAAGATCGCCAAGCCCCTGTAGGCGATTCCGTGCGGAGAAACTTCGTCTTGCCGGTAAACGTGGTATCCTGGGAACCTGCGTCGGTCAGCTGATCGAAGGTGGGTTTCTTGTAAAAGAACGACATCCACCTTATGCTCCGACAGCAGGTTCTTGAGCAGCCCAGTTTTTACCGGTGATAGGCCGTCTGCGTTCCAGAACATCATTCTCAGAGGGGGACTACTACACATCAGAGTATAAGTCTGCCAAGCCTCTGAGAATGATTGGTACGGGGTTCTTGCCCAGCTGCACAGCCTCAAGAACGGCTTGGAGTGTCTTGATGCACTCCGCAATCACTTTACTCCTCTCCGTCTGCGTATCCGAACCATCCAGCCCTGCCTTCGGCCCTTTAACAGGGGCACGGGCTAGAGCTGGTACCGGTGCGGCCACAGACGGCGGATTCTCCCCCTTGTGTTGCGGAGGATCGGGCTCTGACTGCTTCTTGCCCCTCTTTGGCTTTCGGTTCTTCCGCTTTCCTCTCTTCCGGGGACCGGACGCGGGATTGGCGGCTGCCATGAGGTTGTTCGGCGCGTCGGTTTCTCCAGCGCGAACACCGGAGGCTGCGGGTTTGTTGGCGGTGCGGGCCACAGTACCAGCCGCTTTGTTCCTGAATTCTTTTCTGAAGACAGGGCAGCTGGTATTGTTGGCCGTATGGTCTCCGCCGCAGTTGGCGCAGGTGGGCGGCTCTTCGCGGGGGCGCGGACAATCGCGGGCGGCATGTTCCTCGCCACAACGTACGCACGCCTGTGTGCGGTGACAATTGTGGGAGGAGTGGCGGAAAGTTTGGCATCGGTGACATTGCGCCGGGCCTTTCTTTCCCCTCCATCCCTCTATTTTAACTCCCGGCATGCCCAGTATCTCCGTGGAGTTATAAATTTCGGCTGCGTTGGAGGTGCGCTGGATTTGGGCGTAAAAGATGCAGCCTGGTCGGCCGCTCCTCGCCTTGATGTGGCGCACGTACTCGGCGTTGAAGCCGTTGTTCTGGAGGTCCTCCTTTATATCCTCCGGATCGGTGTTCTCCGGCAGCCCTCTGATGGCCACTTTCAAACTCCGCTCCGCTGGCAGCGAGTAGCAAAACCAGGAGATCCTGGTTTCTTTTTCTAGTTTGGTGAGGTACCTTTGTACCTCACGGTATTCTTTTTCGTGGGTGGGCACGAATTTGATGCCCCTGCCGAATGGTCTGGCATTTGGGGGGTGTCCGAGGATCTCCTTTAGCGCTTTGAAGTGCCGGGCCCATTCCGGCAGTACTTCGACTACCAGCGGGGGGTACTTCGGCGGAGGAGCTATTGGGGCGGTCGTTGTCGGTGGCGTTGTTGAACGCGGTGGCACTGGCGGCGGGGTCCCTGGTATTGGGGACACTGGTGGTGCCAGTGTGTCCATCGGGGACAAATCCAGCCGCGGCATCGATGGTTGCGGCTGGGTGCTCGGCGGCGACTGCTGTTGCCTTTTAGCAACGGCCGCGGCGAAGGGAATTGGCAGGTTGGTCGGCGGAACAAATCGCGTAGGCGATTTGACGCGCATACCAACCGTAGCCAGTGGTGTGGGCGGGCTCAGAGCCGGTGTGGGCATGACCATCGGCTGTGAGCTCGTCGGCGCAGTCATCCCTCGCGTGCGCGGGTCGCGTAGGTTACGCTGCGGTAGCGGGGCGGCATAGGTGGTGGGGACGCGCGGCGGCGCAGCCTGTTCGCGCGTGGGAACGAGGTCTGCGGGTCGCGACGCGGACGTGCTTGCCTGCGCGGTGGGCGCGGCGGACGCGGCGGGCGCAGCCTTGGGGCGCGCGGCGGCGGTATCGAGCGCGGCCACGGGGCGCGCGGGGGCGGCGGGCGCGGCCACGGGGCGCGCGGGCGGGGCGGACGCGGCGGACGTGCTGGGTCCGGCGAGTGCGGCGAGCACTGCGAGCGCGGGCGCTGCCTCGGGGCGCGCGGGGGTGGGGAATTGGCCGAGTGCAGCAGAGCCGTCCCAGGGGAAGCGGGTGTCACCCGCTCCGTCTGGGGATCCTGGCTTCTTCGGCTGCGTGACTTCCATGAAGTCACTCATCTTCCGGAGGTGCCCAGCTTTCAGGGTGCGATTCACGCACTCGGTGGGTTCGCTGGCCCTGACGAACACCTTTGGCCGGTGTTTCCGTTTCATCGGCTTTCCGACCGGATGCATCGTGAAAGTTCTTGCGTGTCACTGACGGTGCGGTAAACGCATAATCAGTGCAACGCAAGCACCTTCTCCGGTGAAATATTTGTTTTTATTTCGAAAAATAAAAACAAATATTTCTGCGGGTAGTTGGTGGTAAGTGGCACTGCTAGAGCGGGATACCGCTATTGCCCGACGTGGGTACCCTCAATTTCGCGACTGAGCGAGATGCACAATCGCGAGAGTGGGATCACAACACTGTCAGAGCGAGAAAGTTGGTTAGAGCGAGAGAGCGTATATTGGGTCGTATCGCAGCGACTAGCCAAGCTCGGCAGTCCCCCGTATTCACTGTGCCCTCCCCGGTGAGACCCGCTGGTGGGAGGCCGGGAAGTGACAACTGATCCTACGGGAGTCACGCGTTGCTGGATGCGAGAAGTAGTCCGTGCGAACGATACGAAGCCAATCCGATGCGGCCAACCGGGTATGCACTGGGTAGATATTAAAATGCCAACGCAGAACTAGCGACAGCGGGGTTGAGTGTAATGATCTCGATCCACCAATCGGAACGCCACTCGAGGCACGTTTTTAACCGTCGCGTCGCGTCCCCATCGTGTAAACTGTGCCATGATCGCGGCGTTGGAGAGAGACGGCTAGATACAAGTTCGGTGCGTTAGAGCGAGAGGCGCATATCTCACCTTCCCTCTCGCTCTCGCTCGACCGAATTAAAGCACCACTCAAAGTCATTAACGGTTACTTAAGTGAGAGCGAGATAAAAAATAAATAAAAAAGAAATAATCTATGAAAATTTTATAAATAATATGCAATCTTTTTAGATAGGTACCTACCGTATAGTTATAGTACACACATACAATACCCACCAAATTCTAAAAAATAAATAATTTGTATGTAAGTTTGTTTAATAATTTGCGGTGTCGAAGGACACACAGGATGAATGGTGTTAAAATTTTCACTAGAATATATAAATAAATAATAATAATAATTGGGTGTTTTCAAATATTACAATACATATTCAAAATTTGGGTGTTTTCAATTTTTCATTTTTTTTCAATTCAAAATTTCAATTTATCATCATTCCATTACCTATAAAGAATTACTATATTGAATACTCATGTGGTATTTATTATTGTGTGCATGTCTCGTGTGGGTGTTTTGAAAATATTACAATATATATTCAATATTTATCATCATATTATAAAAAAAAAAAGAATTACTATATTAAATACTCATGTGGTATTTATTATTGTGTGCATGTCTCGTGTGGGTAAATAGGTAGGTTATTATTATTTTATTTTTTGAAACGTAGTTTGACTCAATACTCTTATCGGTATGAAATTATTTATAAAAATAATTCAGAATAATTTTGCGGCCCTGAAAAGGGCCTTTTTGTTTGTTAATATATCGCGGCGCATCAGCGTCGCACGATATATCGGAGGAGAGAGAGGTTGGCTCAGTTAATTTAAGAAAAATTAAATTAAGCCTTCTTCTCAGTCTTCTTGGGCAGGAGCACCGCCTGGATGTTCGGCAGCACACCACCCTGGGCGATGGTAACACCGGAGAGTAGCTTGTTCAACTCCTCGTCGTTGCGTATCGCCAGCTGCAGATGTCTGGGGATGATCCTGGTCTTCTTGTTGTCACGGGCGGCGTTGCCGGCCAACTCCAACACCTCAGCCGCCAGATATTCCATCACGGCGGCCAGGTAGACGGGAGCGCCGGCACCGACGCGCTCTGCGTAATTACCCTTACGCAGCAGCCTGTGAATACGACCGACGGGGAACTGAAGTCCGGCACGGTTGGAACGGGACTTTGCCTTTCCCTTAACCTTGCCACCTTTACCGCGTCCAGACATGTTTGAATGGAGGTTTTAATTAACTTCACGTAAGCGTAAATGGACCGACACACACGCGGCGCGTCGACGAGCAGAGTGAGATATTTTTCTAGCCAACTCGGGTTGTCATCTCGACGGTTAAGTCGGGGAAACCGCCCGTGACTACGGTCACTAACGGGTAGTTTCAGTCGCCATCCGGAAAGACGGATGGGGCGGTGGGGTGCCGCTGGCGGGATCGGCCCTTCGAATCCCGAGCCAGCGGTGCGGTCGTGCGGCACGGCGAGGCTGTGTGCCTACCAGCCGTGCAGCTGTGCAGTGGTTGATTGACCGCCAGCGAGGCGATGCCTTCTAGCTGGCGGCCGAGAAGAGGTGGGCCAGGCTGATGGTCGCCTGGCGTTGGTGGGAGGCCTAGCCAGACCCGTAAAGGTCGGCTAGACCCCGGAGAATAACCGGGACAGGGTTCTGTCCCGATTGGATGGCCTCCAGTACTCCTTGGAGCACCTTAATGCACTCCGCGATCACCTCCTGGCGCTCTGTCTGACGGCCTGCACCATCCAACCTCGCCTTAGCCCCTTCGGGGGCCTCGGTTGCGGCTGGTACCGGTGCGCCGGCAGATGGCGTGTCCACAGGAGTGATCTGCGGGGCGGAGTCAGTGGTGGCGTCGGAGGTCACGGTGGTCGTGACTGTCGCGGTGGTCCTGGCTGTCGTGTTGGTCTTGGTGGCCGTGGTGGTAGGTTTAGCGATCGGAGCGGCTGGTTTGGCTGCCGCTGCTTTTGCCATCCGTCTACGCTTACGGCGTCGGCTAGCTTTTGAGGGTCCGAGTCCCTCATTGGCTGCTGCCATAAGTGAGTTAGGGGCGTTCGCCTCGTCTGGATGGTGGATTCGCGGTGGTGGTGGAGGCGCTGCAACGGTCCGTGCCATGGTCCCGGCAGCTTTGTGCCGGAATTCCTTGCGGAAAACCGGACATTGCACATTATTCGCCGTGTGCGAGCCATGGCAGTTGGCGCAGGTCGGCGGGTCTTCAATTGGGCGCGGGCAATCACGGGCGGCGTGCTCCTCACCACAACGCACACAGGCTTGCACCCTGTGGCAGTTGTGGGATGAGTGGCGGAAGGTTTGGCACCTGTGGCACTGCGCTGGGCCTTTCCTGCCTCGCCAATTTTCAATTCTCACTCCCGGCATTCCCAGGAGCTCGGAGATTTCGTAGAGTGTCACTATTGGGGCCTCTGACGTTCTTCCGATCTGGGCGTAGAAGATGCAGCCGGGCCTGCCGCTCCTCGCCCTGATCTGGCGAACGTATTCAGCTGTGAATCCGTGGGACTCCAGGGCTTCCGCGATTTCCTCGGGCAGGGTGTTAACAGGTAGCCCTCGGATGGCTACCTTAACTGACCGCTCTGCACGGGGAGAGTAACAGAACCAGGCGATCTTTTCAGTCCGCTCCAGTTCTGTCAGATACCGCTGTATTATGCGGAACTCATCATCCGATCTGGGTAGAAACCGTATGCCCTTCCCATACGGTCTGGCGTTCGGTGGCTCTCCGAGAAGCACCCGCAGCTCACGGAAGTGACGCGCCCAGTTGGGCAAGACCTCCACGATGAGCGGCGGTTGCTTCTTCTCCGGTTTGGGAGGCGGCGGCGCAGCGGATGTAGGCGTCGGGGATGGCGGAGTCGGTGGTCGAGACGGCGGTTTCGGTGTTCGAGGCGGCGGCGTCGGCAGTCGAGGCGGCGGCGTCAGCGGAGGCGCCGTGTCCATAGGGGACAAGTCGAGCCTCGGCATCGATGCCTGCTGCCGACCACCGGTCGGTGATGCGCTCTGCGGGCGCTTCGCAACTACTGCGGCGAAGGGCAGAGGCAAGTTGGTAGGCGGCGAGAAACGGGACGGCGATATCACTCGCGCTCGCTCTTGCATCAGTGGCTCGGGTGATGCTGCGGGTGCGAGTGAGACGGAAGATTCCTTTTGTTTCGGCGGCGCTGTTCTTGGTCTTCCTGAGGGCACGGGCAGCCTGCTCACCGGCTTACGCACTGGCGCGGATTCCGCGGCCTGTGCACCGGTGGGGCCAGCCTTGCCTCTCAGGCGGGGGTCTCTAGAGTGCCCGGGTTGGGCGGACGGGACGGCCGGCGGGCGCTTCGACGCAGCGAGCTCAACGGAGGCTCCAGCTGCGGAAGGACGCGGCGCGGCGGTGGGGGCGGTCGACGCCGACGCAACGGGCGCGGCGGACGCGGCGGACGTGGAGGCCTGGGCGGTCAGGGCTCGAGCCTTGGCGGCGGTGGCGGACGCGAACGCGGTCAACGCCAGGGCGGCGGACACGGCGGGCGAGGGGGGCGCGGCGGGCGCGGACGCGGAGGGCGCAGCCTCGGGGCGCGCGGCGGGCGCTGGGAGCTGGCTCAGGATGGCCGAGCTGTCCCAGGAGAAGTTGGTGGTGGCGTCAGTAGGTGGGGCCATAAGCCTGCGGGCTTCGTCCGGGTTCAAGAGTGACCTCCGGACGAATATTCTCGGCCGGGCCGGCTTTCGAACGTGGGTGTGGTGGCGAGGCATCGCCTGGTGAGCACGGGAGTGCTTGTTAGAGCTGCGAAATGGGAAGCGTACTTCGGCGACTATTAGCTAGGCGGACTCGACCGCAATCGCTACTACCCTCCCCGGTGAGACCCGCTGGTGG
Organism: Udea ferrugalis; assembly: GCA_950022985.1. Classification (NCBI taxonomy): domain Eukaryota; kingdom Metazoa; phylum Arthropoda; class Insecta; order Lepidoptera; family Crambidae; genus Udea; species Udea ferrugalis. The sequence goes on from OX465545.1 coordinate 3,928,202, forward strand.
GAGGCCGGGAAGGAGTAACAGTTCCTGCGGGAGTCGACGCTTCGCTGGGATGCAAGAGTAGTCCGTGCCGAGAAGTACGTAGCCAATCCTTTTTCTAGCCTCGGCGTATTATAAATATTTATTCGACGGCGACGGTCGCACGTAGTGGGTACTGGAAAGAGCGAGAGAGAGGGGACGACGATTCGATGCGATGCCGGGACGCAAGCGGGCAGGCAGGCGCAGGCGAGCGCTTGATTTTTTTCAAAATCTTCAAAGAGCGACAAGGACGGGCGTCTAGCCTGCCTGTACGGTGTTCCGTCTCTCTCTCACGCACACTCATCTGCCGTCTGTCTGTCTCGCTCGAATTAATATTTATTTTTTTTTAAAATTGAGAATACTTAGGAATAATAAAATAAGAGTCGGGCAGTCGGGCGGATCGATAATGTTGGTGAAAAATTGGAAGAAAGAAAAATAAATATATGCATATATGGATGCATATGAATATCGTTTAGAGAAGAAGACGTGTGCGTTTAAAATGAATATTATCGTTGTTTACTAGAAGAATACACACCTAACTAACTGGATTAGATACACCTACATCGAATTATTTAATATCCTGAATCAAGGAAGGAAGAAAAGAAATGAAAGGAAAGGAAAGGAAAGGAAAGGATCAAGCTGAAACAGGACTCAGTCACCTGGCTGGCCTTTGTTGTTTATGACTCTTTTGACTCTCGTTCGTTATGAAACTAGTGTCCCAATATTGGGACACATTAAGAATGATATGTTAGCCCTGAAAAGGGCTTTTTGAAAACATTCGACGGTCGCTGCAACCGCAGCAGCAGCCGCGCGGTGTCCGGCGCGCCTTCCTTTGTTTCGTTGCGTCGCTCAGCATTGCATTGCACTGCACTGTAACTGTATAGGCGTTGCGTGCGGTGGCTTGATGGTGTACACTGTTCCACTTCTTGGCTTGGTTTACTGGATGGTTCGGTTCGATCGTCGCGTCGTCGTATTCAAAAATACGTACGAACGCAGGAACGCAATAGAGGCACTGATAGAAAAATATCAATACTACTAACCCGAACCGAGATCCATTCAACCATACCAGACAGCAACGAACAGAACCACCACTGGACCACCACAGAACTAAACCACTGAACAGAACAGAACAGCACAGCACTTTTGCTTCGCTTCGCTTTGCGTGCAACTAGCACTGGTGAGGCGAGCACGGCACGCGACACGGCAGGTCGATCACGTCGTCACGCCTGATGCGTCTATGATGTTGGTGCGTCGTTTACTTCTTAGACGCGGCGGCCTTCTTTGCTGCCGGCTTCGACTTGGGAGCGGCGGCGGCCTTCTTGGGTTTTGGCGCCTTTGGCTTCTTGGTCGGGGGCTTCGCGCTCTTCTTCGCCTTGGGAGCGGCGGCGGCCTTCTTGGCGGCGGGCGCCTTCTTCGGTGCTGGCTTCTTCTTGGCTGCGGCCGCCTTCTTGTCCTTTGTCGCGGGCTTCGCCTTGCTGGGGGAGGAGGCGGCGGCTGCTGCTGCCTTCTTCGCCCTGCCGGCGGCGGGGGCGGCGCTCTTCTTCGCCTTGGCGGCGGCAGCTGTGGCCGCGGGCTTCCTCACCGCACCACTGGCGGGCTTCTTGGATGCTGCAGATTTTGATTCCAACTTGAAGCTGCCCGAAGCGCCCTTGCCCTTGGTCTGGATCAGAGCGCCACTCTCGACGGCGCTCTTCAGATACTTCCTTATGAACGGTGCCAACTTTTCAGCGTCAACCTTGTACTGAGCGGCGATGTACTTCTTGATCGCCTGCAGGGAGAAACCGCTGCGCTCCTTCAGCTCTTTGATTGCGCTGTTCACCATTTCAGATGTCTTCGGGTGAGTAGGCTTCGCTTTCGGCTTCTTCGCGCCGGAGGCGGTCGCCTTCGGTTTCTTCGCTGGAGTTGCCGGGGCGGGTGCCTCTGATGCTACAGCTGTGTCTGCCATTTTTTGGTTTTAGGTTCAATTGATAACAAAGCAAACGAACGACAATATACGTGGTGTACGTAGTAGGTTGATTAAAAACCCCGCGCAAACGATTCGAAGCAGACTCAGCTATACCTTATAGAGAGCCTCGATGTCGCTAGACGTTTTCTCGTACGAACGCTTCGAACTTTTCACTAGCATGCATCTGAAAAAATTACCTTTTTACCTAATTGTATCATCAAATAACTTGTTAAATTCCACACCATTAATCTCTTTTAGTGAACCCAGGATCTGGTAGAATCATCTGCGTCATTGTCCTCACCCTATCCTCACTGGAACTGTTTATTTTCAACATTGACTACTAGACTCACCTCGGGTCATGTTTAAAAGTTATTTTTCTATTTTATTCATGTTATTATTAGTCTCTTTCGGACGAGAAATTAACTACGAATATACGAAGCCTCATACGCAACAGTTCAGACATAATATTGGATTATCTTGCGGCCAAATTTATCCAAGTTAACTGGACGGTCGTAAAACATGAACGCGCCGAACGAAACACGCCAAGAAACCCTAACAGTTGAGAACGTAAAATGTTTCAAAAATAATTCAATTTAAATTAATATCAAACACAAATCTATAAAGCGCACTATTCGACAGGTCACCACTTATACAGATAGACACTAATACAAAATAACTAAACCTCATTCAGAGTTGACGTGCGATAATCATGCACAGCGCGCAAACGTCCTTCCGACCGCACGAGGCGTATTTCAAAAAGCCCAGACGAGAATTGGCTAGCTAATCCAGCTCATTTTTTTAAATTCATCTCACAAAAATAACAATAATAACAACTTCGTTAAAATATAACCGTTGATTGACGTTAGTTAAAAAATAATAATGAAAAAACTTTTCTAACAGAGCAGATACAACTGAGAGGACGACGAAACGCTCATTTTCATATTCATTTCAGTATATTTGCTGACCGACTCTCATTTTCAATAATAATATTTATTTAATCTGTATTTTTTTTTTCAAACCTTGTTAAGTATTAGGTAATAACAAAAAAAAAAAAACCATAAGAATATTATCGTAATATCATAGCATAGGTAGAACTATCTATATAGAACGTAAGTAAGTTAAATTGATTCAATTACTTACAAAATAGTAAAAGTAGTAAGTTATTGAATATGCTATTAAGCGTTGCTATTTGTCGCTGCTACTGCTATATGCTATTGCTATATAATAAAAATAGCTAAATAGCGCTATAAGATATTTGACATTACTTACTTTTGAGGAAAGCTTGCGAAATGTTTGTTCAAATGAGTTGCTCGTGTTATAATAATTATGACGGGTAAATGTGCCCATGTAATATTTGTATTCGCATGCTATTTATTTTTGTATGAAAAAAAAAAAATGCTTATATCATACGATATAAAATAATAATTTAAAGACTCATAATCTGTCGTTTGAAACAGTCATTAAAATAACGAAACTCTTGCGGCCCTGAAAAGGGCCTTTTTTGTGATTTATCAATCCCAACCAATGAAAATCAGCGTTGTCATAATAATAAATAACACGAAGATGATCATCGGGTCGGATCGGATATGTTCGGAGCGACACGTCCGCTTCCTAACCTCCGAAACCGTACAGGGTGCGTCCCTGACGTTTCAGAGCGTAGACAACGTCCATGGCGGTGACGGTCTTCCTCTTGGCGTGCTCGGTGTAGGTGACAGCGTCGCGGATCACGTTCTCTAGGAACACCTTCAGCACACCGCGGGTCTCCTCGTATATCAGACCGGAGATACGCTTCACACCACCCCTGCGAGCGAGACGGCGAATGGCGGGCTTCGTGATACCCTGGATGTTGTCACGGAGTACCTTCCTGTGACGCTTGGCTCCACCTTTTCCCAATCCCTTGCCTCCCTTACCGCGACCGGTCATCTTGAACTTGTGTTAAGTGAGTGAGAGAAAACTTGAAAGTTTACAAGTACGCGTACCGCAGCGAGTCGCGTCGAGCAGCTTACTATGAAAAACGTTTTTTTTTTTTTTTTTTTTTTTTTTTTTTTTTTTTTTTTTTTTTTTTTTTTTTGAATTGACTAGCTGTTAGTCCAAGGTATGACTTTCACAGCTTTACCGGGCAATGGGGTGAGCGGAAGGCTCACAACCCCTAGCAGTTAAGTAACAGGCCTAAGGGTGCCCCCAGGGGGGGCCGAGCCTCGGCTTAGGGCGTTACTGGGACTAGGCAATCTAACGTAAGTTTGGGGAGAGAAGCGGCCGGGGACGTGCCGGTACCGCGAAGCATGACTAAAAGGTTGGGGCCGCGACGCGCGTCCACGCCGGCGTGGACGATATCTCGGTCGTGTAGAGTGTTGGCTTGGCGCGAGCTGTTTGGCGGAGGCGATAAATAGGGTGATGGGATCGTCAGGCTCGATAGTAACGTGTCTAGGACGACGTAGCTTTCGGCCGTTCTTTCCAGAAAGAGATTTAGGGACATAGTTGGAGGCTTGGACTACTAAGGGGTTTGGGTGGGTCATGGTAGAGTCGAAGAATTGGGAGGACAACTGTTTTAGATACTGCTGGATGGTAGGCAGCTCTAAGTCTAAGTGGAGATTTTCATTGCGTAAGAACCAAGGGGCACCCGTGGCCTTGCGCATGAACCTATTCTGAATGGACTGTAGCTTGTAGATATGGGTGGAAGCGGCGTGTGCGAACACGGGGCTAGCATAGGTCATGATGGGGCGAATACAAGACGTGTAAAGTCGCACCTTATTTCTAAGGGACAACTTACTACTCTTGTTAAGAAGACAATGGAGGCGGCCTAGGGCAAAGTAGGCGCGATTTCTAACTATTTTAATGTGGTCTCGGAAGCACAAACTACGGTCAAGGTGGACGCCTAAGTAGCGAACTTTCTTTTCCCAGGGAATAGATTGTTCGAACATAGTGATATTGGGTGGTGGGTCTCTACTGTGACCGCCCCTTTGGAAGAGGATAGCGGCACTTTTGTCAGGATTGACTTCTATTCTCCATTTCCTAAACCACTCGCCGATGGTATTGGCGGCGTTTTGGAGAGATTTGAGAATGGGTTCCAGTCTGCGGTGCGTACAGTAGAGAGCTGTATCGTCCGCAAAAAGGGCTATCTTAACAGGTGCGCGAGAGCGCTTAAAAGTTGGGAGATCGCTAGTGAACAGCGTAAACAGAATGGGCGAGAGAACGGAGCCTTGAGGGACTCCGGCTCTTATTGGGTGTGGTTGAGACAAAATCCCTTCCACTCTGTAACGAAAAGTGCGATTTGCAAGGTAGTCTCGAATGATGAGCACGAGACGATCTGGGACACCAAGTAAATATAGCTTGTAAATCAAGCCATTGTGCCAGACCTTGTCAAACGCTTTCGCTACATCGAAAAAGAGGGCGCCGGTTTTGTGGGAGTTCCGCCTACCAAAACCGGTTAGGACGTGCTCGACTATGCGATGCACCTGCTGGACGCATGAGTGTTTGGGTCTAAAGCCAAACTGCTCGTCAGGAAGGAGGCTCTTGGACTCTACGTAGTCCTTGAGTCGTCTAAGGATGAGGCGTTCGTAAATTTTTCCTATGCAACTTAGGAGACTAATGGGGCGGTAACTAGTGGCCTCAGTTCGGGGTTTGCCTGGCTTGTGAATACCAATGACAATAGCTTCTTTCCACGCTTGTGGAAAGATGTTGTTACTCAAAGCTGCGTTGAATATCGCAGTGAGAACTATAAAAAGAGGAGTGGAGAAGTGCTTAAGCACTTTATTGGATATCCCGTCAGAGCCTGGTGCTTTTCGGGGGTGGAGGTCCTTGACGATAGTTTGAACTTCCTCAACCGTAATACTAGCTAGAGGAGGATCGGAGGGGGGGAGGCTTGCCCTACGTGCGACTTCAGAGTCGACTAGCGAGACATGTTCGGGATCTACTGGGAGGGTACTGGGAGAGCATTGCGCTTCTAAGCTGTCTGCGAGGCATTCAGACTTTTCACAGTCATCGAAAGCCAGGGGCAGATTGGGTCGGGATAAGGGTGGCATCGGGGAAACCGTATCAGACTTTAGCTTACGGGCGAGTTGCCAGAAAGCTAGGTGGGAGGGCTCTAAACTACCTATCATCTCATCCCACTGAGAGTTCCGAAACTCGCTTATACGGAGCTTTACGTTCCTCTGTAAAGACCGTAAGCGACGACGGTTAGCGTCAGTGGGATATGAGTCATAAGCTCGGGTGGCTGCGTTCTTCTCCGTCAACAGCGCACGTACATCAGGCGGCAGGTTCCAGCGTTGGTGACCCAACACAGGGACCCGCCGTGAGCAGTCCTCCACGACGCTCTGTACATGACTGGTAACGGAGTCGATTGCACCTACTGTGTCTTGGACGGAGGTTAAGTCTCCGGAAGCTAAGTTTAATAATGGGTTTGGAATAGACTTGAGGCTGTGGCCCAGTCGATTCCAATCCACTATCACTTTTTCAGGGGCAGGGGAGCCTGTGTCTGGGGGGCCTATCCGGGGAATGAGCTCTAAGATCACAGGTCTATGGTCTGAGTCGAGCTCGTGATGCACTTCTATAGAAGATAAACGTAGATTTATATTCTTCAGAAGTGCTATATCGAGCACGTCAGGTCTATGGCCTTCAATTTTAGGGAAATGGGTGGGACTCATGGGAGCGATGATATCGAAGCCAATTAGACTCGCTTGCATCTCAAGCAGAGTGCCACGTGAGTTTGTAGAATTACAATCCCACGAGCCACTCTTAGCGTTCAAGTCGCCTGCCAGAATAACCGAGCTATCGATATTCATTATAGTCTGAAGGTCACGGGAGGTAAGGGTTTTACTACTCCCGGTTTTATTTGGCCCTACATATGCAGAGACAATGGTAATAGGTCTGTGACCAGTCATACCGAGGCGGCAGACAGAGGTCTCCAACCATTCAAGATTAGGAGGTGGGTCTATGGGCGTGCAATGCAAAGATCGTTTATAATAAATTAAGGTGCCACCCTTTTGGGATATCCTATCGTTACGGACAATGTTATAATTCGCTATTCGGGGATTTCGCCTAGAGGGCTTAAGGAAAGTTTCCTGAACTAGAAAAATATCTATTTGGTGGGTCTTGAGAAATTCAGCTACTAGATAATGCTGTTTGGCTAAGCCGTCAGCATTGAAAAACCCTACTCTAAGGGACCTAGGTTTGACTCTACCTTTAGGTGTAACATCCATTATGGGTTACATTTAAAAGTGGACAGGGACATGCCTATCTTATGGGCTTGGATAGCCGCCTCGAACATGAGGGCGGGATTGCCTTCGGCGGCTCTGAGTAGGTTGGCTACTCTAGAAACTTCGTCGAAGTCTATTACTCCGAGGAAGCGCGACACTAGAGAGTAGTCGCTTAGAGAGGACTGGGAGGCCGATGTGACCTGCGGGGCGGGAGGTGAGGGAGGCGCGGGCCTTTGTACGGGCCTGGCAACAGGGGCCTGGTAATGGGGAGGGCTAGGTGCCACTTGAGAGGTATTACGTACCCAGGGTACGTTAATAAGGGGAGGGATAGTCTGCGGAGACTTTGTTAGGGCCGGGAAGTTGGCCAAAGATTGGTCTGGCACGGCTGGGCGGACTTGGGAGTTAATGGGGGCTGGACGGGCCCTCCAGGAGAGTTGGCTCTGAGCCGGGGCGCGACTGGGGCGCTGGGACTTAGGGGCTTTGGGGCAACCGCGGTAGTTTGCGGGATGACCCGTTTCTCCGCAGAGAACGCAGCTTGGAGGATCCGTGCACTGAGAGAGGTCCTTGGGGCGGGGGCAATCAGCCGTGCCGTGGTCACCCAGGCACTTAACGCACCTGGGAGTAGCAAAGCAGTTGCGGGCAGAGTGCCCGTAGAGCTGGCAGCGATGACACTGCCCTATGGTGCCCCTTTTATGAGGGGCTTCGACGGTGATACCAGAGAGCTGGCACACCGTCTTGATGTTAAAAATGGCCTTGCCGGCGGGCGAATGCTCCAAAACGGCAAGAACCATGTCGTAGGGGGCGTGGGAGCGACCGCGATGCATGCGGTGCACTTCCAGGATAGGTAAATTTTGGGCCTTTAAATCGGCCTGGACATCGGAGGTTGAAACCTCTTTTGGGACTCCCTTCACGACTACGCGAAGCAGCCGATCCTCAGGGAGGGCGTAGGTATGGAAGGATACTTTCATATCCTTCAAAAGGGTCGTAAGACGACGATGGTCTTTGGCGGTTTGGACGGAAACTTTAATTCCCGTCGAAGTGGTACGCGCCGATAGGTAATTAATACCTAAAGAGTTACAGCGCTTGGATACATCGATCCAAAGCGCTTTATCTTGGATAAATAGAGGCGGTGGGGAAGGCTCTTTCCTCTGGGAAGAGGTAGAGCTAGATGGGTTGGTGGTCTTAGCGGATGCCGCGGAGGTCGCGGGCTTGCTAGGGATCGCGCGTGTCGCCACAGGGACTGAGGGCGTTAGCGGGATATTGCGGGGCGCGGGAGCCTCGCAGGTCACGTCGAGCATGGGTGGGGACTCTGGCGAGTCATTTTGCTTCTTAGAGGGAGGGGCCGAAGTGGTTTTAGCGCGCTTAGCACGCTTCTTACCGACAACGGTAGTAAAATCCTCATCTGAGGATGAGGTAGAGGAGGAGTCCTCGTCTGGGGAGGTCTCAACTGCGACCTCCATGGCGCATTCTAGTGCGTCATCGGGGGTCGCAGAAGAGGGCCCAGTTGAGGTGGGATTAAAAACGGGCTTAGGAGAGGCGTCCTGGGCGACCTCGTCAAAGTATTCCCTGATCTCAGGTAATTCTGAGACGAGGGAACCCAGTAGGCCTTCCTTGGAAGCGAGAAGCTTGAAGAGCTTCTCCAAAAAGGGAGAGTTTTGGTCGGTACGCGACATGGCGTCCGACCAAACAGCTATCTAATACTAACGTATTTTTACAGCACTTCAAACGCGTCGCGTTCCGCACAGAAGAAGTGCCAAGAAACTGTGCGGCAATCGCGCTACTTGTCCTAACACGTTTAGCCCCGGGTTGGGTGTTACCCAGGGATGTGTTTGTGTATGTATGCTCCCCGCCGGGGTAAGACGGGGAGGGTGAGTACTTAATTAATGAGCCCTAAGCTTGTATCCGCCTCGCCAATCTTATTGTGCGAAGTGGTTCCTAACTGCCTCAAGTGCAGAGGGTAGCTCAGAGCGGATGCTCCGAACGCCCAAACAACACAAGAGGGATGGGATGGTAGGGAAAGGGTAGGGTTGGGAAGGAGATGATTGCCGTCGACTAGGAGTTCCCCCAAGGCCGGTGGTGACAATCCCAGCCGAGTTTAGCGTTGCCCAAAAGGGGCAAAGCCGGTGTCTCGGGTCCACACCCAACAGGTTTCGTAATGGCACCGTTAGGTATCAGCCTGTTGACCACAAAAATAGTGGATTTAATCGCAAAAATGTTAAGTTAGTCGCCTTGAAAAAGGCAACTAAAATAACTGCCCGGGCTAGCAACGGACTTAATCCGTTACTAACTGGGCGAAGAATGTGCGCGCAGGCGACACAAAGCCGCCGCGAACACAAAGGCGGCGCCGACAAAGGCGCGCGGGAACAATGGAGCGGAGCGGGCGGCAGCGGATGCGAGCGTCTGCTCGCTGTGGCGGCTGGATGCGAAGTCTTTTCTCTATGAAAAACGGGCCAAAACGCCATACTTATACGTTTGCGCCTTCCGAGCGGGGGGAGGGGCGAGGGCGGGGTGGAACCTATCTGTTGGAAAGAGACGCATGCATATCTATCTATCTCTCTCTCTCTCGTCTCAACTCAATCTCTTTAGTTCTTTAACTGAGAATGTGTTACAATGAGGCGATGGCTAAGTACCTACCTACGTATACATGCATACACAATGTATTTTTTTTTTCTTTTCTTCATTTGAAATAACATCATGTAAATAAATCACCGTGTCCGCTACACCTATCCAATGGAATATTGAATATTTGTAATATTATATAATATGTATAATATTCTTGAAAGTGTATTTATATATTATAAATATATATATACATATACATATATATATATATATATATATATAATATGCGTGTGAATATATAAATATATGTATGTATTGCTGTCTCTTTCAGTCCCATAGAGAGTGTGAGGGACGGCACGAATCTGAAGTCGTGTGCAGCTCTAACTGCTAGAATTTTAACAGCTGCCTAAATTATTATTGTCATTTTTTCTTGTTACTATTATCTATGTAGGTACTTGTGAGGATAATTGTGGCATGACAGTTCATTTTTCGTAACTTAATCATCTTAAATTATTATAATAAAAATAAAAATAATATAGTAGGTAGTAGGTAGACTCAAATAATCATGTACGCATGAAATATTTTGCTCAGGACAAAATAGAATAATTTGCGGCCCTGAAAAGGGCCTTTTGGTTTGATTGTTTGTGCGAGTTGCAACAACACGCACGCACGACACGTTCGCTAGCTCGTCAACATCAGCTAACTAAGCGCGCTCTCCTCTGATCCTACGCGCCAGCTGGATGTCCTTGGGCATGATGGTGACGCGCTTGGCGTGGATGGCGCACAGGTTGGTGTCCTCGAAGAGACCGACCAGGTAAGCCTCGCTCGCCTCCTGGAGGGCCATGACGGCACTGCTCTGGAAACGCAGATCGGTCTTGAAGTCCTGAGCGATCTCACGCACCAGACGCTGGAACGGCAGCTTGCGGATCAAGAGCTCAGTGCTCTTCTGGTAACGACGGATCTCACGGAGAGCTACGGTTCCCGGCCTGTAGCGATGGGGTTTCTTGACACCGCCGGTGGCCGGTGCACTCTTACGAGCCGCCTTCGTGGCCAGCTGCTTACGCGGCGCCTTACCACCGGTGGACTTACGAGCAGTCTGCTTGGTACGTGCCATCGCGTGTCAGTTCAGTTAAGAGTTAGAGAGAAATTTTACAATTCAATGCGACCGTACGCCGTGAAGTGTCTGGACGATATAAAACCGCGCCACGGGGTGTTCTTCTCGGCGTCCACGAAGTGGACGACGGGGAGACTGGCCGCGGCTGTGCCGCTTTCAGTGGTGTGGGTCGCCTACTGCGAATACAGCAGGGTCAATGGATTGCCACTGGCGAGGACTTGGGCCTGCGAGCCAGTGGCGTCGGTCGTAGTCGGGGAGACGCCGGCGAGGACTAGGCCTCAAGCCGGCGTTGTGTTTGTCAATCCGGTGTAGGTTGTCCTGCCACCAGCGAGGCTTGCGCCTGCGAGCTGGCGGCCTGGGCGGAGTCGTCGTGGTCGACGTCGTCGAGGAGGTCTCTTGGCAGGGCTTTCCTGTCCGGGGGGCGGGTGTGGTAAGGGGCGATGCTCCGAATGTGCGGGTGGTGTGACCTTCCCGCCCGTCCGAACATTCGCGTGGCCAGGTTTCTCACGAAGACTGCCAGGGGTTCCAACTTGAGGTCTCGCTCGATGACGTCGTTCCTGACGTAGCGTGGGGCTTTCACTAGCGTTCGGAGGCTGAGTGATTGCTGGGCATCTAATCTCCGCCTGTGGCACTCTCCTGCCAGCGCATACCAGGCTGGGGCTGCGTAGGTTAGGCGAGATCTCACGTACGTTTTGTAGATGCCCAGCTTCGCTCTAATGGGCAGGTTGGACTGCAGCAGCGGTTTCAGTCGGGCTCTGGTAGAACGGCTGGCCCCTATCACGTTCCTGACGTGTTGGGCCATGTTGAGGCGGCGGTCTATGGTGACCCCCAGGTACTTGGCCGTGGGGGACCATTCCACCGATTGGCCTTGAAGAGACAATTTTGGCGGCATCTTCATGGTGGTACTCAGCAGTACAGCCTGCGTCTTTCCCACATTGACGGTCAGCCTCCATTCGTCCAGCCACGGCGGGAGCTGGTCGAGGACTCTCTGCATCTTCTTCGCAGCGTGGCGGGCATTCATGGAGGTCGTGATGTAGGCTGCGTCGTCGGCGTAGAGCGCCAGTAGCACACCTTCGTCGGTGGGGATGTCGTCCGTGTACTTGGCGTAGCACACGGGTGAGAGACAGCTTCCCTGGGGCACTCCGGCTCTGATGGGTCTGCTTGTGGAAAGGGCATCTTCCACTGCCACTTGGAAGAGCCTCTCTTCCAGGAAGGTGGCCACAGTCTTAACTATGCGACGGGGCATAGTAGACGTGGCCAGCTTGTACAAGAGACCCGGGTGCCAGACACGGTCAAACGCCTTCTCCATGTCCAGGAAGACTGCCACTGAGTGCTCCCTCCTGTTGAAGCCGGCTGCAACGTGGTGGAGAACGCGTGCGAGTTGGTGTGTGGTGGAGTGTTCAGCCCGAAAGCCAAACTGCTCCTCTCGTGGCTCGATATGCGGCGTCATGATCGGCAATAGCAGCTTCTCGAAGATCTTCGAGATTGTGGGCAACAGCGTGATGGGCCGATAGCTCTCCGCTTTCGTGACGTTCTTCCCCGGCTTTGGTAGCATAATGACGCGTCCTAATTTCCAGGTGCGTGGAAAGTGGCCGAATCGCATGATCCCGTTGAACAGGCGGGTCAGGGCTGCTACTGTGCGTGGTGGAAGGCGGCGCAGCGCCTCGTTCGGGATGCGATCCGGTCCAGAGGCCTTCTTCAAAGGAGCGCGCCTAAGTGCTCTCTGCACTTGGCCTGGGGAGATCACGATCGGGCACTCGTCGGGAGCTATCGGCGTCTCGAAGTATTCCTCGAGGAAGCTGACGACCATCGAGGAGTGTTCTTGGTTCGTGGTTGGGTTCGGGCAAAACTGGTTCTCCAGGTGGTCTGCGAAGATGTTGGCGCGGTCTTCAGCTCGGTATTTGAGCATACCATCTTGCGCTAGCAGAGGACGGACTGCCGGCTTCTTGCCGCTAAGTCGGCTGCACAAGCGGTGGATGCCGTTCCAGTCATCGGCAGCTGAGTCCAACTCGAGCTGCCAAGAGTTCTCAGTGTCTGCGGCCAGAGCTTCTGAGATCCTCTCGGCTAGCTTGTTCAGCTGCGTTTTCATGGTTGGGCATCGGTTTCTCTGCCAGGCTCTGCGCAGTCTGCGTTTCTCCGCTATGTCGCGCTTGATGGAGGCTGGGATTTCGCGACGCTTTGAGCTGCTCTGCGTCGGATTGGTCGAGGTGGCGGCTTCCAGGCCATTTGCCATGCACGTGGCGAGCTCATCTGCAAGACGGTCTACTTCCTCTGCAGACGTTATCGGGAAGGACGGCGTGTGCTCTGCCACGTGCGTGACAAAGAGCGGCCAGTCATACCTCTTGCGTCCCGGGAAACTGATTTTTGCAGGCTGCATCGTGAACTCTGCCATAACCGGTTGATGGTCAGAGATCAGGTGGTCGTCCAAAACTTGCAGGTGCGGCATGCTTGGGATGCCCTGGACGAGCATCAAATCAATGACATCCGGTGTATGTAGGTGCCGGTATGGGTAGTGCGTCGGTACATCAGGTCCCAGGACGTCATACCCCTTCTCTTCTGCGTCGGAGTGAAGGCGGGTTCCGTTGTCGCAGTTGCGCGTCGAGTTCCAGGCCGTGTGTTTACAATTAAAGTCTCCCGCCACGATCGTTGGTGAGTTCGTGCACAGCAGATCGTGTATGTCTGCTGTGGCGAGACGAACTTGCGGAGGCTTGTAGAAGGAGAACACACGGCATGGGATGGAGTCTATGCACAGTTCTACTCCTAGAGCGTGCGTGGTGCGGAGAGTAGTGACGGGAGGAAGCAGTTGGTGAATGATGTTCCTCCTCACCAGAATTGCCAGGCCCCTGTAGGCTTTTCCGTGAGGAGAGATCTCGTCCTTCCTGTAAAGGTGGTATCCCGCGAACCTGCGTCGGTCAGCCGGTTTAAGGTGGGTTTCTTGTAGAAGAGCTACGTCCACCTTATATTCCGACAGCAGGTTCTTCAGCAGTCCAGACTTCACAGGAGATAGGCCGTCCGCGTTCCAGGTCATTATTCTCAGAGGGGCACTACACATCAGAGTATAGGTCTGCCAAGCCTCTGAGAATAATTGGCACTGGGTTTCTGCCCAGTTGCACGGCTTCGAGCACTGCTTGCAGTGTTTTTATGCATTCTGCGATGACCTTGGTCCGTTCCGCCTGTGGTTCCGCTCCATCCGGCCCTGCCTTCGGCCCTTTAGTAGGGGCGCGGGCGAGAGCCGGTGCCGGTGCGGCCACAGACGTCGGTTCTACCTCCTTCCGTTGTATGGGAGGGGTGGGTTCTGCCTTCTTCCTGTCTTTCCTGGGCTTCCGTTTCTTCTTTTTGGCTTTACTGGGGCCAGACCCAGAATTCGCGGCCGCCATAAGCGTGTTTGGCGCGTCCGCTTCGCCTGCTTGCTGGGTAGTAGTGGCGGCCGTGCGTGGTTTGTAGGTCGCCGTCCGGGCTACTGTACCAGCTGCTTTATTCCTGGCCTCCTTCCTGAAGGCAGGGCAGCTGGTGTTGTTGGCGGTGTGGTCACCCCCGCAATTGGCGCAGGTTGGTGGCTCCTCTAAGGGGCGCGGGCAGTCGCGGGCGGCGTGTTCCTCGCCACAGCGCACACAAGCTTGCGTCCGGTGGCAGTTGTGTGATGAGTGCCGGAAGAGCTGGCATCTGTGGCACTGTGCCGGCCCCTTCCTGCCCCTCCAGCCTTCCACTTTCACACCTGTCATTCCAAGCACTTCGGTGCAGTTGTAGATGTCGGCTGCGTTGGGGGTGCGCTGGATCTGCGCGTAGAAAAGGCAGCCTGGTCTGCCACTCCTCGCCTTGATGTGGCGCACATACTCCGTTTCGAAACCCTTTTCTTGGAGATCCTCCTTAATGTCTTCCGGGTCTGTATTCTCAGGTAGCCCTCTGATGGCTACCTTCAGGTTTCGTTCGGCTGGCAAGGAGTAGCAAAACCAGGACAGCCTGGTTTCTTTTTCCAGCTTTGTGAGGTACTTTTGTACCTCACGGAACTCGGTTTCGTGCGTAGGCACGAATCTGATGCCCTTGCCAAATGGTCTGGCGTTTGGGGGGTGTCCGAGTATGCCCTTCAAAGCCTTGAAGTGACGCGCCCACTCCGGGAGAACTTCTACCACGAGCGGGGGGTACTTCATCTGCTTTGGGGCAGGTACGGGCGGCGTGTTTGGTCGCGAGGGCGTCTGAGGCGGGGTCGCCGGTATTGGGGACAACGGCGGTGCGGCCGTGTCCATCGGCGACAGGTCCAGGCGCGGCATTGATTGCTGCGGCTGGCTGCTAGGCGGCGATTGGTGCGGCCTTTTTGCGGCGGCCGCCGCAAATGGGATCGGTAGGTTGGTCGGTGGCGAGTATCGCGTGGGCGATTTAATACGCGCACCTTCCATTACCGTGGGCGCAGGCGGGCTTAGCACCGGTGTGGGCATGACCACCGGCGCGGCCGTCGGCGCAGTCGTCCCTCGTATGCGCGGGTCGCGGGGGTTGCGTTGTGGCAACGGGTCGGCAAAGGTAGTGGGCGCGCGTTCCGGTGCAACTGGTTCTCGCGTGGGAACTCGCGTTGCCGGACGCGGCGCGGATACGGTCGCGGTTACGGTCGTGGTTACGGTCGCGGCGTACGCGGCTCTCACCTGCGCGGTGGGCGCGGTGGGCGCGGCGGACGCGACGGGCGCAGCCGTGGGGCGCGCGGCGGTGGCGGGCGCGGCCTCGGGGCGCGCGGGGGCGGCGGGCGCAGCCGCGGGGCGCGCGAGGTGGAAGGGCGCGGCGGACGTGCTGGGTCCGGCTAGTGCAGCGAGCACTGCGAGCGCGGGCGCAGCCTCGGGGCGCGCGGGGAGGTGGCTAGTGGTGGCCGTGCTATCCCAGGGAAAGCGGGTCTCGCCCGCTCCATCTGGGGTTTCGGCACCCTTTGGGACCACAAAGCCGCTCATGTCGTTGAGCTTGCCTTGGCTGTCCTTGAGGAGCTTATTCACATTTTGGGCCGGTTCTCTGCCCCTCGTGAAAACCTTCGGCCTATGCCTCCTCTTAAACTGCTGCGGCTGCATGATTGCGCGTCACCGACAATGCAGTTAACACATTATCGTTGAAGCGCAATTCACGCCTCTCGTTGAAATATTTGTTTTTACTTCGAAAAATAAAAACAAATATTCCTGCGGGTAGATGGTGGTTGGTGGATCCGTTAGAGCAGGATACCACTATGAAGCGCGACGTGGGTACCCTCAACCAAACTTGCGATTGAGCAGGACGCACAATGCGCAAGAGTGGGATGGAACACTGTCAGAGCGAGAGGTGTTAGAGCGGTGCGTTCAATAGCGGATTGCTAAAGAAAGCGGAGAAAGTCGGTTTGGGTCGTATCGCGAGCGACTAGCCGAGCGCAGTAGTCCCCCGTATTCTCCGATGCCCTCCCCGGTGAGACCCGCTGGTGGGAGGCCGGGAAGTGACGACAGATTGTACGGGAGTCACACGTTGCCGGGAGCGAAAAAGATAGTCCGTGCGACACGATACGAAGCCAATCAAAAAAAAAACCGCGCCTCGTAGGATGTTGCCTTTTTATAGGGATCATGGAGGTGGGAGAGAGATAGAACACTTTATTTCTACAACTATCGTCTCGCTCGCACAGAGCGCAAGTCGCTGAAGGAATGTACCACGATTTCATAATAATGTAGCTTATAAGGTAGATGATAGATATAATTATGGTAGAAAGTTTAGACTTTTAGCAAAAAGAAAGTAATGTAAAATATGTTATAGCGTATGTAGCTATCTATGTAATATAGCAGCTATAGAATTAGCAATAGCAACCTCAAATAGCAACGTCAATAACGTAATACTAATATTATTATGTAAATTGTCAAATGAAAGTAACATTATTATTATTTTAACTTTTTAATTATTATTCGCTTTTCAGGAGGATCTACAATAACGCCAGGCAGGCGATGTAGGCGTTGGCGTTGCAGTGCGGCGTGCAAGCGGTCGGTCGGCACTTCTGGGAAAATCGCTTGGATATTGTTTCAGCGAATGGAGGTTAGGTTATTTTTTTTTTTCTTTCAGTTTTAAAATTAATACTAGTATGTATAAACAATTATTATAAAAAAAAAATAATAATAATAATATATCAATTTAATGTTTATGGATTATCTATTTGTAATATACCTTGGCAGTATTATATTATATTATCAATATTACCTATCTTTTTTTTTTTTTTTTTTCCCTCCATCTTGCTACGGGATGTCTGTTATATATATATATATATATATTTTTTGTGTGTTTGTGTGTAATTCTAATTGTTGACTCATTCTTTCGTATGAAACATATTAAAATATGAATAGCATTTTGTGGCCCTGAAAAGGGCCTTTTGGAGTATGTTGACTGACGAGGATGCGCAGAGCGGAGCAGTGTGATAAATCTGTCTGTCCGCCGCTGCCTCCGCGTCGATCGTCGATGTGCCAAGTCTCTCACTTGGAACTGGTGTACTTGGTGACGGCCTTGGTGCCCTCGCTGACGGCGTGCTTAGCCAGCTCTCCAGGCAGCAGCAGCCTCACTGAGGTCTGCACCTCCCTGGAGGTGATGGTGGAGCGCTTGTTGTAGTGAGCGAGGCGGGACGCTTCGGCGGCGATGCGTTCGAAGATGTCGTTCACGAAAGAGTTCATGATCGACATCGCCTTACTGGAGATACCGGTGTCGGGGTGCACCTGCTTGAGCACCTTGTAGATGTAGATGGCGTAGCTCTCCTTCCTCTTGTGCTTCTTCTTCTTCTTGTCGGTCTTAGAGATGTTCTTCTGGGCTTTGCCAGATTTCTTGGCGGCCTTTCCACTGGTCTTGGGCGGCATGTTGAATACAATGCACTTGTATAGTATGCGAGCGAGACAGACACTACCAGTCGACGGGGCGAACGGTAGAGTGTGATGCGGCCAACTTTTTTTTTTTTTTCTTTTTTTTTTTTTTTTTTTTTTTTTTTTTTTTTTTTTTTTTTTTTTTTTTTTTTTTTTTCTAAATGACTACTGCTGTGTGGCCTCAGATGGCCTTGACAGCTTTACCGGACTGTTGGGTGAGCGCTTAGGGCTCTCAACCTCAAATATTTAGAGTAACGAGCTAAGGGCCCCCATAGTGGGGTAGACCTCGGCTTAGGGCGTTACTTGGAGAGGGCAATCGGACATATTTTGGGGGAGAAAAGCGACCTGGCACGTGCCGGTATCTATTATAGGGACGAAAAGGTTGGGGGCGCGACGCGGGCCCGCGCCGGCGCGGACGGAATTTCGGTTGTGTGGAGTGTTGTTGCGCGAGTTGTCTAGCTTTGGCGATGGCGAGAGTAATGACGTCGTCCGGAGCGTGAAGTACGTGTCTCGGACGACGTGGCCGCCTCGAGGCGTTATTGGATGAGCCTAAGTCAGGCCAATAGTTAGCCGCTTGGACTACAAGGGGATTCGGGTGATGGGGAGCAGAGTCAAAATATTTAATGGAGCATTGCTTAAGGTACTGACTAATAGTAGGCAGTTCCAAGTCAATGTGAAGATTTTCATTACGCAAGAACCACGGGGCACCCGTGGCCTTACGCATGAACCTATTCTGGAGGGTCTGTAGCCTATGGATATGGCAATGGGCAGCCTGTGCAAAGACAGGGCTAGCGTAGGTCATAATGGGGCGGATGCAAGCCAGGTAAAGTCTCACCTTATGTCTAAGGGATAGTTTACTGTGCTTGTTTAGAAGGCAAGATAGACGACCTAACACAAATGCGGCACGATCTCTAACTATTTTGATATGGTCTTTGAAAGTCAGACCGTTATCAAGATGGACGCCTAAATATCGGACTTTCCTTTCCCAAGGGATTTGGAGTCCGGACATAGTGATAGGGACGAAGAGGGGCATTGGAGGACGCTGTCTATAAAATAGAATAGCGGCGCTCTTTGAAGGGTTGACCTCAATCCTCCACTTGCTAAACCATTCCCCTAGGGAGTCGGCCGCAAGTTGGAGAGATTTACGGATGTTTGGGAGTTCACGGTCCGAACAGAACAAAGCTGTGTCGTCCGCGAATAGGGCTACTTTAGGCGTCGGCCGTAGGCACGACTCCTTAAAGTCTGGGATGTCACTAGTATATAGTGAGAAGAGGAGGGGTGAAAGCACGGATCCTTGAGGGACCCCGGCTGTGATAGAGTGGGGGGGGGACAGTGTCCCCTCCACTCGGTAACGAAAACTTCGATTGGAGAGGTAGTCACGTATTATGAGTACGAGACCATCAGGCACTCCTAGTTTGTATAGCTTGTAGACTAAGCCAGAATGCCAAACTTTATCGAAAGCTTTCGCCACATCGAAGAATAGGGCGCCGGTTTTTCGGGGCCTACGGGATCTAGTAAAACCGGTCAGGACGTGCTCGACAATGCGATGCACCTGTTGGACGCAAGAGTGTTTGGTTCGAAAACCAAACTGCTCGTTAGGAATTAGACTCTTAGACTCTACATAGTCTTTGAGCCGCTTATAGAGTAACCTCTCATAAACTTTCCCAATCGAGTTGAGTAGGCTTATGGGTCGGTAACTAGAGGGGTCGGACTTGGGCTTGCCCGGCTTGGGAATGCCGATGACAATTGCCTCTTTCCACGCTTGTGGGAAGATGTGATTACTCATAGCCGCGTTAAAAATAGCGGTGAGTAATAATAAGAGGTGGGCCGAAAAGTGCTTGAGCACTCGGTTTGAAATACCGTCTGGGCCAGGGGCCTTACGGGGGAGGAGGTTTTGGATAACGGTCTTGACCTCATCAACCGTAATCCTATCTAGGGGAGGGTCGGATGGGGGTAGGGCAGCTCTACGTTCTACTTCGGATTCTACTTCCGAAAGATGAGAGGGGTCTACTGGGAGGGTGCTTGGAGCACACTGAGCTTCTAAACTGACCGCCAGGCACTCAGACTTTTCGTCGTCATCGAACGCTGGCGGCAGGTTAGGGCGAATGAGAGGGGGTAGGGGGGACACTGAGTCGGACTTGAGGGTCCTGGCTAACTTCCAAAAAGTTTGGTGGGAGGGTTCTAAGCTACCTAACAGCCTTTCCCAACGATCTTTCCGGAGTTCGCCAACGCGTCGCTTTACAGCTCTCTGTAGGGCGCGCAGACGAACACGGTTGGCCTCGGTAGGATAGGAATCGTATGCACGAGTGGCCGCGTTCTTCTCGGTCAAGAGTGCACGAGCATCAGGCGGCAGTTTCCATCTAAGGTGACCCATGTCAGGAATCCGCCGTGAGCAGTCTAGTACAACGCTCTGCACGTGACTAGTGACAGAGTCGATCGCACTAATCGTGTCATCTACTGAGATTATATCTACAGGGACGGACTCGAGATGTGGCGAGGTGGCGGACTTAAGGCTCGAGCCCAGTCTGCCCCAATCCACCACAACTCTTTCGGGAAGGGGGTGGCCTGTGTCAGGGGGGCCTATTCGGGGGGAGAACTCTATGATCACAGGCCTGTGATCCGAGACTAGCTCATGATGCACTTCTATAGAGCATAACCGTAGGTTAATGTTCTTTAAAAGCGCGAGATCTAGTATGTCGGGACGGTGGACTCTATTGTGAGGATAGTGGGTGGGCTCCATAGGAGCTATAATGTCGAAGTTTAGAGTCTCTGCCAAAGACTCTAGTTGGGTACCGCGCCGGTTGCTTGAAGCGCAATTCCAGGCGGTGTTTTTGGCGTTAAGATCACCCGCGATTAAAACGGAATGATCTAACTCCATTAACGACTTGATGTCGTTGGGGGTAAGAAGTTTGGTGGTGGTCGGGCTTAGGTAAGCGGACACTAGGGTAATTGGTTGATGACCTGTCATAGCCAAACGGCAGACAGAGGTCTCGATCCAATCTAAACGGGGGGGGTCCATAGGCATACAGTGTAGCGACTTCTTATAGTAAATAAGAGTGCCACCAAGAGCGGTAGTCCTATCATTACGAACCATGTTATAGTTGGCAATGTTAGGGTTCCGTTTACTGGGCTTGAGGAACGTTTCCTGAATAAGGAAAACGTCTAATTGATGGGAGTGGAGGAAGGCGGCTATTTCCGCCCGCTGATCAGTTAAACCGTCAGCGTTGAAGTAACCTATTCTCAGGGATTTCGGTTTGACCCGGTTAGTTGGAGTCGTAAAATCCATTATGGATTGACGTAGTATGGGAATGAAGCTAAGGACGCTTTAAGTTTGTCCGCTTCGAAACACGCTTCAAGAAGGTGAGTTGGGGAGCCCTTTGATAGACGTATCAATTGGGCGACTTTGCTGACTTGTTCGAAGTCAACAAAGTTGAGAAAGTCCGATACCAACTGGTAATCGGCACTGAAGGATGCTGGGATAGGGGATCCGCGCGGGGGCGGGGGGCACTGGGGGGACTGGGGCGCTGGAGGTGCGGCCCTCTTGGGAGATTGGGGTTTGGGTTTAGGGACCTGGGGAGGTGGTGCCGTTTTGGGCTTGGATACCCACGGCATATTAAGGAGGGAGGGAATTTCCGTTGAGGAAGGTTTGGTGGGGGGTGCCTGCTGGGGGCTGCGTGCCCACGGCGGCGAAATCAGGGGGGGGATAGCGGGCGGTGACGCCTTTGTGGGGAGGGGGGGAAAGTCCGCGGCCTTCACGGTTTGAGGCCGTGCGGCCGGGGCCTTAGGTGGGGCATTTCGCTGCGCGTTAACGCGGACAGCGCGGGGGGTCTTTGGGGCTTTGGGACAGCCGCGATAGTTAGCGGGGTGCCCAGTTTCCCCGCAGAGCACGCAGCTCGGAGGCTCCGTGCACTGCGACTGGTCCTTTGGACGGGGGCAGTTGGGGGTGCCATGAGCCCCGAGGCACTTAACGCACCTGGGGGTGGCGAAGCAGTTGCGGGCGGAGTGCCCGTAGAGCTGGCAGCGATGACACTGCCCAAGGGAGCCACGTTTATGCGGCGTTTCGACGGTGATGCCGCCAAGTTGGCACACCGTCTGAATATTGAAAATTGCCTTGCCGGCATCAGTCCTGTCTACTACGACGAGGACCATGTCGTAAGACACCTTTGGTCGGCCTCGGTACATACGGTGTACCTCGACCACTGGGATGTTTTGACCGCTGAGGTCAGAAATAATCTCAGGAATGCTAACTTCCTTGGGAACACCTCGGATGACCACGCGGAGTAAGCGCTCATCCGGAAGAGCGTAGGTATGAAAACCTACACTCATGTCCTTCAGGAGACGCGTCATCCTCCTATGGTCGTTGGAGGTTTGGACCGCGACTTTAATGCCCTGCTGGGTAGTACGGGCAGAAAGATAATTAACGCCTTCGGCGTTGCAACGTTTGGACACTGCGGTCCAGGCAGACTTTTCCTGTATGAACAGGGGCGGAGGGGCGGGCACTTTCCTCTGAGAGTCAGAGGTTTGAGCGGGGGTGGGGGCAGGGGCGGAGGACTTGGCCTTTCTGGGGGCCGGGGAGGACGGCGGAGAGTTGAGGCGAACTCTATCGCCGCCGTTAGCCTTTTTGGCTTGAGAAGTTTTTGGGCGTTTAGCCCGTTTTTTACCTTCTACTAAGGTGAAGGAATCGGAATCAGAAGCGTCGGACGCAGAGTCCTCCGCAGAAGCGTTCTCGCACTCCATGTCGCTAGCTGAGGCGACTGGTGAGTGCGAGCGGGATGAATGGGGCGACAGAAAGTTGTCGCACCCAGTAACGGGGGAGCGAGAGCGCTCGCTAGAGGGGGATGGAGCATCGCAGATGGACACTCGTTGGCGAGGGGGTGGGGGGCTAGCCTTACGGCTGCAAGAGGGGGTGGGGACTCGTGAGTTCGGGGAAGGTTCCCGTAACTGAGGAATCGCACCACAGAGTTGTTCCAAAATATTTGGAGAAGCTGCTATGAGCTCGGCGAGCTTAGCCAAAATTTCGTCGGCAGTCGGCATTGCTGCCGACTGAGATTACTTTACTGAGCGAAAACGATATGCTACGTAGTTTCGTCGCGTCGCGTTCCGCACAGAAGAAACTACAAGAAACTGTGCGGCAGTCGCGCTACTAGGCCTACTACGAGGTCCCCGGGTTGGATGGGCCCGGGGTTGTGTGCGTGATGTGCACTCCCCACCGGGTTAGGTGAGGAGAGGTGTGTCCTTAAGGTGAGCCCTAAGCTTGTTTTCCTCCCCGCCAATCTTATTGTGCGGAGAGGGGCCTAACTGCTCCGGGTGCAGAGGACAGCTCGAGACAGGTGGTCCCGAACAGCCAAACAACACCCGAAGAATGGGAGTAGGGAGAGGGTAGGGGCGGGAGGGAGATAGCTACCGTCGGCTAGGAGATCCCCCAAGGCCGGTGAAGGTAGCCCCGTCCGATTTCGGCCTTACCCAGAAGGGGCAAAACCGGTGTATCGGGTCAACACCCAACAAGCTTCGTATAACACCGTGAGGTATCCACTTGTTGACCACGAAAGCAGTGGATTTCGCAAAACTCAATCCTGTCGTAACGAAACGTCCAAGCAGCTCAACCGCTTTGAAAAAAGCAGCTGAGAAGCTCTTCCGGATTTTGCAACGATCGCGATGACCGTTACAAAAGGCGGGAAAACGCAAGGGAGACGCACGGCGCGGTAGCGCACAGGTGCGAGCGAGAGCGAAGATTACGCGAGAGCGCAATCGAAAAATGTGTGCGAGCGTCCGCGCGCGACGAGAGCTCGAGCACGAAAAACGATGATGCGATAAAAAAAAAAAAAAAAAAAAACCGATGCGGCCAACCGGGTATGCACTGGGTAGATATTAAAATGCCAACGCAGAACTAGCGACAGCGGGGTTGAGTGTAATGATCTCGATCCACCAATCGGAACGCCACTCGAGGCACGTTTCTAACCGTCGCGTCGCGTCCCCATCGTGTAAGCTGTGCCATGATCGCGGCGTTGGAGAGAGACGGCTAGATACAAGTTCCGTGCGTTAGAGCGAGAGGCGCATATCTCACCTTCCCTCTCGCTCTCGCTCGACCGAATTAAAACACCACTCAAAGTCATTAACGGCTACTTAAGTGAGAGCGAGATAAAAAATAATCTATGAAAATTTAATAAATAATATGCAATCTTTTTAGGTAGGTACCTACCGTATAGTTATTGTACACACATACAATACACATAAATAAATAATTTGTATGTAAGTTTGTTTAATAATTTGCGGTGTCGAAGGACACACAGGATGAACGGTGTTAAAATTTTCACTAGAATTATTCAGAAAAAAAAAAAAAAATACGTTTAAGAAAATAATAATTGGGTGTTTTTTAAATATTATAATATATATTCAATATTTATCATCATATTATAAAGAATTACTATTTTGAATACTCATGTGGTATTTATTATTGTGTGCATGTCTCGTGTGGGTAGGTAGGTAGGTAGGTAGGTTATTTTTATTTTGGGTGTTTTGAAAATATTATAATATATATTCAATATTTATCATCATATTATAAAGAATCACTATATTAAATACTCATGTGGTATTTATTATTGTGTGCATGTCTCGTGTGGGTAAATAGGTAGGTTATTTTTTGAAACGTAGTTTGACTCAATACTCTTATCGGTATGAAATTATTTATAAAAATAATTCAGAATAATTTTGCGGCCCTGAAAAGGGCCTTTTTGTTTGTTGATATATCGCGGCGCATCAAGCGTCGCACGATATATCGGAGGAAAAGAGAGATGTTGGCTCAGTTAATTTAAGAATCAAATTAAATTAAGCCTTCTTCTCAGTCTTCTTGGGCAGGAGCACCGCCTGGATGTTCGGCAGCACACCACCCTGGGCGATGGTAACACCGGAGAGGAGCTTGTTCAACTCTTCGTCGTTGCGTATCGCCAGCTGCAGATGTCTGGGGATGATCCTGGTCTTCTTGTTGTCACGGGCGGCGTTGCCGGCCAACTCCAACACCTCAGCCGCCAGATATTCCATCACGGCGGCCAGGTAGACAGGGGCGCCGGCACCGACGCGCTCTGCGTAATTACCCTTACGCAGCAGCCTGTGAATACGACCGACGGGGAACTGAAGTCCGGCACGGTTGGAACGGGACTTTGCCTTTCCCTTAACCTTGCCACCTTTACCGCGTCCAGACATGTTTGAATGGAGGTTTTAATTAACTTCACGTAAGCGTAAATGGACCGACACACACGCGGCGCGTCGACGAGCAGAGTGAGATATATTTTCTAGCCTTTTTTTTTTTTTTTTTTTTTTTTTTTTTTTTTTTTTTTTTTGAATTGACTAGCTGTTAGTCCAAGTTGTGACTTTCACAGCTTTACCGGGCAATGGGGTGAGCGGAAGGCTCACAACCCCTAACAGTTAAGTAACAGGCCTAAGGGTGCCCCCAGGGGGGGCCGAGCCTCGGCTTAGGGCGTTACTGGGACTAGGTAATCTAACGTAAGTTTGGGGAGAGAAGCGGCCGGGGACGTGCCGGTACCGCGAAGCATAACTAAAAGATTGGGGCCGCGACGCGCGTCCACGCCGGCGTGGACGATATCTCGGTCTTGTGGAGTGTTGGCTTGGCGCGAGCTGTTTGACGGAGGCGATGAAGCGGGTGATGGCATCATCGGGCTCTAGTGGGACATGTCTGGGACGACGATGTTTTCGGGACTTCTTGCCCTTAAGGGGCCTAGGGATATAATTAGAGGCTTGGACTACTAAGGGGTTTGGGTGGGTCATGGTAGAGTCGAAGAATTTGGAGGACAACTGTTTTAGATACTGCTGGATGGTAGGTAGATCTAAGTCTAAGTGGAGATTTTCATTGCGCAAGAACCACGGGGCACCCGTGGCCTTGCGCATGAACCTATTCTGGAGGGTCTGTAGCTTATGGATAGAGCGGGAGGAGGCGTGTGCAAACACGGGGCTAGCATAGGTCATGATGGGGCGGATACAAGACGTGTAAAGTCGAACCTTATTTCTAAGGGACAACTTACTACGCTTATTGATAAGACAGTGGAGGCGGCCTAGGACAAAGGCGGCACGATCGCGGACTTTTTTAATGTGGTCATGGAAGCTCAAACTACTGTCAAGTTGGACGCCTAAGTATCGAACTGTCTTTACCCAGGGAATATGTGCCGGACCACTCACTATTAGTTCGCTATAAACTGTGATCCGTCTGCACCTATCACTGGATTGCGCTGTCATGCACCTGTCTTCCTAATCCGAGATCGCTTTGCTTGATTCCACGACACTTTGTTCACAACACCAGAGTTCATTAATCCAATCCTATTTGTAATGTAGTTCAGTCTATCACTGGGGTCCGGAATAAAACACTTTCTATTCTTAATTTGGCGGCAGTTCCTATCACAATCACTATTATAACTGTTCACTATTCACTAATATTCTTCACTATTTGTGTAGAGTAGTGTTTTCTAGGTCTTCTAGGCTTTCTAGGTAATCTAGGTATTCTAGGTATCCTAGGTCTTCTAGGTATCCTAGGTCTTCTAGGTATCCTAGGTCTTCTAGGTATCCTAGGTCTTCTAGGTATCTTAGGTCTTCTAGGTATCCTAGGTCTTCTAGGTATCCTAGGTCTTCTAGGTATCCTAGGTCTTCTAAGTATCCTAGGTCTTCTAGGTTCTGGATAATCCAGGTCTTCTAGGGCTTATCTTCCTATTCAGTCTTCCTATTTTTCCGGTTCCCAGGTAGCTTCCTTGTTCCTTTGGCTCGTAGACTGCAAACTTGACTCGATTCTATGGGGATTGAACCCAAAGTTATACCCTTTTTTTGCCATCAAGTAGTTACTTGTGTGACGAGTTCACACAAGTTCTGGCCTATGGTGATATAGCGGGTCTATTTTTTCAAGGTCAAGGAAGCTACCTGAGAGCGGTGCCTATCTATCTCTTTTTTTCCTATGTCCTCACGACCTATGTGAGGTTGTGTACCTACGGTTACTAATAATCTGCCCCGTGCCATTCTTTATTCAAATAATATAACAAAATAAACATAAACTTAAACAGACTAATCTTAAAAAACAAACTATAAACTTAAACAAACTATTTTACAAAAACTTAAACTATGGCCGTCCGGAACATTCTCCCGCCGTGCGTAGTGGCGAAGTCTACGACGCATCAACTTGTAGTCTGGACGGCAGGTTCTGGTTCGTCCGTCTGAAGAAGTACCAGCTTCTTGGTCGGTCTTCTCATTATTCCTCCCTTCGTCTGGACGTCTGCTGCTCGTACTATTCCATCTGGTCCCGGGAACACTGCGACTATCTTACCGAGAGGCCATGTATTGCGGGGCATGGTGTTATCTGCCACCACGACAATGTTACCCAGTTGGAGTGAGGGTCCCTTGCCGTGGGGCTCCCGCCGGTTCTGAAGTTCTGGTAGGTATTCTTTTAGCCATCTCGCCCAGAACATATCTGCTAGTCTCTGGGATGTTCGCCAGTGTCTTCTTCCCAGCAAGTCTTGAGGTGTGAAGTCGCCCATCGGTGGTTCAAAGGCTGGCCCCAACAGAAGGAAGTGGTTGGGTGTCAGCGTCTCGGGGTCTTCTGGGTCGACCGATACATGAGTCAGTGGTCGACTGTTCACTGTCATCTCGACTTCAGCAAGCAGAGTCATGAGGATTTCTTCGGAGGTTGGTCGATTGTCGAGAACCGCTGCGAGTGCTATCTTCACCGTCTTCACCATGCGCTCCCAGGCTCCGCCCATGAATGGAGCCCCAGGAGGGATGAAACGCCAGCTGATTCTTCTCTTTGACGATTCTATTTCGGTTGCCTTTTCGACTGCCAATCTCAATTCTTTCTCGGCGCCATGTAGATTCGTCCCATTGTCAGACCAGATTTCTTTGGGACAGCCACGCCTTGCTATAAATCTTCTGAGTGCCATGACCGCGGAGTCTGTGGTCAGTGAGTTCGTCATTTCTAAATGGACTGCCCTGGTAGTAAGGCAGGTAAAGAGAGCTACGTAAGTTTTTCTGGTTGCTCTTCCAAATGTCGTCTGCAGTGGCCCGAAGTAGTCTATGCCCGTGAATGTGAAGGCACGTTGGTGATGAGCAAGTCGACTGGCCGGGTGGTTGCCAGTCGGTGGTTCTGGTGGTGTCCATCTTCTTTTTCTGCAAGGCAGGCATTGGTGTATGATGCTGCGTGCTGTCGGCCGGAGACCCAGGACGTGAAACCTTTGGCGACAGTGATTTATGGTGGCTTCCACGCCCTGGTGATGACCGCTGCGATGCAAGTGCTCGATGTATAATTTGGTGATGTGATGTCTTCCATCAAGAACCGGTGGTCTCTTCGTAACTTCAGGTATTTCTGCTGCTGCATCAATTCGCGATTTGATTACGATAACTCCGTTGATTATTTCTATGGCGATCTTCTTTAGTTTGCTGTGGCTTGACACTCGACGATTCTTCGTCAAGTCTTCTATTTCTTCTTGGAAACAGTCTTCTTGAATTACTCTGACTGTTAAGTTTTCAGCTCTGATTAAAAGTTCAGCAGGTATAATTCTGTAGATGTCTGTTTTCTCTATAATTTTCCTTTTCTTCCCTAATTGTTTCTCTTTTTTCTTTCCCCAGGATGGATCTTCTATTTTGTTCGCTCTTGTTCTTGCATAAGCTGTGGTCTGTTTGTTCTGACGGCAAAGTTCTATGAATTGAAGGACTCTGGCTGTGGTGCGTATCAACTTTTCCCATCTTGAGAATCTTCTAAAATCTGGAGTCGCTATTATTGTTGAATTTCTCTCTGTTATTTTCATTGTTCTCTCCTCTCCACTGACTATTTTGAGTGTCGATTTTTCGCGAGGCCAATTGGTTGGATCTTCTCTTAGGAATGGCGGACCAGAGAACCATCTGTGGTTATTGTCAAAATTTCTTGGAACTTCTCTGGTGCTATCATCGGCTACGTTGAGTTTTGTGGGAACCCAACGCCATTCTTCTGTTTTGGTGTTTTCTTCCAGCTCGGCTATTCTATGTGCGACGAAAGGTTTGTAAGACCTAGAGCCGGTCTTGAGCCAGGATAAAACTGTTCTACTATCTGTCCAGAATGTGCGTGTTTCTGGTTTCCTGTCATGTTCCATGAGGACACATGATGCCATTCTACTTCCCATGACTGCAGCTTGTAATTCCAGTCTCGGAATTGAGGTGGTTTTCAATGGCGCTACTCTTGCCTTGGCCAAGATCAGTGAGATGTATACTTCTCCATTTTCATCTTCTACTCGCCAGTAGAGGGCCGCGGCATAAGCTGTTTCGCTAGCATCTACGAACACATGAAGCTGTAGATTTTTTCCTTGGCTGTATTGGACGTATGTTCTCGGGATGGAGATGTTCTTTAATTCTGTCAATCTATTAGTCCACTCGTGCCATTCTTTGGCTAAGTTTTCATCGAGTGTTTCATCCCATCCAATGCTTCTCTTCCAGACTTCTTGTAATATCTGTTTCGCCTTCATGGTGACGGGTGAGACAAGTCCCAGCGGATCGAAGAGTGACATGACAATCTGCAAGGCTTGTCTTTTTGTTGGCGTTCGCTGTAGTATGTCTTCTGGAAGTCTCGAAAAATTCAAATTGTATTGGAGTGTGTCGGATGATGTCTGCCAAGCCATCCCAAGTACTTTTTCTGTCTTCGGTCCAACTTCAAATTCGGTGCCATAGATGGAAGCTTCAGCGTCTAAGTCTTTCAACACTTTTTCTGAGTTCGATGACCACTTTCTTAAGTGGAAGTGCGCTTCACTGTGTATTTGATTTACTTGATGTGCTATTTGGAGTGCCGACTCTTCATCTTCGAAACTCTGGATATAATCGTCCATATAATGATTATTTTTGATCGCCAATACTGCATCCGGGTGTTGCTCGGAGAATCTTTCGGCATTTCTATTTTTCACATAAATCGCTGTTGCTGGAGAGGACGTCGCTCCGAAAATAAGTGACGTCATTCTATATTCTTTTGGCTCTGCTGTCGAATCTCCATCTCTCCAGAGGTATCTCAGAGCATCTCTATCTTCTTCAACTATCTTTATTTGGAGGAACATCTCTGATATATCTGCTGACACCGCTATCTTGTGTTGTCGCATCCGCATCAATACGCCTGGTAGAGATTGTAGAAGATCAGGACCCGTGAGTAAGACATCATTTAGTGCTATGCCCTTTGAGACTGCCGCCGCGTCGTGCACCATCCGGACTTTCCCCGGTTTCATCGGAGTGGTGACCGGAAAGCACGGTAAGTACCAAGTTCTGTCTGTTTTTCTATCTTCTGGGGCAGGCTCGGCGTAATTCTTTTCTATCAAAGCGTTCATCTCTTCCCTAACTCTTTTCTTTAATTCTGGGTTCTTATTGATTTTCTTCTCTGTTGCTTCTAATCTCTTTAATGCGTATTCTTTGTTGTCAGGCAGTTTGATGTCATCCTTCTTCCAGAGTAATGCAGTTTCATATCGACCATTTTCTAATCTACTTGTTTTCTCATCTAATATTTTCAGAGCTCGAGCTTCTGGATCACTGCGAGGCGTTTTTGGCGCTATTGTTAGTGCCTCCAGTGAAAAGAAGTGCTTCAAGTCTGCGTCTATATTTTCTATTGGTTGATGAAGGAAATTGACTCTGTGTCCTGTTGCTCGACTGCATGCTCCATGTAACACCCATCCAAGAGGTGTCAGTGAGGCTATGGGTTGATTCCTCTTTCCAATTCGACTATCTTTGGCCAGTAGTAGGTGCCAATTGTCTTGCCCAATCAGGATTTCAGGTCTCGCAACGCTGTATTTTATCTTCTGTTCGAGGTCTTCAAGATGTTTGCAGTTTTCTATGTCTTCCCCTCTGACGGTTTGTGGTGACAATTTCAGATTTTTAATTGATCTAGCAGCTATTGTATGTCTATTTCCCGATCCGCAGATGGTAACTCTTAGCCTCCTCGATGTTGAAGTGTCCACTTTTGTGTTTCCTATTGCTTCTATATGGAGTGGCTGTTGAGGTCCACGTAGGCCGGCTTGCTGTGCTAAGTCTTCATCAATCAATGTCACTGTTGACCCGTCGTCTAAAAGTGCGAAAGTGTCAATTTTCTTTTTCGGTCCCACTATTTGGATTGGCACTATTTTTAGGAAGGCTTGAGATCCTCTTGATGTCCATGTTGAACTGACTATTTCACTGTTTTCTTTTTTCTTATAATGTAACAGCTGATGGTGCCAACTGTTGCAGTCATCAATGTCACATCTCTTACCACGGCAGCTATGTGTTCTATTTCTATATCGAAGACAGCGGAAACAGAGTCTCTTCTCTTTCGCTATATCCCATCTCTTAGAAGAGTCTGCTTTTCTAAAGTCTTCACAGCTGGTTATACTATGGCCAGTTTTTTCACACATAGAGCAGTTATTGCTATTAGGAATATTTCTATTAGTTTTCATACCTTGAGTGTTGTAAGTTTTCTGTCTTCTGTTGCTATTATTCACTTCAATCACTCCTTCTGGTTGTGCGTATGGTCCACATATTTCAGCTTCTCTATTCAGGAAACGCGCCAGTTTTACTATTTCTATTTCGTCGGCTGGCTGTTCTGCAGCGAAGTCGTACCATCGATAGCGAAGAGTTGGAGTCAGCTTTTCTATCGTGCTCTTTGTTAGCTCTGGGTTATAGAGGTATTGCTGTTTGTTGATAGCACTCAGAGTCGCCACTATGTTGGATATTCTGCTGGCGAAAATGCACAAATCTCTGGGTGCATCAGTCAAGCGGGGTAAACACTTCACTCTCTCTAACTCAGATGATGCTATCGCGTCTGGTCTTCCAAATCTTGCTTCTAAGGTTCTCATTATTTCTCTAGGATTGGAGCTATATATGAGAAGACTTTCAACTGCTTCCTTTGCTTTCCCTTTCAGGCTTCTACGCAATCGCGTTAAATTTTCTAAGTCTGTAAAGCCGTTCTGGGATTCTTGATAGGCAGCTTTAAATGATAACCATTCTTGGTATGCTCCTCCGAAGTAAGGTAACTCACTGAACATTCTGGAAACTGGCTGGTGTCCGGATTTGGCCGCTTGAGCTATGGCAGCCGCCAGAGCTGTAAGGTCTATCTGGTTGCTGACGGGTGCCTTTGTCACTTCACTTGTCTCTACTCCCGCCGGTACTGGGGCAGCTTCTCTATTTTCTATTAACTGTTGCTGCTGCTGTTCCGCCGGAGGTAATGGCAATGGGTGATTGTGCGGTTCGTTGGAGATTGCCAAAAGGTGCGATCTACTATTCTCCAACCAGTTATCCACTCTCACATTTTGTTCACGATCTTCCATCACTGTTTCTATATCTTCTTCAGAGTCCGATTCTGCTTCTATAGCTGCTACCTTAGCGTTAGCGAGTTCAAGTTGCACTCTTAACAATTCTTCCTTAGCTTTTAGAAGTCTACGTTTTCTATTCGACGCCGAGATTGATGATCTTGTTTTCACAGTATGTTCTTTGCCAGTTGCTTTCTTTTGTTCTATTTGTGGTTGCAATGGTTGTGAAGTCTGTTGTGGTTGACCATCCTCAGGAGTTACGGTTGGACTGGATTCTTGACTAGTTGCTGACGTATCCGCTGCTGTTGTGCCAGTAACTTCGGTCGTCGTTGTCGATGACTCTTCTGTGTGCACTCGTGTTCTTTGCTGGCTGGTATGAGATCTGGTGACAGGCATCTTGACTGCGAGAATCCGGCTCGAAGGACCAACAAATGTGCCGGACCACTCACTATTAGTTCGCTATAAACTGTGATCCGTCTGCACCTATCACTGGATTGCGCTGTCATGCACCTGTCTTCCTAATCCGAGATCGCTTTGCTTGATTCCACGACACTTTGTTCACAACACCAGAGTTCATTAATCCAATCCTATTTGTAATGTAGTTCAGTCTATCACTGGGGTCCGGAATAAAACACTTTCTATTCTTAATTTGGCGGCAGTTCCTATCACAATCACTATTATAACTGTTCACTATTCACTAATATTCTTCACTATTTGTGTAGAGTAGTGTTTTCTAGGTCTTCTAGGCTTTCTAGGTAATCTAGGTATTCTAGGTATCCTAGGTCTTCTAGGTATCCTAGGTCTTCTAGGTATCCTAGGTCTTCTAGGTATCCTAGGTCTTCTAGGTATCTTAGGTCTTCTAGGTATCCTAGGTCTTCTAGGTATCCTAGGTCTTCTAGGTATCCTAGGTCTTCTAAGTATCCTAGGTCTTCTAGGTTCTGGATAATCCAGGTCTTCTAGGGCTTATCTTCCTATTCAGTCTTCCTATTTTTCCGGTTCCCAGGTAGCTTCCTTGTTCCTTTGGCTCGTAGACTGCAAACTTGACTCGATTCTATGGGGATTGAACCCAAAGTTATACCCTTTTTTTGCCATCAAGTAGTTACTTGTGTGACGAGTTCACACAAGTTCTGGCCTATGGTGATATAGCGGGTCTATTTTTTCAAGGTCAAGGAAGCTACCTGAGAGCGGTGCCTATCTATCTCTTTTTTTCCTATGTCCTCACGACCTATGTGAGGTTGTGTACCTACGGTTACTAATAATCTGCCCCGTGCCATTCTTTATTCAAATAATATAACAAAATAAACATAAACTTAAACAGACTAATCTTAAAAAACAAACTATAAACTTAAACAAACTATTTTACAAAAACTTAAACTATGGCCGTCCGGAACAGAATAGGTTGTTCGAACATAGTGATTTCAGGGAGTTTGGGTGGGTCTTTATCGCGGCTCCTTTTGAAGAGGATAGCGGCGCTTTTGTCAGGATTGACTTCAATTCTCCACTTCCTAAACCAGTCACCGATTGTATCGGCGGCGGTTTGGAGAGAATTGAGAATGAAATCTAGTCTGGGGTGCGTACAATACAGAGCTGTATCATCAGCAAAAAGAGCTATCTTAATAGGTGCCCGAGGGCAATCAAAGGTTGGGAGATCGCTAGTGAACAGCGTAAACAGGATGGGGGACAAGACGGAGCCTTGAGGGACTCCGGCTCTTATGGGGTGTGGTTGAGACAGAATGCCTTCCACTCTGTAGCGAAAAGAGCGATTTGAAAGGAAGTCTCGAATGATGAGCACGAGACGATCTGGGACACCAAGTGTATATAGCTTGTAAATCAAGCCATTGTGCCAGACCTTATCAAACGCTTTCGCTACATCGAAAAAGAGGGCGCCGGTTCTGTGGCACTTTTGCCTACCAAAACCGGTTAGGACTTGCTCGACAATGCGATGCACCTGCTGGACGCAAGAGTGTTTGGGTCTAAAGCCAAACTGCTCGTCAGGAAGGAGGCTCTTGGACTCTACATAGTCCTTGAGTCGTCTAAGGATGATACGCTCGTAAAGTTTCCCTATGGAACTTAAGAGACTAATGGGGCGGTAACTAGTGGGTTTGGATCGGGGTTTGCCTGGCTTGGGAAAGCCAATGACAATAGCTTCTTTCCACGCTTGCGGAAAGATGTTGTTACTCAAAGCTGCGTTGAATATCGCAGTGAGAACTATAAAAAGAGGAGTGGAGAAGTGCTTGAGCACTTTATTGGAGATCCCGTCAAAGCCTGGTGCTTTTCGGGGGTGGAGGTCCTTGACGATAGTCTGAACTTCCTCGACCGTGACGCTAGCGAGAGGAGGATCGGAGGGAGGGAGGCTTGCCCTACGTGCGACTTCACAGTCGACTTTCAAGACATGGTCGTTATCTACTGGGAGGGTACTGGGGGAGCATTGAGCTTCTAAGCTATCTGCGAGGCATTCAGACTTTTCACAGTCATCGAAAGCCGGGGGCAGATTGGGACGGACTAAGGGAGGCATTGTGGAAATGGTGTCGGATTTAAGCTTTCGGGCTAAGTGCCAGAAGGCTTGATGAGAGGGCTCTAAACTACTAATCATCTCGTCCCACTGAGAGTTCCGAAACTCGCTTATACGGAGCTTCACGTCCCTCTGTAAAGACCGTAAGCGACGACGGTTAGCGTCAGTGGGATAAGAGTCGTAAGCGCGGGTGGCGGCGTTCTTTTCCGTCAACAGCGCACGTACATCAGGCGGCAGATTCCAGCGTTGGTGACCCAACACAGGGACCCGCCGTGAGCAGTCCTCCACGACGCTCTGTACGTGACTGGTGAGAGAATCGATCGCACCTACTGTGTCTTGGATGGAGGATAAATCTCCAGAAGCTAAGTTTAATAATGGGTTTGGAATAGACTTGAGGCTGTGGCCCAGTCGATTCCAATCCACTATTACTTTTTCAGGGGCAGGGGAGCCTGTGTCTGGGGGTCCTATCCGGGGGATGAGCTCTAAGATCACAGGTCTATGGTCTGATTCGCTGAGCTCGTGATGCACTTCTATAGAAGATAAACGTAGGTTTATATTCTTTAGAAGTGCTATATCGAGCACGTCAGGTCTATGGCCTTCAATTTTAGGGAAATGGGTGGGACTCATGGGAGCAATGATATCGAAGCCAATTAAGGTGGCCAGCGACTCGAGCACCCTGCCGCGTGGGTTTGTACAATTACAATCCCACGCGCCACTCTTGGCGTTCAAGTCGCCTGCCAGAATAACCGAGCTATCGAGATTCATTATGGTCTGAAGGTCATCTTTGGTAAGATCTTTAGCGTTATCGCGTTGCTTCGGCCCTAAATAGGCGGAGACAATGGTAATAGGGCTATGACCAGTCATACCGAGACGGCAGACAGAGGTCTCTAACCATTTGAGATTGGGAGGAGGGTCTAGGGGTGTACAATGCAAAGATCGTTTATAATAAATAAGGGTGCCACCCTTCTTGTTTGTTAACCTATCGTTACGGACCATGTTATAATTAGCTATTCTGGGATCCCGTTTAGAGGGCTTTAGGAAAGATTCCTGAACTAAAAAGAGATCTAATTGGTGGGTTTTGACAAAATCAGCTACTAAAGAATGCTTTTTGGATAAACCGTCAGCATTGAAAAACCCTACTCTAAGGGACCTAGGTTTGACTCTACCTTTGGGTGTAACATCCATTATGGGTTACATTTAAAAGTGGACAGGGACATGCCTATCTTATGGGCTTGGATAGCCGCCTCGAACATGAGGGCGGGATTGCCTTCGGCGGCTCTGAGTAGGTTGGCTACTCTAGAAACTTCGTCGAAGTCTATTACTCCGAGGAAGCGCGACACTAGAGAGTAGTCGCTTAGAGAGGACTGGGAGGCTTGTGTGACCTGCGGGGCGGGAGGCGAGGGAGGCGCGGGCCTTTGTACGGGCCTGGCGACAGGGGCTTGGTAATTGGGAGGGCTAGGTGCCACTTGAGAGGTATTACGTACCCAGGGTACGTTAATAAGGGGAGGGATAGTCTGCGGGGACTTTGTTAGGGCCGGGAAGTTGGCCAGAGATTGGTCTGGCACGGCTGGGCGGACTTGGGAGTTAATGGGGGCTGGACGGGCCCTCCAGGAGAGTTGGCTCTGAGCCGGGGCGCGACTGGGGCGCTGGGACTTAGGGGCTTTGGGGCAACCGCGGTAGTTTGCGGGATGACCCGTTTCTCCGCAGAGCACGCAGCTTGGAGGCTCCGTGCACTGAGAGAGGTCTTTAGGGCGGGGGCAATCAGCCGTGCCGTGATCGCCCAGGCACTTGACGCACCTGGGGGTCGCGAAGCAATTGCGGGCAGAGTGCCCGTAGAGTTGGCAGCGATGACACTGCCCTATGGTGCCCCTTTTGTGAGGGGCTTCGACGGTGATACCAGAGAGCTGGCACACCGTCTTGATGTTGAAAATGGCCTTGCCGGCGGGCGAATGCTCCAAAACGGCAAGAACCATATCATAGGGGGCGTGAGAGCGACCGCGATGCATGCGGTGCACTTCCATGATGGGAAGGTTTTGGGCCTTTAGATCGGCCTGGACGTCGGAGGTTGAGACCTCCTTTGGGACTCCCTTCACGACTACACGAAGCAGCCGATCCTCAGGGAGGGCGTAGGTGTGGAAGGATACTTTCATATCCTTCAAGAGAGAAGTTAAACGACGATGGTCGTTTGAAGTCTGCACGGAGACTTTAATTCCCGTTGAGGTGGTACGGGCTGATAGGTAATTAATACCTAGAGAGTTGCAGCGCTTGGATACATCGATCCAAAGCGCTTTATTCTGAATAAACAGGGGCGGTGGGGAAGGCTCTTTCCTCTGGGAAGAGGTAGAGCTAGTTGGGTTGGTGGTCTTAGCCGATGCCGCGGAGGTCGCGGGCTTACTAGGTATCGCGCGTGTCGCCACAGGGACTGAGGGCGTTAGCGGGATATTGCGGGGCGCGGGGGCCTCGCAGGTCATCATTGGCATGGGTGGGGACTCAGGCGAGTCATTTTGCTTCTTAGAAGGAGGGGCCGAAGCGGTTTTAGCGCGTTTAGCACGCTTTTTACCGACAACGGTAGTGAAATCCTCATCTGAGGATGAGGTAGAGGTGGAGTCCTCGTCTGGGGAGGTCTCGGCCGCGACCTCCATGGCGCATTCTAGTGCGTCATCGGGGGTCGCAGAAGAGGGCCCAGTTGAGGTGGGATCGGGAATGGGCTCGGGAGAGGCGTCCTGGGTATCCTCGTCATAGTAATCCCTGATTTCAGGAATTTCTGAGGCGAAGGAACGAAGTAAGCCTTCCTTGGCGAGAAGCTTTACGAGCTTCTCCAAAAGGGGAGAGTTTTGGTCGGTACGCGACATGGCGTCCGACCAAACAGCTATCTAATACTAACGTATTTTTACAGCACTTCAAACGCGTCGCGTTCCGCACAGAAGAAGTGCCAAGAAACTGTGCGGCAATCGCGCTACTTGTCCTAACACGTTTAGCCCCGGGTTGGGTGTTACCCAGGGATGTGTTTGTGTATGTATGCTCCCCGCCGGGGTAAGACGGGGAGGGTGAGTACTTAATTAATGAGCCCTAAGCTTGTATCCGCCTCGCCAATCTTATTGTGCGAAGTGGTTCCTAACTGCCTCAAGTGCAGAGGGTAGCTCCGAGCGGATGCTCCGAACGCCCAAACAACACAAGAGGGATGGGATGGTAGGGAAAGGGTAGGGTTGGGAAGGAGATGATTGCCGTCGACTAGGAGTTCCCCCAAGGCCGGTGGTGACAATCCCAGCCGAGTTTAGCGTTGCCCAAAAGGGGCAAAGCCGGTGTCTCGGGTCCACACCCAACAGGTTTCGTAATGGCACCGTTAGGTATCAGCCTGTTGACCACAAAAATAGTGGATTTAATCGCAAGAACGTTAAGTTAGTCGCCTTGAAAAAGGCAACTAAAATAACTGCCCGGGCTAGCAACGGACTTAATCCGTTACTAACTGGGCGAAGAATGTGCGCGCAGGCGACACAAAGCCGCCGCGAACACAAAGGCGGCGCCGACAAAGGCGCGCGGGAACAAAGGAGCGGAGCGGGCGGCAGCGGATGCGAGCGTCTGCTCGCTGTGGCGGCTGGATGCGAAGTGTCTCTTTTTTTGATTTTCTAGCCTCGGCGTATTATAAATATTTATTCGACGGCGACGGTCGCACGTAGTGGGGAATGGAAAGAGCGAGAGAGAGGGGACGACGATTCGATGCGATGCCGGGACGCAAGCGGGCAGGCAGGCGCAGGCGGGCGCTTGAATTTTTTCAAAATCTTCAAAGAGCGACAAGGACGGGCGTCTAGCCTGCCTGTACGGTGTTCCGTCTCTCTCTCACGCACACTCATCTGCCGTCTGTCTGTCTCGCTCTATTTAATTATATTTTTATTAAATAGGAATAATAAGAGTCGGGCAGTCGGGCGGATCGATAATGTTGGTGAAAAATTGGAAGAAAGAAAAATATTTAGTGCATATATGGATGCATATGAATATCGTTTAGAGAAGAAGACGTGTGCTTTAAAATGAATATTATCGTTGTTTACTCACTTAACTAACTGGATTAGATACACCTACATCGAATTATTTTATTTCCTGAATCAAGGAAGGAAGGAAGAAAAGAAATGAAAGGAAAGGAAAGGATCAAGCTGAAACAGGACTCAGTCACCTGGCTGGCCTTTGTTGTTTATGACTCTTTTGACTCTCGTTCGTTATGAAACTAGTGTCCCAATATTGGGACACATTCAGAATGATATGTTAGCCCTGAAAAGGGCTTTTTGAAAACATTCGACGGTCGCTGCAACCGCAGCAGCAGCCGCGCGGTGTCCGGCGCGCCTTCCTTTGTTTCGTTGCGTTGCTCAGCATTGCATTGCATTGCACTGCACTGTAACTGTAACTGTATGGGCGTTGCGTGCGGTTAGCTTGATAGTGTACACTGTTCCACTTCTTGGCTTGGTTTACTGGATGGTTCGGTTCGATCGTCGCGTCGTCGTATTCAAAAAATACGTACGAACGCAGGAACGCAATAGAGGCACTGATAGAAAAATATCAATATCACTATAACCCGAACCGAGATCCATTCAACCATACCAGACAGCAACGAACAGAACCACCACAGAACTAAACCACAGAACAGAACAGCACAGCACTTTTGCTTCGCTTCGCTTTGCGTGCAACTAGCACTGGTGAGGCGAGCACGGCACGCGACACGGCAGGTCGATCACGTCGTCACGCCTGATGCGTCTATGGTGTTGGTGCGTTTACTTCTTAGACGCGGCGGCCTTCTTTGCTGCCGGCTTCGACTTTGGAGCGGCTGCCTTCTTGGGTTTTGGCGCCTTTGGCTTCTTAGTCGGGGGCTTCGCGCTCTTCTTCGCCTTGGGAGCGGCGGCGGCCTTCTTGGCGGCGGGCGCCTTCTTCGGTGCCGGCTTCTTCTTGGCTGCGGCCGCCTTCTTGTCCTTTGTCGCGGGCTTCGCCTTGCTGGGGGAGGAGGCGGCGGCTGCTGGTGCCTTCTTCGCCCTGCCGGCGGCGGGGGCGGCGCTCTTCTTCGCCTTGGCGGCGGCAGCTGTGGCCGCGGGCTTCCTCACCGCACCACTGGCGGGCTTCTTGGATGCTGCAGATTTTGATTCCAACTTGAAGCTGCCCGAAGCGCCCTTGCCCTTGGTCTGGATCAGAGCGCCACTCTCGACGGCACTCTTCAGATACTTCCTTATGAACGGTGCCAACTTTTCAGCGTCAACCTTGTACTGAGCGGCGATGTACTTCTTGATCGCCTGCAGGGAGGAACCGCTGCGCTCCTTCAGCTCTTTGATTGCGCTGTTCACCATTTCAGATGTCTTCGGGTGAGTAGGCTTCGCTTTCGGCTTCTTCGCGCCGGAGGCGGTCGCCTTCGGTTTCTTCGCTGGAGTTGCCGGGGCGGGTGCCTCTGATGCTACAGCTGTGTCTGCCATTTTTTGGTTTTAGGTTCAATTGATAACAAAGCAAACGAACGACAATATACGTGGTGTACGTAGTAGGTTGATTAAAAACTACTACTACTACTGGTTCTCTTCGCCTCTAGGGCGGTGCGGGCCTCGAACTAAAGTTCTCGCCCGAGTGGTCAACACGCGGGGGGTGCCCCCCCGCGGTACTCTTACCGGTAAATGTATTTACCATCTTGGTGTTTTTACAGTTCCCTTGCTACGCAATGCGCCGCCCTCAGCGCGGTCAAGCCCGCCGAGTGAGACCCATGAGGGAGGCCCGGCGAACGACCTGCGAGCAGGCGGCGTCTGACGAGGTATTCGGGTGCAAGGGAACTGTAATTAGGGTGTGTCAAATCCGGTGGTTTTGCCTTGGCGAGGCCAGGCCTCAAGCCAAAGGCGGGTTGTCTTCTCTGGGTACCCGGCGAGCTCGGGATCGAGCTCGAGCCGGGGCTTGGATTGTCGTGGCAGTGGTGCGTCTCAGGCGAGGAAGAGGTCCACTCGAGCCTGAGACGAGACGGAGCGCAGGCCTAGGGCAGCCTGCGGGTGGTGGCGATGGTCCGGGAGCGCTTGGAGGCGCCTCCGTGGGGCTGGTGGCCGTCAGTAACGCCCGTGGTGTCGGGCGCTTCATTGCTTCGGGTGGTCTGGCGTGCAGCGGTGCCAACTGGCTCAGGTGCGGGTGCGGTCCGTGGTCGGCGCGGTCGAACATACGACGCGCAAGTCGGACCACGAACTCGCCGATGGGCTGCACGCGGAGGTCCCGAGCAATGACGTCATTTCTGACGTAACGCCCAGCCCCCGTGAGCGTGCGGAGTGCCTTATTCTGCACCACCTGCAGACGCTTCCTCTGGGCCTGTGAGCAGAGGGCGTACCAGGCGGGTGCTGCGTAAGTGAGCCGCGGGCGAATGTACGTCTTATAGACGCCCACCTTCGCCCGCAGCGGCAGTCTGGATGTTAAAACGGGGCGTAGCATCGCGCCCGCCATCTTGGCGGAGTTGACGGCGCGCGTCACCTGCTGCGTCATGTGCAGTTGGCGGTCGATGTTGCAGCCCAGGTATGTGACCGTGGGCTGCCAGGCGATCGGCTGCCCCCGCAGAGTGAGCTCGGCTGGGAGCTTCCGTTTGGTGGTGAGGATGGCGGTCGTCTTGGCCACGTTCACCGCAGTCCTCCAGTCGTCGAGCCAGGCAGGCAGCAGGTCTAGCAGCTTCTGCATGCGAGCTGCCGCCACGTCCTGGCTTCTGGAGGAGGCGAAGAACGCGCTGTCGTCGGCGTATAACGCCAACGTCACGCCCTCAAGCGACGGGATATCGTCGGTGTACAACGCGTACAGCGCGGGGGAGAGCACACTCCCCTGCGGGACTCCTGCGCGGACCGGGTGCGTTGGGGAGTCATTGTCCTCGACCGAGACGTAGAAGCTACGACCGTCGAGGAACGCTGCTATCACGGCGATCATGGCTGGCGGCATCTCCGTGGCCAGGAGTTTGTACAGCAGGCCGGGGTGCCAAACTCGATCGAAGGCCTTCTCGATATCGAGAAAGACCCCGACCGTGCAGTGGTCCCTGTTCCTGGCCTCAGCGAGCTCATGGAGGATGCGTGTGAGCTGGAGCGTCGTAGAGTGGCCGCTGCGGAACCCGAACTGCTCGTTCCTCGGCTTGAGGAACGGGCCTATTCTCCGCAGCAGCAGACGCTCGAACAGCTTGGCAATGTGTGACAGCAGCGTTATGGGTCGGTAGCTCGACGGCAGACGTCTGTCCTTGCCGGGCTTCGGGAGGACAATGACTTTGCCGGTTTTCCAGCTGGCCGGGAAGTGTTGGGTGCGCAGGATGGCGTTGTACACCCTCGTGAGGGCAGTCAGGCCCCTACGCGGCAGGTGTAGGAGGGCAGCGGTGGGTATTCCGTCCGGCCCTGGGGCCTTCCGCCTGGGCAGGCGGAGGACCGCCTTCCGC
This sequence comes from Udea ferrugalis, assembly GCA_950022985.1. NCBI lineage: Eukaryota > Metazoa > Arthropoda > Insecta > Lepidoptera > Crambidae > Udea > Udea ferrugalis. Next base: position 3,970,050 of record OX465545.1, read on the forward strand.
AGCTCAGACGGAGAGATGAAGTCATCTCCCCGGAGCGGCGGTGTTGGGGCGGACAGGAAGTCGTTCACCCTGGCGACGACTGCGGCGTGATGATCAGCGGCTTGGGCGGCGGCTGGGTGCGGCTGGAACTGCACCTCAAGGTGCTCAGCCAGCACTTTAGCCCTTGTGGGTGCAGCGAACTGCGGGTTACCCGCACTGTCCGTGAGCGGGCAGACAGGCAGCTTGGTGTTGGTTAGCTGCCTGTTAAGCTTGAATAGCTCGGCTGGGTCCTCGGTGGCGCGGTCTATGCGCTCCTCCCAGGAGGCGCCTCTCCACGCCTGGATGTTCAGGCGGAGCTTGGCAGAGGCTGCGTTGAGCTCACGCTTCACGCGCGGGCAGCGAGTGCGCGCCCATAGGCGCCTCAAACTGCGCTTATGGCGGAGCTCTGCTTGCAACCTCGCCGGTAGCTCGCCTCGGCGCTGGGAGTTTGAAGGTGGCAGGGTGGCAGCGGTCTGGGCGTTTATGATGCTGGCCACAACATGGTTAGTGGCGGCTTCAACCTCGTCGGCAGTTGCGAGGGAGCCGCTCACTTTGAGATGTTGTAGCGCAGCACCATACGCGACCCAATCGATTTTGGGGCGCGGTTGTCGGGGCAGAGTAACGTCGGCGCCGAGTGCCACGGTGATGAGTATCGGGAGATGCTGTGTGTCGACGTCATACAGCACCTCGACCGATACTGGGCTGGAGATGCCCTGGGCCAGGGCTATGTCCAGCACTGTAGCTCGGTGCGCGGCTAGGGTAGGGATGTGTGTGGGGGCCCCAGGCCCCAACACCTCGATGTCCCGCTGCGTGCAGGCGTCACGTAGTTTGCGGCCGGCCGGCGAGTTCGAATGCGAGCCCCAACTCGTGTGTTGCGCATTCAGATCGCCGGCCAACAGCGTTGGAGTGCCGTCGAAGACCCCGTCCAGGTCTGCGGCGAGTATGTGGGGGCTAGGCGGGCGATAGGCCGCGAATAGTCGCAGCTCGCCCTGCGCGGTGTTGATTTTCACCCCGGTGGACCTCATATAGGCGTACTCCGGCGGCTGTAACTCCGCGTGTATGACGTCGCGGCGGACGAGAACTGCGACTCCCCTGTATGGGAAGCCTGCCGCCGACAACTCGTCTCGCCGATACACGTGGTAGTTAGCCAGCCGGAATACGGACGTCGGCCTGAGAAGAGTCTCGCCCAGGAGGATGACGTGTATGTCCTGCGACTGGGCGAGAAGGCGTAGCTCTTGATGGTGAGATCTGATGCCACCGGGGTTCCAATACACAACTCTCAACGAGAGCTCTGTGGAGGTGCCGCGCTGGCGGCTCGGTCGGCTATCGCTTGCTGCAGGGCGCTCGATAGCGCCGTGACGGGGTCGTCGCCCTGGATAATGGCGTTGAGGAGGGTCGACAGAACCAAAATCAATTTGTCTGTCTGTGTCCCCTCCCCGCTGGATGTACCGCCCGCAGGTACCTTTCTTGCCGCCGCTTTAGGCTGGCGACTTACTTCGGTAGCCTTGGTAGTCTCGGTTGTCGAGGCGGGGGCCATAGTGGCCGTGGTGGTCGTTTGGGTGAGCCCCGGCCCGCCCCTGGCGCGTTTCTCGCGCTGCGGCTTGGGCGGGGGTGGTGGTGGTGGTGCTGGGGCGGGGGTTGACGCGGCCGCCGGTTGGCTAGGCTGCCTCTTCCCTCTCCGGTTTCTGCGGCCGCGTTTACGCCTCCTCGGGGCCTCACCGCGGACCGTCGGTCCGTTCGCCGGCGGGGCCAGAGTAGCGCCTCTCTGCGGCTCAGGGAGGTCAGCAGTCGGCATCTGCCTGGCCTGTTGCTGACCTTTAGGCTTCGGTTTGGTGATTGGTAGGGGCGGCGATGGCTGCAGGCCCCTCTTCCGCGCCTCCCTGCGGAAGAACACACAGCGCCGATCGTTCGCTGGGTGGGCCTGGGCGCAGTTAGCGCACGTCGCCGGTTCCTCCCTCGGGCGGGTGCACTCAGCCGCTCTGTGGTCGCCCGCGCACCGCACACACTTAATGAGGCGGTGGCAGTTGCCCGAAGCATGGCCGAATGCTTGGCAACGGTGGCATTGGGGAGGGCCGCGTTGGCTCCTCCAGGTCTCAATAATGATGCCCCTCATGCCTAGGAGCTCATCCGTCGCATACAAGCGAGCGAGCTCCTGCTGGCCCAGGTGCACCAATTGCACATGGTGCAGGCATCCGGGGCGATCTCCCCGCGGTGGTATGGCCCTCACATGCGTTACCTCGAACCCGCGGAGACTGAGGGCGCGGGCGATCTCTTCCTGCGTCGTCTCGTTGGGGAGGCCGCGCACTGCGACTTTAGTTGGGCGCTCTTCTTCCGGCGCGAAGCTGAACCAGCTGATGGCTGGGTCTTTCGCAGCCGCCTCCGTGAGGTACCTTTGTACCACACGGTATTCATTGGCCGTTTTTGGCATGAAGCGCACGCCAGTTTTAAAGGCGCGCGCATTCGGTGGCTCTCCTAATTTCACTTTTAAATTCTCAAAGTGACTTACCCAGTTTGGTAGACGCTCAACCACTATAGGTGGGTAGCCTTTCTCCATCTCCTGGGTTGGCTGAGGCGTCGGCTGCGCGCCCGATGTGGGCGGCCTCGATGCGCTCGGTGGCGGCGGCGGCGATGCGGCTGCGGCGGCATAGGAAGGCTGCGCCGGGCCCGTTGGAGGCGGTGTTAACATCGACCTATATTGGGTCGAGTCGGTATTGGCCCTGGATTCGGGCTGCGGCGAAGTGCGCGCCGATCTGGGCATGGGCACTGGCGGTGTCGGAGAGCGTCGGGCGGCCTGATAGACTTCGTCTACGTCCGAGTTGGATAGCTCGGCTTCGTTGGAGTCCTCTTCCGTATAAAACTGCATGTGCTGGAATGCAGGTGGCGATGATGTGGAGCAGGGCGGAGGCGACCAGCAGACGCGCTTGTCGTCGCGGTCGCGGGCATCGTCCGGGCTCCGTTGGGAAACGGTGCGGGCCTGGGCACCCGGCCTAGGGTCCAGCCGAGGCATCGATCTACCAAGATCGATGCTCCGACCGCCCTGTACGGGAGGGGTCCTAACCCTCGTAGGCTGTGGTGGTGGCGTCGCTTTGTCCGGCGGGACGTAGCGGGGCGGGGAATTTTCGGACATTATTTATTTTACAAAAATAAATAATGATCCGAAAATAAGCGGGTGGTAGGTGGGTACACTGCCGGAGTCGCAGGCTATCCTGCTCACTCACTGCTCACTCTCAACCTATTTATCAAAATAGGTGAGGGTGACTCGCAAACAGCAGCGTCTGCACTCTTCACACACACTATGCGTCTCTGTCGCGGAATCGTTTCGGCACGAGAAGGGAACGGAAAAACGCGGCTCGACGTGGGTAGTCTCACACCGGCGATGCGCGAGGGAGACAAAACACCACGGAGCGGGCAGTCGATCACGTTCAATCCTCGAGGGACTCGGGGGTACCTTGCAAGCTCGACGCGCGGGCGGAGCTGTAAACAAGGGTAACCACGGGAGCGAAACGGTTTTTTTCAAAACCCCGCGCAAACGATTCGAAGCAGACTCAGCTATACCTTATAGAGAGCCTCGATGTCGCTAGACGTTTTCTCGTACGAACGCTTCGAACTTTTCACTAGCATGCATCTGAAAAAATTACCTTTTTACCTAATTGTATCATCAAATAACTTGTTAAATTCCACACCATTAATCTCTTTTAGTGAACCCAGGATCTGGTAGAATCATCTGCGTCATTGTCCTCACCCTATCCTCACTGGAACTGTTTATTTTCAACATTGACTACTAGACTCACCTCGGGTCATGTTTAAAAGTTATTTTTCTATTTTATTCATGTTATTATTAGTCTCTTTCGGACGAGAAATTAACTACGAATATACGAAGCCTCATACGCAACAGTTCAGACATAATATTGGATTATCTTGCGGCCAAATTTATCCAAGTTAACTGGACGGTCGTAAAACATGAACGCGCCGAACGAAACACGCCAAGAAACCCTAACAGTTGAGAACGTAAAATGTTTCAAAAATAATTCAATTTAAATTAATATCAAACACAAATCTATAAAGCGCACTATTCGACAGGTCACCACTTATACAGATAGACACTAATACAAAATAACTAAACCTCATTCAGAGTTGACGTGCGATAATCATGCACAGCGCGCAAACGTCCTTCCGACCGCACGAGGCGTATTTCAAAAAGCCCAGACGAGAATTGGCTAGCTAATCCAGCTCATTTTTTTAAATTCATCTCACAAAAATAACAATAATAACAACTTCGTTAAAATATAACCGTTGATTGACGTTAGTTAAAAAATAATAATGAAAAAACTTTTCTAACAGAGCAGATACAACTGAGAGGACGACGAAACGCTCATTTTCATATTCATTTCAGTATATTTGCTGACCGACTCTCATTTTCAATAATAATATTTATTTAATCTGTATTTTTTTTTTCAAACCTTGTTAAGTATTAGGTAATAACAAAAAAAAAAAAACCATAAGAATATTATCGTAATATCATAGCATAGGTAGAACTATCTATATAGAACGTAAGTAAGTTAAATTGATTCAATTACTTACAAAATAGTAAAAGTAGTAAGTTATTGAATATGCTATTAAGCGTTGCTATTTGTCGCTGCTACTGCTATATGCTATTGCTATATAATAAAAATAGCTAAATAGCGCTATAAGATATTTGACATTACTTACTTTTGAGGAAAGCTTGCGAAATGTTTGTTCAAATGAGTTGCTCGTGTTATAATAATTATGACGGGTAAATGTGCCCATGTAATATTTGTATTCGCATGCTATTTATTTTTGTATGAAAAAAAAAACTGCTTATATCATACGATATAAAATAATAATTTAAAGACTCATAATCTGTCGTTTGAAACAGTCATTAAAATAACGAAACTCTTGCGGCCCTGAAAAGGGCCTTTTTTGTGATTTATCAATCCCAACCAATGAAAATCAGCGTTGTCATAATAATAAATAACACGAAGATGATCATCGGGTCGGATCGGATATGTTCGGAGCGACACGTCCGCTTCCTAACCTCCGAAACCGTACAGGGTGCGTCCCTGACGTTTCAGAGCGTAGACAACGTCCATGGCGGTGACGGTCTTCCTCTTGGCGTGCTCGGTGTAGGTGACAGCGTCGCGGATCACGTTCTCTAGGAACACCTTCAGCACACCGCGGGTCTCCTCGTATATCAGACCGGAGATACGCTTCACACCACCCCTGCGAGCGAGACGGCGAATGGCGGGCTTCGTGATACCCTGGATGTTGTCACGGAGTACCTTCCTGTGACGCTTGGCTCCACCTTTTCCCAATCCCTTGCCTCCCTTACCGCGACCGGTCATCTTGAACTTGTGTTAAGTGAGTGAGAGAAAACTTGAAAGTTTACAAGTACGCGTACCGCAGCGAGTCGCGTCGAGCAGCTTACTATGAAAAACGTTTTTTTTTTTTTTTTTTTTTTTTTTTTTTTTTTTTTTTTTTTTTTTTTTGAATTGACTAGCTGTTAGTCCAAGGTATGACTTTCACAGCTTTACCGGGCAATGGGGTGAGCGGAAGGCTCACAACCCCTAGCAGTTAAGTAACAGGCCTAAGGGTGCCCCCAGGGGGGGCCGAGCCTCGGCTTAGGGCGTTACTGGGACTAGGCAATCTAACGTAAGTTTGGGGAGAGAAGCGGCCGGGGACGTGCCGGTACCGCGAAGCATGACTAAAAGGTTGGGGCCGCGACGCGCGTCCACGCCGGCGTGGACGATATCTCGGTCGTGTAGAGTGTTGGCTTGGCGCGAGCTGTTTGGCGGAGGCGATAAATAGGGTGATGGGATCGTCAGGCTCGATAGTAACGTGTCTAGGACGACGTAGCTTTCGGCCGTTCTTTCCAGAAAGAGATTTAGGGACATAGTTGGAGGCTTGGACTACTAAGGGGTTTGGGTGGGTCATGGTAGAGTCGAAGAATTGGGAGGACAACTGTTTTAGATACTGCTGGATGGTAGGCAGCTCTAAGTCTAAGTGGAGATTTTCATTGCGTAAGAACCAAGGGGCACCCGTGGCCTTGCGCATGAACCTATTCTGAATGGACTGTAGCTTGTAGATATGGGTGGAAGCGGCGTGTGCGAACACGGGGCTAGCATAGGTCATGATGGGGCGAATACAAGACGTGTAAAGTCGCACCTTATTTCTAAGGGACAACTTACTACTCTTGTTAAGAAGACAATGGAGGCGGCCTAGGGCAAAGTAGGCGCGATTTCTAACTATTTTAATGTGGTCTCGGAAGCACAAACTACGGTCAAGGTGGACGCCTAAGTAGCGAACTTTCTTTTCCCAGGGAATAGATTGTTCGAACATAGTGATATTGGGTGGTGGGTCTCTACTGTGACCGCCCCTTTGGAAGAGGATAGCGGCACTTTTGTCAGGATTGACTTCTATTCTCCATTTCCTAAACCACTCGCCGATGGTATTGGCGGCGTTTTGGAGAGATTTGAGAATGGGTTCCAGTCTGCGGTGCGTACAGTAGAGAGCTGTATCGTCCGCAAAAAGGGCTATCTTAACAGGTGCGCGAGAGCGCTTAAAAGTTGGGAGATCGCTAGTGAACAGCGTAAACAGAATGGGCGAGAGAACGGAGCCTTGAGGGACTCCGGCTCTTATTGGGTGTGGTTGAGACAAAATCCCTTCCACTCTATAACGAAAAGTGCGATTTGCAAGGTAGTCTCGAATGATGAGCACGAGACGATCTGGGACACCAAGTAAATATAGCTTGTAAATCAAGCCATTGTGCCAGACCTTGTCAAACGCTTTCGCTACATCGAAAAAGAGGGCGCCGGTTTTGTGGGAGTTCCGCCTACCGAAACCGGTTAGGACGTGCTCGACTATGCGATGCACCTGCTGGACGCATGAGTGTTTGGGTCTAAAGCCAAACTGCTCGTCAGGAAGGAGGCTCTTGGACTCTACGTAGTCCTTGAGTCGTCTAAGGATGAGGCGTTCGTAAATTTTTCCTATGCAACTTAGGAGACTAATGGGGCGGTAACTAGTGGCCTCAGTTCGGGGTTTGCCTGGCTTGTGAATACCAATGACAATAGCTTCTTTCCACGCTTGTGGAAAGATGTTGTTACTCAAAGCTGCGTTGAATATCGCAGTGAGAACTATAAAAAGAGGAGTGGAGAAGTGCTTAAGCACTTTATTGGATATCCCGTCAGAGCCTGGTGCTTTTCGGGGGTGGAGGTCCTTGACGATAGTTTGAACTTCCTCAACCGTAATACTAGCTAGAGGAGGATCGGAGGGGGGGAGGCTTGCCCTACGTGCGACTTCAGAGTCGACTAGCGAGACATGTTCGGGATCTACTGGGAGGGTACTGGGAGAGCATTGCGCTTCTAAGCTGTCTGCGAGGCATTCAGACTTTTCACAGTCATCGAAAGCCAGGGGCAGATTGGGTCGGGATAAGGGTGGCATCGGGGAAACCGTATCAGACTTTAGCTTACGGGCGAGTTGCCAGAAAGCTAGGTGGGAGGGCTCTAAACTACCTATCATCTCATCCCACTGGGAGTTCCGAAACTCGCTTATACGGAGCTTTACGTCCCTCTGTAAAGACCGTAAGCGACGACGGTTAGCGTCAGTGGGATATGAGTCATAAGCTCGGGTGGCTGCGTTCTTCTCCGTCAACAGCGCACGTACATCAGGCGGCAGGTTCCAGCGTTGGTGACCCAACACAGGGACCCGCCGTGAGCAGTCCTCCACGACTCTCTGTACATGACTGGTAACGGAGTCGATTGCACCTACTGTGTCTTGGACGGAGGTTAAGTCTCCGGAAACTAAGTTTAATAATGGGTTTGGAATAGACTTGAGGCTGTGGCCCAGTCGATTCCAATCCACTATCACTTTTTCAGGGGCAGGGGAGCCTGTGTCTGGGGGGCCTATCCGGGGAATGAGCTCTAAGATCACAGGTCTATGGTCTGAGTCGAGCTCGTGATGCACTTCTATAGAAGATAAACGTAGGTTTATATTCTTCAGAAGTGCTATATCGAGCACGTCAGGTCTATGGCCTTCAATTTTAGGGAAATGGGTGGGACTCATGGGAGCAATGATATCGAAGCCAATTAGACTCGCTTGCATCTCAAGCAGAGTGCCACGTGAGTTTGTAGAATTACAATCCCACGAGCCACTCTTAGCGTTCAAGTCGCCTGCCAGAATAACCGAGCTATCGATATTCATTATAGTCTGAAGGTCACGAGAGGTAAGGGTTTTACTACTCCCGGTTTTATTTGGCCCTACATATGCAGAGACAATGGTAATAGGTCTGTGACCAGTCATACCGAGGCGGCAGACAGAGGTCTCCAACCATTCGAGATTAGGAGGAGGGTCTATGGGCGTGCAATGCAAAGATCGTTTATAATAAATTAAGGTGCCACCCTTTTGGGATATCCTATCGTTACGGACAATGTTATAATTCGCTATTCGGGGATTTCGCCTAGAGGGCTTAAGGAAAGTTTCCTGAACTAGAAAAATATCTATTTGGTGGGTCTTGAGAAATTCAGCTACTAGATAATGCTGTTTGGCTAAGCCGTCAGCATTGAAAAACCCTACTCTAAGGGACCTAGGTTTGACTCTACCTTTAGGTGTAACATCCATTATGGGTTACATTTAAAAGTGGACAGGGACATGCCTATCTTATGGGCTTGGATAGCCGCCTCGAACATGAGGGCGGGATTGCCTTCGGCGGCTCTGAGTAGGTTGGCTACTCTAGAAACTTCGTCGAAGTCTATTACTCCGAGGAAGCGCGACACTAGAGAGTAGTCGCTTAGAGAGGACTGGGAGGCCGATGTGACCTGCGGGGCGGGAGGTGAGGGAAGCGCCTGCCTTTGTACGGGCCTGGCGACAGGGGCCTGGTAATGGGGAGGGCTAGGTGCCACTTGGGAGGTATTACGTACCCAGGGTACGTTAATAAGGGGAGGGATAGTCTGCGGGGACTTTGTTAGGGCCGGGAAGTTGGCCAGAGATTGGTCTGGCACGGCTGGGCGGACTTGGGAGTTCATGGGGGCTGGACGGGCCCTCCAGGAGAGTTGGCTCTGAGCCGGGGCGCGACTGGGGCGCTGAGACTTAGGGGCTTTGGGGCAACCGCGGTAGTTTGCGGGATGACCCGTTTCTCCGCAGAGCACGCAGCTTGGAGGCTCCGTGCACTGAGAGAGGTCCTTGGGGCGGGGGCAATCAGCCGTGCCGTGGTCACCCAGGCACTTAACGCACCTGGGAGTAGCAAAGCAGTTGCGGGCAGAGTGCCCGTAGAGCTGGCAGCGATGACACTGCCCTATGGTGCCCCTTTTGTGAGGGGCTTCGACGGTGATACCAGAGAGCTGGCACACCGTCTTGATGTTGAAAATGGCCTTGCCGGCGGGCGAATGCTCCAAAACGGCAAGAACCATATCATAGGGGGCGTGAGAGCGACCGCGATGCATGCGGTGCACTTCCATGATAGGAAGGTTTTGGGCCTTTAGATCGGCCTGGACGTCGGAGGTTGAGACCTCCTTTGGGACTCCCTTCACGACTACGCGAAGTAGCCGATCCTCAGGGAGGGCGTAGGTATGGAAGGATACTTTCATATCCTTCAAAAGGGTCGTAAGACGACGATGGTCTTTTGCGGTTTGGACGGAAACTTTAATTCCCGTTGAAGTGGTACGCGCCGATAGGTAATTAATACCTAAAGAGTTACAGCGCTTGGATACATCGATCCAAAGCGCTTTATCTTGGATAAATAGAGGAGGTGGGGTAGGCTCTTTCCTCTGGGAAGAGGTAGAGCTAGTTGGGTTGGTGGTCTTAGCCGATGCCGCGGAGGTCGCGGGCTTAGTAGGGATCGCGCGTGTCGCCACAGGGACTGAGGGCGTAAGCGGGATATTGCGGGGCGCGGGGGCCTCGCAGGTCATCATTGGCATGGGTGGGGACTCAGGCGAGTCATTTTGCTTCTTAGAAGGAGGGGCCGAAGTGGTTTTAGCGCGTTTAGCACGCTTTTTACCGACAACGGTAGTGAAATCCTCATCTGAGGATGGGCTAGAGTCCTCGTCTGGGGAGGTCTCGTCCGCGACCTCCATGGCGCATTCTAGTGCGTCATCGGGGGTCGCAGAAGAGGGCCCAGTTGAGGTGGGATCGGGAATGGGCTCGGGACAGGCGTCCTGGGTGACCTCGTCATAGTAATCCCTGATTTCAGGAATTTCTGAGGCGAAGGAACGAAGTAAGCCTTCCTTGGCGAGAAGCTTTACGAGCTTCTCCAAAAGGGGAGAGTTTTGGTCGGTACGCGACATGGCGTCCGACCAAACAGCTATCTAATACTAACGTATTTTTACAGCACTTCAAACGCGTCGCGTTCCGCACAGAAGAAGTGCCAAGAAACTGTGCGGCAATCGCGCTAATTGTCCTAACACGTTTAGCCCCGGGTTGGGTGTTACCCAGGGATGTGTTTGTGTATGTATGCTCCCCGCCGGGGTAAGACGGGGAGGGTGAGTACTTAATTAATGAGCCCTAAGCTTGTATCCGCCTCGCCAATCTTAATGTGCGAAGTGGTTCCTAACTGCCTCAAGTGCAGAGGGTAGCTCAGAGCGGATGCTCCGAACGCCCAAACAACACAAGAGGGATGGGATGGTAGGGAAAGGGTAGGGTTGGGAAGGAGATGATTGTCGTCGACTAGGAGTTCCCCCAAGGCCGGTGGTGACAATCCCAGCCGAGTTTAGCGTTGCCCAAAAGGGGCAAAGCCGGTGTCTCGGGTCCACACCCAACAGGTTTCGTAATGGCACCGTTAGGTATCAGCCTGTTGACCACAAAAATAGTGGATTTAATCACAAAATGTTAAGTTAGTCGCCTTGAAAAAGGCAACTAAAATAACTGCCCGGGCTAGCAACGGACTTAATCCGTTACTAACTGGGCGAAGAATGTGCGCGCAGGCGACACAAAGCCGCCGCGAACACAAAGGCGGCGCCGACAAAGGCGCGCGGGAACAATGGAGCGGAGCGGGCGGCAGCGGATGCGAGCGTCTGCTCGCTGTGGCGGCTGGATCAACCGCGCCTATGAAAAACGGGCCAAAACGCCATACTTATACGTTTGCGCCTTCCGAGCGGGGGGAGGGGCGAGGGCGGGGTGGAACCTATCTGTTGGAAAGAGACGCATGCATATCTATCTATCTCTCTCTCTCTCGTCTCAACTCAATCTCTTTAGTTCTTTAACTGAGAATGTGTTACAATGAGGCGATGGCTAAGTACCTACCTACGTATACATGCATACACAATGAATTTTTTTTTTCTTTTCTTCATTTGAAATAACATCATGTAAATAAATCACCGTGTCCGCTACACCTATCCAATGGAATATTGAATATTTGTAATATTATATAATATGTATAATATTCTTGAAAGTGTATTTATATATTATAAATATATATATACATATACATATATATATATATATATATATATATATATATACATATATATAATATGCGTGTGAATATATAAATATATGTATGTATTGCTGTCTCTTTCAGTCCCATAGAGAGTGTGAGGGACGGCACGAATCTGAAGTCGTGTGCAGCTCTAACTGCTAGAATTTTAACAGCTGCCTAAATTATTATTGTCATTTTTTCTTGTTACTATTATCTATGTAGGTACTTGTGAGGATAATTGTGGCATGACAGTTCATTTTTCGTAACTTAATCATCTTAAATTATTATAATAAAAATAAAAATAATATAGTAGGTAGTAGGTAGACTCAAATAATCATGTACGCATGAAATATTTTGCTCAGGACAAAATAGAATAATTTGCGGCCCTGAAAAGGGCCTTTTGGTTTGATTGTTTGTGCGAGTTGCAACAACACGCACGCACGACACGTTCGCTAGCTCGTCAACATCAGCTAACTAAGCGCGCTCTCCTCTGATCCTACGCGCCAGCTGGATGTCCTTGGGCATGATGGTGACGCGCTTGGCGTGGATGGCGCACAGGTTGGTGTCCTCGAAGAGACCGACCAGGTAAGCCTCGCTCGCCTCCTGGAGGGCCATGACGGCACTGCTCTGGAAACGCAGATCGGTCTTGAAGTCCTGAGCGATCTCACGCACCAGACGCTGGAACGGCAGCTTGCGGATCAAGAGCTCAGTGCTCTTCTGGTAACGACGGATCTCACGGAGAGCTACGGTTCCCGGCCTGTAGCGATGGGGTTTCTTGACACCGCCGGTGGCCGGTGCACTCTTACGAGCCGCCTTCGTGGCCAGCTGCTTACGCGGCGCCTTACCACCGGTGGACTTACGAGCAGTCTGCTTGGTACGTGCCATCGCGTGTCAGTTCAGTTAAGAGTTAGAGAGAAATTTTACAATTCAATGCGACCGTACGCCGTGAAGTGTCTGGACGATATAAAACCGCGCCTCTTTTTTTTTTTTTTTTTTTTTTTTTTTTTTTTTTTTTTTGAATTGACTAGCTGTTAGTCCAAGGTATGACTTTCACAGCTTTACCGGGCAATGGGGTGAGCGGAAGGCTCACAACCCCTAGCAGTTAAGTAACAGGCCTAAGGGTGCCCCCAGGGGGGGCCGAGCCTCGGCTTAGGGCGTTACTGGGACTAGGCAATCTAACGTAAGTTTGGGGAGAGAAGCGGCCGGGGACGTGCCGGTACCGCGAAGCATGACTAAAAGGTTGGGGCCGCGACGCGCGTCCACGCCGGCGTGGACGATATCTCGGTCGTGTAGAGTGTTGGCTTGGCGCGAGCTGTTTGGCGGAGGCGATAAATAGGGTGATGGGATCGTCAGGCTCGATAGTAACGTGTCTAGGACGACGTAGCTTTCGGCCGTTCTTTCCAGAAAGAGATTTAGGGACATAGTTGGAGGCTTGGACTACTAAGGGGTTTGGGTGGGTCATGGTAGAGTCGAAGAATTGGGAGGACAACTGTTTTAGATACTGCTGGATGGTAGGCAGCTCTAAGTCTAAGTGGAGATTTTCATTGCGTAAGAACCAAGGGGCACCCGTGGCCTTGCGCATGAACCTATTCTGAATGGACTGTAGCTTGTAGATATGGGTGGAAGCGGCGTGTGCGAACACGGGGCTAGCATAGGTCATGATGGGGCGAATACAAGACGTGTAAAGTCGCACCTTATTTCTAAGGGACAACTTACTACTCTTGTTAAGAAGACAATGGAGGCGGCCTAGGGCAAAGTAGGCGCGATTTCTAACTATTTTAATGTGGTCTCGGAAGCACAAACTACGGTCAAGGTGGACGCCTAAGTAGCGAACTTTCTTTTCCCAGGGAATAGATTGTTCGAACATAGTGATATTGGGTGGTGGGTCTCTACTGTGACCGCCCCTTTGGAAGAGGATAGCGGCACTTTTGTCAGGATTGACTTCTATTCTCCATTTCCTAAACCACTCGCCGATGGTATTGGCGGCGTTTTGGAGAGATTTGAGAATGGGTTCCAGTCTGCGGTGCGTACAGTAGAGAGCTGTATCGTCCGCAAAAAGGGCTATCTTAACAGGTGCGCGAGAGCGCTTAAAAGTTGGGAGATCGCTAGTGAACAGCGTAAACAGAATGGGCGAGAGAACGGAGCCTTGAGGGACTCCGGCTCTTATTGGGTGTGGTTGAGACAAAATCCCTTCCACTCTATAACGAAAAGTGCGATTTGCAAGGTAGTCTCGAATGATGAGCACGAGACGATCTGGGACACCAAGTAAATATAGCTTGTAAATCAAGCCATTGTGCCAGACCTTGTCAAACGCTTTCGCTACATCGAAAAAGAGGGCGCCGGTTTTGTGGGAGTTCCGCCTACCGAAACCGGTTAGGACGTGCTCGACTATGCGATGCACCTGCTGGACGCATGAGTGTTTGGGTCTAAAGCCAAACTGCTCGTCAGGAAGGAGGCTCTTGGACTCTACGTAGTCCTTGAGTCGTCTAAGGATGAGGCGTTCGTAAATTTTTCCTATGCAACTTAGGAGACTAATGGGGCGGTAACTAGTGGCCTCAGTTCGGGGTTTGCCTGGCTTGTGAATACCAATGACAATAGCTTCTTTCCACGCTTGTGGAAAGATGTTGTTACTCAAAGCTGCGTTGAATATCGCAGTGAGAACTATAAAAAGAGGAGTGGAGAAGTGCTTAAGCACTTTATTGGATATCCCGTCAGAGCCTGGTGCTTTTCGGGGGTGGAGGTCCTTGACGATAGTTTGAACTTCCTCAACCGTAATACTAGCTAGAGGAGGATCGGAGGGGGGGAGGCTTGCCCTACGTGCGACTTCAGAGTCGACTAGCGAGACATGTTCGGGATCTACTGGGAGGGTACTGGGAGAGCATTGCGCTTCTAAGCTGTCTGCGAGGCATTCAGACTTTTCACAGTCATCGAAAGCCAGGGGCAGATTGGGTCGGGATAAGGGTGGCATCGGGGAAACCGTATCAGACTTTAGCTTACGGGCGAGTTGCCAGAAAGCTAGGTGGGAGGGCTCTAAACTACCTATCATCTCATCCCACTGGGAGTTCCGAAACTCGCTTATACGGAGCTTTACGTCCCTCTGTAAAGACCGTAAGCGACGACGGTTAGCGTCAGTGGGATATGAGTCATAAGCTCGGGTGGCTGCGTTCTTCTCCGTCAACAGCGCACGTACATCAGGCGGCAGGTTCCAGCGTTGGTGACCCAACACAGGGACCCGCCGTGAGCAGTCCTCCACGACTCTCTGTACATGACTGGTAACGGAGTCGATTGCACCTACTGTGTCTTGGACGGAGGTTAAGTCTCCGGAAACTAAGTTTAATAATGGGTTTGGAATAGACTTGAGGCTGTGGCCCAGTCGATTCCAATCCACTATCACTTTTTCAGGGGCAGGGGAGCCTGTGTCTGGGGGGCCTATCCGGGGAATGAGCTCTAAGATCACAGGTCTATGGTCTGAGTCGAGCTCGTGATGCACTTCTATAGAAGATAAACGTAGGTTTATATTCTTCAGAAGTGCTATATCGAGCACGTCAGGTCTATGGCCTTCAATTTTAGGGAAATGGGTGGGACTCATGGGAGCAATGATATCGAAGCCAATTAGACTCGCTTGCATCTCAAGCAGAGTGCCACGTGAGTTTGTAGAATTACAATCCCACGAGCCACTCTTAGCGTTCAAGTCGCCTGCCAGAATAACCGAGCTATCGATATTCATTATAGTCTGAAGGTCACGAGAGGTAAGGGTTTTACTACTCCCGGTTTTATTTGGCCCTACATATGCAGAGACAATGGTAATAGGTCTGTGACCAGTCATACCGAGGCGGCAGACAGAGGTCTCCAACCATTCGAGATTAGGAGGAGGGTCTATGGGCGTGCAATGCAAAGATCGTTTATAATAAATTAAGGTGCCACCCTTTTGGGATATCCTATCGTTACGGACAATGTTATAATTCGCTATTCGGGGATTTCGCCTAGAGGGCTTAAGGAAAGTTTCCTGAACTAGAAAAATATCTATTTGGTGGGTCTTGAGAAATTCAGCTACTAGATAATGCTGTTTGGCTAAGCCGTCAGCATTGAAAAACCCTACTCTAAGGGACCTAGGTTTGACTCTACCTTTAGGTGTAACATCCATTATGGGTTACATTTAAAAGTGGACAGGGACATGCCTATCTTATGGGCTTGGATAGCCGCCTCGAACATGAGGGCGGGATTGCCTTCGGCGGCTCTGAGTAGGTTGGCTACTCTAGAAACTTCGTCGAAGTCTATTACTCCGAGGAAGCGCGACACTAGAGAGTAGTCGCTTAGAGAGGACTGGGAGGCCGATGTGACCTGCGGGGCGGGAGGTGAGGGAAGCGCCTGCCTTTGTACGGGCCTGGCGACAGGGGCCTGGTAATGGGGAGGGCTAGGTGCCACTTGGGAGGTATTACGTACCCAGGGTACGTTAATAAGGGGAGGGATAGTCTGCGGGGACTTTGTTAGGGCCGGGAAGTTGGCCAGAGATTGGTCTGGCACGGCTGGGCGGACTTGGGAGTTCATGGGGGCTGGACGGGCCCTCCAGGAGAGTTGGCTCTGAGCCGGGGCGCGACTGGGGCGCTGAGACTTAGGGGCTTTGGGGCAACCGCGGTAGTTTGCGGGATGACCCGTTTCTCCGCAGAGCACGCAGCTTGGAGGCTCCGTGCACTGAGAGAGGTCCTTGGGGCGGGGGCAATCAGCCGTGCCGTGGTCACCCAGGCACTTAACGCACCTGGGAGTAGCAAAGCAGTTGCGGGCAGAGTGCCCGTAGAGCTGGCAGCGATGACACTGCCCTATGGTGCCCCTTTTGTGAGGGGCTTCGACGGTGATACCAGAGAGCTGGCACACCGTCTTGATGTTGAAAATGGCCTTGCCGGCGGGCGAATGCTCCAAAACGGCAAGAACCATATCATAGGGGGCGTGAGAGCGACCGCGATGCATGCGGTGCACTTCCATGATAGGAAGGTTTTGGGCCTTTAGATCGGCCTGGACGTCGGAGGTTGAGACCTCCTTTGGGACTCCCTTCACGACTACGCGAAGTAGCCGATCCTCAGGGAGGGCGTAGGTATGGAAGGATACTTTCATATCCTTCAAAAGGGTCGTAAGACGACGATGGTCTTTTGCGGTTTGGACGGAAACTTTAATTCCCGTTGAAGTGGTACGCGCCGATAGGTAATTAATACCTAAAGAGTTACAGCGCTTGGATACATCGATCCAAAGCGCTTTATCTTGGATAAATAGAGGAGGTGGGGTAGGCTCTTTCCTCTGGGAAGAGGTAGAGCTAGTTGGGTTGGTGGTCTTAGCCGATGCCGCGGAGGTCGCGGGCTTAGTAGGGATCGCGCGTGTCGCCACAGGGACTGAGGGCGTAAGCGGGATATTGCGGGGCGCGGGGGCCTCGCAGGTCATCATTGGCATGGGTGGGGACTCAGGCGAGTCATTTTGCTTCTTAGAAGGAGGGGCCGAAGTGGTTTTAGCGCGTTTAGCACGCTTTTTACCGACAACGGTAGTGAAATCCTCATCTGAGGATGGGCTAGAGTCCTCGTCTGGGGAGGTCTCGTCCGCGACCTCCATGGCGCATTCTAGTGCGTCATCGGGGGTCGCAGAAGAGGGCCCAGTTGAGGTGGGATCGGGAATGGGCTCGGGACAGGCGTCCTGGGTGACCTCGTCATAGTAATCCCTGATTTCAGGAATTTCTGAGGCGAAGGAACGAAGTAAGCCTTCCTTGGCGAGAAGCTTTACGAGCTTCTCCAAAAGGGGAGAGTTTTGGTCGGTACGCGACATGGCGTCCGACCAAACAGCTATCTAATACTAACGTATTTTTACAGCACTTCAAACGCGTCGCGTTCCGCACAGAAGAAGTGCCAAGAAACTGTGCGGCAATCGCGCTAATTGTCCTAACACGTTTAGCCCCGGGTTGGGTGTTACCCAGGGATGTGTTTGTGTATGTATGCTCCCCGCCGGGGTAAGACGGGGAGGGTGAGTACTTAATTAATGAGCCCTAAGCTTGTATCCGCCTCGCCAATCTTAATGTGCGAAGTGGTTCCTAACTGCCTCAAGTGCAGAGGGTAGCTCAGAGCGGATGCTCCGAACGCCCAAACAACACAAGAGGGATGGGATGGTAGGGAAAGGGTAGGGTTGGGAAGGAGATGATTGTCGTCGACTAGGAGTTCCCCCAAGGCCGGTGGTGACAATCCCAGCCGAGTTTAGCGTTGCCCAAAAGGGGCAAAGCCGGTGTCTCGGGTCCACACCCAACAGGTTTCGTAATGGCACCGTTAGGTATCAGCCTGTTGACCACAAAAATAGTGGATTTAATCACAAAATGTTAAGTTAGTCGCCTTGAAAAAGGCAACTAAAATAACTGCCCGGGCTAGCAACGGACTTAATCCGTTACTAACTGGGCGAAGAATGTGCGCGCAGGCGACACAAAGCCGCCGCGAACACAAAGGCGGCGCCGACAAAGGCGCGCGGGAACAATGGAGCGGAGCGGGCGGCAGCGGATGCGAGCGTCTGCTCGCTGTGGCGGCTGGATCAACCGCGCCTATGAAAAACGGGCCAAAACGCCATACTTATACGTTTGCGCCTTCCGAGCGGGGGGAGGGGCGAGGGCGGGGTGGAACCTATCTGTTGGAAAGAGACGCATGCATATCTATCTATCTCTCTCTCTCTCGTCTCAACTCAATCTCTTTAGTTCTTTAACTGAGAATGTGTTACAATGAGGCGATGGCTAAGTACCTACCTACGTATACATGCATACACAATGAATTTTTTTTTTCTTTTCTTCATTTGAAATAACATCATGTAAATAAATCACCGTGTCCGCTACACCTATCCAATGGAATATTGAATATTTGTAATATTATATAATATGTATAATATTCTTGAAAGTGTATTTATATATTATAAATATATATATACATATACATATATATATATATATATATATATATATATATACATATATATAATATGCGTGTGAATATATAAATATATGTATGTATTGCTGTCTCTTTCAGTCCCATAGAGAGTGTGAGGGACGGCACGAATCTGAAGTCGTGTGCAGCTCTAACTGCTAGAATTTTAACAGCTGCCTAAATTATTATTGTCATTTTTTCTTGTTACTATTATCTATGTAGGTACTTGTGAGGATAATTGTGGCATGACAGTTCATTTTTCGTAACTTAATCATCTTAAATTATTATAATAAAAATAAAAATAATATAGTAGGTAGTAGGTAGACTCAAATAATCATGTACGCATGAAATATTTTGCTCAGGACAAAATAGAATAATTTGCGGCCCTGAAAAGGGCCTTTTGGTTTGATTGTTTGTGCGAGTTGCAACAACACGCACGCACGACACGTTCGCTAGCTCGTCAACATCAGCTAACTAAGCGCGCTCTCCTCTGATCCTACGCGCCAGCTGGATGTCCTTGGGCATGATGGTGACGCGCTTGGCGTGGATGGCGCACAGGTTGGTGTCCTCGAAGAGACCGACCAGGTAAGCCTCGCTCGCCTCCTGGAGGGCCATGACGGCACTGCTCTGGAAACGCAGATCGGTCTTGAAGTCCTGAGCGATCTCACGCACCAGACGCTGGAACGGCAGCTTGCGGATCAAGAGCTCAGTGCTCTTCTGGTAACGACGGATCTCACGGAGAGCTACGGTTCCCGGCCTGTAGCGATGGGGTTTCTTGACACCGCCGGTGGCCGGTGCACTCTTACGAGCCGCCTTCGTGGCCAGCTGCTTACGCGGCGCCTTACCACCGGTGGACTTACGAGCAGTCTGCTTGGTACGTGCCATCGCGTGTCAGTTCAGTTAAGAGTTAGAGAGAAATTTTACAATTCAATGCGACCGTACGCCGTGAAGTGTCTGGACGATATAAAACCGCGCCTCGTAGGATGTTGCCTTTTTATAGGGATCATGGAGGTGGGAGAGAGATAGAACACTTTATTTCTACAACTATCGTCTCGCTCGCACAGAGCGCAAGTCGCTGAAGGAATGTACCACGATTTCATAATAATGTAGCTTATAAGGTAGATGATAGATATAATTATGGTAGAAAGTTTAGACTTTTAGCAAAAAGAAAGTAATGTAAAATATGTTATAGCGTATGTAGCTATCTATGTAATATAGCAGCTATAGAATTAGCAATAGCAACCTCAAATAGCAACGTCAATAACGTAATACTAATATTATTATGTAAATTGTCAAATGAAAGTAACATTATTATTATTTTAACTTTTTAATTATTATTCGCTTTTCAGGAGGATCTACAATAACGCCAGGCAGGCGATGTAGGCGTTGGCGTTGCAGTGCGGCGTGCAAGCGGTCGGTCGGCACTTCTGGGAAAATCGCTTGGATATTGTTTCAGCGAATGGAGGTTAGGTTATTTTTTTTTTTCTTTCAGTTTTAAAATTAATACTAGTATGTATAAACAATTATTATAAAAAAAAAATAATAATAATAATATATCAATTTAATGTTTATGGATTATCTATTTGTAATATACCTTGGCAGTATTATATTATATTATCAATATTACCTATCTTTTTTTTTTTTTTTTTTCCCTCCATCTTGCTACGGGATGTCTGTTATATATATATATATATATATTTTTTGTGTGTTTGTGTGTAATTCTAATTGTTGACTCATTCTTTCGTATGAAACATATTAAAATATGAATAGCATTTTGTGGCCCTGAAAAGGGCCTTTTGGAGTATGTTGACTGACGAGGATGCGCAGAGCGGAGCAGTGATAGATCTGTCCGCCGCTGCAGCGTCCGTCGACGCGCACAACGTATTGTGTGTTTGCTCTCTCACTTGGAGCTGGTGTACTTGGTGACGGCCTTGGTGCCCTCGCTGACGGCGTGCTTAGCCAGCTCACCAGGCAGCAGCAGCCTCACTGAGGTCTGCACCTCCCTGGAGGTGATGGTGGAGCGCTTGTTGTAGTGAGCGAGGCGGGACGCTTCGGCGGCGATGCGTTCGAAGATGTCGTTCACGAAAGAGTTCATGATCGACATCGCCTTACTGGAGATACCGGTGTCGGGGTGCACCTGCTTGAGCACCTTGTAGATGTAGATGGCGTAGCTCTCCTTCCTCTTGTGCTTCTTCTTCTTCTTGTCGGTCTTAGAGATGTTCTTCTGGGCTTTGCCAGATTTCTTGGCGGCCTTTCCACTGGTCTTGGGCGGCATGTTGAATACAATGCACTTGTATAGTATGCGAGCGAGACAGACACTACCAGTCGACGGGGCGAACGGTAGAGTGTGATGCGGCCAACCGGGTATGCACTGGGTAGATATTAAAATGCCAACGCAGAACTAGCGACAGCGGGGTTGAGTGTAATGATCTCGATCCACCAATCGGAACGCCACTCGAGGCACGTTTCTAACCGTCGCGTCGCGTCCCCATCGTGTAAGCTGTGCCATGATCGCGGCGTTGGAGAGAGACGGCTAGATACAAGTTCCGTGCGTTAGAGCGAGAGGCGCATATCTCACCTTCCCTCTCGCTCTCGCTCGACCGAATTAAAACACCACTCAAAGTCATTAACGGCTACTTAAGTGAGAGCGAGATAAAAAATAATCTATGAAAATTTAATAAATAATATGCAATCTTTTTAGGTAGGTACCTACCGTATAGTTATTGTACACACATACAATACACATAAATAAATAATTTGTATGTAAGTTTGTTTAATAATTTGCGGTGTCGAAGGACACACAGGATGAACGGTGTTAAAATTTTCACTAGAATTATTCAGAAAAAAAAAAAAAAATACGTTTAAGAAAATAATAATTGGGTGTTTTTTAAATATTATAATATATATTCAATATTTATCATCATATTATAAAGAATTACTATTTTGAATACTCATGTGGTATTTATTATTGTGTGCATGTCTCGTGTGGGTAGGTAGGTAGGTAGGTAGGTTATTTTTATTTTGGGTGTTTTGAAAATATTATAATATATATTCAATATTTATCATCATATTATAAAGAATCACTATATTAAATACTCATGTGGTATTTATTATTGTGTGCATGTCTCGTGTGGGTAAATAGGTAGGTTATTTTTTGAAACGTAGTTTGACTCAATACTCTTATCGGTATGAAATTATTTATAAAAATAATTCAGAATAATTTTGCGGCCCTGAAAAGGGCCTTTTTGTTTGTTGATATATCGCGGCGCATCAAGCGTCGCACGATATATCGGAGGAAAAGAGAGATGTTGGCTCAGTTAATTTAAGAATCAAATTAAATTAAGCCTTCTTCTCAGTCTTCTTGGGCAGGAGCACCGCCTGGATGTTCGGCAGCACACCACCCTGGGCGATGGTAACACCGGAGAGGAGCTTGTTCAACTCTTCGTCGTTGCGTATCGCCAGCTGCAGATGTCTGGGGATGATCCTGGTCTTCTTGTTGTCACGGGCGGCGTTGCCGGCCAACTCCAACACCTCAGCCGCCAGATATTCCATCACGGCGGCCAGGTAGACAGGGGCGCCGGCACCGACGCGCTCTGCGTAATTACCCTTACGCAGCAGCCTGTGAATACGACCGACGGGGAACTGAAGTCCGGCACGGTTGGAACGGGACTTTGCCTTTCCCTTAACCTTGCCACCTTTACCGCGTCCAGACATGTTTGAATGGAGGTTTTAATTAACTTCACGTAAGCGTAAATGGACCGACACACACGCGGCGCGTCGACGAGCAGAGTGAGATATATTTTCTAGCCTTTTTTTTTTTTTTTTTTTTTTTTTTTTTTTTTTTTTTTTTTTTGAATTGACTAGCTGTTAGTCCAAGTTGTGACTTTCACAGCTTTACCGGGCAATGGGGTGAGCGGAAGGCTCACAACCCCTAACAGTTAAGTAACAGGCCTAAGGGTGCCCCCAGGGGGGGCCGAGCCTCGGCTTAGGGCGTTACTGGGACTAGGTAATCTAACGTAAGTTTGGGGAGAGAAGCGGCCGGGGACGTGCCGGTACCGCGAAGCATAACTAAAAGATTGGGGCCGCGACGCGCGTCCACGCCGGCGTGGACGATATCTCGGTCTTGTGGAGTGTTGGCTTGGCGCGAGCTGTTTGACGGAGGCGATGAAGCGGGTGATGGCATCATCGGGCTCTAGTGGGACATGTCTGGGACGACGATGTTTTCGGGACTTCTTGCCCTTAAGGGGCCTAGGGATATAATTAGAGGCTTGGACTACTAAGGGGTTTGGGTGGGTCATGGTAGAGTCGAAGAATTTGGAGGACAACTGTTTTAGATACTGCTGGATGGTAGGTAGATCTAAGTCTAAGTGGAGATTTTCATTGCGCAAGAACCACGGGGCACCCGTGGCCTTGCGCATGAACCTATTCTGGAGGGTCTGTAGCTTATGGATAGAGCGGGAGGAGGCGTGTGCAAACACGGGGCTAGCATAGGTCATGATGGGGCGGATACAAGACGTGTAAAGTCGAACCTTATTTCTAAGGGACAACTTACTACGCTTATTGATAAGACAGTGGAGGCGGCCTAGGACAAAGGCGGCACGATCGCGGACTTTTTTAATGTGGTCATGGAAGCTCAAACTACTGTCAAGTTGGACGCCTAAGTATCGAACTGTCTTTACCCAGGGAATAGGTTGTTCGAACATAGTGATTTCAGGGAGTTTGGGTGGGTCTTTATCGCGGCTCCTTTTGAAGAGGATAGCGGCGCTTTTGTCAGGATTGACTTCAATTCTCCACTTCCTAAACCAGTCACCGATTGTATCGGCGGCGGTTTGGAGAGAATTGAGAATGAAATCTAGTCTGGGGTGCGTACAATACAGAGCTGTATCATCAGCAAAAAGAGCTATCTTAATAGGTGCCCGAGGGCAATCAAAGGTTGGGAGATCGCTAGTGAACAGCGTAAACAGGATGGGGGACAAGACGGAGCCTTGAGGGACTCCGGCTCTTATGGGGTGTGGTTGAGACAGAATGCCTTCCACTCTGTAGCGAAAAGAGCGATTTGAAAGGAAGTCTCGAATGATGAGCACGAGACGATCTGGGACACCAAGTGTATATAGCTTGTAAATCAAGCCATTGTGCCAGACCTTATCAAACGCTTTCGCTACATCGAAAAAGAGGGCGCCGGTTCTGTGGCACTTTTGCCTACCAAAACCGGTTAGGACTTGCTCGACAATGCGATGCACCTGCTGGACGCAAGAGTGTTTGGGTCTAAAGCCAAACTGCTCGTCAGGAAGGAGGCTCTTGGACTCTACATAGTCCTTGAGTCGTCTAAGGATGATACGCTCGTAAAGTTTCCCTATGGAACTTAAGAGACTAATGGGGCGGTAACTAGTGGGTTTGGATCGGGGTTTGCCTGGCTTGGGAAAGCCAATGACAATAGCTTCTTTCCACGCTTGCGGAAAGATGTTGTTACTCAAAGCTGCGTTGAATATCGCAGTGAGAACTATAAAAAGAGGAGTGGAGAAGTGCTTGAGCACTTTATTGGAGATCCCGTCAAAGCCTGGTGCTTTTCGGGGGTGGAGGTCCTTGACGATAGTCTGAACTTCCTCGACCGTGACGCTAGCGAGAGGAGGATCGGAGGGAGGGAGGCTTGCCCTACGTGCGACTTCACAGTCGACTTTCAAGACATGGTCGTTATCTACTGGGAGGGTACTGGGGGAGCATTGAGCTTCTAAGCTATCTGCGAGGCATTCAGACTTTTCACAGTCATCGAAAGCCGGGGGCAGATTGGGACGGACTAAGGGAGGCATTGTGGAAATGGTGTCGGATTTAAGCTTTCGGGCTAAGTGCCAGAAGGCTTGATGAGAGGGCTCTAAACTACTAATCATCTCGTCCCACTGAGAGTTCCGAAACTCGCTTATACGGAGCTTCACGTCCCTCTGTAAAGACCGTAAGCGACGACGGTTAGCGTCAGTGGGATAAGAGTCGTAAGCGCGGGTGGCGGCGTTCTTTTCCGTCAACAGCGCACGTACATCAGGCGGCAGATTCCAGCGTTGGTGACCCAACACAGGGACCCGCCGTGAGCAGTCCTCCACGACGCTCTGTACGTGACTGGTGAGAGAATCGATCGCACCTACTGTGTCTTGGATGGAGGATAAATCTCCAGAAGCTAAGTTTAATAATGGGTTTGGAATAGACTTGAGGCTGTGGCCCAGTCGATTCCAATCCACTATTACTTTTTCAGGGGCAGGGGAGCCTGTGTCTGGGGGTCCTATCCGGGGGATGAGCTCTAAGATCACAGGTCTATGGTCTGATTCGCTGAGCTCGTGATGCACTTCTATAGAAGATAAACGTAGGTTTATATTCTTTAGAAGTGCTATATCGAGCACGTCAGGTCTATGGCCTTCAATTTTAGGGAAATGGGTGGGACTCATGGGAGCAATGATATCGAAGCCAATTAAGGTGGCCAGCGACTCGAGCACCCTGCCGCGTGGGTTTGTACAATTACAATCCCACGCGCCACTCTTGGCGTTCAAGTCGCCTGCCAGAATAACCGAGCTATCGAGATTCATTATGGTCTGAAGGTCATCTTTGGTAAGATCTTTAGCGTTATCGCGTTGCTTCGGCCCTAAATAGGCGGAGACAATGGTAATAGGGCTATGACCAGTCATACCGAGACGGCAGACAGAGGTCTCTAACCATTTGAGATTGGGAGGAGGGTCTAGGGGTGTACAATGCAAAGATCGTTTATAATAAATAAGGGTGCCACCCTTCTTGTTTGTTAACCTATCGTTACGGACCATGTTATAATTAGCTATTCTGGGATCCCGTTTAGAGGGCTTTAGGAAAGATTCCTGAACTAAAAAGAGATCTAATTGGTGGGTTTTGACAAAATCAGCTACTAAAGAATGCTTTTTGGATAAACCGTCAGCATTGAAAAACCCTACTCTAAGGGACCTAGGTTTGACTCTACCTTTGGGTGTAACATCCATTATGGGTTACATTTAAAAGTGGACAGGGACATGCCTATCTTATGGGCTTGGATAGCCGCCTCGAACATGAGGGCGGGATTGCCTTCGGCGGCTCTGAGTAGGTTGGCTACTCTAGAAACTTCGTCGAAGTCTATTACTCCGAGGAAGCGCGACACTAGAGAGTAGTCGCTTAGAGAGGACTGGGAGGCTTGTGTGACCTGCGGGGCGGGAGGCGAGGGAGGCGCGGGCCTTTGTACGGGCCTGGCGACAGGGGCTTGGTAATTGGGAGGGCTAGGTGCCACTTGAGAGGTATTACGTACCCAGGGTACGTTAATAAGGGGAGGGATAGTCTGCGGGGACTTTGTTAGGGCCGGGAAGTTGGCCAGAGATTGGTCTGGCACGGCTGGGCGGACTTGGGAGTTAATGGGGGCTGGACGGGCCCTCCAGGAGAGTTGGCTCTGAGCCGGGGCGCGACTGGGGCGCTGGGACTTAGGGGCTTTGGGGCAACCGCGGTAGTTTGCGGGATGACCCGTTTCTCCGCAGAGCACGCAGCTTGGAGGCTCCGTGCACTGAGAGAGGTCTTTAGGGCGGGGGCAATCAGCCGTGCCGTGATCGCCCAGGCACTTGACGCACCTGGGGGTCGCGAAGCAATTGCGGGCAGAGTGCCCGTAGAGTTGGCAGCGATGACACTGCCCTATGGTGCCCCTTTTGTGAGGGGCTTCGACGGTGATACCAGAGAGCTGGCACACCGTCTTGATGTTGAAAATGGCCTTGCCGGCGGGCGAATGCTCCAAAACGGCAAGAACCATATCATAGGGGGCGTGAGAGCGACCGCGATGCATGCGGTGCACTTCCATGATGGGAAGGTTTTGGGCCTTTAGATCGGCCTGGACGTCGGAGGTTGAGACCTCCTTTGGGACTCCCTTCACGACTACACGAAGCAGCCGATCCTCAGGGAGGGCGTAGGTGTGGAAGGATACTTTCATATCCTTCAAGAGAGAAGTTAAACGACGATGGTCGTTTGAAGTCTGCACGGAGACTTTAATTCCCGTTGAGGTGGTACGGGCTGATAGGTAATTAATACCTAGAGAGTTGCAGCGCTTGGATACATCGATCCAAAGCGCTTTATTCTGAATAAACAGGGGTGGTGGGGAAGGCTCTTTCCTCTGGGAAGAGGTAGAGCTAGTTGGGTTGGTGGTCTTAGCCGATGCCGCGGAGGTCGCGGGCTTACTAGGTATCGCGCGTGTCGCCACAGGGACTGAGGGCGTTAGCGGGATATTGCGGGGCGCGGGGGCCTCGCAGGTCATCATTGGCATGGGTGGGGACTCAGGCGAGTCATTTTGCTTCTTAGAAGGAGGGGCCGAAGCGGTTTTAGCGCGTTTAGCACGCTTTTTACCGACAACGGTAGTGAAATCCTCATCTGAGGATGAGGTAGAGGTGGAGTCCTCGTCTGGGGAGGTCTCGGCCGCGACCTCCATGGCGCATTCTAGTGCGTCATCGGGGGTCGCAGAAGAGGGCCCAGTTGAGGTGGGATCGGGAATGGGCTCGGGAGAGGCGTCCTGGGTATCCTCGTCATAGTAATCCCTGATTTCAGGAATTTCTGAGGCGAAGGAACGAAGTAAGCCTTCCTTGGCGAGAAGCTTTACGAGCTTCTCCAAAAGGGGAGAGTTTTGGTCGGTACGCGACATGGCGTCCGACCAAACAGCTATCTAATACTAACGTATTTTTACAGCACTTCAAACGCGTCGCGTTCCGCACAGAAGAAGTGCCAAGAAACTGTGCGGCAATCGCGCTACTTGTCCTAACACGTTTAGCCCCGGGTTGGGTGTTACCCAGGGATGTGTTTGTGTATGTATGCTCCCCGCCGGGGTAAGACGGGGAGGGTGAGTACTTAATTAATGAGCCCTAAGCTTGTATCCGCCTCGCCAATCTTATTGTGCGAAGTGGTTCCTAACTGCCTCAAGTGCAGAGGGTAGCTCCGAGCGGATGCTCCGAACGCCCAAACAACACAAGAGGGATGGGATGGTAGGGAAAGGGTAGGGTTGGGAAGGAGATGATTGCCGTCGACTAGGAGTTCCCCCAAGGCCGGTGGTGACAATCCCAGCCGAGTTTAGCGTTGCCCAAAAGGGGCAAAGCCGGTGTCTCGGGTCCACACCCAACAGGTTTCGTAATGGCACCGTTAGGTATCAGCCTGTTGACCACAAAAATAGTGGATTTAATCGCAAGAACGTTAAGTTAGTCGCCTTGAAAAAGGCAACTAAAATAACTGCCCGGGCTAGCAACGGACTTAATCCGTTACTAACTGGGCGAAGAATGTGCGCGCAGGCGACACAAAGCCGCCGCGAACACAAAGGCGGCGCCGACAAAGGCGCGCGGGAACAAAGGAGCGGAGCGGGCGGCAGCGGATGCGAGCGTCTGCTCGCTGTGGCGGCTGGATGCGAAGTGTCTCTTTTTTTGATTTTCTAGCCTCGGCGTATTATAAATATTTATTCGACGGCGACGGTCGCACGTAGTGGGGAATGGAAAGAGCGAGAGAGAGGGGACGACGATTCGATGCGATGCCGGGACGCAAGCGGGCAGGCAGGCGCAGGCGGGCGCTTGAATTTTTTCAAAATCTTCAAAGAGCGACAAGGACGGGCGTCTAGCCTGCCTGTACGGTGTTCCGTCTCTCTCTCACGCACACTCATCTGCCGTCTGTCTGTCTCGCTCTATTTAATTATATTTTTATTAAATAGGAATAATAAGAGTCGGGCAGTCGGGCGGATCGATAATGTTGGTGAAAAATTGGAAGAAAGAAAAATATTTAGTGCATATATGGATGCATATGAATATCGTTTAGAGAAGAAGACGTGTGCTTTAAAATGAATATTATCGTTGTTTACTCACTTAACTAACTGGATTAGATACACCTACATCGAATTATTTTATTTCCTGAATCAAGGAAGGAAGGAAGAAAAGAAATGAAAGGAAAGGAAAGGATCAAGCTGAAACAGGACTCAGTCACCTGGCTGGCCTTTGTTGTTTATGACTCTTTTGACTCTCGTTCGTTATGAAACTAGTGTCCCAATATTGGGACACATTCAGAATGATATGTTAGCCCTGAAAAGGGCTTTTTGAAAACATTCGACGGTCGCTGCAACCGCAGCAGCAGCCGCGCGGTGTCCGGCGCGCCTTCCTTTGTTTCGTTGCGTTGCTCAGCATTGCATTGCATTGCACTGCACTGTAACTGTAACTGTATGGGCGTTGCGTGCGGTTAGCTTGATAGTGTACACTGTTCCACTTCTTGGCTTGGTTTACTGGATGGTTCGGTTCGATCGTCGCGTCGTCGTATTCAAAAAATACGTACGAACGCAGGAACGCAATAGAGGCACTGATAGAAAAATATCAATATCACTATAACCCGAACCGAGATCCATTCAACCATACCAGACAGCAACGAACAGAACCACCACAGAACTAAACCACAGAACAGAACAGCACAGCACTTTTGCTTCGCTTCGCTTTGCGTGCAACTAGCACTGGTGAGGCGAGCACGGCACGCGACACGGCAGGTCGATCACGTCGTCACGCCTGATGCGTCTATGGTGTTGGTGCGTTTACTTCTTAGACGCGGCGGCCTTCTTTGCTGCCGGCTTCGACTTTGGAGCGGCTGCCTTCTTGGGTTTTGGCGCCTTTGGCTTCTTAGTCGGGGGCTTCGCGCTCTTCTTCGCCTTGGGAGCGGCGGCGGCCTTCTTGGCGGCGGGCGCCTTCTTCGGTGCCGGCTTCTTCTTGGCTGCGGCCGCCTTCTTGTCCTTTGTCGCGGGCTTCGCCTTGCTGGGGGAGGAGGCGGCGGCTGCTGGTGCCTTCTTCGCCCTGCCGGCGGCGGGGGCGGCGCTCTTCTTCGCCTTGGCGGCGGCAGCTGTGGCCGCGGGCTTCCTCACCGCACCACTGGCGGGCTTCTTGGATGCTGCAGATTTTGATTCCAACTTGAAGCTGCCCGAAGCGCCCTTGCCCTTGGTCTGGATCAGAGCGCCACTCTCGACGGCACTCTTCAGATACTTCCTTATGAACGGTGCCAACTTTTCAGCGTCAACCTTGTACTGAGCGGCGATGTACTTCTTGATCGCCTGCAGGGAGGAACCGCTGCGCTCCTTCAGCTCTTTGATTGCGCTGTTCACCATTTCAGATGTCTTCGGGTGAGTAGGCTTCGCTTTCGGCTTCTTCGCGCCGGAGGCGGTCGCCTTCGGTTTCTTCGCTGGAGTTGCCGGGGCGGGTGCCTCTGATGCTACAGCTGTGTCTGCCATTTTTTGGTTTTAGGTTCAATTGATAACAAAGCAAACGAACGACAATATACGTGGTGTACGTAGTAGGTTGATTAAAAACCCCGCGCAAACGATTCGAAGCAGACTCAGCTATACCTTATAGAGAGCCTCGATGTCGCTAGACGTTTTCTCGTACGAACGCTTCGAACTTTTCACTAGCATGCATCTGAAAAAATTACCTTTTTACCTAATTGTATCATCAAATAACTTGTTAAATTCCACACCATTAATCTCTTTTAGTGAACCCAGGATCTGGTAGAATCATCTGCGTCATTGTCCTCACCCTATCCTCACTGGAACTGTTTATTTTCAACATTGACTACTAGACTCACCTCGGGTCATGTTTAAAAGTTATTTTTCTATTTTATTCATGTTATTATTAGTCTCTTTCGGACGAGAAATTAACTACGAATATACGAAGCCTCATACGCAACAGTTCAGACATAATATTGGATTATCTTGCGGCCAAATTTATCCAAGTTAACTGGACGGTCGTAAAACATGAACGCGCCGAACGAAACACGCCAAGAAACCCTAACAGTTGAGAACGTAAAATGTTTCAAAAATAATTCAATTTAAATTAATATCAAACACAAATCTATAAAGCGCACTATTCGACAGGTCACCACTTATACAGATAGACACTAATACAAAATAACTAAACCTCATTCAGAGTTGACGTGCGATAATCATGCACAGCGCGCAAACGTCCTTCCGACCGCACGAGGCGTATTTCAAAAAGCCCAGACGAGAATTGGCTAGCTAATCCAGCTCATTTTTTTAAATTCATCTCACAAAAATAACAATAATAACAACTTCGTTAAAATATAACCGTTGATTGACGTTAGTTAAAAAATAATAATGAAAAAACTTTTCTAACAGAGCAGATACAACTGAGAGGACGACGAAACGCTCATTTTCATATTCATTTCAGTATATTTGCTGACCGACTCTCATTTTCAATAATAATATTTATTTAATCTGTATTTTTTTTTTCAAACCTTGTTAAGTATTAGGTAATAACAAAAAAAAAAAAACCATAAGAATATTATCGTAATATCATAGCATAGGTAGAACTATCTATATAGAACGTAAGTAAGTTAAATTGATTCAATTACTTACAAAATAGTAAAAGTAGTAAGTTATTGAATATGCTATTAAGCGTTGCTATTTGTCGCTGCTACTGCTATATGCTATTGCTATATAATAAAAATAGCTAAATAGCGCTATAAGATATTTGACATTACTTACTTTTGAGGAAAGCTTGCGAAATGTTTGTTCAAATGAGTTGCTCGTGTTATAATAATTATGACGGGTAAATGTGCCCATGTAATATTTGTATTCGCATGCTATTTATTTTTGTATGAAAAAAAAAAAATGCTTATATCATACGATATAAAATAATAATTTAAAGACTCATAATCTGTCGTTTGAAACAGTCATTAAAATAACGAAACTCTTGCGGCCCTGAAAAGGGCCTTTTTTGTGATTTATCAATCCCAACCAATGAAAATCAGCGTTGTCATAATAATAAATAACACGAAGATGATCATCGGGTCGGATCGGATATGTTCGGAGCGACACGTCCGCTTCCTAACCTCCGAAACCGTACAGGGTGCGTCCCTGACGTTTCAGAGCGTAGACAACGTCCATGGCGGTGACGGTCTTCCTCTTGGCGTGCTCGGTGTAGGTGACAGCGTCGCGGATCACGTTCTCTAGGAACACCTTCAGCACACCGCGGGTCTCCTCGTATATCAGACCGGAGATACGCTTCACACCACCCCTGCGAGCGAGACGGCGAATGGCGGGCTTCGTGATACCCTGGATGTTGTCACGGAGTACCTTCCTGTGACGCTTGGCTCCACCTTTTCCCAATCCCTTGCCTCCCTTACCGCGACCGGTCATCTTGAACTTGTGTTAAGTGAGTGAGAGAAAACTTGAAAGTTTACAAGTACGCGTACCGCAGCGAGTCGCGTCGAGCAGCTTACTATGAAAAACGGGCCAAAACGCCATACTTATACGTTTGCGCTTTCCGAGCGGGGGGAGGGGCGAGGGCGGGGTGGAACCTATCTGTTGGAAAGAGACGCATGCATATCTATCTATCTCTCTCTCTCTCGTCTCAACTCAATCTCTTTAGTTCTTTAACTGAGAATGTGTTACAATGAGGCGATGGCTAAGTACCTACCTACGTATACATGCATACACAATGTATTTTTTTTTTCTTTTCTTCATTTGAAATAACATCATGTAAATAAATCACCGTGTCCGCTACACCTATCCAATGGAATATTGAATATTTGTAATATTATATAATATGTATAATATTCTTGAAAGTGTATTTATATATTATAAATATTTTTTTTTTTTTTTTTTTTTTTTTTTTTTTTTTTTTTTTTTTTTTTTTTGAATTGACTAGCTGTTAGTCCAAGTTGTGACTTTCACAGCTTTACCGGGCAATGGGGTGAGCGGAAGGCTCACAACCCCTAACAGTTAAGTAACAGGCCTAAGGGTGCCCCCAGGGGGGGCCGAGCCTCGGCTTAGGGCGTTACTGGGACTAGGTAATCTAACGTAAGTTTGGGGAGAGAAGCGGCCGGGGACGTGCCGGTACCGCGAAGCATAACTAAAAGATTGGGGCCGCGACGCGCGTCCACGCCGGCGTGGACGATATCTCGGTCTTGTGGAGTGTTGGCTTGGCGCGAGCTGTTTGACGGAGGCGATGAAGCGGGTGATGGCATCATCGGGCTCTAGTGGGACATGTCTGGGACGACGATGTTTTCGGGACTTCTTGCCCTTAAGGGGCCTAGGGATATAATTAGAGGCTTGGACTACTAAGGGGTTTGGGTGGGTCATGGTAGAGTCGAAGAATTTGGAGGACAACTGTTTTAGATACTGCTGGATGGTAGGTAGATCTAAGTCTAAGTGGAGATTTTCATTGCGTAAGAACCACGGGGCACCCGTGGCCTTGCGCATGAACCTATTCTGGAGGGTCTGTAGCTTATGGATAGAGCGGGAGGAGGCGTGTGCAAACACGGGGCTAGCATAGGTCATGATGGGGCGGATACAAGACGTGTAAAGTCGAACCTTATTTCTAAGGGACAACTTACTACGCTTATTGATAAGACAGTGGAGGCGGCCTAGGACAAAGGCGGCACGATCGCGGACTTTTTTAATGTGGTCATGGAAGCTCAAACTACTGTCAAGTTGGACGCCTAAGTATCGAACTGTCTTTACCCAGGGAATAGGTTGTTCGAACATAGTGATTTCAGGGAGTTTGGGTGGGTCTTTATCGCGGCTCCTTTTGAAGAGGATAGCGGCGCTTTTGTCAGGATTGACTTCAATTCTCCACTTCCTAAACCAGTCACCGATTGTATCGGCGGCGGTTTGGAGAGAATTGAGAATGAAATCTAGTCTGGGGTGCGTACAATACAGAGCTGTATCATCAGCAAAAAGAGCTATCTTAATAGGTGCCCGAGGGCAATCAAAGGTTGGGAGATCGCTAGTGAACAGCGTAAACAGGATGGGGGACAAGACGGAGCCTTGAGGGACTCCGGCTCTTATGGGGTGTGGTTGAGACAGAATGCCTTCCACTCTGTAGCGAAAAGAGCGATTTGAAAGGAAGTCTCGAATGATGAGCACGAGACGATCTGGGACACCAAGTGTATATAGCTTGTAAATCAAGCCATTGTGCCAGACCTTATCAAACGCTTTCGCTACATCGAAAAAGAGGGCGCCGGTTCTGTGGCACTTTTGCCTACCAAAACCGGTTAGGACTTGCTCGACAATGCGATGCACCTGCTGGACGCAAGAGTGTTTGGGTCTAAAGCCAAACTGCTCGTCAGGAAGGAGGCTCTTGGACTCTACATAGTCCTTGAGTCGTCTAAGGATGATACGCTCGTAAAGTTTCCCTATGGAACTTAAGAGACTAATGGGGCGGTAACTAGTGGGTTTGGATCGGGGTTTGCCTGGCTTGGGAAAGCCAATGACAATAGCTTCTTTCCACGCTTGCGGAAAGATGTTGTTACTCAAAGCTGCGTTGAATATCGCAGTGAGAACTATAAAAAGAGGAGTGGAGAAGTGCTTGAGCACTTTATTGGAGATCCCGTCAAAGCCTGGTGCTTTTCGGGGGTGGAGGTCCTTGACGATAGTCTGAACTTCCTCGACCGTGACGCTAGCGAGAGGAGGATCGGAGGGAATTATAAATATATATATACATATACATATATATATATATATATATATATATATACATATATATAATATGCGTGTGAATATATAAATATATGTATGTATTGCTGTCTCTTTCAGTCCCATAGAGAGTGTGAGGGACGGCACGAATCTGAAGTCGTGTGCAGCTCTAACTGCTAGAATTTTAACAGCTGCCTAAATTATTATTGTCATTTTTTCTTGTTACTATTATCTATGTAGGTACTTGTGAGGATAATTGTGGCATGACAGTTCATTTTTCGTAACTTAATCATCTTAAATTATTATAATAAAAATAAAAATAATATAGTAGGTAGTAGGTAGACTCAAATAATCATGTACGCATGAAATATTTTGCTCAGGACAAAATAGAATAATTTGCGGCCCTGAAAAGGGCCTTTTGGTTTGATTGTTTGTGCGAGTTGCAACAACACGCACGCACGACACGTTCGCTAGCTCGTCAACATCAGCTAACTAAGCGCGCTCTCCTCTGATCCTACGCGCCAGCTGGATGTCCTTGGGCATGATGGTGACGCGCTTGGCGTGGATGGCGCACAGGTTGGTGTCCTCGAAGAGACCGACCAGGTAAGCCTCGCTCGCCTCCTGGAGGGCCATGACGGCACTGCTCTGGAAACGCAGATCGGTCTTGAAGTCCTGAGCGATCTCACGCACCAGACGCTGGAACGGCAGCTTGCGGATCAAGAGCTCAGTGCTCTTCTGGTAACGACGGATCTCACGGAGAGCTACGGTTCCCGGCCTGTAGCGATGGGGTTTCTTGACACCGCCGGTGGCCGGTGCACTCTTACGAGCCGCCTTCGTGGCCAGCTGCTTACGCGGCGCCTTACCACCGGTGGACTTACGAGCAGTCTGCTTGGTACGTGCCATCGCGTGTCAGTTCAGTTAAGAGTTAGAGAGAAATTTTACAATTCAATGCGACCGTACGCCGTGAAGTGTCTGGACGATATAAAACCGCGCCTCTTTTTTTTTTTTTTTTTTTTTTTTTTTTTTTTTTTTTTTTTTTTTTTTTTTGAATTGACTAGCTGTTAGTCCAAGGTATGACTTTCACAGCTTTACCGGGCAATGGGGTGAGCGGAAGGCTCACAACCCCTAGCAGTTAAGTAACAGGCCTAAGGGTGCCCCCAGGGGGGGCCGAGCCTCGGCTTAGGGCGTTACTGGGACTAGGCAATCTAACGTAAGTTTGGGGAGAGAAGCGGCCGGGGACGTGCCGGTACCGCGAAGCATGACTAAAAGGTTGGGGCCGCGACGCGCGTCCACGCCGGCGTGGACGATATCTCGGTCGTGTAGAGTGTTGGCTTGGCGCGAGCTGTTTGGCGGAGGCGATAAATAGGGTGATGGGATCGTCAGGCTCGATAGTAACGTGTCTAGGACGACGTAGCTTTCGGCCGTTCTTTCCAGAAAGAGATTTAGGGACATAGTTGGAGGCTTGGACTACTAAGGGGTTTGGGTGGGTCATGGTAGAGTCGAAGAATTGGGAGGACAACTGTTTTAGATACTGCTGGATGGTAGGCAGCTCTAAGTCTAAGTGGAGATTTTCATTGCGTAAGAACCAAGGGGCACCCGTGGCCTTGCGCATGAACCTATTCTGAATGGACTGTAGCTTGTAGATATGGGTGGAAGCGGCGTGTGCGAACACGGGGCTAGCATAGGTCATGATGGGGCGAATACAAGACGTGTAAAGTCGCACCTTATTTCTAAGGGACAACTTACTACTCTTGTTAAGAAGACAATGGAGGCGGCCTAGGGCAAAGTAGGCGCGATTTCTAACTATTTTAATGTGGTCTCGGAAGCACAAACTACGGTCAAGGTGGACGCCTAAGTAGCGAACTTTCTTTTCCCAGGGAATAGATTGTTCGAACATAGTGATATTGGGTGGTGGGTCTCTACTGTGACCGCCCCTTTGGAAGAGGATAGCGGCACTTTTGTCAGGATTGACTTCTATTCTCCATTTCCTAAACCACTCGCCGATGGTATTGGCGGCGTTTTGGAGAGATTTGAGAATGGGTTCCAGTCTGCGGTGCGTACAGTAGAGAGCTGTATCGTCCGCAAAAAGGGCTATCTTAACAGGTGCGCGAGAGCGCTTAAAAGTTGGGAGATCGCTAGTGAACAGCGTAAACAGAATGGGCGAGAGAACGGAGCCTTGAGGGACTCCGGCTCTTATTGGGTGTGGTTGAGACAAAATCCCTTCCACTCTGTAACGAAAAGTGCGATTTGCAAGGTAGTCTCGAATGATGAGCACGAGACGATCTGGGACACCAAGTAAATATAGCTTGTAAATCAAGCCATTGTGCCAGACCTTGTCAAACGCTTTCGCTACATCGAAAAAGAGGGCGCCGGTTTTGTGGGAGTTCCGCCTACCAAAACCGGTTAGGACGTGCTCGACTATGCGATGCACCTGCTGGACGCATGAGTGTTTGGGTCTAAAGCCAAACTGCTCGTCAGGAAGGAGGCTCTTGGACTCTACGTAGTCCTTGAGTCGTCTAAGGATGAGGCGTTCGTAAATTTTTCCTATGCAACTTAGGAGACTAATGGGGCGGTAACTAGTGGCCTCAGTTCGGGGTTTGCCTGGCTTGTGAATACCAATGACAATAGCTTCTTTCCACGCTTGTGGAAAGATGTTGTTACTCAAAGCTGCGTTGAATATCGCAGTGAGAACTATAAAAAGAGGAGTGGAGAAGTGCTTGAGCACTTTATTGGATATCCCGTCAGAGCCTGGTGCTTTTCGGGGGTGGAGGTCCTTGACGATAGTTTGAACTTCCTCAACCGTAATACTAGCTAGAGGAGGATCGGAGGGGGGGAGGCTTGCCCTACGTGCGACTTCAGAGTCGACTAGCGAGACATGTTCGGGATCTACTGGGAGGGTACTGGGAGAGCATTGCGCTTCTAAGCTGTCTGCGAGGCATTCAGACTTTTCACAGTCATCGAAAGCCAGGGGCAGATTGGGTCGGGATAAGGGTGGCATCGGGGAAACCGTATCAGACTTTAGCTTACGGGCGAGTTGCCAGAAAGCTAGGTGGGAGGGCTCTAAACTACCTATCATCTCATCCCACTGAGAGTTCCGAAACTCGCTTATACGGAGCTTTACGTCCCTCTGTAAAGACCGTAAGCGACGACGGTTAGCGTCAGTGGGATATGAGTCATAAGCTCGGGTGGCTGCGTTCTTCTCCGTCAACAGCGCACGTACATCAGGCGGCAGGTTCCAGCGTTGGTGACCCAACACAGGGACCCGCCGTGAGCAGTCCTCCACGACGCTCTGTACATGACTGGTAACGGAGTCGATTGCACCTACTGTGTCTTGGACGGAGGTTAAGTCTCCGGAAGCTAAGTTTAATAATGGGTTTGGAATAGACTTGAGGCTGTGGCCCAGTCGATTCCAATCCACTATCACTTTTTCAGGGGCAGGGGAGCCTGTGTCTGGGGGGCCTATCCGGGGAATGAGCTCTAAGATCACAGGTCTATGGTCTGAGTCGAGCTCGTGATGCACTTCTATAGAAGATAAACGTAGATTTATATTCTTCAGAAGTGCTATATCGAGCACGTCAGGTCTATGGCCTTCAATTTTAGGGAAATGGGTGGGACTCATGGGAGCAATGATATCGAAGCCAATTAGACTCGCTTGCATCTCAAGCAGAGTGCCACGTGAGTTTGTAGAATTACAATCCCACGAGCCACTCTTAGCGTTCAAGTCGCCTGCCAGTATAACCGAGCTATCGATATTCATTATAGTCTGAAGGTCACGGGAGGTAAGGGTTTTACTACTCCCGGTTTTATTTGGCCCTACATATGCAGAGACAATGGTAATAGGTCTGTGACCAG
Source organism: Udea ferrugalis (assembly GCA_950022985.1). NCBI lineage: Eukaryota > Metazoa > Arthropoda > Insecta > Lepidoptera > Crambidae > Udea > Udea ferrugalis. The sequence continues at coordinate 4,007,734 of OX465545.1, forward strand.
TCATACCGAGGCGGCAGACAGAGGTCTCCAACCATTCGAGATTAGGAGGAGGGTCTATGGGCGTGCAATGCAAAGATCGTTTATAATAAATTAAGGTGCCACCCTTTTGGGATATCCTATCGTTACGGACAATGTTATAATTCGCTATTCGGGGATTTCGCCTAGAGGGCTTAAGGAAAGTTTCCTGAACTAGAAAAATATCTATTTGGTGGGTCTTGAGAAATTCAGCTACTAGATAATGCTGTTTGGCTAAGCCGTCAGCATTGAAAAACCCTACTCTAAGGGACCTAGGTTTGACTCTACCTTTAGGTGTAACATCCATTATGGGTTACATTTAAAAGTGGACAGGGACATGCCTATCTTATGGGCTTGGATAGCCGCCTCGAACATGAGGGCGGGATTGCCTTCGGCGGCTCTGAGTAGGTTGGCTACTCTAGAAACTTCGTCGAAGTCTATTACTCCGAGGAAGCGCGACACTAGAGAGTAGTCGCTTAGAGAGGACTGGGAGGCCGATGTGACCTGCGGGGCGGGAGGTGAGGGAGGCGCGGGCCTTTGTACGGGCCTGGCAACAGGGGCCTGGTAATGGGGAGGGCTAGGTGCCACTTGGGAGGTATTACGTACCCAGGGTACGTTAATAAGGGGAGGGATAGTCTGCGGGGACTTTGTTAGGGCCGGGAAGTTGGCCAGAGATTGGTCTGGCACGGCTGGGCGGACTTGGGAGTTCATGGGGGCTGGACGGGCCCTCCAGGAGAGTTGGCTCTGAGCCGGGGCGCGACTGGGGCGCTGAGACTTAGGGGCTTTGGGGCAACCGCGGTAGTTTGCGGGATGACCCGTTTCTCCGCAGAGCACGCAGCTTGGAGGCTCCGTGCACTGAGAGAGGTCCTTGGGGCGGGGGCAATCAGCCGTGCCGTGGTCACCCAGGCACTTAACGCACCTGGGAGTAGCAAAGCAGTTGCGGGCAGAGTGCCCGTAGAGCTGGCAGCGATGACACTGCCCTATGGTGCCCCTTTTGTGAGGGGCTTCGACGGTGATACCAGAGAGCTGGCACACCGTCTTGATGTTGAAAATGGCCTTGCCGGCGGGCGAATGCTCCAAAACGGCAAGAACCATATCATAGGGGGCGTGAGAGCGACCGCGATGCATGCGGTGCACTTCCATGATAGGAAGGTTTTGGGCCTTTAGATCGGCCTGGACGTCGGAGGTTGAGACCTCCTTTGGGACTCCCTTCACGACTACGCGAAGTAGCCGATCCTCAGGGAGGGCGTAGGTATGGAAGGATACTTTCATATCCTTCAAAAGGGTCGTAAGACGACGATGGTCTTTAGCGGTTTGGACGGAAACTTTAATTCCCGTTGAAGTGGTACGCGCCGATAGGTAATTAATACCTAAAGAGTTACAGCGCTTGGATACATCGATCCAAAGCGCTTTATCTTGGATAAATAGAGGAGGTGGGGTAGGCTCTTTCCTCTGGGAAGAGGTAGAGCTAGTTGGGTTGGTGGTCTTAGCCGATGCCGCGGAGGTCGCGGGCTTAGTAGGGATCGCGCGTGTCGCCACAGGGACTGAGGGCGTAAGCGGGATATTGCGGGGCGCGGGGGCCTCGCAGGTCATCATTGGCATGGGTGGGGACTCAGGCGAGTCATTTTGCTTCTTAGAAGGAGGGGCCGAAGTGGTTTTAGCGCGTTTAGCACGCTTTTTACCGACAACGGTAGTGAAATCCTCATCTGAGGATGGGCTAGAGTCCTCGTCTGGGGAGGTCTCGTCCGCGACCTCCATGGCGCATTCTAGTGCGTCATCGGGGGTCGCAGAAGAGGGCCCAGTTGAGGTGGGATCGGGAATGGGCTCGGGACAGGCGTCCTGGGTGACCTCGTCATAGTAATCCCTGATTTCAGGAATTTCTGAGGCGAAGGAACGAAGTAAGCCTTCCTTGGCGAGAAGCTTTACGAGCTTCTCCAAAAGGGGAGAGTTTTGGTCGGTACGCGACATGGCGTCCGACCAAACAGCTATCTAATACTAACGTATTTTTACAGCACTTCAAACGCGTCGCGTTCCGCACAGAAGAAGTGCCAAGAAACTGTGCGGCAATCGCGCTAATTGTCCTAACACGTTTAGCCCCGGGTTGGGTGTTACCCAGGGATGTGTTTGTGTATGTATGCTCCCCGCCGGGGTAAGACGGGGAGGGTGAGTACTTAATTAATGAGCCCTAAGCTTGTATCCGCCTCGCCAATCTTAATGTGCGAAGTGGTTCCTAACTGCCTCAAGTGCAGAGGGTAGCTCAGAGCGGATGCTCCGAACGCCCAAACAACACAAGAGGGATGGGATGGTAGGGAAAGGGTAGGGTTGGGAAGGAGATGATTGTCGTCGACTAGGAGTTCCCCCAAGGCCGGTGGTGACAATCCCAGCCGAGTTTAGCGTTGCCCAAAAGGGGCAAAGCCGGTGTCTCGGGTCCACACCCAACAGGTTTCGTAATGGCACCGTTAGGTATCAGCCTGTTGACCACAAAAATAGTGGATTTAATCACAAAATGTTAAGTTAGTCGCCTTGAAAAAGGCAACTAAAATAACTGCCCGGGCTAGCAACGGACTTAATCCGTTACTAACTGGGCGAAGAATGTGCGCGCAGGCGACACAAAGCCGCCGCGAACACAAAGGCGGCGCCGACAAAGGCGCGCGGGAACAATGGAGCGGAGCGGGCGGCAGCGGATGCGAGCGTCTGCTCGCTGTGGCGGCTGGATGCGAAGTGTGGACAACCGCGCCTCGTAGGATGTTGCCTTTTTATAGGGATCATGGAGGTGGGAGAGAGATAGAACACTTTATTTCTACAACTATCGTCTCGCTCGCACAGAGCGCAAGTCGCTGAAGGAATGTACCACGATTTCATAATAATGTAGCTTATAAGGTAGATGATAGATATAATTATGGTAGAAAGTTTAGACTTTTAGCAAAAAGAAAGTAATGTAAAATATGTTATAGCGTATGTAGCTATCTATGTAATATAGCAGCTATAGAATTAGCAATAGCAACCTCAAATAGCAACGTCAATAACGTAATACTAATATTATTATGTAAATTGTCAAATGAAAGTAACATTATTATTATTTTAACTTTTTAATTATTATTCGCTTTTCAGGAGGATCTACAATAACGCCAGGCAGGCGATGTAGGCGTTGGCGTTGCAGTGCGGCGTGCAAGCGGTCGGTCGGCACTTCTGGGAAAATCGCTTGGATATTGTTTCAGCGAATGGAGGTTAGGTTATTTTTTTTTTTCTTTCAGTTTTAAAATTAATACTAGTATGTATAAACAATTATTATAAAAAAAAAATAATAATAATAATATATCAATTTAATGTTTATGGATTATCTATTTGTAATATACCTTGGCAGTATTATATTATATTATCAATATTACCAATCTTTTTTTTTTTTTTTTTTCCCTCCATCTTGCTACGGGATGTCTGTTATATATATATATATATATTTTTTTTGTGTGTTTGTGTGTAATTCTAATTGTTGACTCATTCTTTCGTATGAAACATATTAAAATATGAATAGCATTTTGTGGCCCTGAAAAGGGCCTTTTGGAGTATGTTGACTGACGAGGATGCGCAGAGCGGAGCAGTGATAGATCTGTCCGCCGCTGCAGCGTCCGTCGACGCGCACAACGTATTGTGTGTTTGCTCTCTCACTTGGAGCTGGTGTACTTGGTGACGGCCTTGGTGCCCTCGCTGACGGCGTGCTTAGCCAGCTCACCAGGCAGCAGCAGCCTCACTGAGGTCTGCACCTCCCTGGAGGTGATGGTGGAGCGCTTGTTGTAGTGAGCGAGGCGGGACGCTTCGGCGGCGATGCGTTCGAAGATGTCGTTCACGAAAGAGTTCATGATCGACATCGCCTTACTGGAGATACCGGTGTCGGGGTGCACCTGCTTGAGCACCTTGTAGATGTAGATGGCGTAGCTCTCCTTCCTCTTGTGCTTCTTCTTCTTCTTGTCGGTCTTAGAGATGTTCTTCTGGGCTTTGCCAGATTTCTTGGCGGCCTTTCCACTGGTCTTGGGCGGCATGTTGAATACAATGCACTTGTATAGTATGCGAGCGAGACAGACACTACCAGTCGACGGGGCGAACGGTAGAGTGTGATGCGGCCAACTTTTTTTTTTTTTTTTTTTTCTAAATGACTACTGCTGTGTGGCCTCAGATGGCCTTGACAGCTTTACCGGACTGTTGGGTGAGCGCTTAGGGCTCTCAACCTCAAATATTTAGAGTAACGAGCTAAGGGCCCCCATAGTGGGGTAGACCTCGGCTTAGGGCGTTACTTGGAGAGGGCAATCGGACATATTTTGGGGGAGAAAAACGACCTGGCACGTGCCGGTATCTATTATAGGGACGAAAAGGTTGGGGGCGCGACGCGGGCCCGCGCCGGCGCGGACGGAATTTCGGTTGTGTGGAGTGTTGTTGCGCGAGTTGTCTAGCTTTGGCGATGGCGAGAGTAATGACGTCGTCCGGAGCGTGAAGTACGTGTCTCGGACGACGTGGCCGCCTCGAGGCGTTATTGGATGAGCCTAAGTCAGGCCAATAGTTAGCCGCTTGGACTACAAGGGGATTCGGGTGATGGGGAGCAGAGTCAAAATATTTAGTGGAGCATTGCTTAAGGTACTGACTAATAGTAGGCAGTTCCAAGTCAATGTGAAGATTTTCATTACGCAAGAACCACGGGGCACCCGTGGCCTTACGCATGAACCTATTCTGGAGGGTCTGTAGCCTATGGATATGGCAATGGGCAGCCTGTGCAAAGACAGGGCTAGCGTAGGTCATAATGGGGCGGATGCAAGCCAGGTAAAGTCTCACCTTATGTCTAAGGGATAGTTTACTGTGCTTGTTTAGAAGGCAAGATAGACGACCTAACACAAATGCGGCACGATCTCTAACTATTTTGATATGGTCTTTGAAGGTCAGACCGTTATCAAGATGGACGCCTAAATATCGGACTTTCCTTTCCCAAGGGATTTGGAGTCCGGACATAGTGATAGGGACGAAGAGGGGCATTGGAGGACGCTGTCTATAAAATAGAATAGCGGCGCTCTTTGAAGGGTTGACCTCAATCCTCCACTTGCTAAACCATTCCCCTAGGGAGTCGGCCGCAAGTTGGAGAGATTTACGGATGTTTGGGAGTTCACGGTCCGAACAGAACAAAGCTGTGTCGTCCGCGAATAGGGCTACTTTAGGCGTCGGCCGTAGGCACGACTCCTTAAAGTCTGGGATGTCACTAGTATATAGTGAGAAGAGGAGGGGTGAAAGCACGGATCCTTGAGGGACCCCGGCTGTGATAGAGTGGGGGGGGGACAGTGTCCCCTCCACTCGGTAACGAAAACTTCGATTGGAGAGGTAGTCACGTATTATGAGTACGAGACCATCAGGCACTCCTAGTTTGTATAGCTTGTAGACTAAGCCAGAATGCCAAACTTTATCGAAAGCTTTCGCCACATCGAAGAATAGGGCGCCGGTTTTTCGGGGCCTACGGGATCTAGTAAAACCGGTCAGGACGTGCTCGACAATGCGATGCACCTGTTGGACGCAAGAGTGTTTGGTTCGAAAACCAAACTGCTCGTTAGGAATTAGACTCTTAGACTCTACATAGTCTTTGAGCCGCTTATAGAGTAACCTCTCATAAACTTTCCCAATCGAGTTGAGTAGGCTTATGGGTCGGTAACTAGAGGGGTCGGACTTGGGCTTGCCCGGCTTGGGAATGCCGATGACAATTGCCTCTTTCCACGCTTGTGGGAAGATGTGATTACTCATAGCCGCGTTAAAAATAGCGGTGAGTAATAATAAGAGGTGGGCCGAAAAGTGCTTGAGCACTCGGTTTGAAATACCGTCTGGGCCAGGGGCCTTACGGGGGAGGAGGTTTTGGATAACGGTCTTGACCTCATCGACCGTAATCCTATCTAGGGGAGGGTCGGATGGGGGTAGGGCAGCTCTACGTTCTACTTCGGATTCTACTTCCGAAAGATGAGAGGGGTCTACTGGAAGGGTGCTTGGAGCACACTGAGCTTCTAAACTGACCGCCAGGCACTCAGACTTTTCGTCGTCATCGAACGCTGGCGGCAGGTTAGGGCGAATGAGAGGGGGTAGGGGGGACACTGAGTCGGACTTGAGGGTCCTGGCTAACTTCCAAAAAGTTTGGTGGGAGGGTTCTAAGCTACCTAACAGCCTTTCCCAACGATCTTTCCGGAGTTCGCCAACGCGTCGCTTTACAGCTCTCTGTAGGGCGCGCAGACGAACACGGTTGGCCTCGGTAGGATAGGAATCGTATGCACGAGTAGCCGCGTTCTTCTCGGTCAAGAGTGCACGAGCATCAGGCGGCAGTTTCCATCTAAGGTGACCCATGTCAGGAATCCGCCGTGAGCAGTCTAGTACAACGCTCTGCACGTGACTAGTGAGAGAGTCGATCGCACTAATCGTGTCATCTACTGAGATTATATCTACAGGGACGGACTCGAGATGTGGCGAGGTGGCGGACTTAAGGCTCGAGCCCAGTCTGCCCCAATCCACCACAACTCTTTCGGGAAGGGGGTGGCCTGTGTCAGGGGGGCCTATTCGGGGGGAGAACTCTATGATCACAGGCCTGTGATCCGAGACTAGCTCATGATGCACTTCTATAGAGCATAACCGTAGGTTAATGTTCTTCAAAAGCGCGAGATCTAGTATGTCGGGACGGTGGACTCTATTGTGGGGATAGTGGGTGGGCTCCATAGGAGCTATAATGTCGAAGTTTAGAGTCTCTGCCAAAGACTCTAGTTGGGTACCGCGCCGGTTGCTTGAAGCGCAATTCCAGGCGGTGTTTTTGGCGTTAAGATCACCCGCGATTAAAACGGAATGATCTAACTCCATTAACGACTTGATGTCGTTGGGGGTAAGAAGTTTGGTGGTGGTCGGGCTTAGATAAGCGGACACTAGGGTAATTGGTTGATGACCTGTCATAGCCAAACGGCAGACAGAGGTCTCGATCCAATCTAAACGGGGGGGGTCCATAGGCATACAGTGTAGCGACTTCTTATAGTAAATAAGAGTGCCACCAAGAGCGGTAGTCCTATCATTACGAACCATGTTATAGTTGGCAATGTTAGGGTTCCGTTTACTGGGCTTGAGGAACGTTTCCTGAATAAGGAAAACGTCTAATTGATGGGAGTGGAGGAAGGCGGCTATTTCCGCCCGCTGATCAGTTAAACCGTCAGCGTTGAAGTAACCTATTCTCAGGGATTTCGGTTTGACCCGGTTAGTTGGAGTCGTAAAATCCATTATGGATTGACGTAGTATGGGAATGAAGCTAAGGACGCTTTAAGTTTGTCCGCTTCGAAACACGCTTCAAGAAGGTGAGTTGGGGAGCCCTTTGATAGACGTATCAATTGGGCGACTTTGCTGACTTGTTCGAAGTCAACAAAGTTAAGAAAGTCCGATACCAACTGGTAATCGGCACTGAAGGATGCTGGGATAGGGGATCCGCGCGGGGGCGGGGGGCACTGGGGGGACTGGGGCGCTGGAGGTGCGGCCCTCTTGGGAGATTGGGGTTTGGGTTTAGGGATCTGGGGAGGTGGTGCCGTTTTGGGCTTGGATACCCACGGCATATTAAGGAGGGAGGGAATTTCCGTTGAGGAAGGTTTGGTGGGGGGTGCCTGCTGGGGGCTGCGTGCCCACGGCGGCGAAATCAGGGGGGGGATAGCGGGCGGTGACGCCTTTGTGGGGAGGGGGGGAAAGTCCGCGGCCTTCACGGTTTGAGGCCGTGCGGCCGGGGCCTTTGGTGGGGCATTTCGCTGCGCGTTAACGCGGACAGCGCGGGGGGTCTTTGGGGCTTTGGGACAGCCGCGATAGTTAGCGGGGTGCCCAGTTTCCCCGCAGAGCACGCAGCTCGGAGGCTCCGTGTTCCGGACGGCCATAGTTTAAGTTTCTGTAAAATAGTTTGTTTAAGTTTATAGTTTGTTTGTTTTTTAAGATTAGTCTGTTTAAGTTTATGTTTATTTTGTTATATTATTTGAATAAAGAATGGCACGGGGCAGATTATTATTAACCGTAGGTACACAACCTCACATAGGTCGTGAGGACATAGGGAAAAAAGAGATAGATAGGCACCGCTCTCAGGTAGCTTCCTTGACCTTGAAAAAAGAGACCCGCTATATCACCATAGGCCAGAACTTGTGTGAACTCGTCACACAAGTAACTACTTGATGGCAAAAAAAGGGTATAACTTTGGGTTCAATCCCCATAGAATCGAGTCAAGTTTGCAGTCTACGAGCCAAAGGAACAAGGAAGCTACCTGGGAACCGGAAAAATAGGAAGACTGAATAGGAAGATAAGCCCTAGAAGACCTGGACTATCCAGATACCTAGAAGACCTAGGATACCTAGAAGACCTAGGATACCTAGAAGACCTAGGATACCTAGAAGACCTAGGATACCTAGAAGACCTAGGATACCTAGAAGACCTAGGATACCTAGAATACCTAGATTACCTAGAAAGCCTAGAAGACCTAGGATACCTAGAAGACCTAGGATACCTAGAAGACCTAGGATACCTAGAAGACCTAGGATACCTAGAAGACCTAGGATACCTAGAATACCTAGAAGCCGTAGGATACCTAGGGTACCTAGAATACCTAGATTACCTAGGGTACCTAGAATACCTAGAAAGCCTAGAAGACCTAGAAGACCTAGAAAACACTACTCTACACAAATAGTGAAGAATAATAGTGAATAGTGAACAGTTATAATAGTGATTGTGATAGGAACTGCCGCCAAATTAACAATAGAAAGTGTTTTATTCCGGACCCCAGTGATAGACTGAACTACATTACAAATAGGATTGGATTAATGAACTCTGGTGTTGTGAACAAAGTGTCGTGGAATCAAGCAAAGCGATCTCGGATTAGGAAGACAGGTGCATGACAGCGCAATCCAGTGATAGGTGCATACGGATCACAGTTTATAGAGAACTAATAGTGAGTGGTCCGGCACATTTGTTGGTCCTTCGAGCCGGATTCTCGCAGTCAAGATGCCTGTCACCAGATCTCATACCAGCCAGCAAAGAACACGAGTGCACACAGAAGAGTCATCGACAACGACGACCGAAGTTACTGGCACAACAGCAGCGGATACGTCAGCAACTAGTCAAGAATCCAGTCCAACCGAAACTCCTGAGGATGGTCAACCACAACAGACTTCACAACCATTGCAACCACAAATAGAACAAAAGAAAGCAACTGGCAAAGAACATACTGTGAAAACAAGATCATCAATCTCGGCGTCGAATAGAAAACGTAGACTTCTAAAAACTAAGGAAGAATTGTTAAGAGTGCAACTTGAACTCGCTAACGCTAAGGTAGCAGCTATAGAAGCAGAATCGGACTCTGAAGAAGATATAGAAACAGTGATGGAAGATCGTGAACAAAATGTGAGAGTGGATAACTGGTTGGAGAATAGTAGATCGCACCTTTTGGCAATCTCCAACGAACCGCACAATCACCCATTGCCATTACCTCCGGCGGAACAGCAGCAGCAACAGTTAATAGAAAATAGAGAAGCTGCCCCAGTACCGGCGGGAGTAGAGACAAGTGAAGTGACAAAGGCACCCGTCAGCAACCAGATAGACCTTACAGCTCTGGCGGCTGCCATAGCTCAAGCGGCCAAATCCGGACACCAGCCAGTTTCCAGAATGTTCAGTGAGTTACCTTACTTCGGAGGAGCATACCAAGAATGGTTATCATTTAAAGCTGCCTATCAAGAATCCCAGAACGGCTTTACAGACTTAGAAAATTTAACGCGATTGCGTAGAAGCCTGAAAGGGAAAGCAAAGGAAGCAGTTGAAAGTCTTCTCATATATAGCTCCAATCCTAGAGAAATAATGAGAACCTTAGAAGCAAAATTTGGAAGACCAGACGCGATAGCATCATCTGAGTTAGAGAGAGTGAAGTGTTTACCCCGCTTGACTGATGCACCCAGAGATTTGTGCATTTTCGCCAGCAGAATATCCAACATAGTGGCGACTCTGAGTGCTATCAACAAACAGCAATACCTCTATAACCCAGAGCTAACAAAGAGCACGATAGAAAAGCTGACTCCAACTCTTCGCTATCGATGGTACGACTTCGCTGCAGAACAGCCAGCCGACGAAATAGAAATAGTAAAACTGGCGCGTTTCCTGAATAGAGAAGCTGAAATATGTGGACCATACGCACAACCAGAAGGAGTGATTGAAGTGAATAATAGCAACAGAAGACAGAAAACTTACAACACTCAAGGTATGAAAACTAATAGAAATATTCCTAATAGCAATAACTGCTCTATGTGTGAAAAAACTGGTCATAGTATAACCAGCTGTGAAGACTTTAGAAAAGCAGACTCTTCTAAGAGATGGGATATAGCGAAAGAGAAGAGACTCTGTTTCCGCTGTCTTCGATATAGAAATAGAACACATAGCTGCCGTGGAAAGAGATGTGACATTGATGACTGCAACAGTTGGCACCATCAGCTGTTACATTATAAGAAAAAAGAAAACAGTGAAATAGTCAGTTCAACATGGACATCAAGAGGATCTCAAGCCTTCCTAAAAATAGTGCCAATCCAAATAGTGGGACCGAAAAAGAAAATTGACACTTTCGCACTTTTAGACGACGGGTCAACAGTGACATTGATTGATGAAGACTTAGCACAGCAAGCCGGCCTACGTGGACCTCAACAGCCACTCCATATAGAAGCAATAGGAAACACAAAAGTGGACACTTCCACATCGAGGAGGCTAAGAGTTACCATCTGCGGATCGGGAAATAGACATACAATAGCTGCTAGATCAATTAAAAATCTGAAATTGTCACCACAAACCGTCAGAGGGGAAGACATAGAAAACTGCAAACATCTTGAAGACCTCGAACAGAAGATAAAATACAGCGTTGCGAGACCTGAAATCCTGATTGGGCAAGACAATTGGCACCTACTACTGGCCAAAGATAGTCGAATTGGAAAGAGGAATCAACCCATAGCCTCACTGACACCTCTTGGATGGGTGTTACATGGAGCATGCAGTCGAACAACAGGACACAGAGTCAATTTCCTTCATCAACCGATAGAAAATATAGACGCAGACTTGAAGCACTTCTTTTCACTGGAGGCACTAACAATAGCGCCAAAAACGCCTCGCAGTGATCCAGAAGCTCGAGCTCTGAAAATATTAGATGAGAAAACTAGTAGATTAGAAAATGGTCGATATGAAACTGCATTACTCTGGAAGAAGGATGACATCAAACTACCTGACAACAAAGAATACGCATTAAAGAGATTAGAAGCAACAGAGAAGAAAATCAATAAGAACCCAGAATTAAAGAAAAGAGTTAGGGAAGAGATGAACGCTTTGATAGAAAAGAATTACGCCGAGCCTGCCCCAGAAGATAGAAAAACAGACAGAACTTGGTACTTACCGTGCTTTCCGGTCACCACTCCGATGAAACCGGGGAAAGTCCGGATGGTGCACGACGCGGCGGCAGTCTCAAAGGGCATAGCACTAAATGATGTCTTACTCACGGGTCCTGATCTTCTACAATCTCTACCAGGCGTATTGATGCGGATGCGACAACACAAGATAGCGGTGTCAGCAGATATATCAGAGATGTTCCTCCAAATAAAGATAGTTGAAGAAGATAGAGATGCTCTGAGATACCTCTGGAGAGATGGAGATTCGACAGCAGAGCCAAAAGAATATAGAATGACGTCACTTATTTTCGGAGCGACGTCCTCTCCAGCAACAGCGATTTATGTGAAAAATAGAAATGCCGAAAGATTCTCCGAGCAACACCCGGATGCAGTATTGGCGATCAAAAATAATCATTATATGGACGATTATATCCAGAGTTTCGAAGATGAAGAGTCGGCACTCCAAATAGCACATCAAGTAAAACAAATACACAGTGAAGCGCACTTCCACTTAAGAAAGTGGTCATCGAACTCAGAAAAAGTGTTGAAAGACTTAGACGCTGAAGCTTCCATCTATGGCACCGAACTTGAAGTTGGACCGAAGACGGAAAAAGTACTTGGGATGGCTTGGCAGACATCATCCGACACACTCCAATACAATTTGAATTTTTCGAGACTTCCAGAAGACATACTACAGCGAACGCCAACAAAAAGACAAGCCTTGCAGATTGTCATGTCACTCTTCGATCCGCTGGGACTTGTCTCACCCGTCACCATGAAGGCGAAACAGATATTACAAGAAGTCTGGAAGAGAAGCATTGGATGGGATGAAACACTCGATGAAAACTTAGCCAAAGAATGGCACGAGTGGACTGATAGATTGTCAGAATTAAAGAACATCTCCATCCCGAGAACATACGTCCAATACAGCCAAGGAAAAAATCTACAGCTTCATGTGTTCGTAGATGCTAGCGAAACAGCTTATGCCGCGGCCCTCTACTGGCGAGTAGAAGATGAAAATGGAGAAGTATACATCTCACTGATCTTGGCCAAGGCAAGAGTAGCGCCATTGAAAACCACCTCAATTCCGAGACTGGAATTACAAGCTGCAGTCATGGGAAGTAGAATGGCATCATGTGTCCTCATGGAACATGACAGGAAACCAGAAACACGCACATTCTGGACAGATAGTAGAACAGTTTTATCCTGGCTCAAGACCGGCTCTAGGTCTTACAAACCTTTCGTCGCACATAGAATAGCCGAGCTGGAAGAAAACACCAAAACAGAAGAATGGCGTTGGGTTCCCACAAAACTCAACGTAGCTGATGATAGCACCAGAGAAGTTCCAAGAAATTTTGACAATAACCACAGATGGTTCTCTGGTCCGCCATTCCTAAGAGAAGATCCAACCAATTGGCCTCGCGAAAAATCGACACTCAAAATAGTCAGTGGAGGGGAGAGAACAATGAAAATAACAGAGAGAAATTCAACAATAATAGCGACTCCAGATTTTAGAAGATTCTCAAGATGGGAAAAGTTGATACGCACCACAGCCAGAGTCCTTCAATTCATAGAACTTTGCCGTCAGAACAAACAGACCACAGCTTATGCAAGAACAAGAGCGAACAAAATAGAAGATCCATCCTGGGGAAAGAAAAAAGAGAAACAATTAGGGAAGAAAAGGAAAATTATAGAGAAAACAGACATCTACAGAATTATACCTGCTGAACTTTTAATCAGAGCTGAAAACTTAACAGTCAGAGTAATTCAAGAAGACTGTTTCCAAGAAGAAATAGAAGACTTGACGAAGAATCGTCGAGTGTCAAGCCACAGCAAACTAAAGAAGATCGCCATAGAAATAATCAACGGAGTTATCGTAATCAAATCGCGAATTGATGCAGCAGCAGAAATACCTGAAGTTACGAAGAGACCACCGGTTCTTGATGGAAGACATCACATCACCAAATTATACATCGAGCACTTGCATCGCAGTGGTCATCACCAGGGCGTGGAAGCCACCATAAATCACTGTCGCCAAAGGTTTCACGTCCTGGGGCTCCGGCCGACAGCACGCAGCATCATACACCAATGCCTGCCTTGCAGAAAAAGAAGATGGACACCACCAGAACCACCGACTGGCAACCATCCGGCCAGTCGACTTGCTCATCACCAACGTGCCTTCACATTCACGGGCATAGACTACTTCGGGCCACTGCAGACGACATTTGGAAGAGCAACCAGAAAAACTTACGTAGCTCTCTTTACCTGCCTTACTACCAGGGCAGTCCATTTAGAAATGACGAACTCACTGACCACAGACTCCGCGGTCATGGCACTCAGAAGATTTATAGCAAGGCGTGGCTGTCCCAAAGAAATCTGGTCTGACAATGGGACGAATCTACATGGCGCCGAGAAAGAATTGAGATTGGCAGTTGAAAAAGCAACCGAAATAGAATCGTCAAAGAGAAGAATCAGCTGGCGTTTCATCCCTCCTGGGGCTCCATTCATGGGCGGAGCCTGGGAGCGCATGGTGAAGACGGTGAAGATAGCACTCGCAGCGGTTCTCGACAATCGACCAACCTCCGAAGAAATCCTCATGACTCTGCTTGCTGAAGTCGAGATGACAGTGAACAGTCGACCACTGACTCATGTATCGGTCGACCCAGAAGACCCCGAGACGCTGACACCCAACCACTTCCTTCTGTTGGGGCCAGCCTTTGAACCACCGATGGGCGACTTCACACCTCAAGACTTGCTGGGAAGAAGACACTGGCGAACATCCCAGAGACTAGCAGATATGTTCTGGGCGAGATGGCTAAAAGAATACCTACCAGAACTTCAGAACCGGCGGGAGCCCCACGGCAAGGGACCCTCACTCCAACTGGGTAACATTGTCGTGGTGGCAGATAACACCATGCCCCGCAATACATGGCCTCTCGGTAAGATAGTCGCAGTGTTCCCGGGACCAGATGGAATAGTACGAGCAGCAGACGTCCAGACGAAGGGAGGAATAATGAGAAGACCGACCAAGAAGCTGGTACTTCTTCAGACGGACGAACCAGAACCTGCCGTCCAGACTACAAGATGATGCGTCGTAGACTTCGCCACTACGCACGGCGGGAGAATGTTCCGGACGGCCATAGTTTAAGTTTCTGTAAAATAGTTTGTTTAAGTTTATAGTTTGTTTGTTTTTTAAGATTAGTCTGTTTAAGTTTATGTTTATTTTGTTATATTATTTGAATAAAGAATGGCACGGGGCAGATTATTATTAACCGTAGGTACACAACCTCACATAGGTCGTGAGGACATAGGGAAAAAAGAGATAGATAGGCACCGCTCTCAGGTAGCTTCCTTGACCTTGAAAAAAGAGACCCGCTATATCACCATAGGCCAGAACTTGTGTGAACTCGTCACACAAGTAACTACTTGATGGCAAAAAAAGGGTATAACTTTGGGTTCAATCCCCATAGAATCGAGTCAAGTTTGCAGTCTACGAGCCAAAGGAACAAGGAAGCTACCTGGGAACCGGAAAAATAGGAAGACTGAATAGGAAGATAAGCCCTAGAAGACCTGGACTATCCAGATACCTAGAAGACCTAGGATACCTAGAAGACCTAGGATACCTAGAAGACCTAGGATACCTAGAAGACCTAGGATACCTAGAAGACCTAGGATACCTAGAAGACCTAGGATACCTAGAATACCTAGATTACCTAGAAAGCCTAGAAGACCTAGGATACCTAGAAGACCTAGGATACCTAGAAGACCTAGGATACCTAGAAGACCTAGGATACCTAGAAGACCTAGGATACCTAGAATACCTAGAAGCCGTAGGATACCTAGGGTACCTAGAATACCTAGATTACCTAGGGTACCTAGAATACCTAGAAAGCCTAGAAGACCTAGAAGACCTAGAAAACACTACTCTACACAAATAGTGAAGAATAATAGTGAATAGTGAACAGTTATAATAGTGATTGTGATAGGAACTGCCGCCAAATTAACAATAGAAAGTGTTTTATTCCGGACCCCAGTGATAGACTGAACTACATTACAAATAGGATTGGATTAATGAACTCTGGTGTTGTGAACAAAGTGTCGTGGAATCAAGCAAAGCGATCTCGGATTAGGAAGACAGGTGCATGACAGCGCAATCCAGTGATAGGTGCATACGGATCACAGTTTATAGAGAACTAATAGTGAGTGGTCCGGCACACTCCGTGCACTGCGACTGGTCCTTTGGACGGGGGCAGTTGGGGGTGCCATGAGCCCCGAGGCACTTAACGCACCTGGGGGTGGCGAAGCAGTTGCGGGCGGAATGCCCGTAGAGCTGGCAGCGATGACACTGCCCAAGGGAGCCACGTTTATGCGGCGTTTCGACGGTGATACCGCCAAGTTGGCACACCGTCTGGATATTGAAAATTGCCTTGCCGGCATCGGTCCTGTCTACTACGACGAGGACCATGTCGTAAGACACCTTCGGTCGGCCTCGGTACATACGGTGTACCTCGACCACTGGGATGTTTTGACCGCTGAGGTCAGAAATAATCTCAGGAATGCTAACTTCCTTGGGAACACCTCGGATGACCACGCGGAGTAAGCGCTCATCCGGAAGAGCGTAGGTATGAAAACCTACACTCATGTCCTTCAAGAGACGCGTCATCCTCCTATGGTCGTTGGAGGTTTGGACCGCGACTTTAATGCCCTGCTGGGTAGTACGGGCAGAAAGATAATTAACGCCTTCGGCGTTGCAACGTTTGGACACTGCGGTCCAGGCAGACTTTTCCTGTATGAACAGGGGCGGAGGGGCGGGCACTTTCCTCTGAGAGTCAGAGGTTTGAGCGGGGGTGGGGGCAGGGGCGGAGGACTTGGCCTTTCTGGGGGCCGGGGAGGACGGCGGAGAGTTGAGGCGAACTCTATCGCCGCCGTTAGCCTTTTTGGCTTGAGAAGTTTTTGGGCGTTTAGCCCGTTTTTTACCTTCTACTAAGGTGAAGGAATCGGAATCAGAAGCGTCGGACGCAGAGTCCTCCGCAGAAGCGTTCTCGCACTCCATGTCGCTAGCTGAGGCGACTGGTGAGTGCGAGCGGGATGAGTGAGGCGACTGAAAGTTGTCGCACCCAGTAACGGGGGAGCGAGAGCGCTCGCTAGAGGGGGAGGGAGCATCACAGATGGACACTCGCTGGCGGGGGGGTGGGGGGCTAGCCTTACGGCTGCAAGAGGGAGTGGGGACTATTGAGTCCGGGACATGGTCCCGTAGCTCAGGCACCTCAGCAATAAGCTGCTGGAGAAGCCCCTGAACAGCGGGTGACTTAGCTTCGAAGAGCTTTGCGAAAAATGCGTCGGCAGTACCTTACCGTACCGGAGATTACCTTACTGAGCGAAAACGATATGCTACGTAGTTTCGTCGCGTCGCGTTCCGCACAGAAGAAACTACAAGAAACTGTGCGGCAGTCGCGCTACTAGGCCTACTACGAGGTCCCCGGGTTGGATGGGCCCAGGGTTGTGTGCGTGATGTGCACTCCCCACCGGGTCAGGTGAGGAGGGGTGTGTCCTTAAGGTGAGCCCTAAGCTTGTTTTCCTCCCCGCCAATCTTATTGTGCGGAGAGGGGCCTAACTGCTCCGGGTGCAGAGGACAGCTCGAGACAGGTGGTCCCGAACAGCCAAACAACACCCGAAGAATGGGAGTAGGGAGAGGGTAGGGGCGGGAGGGAGATAGCTACCGTCGGCTAGGAGATCCCCCAAGGCCGGTGAAGGTAGCCCCGTCCGATTTCGGCCTTACCCAGAAGGGGCAAAACCGGTGTATCGGGTCAACACCCAACAAGCTTCGTATAACACCGTGAGGTATCCACTTGTTGACCACGAAAGCAGTGGATTTCGCAAAACTCAATCCTGTCGTAACGAAACGTCCAAGCAGCTCAACCGCTTTGAAAAAAGCAGCTGAGAAGCTCTTCCGGATTTTGCAACGATCGCGATGACCGTTACAAAAGGCGGGAAAACGCAAGGGAGACGCACGGCGCGGTGGCGCACAGGTGCGAGCGAGAACGAAGATTACGCGAGAGCGTAATCGAAATATGGGTGCGAGCGTCCGCGCGCGACGAATGCTCGAGCACGAATCACCATGCGATGCAATCACCATGCGATGCGATAATGATGCGGCCAACCGGGTATGCACTGGGTAGATATTAAAATGCCAACGCAGAACTAGCGACAGCGGGGTTGAGTGTAATGATCTCGATCCACCAATCGGAACGCCACTCGAGGCACGTTTCTAACCGTCGCGTCGCGTCCCCATCGTGTAAGCTGTGCCATGATCGCGGCGTTGGAGAGAGACGGCTAGATACAAGTTCCGTGCGTTAGAGCGAGAGGCGCATATCTCACCTTCCCTCTCGCTCTCGCTCGACCGAATTAAAACACCACTCAAAGTCATTAACGGCTACTTAAGTGAGAGCGAGATAAAAAATAATCTATGAAAATTTAATAAATAATATGCAATCTTTTTAGGTAGGTACCTACCGTATAGTTATTGTACACACATACAATACACATAAATAAATAATTTGTATGTAAGTTTGTTTAATAATTTGCGGTGTCGAAGGACACACAGGATGAACGGTGTTAAAATTTTCACTAGAATTATTCAGAAAAAAAAAAAAAAAAAAAAAAATACGTTTAAGAAAATAATAATTGGGTGTTTTTTAAATATTATAATATATATTCAATATTTATCATCATATTATAAAGAATTACTATTTTGAATACTCATGTGGTATTTATTATTGTGTGCATGTCTCGTGTGGGTAGGTAGGTAGGTAGGTAGGTTATTTTTATTTTGGGTGTTTTGAAAATATTATAATATATATTCAATATTTATCATCATATTATAAAGAATCACTATATTAAATACTCATGTGGTATTTATTATTGTGTGCATGTCTCGTGTGGGTAAATAGGTAGGTTATTTTTTGAAACGTAGTTTGACTCAATACTCTTATCGGTATGAAATTATTTATAAAAATAATTCAGAATAATTTTGCGGCCCTGAAAAGGGCCTTTTTGTTTGTTGATATATCGCGGCGCATCAAGCGTCGCACGATATATCGGAGGAAAAGAGAGATGTTGGCTCAGTTAATTTAAGAATCAAATTAAATTAAGCCTTCTTCTCAGTCTTCTTGGGCAGGAGCACCGCCTGGATGTTCGGCAGCACACCACCCTGGGCGATGGTAACACCGGAGAGGAGCTTGTTCAACTCTTCGTCGTTGCGTATCGCCAGCTGCAGATGTCTGGGGATGATCCTGGTCTTCTTGTTGTCACGGGCGGCGTTGCCGGCCAACTCCAACACCTCAGCCGCCAGATATTCCATCACGGCGGCCAGGTAGACAGGGGCGCCGGCACCGACGCGCTCTGCGTAATTACCCTTACGCAGCAGCCTGTGAATACGACCGACGGGGAACTGAAGTCCGGCACGGTTGGAACGGGACTTTGCCTTTCCCTTAACCTTGCCACCTTTACCGCGTCCAGACATGTTTGAATGGAGGTTTTAATTAACTTCACGTAAGCGTAAATGGACCGACACACACGCGGCGCGTCGACGAGCAGAGTGAGATATATTTTCTAGCCTTTTTTTTTTTTTTTTTTTTTTTTTTTTTTTTTTTTTTTTTTTTGAATTGACTAGCTGTTAGTCCAAGTTGTGACTTTCACAGCTTTACCGGGCAATGGGGTGAGCGGAAGGCTCACAACCCCTAACAGTTAAGTAACAGGCCTAAGGGTGCCCCCAGGGGGGGCCGAGCCTCGGCTTAGGGCGTTACTGGGACTAGGTAATCTAACGTAAGTTTGGGGAGAGAAGCGGCCGGGGACGTGCCGGTACCGCGAAGCATAACTAAAAGATTGGGGCCGCGACGCGCGTCCACGCCGGCGTGGACGATATCTCGGTCTTGTGGAGTGTTGGCTTGGCGCGAGCTGTTTGACGGAGGCGATGAAGCGGGTGATGGCATCATCGGGCTCTAGTGGGACATGTCTGGGACGACGATGTTTTCGGGACTTCTTGCCCTTAAGGGGCCTAGGGATATAATTAGAGGCTTGGACTACTAAGGGGTTTGGGTGGGTCATGGTAGAGTCGAAGAATTTGGAGGACAACTGTTTTAGATACTGCTGGATGGTAGGTAGATCTAAGTCTAAGTGGAGATTTTCATTGCGCAAGAACCACGGGGCACCCGTGGCCTTGCGCATGAACCTATTCTGGAGGGTCTGTAGCTTATGGATAGAGCGGGAGGAGGCGTGTGCAAACACGGGGCTAGCATAGGTCATGATGGGGCGGATACAAGACGTGTAAAGTCGAACCTTATTTCTAAGGGACAACTTACTACGCTTATTGATAAGACAGTGGAGGCGGCCTAGGACAAAGGCGGCACGATCGCGGACTTTTTTAATGTGGTCATGGAAGCTCAAACTACTGTCAAGTTGGACGCCTAAGTATCGAACTGTCTTTACCCAGGGAATATGTGCCGGACCACTCACTATTAGTTCGCTATAAACTGTGATCCGTCTGCACCTATCACTGGATTGCGCTGTCATGCACCTGTCTTCCTAATCCGAGATCGCTTTGCTTGATTCCACGACACTTTGTTCACAACACCAGAGTTCATTAATCCAATCCTATTTGTAATGTAGTTCAGTCTATCACTGGGGTCCGGAATAAAACACTTTCTATTCTTAATTTGGCGGCAGTTCCTATCACAATCACTATTATAACTGTTCACTATTCACTAATATTCTTCACTATTTGTGTAGAGTAGTGTTTTCTAGGTCTTCTAGGCTTTCTAGGTAATCTAGGTATTCTAGGTATCCTAGGTCTTCTAGGTATCCTAGGTCTTCTAGGTATCCTAGGTCTTCTAGGTATCCTAGGTCTTCTAGGTATCTTAGGTCTTCTAGGTATCCTAGGTCTTCTAGGTATCCTAGGTCTTCTAGGTATCCTAGGTCTTCTAAGTATCCTAGGTCTTCTAGGTTCTGGATAATCCAGGTCTTCTAGGGCTTATCTTCCTATTCAGTCTTCCTATTTTTCCGGTTCCCAGGTAGCTTCCTTGTTCCTTTGGCTCGTAGACTGCAAACTTGACTCGATTCTATGGGGATTGAACCCAAAGTTATACCCTTTTTTTGCCATCAAGTAGTTACTTGTGTGACGAGTTCACACAAGTTCTGGCCTATGGTGATATAGCGGGTCTATTTTTTCAAGGTCAAGGAAGCTACCTGAGAGCGGTGCCTATCTATCTCTTTTTTTCCTATGTCCTCACGACCTATGTGAGGTTGTGTACCTACGGTTACTAATAATCTGCCCCGTGCCATTCTTTATTCAAATAATATAACAAAATAAACATAAACTTAAACAGACTAATCTTAAAAAACAAACTATAAACTTAAACAAACTATTTTACAAAAACTTAAACTATGGCCGTCCGGAACATTCTCCCGCCGTGCGTAGTGGCGAAGTCTACGACGCATCAACTTGTAGTCTGGACGGCAGGTTCTGGTTCGTCCGTCTGAAGAAGTACCAGCTTCTTGGTCGGTCTTCTCATTATTCCTCCCTTCGTCTGGACGTCTGCTGCTCGTACTATTCCATCTGGTCCCGGGAACACTGCGACTATCTTACCGAGAGGCCATGTATTGCGGGGCATGGTGTTATCTGCCACCACGACAATGTTACCCAGTTGGAGTGAGGGTCCCTTGCCGTGGGGCTCCCGCCGGTTCTGAAGTTCTGGTAGGTATTCTTTTAGCCATCTCGCCCAGAACATATCTGCTAGTCTCTGGGATGTTCGCCAGTGTCTTCTTCCCAGCAAGTCTTGAGGTGTGAAGTCGCCCATCGGTGGTTCAAAGGCTGGCCCCAACAGAAGGAAGTGGTTGGGTGTCAGCGTCTCGGGGTCTTCTGGGTCGACCGATACATGAGTCAGTGGTCGACTGTTCACTGTCATCTCGACTTCAGCAAGCAGAGTCATGAGGATTTCTTCGGAGGTTGGTCGATTGTCGAGAACCGCTGCGAGTGCTATCTTCACCGTCTTCACCATGCGCTCCCAGGCTCCGCCCATGAATGGAGCCCCAGGAGGGATGAAACGCCAGCTGATTCTTCTCTTTGACGATTCTATTTCGGTTGCCTTTTCGACTGCCAATCTCAATTCTTTCTCGGCGCCATGTAGATTCGTCCCATTGTCAGACCAGATTTCTTTGGGACAGCCACGCCTTGCTATAAATCTTCTGAGTGCCATGACCGCGGAGTCTGTGGTCAGTGAGTTCGTCATTTCTAAATGGACTGCCCTGGTAGTAAGGCAGGTAAAGAGAGCTACGTAAGTTTTTCTGGTTGCTCTTCCAAATGTCGTCTGCAGTGGCCCGAAGTAGTCTATGCCCGTGAATGTGAAGGCACGTTGGTGATGAGCAAGTCGACTGGCCGGGTGGTTGCCAGTCGGTGGTTCTGGTGGTGTCCATCTTCTTTTTCTGCAAGGCAGGCATTGGTGTATGATGCTGCGTGCTGTCGGCCGGAGACCCAGGACGTGAAACCTTTGGCGACAGTGATTTATGGTGGCTTCCACGCCCTGGTGATGACCGCTGCGATGCAAGTGCTCGATGTATAATTTGGTGATGTGATGTCTTCCATCAAGAACCGGTGGTCTCTTCGTAACTTCAGGTATTTCTGCTGCTGCATCAATTCGCGATTTGATTACGATAACTCCGTTGATTATTTCTATGGCGATCTTCTTTAGTTTGCTGTGGCTTGACACTCGACGATTCTTCGTCAAGTCTTCTATTTCTTCTTGGAAACAGTCTTCTTGAATTACTCTGACTGTTAAGTTTTCAGCTCTGATTAAAAGTTCAGCAGGTATAATTCTGTAGATGTCTGTTTTCTCTATAATTTTCCTTTTCTTCCCTAATTGTTTCTCTTTTTTCTTTCCCCAGGATGGATCTTCTATTTTGTTCGCTCTTGTTCTTGCATAAGCTGTGGTCTGTTTGTTCTGACGGCAAAGTTCTATGAATTGAAGGACTCTGGCTGTGGTGCGTATCAACTTTTCCCATCTTGAGAATCTTCTAAAATCTGGAGTCGCTATTATTGTTGAATTTCTCTCTGTTATTTTCATTGTTCTCTCCTCTCCACTGACTATTTTGAGTGTCGATTTTTCGCGAGGCCAATTGGTTGGATCTTCTCTTAGGAATGGCGGACCAGAGAACCATCTGTGGTTATTGTCAAAATTTCTTGGAACTTCTCTGGTGCTATCATCGGCTACGTTGAGTTTTGTGGGAACCCAACGCCATTCTTCTGTTTTGGTGTTTTCTTCCAGCTCGGCTATTCTATGTGCGACGAAAGGTTTGTAAGACCTAGAGCCGGTCTTGAGCCAGGATAAAACTGTTCTACTATCTGTCCAGAATGTGCGTGTTTCTGGTTTCCTGTCATGTTCCATGAGGACACATGATGCCATTCTACTTCCCATGACTGCAGCTTGTAATTCCAGTCTCGGAATTGAGGTGGTTTTCAATGGCGCTACTCTTGCCTTGGCCAAGATCAGTGAGATGTATACTTCTCCATTTTCATCTTCTACTCGCCAGTAGAGGGCCGCGGCATAAGCTGTTTCGCTAGCATCTACGAACACATGAAGCTGTAGATTTTTTCCTTGGCTGTATTGGACGTATGTTCTCGGGATGGAGATGTTCTTTAATTCTGTCAATCTATTAGTCCACTCGTGCCATTCTTTGGCTAAGTTTTCATCGAGTGTTTCATCCCATCCAATGCTTCTCTTCCAGACTTCTTGTAATATCTGTTTCGCCTTCATGGTGACGGGTGAGACAAGTCCCAGCGGATCGAAGAGTGACATGACAATCTGCAAGGCTTGTCTTTTTGTTGGCGTTCGCTGTAGTATGTCTTCTGGAAGTCTCGAAAAATTCAAATTGTATTGGAGTGTGTCGGATGATGTCTGCCAAGCCATCCCAAGTACTTTTTCTGTCTTCGGTCCAACTTCAAATTCGGTGCCATAGATGGAAGCTTCAGCGTCTAAGTCTTTCAACACTTTTTCTGAGTTCGATGACCACTTTCTTAAGTGGAAGTGCGCTTCACTGTGTATTTGATTTACTTGATGTGCTATTTGGAGTGCCGACTCTTCATCTTCGAAACTCTGGATATAATCGTCCATATAATGATTATTTTTGATCGCCAATACTGCATCCGGGTGTTGCTCGGAGAATCTTTCGGCATTTCTATTTTTCACATAAATCGCTGTTGCTGGAGAGGACGTCGCTCCGAAAATAAGTGACGTCATTCTATATTCTTTTGGCTCTGCTGTCGAATCTCCATCTCTCCAGAGGTATCTCAGAGCATCTCTATCTTCTTCAACTATCTTTATTTGGAGGAACATCTCTGATATATCTGCTGACACCGCTATCTTGTGTTGTCGCATCCGCATCAATACGCCTGGTAGAGATTGTAGAAGATCAGGACCCGTGAGTAAGACATCATTTAGTGCTATGCCCTTTGAGACTGCCGCCGCGTCGTGCACCATCCGGACTTTCCCCGGTTTCATCGGAGTGGTGACCGGAAAGCACGGTAAGTACCAAGTTCTGTCTGTTTTTCTATCTTCTGGGGCAGGCTCGGCGTAATTCTTTTCTATCAAAGCGTTCATCTCTTCCCTAACTCTTTTCTTTAATTCTGGGTTCTTATTGATTTTCTTCTCTGTTGCTTCTAATCTCTTTAATGCGTATTCTTTGTTGTCAGGCAGTTTGATGTCATCCTTCTTCCAGAGTAATGCAGTTTCATATCGACCATTTTCTAATCTACTTGTTTTCTCATCTAATATTTTCAGAGCTCGAGCTTCTGGATCACTGCGAGGCGTTTTTGGCGCTATTGTTAGTGCCTCCAGTGAAAAGAAGTGCTTCAAGTCTGCGTCTATATTTTCTATTGGTTGATGAAGGAAATTGACTCTGTGTCCTGTTGCTCGACTGCATGCTCCATGTAACACCCATCCAAGAGGTGTCAGTGAGGCTATGGGTTGATTCCTCTTTCCAATTCGACTATCTTTGGCCAGTAGTAGGTGCCAATTGTCTTGCCCAATCAGGATTTCAGGTCTCGCAACGCTGTATTTTATCTTCTGTTCGAGGTCTTCAAGATGTTTGCAGTTTTCTATGTCTTCCCCTCTGACGGTTTGTGGTGACAATTTCAGATTTTTAATTGATCTAGCAGCTATTGTATGTCTATTTCCCGATCCGCAGATGGTAACTCTTAGCCTCCTCGATGTTGAAGTGTCCACTTTTGTGTTTCCTATTGCTTCTATATGGAGTGGCTGTTGAGGTCCACGTAGGCCGGCTTGCTG
This sequence comes from Udea ferrugalis, assembly GCA_950022985.1. Classification (NCBI taxonomy): domain Eukaryota; kingdom Metazoa; phylum Arthropoda; class Insecta; order Lepidoptera; family Crambidae; genus Udea; species Udea ferrugalis. The sequence goes on from OX465545.1 coordinate 4,032,515, forward strand.
TGCTAAGTCTTCATCAATCAATGTCACTGTTGACCCGTCGTCTAAAAGTGCGAAAGTGTCAATTTTCTTTTTCGGTCCCACTATTTGGATTGGCACTATTTTTAGGAAGGCTTGAGATCCTCTTGATGTCCATGTTGAACTGACTATTTCACTGTTTTCTTTTTTCTTATAATGTAACAGCTGATGGTGCCAACTGTTGCAGTCATCAATGTCACATCTCTTACCACGGCAGCTATGTGTTCTATTTCTATATCGAAGACAGCGGAAACAGAGTCTCTTCTCTTTCGCTATATCCCATCTCTTAGAAGAGTCTGCTTTTCTAAAGTCTTCACAGCTGGTTATACTATGGCCAGTTTTTTCACACATAGAGCAGTTATTGCTATTAGGAATATTTCTATTAGTTTTCATACCTTGAGTGTTGTAAGTTTTCTGTCTTCTGTTGCTATTATTCACTTCAATCACTCCTTCTGGTTGTGCGTATGGTCCACATATTTCAGCTTCTCTATTCAGGAAACGCGCCAGTTTTACTATTTCTATTTCGTCGGCTGGCTGTTCTGCAGCGAAGTCGTACCATCGATAGCGAAGAGTTGGAGTCAGCTTTTCTATCGTGCTCTTTGTTAGCTCTGGGTTATAGAGGTATTGCTGTTTGTTGATAGCACTCAGAGTCGCCACTATGTTGGATATTCTGCTGGCGAAAATGCACAAATCTCTGGGTGCATCAGTCAAGCGGGGTAAACACTTCACTCTCTCTAACTCAGATGATGCTATCGCGTCTGGTCTTCCAAATCTTGCTTCTAAGGTTCTCATTATTTCTCTAGGATTGGAGCTATATATGAGAAGACTTTCAACTGCTTCCTTTGCTTTCCCTTTCAGGCTTCTACGCAATCGCGTTAAATTTTCTAAGTCTGTAAAGCCGTTCTGGGATTCTTGATAGGCAGCTTTAAATGATAACCATTCTTGGTATGCTCCTCCGAAGTAAGGTAACTCACTGAACATTCTGGAAACTGGCTGGTGTCCGGATTTGGCCGCTTGAGCTATGGCAGCCGCCAGAGCTGTAAGGTCTATCTGGTTGCTGACGGGTGCCTTTGTCACTTCACTTGTCTCTACTCCCGCCGGTACTGGGGCAGCTTCTCTATTTTCTATTAACTGTTGCTGCTGCTGTTCCGCCGGAGGTAATGGCAATGGGTGATTGTGCGGTTCGTTGGAGATTGCCAAAAGGTGCGATCTACTATTCTCCAACCAGTTATCCACTCTCACATTTTGTTCACGATCTTCCATCACTGTTTCTATATCTTCTTCAGAGTCCGATTCTGCTTCTATAGCTGCTACCTTAGCGTTAGCGAGTTCAAGTTGCACTCTTAACAATTCTTCCTTAGCTTTTAGAAGTCTACGTTTTCTATTCGACGCCGAGATTGATGATCTTGTTTTCACAGTATGTTCTTTGCCAGTTGCTTTCTTTTGTTCTATTTGTGGTTGCAATGGTTGTGAAGTCTGTTGTGGTTGACCATCCTCAGGAGTTACGGTTGGACTGGATTCTTGACTAGTTGCTGACGTATCCGCTGCTGTTGTGCCAGTAACTTCGGTCGTCGTTGTCGATGACTCTTCTGTGTGCACTCGTGTTCTTTGCTGGCTGGTATGAGATCTGGTGACAGGCATCTTGACTGCGAGAATCCGGCTCGAAGGACCAACAAATGTGCCGGACCACTCACTATTAGTTCGCTATAAACTGTGATCCGTCTGCACCTATCACTGGATTGCGCTGTCATGCACCTGTCTTCCTAATCCGAGATCGCTTTGCTTGATTCCACGACACTTTGTTCACAACACCAGAGTTCATTAATCCAATCCTATTTGTAATGTAGTTCAGTCTATCACTGGGGTCCGGAATAAAACACTTTCTATTCTTAATTTGGCGGCAGTTCCTATCACAATCACTATTATAACTGTTCACTATTCACTAATATTCTTCACTATTTGTGTAGAGTAGTGTTTTCTAGGTCTTCTAGGCTTTCTAGGTAATCTAGGTATTCTAGGTATCCTAGGTCTTCTAGGTATCCTAGGTCTTCTAGGTATCCTAGGTCTTCTAGGTATCCTAGGTCTTCTAGGTATCTTAGGTCTTCTAGGTATCCTAGGTCTTCTAGGTATCCTAGGTCTTCTAGGTATCCTAGGTCTTCTAAGTATCCTAGGTCTTCTAGGTTCTGGATAATCCAGGTCTTCTAGGGCTTATCTTCCTATTCAGTCTTCCTATTTTTCCGGTTCCCAGGTAGCTTCCTTGTTCCTTTGGCTCGTAGACTGCAAACTTGACTCGATTCTATGGGGATTGAACCCAAAGTTATACCCTTTTTTTGCCATCAAGTAGTTACTTGTGTGACGAGTTCACACAAGTTCTGGCCTATGGTGATATAGCGGGTCTATTTTTTCAAGGTCAAGGAAGCTACCTGAGAGCGGTGCCTATCTATCTCTTTTTTTCCTATGTCCTCACGACCTATGTGAGGTTGTGTACCTACGGTTACTAATAATCTGCCCCGTGCCATTCTTTATTCAAATAATATAACAAAATAAACATAAACTTAAACAGACTAATCTTAAAAAACAAACTATAAACTTAAACAAACTATTTTACAAAAACTTAAACTATGGCCGTCCGGAACAGAATAGGTTGTTCGAACATAGTGATTTCAGGGAGTTTGGGTGGGTCTTTATCGCGGCTCCTTTTGAAGAGGATAGCGGCGCTTTTGTCAGGATTGACTTCAATTCTCCACTTCCTAAACCAGTCACCGATTGTATCGGCGGCGGTTTGGAGAGAATTGAGAATGAAATCTAGTCTGGGGTGCGTACAATACAGAGCTGTATCATCAGCAAAAAGAGCTATCTTAATAGGTGCCCGAGGGCAATCAAAGGTTGGGAGATCGCTAGTGAACAGCGTAAACAGGATGGGGGACAAGACGGAGCCTTGAGGGACTCCGGCTCTTATGGGGTGTGGTTGAGACAGAATGCCTTCCACTCTGTAGCGAAAAGAGCGATTTGAAAGGAAGTCTCGAATGATGAGCACGAGACGATCTGGGACACCAAGTGTATATAGCTTGTAAATCAAGCCATTGTGCCAGACCTTATCAAACGCTTTCGCTACATCGAAAAAGAGGGCGCCGGTTCTGTGGCACTTTTGCCTACCAAAACCGGTTAGGACTTGCTCGACAATGCGATGCACCTGCTGGACGCAAGAGTGTTTGGGTCTAAAGCCAAACTGCTCGTCAGGAAGGAGGCTCTTGGACTCTACATAGTCCTTGAGTCGTCTAAGGATGATACGCTCGTAAAGTTTCCCTATGGAACTTAAGAGACTAATGGGGCGGTAACTAGTGGGTTTGGATCGGGGTTTGCCTGGCTTGGGAAAGCCAATGACAATAGCTTCTTTCCACGCTTGCGGAAAGATGTTGTTACTCAAAGCTGCGTTGAATATCGCAGTGAGAACTATAAAAAGAGGAGTGGAGAAGTGCTTGAGCACTTTATTGGAGATCCCGTCAAAGCCTGGTGCTTTTCGGGGGTGGAGGTCCTTGACGATAGTCTGAACTTCCTCGACCGTGACGCTAGCGAGAGGAGGATCGGAGGGAGGGAGGCTTGCCCTACGTGCGACTTCACAGTCGACTTTCAAGACATGGTCGTTATCTACTGGGAGGGTACTGGGGGAGCATTGAGCTTCTAAGCTATCTGCGAGGCATTCAGACTTTTCACAGTCATCGAAAGCCGGGGGCAGATTGGGACGGACTAAGGGAGGCATTGTGGAAATGGTGTCGGATTTAAGCTTTCGGGCTAAGTGCCAGAAGGCTTGATGAGAGGGCTCTAAACTACTAATCATCTCGTCCCACTGAGAGTTCCGAAACTCGCTTATACGGAGCTTCACGTCCCTCTGTAAAGACCGTAAGCGACGACGGTTAGCGTCAGTGGGATAAGAGTCGTAAGCGCGGGTGGCGGCGTTCTTTTCCGTCAACAGCGCACGTACATCAGGCGGCAGATTCCAGCGTTGGTGACCCAACACAGGGACCCGCCGTGAGCAGTCCTCCACGACGCTCTGTACGTGACTGGTGAGAGAATCGATCGCACCTACTGTGTCTTGGATGGAGGATAAATCTCCAGAAGCTAAGTTTAATAATGGGTTTGGAATAGACTTGAGGCTGTGGCCCAGTCGATTCCAATCCACTATTACTTTTTCAGGGGCAGGGGAGCCTGTGTCTGGGGGTCCTATCCGGGGGATGAGCTCTAAGATCACAGGTCTATGGTCTGATTCGCTGAGCTCGTGATGCACTTCTATAGAAGATAAACGTAGGTTTATATTCTTTAGAAGTGCTATATCGAGCACGTCAGGTCTATGGCCTTCAATTTTAGGGAAATGGGTGGGACTCATGGGAGCAATGATATCGAAGCCAATTAAGGTGGCCAGCGACTCGAGCACCCTGCCGCGTGGGTTTGTACAATTACAATCCCACGCGCCACTCTTGGCGTTCAAGTCGCCTGCCAGAATAACCGAGCTATCGAGATTCATTATGGTCTGAAGGTCATCTTTGGTAAGATCTTTAGCGTTATCGCGTTGCTTCGGCCCTAAATAGGCGGAGACAATGGTAATAGGGCTATGACCAGTCATACCGAGACGGCAGACAGAGGTCTCTAACCATTTGAGATTGGGAGGAGGGTCTAGGGGTGTACAATGCAAAGATCGTTTATAATAAATAAGGGTGCCACCCTTCTTGTTTGTTAACCTATCGTTACGGACCATGTTATAATTAGCTATTCTGGGATCCCGTTTAGAGGGCTTTAGGAAAGATTCCTGAACTAAAAAGAGATCTAATTGGTGGGTTTTGACAAAATCAGCTACTAAAGAATGCTTTTTGGATAAACCGTCAGCATTGAAAAACCCTACTCTAAGGGACCTAGGTTTGACTCTACCTTTGGGTGTAACATCCATTATGGGTTACATTTAAAAGTGGACAGGGACATGCCTATCTTATGGGCTTGGATAGCCGCCTCGAACATGAGGGCGGGATTGCCTTCGGCGGCTCTGAGTAGGTTGGCTACTCTAGAAACTTCGTCGAAGTCTATTACTCCGAGGAAGCGCGACACTAGAGAGTAGTCGCTTAGAGAGGACTGGGAGGCTTGTGTGACCTGCGGGGCGGGAGGCGAGGGAGGCGCGGGCCTTTGTACGGGCCTGGCGACAGGGGCTTGGTAATTGGGAGGGCTAGGTGCCACTTGAGAGGTATTACGTACCCAGGGTACGTTAATAAGGGGAGGGATAGTCTGCGGGGACTTTGTTAGGGCCGGGAAGTTGGCCAGAGATTGGTCTGGCACGGCTGGGCGGACTTGGGAGTTAATGGGGGCTGGACGGGCCCTCCAGGAGAGTTGGCTCTGAGCCGGGGCGCGACTGGGGCGCTGGGACTTAGGGGCTTTGGGGCAACCGCGGTAGTTTGCGGGATGACCCGTTTCTCCGCAGAGCACGCAGCTTGGAGGCTCCGTGCACTGAGAGAGGTCTTTAGGGCGGGGGCAATCAGCCGTGCCGTGATCGCCCAGGCACTTGACGCACCTGGGGGTCGCGAAGCAATTGCGGGCAGAGTGCCCGTAGAGTTGGCAGCGATGACACTGCCCTATGGTGCCCCTTTTGTGAGGGGCTTCGACGGTGATACCAGAGAGCTGGCACACCGTCTTGATGTTGAAAATGGCCTTGCCGGCGGGCGAATGCTCCAAAACGGCAAGAACCATATCATAGGGGGCGTGAGAGCGACCGCGATGCATGCGGTGCACTTCCATGATGGGAAGGTTTTGGGCCTTTAGATCGGCCTGGACGTCGGAGGTTGAGACCTCCTTTGGGACTCCCTTCACGACTACACGAAGCAGCCGATCCTCAGGGAGGGCGTAGGTGTGGAAGGATACTTTCATATCCTTCAAGAGAGAAGTTAAACGACGATGGTCGTTTGAAGTCTGCACGGAGACTTTAATTCCCGTTGAGGTGGTACGGGCTGATAGGTAATTAATACCTAGAGAGTTGCAGCGCTTGGATACATCGATCCAAAGCGCTTTATTCTGAATAAACAGGGGCGGTGGGGAAGGCTCTTTCCTCTGGGAAGAGGTAGAGCTAGTTGGGTTGGTGGTCTTAGCCGATGCCGCGGAGGTCGCGGGCTTACTAGGTATCGCGCGTGTCGCCACAGGGACTGAGGGCGTTAGCGGGATATTGCGGGGCGCGGGGGCCTCGCAGGTCATCATTGGCATGGGTGGGGACTCAGGCGAGTCATTTTGCTTCTTAGAAGGAGGGGCCGAAGCGGTTTTAGCGCGTTTAGCACGCTTTTTACCGACAACGGTAGTGAAATCCTCATCTGAGGATGAGGTAGAGGTGGAGTCCTCGTCTGGGGAGGTCTCGGCCGCGACCTCCATGGCGCATTCTAGTGCGTCATCGGGGGTCGCAGAAGAGGGCCCAGTTGAGGTGGGATCGGGAATGGGCTCGGGAGAGGCGTCCTGGGTATCCTCGTCATAGTAATCCCTGATTTCAGGAATTTCTGAGGCGAAGGAACGAAGTAAGCCTTCCTTGGCGAGAAGCTTTACGAGCTTCTCCAAAAGGGGAGAGTTTTGGTCGGTACGCGACATGGCGTCCGACCAAACAGCTATCTAATACTAACGTATTTTTACAGCACTTCAAACGCGTCGCGTTCCGCACAGAAGAAGTGCCAAGAAACTGTGCGGCAATCGCGCTACTTGTCCTAACACGTTTAGCCCCGGGTTGGGTGTTACCCAGGGATGTGTTTGTGTATGTATGCTCCCCGCCGGGGTAAGACGGGGAGGGTGAGTACTTAATTAATGAGCCCTAAGCTTGTATCCGCCTCGCCAATCTTATTGTGCGAAGTGGTTCCTAACTGCCTCAAGTGCAGAGGGTAGCTCCGAGCGGATGCTCCGAACGCCCAAACAACACAAGAGGGATGGGATGGTAGGGAAAGGGTAGGGTTGGGAAGGAGATGATTGCCGTCGACTAGGAGTTCCCCCAAGGCCGGTGGTGACAATCCCAGCCGAGTTTAGCGTTGCCCAAAAGGGGCAAAGCCGGTGTCTCGGGTCCACACCCAACAGGTTTCGTAATGGCACCGTTAGGTATCAGCCTGTTGACCACAAAAATAGTGGATTTAATCGCAAGAACGTTAAGTTAGTCGCCTTGAAAAAGGCAACTAAAATAACTGCCCGGGCTAGCAACGGACTTAATCCGTTACTAACTGGGCGAAGAATGTGCGCGCAGGCGACACAAAGCCGCCGCGAACACAAAGGCGGCGCCGACAAAGGCGCGCGGGAACAAAGGAGCGGAGCGGGCGGCAGCGGATGCGAGCGTCTGCTCGCTGTGGCGGCTGGATGCGAAGTGTCTCTTTTTTTGATTTTCTAGCCTCGGCGTATTATAAATATTTATTCGACGGCGACGGTCGCACGTAGTGGGGAATGGAAAGAGCGAGAGAGAGGGGACGACGATTCGATGCGATGCCGGGACGCAAGCGGGCAGGCAGGCGCAGGCGGGCGCTTGAATTTTTTCAAAATCTTCAAAGAGCGACAAGGACGGGCGTCTAGCCTGCCTGTACGGTGTTCCGTCTCTCTCTCACGCACACTCATCTGCCGTCTGTCTGTCTCGCTCTATTTAATTATATTTTTATTAAATAGGAATAATAAGAGTCGGGCAGTCGGGCGGATCGATAATGTTGGTGAAAAATTGGAAGAAAGAAAAATATTTAGTGCATATATGGATGCATATGAATATCGTTTAGAGAAGAAGACGTGTGCTTTAAAATGAATATTATCGTTGTTTACTCACTTAACTAACTGGATTAGATACACCTACATCGAATTATTTTATTTCCTGAATCAAGGAAGGAAGGAAGAAAAGAAATGAAAGGAAAGGAAAGGATCAAGCTGAAACAGGACTCAGTCACCTGGCTGGCCTTTGTTGTTTATGACTCTTTTGACTCTCGTTCGTTATGAAACTAGTGTCCCAATATTGGGACACATTCAGAATGATATGTTAGCCCTGAAAAGGGCTTTTTGAAAACATTCGACGGTCGCTGCAACCGCAGCAGCAGCCGCGCGGTGTCCGGCGCGCCTTCCTTTGTTTCGTTGCGTTGCTCAGCATTGCATTGCATTGCACTGCACTGTAACTGTAACTGTATGGGCGTTGCGTGCGGTTAGCTTGATAGTGTACACTGTTCCACTTCTTGGCTTGGTTTACTGGATGGTTCGGTTCGATCGTCGCGTCGTCGTATTCAAAAAATACGTACGAACGCAGGAACGCAATAGAGGCACTGATAGAAAAATATCAATATCACTATAACCCGAACCGAGATCCATTCAACCATACCAGACAGCAACGAACAGAACCACCACAGAACTAAACCACAGAACAGAACAGCACAGCACTTTTGCTTCGCTTCGCTTTGCGTGCAACTAGCACTGGTGAGGCGAGCACGGCACGCGACACGGCAGGTCGATCACGTCGTCACGCCTGATGCGTCTATGGTGTTGGTGCGTTTACTTCTTAGACGCGGCGGCCTTCTTTGCTGCCGGCTTCGACTTTGGAGCGGCTGCCTTCTTGGGTTTTGGCGCCTTTGGCTTCTTAGTCGGGGGCTTCGCGCTCTTCTTCGCCTTGGGAGCGGCGGCGGCCTTCTTGGCGGCGGGCGCCTTCTTCGGTGCCGGCTTCTTCTTGGCTGCGGCCGCCTTCTTGTCCTTTGTCGCGGGCTTCGCCTTGCTGGGGGAGGAGGCGGCGGCTGCTGGTGCCTTCTTCGCCCTGCCGGCGGCGGGGGCGGCGCTCTTCTTCGCCTTGGCGGCGGCAGCTGTGGCCGCGGGCTTCCTCACCGCACCACTGGCGGGCTTCTTGGATGCTGCAGATTTTGATTCCAACTTGAAGCTGCCCGAAGCGCCCTTGCCCTTGGTCTGGATCAGAGCGCCACTCTCGACGGCACTCTTCAGATACTTCCTTATGAACGGTGCCAACTTTTCAGCGTCAACCTTGTACTGAGCGGCGATGTACTTCTTGATCGCCTGCAGGGAGGAACCGCTGCGCTCCTTCAGCTCTTTGATTGCGCTGTTCACCATTTCAGATGTCTTCGGGTGAGTAGGCTTCGCTTTCGGCTTCTTCGCGCCGGAGGCGGTCGCCTTCGGTTTCTTCGCTGGAGTTGCCGGGGCGGGTGCCTCTGATGCTACAGCTGTGTCTGCCATTTTTTGGTTTTAGGTTCAATTGATAACAAAGCAAACGAACGACAATATACGTGGTGTACGTAGTAGGTTGATTAAAAACTACTACTACTACTGGTTCTCTTCGCCTCTAGGGCGGTGCGGGCCTCGAACTAAAGTTCTCGCCCGAGTGGTCAACACGCGGGGGGTGCCCCCCCGCGGTACTCTTACCGGTAAATGTATTTACCATCTTGGTGTTTTTACAGTTCCCTTGCTACGCAATGCGCCGCCCTCAGCGCGGTCAAGCCCGCCGAGTGAGACCCATGAGGGAGGCCCGGCGAACGACCTGCGAGCAGGCGGCGTCTGACGAGGTATTCGGGTGCAAGGGAACTGTAATTAGGGTGTGTCAAATCCGGTGGTTTTGCCTTGGCGAGGCCAGGCCTCAAGCCAAAGGCGGGTTGTCTTCTCTGGGTACCCGGCGAGCTCGGGATCGAGCTCGAGCCGGGGCTTGGATTGTCGTGGCAGTGGTGCGTCTCAGGCGAGGAAGAGGTCCACTCGAGCCTGAGACGAGACGGAGCGCAGGCCTAGGGCAGCCTGCGGGTGGTGGCGATGGTCCGGGAGCGCTTGGAGGCGCCTCCGTGGGGCTGGTGGCCGTCAGTAACGCCCGTGGTGTCGGGCGCTTCATTGCTTCGGGTGGTCTGGCGTGCAGCGGTGCCAACTGGCTCAGGTGCGGGTGCGGTCCGTGGTCGGCGCGGTCGAACATACGACGCGCAAGTCGGACCACGAACTCGCCGATGGGCTGCACGCGGAGGTCCCGAGCAATGACGTCATTTCTGACGTAACGCCCAGCCCCCGTGAGCGTGCGGAGTGCCTTATTCTGCACCACCTGCAGACGCTTCCTCTGGGCCTGTGAGCAGAGGGCGTACCAGGCGGGTGCTGCGTAAGTGAGCCGCGGGCGAATGTACGTCTTATAGACGCCCACCTTCGCCCGCAGCGGCAGTCTGGATGTTAAAACGGGGCGTAGCATCGCGCCCGCCATCTTGGCGGAGTTGACGGCGCGCGTCACCTGCTGCGTCATGTGCAGTTGGCGGTCGATGTTGCAGCCCAGGTATGTGACCGTGGGCTGCCAGGCGATCGGCTGCCCCCGCAGAGTGAGCTCGGCTGGGAGCTTCCGTTTGGTGGTGAGGATGGCGGTCGTCTTGGCCACGTTCACCGCAGTCCTCCAGTCGTCGAGCCAGGCAGGCAGCAGGTCTAGCAGCTTCTGCATGCGAGCTGCCGCCACGTCCTGGCTTCTGGAGGAGGCGAAGAACGCGCTGTCGTCGGCGTATAACGCCAACGTCACGCCCTCAAGCGACGGGATATCGTCGGTGTACAACGCGTACAGCGCGGGGGAGAGCACACTCCCCTGCGGGACTCCTGCGCGGACCGGGTGCGTTGGGGAGTCATTGTCCTCGACCGAGACGTAGAAGCTACGACCGTCGAGGAACGCTGCTATCACGGCGATCATGGCTGGCGGCATCTCCGTGGCCAGGAGTTTGTACAGCAGGCCGGGGTGCCAAACTCGATCGAAGGCCTTCTCGATATCGAGAAAGACCCCGACCGTGCAGTGGTCCCTGTTCCTGGCCTCAGCGAGCTCATGGAGGATGCGTGTGAGCTGGAGCGTCGTAGAGTGGCCGCTGCGGAACCCGAACTGCTCGTTCCTCGGCTTGAGGAACGGGCCTATTCTCCGCAGCAGCAGACGCTCGAACAGCTTGGCAATGTGTGACAGCAGCGTTATGGGTCGGTAGCTCGACGGCAGACGTCTGTCCTTGCCGGGCTTCGGGAGGACAATGACTTTGCCGGTTTTCCAGCTGGCCGGGAAGTGTTGGGTGCGCAGGATGGCGTTGTACACCCTCGTGAGGGCAGTCAGGCCCCTACGCGGCAGGTGTAGGAGGGCAGCGGTGGGTATTCCGTCCGGCCCTGGGGCCTTCCGCCTGGGCAGGCGGAGGACCGCCTTCCGCAGCTCAGACGGAGAGATGAAGTCATCTCCCCGGAGCGGCGGTGTTGGGGCGGACAGGAAGTCGTTCACCCTGGCGACGACTGCGGCGTGATGATCAGCGGCTTGGGCGGCGGCTGGGTGCGGCTGGAACTGCACCTCAAGGTGCTCAGCCAGCACTTTAGCCCTTGTGGGTGCAGCGAACTGCGGGTTACCCGCACTGTCCGTGAGCGGGCAGACAGGCAGCTTGGTGTTGGTTAGCTGCCTGTTAAGCTTGAATAGCTCGGCTGGGTCCTCGGTGGCGCGGTCTATGCGCTCCTCCCAGGAGGCGCCTCTCCACGCCTGGATGTTCAGGCGGAGCTTGGCAGAGGCTGCGTTGAGCTCACGCTTCACGCGCGGGCAGCGAGTGCGCGCCCATAGGCGCCTCAAACTGCGCTTATGGCGGAGCTCTGCTTGCAACCTCGCCGGTAGCTCGCCTCGGCGCTGGGAGTTTGAAGGTGGCAGGGTGGCAGCGGTCTGGGCGTTTATGATGCTGGCCACAACATGGTTAGTGGCGGCTTCAACCTCGTCGGCAGTTGCGAGGGAGCCGCTCACTTTGAGATGTTGTAGCGCAGCACCATACGCGACCCAATCGATTTTGGGGCGCGGTTGTCGGGGCAGAGTAACGTCGGCGCCGAGTGCCACGGTGATGAGTATCGGGAGATGCTGTGTGTCGACGTCATACAGCACCTCGACCGATACTGGGCTGGAGATGCCCTGGGCCAGGGCTATGTCCAGCACTGTAGCTCGGTGCGCGGCTAGGGTAGGGATGTGTGTGGGGGCCCCAGGCCCCAACACCTCGATGTCCCGCTGCGTGCAGGCGTCACGTAGTTTGCGGCCGGCCGGCGAGTTCGAATGCGAGCCCCAACTCGTGTGTTGCGCATTCAGATCGCCGGCCAACAGCGTTGGAGTGCCGTCGAAGACCCCGTCCAGGTCTGCGGCGAGTATGTGGGGGCTAGGCGGGCGATAGGCCGCGAATAGTCGCAGCTCGCCCTGCGCGGTGTTGATTTTCACCCCGGTGGACCTCATATAGGCGTACTCCGGCGGCTGTAACTCCGCGTGTATGACGTCGCGGCGGACGAGAACTGCGACTCCCCTGTATGGGAAGCCTGCCGCCGACAACTCGTCTCGCCGATACACGTGGTAGTTAGCCAGCCGGAATACGGACGTCGGCCTGAGAAGAGTCTCGCCCAGGAGGATGACGTGTATGTCCTGCGACTGGGCGAGAAGGCGTAGCTCTTGATGGTGAGATCTGATGCCACCGGGGTTCCAATACACAACTCTCAACGAGAGCTCTGTGGAGGTGCCGCGCTGGCGGCTCGGTCGGCTATCGCTTGCTGCAGGGCGCTCGATAGCGCCGTGACGGGGTCGTCGCCCTGGATAATGGCGTTGAGGAGGGTCGACAGAACCAAAATCAATTTGTCTGTCTGTGTCCCCTCCCCGCTGGATGTACCGCCCGCAGGTACCTTTCTTGCCGCCGCTTTAGGCTGGCGACTTACTTCGGTAGCCTTGGTAGTCTCGGTTGTCGAGGCGGGGGCCATAGTGGCCGTGGCGGTCGTTTGGGTGAGCCCCGGCCCGCCCCTGGCGCGTTTCTCGCGCTGCGGCTTGGGCGGGGGTGGTGGTGGTGGTGCTGGGGCGGGGGTTGACGCGGCCGCCGGTTGGCTAGGCTGCCTCTTCCCTCTCCGGTTTCTGCGGCCGCGTTTACGCCTCCTCGGGGCCTCACCGCGGACCGTCGGTCCGTTCGCCGGCGGGGCCAGAGTAGCGCCTCTCTGCGGCTCAGGGAGGTCAGCAGTCGGCATCTGCCTGGCCTGTTGCTGACCTTTAGGCTTCGGTTTGGTGATTGGTAGGGGCGGCGATGGCTGCAGGCCCCTCTTCCGCGCCTCCCTGCGGAAGAACACACAGCGCCGATCGTTCGCTGGGTGGGCCTGGGCGCAGTTAGCGCACGTCGCCGGTTCCTCCCTCGGGCGGGTGCACTCAGCCGCTCTGTGGTCGCCCGCGCACCGCACACACTTAATGAGGCGGTGGCAGTTGCCCGAAGCATGGCCGAATGCTTGGCAACGGTGGCATTGGGGAGGGCCGCGTTGGCTCCTCCAGGTCTCAATAATGATGCCCCTCATGCCTAGGAGCTCATCCGTCGCATACAAGCGAGCGAGCTCCTGCTGGCCCAGGTGCACCAATTGCACATGGTGCAGGCATCCGGGGCGATCTCCCCGCGGTGGTATGGCCCTCACATGCGTTACCTCGAACCCGCGGAGACTGAGGGCGCGGGCGATCTCTTCCTGCGTCGTCTCGTTGGGGAGGCCGCGCACTGCGACTTTAGTTGGGCGCTCTTCTTCCGGCGCGAAGCTGAACCAGCTGATGGCTGGGTCTTTCGCAGCCGCCTCCGTGAGGTACCTTTGTACCACACGGTATTCATTGGCCGTTTTTGGCATGAAGCGCACGCCAGTTTTAAAGGCGCGCGCATTCGGTGGCTCTCCTAATTTCACTTTTAAATTCTCAAAGTGACTTACCCAGTTTGGTAGACGCTCAACCACTATAGGTGGGTAGCCTTTCTCCATCTCCTGGGTTGGCTGAGGCGTCGGCTGCGCGCCCGATGTGGGCGGCCTCGATGCGCTCGGTGGCGGCGGCGGCGATGCGGCTGCGGCGGCATAGGAAGGCTGCGCCGGGCCCGTTGGAGGCGGTGTTAACATCGACCTATATTGGGTCGAGTCGGTATTGGCCCTGGATTCGGGCTGCGGCGAAGTGCGCGCCGATCTGGGCATGGGCACTGGCGGTGTCGGAGAGCGTCGGGCGGCCTGATAGACTTCGTCTACGTCTGAGTTGGATAGCTCGGCTTCGTTGGAGTCCTCTTCCGTATAAAACTGCATGTGCTGGAATGCAGGTGGCGATGATGTGGAGCAGGGCGGAGGCGACCAGCAGACGCGCTTGTCGTCGCGGTCGCGGGCATCGTCCGGGCTCCGTTGGGAAACGGTGCGGGCCTGGGCACCCGGCCTAGGGTCCAGCCGAGGCATCGATCTACCAAGATCGATGCTCCGACCGCCCTGTACGGGAGGGGTCCTAACCCTCGTAGGCTGTGGTGGTGGCGTCGCTTTGTCCGGCGGGACGTAGCGGGGCGGGGAATTTTCGGACATTATTTATTTTACAAAAATAAATAATGATCCGAAAATAAGCGGGTGGTAGGTGGGTACACTGCCGGAGTCGCAGGCTATCCTGCTCACTCACTGCTCACTCTCAACCTATTTATCAAAATAGGTGAGGGTGACTCGCAAACAGCAGCGTCTGCACTCTTCACACACACTATGCGTCTCTGTCGCGGAATCGTTTCGGCACGAGAAGGGAACGGAAAAACGCGGCTCGACGTGGGTAGTCTCACACCGGCGATGCGCGAGGGAGACAAAACACCACGGAGCGGGCAGTCGATCACGTTCAATCCTCGAGGGACTCGGGGGTACCTTGCAAGCTCGACGCGCGGGCGGAGCTGTAAACAAGGGTAACCACGGGAGCGAAACGGTTTTTTTCAAAACCCCGCGCAAACGATTCGAAGCAGACTCAGCTATACCTTATAGAGAGCCTCGATGTCGCTAGACGTTTTCTCGTACGAACGCTTCGAACTTTTCACTAGCATGCATCTGAAAAAATTACCTTTTTACCTAATTGTATCATCAAATAACTTGTTAAATTCCACACCATTAATCTCTTTTAGTGAACCCAGGATCTGGTAGAATCATCTGCGTCATTGTCCTCACCCTATCCTCACTGGAACTGTTTATTTTCAACATTGACTACTAGACTCACCTCGGGTCATGTTTAAAAGTTATTTTTCTATTTTATTCATGTTATTATTAGTCTCTTTCGGACGAGAAATTAACTACGAATATACGAAGCCTCATACGCAACAGTTCAGACATAATATTGGATTATCTTGCGGCCAAATTTATCCAAGTTAACTGGACGGTCGTAAAACATGAACGCGCCGAACGAAACACGCCAAGAAACCCTAACAGTTGAGAACGTAAAATGTTTCAAAAATAATTCAATTTAAATTAATATCAAACACAAATCTATAAAGCGCACTATTCGACAGGTCACCACTTATACAGATAGACACTAATACAAAATAACTAAACCTCATTCAGAGTTGACGTGCGATAATCATGCACAGCGCGCAAACGTCCTTCCGACCGCACGAGGCGTATTTCAAAAAGCCCAGACGAGAATTGGCTAGCTAATCCAGCTCATTTTTTTAAATTCATCTCACAAAAATAACAATAATAACAACTTCGTTAAAATATAACCGTTGATTGACGTTAGTTAAAAAATAATAATGAAAAAACTTTTCTAACAGAGCAGATACAACTGAGAGGACGACGAAACGCTCATTTTCATATTCATTTCAGTATATTTGCTGACCGACTCTCATTTTCAATAATAATATTTATTTAATCTGTATTTTTTTTTTCAAACCTTGTTAAGTATTAGGTAATAACAAAAAAAAAAAAACCATAAGAATATTATCGTAATATCATAGCATAGGTAGAACTATCTATATAGAACGTAAGTAAGTTAAATTGATTCAATTACTTACAAAATAGTAAAAGTAGTAAGTTATTGAATATGCTATTAAGCGTTGCTATTTGTCGCTGCTACTGCTATATGCTATTGCTATATAATAAAAATAGCTAAATAGCGCTATAAGATATTTGACATTACTTACTTTTGAGGAAAGCTTGCGAAATGTTTGTTCAAATGAGTTGCTCGTGTTATAATAATTATGACGGGTAAATGTGCCCATGTAATATTTGTATTCGCATGCTATTTATTTTTGTATGAAAAAAAAAAAATGCTTATATCATACGATATAAAATAATAATTTAAAGACTCATAATCTGTCGTTTGAAACAGTCATTAAAATAACGAAACTCTTGCGGCCCTGAAAAGGGCCTTTTTTGTGATTTATCAATCCCAACCAATGAAAATCAGCGTTGTCATAATAATAAATAACACGAAGATGATCATCGGGTCGGATCGGATATGTTCGGAGCGACACGTCCGCTTCCTAACCTCCGAAACCGTACAGGGTGCGTCCCTGACGTTTCAGAGCGTAGACAACGTCCATGGCGGTGACGGTCTTCCTCTTGGCGTGCTCGGTGTAGGTGACAGCGTCGCGGATCACGTTCTCTAGGAACACCTTCAGCACACCGCGGGTCTCCTCGTATATCAGACCGGAGATACGCTTCACACCACCCCTGCGAGCGAGACGGCGAATGGCGGGCTTCGTGATACCCTGGATGTTGTCACGGAGTACCTTCCTGTGACGCTTGGCTCCACCTTTTCCCAATCCCTTGCCTCCCTTACCGCGACCGGTCATCTTGAACTTGTGTTAAGTGAGTGAGAGAAAACTTGAAAGTTTACAAGTACGCGTACCGCAGCGAGTCGCGTCGAGCAGCTTACTATGAAAAATCTGCGCGGGTCTTCTGCAGCCCTGTTGGGGGCTGAGGAAACATGACCTGAGCATCTAGTGCCCGCTTCATGTGGTCTTCTTTCGGCATTTGTTACTACAAATGCGTCCTGGGGGTTGAGAGCCTCTCACGAGGTCAAGCCTGTCGAGGTTTTCAACAAGCGACCTCTAGTGAGAAGCTTCAGTTTGTTTGTCTAGTCCGAGGTGTCTAATCCGTGTTTTCTTCGTCTGACCCCGACTCGCAGAGAGTGCGGGGTAGCGGTTTCCAGTCCGGTGGTCTTGCATGTAGCGGTGCCAGGTCTCGTATATGAGCGTGACCTGACACGGCTGCTCTGCGGAACATGTTGGTGGCGAGTTGGGTGACGTGTACCTTCAGGGTGTCAATCCGAAGGTCCCGCAGGATATTTCTGTTCCTGACGTATCGGGGTGCATTTACGATTATACGTAAGGTCGCTGTCTGCTGTGCTTCCAGGTCTCGTCGGTTTGAGGCAGACGTCAGAGCGTACCACGCTGGTGCAGCGTAGGCTAGGCGCGTTCTGATGTAGGTCTTGAATATGTTCGTCTTCACGCGGAGTGGTAGACGTGAAGACAGAACAGGACGGAGAGCAGCTCTTGCAGCCCGTGCGGAAGCTACGGCTTTCCGGACCTGCACTTGCATCGATAGCCTGGAGCTGATTGTAATCCCCAAGTATTTCACGTGGGGCATCCAATTCAACTCCTGGTCGAGGAGGCGCAGGTTCTTCGGCTTTTCTATATGGCGGCCTACCACAATCGCTTGGGTCTTCTGGACGTTAACCGCCAGGCGCCATTTCTTCAACCATACCGGGAGGGCATCAAGTGTGGTCTGCATTCTTCTTGCGGCGTGTTCTCGATTCATCGAGGAGATGTAGAGGGCCGCATCATCCGCATACAGCGCCAACTTGGCCCCACCGGCAGGGAAGTCGTCGGTGTATTTGGCATAGCAAGCGGGTGATAGGCAGCTTCCTTGGGGCACTCCAGCTTCAATGGGCTGTTCCTCCGAGGTGGCATCTTCCACTGCCACTTGGAATTTGCGGTCACGAAGGAAACTGGCAACTGTCAAGACGATACGTCTAGGAGTGGTGGTGGTGGCTAGCTTGTAGAGAAGACCGGGATGCCATACCCGGTCAAAAGCTTTCTCCATGTCCAGCATTACTGCGACTGTGTACTCCTTTTTATTCCACGCGACAGTCATGTCGTGGAGGACTCTCGTCAGCTGAAGCGTGGTTGAGTGTTCCGCTCTAAACCCGTACTGCTCTTCCCGTGGGGTGATATGGGGCATCAGGTGTTGCAGTAACAACTTCTCAAAGATCTTGGAGAGAGTTGGAAGCAGAGTGATAGGCCTGTAGCTTTCTGGTTTCAGGATGTTCTTTCCCTGCTTTGGTATCATGATGACCCTTCCGAGTTTCCAGATGGTCGGGAAATGGCTGGTTCTCATGATACCATTGAGAAGGCGTGTCAGGGCTGAGATGGCTTTAGGCGTGAGCTTCCGTAGGGCATCATTGGGAATGCAATCGACCCCCGCGGCCTTCCGAAGAGGGGCGCGGAGTATTGCACGGTGCACTTGTCCCGGGGAGAAGACAACTGGATCTTCATTTGGCGTCAGAGGTGCAGCGAAGTATTCTTCTAGGTGTCTCTGCACCATTTCCGTATGTTGTAGATCTTCAGCGGGGTTTGGGCGGAACTGTTGCTTGAGATGACTTGCAAAGATTTCCGCCCTGTCCTCTGCGCGGTAACGCGGGGTTCCGTCCTCGGCCAAGAGCGGTCTGACCGGTGGCGGCTTCCCCGCTAGAGATCTGCAGAGTCGGTGGATGGAGGGCCAGTCGTCTTCCGCCTCACTGATGCGCTGCTCCCAGGCGCTGGAGGCCATCTTCCTGAGCTCGTTGGTTATCCGATTGGCTAGTCTGTTGAGCTGGGTCTTCAAGGTCGGACAGCGGACGCGCTGCCACACCCTACGCAGGCGTCGTTTGTCTTCCAGCATCTCTCTGATATGCCTTGGAAGTTCCCATCTATTGGGATGGTTTGGCGAGCCCTCTTGTCTGGCAGTCTCCAAGGCTTCCTGGATCGTATCGGTCGTTTCCCTGGCGAGCACGTCTACATCTTCCGGGGTGTCCACAGGTCTTGTGGTGATGTGACGGTCGAGGTACTCCTGGAAACGCGACCAAACGATGTGACGGCGTCGGAGCGGCAAGTGCACCTTTGTGGGTTGGCTATTGAGCACTACCAATACTGGCTGGTGATCCGACAGCATGTGCTCATCCAGTACCTCGGTTTCGGACTCCGAGGGTTGAAAACCGCTCAGAATCGCAAAGTCGATGACGTCGGGAGCAAGCGCCTGGGCAAAGGGGTAATGGGTGGGCACCTCTGGGCCCAGCGTCGTAAAATCCTTCGCCTCGGTGGTGTCGAAGAGACGGCGGCCAACTGGGCATGTGTGGGAGGAGTTCCAGGCAATGTGTTTTGCGTTGAAATCTCCAGCAACCACAGTGCGGTGCGGAGAGTCCATAAGGACACATATGTCGTCTTCCAGGTGCCTCTTTCTGTCTGGAGGGCGATAAGCTGCAAAGATGCGCAGGGACTGTCCATTGGAATGCAGCTCTATACCCATTGCGTCCAGTGAGCGTAGAGGAGATGGCGTCGGGATGGGTTGGTGTACCACATTTCGGCGGACCAGTATCATTAGGCCTCTGAAGGCTCGGCCTGTTGGAGTTGTCTCGTCCTGACGATAAATGTGGTACTGAGGCATCTTGACGCGGTCGGATCCTGTTAGATGTGTCTCCGAGACCAAGGCGACATCTATCTTCTGCTGCATCAACAAGTTGCGCAGTAGTGTGGTCTTGTCTTTTCTGAGGCCACAGGCATTCCAGTGGAGAATTCTCAAGGAACTAAACTTTGTTGCTCGACAACATCCGGAACACACCCTGCGTCAGCAGGAGTGTTATATCCTGACCGGAGATGTAGGTGGTCAGGATTTCTTGGAGCAACAGTGCCACTTCCTTAGCCGGGATCGAGGTCTCACTGGAGTTGGACTGTGGCCTTGCGCTGGTTGTCCTGTGCGCTTGGACTTGGGCGGGGGCTGCAGCTGCTGTCAGTGGCTCAGGCTGAGTATCAGGGGCGTCTGTGGTCTGGGGAGCCTTCTTCCCTTTCCCTTTCCGCTTCTGCTTCCTCTTGATGGTACTCTTTCTGGCCGTAGGGTCGTTTGCCTTCGCCATCAAGGACTGGGGCAGATTCTCCTCGGCCGGTGCGTTTTCGGGCGGTCCAGTAGCCCCACGGGGCGCCGATGTTAGCGCTACCGTGCCAGCCTTTTTGTTGCGCATCTCGCGTTGCATCGCGGAGCATTTGACGCTGTTCGCGGGATGGGGGCCTCCACAGTTTGCGCAAGTGGGCGGTTGGTCAAGGGGTCTTGGGCACTGGTAAGCGGCATGCTCCTCGCCGCACCTGACACAGGCCTGAGTCCGGTGACAGTTATGCGACGAGTGTCGAAACAGCTGGCACCGGTGGCACTGCGCAGGCCCTTTCTTGCCCCTCCAGGATTCAATCTTTATCCCCGGCATGCATAGAAGCTCTTTCTCCGCAAATATTTTGGAGATGGTCTCCGGATTCCTCTTCATTTGTGCGAAGAAGATGCACCCTGGCCTTCCTTGACGCCCATGGATGGGGCGTACAAATTCGGGCTCGTAGCCCAATGTGCGGAGTTCCTCCTCAATCTCTCCTGGTTCGGTGTCGCGCGGGAGTCCTCTAATCGCTACCTTGAGGCTTCTCTCAGCAGGGAGCGAATATGAGAACCAGGAGATCTTCTCGGTCTTCTCAAGTTCATTCAGGTAGCGCTGAATGAGGCGGAATTCCTGTTCCTCGGTTGGAATGAACCGGATGCCTTTGCCATACGGTCTGGCACTCGGCGGCCGTCCCAGCTTCTCCTTGAGGACTCGGAAGTGGTGGGCCCAGTTTGGCAGGTGTTCGACCACTAAGGGAGGCAGTCTGGGTGTCTTCTTCATTGGGTTCGTCTGCGGTTGGCTTGCCGGTGGTGGGCTTGCCGGCGGCTGCGTGGCGGCGGGTGGCGTTGCCAGGATTGGAGCCGTGTCCATGGGGGACAGGTCCAGGCGAGCTATGGAGCGCTCCGGTTGGGTCGGGGGCGACATAGAGCTTTGCGCTCTTTTCGCGGCGACCGCAGCGAAGGGGATGGGCAGATTTGTCGGCGGAGTAAATCGCGCCGGCGACTTTATCCGCACTCCTTCAGCTGACTGCGGTGTCGGCGGACTCAAAACTGGAGCGGGCATGGTCGTTGGCTGGACGTCCATTTTGGCGGGCGTTGGCGTTGTTGGACGCATGCGCGGATCGCGAGGGTTCCGCTGAGGTAGCGGAGCGGGTTGGTCTGCAGTCGCGCGCTTCTGGCCAGCGGCGCGAGCTTCTGCTCGGGCAGCCATGTTTGAAGGCACGGCTGGGGCGCGCTTCGGAGCGGCGGACTCTCGGGTTGGCGTGCGCGCAGCTGGTACATTGTACTGACGCTGCACGGAGGAGTCAGGTGGAGAGGACGCGATGGAGCGCGGCGACGGGACCTGGGCCTGCGATGTCGACGCGCGCGCAGCGGGCACGGCGGACAAGGCGGCTCGCGAGGTCGACGCCTGCGCAGCGGGCGCGGCGGACGCGGCGGACGCGGCGGACGCGGCGGGACGCGAGGTCGACGCCTGCGGGACGGGCGCGGCGGAGCGCGGGATCGGTGCCTGCGCAGCGGGCGCGGCGGGCGCGGCGGAACGCGAGTTCGATGCATGCGCGGCGGACGCGGCGGGGCGCGAGGTCGGTACCTGCGCAGCGAATGCGGCGGACGCGGCGGGCGCAGACTCGGGTTGCGCGGAGGCTGAGGGTTCTTCTAGAAGAAGGATATCCCTTTCTTGCTCTTGGAGTTCCCGGGAGCGAGTGATGGCCAGCGCACTGTCGAGCAGCGACGCTGTTCCCAGGATCCTCCTGATGTTGTCGTCGACATGAGGGCGGGTCCGGAAGAAGGTCTTGGACCGGATCTTGTCCGGCTTCCGAACGCCGGCGCGTGGTGAGTGCGGCATTTCCTCAAGCAGGACAGCGACCTGTGAAGTCTCAGCGGTGCGTTTACCGCATCGCAAAGGCAACGCAAGCCACCGTCAGCAAGAGGGAAAAGCAACACTTATTGTGGGTACTTTGGAGTCGTCAGAGCGAGATAGCTGCACTGTGGTTTCTTTGCTGTCCTACCCTCCTCGCAGCCCGCGGCCGAGCGAGATGCAAGATCCGCGAGAGCGAGACGGATGACACAGTTAGAGGTTAGGATTGCGGAGATTTGTTCGTTTCGGAGCGACACTTGAGCTAAACGGGCCCCCGTATTTTCCGTTGCCCTCCCCGGTGAGACCCGCTGGTGGGAGGCCGAGAAGAGACAGACAGATCCTACGGAGACGACGCGTAGCTGGGTTCAAAAGTTGGTGTCCGAGCAGAGCGAAACGATGGCGATCCACTATGAAAAACGGGCCAAAACGCCATACTTATACGTTTGCGCCTTCCGAGCGGGGGGAGGGGCGAGGGCGGGGTGGAACCTATCTGTTGGAAAGAGACGCATGCATATCTATCTATCTCTCTCTCTCTCGTCTCAACTCAATCTCTTTAGTTCTTTAACTGAGAATGTGTTACAATGAGGCGATGGCTAAGTACCTACCTACGTATACATGCATACACAATGTATTTTTTTTTTCTTTTCTTCATTTGAAATAACATCATGTAAATAAATCACCGTGTCCGCTACACCTATCCAATGGAATATTGAATATTTGTAATATTATATAATATGTATAATATTCTTGAAAGTGTATTTATATATTATAAATATATATATACATATACATATATATATATATATATATATATATACATATATATAATATGCGTGTGAATATATAAATATATGTATGTATTGCTGTCTCTTTCAGTCCCATAGAGAGTGTGAGGGACGGCACGAATCTGAAGTCGTGTGCAGCTCTAACTGCTAGAATTTTAACAGCTGCCTAAATTATTATTGTAATTTTTTCTTGTTACTATTATCTATGTAGGTACTTGTGAGGATAATTGTGGCATGACAGTTCATTTTTCGTAACTTAATCATCTTAAATTATTATAATAAAAATAAAAATAATATAGTAGGTAGTAGGTAGACTCAAATAATCATGTACGCATGAAATATTTTGCTCAGGACAAAATAGAATAATTTGCGGCCCTGAAAAGGGCCTTTTGGTTTGATTGTTTGTGCGAGTTGCAACAACACGCACGCACGACACGTTCGCTAGCTCGTCAACATCAGCTAACTAAGCGCGCTCTCCTCTGATCCTACGCGCCAGCTGGATGTCCTTGGGCATGATGGTGACGCGCTTGGCGTGGATGGCGCACAGGTTGGTGTCCTCGAAGAGACCGACCAGGTAAGCCTCGCTCGCCTCCTGGAGGGCCATGACGGCACTGCTCTGGAAACGCAGATCGGTCTTGAAGTCCTGAGCGATCTCACGCACCAGACGCTGGAACGGCAGCTTGCGGATCAAGAGCTCAGTGCTCTTCTGGTAACGACGGATCTCACGGAGAGCTACGGTTCCCGGCCTGTAGCGATGGGGTTTCTTGACACCGCCGGTGGCCGGTGCACTCTTACGAGCCGCCTTCGTGGCCAGCTGCTTACGCGGCGCCTTACCACCGGTGGACTTACGAGCAGTCTGCTTGGTACGTGCCATCGCGTGTCAGTTCAGTTAAGAGTTAGAGAGAAATTTTACAATTCAATGCGACCGTACGCCGTGAAGTGTCTGGACGATATAAAACCGCGCCACGGGGTGTTCTTCTCGGCGTCCACGAAGTGGACGACGGGGAGACTGGCCGCGGCTGTGCCGCTTTCAGTGGTGTGGGTCGCCTACTGCGAATACAGCAGGGTCAATGGATTGCCACTGGCGAGGACTTGGGCCTGCGAGCCAGTGGCGTCGGTCGTAGTCGGGAAGACGCCGGCGAGGACTAGGCCTCAAGCCGGCGTTGTGTTTGTCAATCCGGTGTAGGTTGTCCTGCCACCAGCGAGGCTTGCGCCTGCGAGCTGGCGGCCTGGGCGGAGTCGTCGTGGTCGACGTCGTCGAGGAGGTCTCTTGGCAGGGCTTTCCTGTCCGGGGGGCGGGTGTGGTAAGGGGCGATGCTCCGAATGTGCGGGTGGTGTGACCTTCCCGCCCGTCCGAACATTCGCGT
The DNA here is from genome assembly GCA_950022985.1 of Udea ferrugalis. Taxonomy (NCBI): domain Eukaryota; kingdom Metazoa; phylum Arthropoda; class Insecta; order Lepidoptera; family Crambidae; genus Udea; species Udea ferrugalis. The sequence goes on from OX465545.1 coordinate 4,056,397, forward strand.
GGCCAGGTTTCTCACGAAGACTGCCAGGGGTTCCAACTTGAGGTCTCGCTCGATGACGTCGTTCCTGACGTAGCGTGGGGCTTTCACTAGCGTTCGGAGGCTGAGTGATTGCTGGGCATCTAATCTCCGCCTGTGGCACTCTCCTGCCAGCGCATACCAGGCTGGGGCTGCGTAGGTTAGGCGAGATCTCACGTACGTTTTGTAGATGCCCAGCTTCGCTCTAATGGGCAGGTTGGACTGCAGCAGCGGTTTCAGTCGGGCTCTGGTAGAACGGCTGGCCCCTATCACGTTCCTGACGTGTTGGGCCATGTTGAGGCGGCGGTCTATGGTGACCCCCAGGTACTTGGCCGTGGGGGACCATTCCACCGATTGGCCTTGAAGAGACAATTTTGGCGGCATCTTCATGGTGGTACTCAGCAGTACAGCCTGCGTCTTTCCCACATTGACGGTCAGCCTCCATTCGTCCAGCCACGGCGGGAGCTGGTCGAGGACTCTCTGCATCTTCTTCGCAGCGTGGCGGGCATTCATGGAGGTCGTGATGTAGGCTGCGTCGTCGGCGTAGAGCGCCAGTAGCACACCTTCGTCGGTGGGGATGTCGTCCGTGTACTTGGCGTAGCACACGGGTGAGAGACAGCTTCCCTGGGGCACTCCGGCTCTGATGGGTCTGCTTGTGGAAAGGGCATCTTCCACTGCCACTTGGAAGAGCCTCTCTTCCAGGAAGGTGGCCACAGTCTTAACTATGCGACGGGGCATAGTAGACGTGGCCAGCTTGTACAAGAGACCCGGGTGCCAGACACGGTCAAACGCCTTCTCCATGTCCAGGAAGACTGCCACTGAGTGCTCCCTCCTGTTGAAGCCGGCTGCAACGTGGTGGAGAACGCGTGCGAGTTGGTGTGTGGTGGAGTGTTCAGCCCGAAAGCCAAACTGCTCCTCTCGTGGCTCGATATGCGGCGTCATGATCGGCAATAGCAGCTTCTCGAAGATCTTCGAGATTGTGGGCAACAGCGTGATGGGCCGATAGCTCTCCGCTTTCGTGACGTTCTTCCCCGGCTTTGGTAGCATAATGACGCGTCCTAATTTCCAGGTGCGTGGAAAGTGGCCGAATCGCATGATCCCGTTGAACAGGCGGGTCAGGGCTGCTACTGTGCGTGGTGGAAGGCGGCGCAGCGCCTCGTTCGGGATGCGATCCGGTCCAGAGGCCTTCTTCAAAGGAGCGCGCCTAAGTGCTCTCTGCACTTGGCCTGGGGAGATCACGATCGGGCACTCGTCGGGAGCTATCGGCGTCTCGAAGTATTCCTCGAGGAAGCTGACGACCATCGAGGAGTGTTCTTGGTTCGTGGTTGGGTTCGGGCAAAACTGGTTCTCCAGGTGGTCTGCGAAGATGTTGGCGCGGTCTTCAGCTCGGTATTTGAGCATACCATCTTGCGCTAGCAGAGGACGGACTGCCGGCTTCTTGCCGCTAAGTCGGCTGCACAAGCGGTGGATGCCGTTCCAGTCATCGGCAGCTGAGTCCAACTCGAGCTGCCAAGAGTTCTCAGTGTCTGCGGCCAGAGCTTCTGAGATCCTCTCGGCTAGCTTGTTCAGCTGCGTTTTCATGGTTGGGCATCGGTTTCTCTGCCAGGCTCTGCGCAGTCTGCGTTTCTCCGCTATGTCGCGCTTGATGGAGGCTGGGATTTCGCGACGCTTTGAGCTGCTCTGCGTCGGATTGGTCGAGGTGGCGGCTTCCAGGCCATTTGCCATGCACGTGGCGAGCTCATCTGCAAGACGGTCTACTTCCTCTGCAGACGTTATCGGGAAGGACGGCGTGTGCTCTGCCACGTGCGTGACAAAGAGCGGCCAGTCATACCTCTTGCGTCCCGGGAAACTGATTTTTGCAGGCTGCATCGTGAACTCTGCCATAACCGGTTGATGGTCAGAGATCAGGTGGTCGTCCAAAACTTGCAGGTGCGGCATGCTTGGGATGCCCTGGACGAGCATCAAATCAATGACATCCGGTGTATGTAGGTGCCGGTATGGGTAGTGCGTCGGTACATCAGGTCCCAGGACGTCATACCCCTTCTCTTCTGCGTCGGAGTGAAGGCGGGTTCCGTTGTCGCAGTTGCGCGTCGAGTTCCAGGCCGTGTGTTTACAATTAAAGTCTCCCGCCACGATCGTTGGTGAGTTCGTGCACAGCAGATCGTGTATGTCTGCTGTGGCGAGACGAACTTGCGGAGGCTTGTAGAAGGAGAACACACGGCATGGGATGGAGTCTATGCACAGTTCTACTCCTAGAGCGTGCGTGGTGCGGAGAGTAGTGACGGGAGGAAGCAGTTGGTGAATGATGTTCCTCCTCACCAGAATTGCCAGGCCCCTGTAGGCTTTTCCGTGAGGAGAGATCTCGTCCTTCCTGTAAAGGTGGTATCCCGCGAACCTGCGTCGGTCAGCCGGTTTAAGGTGGGTTTCTTGTAGAAGAGCTACGTCCACCTTATATTCCGACAGCAGGTTCTTCAGCAGTCCAGACTTCACAGGAGATAGGCCGTCCGCGTTCCAGGTCATTATTCTCAGAGGGGCACTACACATCAGAGTATAGGTCTGCCAAGCCTCTGAGAATAATTGGCACTGGGTTTCTGCCCAGTTGCACGGCTTCGAGCACTGCTTGCAGTGTTTTTATGCATTCTGCGATGACCTTGGTCCGTTCCGCCTGTGGTTCCGCTCCATCCGGCCCTGCCTTCGGCCCTTTAGTAGGGGCGCGGGCGAGAGCCGGTGCCGGTGCGGCCACAGACGTCGGTTCTACCTCCTTCCGTTGTATGGGAGGGGTGGGTTCTGCCTTCTTCCTGTCTTTCCTGGGCTTCCGTTTCTTCTTTTTGGCTTTACTGGGGCCAGACCCAGAATTCGCGGCCGCCATAAGCGTGTTTGGCGCGTCCGCTTCGCCTGCTTGCTGGGTAGTAGTGGCGGCCGTGCGTGGTTTGTAGGTCGCCGTCCGGGCTACTGTACCAGCTGCTTTATTCCTGGCCTCCTTCCTGAAGGCAGGGCAGCTGGTGTTGTTGGCGGTGTGGTCACCCCCGCAATTGGCGCAGGTTGGTGGCTCCTCTAAGGGGCGCGGGCAGTCGCGGGCGGCGTGTTCCTCGCCACAGCGCACACAAGCTTGCGTCCGGTGGCAGTTGTGTGATGAGTGCCGGAAGAGCTGGCATCTGTGGCACTGTGCCGGCCCCTTCCTGCCCCTCCAGCCTTCCACTTTCACACCTGTCATTCCAAGCACTTCGGTGCAGTTGTAGATGTCGGCTGCGTTGGGGGTGCGCTGGATCTGCGCGTAGAAAAGGCAGCCTGGTCTGCCACTCCTCGCCTTGATGTGGCGCACATACTCCGTTTCGAAACCCTTTTCTTGGAGATCCTCCTTAATGTCTTCCGGGTCTGTATTCTCAGGTAGCCCTCTGATGGCTACCTTCAGGTTTCGTTCGGCTGGCAAGGAGTAGCAAAACCAGGACAGCCTGGTTTCTTTTTCCAGCTTTGTGAGGTACTTTTGTACCTCACGGAACTCGGTTTCGTGCGTAGGCACGAATCTGATGCCCTTGCCAAATGGTCTGGCGTTTGGGGGGTGTCCGAGTATGCCCTTCAAAGCCTTGAAGTGACGCGCCCACTCCGGGAGAACTTCTACCACGAGCGGGGGGTACTTCATCTGCTTTGGGGCAGGTACGGGCGGCGTGTTTGGTCGCGAGGGCGTCTGAGGCGGGGTCGCCGGTATTGGGGACAACGGCGGTGCGGCCGTGTCCATCGGCGACAGGTCCAGGCGCGGCATTGATTGCTGCGGCTGGCTGCTAGGCGGCGATTGGTGCGGCCTTTTTGCGGCGGCCGCCGCAAATGGGATCGGTAGGTTGGTCGGTGGCGAGTATCGCGTGGGCGATTTAATACGCGCACCTTCCATTACCGTGGGCGCAGGCGGGCTTAGCACCGGTGTGGGCATGACCACCGGCGCGGCCGTCGGCGCAGTCGTCCCTCGTATGCGCGGGTCGCGGGGGTTGCGTTGTGGCAACGGGTCGGCAAAGGTAGTGGGCGCGCGTTCCGGTGCAACTGGTTCTCGCGTGGGAACTCGCGTTGCCGGACGCGGCGCGGATACGGTCGCGGTTACGGTCGTGGTTACGGTCGCGGCGTACGCGGCTCTCACCTGCGCGGTGGGCGCGGTGGGCGCGGCGGACGCGACGGGCGCAGCCGTGGGGCGCGCGGCGGTGGCGGGCGCGGCCTCGGGGCGCGCGGGGGCGGCGGGCGCAGCCGCGGGGCGCGCGAGGTGGAAGGGCGCGGCGGACGTGCTGGGTCCGGCTAGTGCAGCGAGCACTGCGAGCGCGGGCGCAGCCTCGGGGCGCGCGGGGAGGTGGCTAGTGGTGGCCGTGCTATCCCAGGGAAAGCGGGTCTCGCCCGCTCCATCTGGGGTTTCGGCACCCTTTGGGACCACAAAGCCGCTCATGTCGTTGAGCTTGCCTTGGCTGTCCTTGAGGAGCTTATTCACATTTTGGGCCGGTTCTCTGCCCCTCGTGAAAACCTTCGGCCTATGCCTCCTCTTAAACTGCTGCGGCTGCATGATTGCGCGTCACCGACAATGCAGTTAACACATTATCGTTGAAGCGCAATTCACGCCTCTCGTTGAAATATTTGTTTTTACTTCGAAAAATAAAAACAAATATTCCTGCGGGTAGATGGTGGTTGGTGGATCCGTTAGAGCAGGATACCACTATGAAGCGCGACGTGGGTACCCTCAACCAAACTTGCGATTGAGCAGGACGCACAATGCGCAAGAGTGGGATGGAACACTGTCAGAGCGAGAGGTGTTAGAGCGGTGCGTTCAATAGCGGATTGCTAAAGAAAGCGGAGAAAGTCGGTTTGGGTCGTATCGCGAGCGACTAGCCGAGCGCAGTAGTCCCCCGTATTCTCCGATGCCCTCCCCGGTGAGACCCGCTGGTGGGAGGCCGGGAAGTGACGACAGATTGTACGGGAGTCACACGTTGCCGGGAGCGAAAAAGATAGTCCGTGCGACACGATACGAAGCCAATCAAAAAAAAAACCGCGCCTCGTAGGATGTTGCCTTTTTATAGGGATCATGGAGGTGGGAGAGAGATAGAACACTTTATTTCTACAACTATCGTCTCGCTCGCACAGAGCGCAAGTCGCTGAAGGAATGTACCACGATTTCATAATAATGTAGCTTATAAGGTAGATGATAGATATAATTATGGTAGAAAGTTTAGACTTTTAGCAAAAAGAAAGTAATGTAAAATATGTTATAGCGTATGTAGCTATCTATGTAATATAGCAGCTATAGAATTAGCAATAGCAACCTCAAATAGCAACGTCAATAACGTAATACTAATATTATTATGTAAATTGTCAAATGAAAGTAACATTATTATTATTTTAACTTTTTAATTATTATTCGCTTTTCAGGAGGATCTACAATAACGCCAGGCAGGCGATGTAGGCGTTGGCGTTGCAGTGCGGCGTGCAAGCGGTCGGTCGGCACTTCTGGGAAAATCGCTTGGATATTGTTTCAGCGAATGGAGGTTAGGTTATTTTTTTTTTTCTTTCAGTTTTAAAATTAATACTAGTATGTATAAACAATTATTATAAAAAAAAAAAAATAATAATAATATATCAATTTAATGTTTATGGATTATCTATTTGTAATATACCTTGGCAGTATTATATTATATTATCAATATTACCTATCTTTTTTTTTTTTTTTTTTCCCTCCATCTTGCTACGGGATGTCTGTTATATATATATATATATATATTTTTTGTGTGTTTGTGTGTAATTCTAATTGTTGACTCATTCTTTCGTATGAAACATATTAAAATATGAATAGCATTTTGTGGCCCTGAAAAGGGCCTTTTGGAGTATGTTGACTGACGAGGATGCGCAGAGCGGAGCAGTGATAGATCTGTCCGCCGCTGCAGCGTCCGTCGACGCGCACAACGTATTGTGTGTTTGCTCTCTCACTTGGAGCTGGTGTACTTGGTGACGGCCTTGGTGCCCTCGCTGACGGCGTGCTTAGCCAGCTCACCAGGCAGCAGCAGCCTCACTGAGGTCTGCACCTCCCTGGAGGTGATGGTGGAGCGCTTGTTGTAGTGAGCGAGGCGGGACGCTTCGGCGGCGATGCGTTCGAAGATGTCGTTCACGAAAGAGTTCATGATCGACATCGCCTTACTGGAGATACCGGTGTCGGGGTGCACCTGCTTGAGCACCTTGTAGATGTAGATGGCGTAGCTCTCCTTCCTCTTGTGCTTCTTCTTCTTCTTGTCGGTCTTAGAGATGTTCTTCTGGGCTTTGCCAGATTTCTTGGCGGCCTTTCCACTGGTCTTGGGCGGCATGTTGAATACAATGCACTTGTATAGTATGCGAGCGAGACAGACACTACCAGTCGACGGGGCGAACGGTAGAGTGTGATGCGGCCAACCGGGTATGCACTGGGTAGATATTAAAATGCCAACGCAGAACTAGCGACAGCGGGGTTGAGTGTAATGATCTCGATCCACCAATCGGAACGCCACTCGAGGCACGTTTCTAACCGTCGCGTCGCGTCCCCATCGTGTAAGCTGTGCCATGATCGCGGCGTTGGAGAGAGACGGCTAGATACAAGTTCCGTGCGTTAGAGCGAGAGGCGCATATCTCACCTTCCCTCTCGCTCTCGCTCGACCGAATTAAAACACCACTCAAAGTCATTAACGGCTACTTAAGTGAGAGCGAGATAAAAAATAATCTATGAAAATTTAATAAATAATATGCAATCTTTTTAGGTAGGTACCTACCGTATAGTTATTGTACACACATACAATACACATAAATAAATAATTTGTATGTAAGTTTGTTTAATAATTTGCGGTGTCGAAGGACACACAGGATGAACGGTGTTAAAATTTTCACTAGAATTATTCAGAAAAAAAAAAAAAAATACGTTTAAGAAAATAATAATTGGGTGTTTTTTAAATATTATAATATATATTCAATATTTATCATCATATTATAAAGAATTACTATTTTGAATACTCATGTGGTATTTATTATTGTGTGCATGTCTCGTGTGGGTAGGTAGGTAGGTAGGTAGGTTATTTTTATTTTGGGTGTTTTGAAAATATTATAATATATATTCAATATTTATCATCATATTATAAAGAATCACTATATTAAATACTCATGTGGTATTTATTATTGTGTGCATGTCTCGTGTGGGTAAATAGGTAGGTTATTTTTTGAAACGTAGTTTGACTCAATACTCTTATCGGTATGAAATTATTTATAAAAATAATTCAGAATAATTTTGCGGCCCTGAAAAGGGCCTTTTTGTTTGTTGATATATCGCGGCGCATCAAGCGTCGCACGATATATCGGAGGAAAAGAGAGATGTTGGCTCAGTTAATTTAAGAATCAAATTAAATTAAGCCTTCTTCTCAGTCTTCTTGGGCAGGAGCACCGCCTGGATGTTCGGCAGCACACCACCCTGGGCGATGGTAACACCGGAGAGGAGCTTGTTCAACTCTTCGTCGTTGCGTATCGCCAGCTGCAGATGTCTGGGGATGATCCTGGTCTTCTTGTTGTCACGGGCGGCGTTGCCGGCCAACTCCAACACCTCAGCCGCCAGATATTCCATCACGGCGGCCAGGTAGACAGGGGCGCCGGCACCGACGCGCTCTGCGTAATTACCCTTACGCAGCAGCCTGTGAATACGACCGACGGGGAACTGAAGTCCGGCACGGTTGGAACGGGACTTTGCCTTTCCCTTAACCTTGCCACCTTTACCGCGTCCAGACATGTTTGAATGGAGGTTTTAATTAACTTCACGTAAGCGTAAATGGACCGACACACACGCGGCGCGTCGACGAGCAGAGTGAGATATATTTTCTAGCCTTTTTTTTTTTTTTTTTTTTTTTTTTTTTTTTTTTTTTTTTTTTTGAATTGACTAGCTGTTAGTCCAAGTTGTGACTTTCACAGCTTTACCGGGCAATGGGGTGAGCGGAAGGCTCACAACCCCTAACAGTTAAGTAACAGGCCTAAGGGTGCCCCCAGGGGGGGCCGAGCCTCGGCTTAGGGCGTTACTGGGACTAGGTAATCTAACGTAAGTTTGGGGAGAGAAGCGGCCGGGGACGTGCCGGTACCGCGAAGCATAACTAAAAGATTGGGGCCGCGACGCGCGTCCACGCCGGCGTGGACGATATCTCGGTCTTGTGGAGTGTTGGCTTGGCGCGAGCTGTTTGACGGAGGCGATGAAGCGGGTGATGGCATCATCGGGCTCTAGTGGGACATGTCTGGGACGACGATGTTTTCGGGACTTCTTGCCCTTAAGGGGCCTAGGGATATAATTAGAGGCTTGGACTACTAAGGGGTTTGGGTGGGTCATGGTAGAGTCGAAGAATTTGGAGGACAACTGTTTTAGATACTGCTGGATGGTAGGTAGATCTAAGTCTAAGTGGAGATTTTCATTGCGCAAGAACCACGGGGCACCCGTGGCCTTGCGCATGAACCTATTCTGGAGGGTCTGTAGCTTATGGATAGAGCGGGAGGAGGCGTGTGCAAACACGGGGCTAGCATAGGTCATGATGGGGCGGATACAAGACGTGTAAAGTCGAACCTTATTTCTAAGGGACAACTTACTACGCTTATTGATAAGACAGTGGAGGCGGCCTAGGACAAAGGCGGCACGATCGCGGACTTTTTTAATGTGGTCATGGAAGCTCAAACTACTGTCAAGTTGGACGCCTAAGTATCGAACTGTCTTTACCCAGGGAATATGTGCCGGACCACTCACTATTAGTTCGCTATAAACTGTGATCCGTCTGCACCTATCACTGGATTGCGCTGTCATGCACCTGTCTTCCTAATCCGAGATCGCTTTGCTTGATTCCACGACACTTTGTTCACAACACCAGAGTTCATTAATCCAATCCTATTTGTAATGTAGTTCAGTCTATCACTGGGGTCCGGAATAAAACACTTTCTATTCTTAATTTGGCGGCAGTTCCTATCACAATCACTATTATAACTGTTCACTATTCACTAATATTCTTCACTATTTGTGTAGAGTAGTGTTTTCTAGGTCTTCTAGGCTTTCTAGGTAATCTAGGTATTCTAGGTATCCTAGGTCTTCTAGGTATCCTAGGTCTTCTAGGTATCCTAGGTCTTCTAGGTATCCTAGGTCTTCTAGGTATCTTAGGTCTTCTAGGTATCCTAGGTCTTCTAGGTATCCTAGGTCTTCTAGGTATCCTAGGTCTTCTAAGTATCCTAGGTCTTCTAGGTTCTGGATAATCCAGGTCTTCTAGGGCTTATCTTCCTATTCAGTCTTCCTATTTTTCCGGTTCCCAGGTAGCTTCCTTGTTCCTTTGGCTCGTAGACTGCAAACTTGACTCGATTCTATGGGGATTGAACCCAAAGTTATACCCTTTTTTTGCCATCAAGTAGTTACTTGTGTGACGAGTTCACACAAGTTCTGGCCTATGGTGATATAGCGGGTCTATTTTTTCAAGGTCAAGGAAGCTACCTGAGAGCGGTGCCTATCTATCTCTTTTTTTCCTATGTCCTCACGACCTATGTGAGGTTGTGTACCTACGGTTACTAATAATCTGCCCCGTGCCATTCTTTATTCAAATAATATAACAAAATAAACATAAACTTAAACAGACTAATCTTAAAAAACAAACTATAAACTTAAACAAACTATTTTACAAAAACTTAAACTATGGCCGTCCGGAACATTCTCCCGCCGTGCGTAGTGGCGAAGTCTACGACGCATCAACTTGTAGTCTGGACGGCAGGTTCTGGTTCGTCCGTCTGAAGAAGTACCAGCTTCTTGGTCGGTCTTCTCATTATTCCTCCCTTCGTCTGGACGTCTGCTGCTCGTACTATTCCATCTGGTCCCGGGAACACTGCGACTATCTTACCGAGAGGCCATGTATTGCGGGGCATGGTGTTATCTGCCACCACGACAATGTTACCCAGTTGGAGTGAGGGTCCCTTGCCGTGGGGCTCCCGCCGGTTCTGAAGTTCTGGTAGGTATTCTTTTAGCCATCTCGCCCAGAACATATCTGCTAGTCTCTGGGATGTTCGCCAGTGTCTTCTTCCCAGCAAGTCTTGAGGTGTGAAGTCGCCCATCGGTGGTTCAAAGGCTGGCCCCAACAGAAGGAAGTGGTTGGGTGTCAGCGTCTCGGGGTCTTCTGGGTCGACCGATACATGAGTCAGTGGTCGACTGTTCACTGTCATCTCGACTTCAGCAAGCAGAGTCATGAGGATTTCTTCGGAGGTTGGTCGATTGTCGAGAACCGCTGCGAGTGCTATCTTCACCGTCTTCACCATGCGCTCCCAGGCTCCGCCCATGAATGGAGCCCCAGGAGGGATGAAACGCCAGCTGATTCTTCTCTTTGACGATTCTATTTCGGTTGCCTTTTCGACTGCCAATCTCAATTCTTTCTCGGCGCCATGTAGATTCGTCCCATTGTCAGACCAGATTTCTTTGGGACAGCCACGCCTTGCTATAAATCTTCTGAGTGCCATGACCGCGGAGTCTGTGGTCAGTGAGTTCGTCATTTCTAAATGGACTGCCCTGGTAGTAAGGCAGGTAAAGAGAGCTACGTAAGTTTTTCTGGTTGCTCTTCCAAATGTCGTCTGCAGTGGCCCGAAGTAGTCTATGCCCGTGAATGTGAAGGCACGTTGGTGATGAGCAAGTCGACTGGCCGGGTGGTTGCCAGTCGGTGGTTCTGGTGGTGTCCATCTTCTTTTTCTGCAAGGCAGGCATTGGTGTATGATGCTGCGTGCTGTCGGCCGGAGACCCAGGACGTGAAACCTTTGGCGACAGTGATTTATGGTGGCTTCCACGCCCTGGTGATGACCGCTGCGATGCAAGTGCTCGATGTATAATTTGGTGATGTGATGTCTTCCATCAAGAACCGGTGGTCTCTTCGTAACTTCAGGTATTTCTGCTGCTGCATCAATTCGCGATTTGATTACGATAACTCCGTTGATTATTTCTATGGCGATCTTCTTTAGTTTGCTGTGGCTTGACACTCTACGATTCTTCGTCAAGTCTTCTATTTCTTCTTGGAAACAGTCTTCTTGAATTACTCTGACTGTTAAGTTTTCAGCTCTGATTAAAAGTTCAGCAGGTATAATTCTGTAGATGTCTGTTTTCTCTATAATTTTCCTTTTCTTCCCTAATTGTTTCTCTTTTTTCTTTCCCCAGGATGGATCTTCTATTTTGTTCGCTCTTGTTCTTGCATAAGCTGTGGTCTGTTTGTTCTGACGGCAAAGTTCTATGAATTGAAGGACTCTGGCTGTGGTGCGTATCAACTTTTCCCATCTTGAGAATCTTCTAAAATCTGGAGTCGCTATTATTGTTGAATTTCTCTCTGTTATTTTCATTGTTCTCTCCTCTCCACTGACTATTTTGAGTGTCGATTTTTCGCGAGGCCAATTGGTTGGATCTTCTCTTAGGAATGGCGGACCAGAGAACCATCTGTGGTTATTGTCAAAATTTCTTGGAACTTCTCTGGTGCTATCATCGGCTACGTTGAGTTTTGTGGGAACCCAACGCCATTCTTCTGTTTTGGTGTTTTCTTCCAGCTCGGCTATTCTATGTGCGACGAAAGGTTTGTAAGACCTAGAGCCGGTCTTGAGCCAGGATAAAACTGTTCTACTATCTGTCCAGAATGTGCGTGTTTCTGGTTTCCTGTCATGTTCCATGAGGACACATGATGCCATTCTACTTCCCATGACTGCAGCTTGTAATTCCAGTCTCGGAATTGAGGTGGTTTTCAATGGCGCTACTCTTGCCTTGGCCAAGATCAGTGAGATGTATACTTCTCCATTTTCATCTTCTACTCGCCAGTAGAGGGCCGCGGCATAAGCTGTTTCGCTAGCATCTACGAACACATGAAGCTGTAGATTTTTTCCTTGGCTGTATTGGACGTATGTTCTCGGGATGGAGATGTTCTTTAATTCTGTCAATCTATTAGTCCACTCGTGCCATTCTTTGGCTAAGTTTTCATCGAGTGTTTCATCCCATCCAATGCTTCTCTTCCAGACTTCTTGTAATATCTGTTTCGCCTTCATGGTGACGGGTGAGACAAGTCCCAGCGGATCGAAGAGTGACATGACAATCTGCAAGGCTTGTCTTTTTGTTGGCGTTCGCTGTAGTATGTCTTCTGGAAGTCTCGAAAAATTCAAATTGTATTGGAGTGTGTCGGATGATGTCTGCCAAGCCATCCCAAGTACTTTTTCTGTCTTCGGTCCAACTTCAAATTCGGTGCCATAGATGGAAGCTTCAGCGTCTAAGTCTTTCAACACTTTTTCTGAGTTCGATGACCACTTTCTTAAGTGGAAGTGCGCTTCACTGTGTATTTGATTTACTTGATGTGCTATTTGGAGTGCCGACTCTTCATCTTCGAAACTCTGGATATAATCGTCCATATAATGATTATTTTTGATCGCCAATACTGCATCCGGGTGTTGCTCGGAGAATCTTTCGGCATTTCTATTTTTCACATAAATCGCTGTTGCTGGAGAGGACGTCGCTCCGAAAATAAGTGACGTCATTCTATATTCTTTTGGCTCTGCTGTCGAATCTCCATCTCTCCAGAGGTATCTCAGAGCATCTCTATCTTCTTCAACTATCTTTATTTGGAGGAACATCTCTGATATATCTGCTGACACCGCTATCTTGTGTTGTCGCATCCGCATCAATACGCCTGGTAGAGATTGTAGAAGATCAGGACCCGTGAGTAAGACATCATTTAGTGCTATGCCCTTTGAGACTGCCGCCGCGTCGTGCACCATCCGGACTTTCCCCGGTTTCATCGGAGTGGTGACCGGAAAGCACGGTAAGTACCAAGTTCTGTCTGTTTTTCTATCTTCTGGGGCAGGCTCGGCGTAATTCTTTTCTATCAAAGCGTTCATCTCTTCCCTAACTCTTTTCTTTAATTCTGGGTTCTTATTGATTTTCTTCTCTGTTGCTTCTAATCTCTTTAATGCGTATTCTTTGTTGTCAGGCAGTTTGATGTCATCCTTCTTCCAGAGTAATGCAGTTTCATATCGACCATTTTCTAATCTACTTGTTTTCTCATCTAATATTTTCAGAGCTCGAGCTTCTGGATCACTGCGAGGCGTTTTTGGCGCTATTGTTAGTGCCTCCAGTGAAAAGAAGTGCTTCAAGTCTGCGTCTATATTTTCTATTGGTTGATGAAGGAAATTGACTCTGTGTCCTGTTGCTCGACTGCATGCTCCATGTAACACCCATCCAAGAGGTGTCAGTGAGGCTATGGGTTGATTCCTCTTTCCAATTCGACTATCTTTGGCCAGTAGTAGGTGCCAATTGTCTTGCCCAATCAGGATTTCAGGTCTCGCAACGCTGTATTTTATCTTCTGTTCGAGGTCTTCAAGATGTTTGCAGTTTTCTATGTCTTCCCCTCTGACGGTTTGTGGTGACAATTTCAGATTTTTAATTGATCTAGCAGCTATTGTATGTCTATTTCCCGATCCGCAGATGGTAACTCTTAGCCTCCTCGATGTTGAAGTGTCCACTTTTGTGTTTCCTATTGCTTCTATATGGAGTGGCTGTTGAGGTCCACGTAGGCCGGCTTGCTGTGCTAAGTCTTCATCAATCAATGTCACTGTTGACCCGTCGTCTAAAAGTGCGAAAGTGTCAATTTTCTTTTTCGGTCCCACTATTTGGATTGGCACTATTTTTAGGAAGGCTTGAGATCCTCTTGATGTCCATGTTGAACTGACTATTTCACTGTTTTCTTTTTTCTTATAATGTAACAGCTGATGGTGCCAACTGTTGCAGTCATCAATGTCACATCTCTTACCACGGCAGCTATGTGTTCTATTTCTATATCGAAGACAGCGGAAACAGAGTCTCTTCTCTTTCGCTATATCCCATCTCTTAGAAGAGTCTGCTTTTCTAAAGTCTTCACAGCTGGTTATACTATGGCCAGTTTTTTCACACATAGAGCAGTTATTGCTATTAGGAATATTTCTATTAGTTTTCATACCTTGAGTGTTGTAAGTTTTCTGTCTTCTGTTGCTATTATTCACTTCAATCACTCCTTCTGGTTGTGCGTATGGTCCACATATTTCAGCTTCTCTATTCAGGAAACGCGCCAGTTTTACTATTTCTATTTCGTCGGCTGGCTGTTCTGCAGCGAAGTCGTACCATCGATAGCGAAGAGTTGGAGTCAGCTTTTCTATCGTGCTCTTTGTTAGCTCTGGGTTATAGAGGTATTGCTGTTTGTTGATAGCACTCAGAGTCGCCACTATGTTGGATATTCTGCTGGCGAAAATGCACAAATCTCTGGGTGCATCAGTCAAGCGGGGTAAACACTTCACTCTCTCTAACTCAGATGATGCTATCGCGTCTGGTCTTCCAAATCTTGCTTCTAAGGTTCTCATTATTTCTCTAGGATTGGAGCTATATATGAGAAGACTTTCAACTGCTTCCTTTGCTTTCCCTTTCAGGCTTCTACGCAATCGCGTTAAATTTTCTAAGTCTGTAAAGCCGTTCTGGGATTCTTGATAGGCAGCTTTAAATGATAACCATTCTTGGTATGCTCCTCCGAAGTAAGGTAACTCACTGAACATTCTGGAAACTGGCTGGTGTCCGGATTTGGCCGCTTGAGCTATGGCAGCCGCCAGAGCTGTAAGGTCTATCTGGTTGCTGACGGGTGCCTTTGTCACTTCACTTGTCTCTACTCCCGCCGGTACTGGGGCAGCTTCTCTATTTTCTATTAACTGTTGCTGCTGCTGTTCCGCCGGAGGTAATGGCAATGGGTGATTGTGCGGTTCGTTGGAGATTGCCAAAAGGTGCGATCTACTATTCTCCAACCAGTTATCCACTCTCACATTTTGTTCACGATCTTCCATCACTGTTTCTATATCTTCTTCAGAGTCCGATTCTGCTTCTATAGCTGCTACCTTAGCGTTAGCGAGTTCAAGTTGCACTCTTAACAATTCTTCCTTAGCTTTTAGAAGTCTACGTTTTCTATTCGACGCCGAGATTGATGATCTTGTTTTCACAGTATGTTCTTTGCCAGTTGCTTTCTTTTGTTCTATTTGTGGTTGCAATGGTTGTGAAGTCTGTTGTGGTTGACCATCCTCAGGAGTTACGGTTGGACTGGATTCTTGACTAGTTGCTGACGTATCCGCTGCTGTTGTGCCAGTAACTTCGGTCGTCGTTGTCGATGACTCTTCTGTGTGCACTCGTGTTCTTTGCTGGCTGGTATGAGATCTGGTGACAGGCATCTTGACTGCGAGAATCCGGCTCGAAGGACCAACAAATGTGCCGGACCACTCACTATTAGTTCGCTATAAACTGTGATCCGTCTGCACCTATCACTGGATTGCGCTGTCATGCACCTGTCTTCCTAATCCGAGATCGCTTTGCTTGATTCCACGACACTTTGTTCACAACACCAGAGTTCATTAATCCAATCCTATTTGTAATGTAGTTCAGTCTATCACTGGGGTCCGGAATAAAACACTTTCTATTCTTAATTTGGCGGCAGTTCCTATCACAATCACTATTATAACTGTTCACTATTCACTAATATTCTTCACTATTTGTGTAGAGTAGTGTTTTCTAGGTCTTCTAGGCTTTCTAGGTAATCTAGGTATTCTAGGTATCCTAGGTCTTCTAGGTATCCTAGGTCTTCTAGGTATCCTAGGTCTTCTAGGTATCCTAGGTCTTCTAGGTATCTTAGGTCTTCTAGGTATCCTAGGTCTTCTAGGTATCCTAGGTCTTCTAGGTATCCTAGGTCTTCTAAGTATCCTAGGTCTTCTAGGTTCTGGATAATCCAGGTCTTCTAGGGCTTATCTTCCTATTCAGTCTTCCTATTTTTCCGGTTCCCAGGTAGCTTCCTTGTTCCTTTGGCTCGTAGACTGCAAACTTGACTCGATTCTATGGGGATTGAACCCAAAGTTATACCCTTTTTTTGCCATCAAGTAGTTACTTGTGTGACGAGTTCACACAAGTTCTGGCCTATGGTGATATAGCGGGTCTATTTTTTCAAGGTCAAGGAAGCTACCTGAGAGCGGTGCCTATCTATCTCTTTTTTTCCTATGTCCTCACGACCTATGTGAGGTTGTGTACCTACGGTTACTAATAATCTGCCCCGTGCCATTCTTTATTCAAATAATATAACAAAATAAACATAAACTTAAACAGACTAATCTTAAAAAACAAACTATAAACTTAAACAAACTATTTTACAAAAACTTAAACTATGGCCGTCCGGAACAGAATAGGTTGTTCGAACATAGTGATTTCAGGGAGTTTGGGTGGGTCTTTATCGCGGCTCCTTTTGAAGAGGATAGCGGCGCTTTTGTCAGGATTGACTTCAATTCTCCACTTCCTAAACCAGTCACCGATTGTATCGGCGGCGGTTTGGAGAGAATTGAGAATGAAATCTAGTCTGGGGTGCGTACAATACAGAGCTGTATCATCAGCAAAAAGAGCTATCTTAATAGGTGCCCGAGGGCAATCAAAGGTTGGGAGATCGCTAGTGAACAGCGTAAACAGGATGGGGGACAAGACGGAGCCTTGAGGGACTCCGGCTCTTATGGGGTGTGGTTGAGACAGAATGCCTTCCACTCTGTAGCGAAAAGAGCGATTTGAAAGGAAGTCTCGAATGATGAGCACGAGACGATCTGGGACACCAAGTGTATATAGCTTGTAAATCAAGCCATTGTGCCAGACCTTATCAAACGCTTTCGCTACATCGAAAAAGAGGGCGCCGGTTCTGTGGCACTTTTGCCTACCAAAACCGGTTAGGACTTGCTCGACAATGCGATGCACCTGCTGGACGCAAGAGTGTTTGGGTCTAAAGCCAAACTGCTCGTCAGGAAGGAGGCTCTTGGACTCTACATAGTCCTTGAGTCGTCTAAGGATGATACGCTCGTAAAGTTTCCCTATGGAACTTAAGAGACTAATGGGGCGGTAACTAGTGGGTTTGGATCGGGGTTTGCCTGGCTTGGGAAAGCCAATGACAATAGCTTCTTTCCACGCTTGCGGAAAGATGTTGTTACTCAAAGCTGCGTTGAATATCGCAGTGAGAACTATAAAAAGAGGAGTGGAGAAGTGCTTGAGCACTTTATTGGAGATCCCGTCAAAGCCTGGTGCTTTTCGGGGGTGGAGGTCCTTGACGATAGTCTGAACTTCCTCGACCGTGACGCTAGCGAGAGGAGGATCGGAGGGAGGGAGGCTTGCCCTACGTGCGACTTCACAGTCGACTTTCAAGACATGGTCGTTATCTACTGGGAGGGTACTGGGGGAGCATTGAGCTTCTAAGCTATCTGCGAGGCATTCAGACTTTTCACAGTCATCGAAAGCCGGGGGCAGATTGGGACGGACTAAGGGAGGCATTGTGGAAATGGTGTCGGATTTAAGCTTTCGGGCTAAGTGCCAGAAGGCTTGATGAGAGGGCTCTAAACTACTAATCATCTCGTCCCACTGAGAGTTCCGAAACTCGCTTATACGGAGCTTCACGTCCCTCTGTAAAGACCGTAAGCGACGACGGTTAGCGTCAGTGGGATAAGAGTCGTAAGCGCGGGTGGCGGCGTTCTTTTCCGTCAACAGCGCACGTACATCAGGCGGCAGATTCCAGCGTTGGTGACCCAACACAGGGACCCGCCGTGAGCAGTCCTCCACGACGCTCTGTACGTGACTGGTGAGAGAATCGATCGCACCTACTGTGTCTTGGATGGAGGATAAATCTCCAGAAGCTAAGTTTAATAATGGGTTTGGAATAGACTTGAGGCTGTGGCCCAGTCGATTCCAATCCACTATTACTTTTTCAGGGGCAGGGGAGCCTGTGTCTGGGGGTCCTATCCGGGGGATGAGCTCTAAGATCACAGGTCTATGGTCTGATTCGCTGAGCTCGTGATGCACTTCTATAGAAGATAAACGTAGGTTTATATTCTTTAGAAGTGCTATATCGAGCACGTCAGGTCTATGGCCTTCAATTTTAGGGAAATGGGTGGGACTCATGGGAGCAATGATATCGAAGCCAATTAAGGTGGCCAGCGACTCGAGCACCCTGCCGCGTGGGTTTGTACAATTACAATCCCACGCGCCACTCTTGGCGTTCAAGTCGCCTGCCAGAATAACCGAGCTATCGAGATTCATTATGGTCTGAAGGTCATCTTTGGTAAGATCTTTAGCGTTATCGCGTTGCTTCGGCCCTAAATAGGCGGAGACAATGGTAATAGGGCTATGACCAGTCATACCGAGACGGCAGACAGAGGTCTCTAACCATTTGAGATTGGGAGGAGGGTCTAGGGGTGTACAATGCAAAGATCGTTTATAATAAATAAGGGTGCCACCCTTCTTGTTTGTTAACCTATCGTTACGGACCATGTTATAATTAGCTATTCTGGGATCCCGTTTAGAGGGCTTTAGGAAAGATTCCTGAACTAAAAAGAGATCTAATTGGTGGGTTTTGACAAAATCAGCTACTAAAGAATGCTTTTTGGATAAACCGTCAGCATTGAAAAACCCTACTCTAAGGGACCTAGGTTTGACTCTACCTTTGGGTGTAACATCCATTATGGGTTACATTTAAAAGTGGACAGGGACATGCCTATCTTATGGGCTTGGATAGCCGCCTCGAACATGAGGGCGGGATTGCCTTCGGCGGCTCTGAGTAGGTTGGCTACTCTAGAAACTTCGTCGAAGTCTATTACTCCGAGGAAGCGCGACACTAGAGAGTAGTCGCTTAGAGAGGACTGGGAGGCTTGTGTGACCTGCGGGGCGGGAGGCGAGGGAGGCGCGGGCCTTTGTACGGGCCTGGCGACAGGGGCTTGGTAATTGGGAGGGCTAGGTGCCACTTGAGAGGTATTACGTACCCAGGGTACGTTAATAAGGGGAGGGATAGTCTGCGACTTTGTTAGGGCCGGGAAGTTGGCCAGAGATTGGTCTGGCACGGCTGGGCGGACTTGGGAGTTAATGGGGGCTGGACGGGCCCTCCAGGAGAGTTGGCTCTGAGCCGGGGCGCGACTGGGGCGCTGGGACTTAGGGGCTTTGGGGCAACCGCGGTAGTTTGCGGGATGACCCGTTTCTCCGCAGAGCACGCAGCTTGGAGGCTCCGTGCACTGAGAGAGGTCTTTAGGGCGGGGGCAATCAGCCGTGCCGTGATCGCCCAGGCACTTAACGCACCTGGGGGTCGCGAAGCAATTGCGGGCAGAGTGCCCGTAGAGTTGGCAGCGATGACACTGCCCTATGGTGCCCCTTTTGTGAGGGGCTTCGACGGTGATACCAGAGAGCTGGCACACCGTCTTGATGTTGAAAATGGCCTTGCCGGCGGGCGAATGCTCCAAAACGGCAAGAACCATATCATAGGGGGCGTGAGAGCGACCGCGATGCATGCGGTGCACTTCCATGATGGGAAGGTTTTGGGCCTTTAGATCGGCCTGGACGTCGGAGGTTGAGACCTCCTTTGGGACTCCCTTCACGACTACACGAAGCAGCCGATCCTCAGGGAGGGCGTAGGTGTGGAAGGATACTTTCATATCCTTCAAGAGAGAAGTTAAACGACGATGGTCGTTTGAAGTCTGCACGGAGACTTTAATTCCCGTTGAGGTGGTACGGGCTGATAGGTAATTAATACCTAGAGAGTTGCAGCGCTTGGATACATCGATCCAAAGCGCTTTATTCTGAATAAACAGGGGCGGTGGGGAAGGCTCTTTCCTCTGGGAAGAGGTAGAGCTAGTTGGGTTGGTGGTCTTAGCCGATGCCGCGGAGGTCGCGGGCTTACTAGGTATCGCGCGTGTCGCCACAGGGACTGAGGGCGTTAGCGGGATATTGCGGGGCGCGGGGGCCTCGCAGGTCATCATTGGCATGGGTGGGGACTCAGGCGAGTCATTTTGCTTCTTAGAAGGAGGGGCCGAAGCGGTTTTAGCGCGTTTAGCACGCTTTTTACCGACAACGGTAGTGAAATCCTCATCTGAGGATGAGGTAGAGGTGGAGTCCTCGTCTGGGGAGGTCTCGGCCGCGACCTCCATGGCGCATTCTAGTGCGTCATCGGGGGTCGCAGAAGAGGGCCCAGTTGAGGTGGGATCGGGAATGGGCTCGGGAGAGGCGTCCTGGGTATCCTCGTCATAGTAATCCCTGATTTCAGGAATTTCTGAGGCGAAGGAACGAAGTAAGCCTTCCTTGGCGAGAAGCTTTACGAGCTTCTCCAAAAGGGGAGAGTTTTGGTCGGTACGCGACATGGCGTCCGACCAAACAGCTATCTAATACTAACGTATTTTTACAGCACTTCAAACGCGTCGCGTTCCGCACAGAAGAAGTGCCAAGAAACTGTGCGGCAATCGCGCTACTTGTCCTAACACGTTTAGCCCCGGGTTGGGTGTTACCCAGGGATGTGTTTGTGTATGTATGCTCCCCGCCGGGGTAAGACGGGGAGGGTGAGTACTTAATTAATGAGCCCTAAGCTTGTATCCGCCTCGCCAATCTTATTGTGCGAAGTGGTTCCTAACTGCCTCAAGTGCAGAGGGTAGCTCCGAGCGGATGCTCCGAACGCCCAAACAACACAAGAGGGATGGGATGGTAGGGAAAGGGTAGGGTTGGGAAGGAGATGATTGCCGTCGACTAGGAGTTCCCCCAAGGCCGGTGGTGACAATCCCAGCCGAGTTTAGCGTTGCCCAAAAGGGGCAAAGCCGGTGTCTCGGGTCCACACCCAACAGGTTTCGTAATGGCACCGTTAGGTATCAGCCTGTTGACCACAAAAATAGTGGATTTAATCGCAAGAACGTTAAGTTAGTCGCCTTGAAAAAGGCAACTAAAATAACTGCCCGGGCTAGCAACGGACTTAATCCGTTACTAACTGGGCGAAGAATGTGCGCGCAGGCGACACAAAGCCGCCGCGAACACAAAGGCGGCGCCGACAAAGGCGCGCGGGAACAAAGGAGCGGAGCGGGCGGCAGCGGATGCGAGCGTCTGCTCGCTGTGGCGGCTGGATGCGAAGTGTCTCTTTTTTTGATTTTCTAGCCTTTTTTTTTTTTTTTTTTTTTTTTTTTTTTTTTTTTTTTTTTTTTTTTTTTTGAATTGACTAGCTGTTAGTCCAAGGTATGACTTTCACAGCTTTACCGGGCAATGGGGTGAGCGGAAGGCTCACAACCCCTAGCAGTTAAGTAACAGGCCTAAGGGTGCCCCCAGGGGGGGCCGAGCCTCGGCTTAGGGCGTTATTGGGACTAGGCAATCTAACGTAAGTTGGGGGAGAGAAGCGGCCGGGGACGTGCCGGTACCGCGAAGCATAACTAAACGATTGGGGCCGCGACGCGCGTCCACGCCGGCGTGGACGATATCTCGGTCTTGTGGAGTGTTGGCTTGGCGCGAGCTGTTTGACGGAGGCGATGAAGCGGGTGATGGCATCATCGGGCTCTAGTGGGACATGTCTGGGACGACGATGTTTTCGGGACTTCTTGCCCTTAAGGGGCCTAGGGATATAATTAGAGGCTTGGACTACTAAGGGGTTTGGGTGGGTCATGGTAGAGTCGAAGAATTTGGAGGACAACTGTTTTAGATACTGCTGGATGGTAGGTAGATCTAAGTCTAAGTGGAGATTTTCATTGCGTAAGAACCACGGGGCACCCGTGGCCTTGCGCATGAACCTATTCTGGAGGGTCTGTAGCTTATGGATAGAGCGGGAGGAGGCGTGTGCAAACACGGGGCTAGCATAGGTCATG
The DNA here is from genome assembly GCA_950022985.1 of Udea ferrugalis. Classification (NCBI taxonomy): domain Eukaryota; kingdom Metazoa; phylum Arthropoda; class Insecta; order Lepidoptera; family Crambidae; genus Udea; species Udea ferrugalis. Next base: position 4,078,087 of record OX465545.1, read on the forward strand.
ATGGGGCGGATACAAGACGTGTAAAGTCGAACCTTATTTCTAAGGGACAACTTACTACGCTTATTGATAAGACAGTGGAGGCGGCCTAGGACAAAGGCGGCACGATCGCGGACTTTTTTAATGTGGTCATGGAAGCTCAAACTACTGTCAAGTTGGACGCCTAAGTATCGAACTGTCTTTACCCAGGGAATAGGTTGTTCGAACATAGTGATTTCAGGGAGTTTGGGTGGGTCTTTATCGCGGCTCCTTTTGAAGAGGATAGCGGCGCTTTTGTCAGGATTGACTTCAATTCTCCACTTCCTAAACCAGTCACCGATTGTATCGGCGGCGGTTTGGAGAGAATTGAGAATGAAATCTAGTCTGGGGTGCGTACAATACAGAGCTGTATCATCAGCAAAAAGAGCTATCTTAATAGGTGCCCGAGGGCAATCAAAGGTTGGGAGATCGCTAGTGAACAGCGTAAACAGGATGGGGGACAAGACGGAGCCTTGAGGGACTCCGGCTCTTATGGGGTGTGGTTGAGACAGAATGCCTTCCACTCTGTAGCGAAAAGAGCGATTTGAAAGGAAGTCTCGAATGATGAGCACGAGACGATCTGGGACACCAAGTGTATATAACTTGTAAATCAAGCCATTGTGCCAGACCTTATCAAACGCTTTCGCTACATCGAAAAAGAGGGCGCCGGTTCTGTGGCACTTTTGCCTACCAAAACCGGTTAGGACTTGCTCGACAATGCGATGCACCTGCTGGACGCAAGAGTGTTTGGGTCTAAAGCCAAACTGCTCGTCAGGAAGGAGGCTCTTGGACTCTACATAGTCCTTGAGTCGTCTAAGGATGATACGCTCGTAAAGTTTCCCTATGGAACTTAAGAGACTAATGGGGCGGTAACTAGTGGGTTTGGATCGGGGTTTGCCTGGCTTGGGAAAGCCAATGACAATAGCTTCTTTCCACGCTTGCGGAAAGATGTTGTTACTCAAAGCTGCGTTGAATATCGCAGTGAGAACTATAAAAAGAGGAGTGGAGAAGTGCTTGAGCACTTTATTGGATATCCCGTCAAAGCCTGGTGCTTTTCGGGGGTGGAGGTCCTTGACGATAGTCTGAACTTCCTCGACCGTGACGCTAGCGAGAGGAGGATCGGAGGGAGGGAGGCTTGCCCTACGTGCGACTTCACAGTCGACTTTCAAGACATGGTCGTTATCTACTGGGAGGGTACTGGGGGAGCATTGAGCTTCTAAGCTATCAGCGAGGCATTCAGACTTTTCACAGTCATCGAAAGCCGGGGGCAGATTGGGACGGTCTAAGGGAGGCATTGTGGAAATGGTGTCGGATTTAAGCTTTCGGGCTAAGTGCCAGAAGGCTTGATGAGAGGGCTCTAAACTACTAATCATCTCGTCCCACTGAGAGTTCCGAAACTCGCTTATACGGAGCTTTACGTCCCTCTGTAAAGACCGTAAGCGACGACGGTTAGCGTCAGTGGGATAAGAGTCGTAAGCACGGGTGGCGGCGTTCTTTTCCGTCAACAGCGCACGTACATCAGGCGGCAGATTCCAGCGTTGGTGACCCAACACAGGGACCCGCCGTGAGCAGTCCTCCACGACGCTCTGTACGTGACTGGTGAGAGAATCGATCGCACCTACTGTGTCTTGGATGGAGGATAAATCTCCAGAAGCTAAGTTTAATAGTGGGTTTGGAATAGACTTGAGGCTGTGGCCCAGTCGATTCCAATCCACTATTACTTTTTCAGGGGCAGGGGAGCCTGTGTCTGGGGGTCCTATCCGGGGGATGAGCTCTAAGATCACAGGTCTATGGTCTGATTCGCTGAGCTCGTGATGCACTTCTATAGAAGATAAACGTAGGTTTATATTCTTTAGAAGTGCTATATCGAGCACGTCAGGTCTATGGCCTTCAATTTTAGGGAAATGGGTGGGACTCATGGGAGCAATGATATCGAAGCCAATTAAGGTGGCCAGCGACTCGAGCACCCTGCCGCGTGGGCTTGTACAATTACAATCCCACGCGCCACTCTTGGCGTTCAAGTCGCCCGCCAGAATAACCGAGCTATCGAGATTCATTATGGTCTGAAGGTCCTCTCTGGTAAGATCTTTAGCGTTATCGCGTTGCTTCGGCCCTAAATAGGCGGAGACAATGGTAATAGGGCTATGACCAGTCATACCGAGACGGCAGACAGAGGTCTCTAACCATTTGAGATTGGGAGGAGGGTCTAGGGGTGTACAATGCAAAGATCGTTTGTAATAAATAAGGGTGCCACCCTTCTTGTTTGTTAACCTATCGTTACGGACCATGTTATAATTAGCTATTCTGGGATCCCGTTTAGAGGGCTTTAGGAAAGATTCCTGAACTAAAAAGAGATCTAATTGGTGGGTTTGGACAAAATCAGCTACTAAAGAATGCTTTTTGGATAAACCGTCAGCATTGAAAAACCCTACTCTAAGGGACCTAGGTTTGACTCTACCTTTGGGTGTAACATCCATTATGGGTTACATTTAAAAGTGGACAGGGACATGCCTATCTTGTGGGCTTGGATAGCCGCCTCGAACATGAGGGCGGGATTGCCTTCGGCGGCTCTGAGTAGGTTGGCTACTCTAGAAACTTCGTCGAAGTCTATTACTCCGAGGAAGCGCGACACTAGAGAGTAGTCGCTTAGAGAGGACTGGGAGGCCGATGTGACCTGCGGGGCGGGAGGTGAGGGAGGCGCGGGCCTTTGTACGGGCCTGGCAACAGGGGCCTGGTAATGGGGAGGGCTAGGTGCCACTTGAGAGGTATTACGTACCCAGGGTACGTTAATAAGGGGAGGGATAGTCTGCGGGGACTTTGTTAGGGCCGGGAAGTTGGCCAGAGATTGGTCTGGCACGGCTGGGCGGACTTGGGAGTTAATGGGGGCTGGACGGGCCCTCCAGGAGAGTTGGCTCTGAGCCGGGGCGCGACTGGGGCGCTGGGACTTAGGGGCTTTGGGGCAACCGCGGTAGTTTGCGGGATGACCCGTTTCTCCACAGAGCACGCAGCTTGGAGGCTCCGTGCACTGAGAGAGGTCTTTAGGGCGGGGGCAATCAGCCGTGCCGTGATCGCCCAGGCACTTAACGCACCTGGGGGTCGCGAAGCAATTGCGGGCAGAGTGCCCGTAGAGTTGGCAGCGATGACACTGCCCTATGGTGCCCCTTTTGTGAGGGGCTTCGACGGTGATACCAGAGAGCTGGCACACCGTCTTGATGTTAAAAATGGCCTTGCCGGCGGGCGAATGCTCCAAAACGGCAAGAACCATGTCATAGGGGGCGTGGGAGCGACCGCGATGCATGCGGTGTACTTCCATGATAGGAAGGTTTTGGGCCTTTAAATCGGCCTGGACATCGGAGGTCGAAACCTCCTTTGGGATTCCCTTCACGACTACACGAAGTAGCCGATCCTCAGGGAGGGCGTAGGTGTGGAAGGATACTTTCATATCCTTCAAAAGAGATGTTAAACGACGATGGTCGTTTGAAGTCTGCACGGAGACTTTAATTCCCGTTGAGGTGGTACGGGCTGAAAGGTAATTAATACCTAGAGAGTTGCAGCGCTTGGATACATCGATCCAAAGCGCTTTATTCTGAATAAACAGGGGCGGTGGGGAAGGCTCTTTCCTCTGGGAAGAGGTAGAGCTAGTTGGGTTGGTGGTCTTAGCCGATGCCGCGGAGGTCGCGGGCTTAGTAGGGATCGCTCGTGTCGCCACAGGGACTGAGGGCGTAAGCGGGATATTGCGGGGCGCGGGGGCCTCGCAGGTCATATTGGGCATGGGTGGGGACTCGGGCGAGTCGTTCTGTTTTTTAGAAGGAGGGGCGGAAGCGGTTTTAGCGCGCTTAGCACGCTTCTTACCGACTACGGTTGTAAAATCCTCATCTGAGGATGAGGTAGAGGAGGAGTCCTCGTCTGGGGAGGTCTCAGCTGCGACCTCCATGGCGCATTCTAGTGCGTCATCGGGGGTCGCGGAAGAGGGCCCAGTTGAGGTGGGATCGGGAATGGGCTCGGGAGAGGCATCCTGGGTGACCTCGTCAAAGTATTCCCTGATCTCAGGTAATTCCGAGACGAGGGAACCAAGTAAGCCTTCTTTGGTGGCTAGAAGCTTTAGGAGCTTCTCCAAAAAGGGAGAGTTTTGGTCGGTACGCGACATGGCGACCGACCAAACAGCTTTCTAATACTAACGTATTTTTACAGCACTTCAAACGCGTCGCGTTCCGCACAGAAGAAGTGCCAAGAAACTGTGCGGCAATCGCGCTACTTGTCCTAACACGTTTAGCCCCGGGTTGGGTGTTACCCAGGGATGTGTTTGTGTATGTATGCTCCCCGCCGGGGTAAGACGGGGAGGGTGAGTACTTAATTAATGAGCCCTAAGCTTGTATCCGTCTCGCCAATCTTAATGTGCGAAGTGGTTCCTAACTGCCTCAAGTGCAGAGGGTAGCTCAGAGCGGATGCTCCGAACGCCCAAACAACACAAGAGGGATGGGATGGTAGGGAAAGGGTAGGGTTGGGAAGGAGATGATTGTCGTCGACTAGGAGTTCCCCCAAGGCCGGTGGTGACAATCCCAGCCGAGTTTAGCGTTGCCCAAAAGGGGCAAAGCCGGTGTCTCGGGTCCACACCCAACAGGTTTCGTAATGGCACCGTTAGGTATCAGCCTGTTGACCACAAAAATAGTGGATTTAATCACAAAATGTTAAGTTAGTCGCCTTGAAAAAGGCAACTAAAATAACTGCCCGGGCTAGCAACGGACTTAATCCGTTACTAACTGGGCGAAGAATGTGCGCGCAGGCGACACAAAGCCGCCGCGAACACAAAGGCGGCGCCGACAAAGGCGCGCGGGAACAATGGAGCGGAGCGGGCGGCAGCGGATGCGAGCGTCTGCTCGCTGTGGCGGCTGGATGCGAAGTGCCTTTTCTAGCCGTCGGGATTTCATCTCGGCGTCCACTGGGCGGACGACGGGGAAACTGTCCGGGGCGATGGCCCCTTTCAGTGGTAGAAGTCGCCTACTGCTACGACAGTAGGGTCGCTGGGGTGCCACTGGCGAGGCTGGGCCTGCGAGCCAGTGGTGTTGCCATGTTCGTTGTGATGTTTGTTGTGATGCCGGCGAGGCCTGGGCCTCCAGCCGGCATCGCCGAGTGGGTCTAATCCGGTAGTGGCCCGGCCGCCAGCGAGGCTTGCGCCTGCGAGCTAGCAGCCTGGGCTGGGTCTTCTTCATCGATGAGGAGGTCGCGGGGCAGAGCCTTCCTGTCCGGAGGGCGGGTGTGGTAGGGCGCAATGTCCTGTATGTGCGGGTGGTGGGACGTCTTTGCCCGCCCGAACATCCGCGTGGCCAGGCGGCCCACGAAGGCCCCCAGGGATTCCATTTTCAGATCCTTCTGAATTCTGTCATTTCTGACGAAACGAGGGGCTTTCACTATCGTTCTCAGAGTCAGCGATTGCTGGGCATCTAACTTCCTTCTGTGGCACTCTCCTACCAGCGCATACCACGCTGGGGCTGCGTAGGTGAGGCGAGAACGCACATAGGCTTTGTAGATGCCCAGTTTCACTCGTGTCGGAAGATTTGATTGGAGCAGCGGGCGGAGTCGAGCTCGCGTGGAACGGGTTGCTCCTACCACGTTCCTCACATGCCGGTTCATGGTCAGGCGGCGGTCTATGGTCACACCCAGGTACTTGGCCGCTGGGGACCATTCCACCGGCTGATCTTGCAGGGTCAGTCTTCGAGGCATCTTCGTTGTGTAGCTAAGGAGGACGGCTTGCGTCTTCCCCACATTGACCGACAACCTCCAATCATCCAGCCACGCCGGGAGCCGGTCCAGGACTCGCTGCATCTTCAGTGCGGCGTGGTGGGGCTTGATGGAGGTTGTGATGTAGGCGGCGTCGTCAGCGTATAGAGCAAGCATCACGTTGTCATCGGAGGGGATGTCATCCGTGTACCGGGCGTAGCACACGGGCGAGAGACAGCTGCCTTGCGGGACTCCGGCTTTGATGGGTCTGCACTCGGAGAGGGCGTCTTCCACTGCCACTTGGAAGTGCCTGTCTTCGAGGAAGGTGGCCACAGTCTTGACTATGCGACGGGGCATAGTAGACGTGGCCAGCTTGTATAGAAGACCCGGGTGCCAGACGCGGTCGAACGCTTTCTCCATATCGAGGAACACTGCCACCGAGTGTTCCTTGCGATTGTAGGCGGCTGCTATGTGGTGAAGTACTCGCGCGAGCTGGTGGGTGGTGGAGTGCTCGGCGCGAAAACCGAACTGCTCCTCTCTTGGCTCTATGTGTGGCGTCATGACGGGTAGAAGCATCTTCTCGAATACCTTCGACATATTTGGCAGCAAAGTGATGGGCCGATAGCTCTCCGGTTTGGTAACATTCTTCCCCGGCTTAGGCAGCATGACTACGCGTCCCTGCTTCCATATCTGTGGGAAATGGCCGAACCGTAAAATTCCATTTACGAGGCGAGTTAGGGCTGCGACTGAGCGTGGTGGGAGGCGGCGCAGCGCCTCGTTCGGGATACGGTCCGGGCCCGGGGCCTTCCTTAGTGGGGCGCGTCTGAGTGCTCTTTGCACTTGGCCGGGGGACATCACAATCGGACTCTCGTCGGAAGCTATCGGCTCCTCGAAGTATGTACGAAGGTATTCGGTCACCATCTCCGTATGTTCGGTGTTTCGCGTCGGGTTTGGGCGAAACTGCCGTTCCAGGTGGTCCGCGAAGATTTCTGCGCGGTCCTCCGCGCGGTATTTCAACGTGCCATCCTGGGACATCAGAGGGCGGGTTGGCGGCTTCTTGCCGCTGATGCGGCTGCAAAGACGGTGGATGCCGTTCCAATCATCGGCAGCTGACTCTAATTCGAGCTGCCAGGAGTACTCCGCGTCGGCTGCCAGAGCCTCGGAGATCTTCCTGGCAAGCTTGTTCAGCTGCGCCTTCATGGTCGGGCATCGGCTTCTTTGCCAAGCTCGGCGTAGTCTCCGCTTTTCTTCAATCGCCCGCTTGATGGTGGCTGGGATCTTGCGGTCCGTGTAGTGGTTGCGGTTGCGGCTGCCGTTCGAGGTCGCTTGGGTGGCAGCGTTCAGGGCGTTCGTCATACAGGTGGTGAGCTCCTCCGCCAGTCGATCTACTTCTTCAGTGTTGGTGACTGGGAAGGTCGGCGTGAGCTCTTCCATATGCGCGACGAAAAGGGGCCAGCTGTATTTTTTGCGCTGCGGATGCGATAGCCTTTTCGGAGGCGTGGACAGTTCCACCAGGATGGGTTGGTGATCCGAGAAGAGGTGGTCGTCCAAGACTTCCAGCACTAATGTGTTGGTAAATCCTCGGGCCACCACTAGATCGATGACGTCTGGGGTGTGTGCCGTGTTGTACGGGTAGTGGGTCGGAACCTCAGGCCCGTACACTTCATACCCCTGTTGTTCGGCGTCATTGAATAGCCGGACTCCGTCTGTGCAGTCCTTCGTTGAATTCCACGCCGTGTGCTTGCAGTTAAAGTCACCGGCTATGATGGTGGGGTGCGATGTGTTCAGCAAATCATGGATATCCGCAGTTGCGAGTGCTGCTGCCGGCGGCTTGTACAGCGAGAAAACGCGGCATGGCGTGGAATCAACATCTATTTCTACACCTAAAGCGTAGACGGACCGGAGTGTTGTGGTGGTTGGCAGTGCGAGGTGGACTAGTGGTGTTCTCACTAGAACCGCTTGGCCTCTATAGGCTCTTCCCTGCGGGGTAACCTCGTCCTTTCTGTAGAGGTGGTAGCCTGGGAACCTGCATCGGTCAGCTGGTTTGAGGTGGGTTTCCTGCAGCAGGGCAATATCCACCTTGTGCTCCGATAGCAGGTTCTTGAGGAGTCTGGCTTTCGCGTTGGAGAGTCCGTCCGCGTTCCAGGTCATAATTTTCAGAGGCTGACTATCCATCCGAGTATAGATCTGCCAAGCCTCTGAGAATTATAGGCACTGGGTTCTTGCCGGTTTGGATGGCTTCGAGAACGTTTTGTAGTGTTCTTACGCACTCCGCTATCAATCTGTCTCGCTCTGTCTGCGAGACCGCTCCATCCAGCCCCGCTTTACGCTCCTTACTGGAGACGTTAGCTGGAGCTGGTACCGGTGCGGGCGCAGATGGCGGTTGCTTCTTCTCTGTTAGGGGAGGCGGGGCCTCCGACTTCCTTCTCGCCTTTCGGCTCTTACGGCGTTTGCCTGCCTTTCGGGGGTCTGGCCCCGTGTTGGCGGCCGCCATTAGGCTGTTGGGCGCGTCGTTTTCAGTGGTGGCGACTCGTAGCGGTCTTGTGGCTGCTGTGGTGCGGGCGATTGAACCGGCTGCTTTATTCCTGCATTCCTTTTTGAATACAGGGCAGCCGGTGTTATTGGCCGTATGCTCCCCTCCGCAGTTGGCGCAGGTGGGCGGGGCCTCTAGTGGGCGTGGGCAGTCGCGGGCGGCATGCTCCTCGCCGCAACGGACACAGGCCTGAGCTCTGTGGCAGTTGTGCGACGAGTGTCTAAAGGTCTGGCACCGATGACACTGGGCCGGCCCCTTCTTGCCTCTCCAAGCCTCGATTACCACCCCAGGCATGTCCAGTAGCTCTGAGGTGTTGTATAGGGCTTCGGTGTTGGCCGTGCGCCGTATTTGAGCGTAGAAAATGCAGCCTGGCCTGCCGCTCCTTGCTCGTACATGACGCACGTACTCGGCCTCGAAGCCCTTGCTTATTAGGTCCTCCTTGATGTCTTCGGGTTCAGTGTTTTCGGGTAGCCCTCGGATGGCCACCTTGAGATTCATCTCCGCTGGCAGGGAGTAACAGAACCAGGATATTCTGGTCTCCTGCTCAAGCTTCGTGAGGTACCTCTGTACCTCGCGGTATTCCTGCTCGTACGTGGGCAGGAAACGAATCCCCCTGCCGAACGGTCTGGCGTTAGGCGGGTGGCCCAGGATACCCCTCAAAGCCTTGAAGTGTTTAGCCCACTCCGGTAGTACTTCCACAATGAGTGGGGGGTACTTTGGCTTCGTCGGGGGGGCAGGCGTTTGTTGTGGGGGCGTCGCTGGTCGGTTTGACGGCGGTGGAGTCGTCGCCGTTGGTTGCGACTGGGGCGGGGTTGTCACTATCGGAGCCGTGTCCATTGGGGACAAATCCAGGCGCGGCATCGATAGTTGCGGCGGCGTGGTGGGCGGCGACAGTGAGCCTTGCGTCCTTTTTGCGGCAACCGCAGCGAACGGGATAGGCAGATTAGTCGGCGGGGCGTATCGCGCCGGCGACTTAACGCGAATTCCTTCTGTTTGCTGCGGTGCCGGAGGGCTCTGGCTTTGGACCGGTGTTGGCATGACGATCGGCTGTGTGTCTGATGGTGCAGACGTAGTCGGTCGTATGCGGGGGTCGCGGGGGTTCCGCTGGGGTTGTGGGGCGGTTTGGGCCGCGGGCGCTGTTGAGCGCTTCTGTGCGGCCTGCAAGGCTTGCGCACGAGCGTCCGCTCGGGCAGCCATATTAGAGGGCACAGTAGGCGCGCGGTGCGACGCAGCGGGCTCTCGCGTGGGAGCACGCACTGCTGACGAACGCGACGCGGTGGAGGTGGAGGGGACGGACGCGGTTACGCGCGAAGTCGGGACCGGGGCTCGGGCCTGCGACGTCAACGCACGCGCGGCGGGCGCGGCGGACACGGCGGCGGCGAACGAGGTCGACGCACGCGCGGCGGGCGCGGCGGACACGGCGGCGAGCGAAGTCGACGCGCGTGCAGCGGGCACGGCGGACGCGGCGGGCGCGACCTCGGGGTGCGCAGGGGTGGAGGGGCCGGCGGGGGCGCATAGCGTGGCGAGCACAGCTAGCGCGGGGGCGGTCTCAGGACGTGTCATTTGTGATGCAGGTAGCTGGCTTATAATCGCCGAGCTATCCCACGGAAATCGTGTATCCCCTGCTCCATCTGGGGATTTCGGGGTACACGAGATGGACGATCCGGAGGTTTGGAGGCGTGATGAGCCTCTCATTTTCTCGACCATGGACTCCAGTTCGGAATCGCGGGACCTGACGAACGTTTTCGATCTTTTCCGGTCCCGCTTCAGGATCTTACTCGGTGAGTAGGAATGCATCCTGACGTAATTCCAAGGCAACGCAAGTTGCCGTCTAAACTCCGATATTTATCATTTACTTTTTTCAAAATAAGCAACAAATACCAAAGTTAATGTGGGTATCTTGACTATCCTCCTGTAAGAGCGGGATAGCAATAGTACGCAAGTGTGGACTGCTCTTCTGTAGCTACCCACAGCGCAGTTCGCGGCCGAGAGGGACGCAAGATGCGCGAGAGTGGGACGCTTACACTGTCAGAGCGAGATGGCGGTTTGTTAGAGCGAGAAAGCAGAATGAGGTCGTATTGCAGCGACTAGCCTAGCTCGGCAGTCCCCCGTATTCTCTGTGCCCTCCCCGGTGAGACCCGCTGGTGGGAGGCCGGGAAGTGACGACTGATCCTACGGGAGTCACGCTTTGCTGGAAATCGAGTTTAGTCCGTGCAGACAATACGAAGCCAATCCATTTTTCTAGCCTCGGCGTATTATAAATATTTATTCGACGGCGACGGTCGCACGTAGTGGGGACTGGAAAGAGCGAGAGAGAGGGGACGACGATTCGATGCGATGCCGAGACGCAAGCGGGCAGGCAGGCGCAGGCGAGCGCCTGAATTTTTTCAAAATCTTCAAAGAGCGACAAGGACGGGCGTCTAGCCTGCCTGTACGGTGTTCCGTCTCTCTCTCACGCACACTCATCTGCCGTCTGTCTGTCTCGCTCTGATTAATATATATTTTTTTAAAAATTGAGAATACTTAGGAATAATAGAAAAATAGAGTCGGGCAGTCGGGCGGATCGATAATGTTGGTGAAAAATTGAAAAAAAATTGGAAGAAAGAAATATAAATATATGCATTATGATGCATATGAATATCGTTTAGAGAAGAAGTCGACTTTCAAGACATGGTCGTTATCTACTGGGAGGGTACTGGGGGAGCATTGAGCTTCTAAGCTATCTGCGAGGCATTCAGACTTTTCACAGTCATCGAAAGCCGGGGGCAGATTGGGTCGGTCTAAGGGAGGCATTGTGGAAATGGTGTCGGATTTAAGCTTTCGGGCTAGGTGCCAGAAGGCTTGATGAGAGGGCTCTAAACTACTAATCATCTCGTCCCACTGAGAGTTCCGAAACTCGCTTATACGGAGCTTTACGTCCCTCTGTAAAGACCGTAAGCGACGACGGTTAGCGTCAGTGGGATAAGAGTCGTAAGCGCGGGTGGCGGCGTTCTTTTCCGTCAACAGCGCACGTACATCAGGCGGCAGATTCCAGCGTTGGTGACCCAACACAGGGACCCGCCGTGAGCAGTCCTCCACGACGCTCTGTACGTGACTGGTGAGAGAATCGATCGCACCTACTGTGTCTTGGATGGAGGATAAATCTCCAGAAGCTAAGTTTAATAGTGGGTTTGGAATAGACTTGAGGCTGTGGCCCAGTCGATTCCAATCCACTATTACTTTTTCAGGGGCAGGGGAGCCTGTGTCTGGGGGTCCTATCCGGGGGATGAGCTCTAGGATCACAGGTCTATGGTCTGATTCGCTGAGCTCGTGATGCACTTCTATAGAAGATAAACGTAGGTTTATATTCTTTAGAAGTGCTATATCGAGCACGTCAGGTCTATGGCCTTCAATTTTAGGGAAATGGGTGGGACTCATGGGAGCAATGATATCGAAGCCAATTAAGGTGGCCAGCGACTCGAGCACCCTGCCGCGTGGGCTTGTACAATTACAATCCCACGCGCCATTCTTGGCGTTCAAGTCGCCCGCCAGAATAACCGAGCTATCGAGATTCATTATGATCTGAAGGTCATCTTTGGTAAGAGCTTTAGCGTTATCGCGTTGCTTCGGCCCTAAATAGGCGGAGACAATGGTAATAGGGCTATGACCAGTCATACCGAGACGGCAGACAGAGGTCTCTAACCATTTGAGATTAGGAGGAGGGTCTAGGGGTGTACAATGCAAAGATCGTTTATAATAAATAAGGGTGCCACCCTTCTTGTTTGTTAGCCTATCGTTACGGACCATGTTGTAATTAGCTATTCTGGGATCCCGTTTAGAGGGCTTTAGGAAAGATTCCTGAACTAAAAAGAGATCTAATTGGTGGGTTTTGACAAAATCAGCTACTAAAGAATGCTTTTTGGATAAACCGTCAGCATTGAAAAACCCTACTCTAAGGGACCTAGGTTTGACTCTACCTTTGGGTGTAACTTCCATTATGGGTTACATTTAAAAGTGGACAGGGACATGCCTATCTTATGGGCTTGGATAGCCGCCTCGAACATGAGGGCGGGATTGCCTTCGGCGGCTCTGAGTAGGTTAGCTACTCTAGAAACTTCGTCGAAGTCTATTACTCCGAGGAAGCGCGACACTAGAGAGTAGTCGCTTAGAGAGGACTGGGAGGCCGATGAGACCTGCGGGGCGGGAGGTGTGGGAGGCGCGGGCCTTTGTACGGGCCTGGCGACAGGGGCCTGGTAATGGGGAGGGCTAGGTGCCACTTGAGAGGTATTACGTACCCAGGGTACGTTAATAAGGGGAGGGATAGTCTGCGGGGACTTTGTTAGGGCCGGGAAGTTGGCCAAAGATTGGTCTGGCACGGCTGGGCGGACTTGGGAGTTAATGGGGGCTGGACGGGCCCTCCAGGAGAGTTGGCTCTGAGCCGGAGCGCGACTGGGGCGCTGGGACTTAGGGGCTTTGGGGCAACCGCGGTAGTTTGCGGGATGACCCGTTTCTCCGCAGAGCACGCAGCTTGGAGGCTCCGTGCACTGAGAGAGGTCCTTGGGACGGGGGCAATCAGCCGTGCCGTGGTCACCCAGGCACTTAACGCACCTGGGAGTCGCAAAGCAGTTGCGGGCAGAGTGCCCGTAGAGCTGGCAGCGATGACACTGCCCTATGGTGCCCCTTTTGTGAGGGGCTTCGACGGTGATACCAGAGAGCTGGCACACCGTCTTGATGTTGAAAATGGCCTTGCCGGCGGGCGAATGCTCCAAAACGGCAAGAACCATATCATAGGGGGCGTGAGAGCGACCGCGATGCATGCGGTGCACTTCCATGATGGGAAGGTTTTGGGCCTTTAGATCGGCCTGGACGTCGGAGGTTGAGACCTCCTTTGGGACTCCCTTCACGACTACACGAAGTAGCCGATCCTCAGGGAGGGCGTAGGTGTGGAAGGATACTTTCATATCCTTCAAAAGAGAAGTTAAACGACGATGGTCGTTTGAAGTCTGCACGGAGACTTTAATTCCCGTTGAGGTGGTACGGGCTGATAGGTAATTAATACCTAGAGAGTTGCAGCGCTTGGATACATCGATCCAAAGCGCTTTATTCTGAATAAACAGGGGCGGTGGGGAAGGCTCTTTCCTCTGGGAAGAGGTAGAGCTAGTTGGGTTGGTGGTCTTAGCCGATGCCGCGGAGGTCGCGGGCTTACTGGGGATCGCTCGTGTCGCCACAGGGACTGAGGGCGTAAGCGGGATATTACGGGGCGCGGGGGCCTCGCAGGTCATATTGGGCATGGGTGGGGACTCGGGCGAGTCGTTCTGTTTTTTAGAAGGAGGGGCGGAAGCGGTTTTAGCGCGCTTAGCACGCTTCTTACCGACTACGGTTGTAAAATCCTCATCTGAGGATGAGGTAGAGGAGGAGTCCTCGTCTAGGGAGGTCTCGTCCGCGACCTCCATGGCGCATTCTAGTGCGTCATCGGGGGTCGCAGAAGAGGGCCCAGTTGAGGTGGGATTGGGAGTGGGCTCGGGACAGGCGTCCTGGGTGACCTCGTCATAGTAATCCCTGATTTCAGGAATTTCTGAGGCTAAGGAACGAAGTAAGCCTTCCTTGGCGAGAAGCTTTACGAGCTTCTCCAAAAGGGGAGAGTTTTGGTCGGTACGCGACATGGCGTCCGACCAAACAGCTATCTAATACTAACGTATTTTTACAGCACTTCAAACGCGTCGCGTTCCGCACAGAAGAAGTGCCAAGAAACTGTGCGGCAATCGCGCTATTTGTCCTAACACGTTAAGCCCCGGGTTGGGTGTTACCCAGGGATGTGTATGTGTATGTATGCTCCCCGCCGGGGTAAGACGGGGAGGGTGAGTACTTAATTAATGAGCCCTAAGCTTGTATCCGCCTCGCCAATCTTATTGTGCGAAGTGGTTCCTAACTGCCTCAAGTGCAGAGGGTAGCTCAGAGCGGATGCTCCGAACGCCCAAACAACACAAGAGGGATGGGATGGTAGGGAAAGGGTAGGGTTGGGAAGGAGATGATTGCCGTCGACTAGGAGTTCCCCCAAGGCCGGTGGTGACAATCCCAGCCGAGTTTAGCGTTGCCCAAAAGGGGCAAAGCCGGTGTCTCGGGTCCACACCCAACAGGTTTCGTAATGGCACCGTTAGGTATCAGCCTGTTGACCACAAAAATAGTGGATTAAATCGCAAAAACGTTAAGTTAGTCGCCTTGAAAAAGGCAACTAAAATAACTGCCCGGGCTAGCAACGGACTTAATCCGTTACTAACTGGGCGAAGAATGTGCGCGCAGGCGACACAAAGCCGCCGCGAACACAAAGGCGGCGCCGACAAAGGCGCGCGGGAACAATGGAGCGGAGCGGGCGGCAGCGGATGCGAGCGTCTGCTCGCTGTGGCGGCTGGATGCGAAGTGAGCCTCTCTACCATAAATATATTCATCTACCTTTTAAGCTACATACGAAATCTAGGTACATAGGTAGGTATATTATTACCTATGTCGCTCGTTCCTTGAGCGACTTGCGCTCTGTGCGAGCGAGACGATAATAAAACTAAAGTGTTCTATCTCTCTCCCACCTCCATGAACCCTATAAAAAGGCAACATCCTACGAGGCGCGGTTTTATATCGTCCAGACACTTCACGGCGTACGGTCGCATTGAATTGTAAAATTTCTCTCTAACTCTTAACTGAACTGACACGCGATGGCACGTACCAAGCAGACTGCTCGTAAGTCCACCGGTGGCAAGGCGCCGCGCAAGCAGCTGGCCACGAAGGCGGCTCGTAAGAGTGCACCGGCCACCGGCGGTGTCAAGAAACCCCATCGCTACAGGCCGGGAACCGTAGCTCTCCGTGAGATCCGTCGTTACCAGAAGAGCACTGAGCTCCTGATCCGCAAGCTGCCGTTCCAGCGTCTGGTGCGTGAGATCGCTCAGGACTTCAAGACCGATCTGCGTTTCCAGAGCAGTGCCGTCATGGCCCTCCAGGAGGCGAGCGAGGCTTACCTTGTCGGTCTCTTCGAGGACACGAACCTGTGCGCCATCCACGCCAAGCGAGTGACCATCATGCCGAAGGACATCCAGCTGGCGCGTAGGATCAGAGGAGAGCGCGCTTAGTTAGCTGATGTTAACGAGTCGTGCGTGCTTGTTGTTGTTGCAACTCGCACAAACAATCAAACAAAAGGCCCTTTTCAGGGCCGCAAATTATTCTATTTTGTCCTGTGCAAAATATTTCATGCGTACATGATTATTTGAGTCTACCTACTACCTACTATTATTTTTATTATAATAATTTAAGATGGTTCTAAGTTACGAAAAATTAACTGTCACAATTTATCCTCACAAGTACCTACATAGAGAATAGTGAAAAGAAAAATTAACAATAATAATTTAGACAGCTCTCAAAATTATAGCAATTAGAGCTGCACACGACTTCAGATTCGTGCCGTCCCTCACACTCTCTATGGGACTGAAAGAGACAGCAATACATACATATATTTATATATTTATATTTATTTATATAATATATAAATACACTTTCAAGAATATTATACATATTATATAATATTACAAATATTTAATATTCCATTGGATAGGTGTAGCGGACACGGTGATTTACATGATGTTATTTCAAATGAAGAAAAAATAATAAAAAAAAAAACATTGTGTATGCATGTATACGTAGGTAGGTACTTGGCCATCGCCTCATTGTAACACATTCTCAGTTATAGAACTAAAGAGATTGAGTTGAGACGAGAGAGAGATAGATAGATATGCATGCGTCCCTTTCCAACAGATAGGTTCCACCCCGCCCTCGCCCCTCCCCCCGCTCGGAAGGCGCAAACGTATA
Source organism: Udea ferrugalis (assembly GCA_950022985.1). Taxonomy (NCBI): domain Eukaryota; kingdom Metazoa; phylum Arthropoda; class Insecta; order Lepidoptera; family Crambidae; genus Udea; species Udea ferrugalis. The sequence continues at coordinate 4,094,183 of OX465545.1, forward strand.
AGTATGGCGTTTTGGCCCGTTTTTCATAGATAGCATCCAGCCGCCACAGCGAGCAGACGCTCGCATCCGCTGCCGCCCGCTCCGCTCCATTGTTCCCGCGCGCCTTTGTCGGCGCCGCCTTTGTGTTCGCGGCGGCTTTGTGTCGCCTGCGCGCACATTCTTCGCCCAGTTAGTAACGGATTAAGTCCGTTGCTAGCCCGGGCAGTTATTTTAGTTGCCTTTTTCAAGGCGACTAACTTAACATTTTGTGATTAAATCCACTATTTTTGTGGTCAACAGGCTGATACCTAACGGTGCCATTACGAAACCTGTTGGGTGTGGACCCGAGACACCGGCTTTGCCCCTTTTGGGCAACGCTAAACTCGGCTGGGATTGTCACCACCGGCCTTGGGGGAACTCCTAGTCGACGACAATCATCTCCTTCCCAACCCTACCCTTTCCCTACCATCCCATCCCTCTTGTGTTGTTTGGGCGTTCGGAGCATCCGCTCTGAGCTACCCTCTGCACTTGAGGCAGTTAGGAACCACTTCGCACATTAAGATTGGCGAGGCGGATACAAGCTTAGGGCTCATTAATTAAGTACTCACCCTCCCCGTCTTACCCCGGCGGGGAGCATACATACACAAACACATCCCTGGGTAACACCCAACCCGGGGCTAAACGTGTTAGGACAAGTAGCGCGATTGCCGCACAGTTTCTTGGCACTTCTTCTGTGCGGAACGCGACGCGTTTGAAGTGCTGTAAAAATACGTTAGTATTAGATAGCTGTTTGGTCGGACGCCATGTCGCGTACCGACCAAAACTCTCCCCTTTTGGAGAAGCTCGTAAAGCTTCTCGCCAAGGAAGGCTTACTTCGTTCCTTCGCCTCAGAAATTCCTGAAATCAGGGATTACTATGACGAGGTCACCCAGGACGCCTGTCCCGAGCCCATTCCCGATCCCACCTCAACTGGGCCCTCTTCTGCGACCCCCGATGACGCACTAGAATGCGCCATGGAGGTCGCGGACGAGACCTCCCCAGACGAGGACTCTAGCCCATCCTCAGATGAGGATTTCACTACCGTTGTCGGTAAAAAGCGTGCTAAACGCGCTAAAACCACTTCGGCCCCTCCTTCTAAGAAGCAAAATGACTCGCCTGAGTCCCCACCCATGCCAATGATGACCTGCGAGGCCCCCGCGCCCCGCAATATCCCGCTTACGCCCTCAGTCCCTGTGGCGACACGCGCGATCCCTACTAAGCCCGCGACCTCCGCGGCATCGGCTAAGACCACCAACCCAACTAGCTCTACCTCTTCCCAGAGGAAAGAGCCTACCCCACCTCCTCTATTTATCCAAGATAAAGCGCTTTGGATCGATGTATCCAAGCGCTGTAACTCTTTAGGTATTAATTACCTATCGGCGCGTACCACTTCAACGGGAATTAAAGTTTCCGTCCAAACCGCTAAAGACCATCGTCGTCTTACGACCCTTTTGAAGGATATGAAAGTATCCTTCCATACCTACGCCCTCCCTGAGGATCGGCTACTTCGCGTAGTCGTGAAGGGAGTCCCAAAGGAGGTCTCAACCTCCGACGTCCAGGCCGATCTAAAGGCCCAAAACCTTCCTATCATGGAAGTGCACCGCATGCATCGCGGTCGCTCTCACGCCCCCTATGATATGGTTCTTGCCGTTTTGGAGCATTCGCCCGCCGGCAAGGCCATTTTCAACATCAAGACGGTGTGCCAGCTCTCTGGTATCACCGTCGAAGCCCCTCACAAAAGGGGCACCATAGGGCAGTGTCATCGCTGCCAGCTCTACGGGCACTATGCCCGCAACTGCTTTGCTACTCCCAGGTGCGTTAAGTGCCTGGGTGACCACGGCACGGCTGATTGCCCCCGCCCCAAGGACCTCTCTCAGTGCACGGAGCCTCCAAGCTGCGTGCTCTGCGGAGAAACGGGTCATCCCGCAAACTACCGCGGTTGCCCCAAAGCCCCTAAGTCTCAGCGCCCCAGTCGCGCCCCGGCTCAGAGCCAACTCTCTTGGAGGGCCCGTCCAGCCCCCATGAACTCCCAAGTCCGCCCAGCCGTGCCAGACCAATCTCTGGCCAACTTCCCGGCCCTAACAAAGTCCCCGCAGACTATCCCTCCCCTTATTAACGTACCCTGGGTACGTAATACCTCCCAAGTGGCACCTAGCCCTCCCCATTACCAGGCCCCTGTCGCCAGGCCCGTACAAAGGCCGGCGCTTCCCTCACCTCCCGCCCCGCAGGTCACATCGGCCTCCCAGTCCTCTCTAAGCGACTACTCTCTAGTGTCGCGCTTCCTCGGAGTAATAGACTTCGACGAAGTTTCTAGAGTAGCCAACCTACTCAGAGCCGCCGAAGGCAATCCCGCCCTCATGTTCGAGGCGGCTATCCAAGCCCATAAGATAGGCATGTCCCTGTCCACTTTTAAATGTAACCCATAATGGATGTTACACCTAAAGGTAGAGTCAAACCTAGGTCCCTTAGAGTAGGGTTTTTCAATGCTGACGGCTTAGCCAAACAGCATCATCTAGTAGCTGAATTTCTCAAGACCCACCAAATAGATATTTTTCTAGTTCAGGAAACTTTCCTTAAGCCCTCTAGGCGAAATCCCCGAATAGCGAATTATAACATTGTCCGTAACGATAGGATATCCCAAAAGGGTGGCACCTTAATTTATTATAAACGATCTTTGCATTGCACGCCCATAGACCCTCCTCCTAATCTCGAATGGTTGGAGACCTCTGTCTGCCGCCTCGGTATGACTGGTCACAGACCTATTACCATTGTCTCTGCATATGTAGGGCCAAATAAAACCGGGAGTAGTAAAACCCTTACCTCCCGTGACCTTCAGACTATAATGAATATCGATAGCTCGGTTATTCTGGCAGGCGACTTGAACGCTAAGAGTGGCTCGTGGGATTGTAATTCTACAAACTCACGTGGCACTCTGCTTGAGATGCAAGCGAGTCTAATTGGCTTCGATATCATTGCTCCCATGAGTCCCACCCATTTCCCTAAAATTGAAGGCCATAGACCTGACGTGCTCGATATAGCACTTCTGAAGAATATAAACCTACGTTTATCTTCTATAGAAGTGCATCACGAGCTCGACTCAGACCATAGACCTGTGATCTTAGAGCTCATTCCCCGGATAGGCCCCCCAGACACAGGCTCCCCTGCCCCTGAAAAAGTGATAGTGGATTGGAATCGACTGGGCCACAGCCTCAAGTCTATTCCAAACCCATTATTAAACTTAGCTTCCGGAGACTTAACCTCCGTCCAAGACACAGTAGGTGCAATCGACTCCGTTACCAGTCATGTACAGAGCGTCGTGGAGGACTGCTCACGGCGGGTGCCTGTGTTGGGTCACCAACGCTGGAACCTGCCGCCTGATGTACGTGCGCTGTTGACGGAGAAGAATGCAGCCACCCGAGCTTATGACTCATATCCCACTGACGCTAACCGTCGTCGCTTACGGTCTTTACAGAGGGACGTAAAGCTCCGTATAAGCGAGTTTCGGAACTCTCAGTGGGATGAGATGATAGGTAGTTTAGAGCCCTCCCACCTAGCTTTCTGGCAACTCGCCCGTAAGCTTAAGTCTGATACGGTTTCTCCGATGCCACCCTTATCCCGACCCAATCTGCCCCTGGCTTTCGATGACTGTGAAAAGTCTGAATGCCTCGCAGACAGCTTAGAAGCGCAATGCTCTCCCAGTACCCTCCCAGTAGATCCCGAACATGTCTCGCTAGTCGACTCTGAAGTCGCACGTAGGGCAAGCCTCCCCCCCTCCGATCCTCCTCTAGCTAGTATTACGGTTGAGGAAGTTCAAACTATCGTCAAGGACCTCCACCCCCGAAAAGCACCAGGCTCTGACGGGATATCCAATAAAGTGCTTAAGCACTTCTCCACTCCTCTTTTTATAGTTCTCACTGCGATATTCAACGCAGCTTTGAGTAACAACATCTTTCCACAAGCGTGGAAAGAAGCTATTGTCATTGGTATTCACAAGCCAGGCAAACCCCGAACTGAGGCCACTAGTTACCGCCCCATTAGTCTCCTAAGTTGCATAGGAAAAATTTACGAACGCCTCATCCTTAGACGACTCAAGGACTACGTAGAGTCCAAGAGCCTCCTTCCTGACGAGCAGTTTGGCTTTAGACCCAAACACTCATGCGTCCAGCAGGTGCATCGCATAGTCGAGCACGTCCTAACCGGTTTCGGTAGGCGGAACTCCCACAAAACCGGCGCCCTCTTTTTCGATGTAGCGAAAGCGTTTGACAAGGTCTGGCACAATGGCTTGATTTACAAGCTATATTTACTTGGTGTCCCAGATCGTCTCGTGCTCATCATTCGAGACTACCTTGCAAATCGCACTTTTCGTTATAGAGTGGAAGGGATTTTGTCTCAACCACACCCAATAAGAGCCGGAGTCCCTCAAGGCTCCGTTCTCTCGCCCATTCTGTTTACGCTGTTCACTAGCGATCTCCCAACTTTTAAGCGCTCTCGCGCACCTGTTAAGATAGCCCTTTTTGCGGACGATACAGCTCTCTACTGTACGCACCGCAGACTGGAACCCATTCTCAAATCTCTCCAAAACGCCGCCAATACCATCGGCGAGTGGTTTAGGAAATGGAGAATAGAAGTCAATCCTGACAAAAGTGCCGCTATCCTCTTCCAAAGGGGCGGTCACAGTAGAGACCCACCACCCAATATCACTATGTTCGAACAATCTATTCCCTGGGAAAAGAAAGTTCGCTACTTAGGCGTCCACCTTGACCGTAGTTTGTGCTTCCGAGACCACATTAAAATAGTTAGAAATCGCGCCTACTTTGCCCTAGGCCGCCTCCATTGTCTTCTTAACAAGAGTAGTAAGTTGTCCCTTAGAAATAAGGTGCGACTTTACACGTCTTGTATTCGCCCCATCATGACCTATGCTAGCCCCGTGTTCGCACACGCCGCTTCCACCCATATCTACAAGCTACAGTCCATTCAGAATAGGTTCATGCGCAAGGCCACGGGTGCCCCTTGGTTCTTACGCAATGAAAATCTCCACTTAGACTTAGAGCTGCCTACCATCCAGCAGTATCTAAAACAGTTGTCCTCCCAATTCTTCGACTCTACCATGACCCACCCAAACCCCTTAGTAGTCCAAGCCTCCAACTATGTCCCTAAATCTCTTTCTGGAAAGAACGGCCGAAAGCTACGTCGTCCTAGACACGTTACTATCGAGCCTGACGATCCCATCACCCTATTTATCGCCTCCGCCAAACAGCTCGCGCCAAGCCAACACTCTACACGACCGAGATATCGTCCACGCCGGCGTGGACGCGCGTCGCGGCCCCAACCTTTTAGTCATGCTTCGCGGTACCGGCACGTCCCCGGCCGCTTCTCTCCCCAAACTTACGTTAGATTGCCTAGTCCCAGTAACGCCCTAAGCCGAGGCTCGGCCCCCCCTGGGGGCACCCTTAGGCCTGTTACTTAACTGCTAGGGGTTGTGAGCCTTCCGCTCACCCCATTGCCCGGTAAAGCTGTGAAAGTCATACCTTGGACTAACAGCTAGTCAATTCAAAAAAAAAAAAAAAAAAAAAAAAAAAAAAAAAAAAAGGCATGAAAAATCTCTCACTCTGCTCGTCGACGCGCCGCGTGTGTGTCGGTCCATTTACACTTACGTGAAGTTAATTAATACCTCCATTCAAACATGTCTGGACGCGGTAAAGGTGGCAAGGTTAAGGGAAAGGCAAAGTCCCGTTCCAACCGTGCCGGACTTCAGTTCCCCGTCGGTCGTATTCACAGGCTGCTGCGTAAGGGTAATTACGCAGAGCGCGTCGGTGCCGGCGCTCCGGTCTACCTCGCCGCTGTGATGGAATATCTGGCGGCTGAGGTGTTGGAGTTGGCCGGCAACGCCGCCCGTGACAACAAGAAGACCAGGATCATCCCCAGACATCTGCAGCTGGCGATACGCAACGACGAGGAGTTGAACAAGCTACTGTCCGGTGTTACCATCGCCCAGGGTGGTGTGCTGCCGAACATCCAGGCGGTGCTCCTGCCCAAGAAGACTGAGAAGAAGGCTTAAACTGAGCCAACATCTCTCTTTTCCTCCGATATATCGTGGGACGCTTGATGCGCCGCGATATATCAACAAACAAAAAGGCCCTTTTCAGGGCCGCAAAATTATTCTGAATTATTTTTATAAATAATTTCATACCGATAAGAGTATTGAGTCAAACTACGTTTTAAAAAAAAAAAAAACAATACATACATACCTACCTACCTACACGAGACGATGAGTACAATAATAAATACCACATGAGTATTTAATATAGTGATTCTTTATAATAATTATGATGATGATATATTGAATATCATATATTTTTTTTTTAATATTTTAAAACACCTAATCATTATTGATATTATTTTTTTTTATTATTATTTAATTTTTTAAATGGTGTGTACTCACTCACTCACAAGACATATTCTTTCTATCTCTTTCTTTCTTTCTTTCTTTATTTTAGACATTTTATCTTTTTTTTTCTGAATAATTCTAGAGTCAAAATTTTAACACCATTCTACTATGGTGCAAACTATTAAACAAACTTACATACAAATTATTTATTTATTCATTACAATGTGGTGTGTATTGTATGTGTGTACTATAACTATACGCTATACCTAAAAAGATTTTAAATTTTCATAAATTATTTTGTTATTATTATTTTTTATCTCGCTCTCACTTAAGTAACTAATGACTTTGAGTGGTGCTTTAATTCGGTCGAGCGAGAGCGAGAGGGAAGGTGAGATATGCGCCTCTCGCTCTAACGCACCGAACTTGTATCTAGCCGTCTCTCTCCAACGCCGCGATCATGGCACAGCTTACACGATGGGGACGCGACGCGACGGTTAAAAACGTGCCTCGAGTGGCGTTCCGATTGGTGGATCGAGATCATTACACTCAACCCCGCTGTCGCTAGTTCTGCGTTGGCATTTTAATATCTACCCAGTGCATACCCGGTTCGCCGCATCACACTCTACCGTTCGCCCCGTCGACTGGTAGTGTCTGTCTCGCTCGCATACTATACAAGTGCATTGTATTCAACATGCCGCCCAAGACCAGTGGAAAGGCCGCCAAGAAATCTGGCAAAGCCCAGAAGAACATCTCTAAGACCGACAAGAAGAAGAAGAAGCACAAGAGGAAGGAGAGCTACGCCATCTACATCTACAAGGTGCTCAAGCAGGTGCACCCCGACACCGGTATCTCCAGTAAGGCGATGTCGATCATGAACTCTTTCGTGAACGACATCTTCGAACGCATCGCCGCCGAAGCGTCCCGCCTCGCTCACTACAACAAGCGCTCCACCATCACCTCCAGGGAGGTGCAGACCTCAGTGAGGCTGCTGCTGCCTGGAGAGCTGGCTAAGCACGCCGTCAGCGAGGGCACCAAGGCCGTCACCAAGTACACCAGTTCCAAGTGAGAGACTTGGCACATCGACGATCGACGCGGAGGCAGCGGCGGACAGACAGATTTATCACACTGCTCCGCTCTGCGCATCCTCGTCAGTCAACATACTCCAAAAGGCCCTTTTCAGGGCCACAAAATGCTATTCATATTTTAATATGTTTCATACGACAGAATGAGTCAACAATTAGAATTACACCCAAACACAAAAAAAAAAAAATATCACACACGCGTGCACAGATAAGGACGAGCCGACATCCAGTATAGCAGGAAAGATTAAAAAAAAAAGTTTTTTTTTTTTTTAATGTGGCCCCCCATTCTTTTTTTTATTTCTTTTAATAGTAGTAGCAGTAATGATGGTAGCGTAAATGGTAATAAAAATAATAATACATGAATTTTCAATATAATACTGCCAAGGTATAGGTATAGATAATCCAGTCATATTGAATTGTTTTTTTTTTTTTTCTTTTATAATAATAATTGTAAATACATACAGAAGTAATATTAAAAAAAAAATATAAATCAAAAATAACCTCCATTCGCTGAGACAATGTCAGAGCGATTTTCTCAGAAGTGACTGCAACGCCAACGCCAACATCGCCTTCCCCGGCCCCGGCCCCGGCATGCCTGCAGCGAGCGAGCCTCCTGAAAAGCGAATAATGATAAAAGTTAAAATATTGTTACCTTCATTTAATATTTTACAAAATGGTATAAATAATTATTGACGGTATTGACGTTGCCATTTGAGGTTGCTATTGCTAATGCTAATAGCTGCTATATTATATAGATAGCTACATACGCTATAACATATTTTACATTACTTACTTTTGTGAAAAGTCTGAACTTTCTACCATAAATATATTCATCTACCTTTTAAGCTACATACGAAATCTAGGTACACAGGTATATCATTACCTATGTCGCTCGTTCCTTGAGCGACTTGCGCTCTGTGCGAACGAGACGATAATAAAACTAAAGTGTTCTATCTCTCTCCCACCTCCATGAACCCTATAAAAAGGCAACATCCTACGAGACGCGGTTTTATATCGTCCAGACACTTCACGGCGTACGGTCGCATTGAATTGTAAAATTTCTCTCTCTCTAACTTTTATCTGAACTGACACGCGATGGCACGTACCAAGCAGACTGCTCGTAAGTCCACCGGTGGTAAGGCGCCGCGTAAGCAGCTGGCCACGAAGGCGGCTCGTAAGAGTGCACCGGCCACCGGCGGTGTCAAGAAACCCCATCGCTACAGGCCGGGAACCGTAGCTCTCCGTGAGATCCGTCGTTACCAGAAGAGCACTGAGCTCCTGATCCGCAAGCTGCCGTTCCAGCGTCTGGTGCGTGAGATCGCTCAGGACTTCAAGACCGATCTGCGTTTCCAGAGCAGTGCCGTCATGGCCCTCCAGGAGGCGAGCGAGGCTTACCTGGTCGGTCTCTTCGAGGACACGAACCTGTGCGCCATCCACGCCAAGCGCGTCACCATCATGCCGAAGGACATCCAGCTGGCGCGTAGGATCAGAGGAGAGCGCGCTTAGTTAGCTGATGTTGACGAGCGAGCGAACGTGTCGTGCGTGCTTGTTGTTGCACCTCGCACAAACAATCAAACAAAAGGCCCTTTTCAGGGCCGCAAATTATTCTATTTTGTCCTGTGCAAAATATTTCATGCGTACATGATTATTTGAGTCTACCTACTACCTACTATTATTTTTATTATAATAATTTACGATGGTTCTAAGTTACGAAAAATTAACTGTCACAATTATCCTCACAAGTACCTACATAGAGAATAGTAACAAGAAAAATTAACAATAATAATTAAGGCGGCTCTCAAAATTCTAGCAGTTAGAGCTGCACACGACTTCAGATTCGTGCCGTCCCTCACACTCTCTATGGGACTGAAAGAGACAGCAATACATACATATATTTATATATTCACACGCATATATATTATATATATATATATATATTTATTTATATTTATTTATTTATAATATATAAATACACTTTCAAGAATATTATACATATTATATAATATTACAAATATTCAATATTCCATTGGATATTAGGACACGGTGATTTACATGATGTTATTTCAAATGAAGAAAAAAAAAAAAAAAACATTGTGTATGCATGTATACGTAGGTAGGTACTTAGCCATCGCCTCATTGTAACACATTCTCAGTTATAGAACTAAAGAGATTGAGTTGAGACGAGAGAGAGATAGATATATATGCATGCGTCTCTTTCCAACAGATAGGTTCCACCCCGCCCTCGCCCCTCCCCCCGCTCGGAAGGCGCAAACGTATAAGTATGGCGTTTTGGCCCGTTTTTCATAGTAAGCTGCTCGACGCGACTCGCTGCGGTACGCGTACTTGTAAACTTTCAAGTTTTCTCTCACTCACTTAACACAAGTTCAAGATGACCGGTCGCGGTAAGGGAGGCAAGGGATTGGGAAAAGGTGGAGCCAAGCGTCACAGGAAGGTACTCCGTGACAACATCCAGGGTATCACGAAGCCCGCCATCCGCCGTCTCGCTCGCAGGGGTGGTGTGAAGCGTATCTCCGGTCTGATATACGAGGAGACGCGCGGTGTGCTGAAGGTGTTCCTAGAGAACGTGATCCGCGACGCTGTCACCTACACCGAGCACGCCAAGAGGAAGACCGTCACCGCCATGGACGTTGTCTACGCTCTGAAACGTCAGGGACGCACCCTGTACGGTTTCGGAGGTTAGGACGTGTCGCCCGCCCGCTCGCTCCGAACAGATCCGATCCGACCCGATTATCATCTTCGTGTTATTTATTATTATGACAACGCTGATTTTCATTGGTTGGGATTGATAAATCACAAAAAAGGCCCTTTTCAGGGCCGCAAGAGTTTCGTTATTTTAATGACTGTTTCAAACGACAGATTATGAGTCTTTAAATTATTATTTTAAATCGTTGTATGATATGATGAGCATTTTTTTTTTCATACAAAAATTAATAGCATGCGAATACAAATATTACATGGGCACATTTACACGTCATAATTATTTATTATAACACGAGCAACTTATTTGAACAAACATTTCGCAAGCTTTCCTCAAAAGTAAGTTATGTCAAATATCTTATAGCGCTATTTTTATTATATAGCAATAGCATATAGCAATAGCAACGCTTAATAGCATATTCAATAACTTACTACTTTTACTATGTTGTAAGTAATTGAATCAATTTAACTTACCTACGTTCTATATAGATAGATAGTTCTACCTATGCTATGATACGATAATATTCTTATGGTTTTTTTTTACCAAATACTTAACAAGGTTTGAAAAAAAAAACACACAGATTAAATAAATATTATTATTGAAACTGAGAGTCGGTCAGCAAATATACTGAAATGAATATGAAAATGAGCGTGTCGTCGTCCTCTCAGTGTATCTTCTCTGTTAGAAAAGTTTTTTCATATATATTTTTTAACTAACGTCAATTAACGGTTATATTTTAACGAAGTTGTTATTATAGTTATTTTTGTGCGATTAATTTAAAAAAATGAGCTGGATTAGCTAGCCAATTCTCGTCTGGGCTTTTTGAAATACGCCTCGTGCGGTCGGAAGGACGTTTGCGCGCTGTGCATGATTATCGCACGTCAACTCTGAATGAGGTTTAGTTATTTTGTATTAGTGTCCAATGAGTGGTGACCTGTCGAATAGTGCACTTTATAGATTGGTGTTTGATATTAATTTAAATTGAATTGTTTTTGAAACATTTTACGTTCTCAACTGTTAGGGTTTCTTCGCGTGTTTCGTTCGGCGCGTTCATGTTTTACGACCGTCCAGTTAACTTGGATAAATTTGGCCGCAAGATAATCCAATATTATGTCTGAACTGTTGCGTATGAGGCTTCGTATATTCGTAGTTAATTTCTCGTCCGAAAGAGACTAATAACAACATGAATAAAATAGAAAAATAACTTTTAAACATGACCCGAGGTGAGTCTAGTAGTCAATGTTGAAAATAAACAGTTCCAGTAAGGATAGGGTCCTCACAATGAGGCAGATGATTCTACCAGATCCTGGGTTCACTAAAAGAGATTAATGGTGTGGAATTTAACAAGTTATTTGATGATACAATTAGGTAAAAAGGTAATTTTTTCAGATGCATGCTAGTGAAAAGTTCGAAGCGTTCGTACGAGAAAACGTCTAGCGACATCGAGGCTCTCTATAAGGTATAGCTGAGTCTGCTTCGAAAACAGTAGTAACAGGCCCACCTCACCTCACCACGTATTATCGTCCTCAGTTACGATATCTCGTTTGTTACTTATAAAACCTACCAAAAAATCTATACGCGATGGCAGACACAGCTGTAGCATCAGAGGCTGTAGCCCCGGCTACTCCAGCGAAGAAACCGAAGGCGACCGCCTCCGGCGCGAAGAAGCCGAAAGCGAAGCCTACTCACCCGAAGACATCTGAAATGGTGAACAGCGCAATCAAAGAGCTGAAGGAGCGCAGCGGTTCCTCCCTGCAGGCGATCAAGAAGTACATCGCCGCTCAGTACAAGGTGGACGCTGAAAAGTTGGCACCGTTCATAAGGAAGTATCTGAAGAGCGCCGTCGAGAGTGGCGCTCTGATCCAGACCAAGGGCAAGGGCGCTTCGGGCAGTTTCAAGTTGGAATCAAAATCTGCAGCATCCAAGAAGCCCGCCAGTGGTGCGGTGAGGAAGCCCGCGGCCACAGCTGCCGCCGCCGCCAAGGCGAAGAAGAGCGCCGCCCCCGCCGCCGGCAGGGCGAAGAAGGCAGCAGCAGCCGCCGCCTCCTCCCCCAGCAAGGCGAAGCCCGCGACAAAGGACAAGAAGGCGGCCGCAGCCAAGAAGAAGCCGGCACCGAAGAAGGCGCCCGCCGCCAAGAAGGCCGCCGCCGCTCCCAAGGCGAAGAAGAGCGCGAAGCCCCCGACTAAGAAGCCGAAGGCGCCAAAACCCAAGAAGGCAGCCGCCGCTCCCAAGTCGAAGCCGGCAGCAAAGAAGGCCGCCGCGTCTAAGAAGTAAACGACGCACCAACATCATAGACGCATCAGGCGTGACGACGTGATCGACCTGCCGTGTCGCGTGCCGTGCTCGCCTCACCAGTGCTAGTTGCACGCAAAGCGAAGCGAAGCAAAAGTGCTGTGCTGTTCTGTTCTGTGGTTTAGTTCTGTGGTGGTCCAGTGGTGGTTCTGTTCGTTGCTGTCTGGTATGGTTGAATGGATCTCGGTTCGGGTTAGTGATATTGATATTTTTCTATCAGTGCCTCTATTGCGTTCCTGCGTTCGTACGTATTTTTGCATACGACGACGCGACGATCGAACCGAACCATCCAGTAAACCAAGCCAAGAAGTGGAACAGTGTACACCATCAAGCTCACCGCACGCAACGCCTATACAGTTAGAGTGCAGTGCAATGCAATGCAATGCAATGCAATGCTGAGCAACGCAACGAAACAAAGGAAGGCGCGCCGGACACCGCGCGGCTGCTGCTGCGGTTGCAGCGACCGTCGAATGTTTTCAAAAAGCCCTTTTCAGGGCTAACATATCATTCTGAATGTGTCCCAATATTGGGACACTAGTTTCATAACGAACGAGAGTCAAAAGAGTCATAAACAACAAAGGCCAGGTGACAGAGTCCTGTTTCAGCTTGATCCTTTCCTTTCCTCTCTTTTCTTCCTTCCTTCCTTGATTGATTCAGGCAATAAAATAATTCGATCTAGGTATCTAACCCAGTTAGTTAGTTAGTTAGTTAGTTAGTTAGTGTGTGTGTGTGTGTATTCTTCTAGTAAACAACGATAATATTCATTTTAAAGCACACGTCTTCTTCTCTAAACGATATTCATATGCATCATAATGCATATATTTATATTTCTTTCTTCCAATTTTTTCAATTTTTCACCAACATTATCGATCCGCCCGACTGCCCGACTCTTATTCTATTCGATTCTCAATTATTATTTTTTAATTAAATAAATCAATAATCAAATAGAGCGAGACAGACAGACGGCAGATGAGTGTGCGTGAGAGAGAGACGGAACACCGTACAGGCAGGCTAGACGCCCGTCCTTGTCGCTCTTTGAAGATTATGAAAAAATTCAAGCGCTCGCCTGCGCCTGCCTGCCCGCTTGCGTCCCGGCATCGCATCGCATAGTCGTCCCCTCTCTCTCGCTCTTTCCAGTCCCCACTACGTGCGACGGTCGCCGTCGAATAAATATGTATAATACGCCAAAGGCATGAAAAATCTCTCACTCTGCTCGTCGACGCGCCGCGTGTGTGTCGGTCCATTTACACTTACGTGAAGTTAATTAATACCTCCATTCAAACATGTCTGGACGCGGTAAAGGTGGCAAGGTTAAGGGAAAGGCAAAGTCCCGTTCCAACCGTGCCGGACTTCAGTTCCCCGTCGGTCGTATTCACAGGCTGCTGCGTAAGGGTAATTACGCAGAGCGCGTCGGTGCCGGCGCTCCGGTCTACCTCGCCGCTGTGATGGAATATCTGGCGGCTGAGGTGTTGGAGTTGGCCGGCAACGCCGCCCGTGACAACAAGAAGACCAGGATCATCCCCAGACATCTGCAGCTGGCGATACGCAACGACGAGGAGTTGAACAAGCTACTGTCCGGTGTTACCATCGCCCAGGGTGGTGTGCTGCCGAACATCCAGGCGGTGCTCCTGCCCAAGAAGACTGAGAAGAAGGCTTAATTTAATTTAATTCTTAAATTAACTGAGCCAACATCTCTCTTTTCCTCCGATATATCGTGGGACGCTTGATGCGCCGCGATATATCAACAAACAAAAAGGCCCTTTTCAGGGCCGCAAAATTATTCTGAATTATTTTTATAAATAATTTCATACCGATAAGAGTATTGAGTCAAACTACGTTTTAAAAAAAAAAAAAAAAATACCTACCTACCTACCTACCTACCTACCTACCTACCTACACGAGACGATGAGTACAATAATAAATACCACATGAGTATTTAATATAGTGATTCTTTATAATAATTATGATGATGATATATTGAATATCATATTTTTTTAATATTTTAAAACACCTAATCATTATTGATATTATTTTTTTTTATTATTATTTAATTTTTTAAATGGTGTGTACTCACTCACTCACAAGACATATTCTTTCTATCTCTTTCTTTCTTTCTTTATTTTAGACATTTTATCTTTTTTTTCTGAATAATTCTAGAGTCAAAATTTTAACACCATTCTACTATGGTGCAAACTATTAAACAAACTTACATACAAATTATTTATTTATTCATTACAATGTGGTGTGTATTGTATGTGTGTACTATAACTATACGCTATACCTAAAAAGATTTTAAATTTTCATAAATTATTTTGTTATTATTATTTTTTATCTCGCTCTCACTTAAGTAACTAATGACTTTGAGTGGTGCTTTAATTCGGTCGAGCGAGAGCGAGAGGGAAGGTGAGATATGCGCCTCTCGCTCTAACGCACCGAACTTGTATCTAGCCGTCTCTCTCCAACGCCGCGATCACGGCACAGCTTACACGATGGGGACGCGACGCGACGGTTAAAAACGTGCCTCGAGTGGCGTTCCGATTGGTGGATCGAGATCATTACACTCAACCCCGCTGTCGCTAGTTCTGCGTTGGCATTTTAATATCTACCCAGTGCATACCCGGTTCGCCGCATCACACTCTACCGTTCGCCCCGTCGACTGGTAGTGTCTGTCTCGCTCACATACTATACAAGTGCATTGTATTCAACATGCCGCCCAAGACCAGTGGAAAGGCCGCCAAGAAATCTGGCAAAGCCCAGAAGAACATCTCTAAGACCGACAAGAAGAAGAAGAAGCACAAGAGGAAGGAGAGCTACGCCATCTACATCTACAAGGTGCTCAAGCAGGTGCACCCCGACACCGGTATCTCCAGTAAGGCGATGTCGATCATGAACTCTTTCGTGAACGACATCTTCGAACGCATCGCCGCCGAAGCGTCCCGCCTCGCTCACTACAACAAGCGCTCCACCATCACCTCCAGGGAGGTGCAGACCTCAGTGAGGCTGCTGCTGCCTGGAGAGCTGGCTAAGCACGCCGTCAGCGAGGGCACCAAGGCCGTCACCAAGTACACCAGTTCCAAGTGAGAGACTTGGCACATCGACGATCGACGCGGAGGCAGCGGCGGACAGACAGATTTATCACACTGCTCCGCTCTGCGCATCCTCGTCAGTCAACATACTCCAAAAGGCCCTTTTCAGGGCCACAAAATGCTATTCATATTTTAATATGTTTCATACGACAGAATGAGTCAACAATTAGAATTACACCCAAACACAAAAAAAAAAAAAATATCACACACGCGTGCACAGATAAGGACGAGCCGACATCCAGTATAGCAGGAAAGATTTAAAAAAAATGTTTTTTTTTTTTTAATGTGGCCCCCCATTTTTTTTTTATTTCTTTTAATAGTAATAGCAGTAATGATGGTAGCGTAAATGGTAATAAAAATAATAATACATGAATTTTCAATATAATACTGCCAAGGTATAGGTATAGATAATCCAGTCATATTGAATTGTTTTTTTTTTTTTTTTCTTTTATAATAATAATTGTAAATACATACAGAAGTAATATTAAAAAAAATATATAAATCAAAAATAACCTCCATTCGCTGAGACAATGTCAGAGCGATTTTCTCAGAAGTGACTGCAACGCCAACGCCAACATCGCCTTCCCCGGCCCCGGCCTGCCTGCAGCGAGCGAGCCTCCTGAAAAGCGAATAATGATAAAAGTTAAAATATTGTTACCTTCATTTAATATTTTACAAAATGGTATAAATAATTATTGACGGTATTGACGTTGCCATTTGAGGTTGCTATTGCTAATGCTATAGCTGCTATATTATATAGATAGCTACATACGCTATAACATATTTTACATTACTTACTTTTGTGAAAAGTCTGAACTTTCTACCATAAATATATTCATCTACCTTTTAAGCTACATACGAAATCTAGGTACACAGGTATATCATTACCTATGTCGCTCGTTCCTTGAGCGACTTGCGCTCTGTGCGAGCGAGACGATAATAAAACTAAATTGTTCTATCTCTCTCCCACCTCCATGAACCCTATAAAAAGGCAACATCCTACGAGGCGCGGTTTTATATCGTCCAGACACTTCACGGCGTACGGTCGCATTGAATTGTAAAATTTCTCTCTAACTCTTAACTGAACTGACACGCGATGGCACGTACCAAGCAGACTGCTCGTAAGTCCACCGGTGGTAAGGCGCCGCGTAAGCAGCTGGCCACGAAGGCGGCTCGTAAGAGTGCACCGGCCACCGGCGGTGTCAAGAAACCCCATCGCTACAGGCCGGGAACCGTAGCTCTCCGTGAGATCCGTCGTTACCAGAAGAGCACTGAGCTCCTGATCCGCAAGCTGCCGTTCCAGCGTCTGGTGCGTGAGATCGCTCAGGACTTCAAGACCGATCTGCGTTTCCAGAGCAGTGCCGTCATGGCCCTCCAGGAGGCGAGCGAGGCTTACCTGGTCGGTCTCTTCGAGGACACGAACCTGTGCGCCATCCACGCCAAGCGCGTCACCATCATGCCGAAGGACATCCAGCTGGCGCGTAGGATCAGAGGAGAGCGCGCTTAGTTAGCTGATGTTGACGAGCGAGCGAACGTGTCGTGCGTGCTTGTTGTTGCACCTCGCACAAACAATCAAACAAAAGGCCCTTTTCAGGGCCGCAAATTATTCTATTTTGTCCTGTGCAAAATATTTCATGCGTACATGATTATTTGAGTCTACCTACTACCTACTATTATTTTTATTATAATAATTTACGATGGTTCTAAGTTACGAAAAATTAACTGTCACAATTATCCTCACAAGTACCTACATAGAGAATAGTAACAAAACAAGAAAAATTAACAATAATAATTTAGGCGGCTCTCAAAATTATAGCAGTTAGAGCTGCACACGACTTCAGATTCGTGCCGTCCCTCACACTCTCTATGGGACTGAAAGAGACAGCAATACATACATATATTTATATATTCACACGCATATATATTATATATATATATATATATATATATATTTATTTATAATATATAAATACACTTTCAAGAATATTATACATATTATATAATATTACAAATATTCAATATTCCATTGGATAGGTGTAGCGGACACGGTGATTTACATGATGTTATTTCAAATGAAGAAAAAAAAAAAAAAAAAAACATTGTGTATGCATGTAAACGTAGGTAGGTACTTAGCCATCGCCTCATTGTAACACATTCTCAGTTATAGAACTAAAGAGATTGAGTTGAGACGAGAGAGAGATAGATAGATATGCATGCGTCCCTTTCCAACAGATAGGTTCCACCCCGCCCTCGTCCCTCCCCCCGCTCGGAAGGCGCAAACGTATAAGTATGGCGTTTTGGCCCGTTTTTCATAGTAAGCTGCTCGACGCGACTCGCTGCGGTACGCGTACTTGTAAACTTTCAAGTTTTCTCTCACTCACTTAACACAAGTTCAAGATGACCGGTCGCGGTAAGGGAGGCAAGGGATTGGGAAAAGGTGGAGCCAAGCGTCACAGGAAGGTACTCCGTGACAACATCCAGGGTATCACGAAGCCCGCCATCCGCCGTCTCGCTCGCAGGGGTGGTGTGAAGCGTATCTCCGGTCTGATATACGAGGAGACGCGCGGTGTGCTGAAGGTGTTCCTAGAGAACGTGATCCGCGACGCTGTCACCTACACCGAGCACGCCAAGAGGAAGACCGTCACCGCCATGGACGTTGTCTACGCTCTGAAACGTCAGGGACGCACCCTGTACGGTTTCGGAGGTTAGGACTGGACGTGTCGCTCGCTCCGAACATATCCGATCCGACCCGATGATCATCTTCGTGTTATTTATTATTATGACAACGCTGATTTTCATTGGTTGGGATTGATAAATCACAAAAAAGGCCCTTTTCAGGGCCGCAAGAGTTTCGTTATTTTAATGACTGTTTCAAACGACAGATTATGAGTCTTTAAATTATTATTTTAAATCGTTGTATGATATAAGCATTTTTTTTTTTCATACAAATATATAAATAGCATGCGAATACAAATATTACATGGGAACATTTACCCGTCATAATTATTATAACACTAGCAACTTATTTGAACAAACATTTCGCAAGCTTTCCTCAAAAGTAAGTAATGTCAAATATCTTATAGCGCTATTTAGCTATTTTTATTATATAGCAATAGCAACGCTTAATAGCATATTCAATAACTCACTACTTGTACTATTTTGTGAGTAATTGAATCAATTTAACTTACCTACGTTCTATATAGATAGTTTTCTACCTATGCTATGATACGATAATATTCTTATGGTTTTTTTTGTTTTTTTTTTTACCAAATACTTAACAAGGTTTGAAAAAAAAAAATACAGATTAAATAAATATTATTATTGAAACTGAGAGTCGGTCAGCAAATATACTGAAATGAATATGAAAATGAGCGTGTCGTCGTCCTCTCAGTGTATCTTCTCTGTTAGAAAAGTTTTTTCAAATATATTTTTTAACTAACGTCAATTAACGGTTATATTTTAACGAAGTTGTTATTATTGTTATTTTTGTGAGATGAATTTAAAAAAATGAGCTGGATTAGCTAGCCAATTCCCGTCTGGGCTTTTTGAAATAAGCCTCGTGAGGTCGGAAGGACGTTTGCGCGCTGTGCATGATTATCGCACGTCAACTCTGAATGAGGTTTAGTTATTTTGTATCAGTGTCTTATGAGTGGTGAACTGTCGAATAGTGCACTTTATAGATTGGTGTTTGATATTAATTTAAATTGAATTGTTTTTGAAACATTTTACGTTCTCAACTGTTAGGGTTTCTTCGCGTGTTTCGTTCGGCGCGTTCATGTTTTACGACCGTCCAGTTAACTTGGATAAATTTGGCCGCAAGATAATCCAATATTATGTCTGAACTGTTGCGTATGAGGCTTCGTATATTCGTAGTTAATTTCTCGTCCGAAAGAGACTAATAATAACATGAATAAAATAGAAAAATAACTTTTAAACATGACCCGAGGTGAGTCTAGTAGTCAATGTTGAAAATAAACAGTTCCAGTGAGGATAGGGTGAGGACAATGACGCAGATGATTCAACCAGATCCTGGGTTCACTAAAAGAGATTAACGATGTGGAATTTAACAAGTTATTTGATGATACAATTTGGTAAAAAGGCTATTTTTTCAGATGCATGCTAGTGAAAAGTTCGAAGCGTTCGTACGAGAAAACGTCTAGCGACATCGAGGCTCTCTATAAGGTATAGCTGAGTCTGCTTCGAAAACAGTAGTAACAGGCCCACCTCACGTAACATGGAGTTCTATATGTCGGAATCTCCGACATCGACAACAAGCGGGAGCTCTACCCCGAAGCGACCGGAGTCGCAGGGATCGGTCGAGGACTTCCATCCCGCCCGCTCACCGTCGCCCCCAGCCGTGCCTCGCAGGCTGTTTACTCCGGCTTCGTCGCAACCCACGGTGATCATGTCACCGGGTGCGGCCGGGCCATCCTATGCCGCCGCAGCCGCATCGCCGCCGCCGCCACCGAGCGTATCGAGGCCGCCCACACCGGGCGCGCAGCCGACGCCTCAACCAACCCAGGAGACGGAGAAGGGTTACCCACCTATAGTGGTCGAGCGCCTCCCCAACTGGGTAAGTCACTTTGAAAATATAAAAGTGAAATTGGGAGAGCCACCAAATGCGCGCGCCTTCAAGACTGGCGTACGCTTCATGCCTCGTACGGCCGATGAATTTCGTGTCGTACAAAGATACCTCACGGAGGCGGAGGAGAAAGATCCAGCCATCAGCTGGTATAGCTTCGCGCCTCAAAATGAGCGCCCAACAAAAGTAGCAGTGCGCGGCCTCCCTAACGAGACAACGCAGGAGCAGATCGCCCGCGCTCTCAGTCTCCGCGGGTTTGAAGTAACGCATGCGAGGGCCATACCACCGCGGGGAGATCGCCCAGGATGCCTGCACCATGTGCAACTGGAGCACTTAGGCCAGCAGGAACTCGCTCGCCTGTATGCAATAAATGAGCTCCTAGGCATGAGGGGAATCATCATTGAGGCCTGGAGGAGAAAACGCGGCCCTCCTCAATGCCACCGTTGCCAAGCTTTTGGCCATGCCTCCGGCAACTGCCACCGCCTAATCAGGTGTGTGCGGTGCGCGGGTAACCACAGGGCGGCCGAGTGCACTCGCCCGAGGGAGGAACCGGCGAAGTGTGCCAACTGCGCCCAGGCCCACCCGGCAAATGATCGGCGCTGCGCATTCTTCCGAAAGGAGGCGCGGAAGAGGGGCCTGCAACCAACGCCGCCCCTACCTATCGCCACACAGAAGCCCAAAGGTAAGCAACAGGCCAGGCAGATGCCGACTGCTGACCTACCTGAGCCGCAGAGAGGCCCTACTCTGGCCCCGCCGGCGAACGGACCGACAGTCCGCGGTGAGGCCCCGAAGAGGCGTAAACGCGGCCGTAGAAACCGAAAAGGGAAGAAGCAGCCTAACCAACCGGCGGCCGCGTCAACCCCTGCCCCTACACTGCCACCACCACCTCCGCCCAAGCCACAGCGCGAGAAACGCGCCAGGGGAGGGCCGAAATCCCAAGAAACCAACACTGCCACCACGGCCCCCGCCTCGACCACCGAGGCCATTAAGGCCACCAACGTTAGCCACCAACCTACGGCGGCAACAACAATTGTACCAGTGGGCAATACAATCAGCGGTGAGGGCACACAGACCGACAAATTAATTTCGGTTCTATCGACCCTCCTCAACGCCATAGTCCAGGGCACAGACCCCATCACGGCGCTCTCAAACGCCCTTCAACATGCGATAGCCGACCGAGCCGCCAGCGCGGCACCAACACAGAGCTCTCATTAAGAATTGTGTATTGGAACCCCGGTGGCATCAGATCTCACCACCACGAGCTACGCCTTCTCGCTCAGTCGCAGGACATACACGTCATCCTCCTGGGCGAGACTCATCTCAGGCCGACGTCCGTATTCCGGCTGGCTAACTACCACGTGTATCGGCGAGACGAGTTGTCGGCGGCAGGCTTCCCATACAGGGGAGTCGCAGTGCTCGTCCGCCGTGACGTCATACACGCCGAGTTACAGCCGCCGGTATACGCCTACATGAGATCCACCGGGGTTAAAATCAACACTGCGCAGGGCGAGCTGCGTCTGTTCGCGGCTTATCGCCCGCCTGACAACCACATACTCGCCGCCGACCTGGACGGGGTTTTCGACGGCACTCCGACGCTGTTGGCCGGCGATCTCAATGCGCAACATACAAGTTGGGGCTCGCATACGAACTCGCCGGCCGGACGGAAGCTCCGGGACGCCTGCACACAGCGGGACATCGAGGTTTTGGGGCCTGGGGCCCCGACACACATCCCCACCCAAGCGGCGCACCGATCCACGGTACTCGACATAGCCCTGGCTCAGGGCATCTCCAGCCCGGTATCGGTTGAGGTGCTGTATGATGTCGACACACAGCATCTCCCGATACTCATCACCGTGGCGCTCGGCGCCGACCTCACCATGCCCAGACAACCGCGCCCCAAGATCGATTGGGTCGCGTATAGTGCTGCGCTACAGCATCTTAAAGTGGGCGGCTCCCTCGCAACTGCCGACGAGGTCGAAGCCGCCACTAACCATGTTGTGGCCAGCATCATGAACGCTCAGACCGCCGCCACCCTGCCACCTGCAAACTCCCAACGCCGAGACGAGCTACCGGCGAGACTGCAAACAGAGCTCCGCCACAAGCGCAATTTGAGGCGCCTATGGGCGCGCACTCGCTGCCCGCGCGTAAAGCGTGAGCTCAACGCAGCCTCTGCCAAACTCCGCCTTAACATCCAGGCGTGGAGAGGCGCCACATGGGAGGAGCGCATCGACCGCGCCACCGAGGACCCAGCCGAGCTGTTTAAGCTCAACAGGCAGCTCACCAACACCAAGCTGCCTGTCTGCCCGCTCACGGACAGTGCGGGCAACCCACAATACGCTGCACCCACAAGGGCTAAAGTGATGGCTGAGCACCTTGAGGTGCAGTTCCAGCCGCACCCAGCCGCCGCCCAAGCCGCTGATCACCACGCCGCAGTCGTCGCCAGGGTGAACGACTTCCTGTCCGCCCCAACACCGCCGCTCCGGGGAGATGACTTCATCTCTCCGTCTGAGCTGCGGAAGGCGGTCCTCCGCCTGCCCAGGCGGAAGGCCCCAGGGCCGGACGGAATACCAACCGCTGCCCTCCTACACCTGCCGCGTAGGGGCCTGACTGCCCTCACGAGGGTGTTCAACGCCATCCTGCGCACCCAACACTTCCCGGCCAGCTGGAAAACCGGCAAAGTCATTGTCCTCCCGAAGCCCGGCAAGGACAGACGTCTGCCGTCCAGCTACCGACCCATAACGCTGCTGTCACACATTGCCAAGCTGTTCGAGCGTCTGCTGCTGCGGAGAATAGGCCCGTTCCTCAAGCCGAGGAACGAGCAGTTCGGGTTCCGCAGCGGCCACTCTACGACGCTCCAGCTCACACGCATCCTCCATGAGCTCGCTGAGGCCAGGAACAGGGACCACTGCACGGTCGGGGTCTTTCTCGATATCGAGAAGGCCTTTGACCGAGTTTGGCACCCCGGCCTGCTGTACAAACTCCTGGCCACGGAGATGCCGCCAGCCCTGATAGCCGTGATAGCAGCGTTCCTCGACGGTCGTAGCTTCTACGTCTCGGTCGAGGACAATGACTCTCCAACGCACCCGGTCCGCGCAGGAGTCCCGCAGGGGAGTGTGCTCTCCCCCGCGTTGTACGCCCTATACACCGACGACATCCCGTCGCTTGAGGGCGTGACGTTAGCATTATACGCTGACGACAGCGCATTCTTCGCCTCCTCCAGAAGCCAGGACGTGGCGGCAGCTCGCATGCAGAAGCTGCTAGACCTGCTGCCTGCCTGGCTCGACGACTGGAGGACTGCAGTGAATGTGGCCAAGACGACCGCCATCCTCACCACCAAGCGCAAACTCCCAGCCGAGCTCACTCTGCGGGGGCAACCGATCGCCTGGCAGCCCACGGTCACATACCTGGGCTGCAACATTGACCGCCAGCTCCACATGAAGCCGCAGGTGACGCGCGCCGTCAACTCCGCCAAGATGGCGGGCGCGATGCTCCGCCCCGTGCTCACATCCAGACTGCCGCTGCGGGCGAAGGTGGGCGTCTACAAGACGTACATTCGCCCGCGGCTCACCTACGCAGCACCCGCCTGGTACGCCCTCTGCTCACAGGCCCAGAGGAAGCGTCTCCAGGTGGTACAAAACAAGGTTCTCCGCACGCTCACGGGGGCTGGGCGTTACGTCAGAAATGACGTCATTGCTCGGGACCTCCGCGTGCAGCCCATCGGCGAGTTCGTGGTCCGACTTGCGCGTCGTATGTTCGACCGCGCCGACCACGGACCGCACCCGCACCTCAACCAGCTGGCACCGCTGCACGCCAGACCACCCGAAGCGATAAAGCGCCCGCCACCACGGGCGTTACTGACGGCCACCAGCCCCACGGAGGCGCCTCCAAGCGCTCCCGGACCTTCGCCACCACCCGCAGGCTGCCCTAGGCCTGCGTTCTGTCTCGTCTCAGGCTCGAGTGGTCCTCTTCCTCGCCTGAGACGCACCACATCAACCACGACAACAGAAAACCAAGCCCCGGCTCGAGCTCGACCCCGAGCTCGCCGGCTACCTCGTGAAGACCACATACCCTTGGCTTGAGGCCTGGCCTCGCCAAGGTAAACATCCCGGATTTGACCAACCCTACTTACAGTTCCCTTGCACCCGAATACCTCGTCAGACGCCGCCTGCTCGCAGGTCGTTCGCCGGGCCTCCCTCATGGGTCTCACTCGGCGGGCTTGACCGCGCTGAGGGCGGCGCATTGTGTAGCAAGGGAACTGTAAACAACACCAAGAATGGTAAATTTCATTTACCGGCAAGAGTACCGCGGGGGGGACACCCCCCTGCGTGTTGACAACCCGGGCAAGAACAACAGTTCCAGGCCCGCACCGCCCTAGAGGCGAAGAAACCCAGCAAGCAAGCAAGCCCACCTCACCTCACCACGTATTATCGTCCTCAGTTACGATATCTTGTTTGTTACTTATAAAACCTACCAAAAAATCTATACGCGATGGCAGACACAGCTGTAGCATCAGAGGCTGTAGCCCCGGCGACTCCAGCGAAGAAACCGAAGGCGACCGCCTCCGGCGCGAAGAAGCCGAAAGCGAAGCCTACTCACCCGAAGACATCTGAAATGGTGAACAGCGCAATCAAAGAGCTGAAGGAGCGCAGCGGTTCCTCCCTGCAGGCGATCAAGAAGTACATCGCCGCTCAGTACAAGGTTGACGCTGAAAAGTTGGCACCGTTCATAAGGAAGTATCTGAAGAGTGCCGTCGAGAGTGGCGCTCTGATCCAGACCAAGGGCAAGGGCGCTTCGGGCAGCTTCAAGTTGGAATCAAAATCTGCAGCATCCAAGAAGCCCGCCAGTGGTGCGGTGAGGAAGCCCGCGGCCACAGCTGCCGCCGCCAAGGCAAAGAAGAGCGCCGCCCCCGCCGCCGGCAGGGCGAAGAAGGCAGCAGCAGCAGCCGCCGCCTCCTCCCCCAGCAAGGCGAAGCCCGCGACAAAGGACAAGAAGGCGGCCGCAGCCAAGAAGAAGCCGGCACCGAAGAAGGCGCCCGCCGCCAAGAAGGCCGCCGCCGCTCCCAAGGCGAAGAAGAGCGCGAAGCCCCCGACCAAGAAGCCAAAGGCGCCGAAACCCAAGAAGGCAGCCGCTCCAAAGTCGAAGCCGGCAGCAAAGAAGGCCGCCGCGTCTAAGAAGTAAAAGCACCAACATCATAGACGCATCAGGCGTGACGACGTGATCGACCTGCCGTGTCGCGTGCCGTGCTCGCCTCACCAGTGCTAGTTGCACGCAAAGCGAAGCGAAGCAAAAGTGCTGTGCTGTTCTGTTCTGTGGTTTAGTTCTGTGGTGGTCCAGTGGTGGTTCTGTTCGTTGCTGTCTGGTATGGTTGAATGGATCTCGGTTCGGGTTAGTGATATTGATATTTTTCTATCAGTGCCTCTATTGCGTTCCTGCGTTCGTACGTATTTTTGAATACGACGACGCGACGATCGAACCGAACCATCCAGTAAACCAAGCCAAGAAGTGGAACAGTGTACACCATCAAGCTAACCGCACGCAACGCCCATACAGTTACAGTTACAGTGCAGTGCAGTGCAATGCAATGCTGAGCAACGCAACGAAACAAAGGAAGGCGCGCCGGACACCGCGCGGCTGCTGCTGCGGTTGCAGCGACCGTCGAATGTTTTCAAAAAGCCCTTTTCAGGGCTAACATATCATTCTGAATGTGTCCCAATATTGGGACACTAGTTTCATAACGAGCGAGAGTCAAAAGAGTCATAAACAACAAAGGCCAGCCAGGTGACTGAGTCCTGTTTCAGCTTGATCCTTTCCTTTCCTTTCTTCCTTCCTTGATTCAGGAAATAAAATAATTCGATGTAGGTAGGTGTATCTAATCCAGTTAGTTAAGTGTGTATTCTTCTAGTACACGACAATAAAATAATATTCATTAAAGCGCACTTCTTCTCCTCTATTCGATATTCATTTGCATCCATAATGCACTAAATATTTTTCTTTCTTCCAATTTTTCACCAACATTATCGATCCGCCCGACTGCCCGACTCTTATTAATTTTAAAAAATATATATAATTAAATAGAGCGAGACAGACAGACGGCAGATGAGTGTGCGTGAGAGAGAGACATAACACCGTACAGGCAGGCCAGTCGCCCGTCCTTGTCGCTCTTTGAAGATTTTAAAAATTTTCAAGCGCTCGCCTGCGCCTGCCTGCCCGCTTGCGTCCCGGCATCGCATCGCATAGTCGTCCCCTCTCTCTCGCTCTTTCCAGTCCCCACTACGTGCGACGGTCGCCGTCGAATAAATATGTATAATACGCCAAAGGCATGAAAAATCTCTCACTCTGCTCGTCGACGCGCCGCGTGTGTGTCGGTCCATTTACACTTACGTGAAGTTAATTAATACCTCCATTCAAACATGTCTGGACGCGGTAAAGGTGGCAAGGTTAAGGGAAAGGCAAAGTCCCGTTCCAACCGTGCCGGACTTCAGTTCCCCGTCGGTCGTATTCACAGGCTGCTGCGTAAGGGTAATTACGCAGAGCGCGTCGGTGCCGGCGCTCCGGTCTACCTCGCCGCTGTGATGGAATATCTGGCGGCTGAGGTGTTGGAGTTGGCCGGCAACGCCGCCCGTGACAACAAGAAGACCAGGATCATCCCCAGACATCTGCAGCTGGCGATACGCAACGACGAGGAGTTGAACAAGCTACTGTCCGGTGTTACCATCGCCCAGGGTGGTGTGCTGCCGAACATCCAGGCGGTGCTCCTGCCCAAGAAGACTGAGAAGAAGGCTTAATTTAATTTAATTCTTAAATTAACTGAGCCAACATCTCTCTTTTCCTCCGATATATCGTGGGACGCTTGATGCGCCGCGATATATCAACAAACAAAAAGGCCCTTTTCAGGGCCGCAAAATTATTCTGAATTATTTTTATAAATAATTTCATACCGATAAGAGTATTGAGTCAAACTACGTTTTAAAAAAAAAAAAAAAAATACCTACCTACCTACCTACCTACCTACCTACACGAGACGATGAGTACAATAATAAATACCACATGAGTATTTAATATAGTGATTCTTTATAATAATTATGATGATGATATATTGAATATCATATTTTTTTAATATTTTAAAACACCTAATCATTATTGATATTATTTTTTTTTATTATTATTTAATTTTTTAAATGGTGTGTACTCACTCACTCACAAGACATATTCTTTCTATCTCTTTCTTTCTTTCTTTATTTTAGACATTTTATCTTTTTTTTCTGAATAATTCTAGAGTCAAAATTTTAACACCATTCTACTATGGTGCAAACTATTAAACAAACTTACATACAAATTATTTATTTATTCATTACAATGTGGTGTGTATTGTATGTGTGTACTATAACTATACGCTATACCTAAAAAGATTTTAAATTTTCATAAATTATTTTGTTATTATTATTTTTTATCTCGCTCTCACTTAAGTAACTAATGACTTTGAGTGGTGCTTTAATTCGGTCGAGCGAGAGCGAGAGGGAAGGTGAGATATGCGCCTCTCGCTCTAACGCACCGAACTTGTATCTAGCCGTCTCTCTCCAACGCCGCGATCACGGCACAGCTTACACGATGGGGACGCGACGCGACGGTTAAAAACGTGCCTCGAGTGGCGTTCCGATTGGTGGATCGAGATCATTACACTCAACCCCGCTGTCGCTAGTTCTGCGTTGGCATTTTAATATCTACCCAGTGCATACCCGGTTCGCCGCATCACACTCTACCGTTCGCCCCGTCGACTGGTAGTGTCTGTCTCGCTCGCATACTATACAAGTGCATTGTATTCAACATGCCGCCCAAGACCAGTGGAAAGGCCGCCAAGAAATCTGGCAAAGCCCAGAAGAACATCTCTAAGACCGACAAGAAGAAGAAGAAGCACAAGAGGAAGGAGAGCTACGCCATCTACATCTACAAGGTGCTCAAGCAGGTGCACCCCGACACCGGTATCTCCAGTAAGGCGATGTCGATCATGAACTCTTTCGTGAACGACATCTTCGAACGCATCGCCGCCGAAGCGTCCCGCCTCGCTCACTACAACAAGCGCTCCACCATCACCTCCAGGGAGGTGCAGACCTCAGTGAGGCTGCTGCTGCCTGGAGAGCTGGCTAAGCACGCCGTCAGCGAGGGCACCAAGGCCGTCACCAAGTACACCAGTTCCAAGTGAGAGACTTGGCACATCGACGATCGACGCGGAGGCAGCGGCGGACAGACAGATTTATCACACTGCTCCGCTCTGCGCATCCTCGTCAGTCAACATACTCCAAAAGGCCCTTTTCAGGGCCACAAAATGCTATTCATATTTTAATATGTTTCATACGACAGAATGAGTCAACAATTAGAATTACACCCAAACACAAAAAAAAAAAAAATATCACACACGCGTGCACAGATAAGGACGAGCCGACATCCAGTATAGCAGGAAAGATTTAAAAAAAATGTTTTTTTTTTTTTAATGTGGCCCCCCATTTTTTTTTTATTTCTTTTAATAGTAGTAGCAGTAATGATGGTAGCGTAAATGGTAATAAAAATAATAATACATGAATTTTCAATATAATACTGCCAAGGTATAGGTATAGATAATCCAGTCATATTGAATTGTTTTTTTTTTTTTTTTCTTTTATAATAATAATTGTAAATACATACAGAAGTAATATTAAAAAAAATATATAAATCAAAAATAACCTCCATTCGCTGAGACAATGTCAGAGCGATTTTCTCAGAAGTGACTGCAACGCCAACGCCAACATCGCCTTCCCCGGCCCCGGCCTGCCTGCAGCGAGCGAGCCTCCTGAAAAGCGAATAATGATAAAAGTTAAAATATTGTTACCTTCATTTAATATTTTACAAAATGGTATAAATAATTATTGACGGTATTGACGTTGCCATTTGAGGTTGCTATTGCTAATGCTATAGCTGCTATATTATATAGATAGCTACATACGCTATAACATATTTTACATTACTTACTTTTGTGAAAAGTCTGAACTTTCTACCATAAATATATTCATCTACCTTTTAAGCTACATACGAAATCTAGGTACACAGGTATATCATTACCTATGTCGCTCGTTCCTTGAGCGACTTGCGCTCTGTGCGAGCGAGACGATAATAAAACTAAATTGTTCTATCTCTCTCCCACCTCCATGAACCCTATAAAAAGGCAACATCCTACGAGGCGCGGTTTTATATCGTCCAGACACTTCACGGCGTACGGTCGCATTGAATTGTAAAATTTCTCTCTAACTCTTAACTGAACTGACACGCGATGGCACGTACCAAGCAGACTGCTCGTAAGTCCACCGGTGGTAAGGCGCCGCGTAAGCAGCTGGCCACGAAGGCGGCTCGTAAGAGTGCACCGGCCACCGGCGGTGTCAAGAAACCCCATCGCTACAGGCCGGGAACCGTAGCTCTCCGTGAGATCCGTCGTTACCAGAAGAGCACTGAGCTCCTGATCCGCAAGCTGCCGTTCCAGCGTCTGGTGCGTGAGATCGCTCAGGACTTCAAGACCGATCTGCGTTTCCAGAGCAGTGCCGTCATGGCCCTCCAGGAGGCGAGCGAGGCTTACCTGGTCGGTCTCTTCGAGGACACGAACCTGTGCGCCATCCACGCCAAGCGCGTCACCATCATGCCGAAGGACATCCAGCTGGCGCGTAGGATCAGAGGAGAGCGCGCTTAGTTAGCTGATGTTGACGAGCGAGCGAACGTGTCGTGCGTGCTTGTTGTTGCACCTCGCACAAACAATCAAACAAAAGGCCCTTTTCAGGGCCGCAAATTATTCTATTTTGTCCTGTGCAAAATATTTCATGCGTACATGATTATTTGAGTCTACCTACTACCTACTATTATTTTTATTATAATAATTTACGATGGTTCTAAGTTACGAAAAATTAACTGTCACAATTATCCTCACAAGTACCTACATAGAGAATAGTAACAAAACAAGAAAAATTAACAATAATAATTTAGGCGGCTCTCAAAATTATAGCAGTTAGAGCTGCACACGACTTCAGATTCGTGCCGTCCCTCACACTCTCTATGGGACTGAAAGAGACAGCAATACATACATATATTTATATATTCACACGCATATATATTATATATATATATATATATATATATATTTATTTATAATATATAAATACACTTTCAAGAATATTATACATATTATATAATATTACAAATATTCAATATTCCATTGGATAGGTGTAGCGGACACGGTGATTTACATGATGTTATTTCAAATGAAGAAAAAAAAAAAAAAAAAAACATTGTGTATGCATGTAAACGTAGGTAGGTACTTAGCCATCGCCTCATTGTAACACATTCTCAGTTATAGAACTAAAGAGATTGAGTTGAGACGAGAGAGAGATAGATAGATATGCATGCGTCCCTTTCCAACAGATAGGTTCCACCCCGCCCTCGTCCCTCCCCCCGCTCGGAAGGCGCAAACGTATAAGTATGGCGTTTTGGCCCGTTTTTCATAGTAAGCTGCTCGACGCGACTCGCTGCGGTACGCGTACTTGTAAACTTTCAAGTTTTCTCTCACTCACTTAACACAAGTTCAAGATGACCGGTCGCGGTAAGGGAGGCAAGGGATTGGGAAAAGGTGGAGCCAAGCGTCACAGGAAGGTACTCCGTGACAACATCCAGGGTATCACGAAGCCCGCCATCCGCCGTCTCGCTCGCAGGGGTGGTGTGAAGCGTATCTCCGGTCTGATATACGAGGAGACGCGCGGTGTGCTGAAGGTGTTCCTAGAGAACGTGATCCGCGACGCTGTCACCTACACCGAGCACGCCAAGAGGAAGACCGTCACCGCCATGGACGTTGTCTACGCTCTGAAACGTCAGGGACGCACCCTGTACGGTTTCGGAGGTTAGGACTGGACGTGTCGCTCGCTCCGAACATATCCGATCCGACCCGATGATCATCTTCGTGTTATTTATTATTATGACAACGCTGATTTTCATTGGT
Source organism: Udea ferrugalis (assembly GCA_950022985.1). Taxonomy (NCBI): domain Eukaryota; kingdom Metazoa; phylum Arthropoda; class Insecta; order Lepidoptera; family Crambidae; genus Udea; species Udea ferrugalis. The sequence continues at coordinate 4,125,358 of OX465545.1, forward strand.
TGGGATTGATAAATCACAAAAAAGGCCCTTTTCAGGGCCGCAAGAGTTTCGTTATTTTAATGACTGTTTCAAACGACAGATTATGAGTCTTTAAATTATTATTTTAAATCGTTGTATGATATAAGCATTTTTTTTTTTCATACAAATATATAAATAGCATGCGAATACAAATATTACATGGGAACATTTACCCGTCATAATTATTATAACACTAGCAACTTATTTGAACAAACATTTCGCAAGCTTTCCTCAAAAGTAAGTAATGTCAAATATCTTATAGCGCTATTTAGCTATTTTTATTATATAGCAATAGCAACGCTTAATAGCATATTCAATAACTCACTACTTGTACTATTTTGTGAGTAATTGAATCAATTTAACTTACCTACGTTCTATATAGATAGTTTTCTACCTATGCTATGATACGATAATATTCTTATGGTTTTTTTTGTTTTTTTTTTTACCAAATACTTAACAAGGTTTGAAAAAAAAAAATACAGATTAAATAAATATTATTATTGAAACTGAGAGTCGGTCAGCAAATATACTGAAATGAATATGAAAATGAGCGTGTCGTCGTCCTCTCAGTGTATCTTCTCTGTTAGAAAAGTTTTTTCAAATATATTTTTTAACTAACGTCAATTAACGGTTATATTTTAACGAAGTTGTTATTATTGTTATTTTTGTGAGATGAATTTAAAAAAATGAGCTGGATTAGCTAGCCAATTCCCGTCTGGGCTTTTTGAAATAAGCCTCGTGAGGTCGGAAGGACGTTTGCGCGCTGTGCATGATTATCGCACGTCAACTCTGAATGAGGTTTAGTTATTTTGTATCAGTGTCTTATGAGTGGTGAACTGTCGAATAGTGCACTTTATAGATTGGTGTTTGATATTAATTTAAATTGAATTGTTTTTGAAACATTTTACGTTCTCAACTGTTAGGGTTTCTTCGCGTGTTTCGTTCGGCGCGTTCATGTTTTACGACCGTCCAGTTAACTTGGATAAATTTGGCCGCAAGATAATCCAATATTATGTCTGAACTGTTGCGTATGAGGCTTCGTATATTCGTAGTTAATTTCTCGTCCGAAAGAGACTAATAATAACATGAATAAAATAGAAAAATAACTTTTAAACATGACCCGAGGTGAGTCTAGTAGTCAATGTTGAAAATAAACAGTTCCAGTGAGGATAGGGTGAGGACAATGACGCAGATGATTCAACCAGATCCTGGGTTCACTAAAAGAGATTAACGATGTGGAATTTAACAAGTTATTTGATGATACAATTTGGTAAAAAGGCTATTTTTTCAGATGCATGCTAGTGAAAAGTTCGAAGCGTTCGTACGAGAAAACGTCTAGCGACATCGAGGCTCTCTATAAGGTATAGCTGAGTCTGCTTCGAAAACAGTAGTAACAGGCCCACCTCACCTCACCACGTATTATCGTCCTCAGTTACGATATCTTGTTTGTTACTTATAAAACCTACCAAAAAATCTATACGCGATGGCAGACACAGCTGTAGCATCAGAGGCTGTAGCCCCGGCGACTCCAGCGAAGAAACCGAAGGCGACCGCCTCCGGCGCGAAGAAGCCGAAAGCGAAGCCTACTCACCCGAAGACATCTGAAATGGTGAACAGCGCAATCAAAGAGCTGAAGGAGCGCAGCGGTTCCTCCCTGCAGGCGATCAAGAAGTACATCGCCGCTCAGTACAAGGTTGACGCTGAAAAGTTGGCACCGTTCATAAGGAAGTATCTGAAGAGTGCCGTCGAGAGTGGCGCTCTGATCCAGACCAAGGGCAAGGGCGCTTCGGGCAGCTTCAAGTTGGAATCAAAATCTGCAGCATCCAAGAAGCCCGCCAGTGGTGCGGTGAGGAAGCCCGCGGCCACAGCTGCCGCCGCCAAGGCAAAGAAGAGCGCCGCCCCCGCCGCCGGCAGGGCGAAGAAGGCAGCAGCAGCAGCCGCCGCCTCCTCCCCCAGCAAGGCGAAGCCCGCGACAAAGGACAAGAAGGCGGCCGCAGCCAAGAAGAAGCCGGCACCGAAGAAGGCGCCCGCCGCCAAGAAGGCCGCCGCCGCTCCCAAGGCGAAGAAGAGCGCGAAGCCCCCGACCAAGAAGCCAAAGGCGCCGAAACCCAAGAAGGCAGCCGCTCCAAAGTCGAAGCCGGCAGCAAAGAAGGCCGCCGCGTCTAAGAAGTAAAAGCACCAACATCATAGACGCATCAGGCGTGACGACGTGATCGACCTGCCGTGTCGCGTGCCGTGCTCGCCTCACCAGTGCTAGTTGCACGCAAAGCGAAGCGAAGCAAAAGTGCTGTGCTGTTCTGTTCTGTGGTTTAGTTCTGTGGTGGTCCAGTGGTGGTTCTGTTCGTTGCTGTCTGGTATGGTTGAATGGATCTCGGTTCGGGTTAGTGATATTGATATTTTTCTATCAGTGCCTCTATTGCGTTCCTGCGTTCGTACGTATTTTTGAATACGACGACGCGACGATCGAACCGAACCATCCAGTAAACCAAGCCAAGAAGTGGAACAGTGTACACCATCAAGCTAACCGCACGCAACGCCCATACAGTTACAGTTACAGTGCAGTGCAGTGCAATGCAATGCTGAGCAACGCAACGAAACAAAGGAAGGCGCGCCGGACACCGCGCGGCTGCTGCTGCGGTTGCAGCGACCGTCGAATGTTTTCAAAAAGCCCTTTTCAGGGCTAACATATCATTCTGAATGTGTCCCAATATTGGGACACTAGTTTCATAACGAGCGAGAGTCAAAAGAGTCATAAACAACAAAGGCCAGCCAGGTGACTGAGTCCTGTTTCAGCTTGATCCTTTCCTTTCCTTTCTTCCTTCCTTGATTCAGGAAATAAAATAATTCGATGTAGGTAGGTGTATCTAATCCAGTTAGTTAAGTGTGTATTCTTCTAGTACACGACAATAAAATAATATTCATTAAAGCGCACTTCTTCTCCTCTATTCGATATTCATTTGCATCCATAATGCACTAAATATTTTTCTTTCTTCCAATTTTTCACCAACATTATCGATCCGCCCGACTGCCCGACTCTTATTAATTTTAAAAAATATATATAATTAAATAGAGCGAGACAGACAGACGGCAGATGAGTGTGCGTGAGAGAGAGACATAACACCGTACAGGCAGGCCAGTCGCCCGTCCTTGTCGCTCTTTGAAGATTTTAAAAATTTTCAAGCGCTCGCCTGCGCCTGCCTGCCCGCTTGCGTCCCGGCATCGCATCGCATAGTCGTCCCCTCTCTCTCGCTCTTTCCAGTCCCCACTACGTGCGACGGTCGCCGTCGAATAAATATGTATAATACGCCAAAGGCATGAAAAAAGGATTGGCTACGTACTTCTCGGCACGGACTACTCTTGCATCCCAGCGAAGCGTCGACTCCCGCAGGAACTGTTACTCCTTCCCGGCCTCCCACCAGCGGGTCTCACCGGGGAGGGTAGTAGCGATTGCGGTCGAGTCCGCCTAGCTAATAGTCGCCGAAGTACGCTTCCCATTTCGCAGCTCTAACAAGCACTCCCGTGCTCACCAGGCGATGCCTCGCCGCCACACCCACGTTCGAAAGCCGGCCCGGCCGAGAATATTCGTCCGGAGGTCACTCTTGAACCCGGACGAAGCCCGCAGGCTTATGGCCCCACCTACTGACACCACCACCAACTTCTCCTGGGACAGCTCGGCCATCCTGAGCCAGCTCCCAGCGCCCGCCGCGCGCCCCGAGGCTGCGCCCTCCGCGTCCGCGCCCGCCGCGCCCCCCTCGCCCGCCGTGTCCGCCGCCCTGGCGTTGACCGCATTCGCGTCCGCCACCGCCGCCAAGGCTCGAGCCCTGACCGCCCAGGCCTCCACGTCCGCCGCGTCCGCCGCGCCCGTTGCGTCGGCGTCGACCGCCCCCACCGCCGCGCCGCGTCCTTCCGCAGCTGGAGCCTCCGTTGAGCTCGCTGCGTCGAAGCGCCCGCCGGCCGTCCCGTCCGCCCAACCCGGGCACTCGAGAGATCCCCGCCTGAGAGGCAAGGCTGGCCCCACCGGTGCACAGGCCGCGGAATCCGCGCCAGTGCGTAAGCCGGTGAGCAGGCTGCCCGTGCCCTCAGGAAGACCAGCGCCGCCGAAACAACAGGCATCTTCCGTCTCACTCGCACCCGCAGCATCATCCGAGCCACTGATGCAAGAGCGAGCGCGAGTGATATCGCCGTCCCGTTTCTCGCCGCCTACCAACTTGCCTCTGCCCTTCGCCGCAGTAGTTGCGAAGCGCCCGCAGAGCGCATCACCGACCGGTGGTCGGCAGCAAGCGTCGATGCCGAGGCTCGACCTGTCCCCTATGGACACGGCGCCTCCGCTGACGCCGCCGCCTCGATCGCCGGCACCGCCGCCGTCTCGACCACCGACTCCGCCACCCCCGACGCCTACATCCGCTGCGCCGCCGCCTCCCAAACCGGAGAAGAAGCAACCGCCGCTCATCGTGGAGGTCTTGCCCAACTGGGCGCGTCACTTCCGTGAGCTGCGGGTGCTTCTCGGAGAGCCACCGAACGCCAGACCGTATGGGAAGGGCATACGGTTTCTACCCAGATCGGATGATGAGTTCCGCATAATACAGCGGTATCTGACAGAACTGGAGCGGACTGAAAAGATCGCCTGGTTCTGCTACTCCCCCCGTGCAGAGCGGTCAGTTAAGGTAGCCATCCGAGGGCTACCTGTTAACACCCTGCCCGAGGAAATCGCGGAAGCCCTGGAGTCCCACGGATTCACAGCAGAGTACGTTCGCCAGATCAGGGCGAGGAGCGGCAGGCCCGGCTGCATCTTCTACGCCCAGATCGGAAGAACGTCAGAGGCCCCAATAGTGCAACTGTATGAAATCTCCGAGCTCCTGGGAATGCCGGGAGTCAGGATTGAGAATTGGCGAGGCAGGAAAGGCCCAGCGCAGTGCCACAGGTGCCAAACCTTCCGCCACTCATCCCACAACTGCCACAGGGTGCAAGCCTGTGTGCGTTGTGGTGAGGAGCACGCCGCCCGCGACTGCCCGCGCCCGCTTGAAGACCCGCCGACCTGCGCCAACTGCCATGGCTCGCACACGGCGAACAACGTGCAATGTCCGGTTTTCCGCAAGGAATTCCGGCACAAAGCTGCCGGGACCATGGCACGGACCGTTGCAGCGCCTCCACCACCACCGCGAGTCCACCATCCTGACGAGGCTAACGCCCCGAATTCGCTTATGGCAGCAGCCAATGAGAGACTCGGACCCTCAAAGGCTAGCCGACGCCGTAAGCGAAGACGGATGGCTAAAGCTGCGGCAGCTAAGTCAGCCGCCCCGACCGCCAAGACTACCACCACGGCCGCCACAACCACCGCGACAGCCAAGACCACCTCGACGGCCACGACCACCGTGACCTCCGACGCCACCACCGACTCCGCCCCGCAGATCACTCCTGTGGACACGCCATCTGCCGGCGCACCGGTACCAGCCGCAACCGAGGCCCCCGAAGGGGCTAAGGCGAGGTTGGATGATGCAGGCCGTCAGACAGAGCGCCAGGAGGTGATCGCGGAGTGCATTAAGGTGCTCCAAGGAGTACTGGAGGCCATCCAATCGGGACAGAACCCTGTCCCGGTTATTCTCCGGGGTCTAGCCGACCTTTACGGGTCTGGCTAGGCCTCCCACCAACGCCAGGCGACCATCAGCCTGGCCCACCTCTGCTCGGCCGCCAGCTAGAAGGCATCGCCTCGCTGGCGGTCAATCAACCACCGCTCAGCTGCACGGCTGGTAGGCACACAGCCTCGCCGTGCCGCACGACCGCACCGCTGGCTCGGGATTCGAAGGGCCGATCCCGCCAGCGGCACCCCACCGCCCCATCCGTCTTTCCGGATGGCGACTGAAACTACCCGTTAGTGACCGTAGTCACGGGCGGTTTCCCCGACCTAACCGTCGAGATGACAACCCGAGAGGCTAGAAAAATATCTCACTCTGCTCGTCGACGCGCCGCGTGTGTGTCGGTCCATTTACGCTTACGTGAAGTTAATTAAAACCTCCATTCAAACATGTCTGGACGCGGTAAAGGTGGCAAGGTTAAGGGAAAGGCAAAGTCCCGTTCCAACCGTGCCGGACTTCAGTTCCCCGTCGGTCGTATTCACAGGCTGCTGCGTAAGGGTAATTACGCAGAGCGCGTCGGTGCCGGCGCTCCTGTCTACCTGGCCGCCGTGATGGAGTATCTGGCGGCTGAGGTGTTGGAGTTGGCCGGCAACGCCGCCCGTGACAACAAGAAGACCAGGATCATCCCCAGACATCTGCAGCTGGCGATACGCAACGACGAGGAGTTGAACAAGCTCCTCTCCGGTGTTACCATCGCCCAGGGTGGTGTGCTGCCGAACATCCAGGCGGTGCTCCTGCCCAAGAAGACTGAGAAGAAGGCTTAATTTAATTTAATTCTTAAATTAACTGAGCCAACATCTCTCTTTTCCTCCGATATATCGTGGGACGCTTGATGCGCCGCGATATATCAACAAACAAAAAGGCCCTTTTCAGGGCCGCAAAATTATTCTGAATTATTTTTATAAATAATTTCATACCGATAAGAGTATTGAGTCAAACTACGTTTTAAAAAAAAAAAAAATACCTACCTACCTACCTACCTACACGAGACGATGAGTACAATAATAAATACCACATGAGTATTTAATATAGTGATTCTTTATAATAATTATGATGATGATATATTGAATATCATATTTTTTTAATATTTTAAAACACCTAATCATTATTGATATTATTATTTTTTTTTTATTATTATTTAATTTTTTAAATGGTGTGTACTCACTCACTCACAAGACATATTCTTTCTATCTCTTTCTTTCTTTCTTTCTTTATTTTAGACATTTTATCTTTTTTTTTTCTGAATAATTCTAGAGTCAAAATTTTAACACCATTCTACTATGGTGCAAACTATTAAACAAACTTACATACAAATTATTTATTTATTCATTACAATGTGGTGTGTATTGTATGTGTGTACTATAACTATACGCTATACCTAAAAAGATTTTAAATTTTCATAAATTATTTTGTTATTATTATTTTTTATCTCGCTCTCACTTAAGTAACTAATGACTTTGAGTGGTGCTTTAATTCGGTCGAGCGAGAGCGAGAGGGAAGGTGAGATATGCGCCTCTCGCTCTAACGCACCGAACCTGTATCTAGCCGTCTCTCTCCAACGCCGCGATCATGGCACAGCTTACACGATGGGGACGCGACGCGACGGTTAAAAACGTGCCTCGAGTGGCGTTCCGATTGGTGGATCGAGATCATTACACTCAACCCCGCTGTCGCTAGTTCTGCGTTGGCATTTTAATATCTACCCAGTGCATACCCGGTTCGCCGCATCACACTCTACCGTTCGCCCCGTCGACTGGTAGTGTCTGTCTCGCTCGCATACTATACAAGTGCATTGTATTCAACATGCCGCCCAAGACCAGTGGAAAGGCCGCCAAGAAATCTGGCAAAGCCCAGAAGAACATCTCTAAGACCGACAAGAAGAAGAAGAAGCACAAGAGGAAGGAGAGCTACGCCATCTACATCTACAAGGTGCTCAAGCAGGTGCACCCCGACACCGGTATCTCCAGTAAGGCGATGTCGATCATGAACTCTTTCGTGAACGACATCTTCGAACGCATCGCCGCCGAAGCGTCCCGCCTCGCTCACTACAACAAGCGCTCCACCATCACCTCCAGGGAGGTGCAGACCTCAGTGAGGCTGCTGCTGCCTGGAGAGCTGGCTAAGCACGCCGTCAGCGAGGGCACCAAGGCCGTCACCAAGTACACCAGTTCCAAGTGAGAGACTTGGCACATCGACGATCGACGCGGAGGCAGCGGCGGACAGACAGATTTATCACACTGCTCCGCTCTGCGCATCCTCGTCAGTCAACATACTCCAAAAGGCCCTTTTCAGGGCCACAAAATGCTATTCATATTTTAATATGTTTCATACGACAGAATGAGTCAACAATTAGAATTACACCCAAACACAAAAAAAAAAAAAATATCACACACGCGTGCACAGATAAGGACGAGCCGACATCCAGTATAGCAGGAAAGATTTAAAAAAAATGTTTTTTTTTTTTTAATGTGGCCCCCCATTTTTTTTTTATTTCTTTTAATAGTAATAGCAGTAATGATGGTAGCGTAAATGGTAATAAAAATAATAATACATGAATTTTCAATATAATACTGCCAAGGTATAGGTATAGATAATCCAGTCATATTGAATTGTTTTTTTTTTTTTTTTCTTTTATAATAATAATTGTAAATACATACAGAAGTAATATTAAAAAAAATATATAAATCAAAAATAACCTCCATTCGCTGAGACAATGTCAGAGCGATTTTCTCAGAAGTGACTGCAACGCCAACGCCAACATCGCCTTCCCCGGCCCCGGCCTGCCTGCAGCGAGCGAGCCTCCTGAAAAGCGAATAATGATAAAAGTTAAAATATTGTTACCTTCATTTAATATTTTACAAAATGGTATAAATAATTATTGACGGTATTGACGTTGCCATTTGAGGTTGCTATTGCTAATGCTATAGCTGCTATATTATATAGATAGCTACATACGCTATAACATATTTTACATTACTTACTTTTGTGAAAAGTCTGAACTTTCTACCATAAATATATTCATCTACCTTTTAAGCTACATACGAAATCTAGGTACACAGGTATATCATTACCTATGTCGCTCGTTCCTTGAGCGACTTGCGCTCTGTGCGAGCGAGACGATAATAAAACTAAATTGTTCTATCTCTCTCCCACCTCCATGAACCCTATAAAAAGGCAACATCCTACGAGGCGCGGTTTTATATCGTCCAGACACTTCACGGCGTACGGTCGCATTGAATTGTAAAATTTCTCTCTAACTCTTAACTGAACTGACACGCGATGGCACGTACCAAGCAGACTGCTCGTAAGTCCACCGGTGGTAAGGCGCCGCGTAAGCAGCTGGCCACGAAGGCGGCTCGTAAGAGTGCACCGGCCACCGGCGGTGTCAAGAAACCCCATCGCTACAGGCCGGGAACCGTAGCTCTCCGTGAGATCCGTCGTTACCAGAAGAGCACTGAGCTCCTGATCCGCAAGCTGCCGTTCCAGCGTCTGGTGCGTGAGATCGCTCAGGACTTCAAGACCGATCTGCGTTTCCAGAGCAGTGCCGTCATGGCCCTCCAGGAGGCGAGCGAGGCTTACCTGGTCGGTCTCTTCGAGGACACGAACCTGTGCGCCATCCACGCCAAGCGCGTCACCATCATGCCGAAGGACATCCAGCTGGCGCGTAGGATCAGAGGAGAGCGCGCTTAGTTAGCTGATGTTGACGAGCGAGCGAACGTGTCGTGCGTGCTTGTTGTTGCACCTCGCACAAACAATCAAACAAAAGGCCCTTTTCAGGGCCGCAAATTATTCTATTTTGTCCTGTGCAAAATATTTCATGCGTACATGATTATTTGAGTCTACCTACTACCTACTATTATTTTTATTATAATAATTTACGATGGTTCTAAGTTACGAAAAATTAACTGTCACAATTATCCTCACAAGTACCTACATAGAGAATAGTAACAAAACAAGAAAAATTAACAATAATAATTTAGGCGGCTCTCAAAATTATAGCAGTTAGAGCTGCACACGACTTCAGATTCGTGCCGTCCCTCACACTCTCTATGGGACTGAAAGAGACAGCAATACATACATATATTTATATATTCACACGCATATATATTATATATATATATATATATATATATATTTATTTATAATATATAAATACACTTTCAAGAATATTATACATATTATATAATATTACAAATATTCAATATTCCATTGGATAGGTGTAGCGGACACGGTGATTTACATGATGTTATTTCAAATGAAGAAAAAAAAAAAAAAAAAAACATTGTGTATGCATGTAAACGTAGGTAGGTACTTAGCCATCGCCTCATTGTAACACATTCTCAGTTATAGAACTAAAGAGATTGAGTTGAGACGAGAGAGAGATAGATAGATATGCATGCGTCCCTTTCCAACAGATAGGTTCCACCCCGCCCTCGTCCCTCCCCCCGCTCGGAAGGCGCAAACGTATAAGTATGGCGTTTTGGCCCGTTTTTCATAGTAAGCTGCTCGACGCGACTCGCTGCGGTACGCGTACTTGTAAACTTTCAAGTTTTCTCTCACTCACTTAACACAAGTTCAAGATGACCGGTCGCGGTAAGGGAGGCAAGGGATTGGGAAAAGGTGGAGCCAAGCGTCACAGGAAGGTACTCCGTGACAACATCCAGGGTATCACGAAGCCCGCCATCCGCCGTCTCGCTCGCAGGGGTGGTGTGAAGCGTATCTCCGGTCTGATATACGAGGAGACGCGCGGTGTGCTGAAGGTGTTCCTAGAGAACGTGATCCGCGACGCTGTCACCTACACCGAGCACGCCAAGAGGAAGACCGTCACCGCCATGGACGTTGTCTACGCTCTGAAACGTCAGGGACGCACCCTGTACGGTTTCGGAGGTTAGGACTGGACGTGTCGCTCGCTCCGAACATATCCGATCCGACCCGATGATCATCTTCGTGTTATTTATTATTATGACAACGCTGATTTTCATTGGTTGGGATTGATAAATCACAAAAAAGGCCCTTTTCAGGGCCGCAAGAGTTTCGTTATTTTAATGACTGTTTCAAACGACAGATTATGAGTCTTTAAATTATTATTTTAAATCGTTGTATGATATAAGCATTTTTTTTTTTCATACAAATATATAAATAGCATGCGAATACAAATATTACATGGGAACATTTACCCGTCATAATTATTATAACACTAGCAACTTATTTGAACAAACATTTCGCAAGCTTTCCTCAAAAGTAAGTAATGTCAAATATCTTATAGCGCTATTTAGCTATTTTTATTATATAGCAATAGCAACGCTTAATAGCATATTCAATAACTCACTACTTGTACTATTTTGTGAGTAATTGAATCAATTTAACTTACCTACGTTCTATATAGATAGTTTTCTACCTATGCTATGATACGATAATATTCTTATGGTTTTTTTTGTTTTTTTTTTTACCAAATACTTAACAAGGTTTGAAAAAAAAAAATACAGATTAAATAAATATTATTATTGAAACTGAGAGTCGGTCAGCAAATATACTGAAATGAATATGAAAATGAGCGTGTCGTCGTCCTCTCAGTGTATCTTCTCTGTTAGAAAAGTTTTTTCAAATATATTTTTTAACTAACGTCAATTAACGGTTATATTTTAACGAAGTTGTTATTATTGTTATTTTTGTGAGATGAATTTAAAAAAATGAGCTGGATTAGCTAGCCAATTCCCGTCTGGGCTTTTTGAAATAAGCCTCGTGAGGTCGGAAGGACGTTTGCGCGCTGTGCATGATTATCGCACGTCAACTCTGAATGAGGTTTAGTTATTTTGTATCAGTGTCTTATGAGTGGTGAACTGTCGAATAGTGCACTTTATAGATTGGTGTTTGATATTAATTTAAATTGAATTGTTTTTGAAACATTTTACGTTCTCAACTGTTAGGGTTTCTTCGCGTGTTTCGTTCGGCGCGTTCATGTTTTACGACCGTCCAGTTAACTTGGATAAATTTGGCCGCAAGATAATCCAATATTATGTCTGAACTGTTGCGTATGAGGCTTCGTATATTCGTAGTTAATTTCTCGTCCGAAAGAGACTAATAATAACATGAATAAAATAGAAAAATAACTTTTAAACATGACCCGAGGTGAGTCTAGTAGTCAATGTTGAAAATAAACAGTTCCAGTGAGGATAGGGTGAGGACAATGACGCAGATGATTCAACCAGATCCTGGGTTCACTAAAAGAGATTAACGATGTGGAATTTAACAAGTTATTTGATGATACAATTTGGTAAAAAGGCTATTTTTTCAGATGCATGCTAGTGAAAAGTTCGAAGCGTTCGTACGAGAAAACGTCTAGCGACATCGAGGCTCTCTATAAGGTATAGCTGAGTCTGCTTCGAAAACAGTAGTAACAGGCCCACCTCACCTCACCACGTATTATCGTCCTCAGTTACGATATCTTGTTTGTTACTTATAAAACCTACCAAAAAATCTATACGCGATGGCAGACACAGCTGTAGCATCAGAGGCTGTAGCCCCGGCGACTCCAGCGAAGAAACCGAAGGCGACCGCCTCCGGCGCGAAGAAGCCGAAAGCGAAGCCTACTCACCCGAAGACATCTGAAATGGTGAACAGCGCAATCAAAGAGCTGAAGGAGCGCAGCGGTTCCTCCCTGCAGGCGATCAAGAAGTACATCGCCGCTCAGTACAAGGTTGACGCTGAAAAGTTGGCACCGTTCATAAGGAAGTATCTGAAGAGTGCCGTCGAGAGTGGCGCTCTGATCCAGACCAAGGGCAAGGGCGCTTCGGGCAGCTTCAAGTTGGAATCAAAATCTGCAGCATCCAAGAAGCCCGCCAGTGGTGCGGTGAGGAAGCCCGCGGCCACAGCTGCCGCCGCCAAGGCAAAGAAGAGCGCCGCCCCCGCCGCCGGCAGGGCGAAGAAGGCAGCAGCAGCAGCCGCCGCCTCCTCCCCCAGCAAGGCGAAGCCCGCGACAAAGGACAAGAAGGCGGCCGCAGCCAAGAAGAAGCCGGCACCGAAGAAGGCGCCCGCCGCCAAGAAGGCCGCCGCCGCTCCCAAGGCGAAGAAGAGCGCGAAGCCCCCGACCAAGAAGCCAAAGGCGCCGAAACCCAAGAAGGCAGCCGCTCCAAAGTCGAAGCCGGCAGCAAAGAAGGCCGCCGCGTCTAAGAAGTAAAAGCACCAACATCATAGACGCATCAGGCGTGACGACGTGATCGACCTGCCGTGTCGCGTGCCGTGCTCGCCTCACCAGTGCTAGTTGCACGCAAAGCGAAGCGAAGCAAAAGTGCTGTGCTGTTCTGTTCTGTGGTTTAGTTCTGTGGTGGTCCAGTGGTGGTTCTGTTCGTTGCTGTCTGGTATGGTTGAATGGATCTCGGTTCGGGTTAGTGATATTGATATTTTTCTATCAGTGCCTCTATTGCGTTCCTGCGTTCGTACGTATTTTTGAATACGACGACGCGACGATCGAACCGAACCATCCAGTAAACCAAGCCAAGAAGTGGAACAGTGTACACCATCAAGCTAACCGCACGCAACGCCCATACAGTTACAGTTACAGTGCAGTGCAGTGCAATGCAATGCTGAGCAACGCAACGAAACAAAGGAAGGCGCGCCGGACACCGCGCGGCTGCTGCTGCGGTTGCAGCGACCGTCGAATGTTTTCAAAAAGCCCTTTTCAGGGCTAACATATCATTCTGAATGTGTCCCAATATTGGGACACTAGTTTCATAACGAGCGAGAGTCAAAAGAGTCATAAACAACAAAGGCCAGCCAGGTGACTGAGTCCTGTTTCAGCTTGATCCTTTCCTTTCCTTTCTTCCTTCCTTGATTCAGGAAATAAAATAATTCGATGTAGGTAGGTGTATCTAATCCAGTTAGTTAAGTGTGTATTCTTCTAGTACACGACAATAAAATAATATTCATTAAAGCGCACTTCTTCTCCTCTATTCGATATTCATTTGCATCCATAATGCACTAAATATTTTTCTTTCTTCCAATTTTTCACCAACATTATCGATCCGCCCGACTGCCCGACTCTTATTAATTTTAAAAAATATATATAATTAAATAGAGCGAGACAGACAGACGGCAGATGAGTGTGCGTGAGAGAGAGACATAACACCGTACAGGCAGGCCAGTCGCCCGTCCTTGTCGCTCTTTGAAGATTTTAAAAATTTTCAAGCGCTCGCCTGCGCCTGCCTGCCCGCTTGCGTCCCGGCATCGCATCGCATAGTCGTCCCCTCTCTCTCGCTCTTTCCAGTCCCCACTACGTGCGACGGTCGCCGTCGAATAAATATGTATAATACGCCAAAGGCATGAAAAAAGGATTGGCTACGTACTTCTCGGCACGGACTACTCTTGCATCCCAGCGAAGCGTCGACTCCCGCAGGAACTGTTACTCCTTCCCGGCCTCCCACCAGCGGGTCTCACCGGGGAGGGTAGTAGCGATTGCGGTCGAGTCCGCCTAGCTAATAGTCGCCGAAGTACGCTTCCCATTTCGCAGCTCTAACAAGCACTCCCGTGCTCACCAGGCGATGCCTCGCCGCCACACCCACGTTCGAAAGCCGGCCCGGCCGAGAATATTCGTCCGGAGGTCACTCTTGAACCCGGACGAAGCCCGCAGGCTTATGGCCCCACCTACTGACACCACCACCAACTTCTCCTGGGACAGCTCGGCCATCCTGAGCCAGCTCCCAGCGCCCGCCGCGCGCCCCGAGGCTGCGCCCTCCGCGTCCGCGCCCGCCGCGCCCCCCTCGCCCGCCGTGTCCGCCGCCCTGGCGTTGACCGCATTCGCGTCCGCCACCGCCGCCAAGGCTCGAGCCCTGACCGCCCAGGCCTCCACGTCCGCCGCGTCCGCCGCGCCCGTTGCGTCGGCGTCGACCGCCCCCACCGCCGCGCCGCGTCCTTCCGCAGCTGGAGCCTCCGTTGAGCTCGCTGCGTCGAAGCGCCCGCCGGCCGTCCCGTCCGCCCAACCCGGGCACTCGAGAGATCCCCGCCTGAGAGGCAAGGCTGGCCCCACCGGTGCACAGGCCGCGGAATCCGCGCCAGTGCGTAAGCCGGTGAGCAGGCTGCCCGTGCCCTCAGGAAGACCAGCGCCGCCGAAACAACAGGCATCTTCCGTCTCACTCGCACCCGCAGCATCATCCGAGCCACTGATGCAAGAGCGAGCGCGAGTGATATCGCCGTCCCGTTTCTCGCCGCCTACCAACTTGCCTCTGCCCTTCGCCGCAGTAGTTGCGAAGCGCCCGCAGAGCGCATCACCGACCGGTGGTCGGCAGCAAGCGTCGATGCCGAGGCTCGACCTGTCCCCTATGGACACGGCGCCTCCGCTGACGCCGCCGCCTCGATCGCCGGCACCGCCGCCGTCTCGACCACCGACTCCGCCACCCCCGACGCCTACATCCGCTGCGCCGCCGCCTCCCAAACCGGAGAAGAAGCAACCGCCGCTCATCGTGGAGGTCTTGCCCAACTGGGCGCGTCACTTCCGTGAGCTGCGGGTGCTTCTCGGAGAGCCACCGAACGCCAGACCGTATGGGAAGGGCATACGGTTTCTACCCAGATCGGATGATGAGTTCCGCATAATACAGCGGTATCTGACAGAACTGGAGCGGACTGAAAAGATCGCCTGGTTCTGCTACTCCCCCCGTGCAGAGCGGTCAGTTAAGGTAGCCATCCGAGGGCTACCTGTTAACACCCTGCCCGAGGAAATCGCGGAAGCCCTGGAGTCCCACGGATTCACAGCAGAGTACGTTCGCCAGATCAGGGCGAGGAGCGGCAGGCCCGGCTGCATCTTCTACGCCCAGATCGGAAGAACGTCAGAGGCCCCAATAGTGCAACTGTATGAAATCTCCGAGCTCCTGGGAATGCCGGGAGTCAGGATTGAGAATTGGCGAGGCAGGAAAGGCCCAGCGCAGTGCCACAGGTGCCAAACCTTCCGCCACTCATCCCACAACTGCCACAGGGTGCAAGCCTGTGTGCGTTGTGGTGAGGAGCACGCCGCCCGCGACTGCCCGCGCCCGCTTGAAGACCCGCCGACCTGCGCCAACTGCCATGGCTCGCACACGGCGAACAACGTGCAATGTCCGGTTTTCCGCAAGGAATTCCGGCACAAAGCTGCCGGGACCATGGCACGGACCGTTGCAGCGCCTCCACCACCACCGCGAGTCCACCATCCTGACGAGGCTAACGCCCCGAATTCGCTTATGGCAGCAGCCAATGAGAGACTCGGACCCTCAAAGGCTAGCCGACGCCGTAAGCGAAGACGGATGGCTAAAGCTGCGGCAGCTAAGTCAGCCGCCCCGACCGCCAAGACTACCACCACGGCCGCCACAACCACCGCGACAGCCAAGACCACCTCGACGGCCACGACCACCGTGACCTCCGACGCCACCACCGACTCCGCCCCGCAGATCACTCCTGTGGACACGCCATCTGCCGGCGCACCGGTACCAGCCGCAACCGAGGCCCCCGAAGGGGCTAAGGCGAGGTTGGATGATGCAGGCCGTCAGACAGAGCGCCAGGAGGTGATCGCGGAGTGCATTAAGGTGCTCCAAGGAGTACTGGAGGCCATCCAATCGGGACAGAACCCTGTCCCGGTTATTCTCCGGGGTCTAGCCGACCTTTACGGGTCTGGCTAGGCCTCCCACCAACGCCAGGCGACCATCAGCCTGGCCCACCTCTGCTCGGCCGCCAGCTAGAAGGCATCGCCTCGCTGGCGGTCAATCAACCACCGCTCAGCTGCACGGCTGGTAGGCACACAGCCTCGCCGTGCCGCACGACCGCACCGCTGGCTCGGGATTCGAAGGGCCGATCCCGCCAGCGGCACCCCACCGCCCCATCCGTCTTTCCGGATGGCGACTGAAACTACCCGTTAGTGACCGTAGTCACGGGCGGTTTCCCCGACCTAACCGTCGAGATGACAACCCGAGAGGCTAGAAAAATATCTCACTCTGCTCGTCGACGCGCCGCGTGTGTGTCGGTCCATTTACGCTTACGTGAAGTTAATTAAAACCTCCATTCAAACATGTCTGGACGCGGTAAAGGTGGCAAGGTTAAGGGAAAGGCAAAGTCCCGTTCCAACCGTGCCGGACTTCAGTTCCCCGTCGGTCGTATTCACAGGCTGCTGCGTAAGGGTAATTACGCAGAGCGCGTCGGTGCCGGCGCTCCTGTCTACCTGGCCGCCGTGATGGAGTATCTGGCGGCTGAGGTGTTGGAGTTGGCCGGCAACGCCGCCCGTGACAACAAGAAGACCAGGATCATCCCCAGACATCTGCAGCTGGCGATACGCAACGACGAGGAGTTGAACAAGCTCCTCTCCGGTGTTACCATCGCCCAGGGTGGTGTGCTGCCGAACATCCAGGCGGTGCTCCTGCCCAAGAAGACTGAGAAGAAGGCTTAATTTAATTTAATTCTTAAATTAACTGAGCCAACATCTCTCTTTTCCTCCGATATATCGTGGGACGCTTGATGCGCCGCGATATATCAACAAACAAAAAGGCCCTTTTCAGGGCCGCAAAATTATTCTGAATTATTTTTATAAATAATTTCATACCGATAAGAGTATTGAGTCAAACTACGTTTTAAAAAAAAAAAAAATACCTACCTACCTACCTACCTACACGAGACGATGAGTACAATAATAAATACCACATGAGTATTTAATATAGTGATTCTTTATAATAATTATGATGATGATATATTGAATATCATATTTTTTTAATATTTTAAAACACCTAATCATTATTGATATTATTATTTTTTTTTTATTATTATTTAATTTTTTAAATGGTGTGTACTCACTCACTCACAAGACATATTCTTTCTATCTCTTTCTTTCTTTCTTTCTTTATTTTAGACATTTTATCTTTTTTTTTTCTGAATAATTCTAGAGTCAAAATTTTAACACCATTCTACTATGGTGCAAACTATTAAACAAACTTACATACAAATTATTTATTTATTCATTACAATGTGGTGTGTATTGTATGTGTGTACTATAACTATACGCTATACCTAAAAAGATTTTAAATTTTCATAAATTATTTTGTTATTATTATTTTTTATCTCGCTCTCACTTAAGTAACTAATGACTTTGAGTGGTGCTTTAATTCGGTCGAGCGAGAGCGAGAGGGAAGGTGAGATATGCGCCTCTCGCTCTAACGCACCGAACCTGTATCTAGCCGTCTCTCTCCAACGCCGCGATCATGGCACAGCTTACACGATGGGGACGCGACGCGACGGTTAAAAACGTGCCTCGAGTGGCGTTCCGATTGGTGGATCGAGATCATTACACTCAACCCCGCTGTCGCTAGTTCTGCGTTGGCATTTTAATATCTACCCAGTGCATACCCGGTTCGCCGCATCACACTCTACCGTTCGCCCCGTCGACTGGTAGTGTCTGTCTCGCTCGCATACTATACAAGTGCATTGTATTCAACATGCCGCCCAAGACCAGTGGAAAGGCCGCCAAGAAATCTGGCAAAGCCCAGAAGAACATCTCTAAGACCGACAAGAAGAAGAAGAAGCACAAGAGGAAGGAGAGCTACGCCATCTACATCTACAAGGTGCTCAAGCAGGTGCACCCCGACACCGGTATCTCCAGTAAGGCGATGTCGATCATGAACTCTTTCGTGAACGACATCTTCGAACGCATCGCCGCCGAAGCGTCCCGCCTCGCTCACTACAACAAGCGCTCCACCATCACCTCCAGGGAGGTGCAGACCTCAGTGAGGCTGCTGCTGCCTGGAGAGCTGGCTAAGCACGCCGTCAGCGAGGGCACCAAGGCCGTCACCAAGTACACCAGTTCCAAGTGAGAGACTTGGCACATCGACGATCGACGCGGAGGCAGCGGCGGACAGACAGATTTATCACACTGCTCCGCTCTGCGCATCCTCGTCAGTCAACATACTCCAAAAGGCCCTTTTCAGGGCCACAAAATGCTATTCATATTTTAATATGTTTCATACGACAGAATGAGTCAACAATTAGAATTACACCCAAACACAAAAAAAAAAAAAATATCACACACGCGTGCACAGATAAGGACGAGCCGACATCCAGTATAGCAGGAAAGATTTAAAAAAAATGTTTTTTTTTTTTTAATGTGGCCCCCCATTTTTTTTTTATTTCTTTTAATAGTAATAGCAGTAATGATGGTAGCGTAAATGGTAATAAAAATAATAATACATGAATTTTCAATATAATACTGCCAAGGTATAGGTATAGATAATCCAGTCATATTGAATTGTTTTTTTTTTTTTTTTCTTTTATAATAATAATTGTAAATACATACAGAAGTAATATTAAAAAAAATATATAAATCAAAAATAACCTCCATTCGCTGAGACAATGTCAGAGCGATTTTCTCAGAAGTGACTGCAACGCCAACGCCAACATCGCCTTCCCCGGCCCCGGCCTGCCTGCAGCGAGCGAGCCTCCTGAAAAGCGAATAATGATAAAAGTTAAAATATTGTTACCTTCATTTAATATTTTACAAAATGGTATAAATAATTATTGACGGTATTGACGTTGCCATTTGAGGTTGCTATTGCTAATGCTATAGCTGCTATATTATATAGATAGCTACATACGCTATAACATATTTTACATTACTTACTTTTGTGAAAAGTCTGAACTTTCTACCATAAATATATTCATCTACCTTTTAAGCTACATACGAAATCTAGGTACACAGGTATATCATTACCTATGTCGCTCGTTCCTTGAGCGACTTGCGCTCTGTGCGAGCGAGACGATAATAAAACTAAATTGTTCTATCTCTCTCCCACCTCCATGAACCCTATAAAAAGGCAACATCCTACGAGGCGCGGTTTTATATCGTCCAGACACTTCACGGCGTACGGTCGCATTGAATTGTAAAATTTCTCTCTAACTCTTAACTGAACTGACACGCGATGGCACGTACCAAGCAGACTGCTCGTAAGTCCACCGGTGGTAAGGCGCCGCGTAAGCAGCTGGCCACGAAGGCGGCTCGTAAGAGTGCACCGGCCACCGGCGGTGTCAAGAAACCCCATCGCTACAGGCCGGGAACCGTAGCTCTCCGTGAGATCCGTCGTTACCAGAAGAGCACTGAGCTCCTGATCCGCAAGCTGCCGTTCCAGCGTCTGGTGCGTGAGATCGCTCAGGACTTCAAGACCGATCTGCGTTTCCAGAGCAGTGCCGTCATGGCCCTCCAGGAGGCGAGCGAGGCTTACCTGGTCGGTCTCTTCGAGGACACGAACCTGTGCGCCATCCACGCCAAGCGCGTCACCATCATGCCGAAGGACATCCAGCTGGCGCGTAGGATCAGAGGAGAGCGCGCTTAGTTAGCTGATGTTGACGAGCGAGCGAACGTGTCGTGCGTGCTTGTTGTTGCACCTCGCACAAACAATCAAACAAAAGGCCCTTTTCAGGGCCGCAAATTATTCTATTTTGTCCTGTGCAAAATATTTCATGCGTACATGATTATTTGAGTCTACCTACTACCTACTATTATTTTTATTATAATAATTTACGATGGTTCTAAGTTACGAAAAATTAACTGTCACAATTATCCTCACAAGTACCTACATAGAGAATAGTAACAAAACAAGAAAAATTAACAATAATAATTTAGGCGGCTCTCAAAATTATAGCAGTTAGAGCTGCACACGACTTCAGATTCGTGCCGTCCCTCACACTCTCTATGGGACTGAAAGAGACAGCAATACATACATATATTTATATATTCACACGCATATATATTATATATATATATATATATATATATATTTATTTATAATATATAAATACACTTTCAAGAATATTATACATATTATATAATATTACAAATATTCAATATTCCATTGGATAGGTGTAGCGGACACGGTGATTTACATGATGTTATTTCAAATGAAGAAAAAAAAAAAAAAAAAAACATTGTGTATGCATGTAAACGTAGGTAGGTACTTAGCCATCGCCTCATTGTAACACATTCTCAGTTATAGAACTAAAGAGATTGAGTTGAGACGAGAGAGAGATAGATAGATATGCATGCGTCCCTTTCCAACAGATAGGTTCCACCCCGCCCTCGTCCCTCCCCCCGCTCGGAAGGCGCAAACGTATAAGTATGGCGTTTTGGCCCGTTTTTCATAGTAAGCTGCTCGACGCGACTCGCTGCGGTACGCGTACTTGTAAACTTTCAAGTTTTCTCTCACTCACTTAACACAAGTTCAAGATGACCGGTCGCGGTAAGGGAGGCAAGGGATTGGGAAAAGGTGGAGCCAAGCGTCACAGGAAGGTACTCCGTGACAACATCCAGGGTATCACGAAGCCCGCCATCCGCCGTCTCGCTCGCAGGGGTGGTGTGAAGCGTATCTCCGGTCTGATATACGAGGAGACGCGCGGTGTGCTGAAGGTGTTCCTAGAGAACGTGATCCGCGACGCTGTCACCTACACCGAGCACGCCAAGAGGAAGACCGTCACCGCCATGGACGTTGTCTACGCTCTGAAACGTCAGGGACGCACCCTGTACGGTTTCGGAGGTTAGGACTGGACGTGTCGCTCGCTCCGAACATATCCGATCCGACCCGATGATCATCTTCGTGTTATTTATTATTATGACAACGCTGATTTTCATTGGTTGGGATTGATAAATCACAAAAAAGGCCCTTTTCAGGGCCGCAAGAGTTTCGTTATTTTAATGACTGTTTCAAACGACAGATTATGAGTCTTTAAATTATTATTTTAAATCGTTGTATGATATAAGCATTTTTTTTTTTCATACAAATATATAAATAGCATGCGAATACAAATATTACATGGGAACATTTACCCGTCATAATTATTATAACACTAGCAACTTATTTGAACAAACATTTCGCAAGCTTTCCTCAAAAGTAAGTAATGTCAAATATCTTATAGCGCTATTTAGCTATTTTTATTATATAGCAATAGCAACGCTTAATAGCATATTCAATAACTCACTACTTGTACTATTTTGTGAGTAATTGAATCAATTTAACTTACCTACGTTCTATATAGATAGTTTTCTACCTATGCTATGATACGATAATATTCTTATGGTTTTTTTTGTTTTTTTTTTTACCAAATACTTAACAAGGTTTGAAAAAAAAAAATACAGATTAAATAAATATTATTATTGAAACTGAGAGTCGGTCAGCAAATATACTGAAATGAATATGAAAATGAGCGTGTCGTCGTCCTCTCAGTGTATCTTCTCTGTTAGAAAAGTTTTTTCAAATATATTTTTTAACTAACGTCAATTAACGGTTATATTTTAACGAAGTTGTTATTATTGTTATTTTTGTGAGATGAATTTAAAAAAATGAGCTGGATTAGCTAGCCAATTCCCGTCTGGGCTTTTTGAAATAAGCCTCGTGAGGTCGGAAGGACGTTTGCGCGCTGTGCATGATTATCGCACGTCAACTCTGAATGAGGTTTAGTTATTTTGTATCAGTGTCTTATGAGTGGTGAACTGTCGAATAGTGCACTTTATAGATTGGTGTTTGATATTAATTTAAATTGAATTGTTTTTGAAACATTTTACGTTCTCAACTGTTAGGGTTTCTTCGCGTGTTTCGTTCGGCGCGTTCATGTTTTACGACCGTCCAGTTAACTTGGATAAATTTGGCCGCAAGATAATCCAATATTATGTCTGAACTGTTGCGTATGAGGCTTCGTATATTCGTAGTTAATTTCTCGTCCGAAAGAGACTAATAATAACATGAATAAAATAGAAAAATAACTTTTAAACATGACCCGAGGTGAGTCTAGTAGTCAATGTTGAAAATAAACAGTTCCAGTGAGGATAGGGTGAGGACAATGACGCAGATGATTCAACCAGATCCTGGGTTCACTAAAAGAGATTAACGATGTGGAATTTAACAAGTTATTTGATGATACAATTTGGTAAAAAGGCTATTTTTTCAGATGCATGCTAGTGAAAAGTTCGAAGCGTTCGTACGAGAAAACGTCTAGCGACATCGAGGCTCTCTATAAGGTATAGCTGAGTCTGCTTCGAAAACAGTAGTAACAGGCCCACCTCACCTCACCACGTATTATCGTCCTCAGTTACGATATCTTGTTTGTTACTTATAAAACCTACCAAAAAATCTATACGCGATGGCAGACACAGCTGTAGCATCAGAGGCTGTAGCCCCGGCGACTCCAGCGAAGAAACCGAAGGCGACCGCCTCCGGCGCGAAGAAGCCGAAAGCGAAGCCTACTCACCCGAAGACATCTGAAATGGTGAACAGCGCAATCAAAGAGCTGAAGGAGCGCAGCGGTTCCTCCCTGCAGGCGATCAAGAAGTACATCGCCGCTCAGTACAAGGTTGACGCTGAAAAGTTGGCACCGTTCATAAGGAAGTATCTGAAGAGTGCCGTCGAGAGTGGCGCTCTGATCCAGACCAAGGGCAAGGGCGCTTCGGGCAGCTTCAAGTTGGAATCAAAATCTGCAGCATCCAAGAAGCCCGCCAGTGGTGCGGTGAGGAAGCCCGCGGCCACAGCTGCCGCCGCCAAGGCAAAGAAGAGCGCCGCCCCCGCCGCCGGCAGGGCGAAGAAGGCAGCAGCAGCAGCCGCCGCCTCCTCCCCCAGCAAGGCGAAGCCCGCGACAAAGGACAAGAAGGCGGCCGCAGCCAAGAAGAAGCCGGCACCGAAGAAGGCGCCCGCCGCCAAGAAGGCCGCCGCCGCTCCCAAGGCGAAGAAGAGCGCGAAGCCCCCGACCAAGAAGCCAAAGGCGCCGAAACCCAAGAAGGCAGCCGCTCCAAAGTCGAAGCCGGCAGCAAAGAAGGCCGCCGCGTCTAAGAAGTAAAAGCACCAACATCATAGACGCATCAGGCGTGACGACGTGATCGACCTGCCGTGTCGCGTGCCGTGCTCGCCTCACCAGTGCTAGTTGCACGCAAAGCGAAGCGAAGCAAAAGTGCTGTGCTGTTCTGTTCTGTGGTTTAGTTCTGTGGTGGTCCAGTGGTGGTTCTGTTCGTTGCTGTCTGGTATGGTTGAATGGATCTCGGTTCGGGTTAGTGATATTGATATTTTTCTATCAGTGCCTCTATTGCGTTCCTGCGTTCGTACGTATTTTTGAATACGACGACGCGACGATCGAACCGAACCATCCAGTAAACCAAGCCAAGAAGTGGAACAGTGTACACCATCAAGCTAACCGCACGCAACGCCCATACAGTTACAGTTACAGTGCAGTGCAGTGCAATGCAATGCTGAGCAACGCAACGAAACAAAGGAAGGCGCGCCGGACACCGCGCGGCTGCTGCTGCGGTTGCAGCGACCGTCGAATGTTTTCAAAAAGCCCTTTTCAGGGCTAACATATCATTCTGAATGTGTCCCAATATTGGGACACTAGTTTCATAACGAGCGAGAGTCAAAAGAGTCATAAACAACAAAGGCCAGCCAGGTGACTGAGTCCTGTTTCAGCTTGATCCTTTCCTTTCCTTTCTTCCTTCCTTGATTCAGGAAATAAAATAATTCGATGTAGGTAGGTGTATCTAATCCAGTTAGTTAAGTGTGTATTCTTCTAGTACACGACAATAAAATAATATTCATTAAAGCGCACTTCTTCT
Source organism: Udea ferrugalis (assembly GCA_950022985.1). Lineage (NCBI taxonomy): Eukaryota > Metazoa > Arthropoda > Insecta > Lepidoptera > Crambidae > Udea > Udea ferrugalis. The sequence goes on from OX465545.1 coordinate 4,149,589, forward strand.
CCTCTATTCGATATTCATTTGCATCCATAATGCACTAAATATTTTTCTTTCTTCCAATTTTTCACCAACATTATCGATCCGCCCGACTGCCCGACTCTTATTAATTTTAAAAAATATATATAATTAAATAGAGCGAGACAGACAGACGGCAGATGAGTGTGCGTGAGAGAGAGACATAACACCGTACAGGCAGGCCAGTCGCCCGTCCTTGTCGCTCTTTGAAGATTTTAAAAATTTTCAAGCGCTCGCCTGCGCCTGCCTGCCCGCTTGCGTCCCGGCATCGCATCGCATAGTCGTCCCCTCTCTCTCGCTCTTTCCAGTCCCCACTACGTGCGACGGTCGCCGTCGAATAAATATGTATAATACGCCAAAGGCATGAAAAAAGGATTGGCTACGTACTTCTCGGCACGGACTACTCTTGCATCCCAGCGAAGCGTCGACTCCCGCAGGAACTGTTACTCCTTCCCGGCCTCCCACCAGCGGGTCTCACCGGGGAGGGTAGTAGCGATTGCGGTCGAGTCCGCCTAGCTAATAGTCGCCGAAGTACGCTTCCCATTTCGCAGCTCTAACAAGCACTCCCGTGCTCACCAGGCGATGCCTCGCCGCCACACCCACGTTCGAAAGCCGGCCCGGCCGAGAATATTCGTCCGGAGGTCACTCTTGAACCCGGACGAAGCCCGCAGGCTTATGGCCCCACCTACTGACACCACCACCAACTTCTCCTGGGACAGCTCGGCCATCCTGAGCCAGCTCCCAGCGCCCGCCGCGCGCCCCGAGGCTGCGCCCTCCGCGTCCGCGCCCGCCGCGCCCCCCTCGCCCGCCGTGTCCGCCGCCCTGGCGTTGACCGCATTCGCGTCCGCCACCGCCGCCAAGGCTCGAGCCCTGACCGCCCAGGCCTCCACGTCCGCCGCGTCCGCCGCGCCCGTTGCGTCGGCGTCGACCGCCCCCACCGCCGCGCCGCGTCCTTCCGCAGCTGGAGCCTCCGTTGAGCTCGCTGCGTCGAAGCGCCCGCCGGCCGTCCCGTCCGCCCAACCCGGGCACTCGAGAGATCCCCGCCTGAGAGGCAAGGCTGGCCCCACCGGTGCACAGGCCGCGGAATCCGCGCCAGTGCGTAAGCCGGTGAGCAGGCTGCCCGTGCCCTCAGGAAGACCAGCGCCGCCGAAACAACAGGCATCTTCCGTCTCACTCGCACCCGCAGCATCATCCGAGCCACTGATGCAAGAGCGAGCGCGAGTGATATCGCCGTCCCGTTTCTCGCCGCCTACCAACTTGCCTCTGCCCTTCGCCGCAGTAGTTGCGAAGCGCCCGCAGAGCGCATCACCGACCGGTGGTCGGCAGCAAGCGTCGATGCCGAGGCTCGACCTGTCCCCTATGGACACGGCGCCTCCGCTGACGCCGCCGCCTCGATCGCCGGCACCGCCGCCGTCTCGACCACCGACTCCGCCACCCCCGACGCCTACATCCGCTGCGCCGCCGCCTCCCAAACCGGAGAAGAAGCAACCGCCGCTCATCGTGGAGGTCTTGCCCAACTGGGCGCGTCACTTCCGTGAGCTGCGGGTGCTTCTCGGAGAGCCACCGAACGCCAGACCGTATGGGAAGGGCATACGGTTTCTACCCAGATCGGATGATGAGTTCCGCATAATACAGCGGTATCTGACAGAACTGGAGCGGACTGAAAAGATCGCCTGGTTCTGCTACTCCCCCCGTGCAGAGCGGTCAGTTAAGGTAGCCATCCGAGGGCTACCTGTTAACACCCTGCCCGAGGAAATCGCGGAAGCCCTGGAGTCCCACGGATTCACAGCAGAGTACGTTCGCCAGATCAGGGCGAGGAGCGGCAGGCCCGGCTGCATCTTCTACGCCCAGATCGGAAGAACGTCAGAGGCCCCAATAGTGCAACTGTATGAAATCTCCGAGCTCCTGGGAATGCCGGGAGTCAGGATTGAGAATTGGCGAGGCAGGAAAGGCCCAGCGCAGTGCCACAGGTGCCAAACCTTCCGCCACTCATCCCACAACTGCCACAGGGTGCAAGCCTGTGTGCGTTGTGGTGAGGAGCACGCCGCCCGCGACTGCCCGCGCCCGCTTGAAGACCCGCCGACCTGCGCCAACTGCCATGGCTCGCACACGGCGAACAACGTGCAATGTCCGGTTTTCCGCAAGGAATTCCGGCACAAAGCTGCCGGGACCATGGCACGGACCGTTGCAGCGCCTCCACCACCACCGCGAGTCCACCATCCTGACGAGGCTAACGCCCCGAATTCGCTTATGGCAGCAGCCAATGAGAGACTCGGACCCTCAAAGGCTAGCCGACGCCGTAAGCGAAGACGGATGGCTAAAGCTGCGGCAGCTAAGTCAGCCGCCCCGACCGCCAAGACTACCACCACGGCCGCCACAACCACCGCGACAGCCAAGACCACCTCGACGGCCACGACCACCGTGACCTCCGACGCCACCACCGACTCCGCCCCGCAGATCACTCCTGTGGACACGCCATCTGCCGGCGCACCGGTACCAGCCGCAACCGAGGCCCCCGAAGGGGCTAAGGCGAGGTTGGATGATGCAGGCCGTCAGACAGAGCGCCAGGAGGTGATCGCGGAGTGCATTAAGGTGCTCCAAGGAGTACTGGAGGCCATCCAATCGGGACAGAACCCTGTCCCGGTTATTCTCCGGGGTCTAGCCGACCTTTACGGGTCTGGCTAGGCCTCCCACCAACGCCAGGCGACCATCAGCCTGGCCCACCTCTGCTCGGCCGCCAGCTAGAAGGCATCGCCTCGCTGGCGGTCAATCAACCACCGCTCAGCTGCACGGCTGGTAGGCACACAGCCTCGCCGTGCCGCACGACCGCACCGCTGGCTCGGGATTCGAAGGGCCGATCCCGCCAGCGGCACCCCACCGCCCCATCCGTCTTTCCGGATGGCGACTGAAACTACCCGTTAGTGACCGTAGTCACGGGCGGTTTCCCCGACTTAACCGTCGAGATGACAACCCGAGTTGGCATGAAAAATCTCTCACTCTGCTCGTCGACGCGCCGCGTGTGTGTCGGTCCATTTACACTTACGTGAAGTTAATTAATACCTCCATTCAAACATGTCTGGACGCGGTAAAGGTGGCAAGGTTAAGGGAAAGGCAAAGTCCCGTTCCAACCGTGCCGGACTTCAGTTCCCCGTCGGTCGTATTCACAGGCTGCTGCGTAAGGGTAATTACGCAGAGCGCGTCGGTGCCGGCGCTCCGGTCTACCTCGCCGCTGTGATGGAATATCTGGCGGCTGAGGTGTTGGAGTTGGCCGGCAACGCCGCCCGTGACAACAAGAAGACCAGGATCATCCCCAGGCATCTGCAGCTGGCGATACGCAACGACGAGGAGTTGAACAAGCTACTGTCCGGTGTTACCATCGCCCAGGGTGGTGTGCTGCCGAACATCCAGGCGGTGCTCCTGCCCAAGAAGACTGAGAAGAAGGCTTAATTTAATTTAATTCTTAAATTAACTGAGCCAACATCTCTCTTTTCCTCCGATATATCGTGGGACGCTTGATGCGCCGCGATATATCAACAAACAAAAAGGCCCTTTTCAGGGCCGCAAAATTATTCTGAATTATTTTTATAAATAATTTCATACCGATAAGAGTATTGAGTCAAACTACGTTTTAAAAAAAAAAAAAAAAATACCTACCTACCTACCTACCTACCTACCTACCTACCTACACGAGACGATGAGTACAATAATAAATACCACATGAGTATTTAATATAGTGATTCTTTATAATAATTATGATGATGATATATTGAATATCATATTTTTTTAATATTTTAAAACACCTAATCATTATTGATATTATTTTTTTTTATTATTATTTAATTTTTTAAATGGTGTGTACTCACTCACTCACAAGACATATTCTTTCTATCTCTTTCTTTCTTTCTTTCTTTATTTTAGACATTTTATCTTTTTTTTTTCTGAATAATTCTAGAGTCAAAATTTTAACACCATTCTACTATGGTGCAAACTATTAAACAAACTTACATACAAATTATTTATTTATTCATTACAATGTGGTGTGTATTGTATGTGTGTACTATAACTATACGCTATACCTAAAAAGATTTTAAATTTTCATAAATTATTTTGTTATTATTATTTTTTATCTCGCTCTCACTTAAGTAACTAATGACTTTGAGTGGTGCTTTAATTCGGTCGAGCGAGAGCGAGAGGGAAGGTGAGATATGCGCCTCTCGCTCTAACGCACCGAACTTGTATCTAGCCGTCTCTCTCCAACGCCGCGATCACGGCACAGCTTACACGATGGGGACGCGACGCGACGGTTAAAAACGTGCCTCGAGTGGCGTTCCGATTGGTGGATCGAGATCATTACACTCAACCCCGCTGTCGCTAGTTCTGCGTTGGCATTTTAATATCTACCCAGTGCATACCCGGTTCGCCGCATCACACTCTACCGTTCGCCCCGTCGACTGGTAGTGTCTGTCTCGCTCACATACTATACAAGTGCATTGTATTCAACATGCCGCCCAAGACCAGTGGAAAGGCCGCCAAGAAATCTGGCAAAGCCCAGAAGAACATCTCTAAGACCGACAAGAAGAAGAAGAAGCACAAGAGGAAGGAGAGCTACGCCATCTACATCTACAAGGTGCTCAAGCAGGTGCACCCCGACACCGGTATCTCCAGTAAGGCGATGTCGATCATGAACTCTTTCGTGAACGACATCTTCGAACGCATCGCCGCCGAAGCGTCCCGCCTCGCTCACTACAACAAGCGCTCCACCATCACCTCCAGGGAGGTGCAGACCTCAGTGAGGCTGCTGCTGCCTGGAGAGCTGGCTAAGCACGCCGTCAGCGAGGGCACCAAGGCCGTCACCAAGTACACCAGTTCCAAGTGAGAGACTTGGCACATCGACGATCGACGCGGAGGCAGCGGCGGACAGACAGATTTATCACACTGCTCCGCTCTGCGCATCCTCGTCAGTCAACATACTCCAAAAGGCCCTTTTCAGGGCCACAAAATGCTATTCATATTTTAATATGTTTCATACGACAGAATGAGTCAACAATTAGAATTACACCCAAACACAAAAAAAAAAAAAATATCACACACGCGTGCACAGATAAGGACGAGCCGACATCCAGTATAGCAGGAAAGATTTAAAAAAAATGTTTTTTTTTTTTTAATGTGGCCCCCCATTTTTTTTTTATTTCTTTTAATAGTAATAGCAGTAATGATGGTAGCGTAAATGGTAATAAAAATAATAATACATGAATTTTCAATATAATACTGCCAAGGTATAGGTATAGATAATCCAGTCATATTGAATTGTTTTTTTTTTTTTTTTCTTTTATAATAATAATTGTAAATACATACAGAAGTAATATTAAAAAAAATATATAAATCAAAAATAACCTCCATTCGCTGAGACAATGTCAGAGCGATTTTCTCAGAAGTGACTGCAACGCCAACGCCAACATCGCCTTCCCCGGCCCCGGCCTGCCTGCAGCGAGCGAGCCTCCTGAAAAGCGAATAATGATAAAAGTTAAAATATTGTTACCTTCATTTAATATTTTACAAAATGGTATAAATAATTATTGACGGTATTGACGTTGCCATTTGAGGTTGCTATTGCTAATGCTATAGCTGCTATATTATATAGATAGCTACATACGCTATAACATATTTTACATTACTTACTTTTGTGAAAAGTCTGAACTTTCTACCATAAATATATTCATCTACCTTTTAAGCTACATACGAAATCTAGGTACACAGGTATATCATTACCTATGTCGCTCGTTCCTTGAGCGACTTGCGCTCTGTGCGAGCGAGACGATAATAAAACTAAATTGTTCTATCTCTCTCCCACCTCCATGAACCCTATAAAAAGGCAACATCCTACGAGGCGCGGTTTTATATCGTCCAGACACTTCACGGCGTACGGTCGCATTGAATTGTAAAATTTCTCTCTAACTCTTAACTGAACTGACACGCGATGGCACGTACCAAGCAGACTGCTCGTAAGTCCACCGGTGGTAAGGCGCCGCGTAAGCAGCTGGCCACGAAGGCGGCTCGTAAGAGTGCACCGGCCACCGGCGGTGTCAAGAAACCCCATCGCTACAGGCCGGGAACCGTAGCTCTCCGTGAGATCCGTCGTTACCAGAAGAGCACTGAGCTCCTGATCCGCAAGCTGCCGTTCCAGCGTCTGGTGCGTGAGATCGCTCAGGACTTCAAGACCGATCTGCGTTTCCAGAGCAGTGCCGTCATGGCCCTCCAGGAGGCGAGCGAGGCTTACCTGGTCGGTCTCTTCGAGGACACGAACCTGTGCGCCATCCACGCCAAGCGCGTCACCATCATGCCGAAGGACATCCAGCTGGCGCGTAGGATCAGAGGAGAGCGCGCTTAGTTAGCTGATGTTGACGAGCGAGCGAACGTGTCGTGCGTGCTTGTTGTTGCACCTCGCACAAACAATCAAACAAAAGGCCCTTTTCAGGGCCGCAAATTATTCTATTTTGTCCTGTGCAAAATATTTCATGCGTACATGATTATTTGAGTCTACCTACTACCTACTATTATTTTTATTATAATAATTTACGATGGTTCTAAGTTACGAAAAATTAACTGTCACAATTATCCTCACAAGTACCTACATAGAGAATAGTAACAAAACAAGAAAAATTAACAATAATAATTTAGGCGGCTCTCAAAATTATAGCAGTTAGAGCTGCACACGACTTCAGATTCGTGCCGTCCCTCACACTCTCTATGGGACTGAAAGAGACAGCAATACATACATATATTTATATATTCACACGCATATATATTATATATATATATATATATATATATATTTATTTATAATATATAAATACACTTTCAAGAATATTATACATATTATATAATATTACAAATATTCAATATTCCATTGGATAGGTGTAGCGGACACGGTGATTTACATGATGTTATTTCAAATGAAGAAAAAAAAAAAAAAAAAAACATTGTGTATGCATGTAAACGTAGGTAGGTACTTAGCCATCGCCTCATTGTAACACATTCTCAGTTATAGAACTAAAGAGATTGAGTTGAGACGAGAGAGAGATAGATAGATATGCATGCGTCCCTTTCCAACAGATAGGTTCCACCCCGCCCTCGTCCCTCCCCCCGCTCGGAAGGCGCAAACGTATAAGTATGGCGTTTTGGCCCGTTTTTCATAGTAAGCTGCTCGACGCGACTCGCTGCGGTACGCGTACTTGTAAACTTTCAAGTTTTCTCTCACTCACTTAACACAAGTTCAAGATGACCGGTCGCGGTAAGGGAGGCAAGGGATTGGGAAAAGGTGGAGCCAAGCGTCACAGGAAGGTACTCCGTGACAACATCCAGGGTATCACGAAGCCCGCCATCCGCCGTCTCGCTCGCAGGGGTGGTGTGAAGCGTATCTCCGGTCTGATATACGAGGAGACGCGCGGTGTGCTGAAGGTGTTCCTAGAGAACGTGATCCGCGACGCTGTCACCTACACCGAGCACGCCAAGAGGAAGACCGTCACCGCCATGGACGTTGTCTACGCTCTGAAACGTCAGGGACGCACCCTGTACGGTTTCGGAGGTTAGGACTGGACGTGTCGCTCGCTCCGAACATATCCGATCCGACCCGATGATCATCTTCGTGTTATTTATTATTATGACAACGCTGATTTTCATTGGTTGGGATTGATAAATCACAAAAAAGGCCCTTTTCAGGGCCGCAAGAGTTTCGTTATTTTAATGACTGTTTCAAACGACAGATTATGAGTCTTTAAATTATTATTTTAAATCGTTGTATGATATAAGCATTTTTTTTTTTCATACAAATATATAAATAGCATGCGAATACAAATATTACATGGGAACATTTACCCGTCATAATTATTATAACACTAGCAACTTATTTGAACAAACATTTCGCAAGCTTTCCTCAAAAGTAAGTAATGTCAAATATCTTATAGCGCTATTTAGCTATTTTTATTATATAGCAATAGCAACGCTTAATAGCATATTCAATAACTCACTACTTGTACTATTTTGTGAGTAATTGAATCAATTTAACTTACCTACGTTCTATATAGATAGTTTTCTACCTATGCTATGATACGATAATATTCTTATGGTTTTTTTTGTTTTTTTTTTTACCAAATACTTAACAAGGTTTGAAAAAAAAAAATACAGATTAAATAAATATTATTATTGAAACTGAGAGTCGGTCAGCAAATATACTGAAATGAATATGAAAATGAGCGTGTCGTCGTCCTCTCAGTGTATCTTCTCTGTTAGAAAAGTTTTTTCAAATATATTTTTTAACTAACGTCAATTAACGGTTATATTTTAACGAAGTTGTTATTATTGTTATTTTTGTGAGATGAATTTAAAAAAATGAGCTGGATTAGCTAGCCAATTCCCGTCTGGGCTTTTTGAAATAAGCCTCGTGAGGTCGGAAGGACGTTTGCGCGCTGTGCATGATTATCGCACGTCAACTCTGAATGAGGTTTAGTTATTTTGTATCAGTGTCTTATGAGTGGTGAACTGTCGAATAGTGCACTTTATAGATTGGTGTTTGATATTAATTTAAATTGAATTGTTTTTGAAACATTTTACGTTCTCAACTGTTAGGGTTTCTTCGCGTGTTTCGTTCGGCGCGTTCATGTTTTACGACCGTCCAGTTAACTTGGATAAATTTGGCCGCAAGATAATCCAATATTATGTCTGAACTGTTGCGTATGAGGCTTCGTATATTCGTAGTTAATTTCTCGTCCGAAAGAGACTAATAATAACATGAATAAAATAGAAAAATAACTTTTAAACATGACCCGAGGTGAGTCTAGTAGTCAATGTTGAAAATAAACAGTTCCAGTGAGGATAGGGTGAGGACAATGACGCAGATGATTCAACCAGATCCTGGGTTCACTAAAAGAGATTAACGATGTGGAATTTAACAAGTTATTTGATGATACAATTTGGTAAAAAGGCTATTTTTTCAGATGCATGCTAGTGAAAAGTTCGAAGCGTTCGTACGAGAAAACGTCTAGCGACATCGAGGCTCTCTATAAGGTATAGCTGAGTCTGCTTCGAAAACAGTAGTAACAGGCCCACCTCACCTCACCACGTATTATCGTCCTCAGTTACGATATCTTGTTTGTTACTTATAAAACCTACCAAAAAATCTATACGCGATGGCAGACACAGCTGTAGCATCAGAGGCTGTAGCCCCGGCGACTCCAGCGAAGAAACCGAAGGCGACCGCCTCCGGCGCGAAGAAGCCGAAAGCGAAGCCTACTCACCCGAAGACATCTGAAATGGTGAACAGCGCAATCAAAGAGCTGAAGGAGCGCAGCGGTTCCTCCCTGCAGGCGATCAAGAAGTACATCGCCGCTCAGTACAAGGTTGACGCTGAAAAGTTGGCACCGTTCATAAGGAAGTATCTGAAGAGTGCCGTCGAGAGTGGCGCTCTGATCCAGACCAAGGGCAAGGGCGCTTCGGGCAGCTTCAAGTTGGAATCAAAATCTGCAGCATCCAAGAAGCCCGCCAGTGGTGCGGTGAGGAAGCCCGCGGCCACAGCTGCCGCCGCCAAGGCAAAGAAGAGCGCCGCCCCCGCCGCCGGCAGGGCGAAGAAGGCAGCAGCAGCAGCCGCCGCCTCCTCCCCCAGCAAGGCGAAGCCCGCGACAAAGGACAAGAAGGCGGCCGCAGCCAAGAAGAAGCCGGCACCGAAGAAGGCGCCCGCCGCCAAGAAGGCCGCCGCCGCTCCCAAGGCGAAGAAGAGCGCGAAGCCCCCGACCAAGAAGCCAAAGGCGCCGAAACCCAAGAAGGCAGCCGCTCCAAAGTCGAAGCCGGCAGCAAAGAAGGCCGCCGCGTCTAAGAAGTAAAAGCACCAACATCATAGACGCATCAGGCGTGACGACGTGATCGACCTGCCGTGTCGCGTGCCGTGCTCGCCTCACCAGTGCTAGTTGCACGCAAAGCGAAGCGAAGCAAAAGTGCTGTGCTGTTCTGTTCTGTGGTTTAGTTCTGTGGTGGTCCAGTGGTGGTTCTGTTCGTTGCTGTCTGGTATGGTTGAATGGATCTCGGTTCGGGTTAGTGATATTGATATTTTTCTATCAGTGCCTCTATTGCGTTCCTGCGTTCGTACGTATTTTTGAATACGACGACGCGACGATCGAACCGAACCATCCAGTAAACCAAGCCAAGAAGTGGAACAGTGTACACCATCAAGCTAACCGCACGCAACGCCCATACAGTTACAGTTACAGTGCAGTGCAGTGCAATGCAATGCTGAGCAACGCAACGAAACAAAGGAAGGCGCGCCGGACACCGCGCGGCTGCTGCTGCGGTTGCAGCGACCGTCGAATGTTTTCAAAAAGCCCTTTTCAGGGCTAACATATCATTCTGAATGTGTCCCAATATTGGGACACTAGTTTCATAACGAGCGAGAGTCAAAAGAGTCATAAACAACAAAGGCCAGCCAGGTGACTGAGTCCTGTTTCAGCTTGATCCTTTCCTTTCCTTTCTTCCTTCCTTGATTCAGGAAATAAAATAATTCGATGTAGGTAGGTGTATCTAATCCAGTTAGTTAAGTGTGTATTCTTCTAGTACACGACAATAAAATAATATTCATTAAAGCGCACTTCTTCTCCTCTATTCGATATTCATTTGCATCCATAATGCACTAAATATTTTTCTTTCTTCCAATTTTTCACCAACATTATCGATCCGCCCGACTGCCCGACTCTTATTAATTTTAAAAAATATATATAATTAAATAGAGCGAGACAGACAGACGGCAGATGAGTGTGCGTGAGAGAGAGACATAACACCGTACAGGCAGGCCAGTCGCCCGTCCTTGTCGCTCTTTGAAGATTTTAAAAATTTTCAAGCGCTCGCCTGCGCCTGCCTGCCCGCTTGCGTCCCGGCATCGCATCGCATAGTCGTCCCCTCTCTCTCGCTCTTTCCAGTCCCCACTACGTGCGACGGTCGCCGTCGAATAAATATGTATAATACGCCAAAGGCATGAAAAAAGGATTGGCTACGTACTTCTCGGCACGGACTACTCTTGCATCCCAGCGAAGCGTCGACTCCCGCAGGAACTGTTACTCCTTCCCGGCCTCCCACCAGCGGGTCTCACCGGGGAGGGTAGTAGCGATTGCGGTCGAGTCCGCCTAGCTAATAGTCGCCGAAGTACGCTTCCCATTTCGCAGCTCTAACAAGCACTCCCGTGCTCACCAGGCGATGCCTCGCCGCCACACCCACGTTCGAAAGCCGGCCCGGCCGAGAATATTCGTCCGGAGGTCACTCTTGAACCCGGACGAAGCCCGCAGGCTTATGGCCCCACCTACTGACACCACCACCAACTTCTCCTGGGACAGCTCGGCCATCCTGAGCCAGCTCCCAGCGCCCGCCGCGCGCCCCGAGGCTGCGCCCTCCGCGTCCGCGCCCGCCGCGCCCCCCTCGCCCGCCGTGTCCGCCGCCCTGGCGTTGACCGCATTCGCGTCCGCCACCGCCGCCAAGGCTCGAGCCCTGACCGCCCAGGCCTCCACGTCCGCCGCGTCCGCCGCGCCCGTTGCGTCGGCGTCGACCGCCCCCACCGCCGCGCCGCGTCCTTCCGCAGCTGGAGCCTCCGTTGAGCTCGCTGCGTCGAAGCGCCCGCCGGCCGTCCCGTCCGCCCAACCCGGGCACTCGAGAGATCCCCGCCTGAGAGGCAAGGCTGGCCCCACCGGTGCACAGGCCGCGGAATCCGCGCCAGTGCGTAAGCCGGTGAGCAGGCTGCCCGTGCCCTCAGGAAGACCAGCGCCGCCGAAACAACAGGCATCTTCCGTCTCACTCGCACCCGCAGCATCATCCGAGCCACTGATGCAAGAGCGAGCGCGAGTGATATCGCCGTCCCGTTTCTCGCCGCCTACCAACTTGCCTCTGCCCTTCGCCGCAGTAGTTGCGAAGCGCCCGCAGAGCGCATCACCGACCGGTGGTCGGCAGCAAGCGTCGATGCCGAGGCTCGACCTGTCCCCTATGGACACGGCGCCTCCGCTGACGCCGCCGCCTCGATCGCCGGCACCGCCGCCGTCTCGACCACCGACTCCGCCACCCCCGACGCCTACATCCGCTGCGCCGCCGCCTCCCAAACCGGAGAAGAAGCAACCGCCGCTCATCGTGGAGGTCTTGCCCAACTGGGCGCGTCACTTCCGTGAGCTGCGGGTGCTTCTCGGAGAGCCACCGAACGCCAGACCGTATGGGAAGGGCATACGGTTTCTACCCAGATCGGATGATGAGTTCCGCATAATACAGCGGTATCTGACAGAACTGGAGCGGACTGAAAAGATCGCCTGGTTCTGCTACTCCCCCCGTGCAGAGCGGTCAGTTAAGGTAGCCATCCGAGGGCTACCTGTTAACACCCTGCCCGAGGAAATCGCGGAAGCCCTGGAGTCCCACGGATTCACAGCAGAGTACGTTCGCCAGATCAGGGCGAGGAGCGGCAGGCCCGGCTGCATCTTCTACGCCCAGATCGGAAGAACGTCAGAGGCCCCAATAGTGCAACTGTATGAAATCTCCGAGCTCCTGGGAATGCCGGGAGTCAGGATTGAGAATTGGCGAGGCAGGAAAGGCCCAGCGCAGTGCCACAGGTGCCAAACCTTCCGCCACTCATCCCACAACTGCCACAGGGTGCAAGCCTGTGTGCGTTGTGGTGAGGAGCACGCCGCCCGCGACTGCCCGCGCCCGCTTGAAGACCCGCCGACCTGCGCCAACTGCCATGGCTCGCACACGGCGAACAACGTGCAATGTCCGGTTTTCCGCAAGGAATTCCGGCACAAAGCTGCCGGGACCATGGCACGGACCGTTGCAGCGCCTCCACCACCACCGCGAGTCCACCATCCTGACGAGGCTAACGCCCCGAATTCGCTTATGGCAGCAGCCAATGAGAGACTCGGACCCTCAAAGGCTAGCCGACGCCGTAAGCGAAGACGGATGGCTAAAGCTGCGGCAGCTAAGTCAGCCGCCCCGACCGCCAAGACTACCACCACGGCCGCCACAACCACCGCGACAGCCAAGACCACCTCGACGGCCACGACCACCGTGACCTCCGACGCCACCACCGACTCCGCCCCGCAGATCACTCCTGTGGACACGCCATCTGCCGGCGCACCGGTACCAGCCGCAACCGAGGCCCCCGAAGGGGCTAAGGCGAGGTTGGATGATGCAGGCCGTCAGACAGAGCGCCAGGAGGTGATCGCGGAGTGCATTAAGGTGCTCCAAGGAGTACTGGAGGCCATCCAATCGGGACAGAACCCTGTCCCGGTTATTCTCCGGGGTCTAGCCGACCTTTACGGGTCTGGCTAGGCCTCCCACCAACGCCAGGCGACCATCAGCCTGGCCCACCTCTGCTCGGCCGCCAGCTAGAAGGCATCGCCTCGCTGGCGGTCAATCAACCACCGCTCAGCTGCACGGCTGGTAGGCACACAGCCTCGCCGTGCCGCACGACCGCACCGCTGGCTCGGGATTCGAAGGGCCGATCCCGCCAGCGGCACCCCACCGCCCCATCCGTCTTTCCGGATGGCGACTGAAACTACCCGTTAGTGACCGTAGTCACGGGCGGTTTCCCCGACTTAACCGTCGAGATGACAACCCGAGTTGGCATGAAAAATCTCTCACTCTGCTCGTCGACGCGCCGCGTGTGTGTCGGTCCATTTACACTTACGTGAAGTTAATTAATACCTCCATTCAAACATGTCTGGACGCGGTAAAGGTGGCAAGGTTAAGGGAAAGGCAAAGTCCCGTTCCAACCGTGCCGGACTTCAGTTCCCCGTCGGTCGTATTCACAGGCTGCTGCGTAAGGGTAATTACGCAGAGCGCGTCGGTGCCGGCGCTCCGGTCTACCTCGCCGCTGTGATGGAATATCTGGCGGCTGAGGTGTTGGAGTTGGCCGGCAACGCCGCCCGTGACAACAAGAAGACCAGGATCATCCCCAGGCATCTGCAGCTGGCGATACGCAACGACGAGGAGTTGAACAAGCTACTGTCCGGTGTTACCATCGCCCAGGGTGGTGTGCTGCCGAACATCCAGGCGGTGCTCCTGCCCAAGAAGACTGAGAAGAAGGCTTAATTTAATTTAATTCTTAAATTAACTGAGCCAACATCTCTCTTTTCCTCCGATATATCGTGGGACGCTTGATGCGCCGCGATATATCAACAAACAAAAAGGCCCTTTTCAGGGCCGCAAAATTATTCTGAATTATTTTTATAAATAATTTCATACCGATAAGAGTATTGAGTCAAACTACGTTTTAAAAAAAAAAAAAAAAATACCTACCTACCTACCTACCTACCTACCTACCTACCTACCTACACGAGACGATGAGTACAATAATAAATACCACATGAGTATTTAATATAGTGATTCTTTATAATAATTATGATGATGATATATTGAATATCATATTTTTTTAATATTTTAAAACACCTAATCATTATTGATATTATTTTTTTTTATTATTATTTAATTTTTTAAATGGTGTGTACTCACTCACTCACAAGACATATTCTTTCTATCTCTTTCTTTCTTTCTTTCTTTATTTTAGACATTTTATCTTTTTTTTTTCTGAATAATTCTAGAGTCAAAATTTTAACACCATTCTACTATGGTGCAAACTATTAAACAAACTTACATACAAATTATTTATTTATTCATTACAATGTGGTGTGTATTGTATGTGTGTACTATAACTATACGCTATACCTAAAAAGATTTTAAATTTTCATAAATTATTTTGTTATTATTATTTTTTATCTCGCTCTCACTTAAGTAACTAATGACTTTGAGTGGTGCTTTAATTCGGTCGAGCGAGAGCGAGAGGGAAGGTGAGATATGCGCCTCTCGCTCTAACGCACCGAACTTGTATCTAGCCGTCTCTCTCCAACGCCGCGATCACGGCACAGCTTACACGATGGGGACGCGACGCGACGGTTAAAAACGTGCCTCGAGTGGCGTTCCGATTGGTGGATCGAGATCATTACACTCAACCCCGCTGTCGCTAGTTCTGCGTTGGCATTTTAATATCTACCCAGTGCATACCCGGTTCGCCGCATCACACTCTACCGTTCGCCCCGTCGACTGGTAGTGTCTGTCTCGCTCACATACTATACAAGTGCATTGTATTCAACATGCCGCCCAAGACCAGTGGAAAGGCCGCCAAGAAATCTGGCAAAGCCCAGAAGAACATCTCTAAGACCGACAAGAAGAAGAAGAAGCACAAGAGGAAGGAGAGCTACGCCATCTACATCTACAAGGTGCTCAAGCAGGTGCACCCCGACACCGGTATCTCCAGTAAGGCGATGTCGATCATGAACTCTTTCGTGAACGACATCTTCGAACGCATCGCCGCCGAAGCGTCCCGCCTCGCTCACTACAACAAGCGCTCCACCATCACCTCCAGGGAGGTGCAGACCTCAGTGAGGCTGCTGCTGCCTGGAGAGCTGGCTAAGCACGCCGTCAGCGAGGGCACCAAGGCCGTCACCAAGTACACCAGTTCCAAGTGAGAGACTTGGCACATCGACGATCGACGCGGAGGCAGCGGCGGACAGACAGATTTATCACACTGCTCCGCTCTGCGCATCCTCGTCAGTCAACATACTCCAAAAGGCCCTTTTCAGGGCCACAAAATGCTATTCATATTTTAATATGTTTCATACGACAGAATGAGTCAACAATTAGAATTACACCCAAACACAAAAAAAAAAAAAATATCACACACGCGTGCACAGATAAGGACGAGCCGACATCCAGTATAGCAGGAAAGATTTAAAAAAAATGTTTTTTTTTTTTTAATGTGGCCCCCCATTTTTTTTTTATTTCTTTTAATAGTAATAGCAGTAATGATGGTAGCGTAAATGGTAATAAAAATAATAATACATGAATTTTCAATATAATACTGCCAAGGTATAGGTATAGATAATCCAGTCATATTGAATTGTTTTTTTTTTTTTTTTCTTTTATAATAATAATTGTAAATACATACAGAAGTAATATTAAAAAAAATATATAAATCAAAAATAACCTCCATTCGCTGAGACAATGTCAGAGCGATTTTCTCAGAAGTGACTGCAACGCCAACGCCAACATCGCCTTCCCCGGCCCCGGCCTGCCTGCAGCGAGCGAGCCTCCTGAAAAGCGAATAATGATAAAAGTTAAAATATTGTTACCTTCATTTAATATTTTACAAAATGGTATAAATAATTATTGACGGTATTGACGTTGCCATTTGAGGTTGCTATTGCTAATGCTATAGCTGCTATATTATATAGATAGCTACATACGCTATAACATATTTTACATTACTTACTTTTGTGAAAAGTCTGAACTTTCTACCATAAATATATTCATCTACCTTTTAAGCTACATACGAAATCTAGGTACACAGGTATATCATTACCTATGTCGCTCGTTCCTTGAGCGACTTGCGCTCTGTGCGAGCGAGACGATAATAAAACTAAATTGTTCTATCTCTCTCCCACCTCCATGAACCCTATAAAAAGGCAACATCCTACGAGGCGCGGTTTTATATCGTCCAGACACTTCACGGCGTACGGTCGCATTGAATTGTAAAATTTCTCTCTAACTCTTAACTGAACTGACACGCGATGGCACGTACCAAGCAGACTGCTCGTAAGTCCACCGGTGGTAAGGCGCCGCGTAAGCAGCTGGCCACGAAGGCGGCTCGTAAGAGTGCACCGGCCACCGGCGGTGTCAAGAAACCCCATCGCTACAGGCCGGGAACCGTAGCTCTCCGTGAGATCCGTCGTTACCAGAAGAGCACTGAGCTCCTGATCCGCAAGCTGCCGTTCCAGCGTCTGGTGCGTGAGATCGCTCAGGACTTCAAGACCGATCTGCGTTTCCAGAGCAGTGCCGTCATGGCCCTCCAGGAGGCGAGCGAGGCTTACCTGGTCGGTCTCTTCGAGGACACGAACCTGTGCGCCATCCACGCCAAGCGCGTCACCATCATGCCGAAGGACATCCAGCTGGCGCGTAGGATCAGAGGAGAGCGCGCTTAGTTAGCTGATGTTGACGAGCGAGCGAACGTGTCGTGCGTGCTTGTTGTTGCACCTCGCACAAACAATCAAACAAAAGGCCCTTTTCAGGGCCGCAAATTATTCTATTTTGTCCTGTGCAAAATATTTCATGCGTACATGATTATTTGAGTCTACCTACTACCTACTATTATTTTTATTATAATAATTTACGATGGTTCTAAGTTACGAAAAATTAACTGTCACAATTATCCTCACAAGTACCTACATAGAGAATAGTAACAAAACAAGAAAAATTAACAATAATAATTTAGGCGGCTCTCAAAATTATAGCAGTTAGAGCTGCACACGACTTCAGATTCGTGCCGTCCCTCACACTCTCTATGGGACTGAAAGAGACAGCAATACATACATATATTTATATATTCACACGCATATATATTATATATATATATATATATATATATATTTATTTATAATATATAAATACACTTTCAAGAATATTATACATATTATATAATATTACAAATATTCAATATTCCATTGGATAGGTGTAGCGGACACGGTGATTTACATGATGTTATTTCAAATGAAGAAAAAAAAAAAAAAAAAAACATTGTGTATGCATGTAAACGTAGGTAGGTACTTAGCCATCGCCTCATTGTAACACATTCTCAGTTATAGAACTAAAGAGATTGAGTTGAGACGAGAGAGAGATAGATAGATATGCATGCGTCCCTTTCCAACAGATAGGTTCCACCCCGCCCTCGTCCCTCCCCCCGCTCGGAAGGCGCAAACGTATAAGTATGGCGTTTTGGCCCGTTTTTCATAGTAAGCTGCTCGACGCGACTCGCTGCGGTACGCGTACTTGTAAACTTTCAAGTTTTCTCTCACTCACTTAACACAAGTTCAAGATGACCGGTCGCGGTAAGGGAGGCAAGGGATTGGGAAAAGGTGGAGCCAAGCGTCACAGGAAGGTACTCCGTGACAACATCCAGGGTATCACGAAGCCCGCCATCCGCCGTCTCGCTCGCAGGGGTGGTGTGAAGCGTATCTCCGGTCTGATATACGAGGAGACGCGCGGTGTGCTGAAGGTGTTCCTAGAGAACGTGATCCGCGACGCTGTCACCTACACCGAGCACGCCAAGAGGAAGACCGTCACCGCCATGGACGTTGTCTACGCTCTGAAACGTCAGGGACGCACCCTGTACGGTTTCGGAGGTTAGGACTGGACGTGTCGCTCGCTCCGAACATATCCGATCCGACCCGATGATCATCTTCGTGTTATTTATTATTATGACAACGCTGATTTT
This sequence comes from Udea ferrugalis, assembly GCA_950022985.1. Classification (NCBI taxonomy): domain Eukaryota; kingdom Metazoa; phylum Arthropoda; class Insecta; order Lepidoptera; family Crambidae; genus Udea; species Udea ferrugalis. The sequence goes on from OX465545.1 coordinate 4,167,935, forward strand.
CATTGGTTGGGATTGATAAATCACAAAAAAGGCCCTTTTCAGGGCCGCAAGAGTTTCGTTATTTTAATGACTGTTTCAAACGACAGATTATGAGTCTTTAAATTATTATTTTAAATCGTTGTATGATATAAGCATTTTTTTTTTTCATACAAATATATAAATAGCATGCGAATACAAATATTACATGGGAACATTTACCCGTCATAATTATTATAACACTAGCAACTTATTTGAACAAACATTTCGCAAGCTTTCCTCAAAAGTAAGTAATGTCAAATATCTTATAGCGCTATTTAGCTATTTTTATTATATAGCAATAGCAACGCTTAATAGCATATTCAATAACTCACTACTTGTACTATTTTGTGAGTAATTGAATCAATTTAACTTACCTACGTTCTATATAGATAGTTTTCTACCTATGCTATGATACGATAATATTCTTATGGTTTTTTTTGTTTTTTTTTTTACCAAATACTTAACAAGGTTTGAAAAAAAAAAATACAGATTAAATAAATATTATTATTGAAACTGAGAGTCGGTCAGCAAATATACTGAAATGAATATGAAAATGAGCGTGTCGTCGTCCTCTCAGTGTATCTTCTCTGTTAGAAAAGTTTTTTCAAATATATTTTTTAACTAACGTCAATTAACGGTTATATTTTAACGAAGTTGTTATTATTGTTATTTTTGTGAGATGAATTTAAAAAAATGAGCTGGATTAGCTAGCCAATTCCCGTCTGGGCTTTTTGAAATAAGCCTCGTGAGGTCGGAAGGACGTTTGCGCGCTGTGCATGATTATCGCACGTCAACTCTGAATGAGGTTTAGTTATTTTGTATCAGTGTCTTATGAGTGGTGAACTGTCGAATAGTGCACTTTATAGATTGGTGTTTGATATTAATTTAAATTGAATTGTTTTTGAAACATTTTACGTTCTCAACTGTTAGGGTTTCTTCGCGTGTTTCGTTCGGCGCGTTCATGTTTTACGACCGTCCAGTTAACTTGGATAAATTTGGCCGCAAGATAATCCAATATTATGTCTGAACTGTTGCGTATGAGGCTTCGTATATTCGTAGTTAATTTCTCGTCCGAAAGAGACTAATAATAACATGAATAAAATAGAAAAATAACTTTTAAACATGACCCGAGGTGAGTCTAGTAGTCAATGTTGAAAATAAACAGTTCCAGTGAGGATAGGGTGAGGACAATGACGCAGATGATTCAACCAGATCCTGGGTTCACTAAAAGAGATTAACGATGTGGAATTTAACAAGTTATTTGATGATACAATTTGGTAAAAAGGCTATTTTTTCAGATGCATGCTAGTGAAAAGTTCGAAGCGTTCGTACGAGAAAACGTCTAGCGACATCGAGGCTCTCTATAAGGTATAGCTGAGTCTGCTTCGAAAACAGTAGTAACAGGCCCACCTCACCTCACCACGTATTATCGTCCTCAGTTACGATATCTTGTTTGTTACTTATAAAACCTACCAAAAAATCTATACGCGATGGCAGACACAGCTGTAGCATCAGAGGCTGTAGCCCCGGCGACTCCAGCGAAGAAACCGAAGGCGACCGCCTCCGGCGCGAAGAAGCCGAAAGCGAAGCCTACTCACCCGAAGACATCTGAAATGGTGAACAGCGCAATCAAAGAGCTGAAGGAGCGCAGCGGTTCCTCCCTGCAGGCGATCAAGAAGTACATCGCCGCTCAGTACAAGGTTGACGCTGAAAAGTTGGCACCGTTCATAAGGAAGTATCTGAAGAGTGCCGTCGAGAGTGGCGCTCTGATCCAGACCAAGGGCAAGGGCGCTTCGGGCAGCTTCAAGTTGGAATCAAAATCTGCAGCATCCAAGAAGCCCGCCAGTGGTGCGGTGAGGAAGCCCGCGGCCACAGCTGCCGCCGCCAAGGCAAAGAAGAGCGCCGCCCCCGCCGCCGGCAGGGCGAAGAAGGCAGCAGCAGCAGCCGCCGCCTCCTCCCCCAGCAAGGCGAAGCCCGCGACAAAGGACAAGAAGGCGGCCGCAGCCAAGAAGAAGCCGGCACCGAAGAAGGCGCCCGCCGCCAAGAAGGCCGCCGCCGCTCCCAAGGCGAAGAAGAGCGCGAAGCCCCCGACCAAGAAGCCAAAGGCGCCGAAACCCAAGAAGGCAGCCGCTCCAAAGTCGAAGCCGGCAGCAAAGAAGGCCGCCGCGTCTAAGAAGTAAAAGCACCAACATCATAGACGCATCAGGCGTGACGACGTGATCGACCTGCCGTGTCGCGTGCCGTGCTCGCCTCACCAGTGCTAGTTGCACGCAAAGCGAAGCGAAGCAAAAGTGCTGTGCTGTTCTGTTCTGTGGTTTAGTTCTGTGGTGGTCCAGTGGTGGTTCTGTTCGTTGCTGTCTGGTATGGTTGAATGGATCTCGGTTCGGGTTAGTGATATTGATATTTTTCTATCAGTGCCTCTATTGCGTTCCTGCGTTCGTACGTATTTTTGAATACGACGACGCGACGATCGAACCGAACCATCCAGTAAACCAAGCCAAGAAGTGGAACAGTGTACACCATCAAGCTAACCGCACGCAACGCCCATACAGTTACAGTTACAGTGCAGTGCAGTGCAATGCAATGCTGAGCAACGCAACGAAACAAAGGAAGGCGCGCCGGACACCGCGCGGCTGCTGCTGCGGTTGCAGCGACCGTCGAATGTTTTCAAAAAGCCCTTTTCAGGGCTAACATATCATTCTGAATGTGTCCCAATATTGGGACACTAGTTTCATAACGAGCGAGAGTCAAAAGAGTCATAAACAACAAAGGCCAGCCAGGTGACTGAGTCCTGTTTCAGCTTGATCCTTTCCTTTCCTTTCTTCCTTCCTTGATTCAGGAAATAAAATAATTCGATGTAGGTAGGTGTATCTAATCCAGTTAGTTAAGTGTGTATTCTTCTAGTACACGACAATAAAATAATATTCATTAAAGCGCACTTCTTCTCCTCTATTCGATATTCATTTGCATCCATAATGCACTAAATATTTTTCTTTCTTCCAATTTTTCACCAACATTATCGATCCGCCCGACTGCCCGACTCCCGACTCCGACTCCGAGATTAATATACGTAATTTTAGGTGCGCCACTTTTATAGGCAGGACGAAGACTCACAAAGTTATCGTTCTTCATCCAAGATTAGCCAATCACAGCACGGTAAACTCGTGCGACAAAGAGAGCGTGGCAAGAGCGAGATGAAAAGATCTCATTATATACAACGTACATAGTCTCTAAAATCTGTGTAAGCTATGGGTATGTAACAGTTAAATAGTTTTGTTATTGTTGATTTAGTGTTGATAGTTTTATTTTTATTGATTTAGTTTATCATCTCGTCAAACTTTAGTTAGTTGGGTAATTAGTAGTTCACGTCTTGCAGCTTGTCTGTTTAAGGTATTTTTAAAGAGTTTATTGGAGTCTTCAGAATTTCCTCTAAGGTCGTCATTTAAGATTTCCATAGTAGTGCCTAAGACTATTTAAATAAGTTAAAAATACAAAGAATCATTTAAAAAAATATAATCTGGAAAAGATGGAATCAGGTGTGCGAGCAAGACAGATAGATAGATATTTTTTTGCGCGCACAAAAAGTACGCATTGGGGGAAAACCGAACGCACCAACTAACGCAACGATACCTACACAATGCATTCTCAGTTCGGCCTCTAGTTCGTCCGTGAGCTCGTGGTTCATGGGCACCCTATCCTATACCCTAGACTGCACCCTAGACCTACGAAGGAAAGACCGTTTGCAAACCCAAGGGCACATGTGCTGTCACCAAGTATCCACACCACTACCCGCTGCCAAGAACCTGATAGGCCTGCGTTCAGGCTGATGTCAAATCGATTCCGCTTGGAAGTGAACCACGCTCCGTGGGGTCAAACTTTAAAAACTACACTTACCTTACCACTTGAACCCCGGGCAAACTGCTGGTCGTTGGCTAGCACCCCGACTCCTGCCACCTGCCTTGATCGCCCTGAGGGCGGTACTTTGTGCGGCAGGGGGATCTGTGAACAACCCAAGACCGTAAATTAGTCAATTAACTTGTTAGAATATCTTAAAGGGAAGAAGGTCTCTGTTTAAATTGTAAATAATAGTTTAACAATCATATTTTAATTTGGCAAAGTTCCTGATAGATGTCGTATCAATTTCATTGACACAAGCAAACTTCAAGTTTCAGATAGCATAGGAAGCATGTGATAGGCTCTAGTTCCATCTATTTACGCAGAGATGTCCCTATCCTCCTTTAAATCGCGGTAGCATTGTGTTACAAAATTTTGTATATACTTCTTCAGGACTTTAATAAATTTGTCTTCGCCTTGGAATCGGTGTTTTTATTCAGTCTCCCACCACCAGTTGATCTCGCAACGCAATGTTAGATAGGATTAGGATAGATGTACCTACATATAGATAGAAGATACTAAGAATAAAATATGTTCTCTATTCCTTAGTTGTATAACGAAGTTCATAGATGGCAGTGCATGCTGAAAACAGCGAAGAGGTTTTATTTTCAATAACGAAACATAACTGTCAAATAAATTGTATTTCTTTCTTTCCTTCTGGTATTTTTTTTTTCACGGGGTGGTCTGTCTGAGAGAGTAAAGAAGTAGAAGTATGAGCCCGATCTCAACGTTTTCAAGCATTGCGTTCAAGTAGCACCGACGTCGCGTTAGCTTCGCGCGTTCATTGAACGCCGCGTTAACTTTTTATAGGTTATAACAGAAGCGTTTTACCCGTTCCATTAAAACCCGTTTTATAAAAACATTTAAGCATACAGACGCTTAGAATAAGAAAATCAAATAAGTGCCATCTATGTGAATACTGCTAAATTTATTCAACAAAACAGTTTCCGCTACAGCGGCGACATCACAGAGTTGACCGAGGGTGTTTTCTTTCATACTCAAAAGATGTCACTATTAAAAATTTTATAATTTTAGTCAGTTTTTTTATTATACTTATTTCTTTGGGTTGGTAGCCACCAACTACTCTTTATCATAGAATATAAAAGATGACTTATTTTCGGGTCCATAAAGTTACTTTCGCTCAGCTCAGAAAAGAAAAACGCTAAATCTTTATACCATTGAATGGCGCACCTGAAATTCACCTTCCCTACCTAAACCAGCAGAAACTGACATATGAAAAGAGCTTTAAAAAAAGCACAGAAGCAGTTGAAATAGTTGCTCAGAGAAAATGAAAATAGGACGCTTCAGAACAAGGTAAAAACCCTATCAACTTATAAGACGGACGATTACTGACAAAATCCCTTGAAAGGCCAAAAGAACACGTGCCTACACTGAAAGAGCCGAGTGGTTATTGGTCAAGAAAACCCGCAGAGAAATCAGAGTTGTTTGCGTAATTCCTGAAGGAAGTATTTAGACCTAATGAACCAGACAACATGTTCCCAGGGAAGGGAATTGACGACATCTTGAATAGCGACCAGCAGATGTCTCTAACACTCCAACTATTGACGCTTTCAGAAGTTCGTCAAAAAGAAGAAGAAAAAGAAGAAGTAAAGAAGAAAAAGGCTCCCGGATTTGATTTAATACCATCAGAAGTCCTAGATCATTTGCCGAAGAAAGGAACCGTCCTCCTAACCATCCTTTTCAAAGGGGTCCTAAGACTGTAGTATTTTCCCCTTATATGGAAAGTCTCGATCATTAATATGATTGCCAAGCCAGGTGATGAGGCTGGAGTGCCTCAGGGCTCCGTTCTGGGTCCTGTTCTTTACACCGTCTATACTGCAACCTACCAACCTCAGAGAGAGTGGTAACAGCAACATATGCGGACGTCACTGCAATTTTATCTTGCGACAAATGTCAAACTTTTTTTTTTTTTTTTTGAGTAGGGGAAATGCACTTACGCATACCCGCCAACCGGGGGGTAGGACTGGTTATGTCGGACTCTCCACGGGGAGCATGCTCTACCCAGTGGCTCTACCGACTAAAAACCCTACTACTCCCTCTCTTCGTCCATAGTGGGGGAATACGCCGTATAGCTATAAGCCCTGTGCGCGTTCTCCCGGACGGTGCCCGCCTACACGGCGGGCCGGTAGCGACCCCCCCTTCGAGAGGGGGGGCCAGTAGGGACAGCCGAGGGTGTCGTCCCTACCAGGCTGTTCCGGACGGCCATAGTTTAAGTTTCTGTAAAATAGTTTGTTTAAGTTTATAGTTTGTTTTTTAAGATTAGTCTGTTTAAGTTTATGTTTATTTTGTTATATTATTTGAATAAAGAATGGCACGGGGCAGATTATTATTAACCGTAGGTACACAACCTCACATAGGTCGTGAGGACATAGGGAAAAAAGAGATAGATAGGCACCGCTCTCAGGTAGCTTCCTTGACCTTGAAAAAAGAGACCCGCTATATCACCATAGGCCAGAACTTGTGTGAACTCGTCACACAAGTAACTACTTGATGGCAAAAAAAGGGTATAACTTTGGGTTCAATCCCCATAGAATCGAGTCAAGTTTGCAGTCTACGAGCCAAAGGAACAAGGAAGCTACCTGGGAACCGGAAAAATAGGAAGACTGAATAGGAAGATAAGCCCTAGAAGACCTGGACTATCCAGAACCTAGAAGACCTAGGATACCTAGAATACCTAGAAGCCGTAGGATACCTAGGGTACCTAGAATACTTAGAAGACCTAGGATACTTAGAAGACCTAGGATACCTAGAAGACCTAGGATACCTAGAAGACCTAGGATACCTAGAAGACCTAGGATACCTAGAAGACCTAGGATACCTAGAAGACCTAGGATACCTAGAAGACCTAGGATACCTAGAAGACCTAGGATACCTAGAATACCTAGATTACCTAGAAAGCCTAGAAGACTTAGAAAACACTAATCTACACAAATAGTGAAGAATAATAGTGAATAGTGAACAGTTATAATAGTGATTGTGATAGGAACTGCCGCCAAATTAAGAATAGAAAGTGTTTTATTCCGGACCCCAGTGATAGACTGAACTACATTACAAATAGGATTGGATTAATGAACTCTGGTGTTGTGAACAAAGTGTCGTGGAATCAAGCAAAGCGATCTCGGATTAGGAAGACAGGTGCATGACAGCGCAATCCAGTGATAGGTGCATACGGATCACAGTTTATAGAGAACTAATAGTGAGTGGTCCGGCACATTTGTTGGTCCTTCGAGCCGGATTCTCGCAGTCAAGATGCCTGTCACCAGATCTCATACCAGCCAGCAAAGAACACGAGTGCACACAGAAGAGTCATCGACAACGACGACCGAAGTTACTGGCACAACAGCAGCGGATACGTCAGCAACTAGTCAAGAATCCAGTCCAACCGAAACTCCTGAGGATGGTCAACCACAACAGACTTCACAACCAGTGCAACCACAAATAGAACAAAAGAAAGCAACTGGCAAAGAACATACTGTGAAAACAAGATCATCAATCTCGGCGTCGAATAGAAAACGTAGACTTCTAAAAGCTAAGGAAGAATTGTTAAGATTGCAACTTGAACTCGCTAACGCTAAGGTAGCAGCTATAGAAGCAGAATCGGACTCTGAAGAAGATATAGAAACAGTGATGGAAGATCGTGAACAAAATGTGAGAGTGGATAACTGGTTGGAGAATAGTAGATCGCACCTTTTGGCAATCTCCAACGAACCGCACAATCACCCATTGCCATTACCTCCGGCGGAACAGCAGCAGCAACAGTTAATAGAAAATAGAGAAGCTGCCCCAGTACCGGCGGGAGTAGAGACAAGTGAAGTGACAAAGGCACCCGTCAGCAACCAGATAGACCTTACAGCTCTGGCGGCTGCCATAGCTCAAGCGGCCAAATCCGGACACCAGCCAGTTTCCAGAATGTTCAGTGAGTTACCTTACTTCGGAGGAGCATACCAAGAATGGTTATCATTTAAAGCTGCCTATCAAGAATCCCAGAACGGCTTTACAGACTTAGAAAATTTAACGCGATTGCGTAGAAGCCTGAAAGGGAAAGCAAAGGAAGCAGTTGAAAGTCTTCTCATATATAGCTCCAATCCTAGAGAAATAATGAGAACCTTAGAAGCAAGATTTGGAAGACCAGACGCGATAGCATCATCTGAGTTAGAGAGAGTGAAGTGTTTACCCCGCTTGACTGATGCACCCAGAGATTTGTGCATTTTCGCCAGCAGAATATCCAACATAGTGGCGACTCTGAGTGCTATCAACAAACAGCAATACCTCTATAACCCAGAGCTAACAAAGAGCACGATAGAAAAGCTGACTCCAACTCTTCGCTATCGATGGTACGACTTCGCTGCAGAACAGCCAGCCGACGAAATAGAAATAGTAAAACTGGCGCGTTTCCTGAATAGAGAAGCTGAAATATGTGGACCATACGCACAACCAGAAGGAGTGATTGAAGTGAATAATAGCAACAGAAGACAGAAAACTTACAACACTCAAGGTATGAAAACTAATAGAAATATTCCTAATAGCAATAACTGCTCTATGTGTGAAAAAACTGGCCATAGTATAACCAGCTGTGAAGACTTTAGAAAAGCAGACTCTTCTAAGAGATGGGATATAGCGAAAGAGAAGAGACTCTGTTTCCGCTGTCTTCGATATAGAAATAGAACACATAGCTGCCGTGGAAAGAGATGTGACATTGATGACTGCAACAGTTGGCACCATCAGCTGTTACATTATAAGAAAAAAGAAAACAGTGAAATAGTCAGTTCAACATGGACATCAAGAGGATCTCAAGCCTTCCTAAAAATAGTGCCAATTCAAATAGTGGGACCGAAAAAGAAAATTGACACTTTCGCACTTTTAGACGACGGGTCAACAGTGACATTGATTGATGAAGACTTAGCACAGCAAGCCGGCCTACGTGGACCTCAACAGCCACTCCATATAGAAGCAATAGGAAACACAAAAGTGGACACTTCCACATCGAGGAGGCTAAGAGTTACCATCTGCGGATCGGGAAATAGACATACAATAGCTGCTAGATCAATTAAAAATCTGAAATTGTCACCACAAACCGTCAGAGGGGAAGACATAGAAAACTGCAAACATCTTGAAGACCTCGAACAGAAGATAAAATACAGCGTTGCGAGACCTGAAATCCTGATTGGGCAAGACAATTGGCACCTACTACTGGCCAAAGATAGTCGAATTGGAAAGAGGAATCAACCCATAGCCTCACTGACACCTCTTGGATGGGTGTTACATGGAGCATGCAGTCGAGCAACAGGACACAGAGTCAATTTCCTTCATCAACCAATAGAAAATATAGACGCAGACTTGAAGCACTTCTTTTCACTGGAGGCACTAACAATAGCGCCAAAAACGCCTCGCAGTGATCCAGAAGCTCGAGCTCTGAAAATATTAGATGAGAAAACAAGTAGATTAGAAAATGGTCGATATGAAACTGCATTACTCTGGAAGAAGGATGACATCAAACTACCTGACAACAAAGAATACGCATTAAAGAGATTAGAAGCAACAGAGAAGAAAATCAATAAGAACCCAGAATTGAAGAAAAGAGTTAGGGAAGAGATGAACGCTTTGATAGAAAAGAATTACGCCGAGCCTGCCCCAGAAGATAGAAAAACAGACAGAACTTGGTACTTACCATGCTTTCCGGTCACCACTCCGATGAAACCGGGGAAAGTCCGGATGGTGCACGACGCGGCGGCAGTCTCAAAGGGCATAGCACTAAATGATGTCTTACTCACGGGTCCTGATCTTCTACAATCTCTACCAGGCGTATTGATGCGGATGCGACAACACAAGATAGCGGTGTCAGCAGATATATCAGAGATGTTCCTCCAAATAAAGATAGTTGAAGAAGATAGAGATGCTCTGAGATACCTCTGGAGAGATGGAGATTCGACAGCAGAGCCAAAAGAATATAGAATGACGTCACTTATTTTCGGAGCGACGTCCTCTCCAGCAACAGCGATTTATGTGAAAAATAGAAATGCCGAAAGATTCTCCGAGCAACACCCGGATGCAGTATTGGCGATCAAAAATAATCATTATATGGACGATTATATCCAGAGTTTCGAAGATGAAGAGTCGGCACTCCAAATAGCACATCAAGTAAAACAAATACACAGTGAAGCGCACTTCCACTTAAGAAAGTGGTCATCGAACTCAGAAAAAGTGTTGAAAGACTTAGACGCTGAAGCTTCCATCTATGGCACCGAACTTGAAGTTGGACCGAAGACGGAAAAAGTACTTGGGATGGCTTGGCAGACATCATCCGACACACTCCAATACAATTTGAATTTTTCGAGATTTCCAGAAGACATACTACAGCGAACGCCAACAAAAAGACAAGCCTTGCAGATTGTCATGTCACTCTTCGATCCGCTGGGACTTGTCTCACCCGTCACCATGAAGGCGAAACAGATATTACAAGAAGTCTGGAAGAGAAGCATTGGATGGGATGAAACACTCGATGAAAACTTAGCCAAAGAATGGCACGAGTGGACTGATAGATTGTCAGAATTAAAGAACATCTCCATCCCGAGAACATACGTCCAATACAGCCAAGGAAAAAATCTACAGCTTCATGTGTTCGTAGATGCTAGCGAAACAGCTTATGCCGCGGCCCTCTACTGGCGAGTAGAAGATGAAAATGGAGAAGTATACATCTCACTGATCTTGGCCAAGGCAAGAGTAGCGCCATTGAAAACCACCTCAATTCCGAGACTGGAATTACAAGCTGCAGTCATGGGAAGTAGAATGGCATCATGTGTCCTCATGGAACATGACAGGAAACCAGAAACACGCACATTCTGGACAGATAGTAGAACAGTTTTATCCTGGCTCAAGACCGGCTCTAGGTCTTACAAACCTTTCGTCGCACATAGAATAGCCGAGCTGGAAGAAAACACCAAAACAGAAGAATGGCGTTGGGTTCCCACAAAACTCAACGTAGCCGATGATAGCACCAGAGAAGTTCCAAGAAATTTTGACAATAACCACAGATGGTTCTCTGGTCCGCCATTCCTAAGAGAAGATCCAACCAATTGGCCTCGCGAAAAATCGACACTCAAAATAGTCAGTGGAGAGGAGAGAACAATGAAAATAACAGAGAGAAATTCAACAATAATAGCGACTCCAGATTTTAGAAGATTCTCAAGATGGGAAAAGTTGATACGCACCACAGCCAGAGTCCTTCAATTCATAGAACTTTGCCGTCAGAACAAACAGACCACAGCTTATGCAAGAACAAGAGCGAACAAAATAGAAGATCCATCCTGGGGAAAGAAAAAAGAGAAACAATTAGGGAAGAAAAGGAAAATTATAGAGAAAACAGACATCTACAGAATTATACCTGCTGAACTTTTAATCAAAGCTGAAAACTTAACAGTCAGAGTAATTCAAGAAGACTGTTTCCAAGAAGAAATAGAAGACTTGACGAAGAATCGTCGAGTGTCAAGCCACAGCAAACTAAAGAAGATCGCCATAGAAATAATCAACGGAGTTATCGTAATCAAATCGCGAATTGATGCAGCAGCAGAAATACCTGAAGTTACGAAGAGACCACCGGTTCTTGATGGAAGACATCACATCACCAAATTATACATCGAGCACTTGCATCGCAGCGGTCATCACCAGGGCGTGGAAGCCACCATAAATCACTGTCGCCAAAGGTTTCACGTCCTGGGTCTCCGGCCGACAGCACGCAGCATCATACACCAATGCCTGCCTTGCAGAAAAAGAAGATGGACACCACCAGAACCACCGACTGGCAACCACCCGGCCAGTCGACTTGCTCATCACCAACGTGCCTTCACATTCACGGGCATAGACTACTTCGGGCCACTGCAGACGACATTTGGAAGAGCAACCAGAAAAACTTACGTAGCTCTCTTTACCTGCCTTACTACCAGGGCAGTCCATTTAGAAATGACGAACTCACTGACCACAGACTCCGCGGTCATGGCACTCAGAAGATTTATAGCAAGGCGTGGCTGTCCCAAAGAAATCTGGTCTGACAATGGGACGAATCTACATGGCGCCGAGAAAGAATTGAGATTGGCAGTCGAAAAGGCAACCGAAATAGAATCGTCAAAGAGAAGAATCAGCTGGCGTTTCATCCCTCCTGGGGCTCCATTCATGGGCGGAGCCTGGGAGCGCATGGTGAAGACGGTGAAGATAGCACTCGCAGCGGTTCTCGACAATCGACCAACCTCCGAAGAAATCCTCATGACTCTGCTTGCTGAAGTCGAGATGACAGTGAACAGTCGACCACTGACTCATGTATCGGTCGACCCAGAAGACCCCGAGACGCTGACACCCAACCACTTCCTTCTCTTGGGGCCAGCCTTTGAACCACCGATGGGCGACTTCACACCTCAAGACTTGCTGGGAAGAAGACACTGGCGAACATCCCAGAGACTAGCAGATATGTTCTGGGCGAGATGGCTAAAAGAATACCTACCAGAACTTCAGAACCGGCGGGAGCCCCACGGCAAGGGACCCTCACTCCAACTGGGTAACATTGTCGTGGTGGCAGATAACACCATGCCCCGCAATACATGGCCTCTCGGTAAGATAGTCGCAGTGTTCCCGGGACCAGATGGAATAGTACGAGCAGCAGACGTCCAGACGAAGGGAGGAATAATGAGAAGACCGACCAAGAAGCTGGTACTTCTTCAGACGGACGAACCAGAACCTGCCGTCCAGACTACAAGATGATGCGTCGTAGACTTCGCCACTACGCACGGCGGGAGAATGTTCCGGACGGCCATAGTTTAAGTTTCTGTAAAATAGTTTGTTTAAGTTTATAGTTTGTTTTTTAAGATTAGTCTGTTTAAGTTTATGTTTATTTTGTTATATTATTTGAATAAAGAATGGCACGGGGCAGATTATTATTAACCGTAGGTACACAACCTCACATAGGTCGTGAGGACATAGGGAAAAAAGAGATAGATAGGCACCGCTCTCAGGTAGCTTCCTTGACCTTGAAAAAAGAGACCCGCTATATCACCATAGGCCAGAACTTGTGTGAACTCGTCACACAAGTAACTACTTGATGGCAAAAAAAGGGTATAACTTTGGGTTCAATCCCCATAGAATCGAGTCAAGTTTGCAGTCTACGAGCCAAAGGAACAAGGAAGCTACCTGGGAACCGGAAAAATAGGAAGACTGAATAGGAAGATAAGCCCTAGAAGACCTGGACTATCCAGAACCTAGAAGACCTAGGATACCTAGAATACCTAGAAGCCGTAGGATACCTAGGGTACCTAGAATACTTAGAAGACCTAGGATACTTAGAAGACCTAGGATACCTAGAAGACCTAGGATACCTAGAAGACCTAGGATACCTAGAAGACCTAGGATACCTAGAAGACCTAGGATACCTAGAAGACCTAGGATACCTAGAAGACCTAGGATACCTAGAATACCTAGATTACCTAGAAAGCCTAGAAGACTTAGAAAACACTAATCTACACAAATAGTGAAGAATAATAGTGAATAGTGAACAGTTATAATAGTGATTGTGATAGGAACTGCCGCCAAATTAAGAATAGAAAGTGTTTTATTCCGGACCCCAGTGATAGACTGAACTACATTACAAATAGGATTGGATTAATGAACTCTGGTGTTGTGAACAAAGTGTCGTGGAATCAAGCAAAGCGATCTCGGATTAGGAAGACAGGTGCATGACAGCGCAATCCAGTGATAGGTGCATACGGATCACAGTTTATAGAGAACTAATAGTGAGTGGTCCGGCACAAGGCAGTGGTGGAGGCCTGTGCAATGCCGGCAACGGTACCCCCGTACCGCGCGCCGGCTGGCCTCTACCACGGAGGGGTGCGACACGGCGAGCAGGTGCGCGCCGTCTTCCCCCCCTTCTCGGCCTGCGGAGCTCATCGGCTGCAGGATCAAGCTCCCGCAGCCGCTCCGCCGCTTCCTTAGCGGTCATCACCTCCTCGCAGAAGGTGGCGAACGCTCGCCAAGCCTCTTTGTCTGCCAGCATTGCGATCACAATGCTCGGCAGAGAGAGGTCCTGGCCCACCTTGGCGACTAGCGCCATGCGCTGTGGAGCCCACGTTTGGCACACCGCTAGTGTGTGGTGCGCCGTGTCCTCCACAGCGCCGCACTCATGGCAGAGTGGGGCTGCCTCTCGGCGGATGCGGTGCAAGAATGAGCCAAAGCACCCATGCCCGGTCATAATTTGCACCATCCTGTATGAGAGGGACCCATGCTGCCTCTCCAGCCACTTATCAAGCACTGGAGCGAGTGCCTCCACCGTCCGCTGGCCAGACTCCGGAGCTCTTAGGTCCGCCATCCACAGCCGGACCAGGCTTGCCTGAGCCTCCTTGCGGACGGCCTCCCGCTCTTCGGGGCAGAAGCGGTCACCCGCGGCCCTCTTGGCAGCCGTCCAGCGGTACATGGCCGCCAACACGTCCGCCTCTAACTCCCAGGGAGCGTTTCCCGCCAGCGCGCAGGCCGCGGGAAAACCGACGGTGCGATATGCTCGCACGCTCCGCTGTGCTATCGCCCGCTGGGGCGCTCGGAGGAGGCGGACGTTCGTCTTCTTAGACAGGGCCGCCGCCCAGATCGGGGCGCCATAGAGAGCCATGCTCCTCAAAATGCCGGAGTAGAGCCTCCGGCATTTGGACCCCGGGCCGCGGATATTCGGCAACAGCCAGTTAAGGCTGTTTGCCGCTCTCAGCAGCCTGGGTGACAACCCCCGGAAGTGGGGCAGAAATTGCCACCTCGAATCGAGGATCAGACCGAGATACTTGATCTCGGTCTTCACCACCGTTCGGACGCCACCGAGCACTATTTGTGCGTCAGGTGGCGCCGGAGGTTGTCGCGAGCCATGGAACCAGATGGCCTCGGTCTTTTCGAGCGCCACCGTGAGTCCGAGGCGACCGATTCGGTCGGCCACGAGGTCTCCTCCGACTTCCGCAAGCGGAGCCGCGTCCCTGAAGGACTTCCCCCGGGCAGTGACGAGCGTGTCATCAGCGTAACAGATTACGCTCATGCCCGGAAGGAGTGCGCCGCGGAGGAGCCAGTCGTAGCCTATGTCCCACAGGAGCGGCCCCAACACCGACCCCTGTGGAACCCCGGACTCGACGCTATAGCGTCGGATGGCGCCCGAGCTGTCTGAGAAGACAATTGCCCGATCTCTGAGGTAGCTCTCAACGAGTCCCTGTAAATACAGGGGTACTCGGAAGTACCTCAGGGCCTCCAATATTGTAGCGTGAGGGAGGGAGTTGAAGGCGTTCTTGATATCGAACGATATCGCAATCACTCCCTCCTCACACTCTTCAGCCTCCAGGATGAGTTCCCGGAGATGGGCCAGGGCGTCAATGGTGGAACGCCGTGCCCGGAACCCAAACTGGGCGCCCGCCAGGTCCGGGCCTACCTCCCGTAGGTGCTCGAGAAGGCGGTAAGAAACCACCTTCTCTAATATCTTCCCTACTTCATCCAAAAGGATGATCGGACGGTAGGCCGAAGGCGAGTCAACTGGACGCCGTGCCTTTTGGATAAGGCAGAGCTGACCCACCTTCCAGATCGCGGGGAACCTCATCTCCCGGAAACACCGGTCGAAGAGGTCCCTAAAATTGCCCTCCATTTGGCCAGCCGCTATGGCCACGACCTTGGCTGGCAATCCGTCTGGACCTGGCGCCGTCTTCTTGGCCCGTCACTGGAGCACCACCGCTCCGAGCTCCTCCGCAGAGATAGCGGGGACCTCCTCGGACTCGTCAAGAGCGCCGCGACACGGAGGCATCGCCGGCGGGACGAAGTCCTCGCAGCGGGCCGGGAACAGAACCCGGACCACCTGCTCCAGGAGAGCCGAGTTGAGAGTCTCGGTCAGGGGAGGGCCAATGGGACGCAGCTGGGCGCGTGCCATTTTATATGGCCTCCCCCACGGGTCTTGATCGAGACTCTCGAGCATTTCTGCCCGGGCCAGATCCTTGGCCTGACGAATGGCGTACTTCAGGGTGCTCCGTGCCGCCCTGTACGCCTCGTAGAGGTTGACCTCCTCGTTGGGGTCGGCCCTCCTCCGCCGGCGTTTACAGTTTGTATACGCTCTCCGGGCCGCAACGCTGGCAGCCCGGAGACCCGCGATCTCCTCCGACCACCAATAGACGGCGTGTCGGGGATCGGGGCGGCGGGACCGAGGCATGGAGAAATCACACACCTCGGTCAAGGAGTCCCTGAGTTGGGACGCGGCCTCCTCTACGTCGACGTCGGGTCGGGGTGGGCAGAACCACCCCTGGACGAACGCAGCCTCTCTCGCCATTCCGCGGTCGAGCCGCGATAGGGCCCAACGTGGGAAGGGAGAGTCCGGCTTCGGAGCCCTGGCTTGTGGGCCCCGGTTGGAGATCTCGAACCTGATGTATTTATGGTCCGAAAGAGTCTCCACCGGGTCCACACGCCAGTCTGCGATGAGGGCAGCCAATGCGGGTGGCGAAGGTGACGTCCACCACCGACCCACCATTGTAGCGGACACACGTGTGCGCCGTGCCCCTATTCACTAGGGACAGGCCACACGACACCGCCCACGTCTGGAGGACCCGACCACGGATGGTTGTGGTTGGGTTACCCCACGCTGCCGACTTCGCGTTGAGGTCTCCGGCGAGGACCACCTGTCTTGGAGCCAGCCGGCCCAAGACCGCAGACAGGGAGGCGAGGAAGTCCTCGAACTCCCTGAGAGGCCGGGTGGGGGAGAAATACACTCCCACCACAGCGAAATCCCCTCCGGAGACGGCGACATACCCGGACCCCTTTTCCAATAAGGAAAGAGGGGGAAAGCCCGGGGCAGGCCGGGTAAGGACGGCCACTACTCCATCTAGATCGCCAAACCAGCGATCCAAGATGTAGTACGGCTCAGCCACCACCGCGATGTTCACCTGCCATTCGGCCAGGGTCTGGGCCATCAGATCCTGGGCCGAACGGCAGTGATTCAGGTAACCCTGAAGAAATTTGCAATGTCCGACTTGATACATCATTCGGACATGAAACCATCTTGCGCCGACGACGGGCCGGCACCAACAGCAGCGGCGGCCTTAGGCGGCGCCGGCTGTTTTCCCTTCTTGGGAGGGGGGGAGCACTTGCTCCCCCTCATGACATGCCCGGCTGGCCGGCCACTAGCGGCGCAGACAGCGCACTTGGTCTCGGCCGCCTTGCAGGTGCTCGCCTTGTGCCCCTCTGCTCCGCACCGGAAGCAGAGCTCCGAGCGGTCTACCGAGGACGGGCAGTGCGGCCTGGTGTGGCCGGTGCCCAGGCACTTGAAGCACCTGAGCGGCTCGTCCTCGATGGCGCAGACGGATGCCGTGCTCAGGCCGATCGCCAGACGACCAGCCTTCAGCACGGCTTTGGCGGCTGCGATGGGGCATTGAACGCGCAATGTCCCAGCGCCTCTGCGGCCGGTGCGAATTGCACCGACCTTCAGCTGCTCCACCGAGCAGCCACCGACCTTGGCCACCTTAGCAGTGACCTCCTCTACAGTTGCGGACGCATCCAGGTCCCCAACTTGCAGGGAGGCGCACTTCTCTGGGCGGACCACATTGGCCGCACCCGCCACCACCTGTCGCAGCTTATCTGCGAAGGTGTCCGCCTGGGAGCCGCTCTGCGCTCCCGGGAACTCAAACAGGCGAGCGCTCGTTTGAGTGGTGCGGCACCTTCTCGGCGTGGCGCCTAAGGCAGCGACATCGCCGATGGCCTCTCGAGCCCGTTTCAAAACGGTCTCGTAGGTCTCACCCTTTTTGACCGCTTCGTCCGTCAAGGTGACAATGACAGCGGAGGATCGGGGTGAGACCAACTTCTTTTTGGCGGCTTGGTTGGCCGCCGGTGCAGGGGAAGGCTTGCCCGCCGCCTTCTTCCCCTGCCTCTTCTTGGCCGCCGCGGAAGTGGACGCGGGAGCCACTTTGGGGGCCTCAGCCTTCTTGGCCTTGGCCTTTCGGCCGACGACCTTATTCCAGCCTTCGTTGGCTGGGGTCGTCGACGGGAGGAGCACGTCCTCTTCCATCGGCACCTGCGGTGCCGGTACGGCCTTCGGAGCCTCAGCGACGACGAGGGGCAGAACCTCTGCGCTGGGTGCCACCGAAGTGGGGGCCTTGGTCTTCTTGCCCTTGCCCTTGCCCTTAGGCGGTGGGGGAGGCTTGAAGACCTCTGGCACTGCAGTCACGGGCTCAGCAGCCTTCTGCTCAGCAGCCTTCTGCTGAGCAGCCTCCTGCCTGAGCTCGTGAGCGAGCGGCGGACGGAGCCTCTTCTCCGGGAGGAGGCGGTCCTCGATACCCGCAAAGCGGGTACGGGTGTAGGTCCGCTCCTCCACGAACTTCCTTTCCAGGAAGGCTTCTAGTCTGGCCTCCATGCCCATTGAAGCCGGAACCGGGATGATCGGCTCCGGAATGGGTGGAGGCGCCTTGCGCGTCGCCGCTCGCAGGGCGGCCAGCTCTTTCGCCATATTAGCGAGCTCCTCCGAGAGCCGCTTGACGGTCGCCTTCAAGGCAGAAGTCTCGTCGGAGACGCTCCTCTTCGCCATCTCGGCGGTGATGCCGAGGAACGACAGAGCGCGCTCCTTCAAGGCCTTCTTGAGCGAGGCCTTCCCAGCTTGGTTGGCGATGGCAATGACGTCTTCCGCGTCCAATTTCGCGTAAGACTCAAGGTCTGCCACCGCCATTGAGGAGTAGTCCACCTTACTACTCCTCTTCTTCGCCACAATCCACTCCATTGCGACGGCCTGCTCCTTGAGCTCAGCCGCCAGCAAAGAGCGCTTTGCCGCTAGCTTGGCCTTGCTAGCGGTTACCGCCTTGTCGTCGTCGTCCGACCTTATCGTGCGACCACCGACCGCGCGACCACGACCGCGCTTGGCCGTCGGCAGTTTTGGCGATTTCGCCAATCCTGCGTCGGAGAGAGACGCAGGGGCCACGCGTTTGCGCGGCCTGAGGAACTTGGCGCGAATGCCATCGGCATCGCTCATTGCCGAGTCCACATCGGACGTTCCGACATCCGAGTCGGACATCTCAGTGTCTTCGGGGCAAAAGAATTTGCTGCCCGAGACAATGGAGGCAGGCTTGCCGGATGAACCAGCAGCCGGTTTGGGTACCGAGGTACAAGCCGGGCCGAGTGACCTGTCCTTAGAAGGACCAGCTACACCGGCAGCGGGTGACCTATCCTCAGAAGGACCAGTCACACCAGGGGCGGGTGACCTGTCCTGAAAAGGACCAGCCACACCGGGTGCGGGTGACCTGTCCTGAGAAGGACCAGCCACACACAGGGAGGTAGACCTGTCCTGAGAAGGACCGGTCACACCAGGAAGAGCTGCTGCTGCAGCCAAGTCCTGAGAAGGACTCGGCCCGCGCGCTAGGGACTTTTCAGTCATCTACATTGCGAAAACAGCCAGGGTTTCGGTCGCAATGAAGGCCACAAGTTGTTGCCGTTGTCCAGTGCCACTCCGTTACGGTGGTCACTGGAACAACGTTGCCCGGGGTATACTGCGAGGAAGTCACTTGTGGGGCATACCCCACAAATGTCATACTACTGCATCCTTCAAACTTCAAAACCATCTGGATGACATCAGAGTTTGGTTGAAAAAGTGGAGAATCAAAGCAGGTACTTCGAAATCCACCCACATCACTTTCACAATGAAGAGACATTACTGCCCACCGGTAACACTGGATGGAAGCATTTACCACAGCAACCAACGTTAAATACCTAGGTATGCACCGGTATGGAAAGCTTACCTGACATTTTTTTTTTAAATTACGGATTGAACAGCCATTTGATCACTATCTCACCTGATGGTAAGTGGAGATGTGATCTACGGTGGTACATGACTGTCCTCTCTTCTTTTGAAGAGACCCAGATTGTATTGGTGCGAGAACGCATGGGCGGGAAGCGACTCCTTAGCAGTCCGTATGATCACGTAGGAGCCAAAAGAGAGCAAGCAAACACAAAGCTTCGAAACATGCACTGGCTAATGGGCAGACAGTCCTCACTTAGTCTGGAGAACAAGCTTCTAATATAGTATCCTGAAATCCGTATGAGCATACGGTATAGAGCTAACGAAGAACACTGAATTACATGAGTACCTGCAAATCCCTACTGTCCAGGAGGACGTGGAAAAGTATGGCGGAACCCAGGCGGAACCTATAAGAAAAGACTTGCGCGTCATAAAAATAAACGATTTCAACAAAAACGGTTTCAATGAGTGGTTAACAAACTAAATCAGAGTTTCTACATCTTCTTTGACATCTGGATTTTGACATTTTATTTAAGTATAGCAATGCCAGGTTTTTTGATTTAATTGATCTTTTTTATGTTTTTCTTGAATGAATAAATAAATAAATGATTGCGATAAAAAGGCAGCTGCTGGTGGCTACCAAACAAACTAACATAATCAACAAGGTTGGACTATTAGAACTTGCTTTTAAATCATGTAATTCATAGAGTTTAATTCTACTTTTATGGATACCAGGAGTGGCCCAGTCACTAAACTTGAACTTAAATTTGTCAACCTTTAATTTCTTCTTAGCAAAAAATGAACTACGTTCATGTTCTATTAACTCAAACAAAAACCTATACTGATCATCAATATTTGGTCTTGGTAAGGTAAACTAGGAAGTTGATTAATTATGTTATTTAGAATTTTTTTAACAAGATTCTAGGTAACCGGTCTATAGTTAATATCCACTAATTGAGAGACATGACGGTGCTGAAATTTGGTCAACAGACCGCAATTATCAGATTTTAAACAGTTTATGACTGATTTTTCAGTTGAATTGTTTTCACAAAAAATATTATCCAAGCAGGTGGCTGATGTCGCAGTAATCCTAGTCGGTTCATTAAAAAGATTTTGCAAATTGAATGACTGACTTACTTATTAGCTAAAACTTAATGAAAAAGCCATTATTTCAAAATACCCGTATTGTTTTTATGAATTAGGATACAGGAATTCCTTCACTGTATAAAATCATTTAACCAGCAGCCATTCAACACTTGAATAGTTAAAAACGAGATTGCTTGCTACCATGTACCGTTTTTGTTTTGAGTTTCCGACATTGTGGCACTGTTACGCACCTACGGCCGAAGCCTAAAGTAGCCCTATTTGCGGACGACACAGCTTTGTTCTGCTCGGACCGTGAACTCCCAAAAATCTGTAAATCTCTCCAACTTGCGGCCGACTCCCTAGCGGAACGGTTTAGCAAGTGGAGGGGATTGAAGTCAAACCCTCAAAGAGCGCCGCTATTCTATTCTATAGAAAGCGTCCTCCAATGCCCCTCTTCGTCCCAATTACCATGTCCGGACTCCAAATCCCTTGGGAAAGGAAAGTCCGATATTTAGGCGTCCACCTTGATAACGGTCTGACTTTCAAAGACCATATCAAAATAGTTAGAGATCGCGCCGCATTTGTGTTAGGTCGTCTATCTTGCCTTCTAAACAAGCGCAGTAAACTATCCCTTAGACATAAGGTGAGACTTTACCTGGCTTGCATCCACCCCATTATGACCTACGCTAGCCCTGTCTTTGCACAGGCTGCCCACTGCCATATCCATAGGCTACAGACACTCCAGAATAGGTTCATGCGTAAGGCCACGGGTGCCCCGTGGTACTTACGTAATGAAAATCTTCACATTGACTTGGAACTGCCGACTATCAGTCAGTACCTTAAGCAATGCTCCACTAAATATTTAGACTCTGCTCTCAATCACCCGAATCCCCTTGCAGTCCAAGCGGCTAACTATTGGCCAAACTTAGGCACTTCCAATACCGCCTCAAAGCGGGCACGCCGTCCGAGGGACGTACTTCACGTCCCGGACGACGTCATTACCCTCGCCATTGCCAACGCCCGACAACTCGCAAAAACACTCCACACAACCGAAATTCCGTCCGCGCCGGCGCGGGCCCGCGTCGCGTCCCCAACCTTTTCGTCCCGATAATAGATACCGGCACGTGCCAGGTCGTTTTTCTCCCCAAAAATATGTCCGATTGCCCTCTTCAAGTGTACCAGCACACCTGCGCTCGCGGTTTTGGCAGGGGTTGTACCTGCAGACCTGGAGGTCATCCGTGCTGGGCGTGTCGATTTTGTTAGTGGCCAGTTGGACGTTCGAATAAATCTTTCTTGGTGCGCGCAGGTGAAACTGGGGGGCTAAAAAGGCAACATTTTAGATGTTTCATAATATGAATCATCTGACTGACGTTTCATCTAGAGCGCGGTCCGTTTTGAGTCAAAAGTGGTCATAGCGCGCTCACGTCGCTCACGCTCATACAATTTATCAATTCGGGACGCGTGTGAGCGCGCTATGACCACTTTTGACCTTTTTAGCCCCCCTGAATTCCGTACGTGTTTATGTTTCACTTTTTTTAATTTTTGCAGGCAGCGCAAAGAACATTATAAGATACAGCTTAACTCAGAATAAAATCTCATTGCACCTTAACATTTTTTCGTCCCACTTGCTCAAAAAAGTGACTTTCTATGCCATAAAAAGCGGACTTAACAATAGTCACCAATCTGTTAAAAACAGGGAAAGAAAATTGTACTGAATTTCATTTATCCTCCAGGGGGAGAATGTGATTTAAATTTGGAATACACAAGTCACATTATGTCTGTATCCTGTGTATTTATTAACTATTTCTATTATAGTATTTAAGTCTATTATTAAGTGTATTTTTGTTTGTTTGATTAAGTTTTTGACGATTTGAAAGCACTTTTAACAGGTCTATTTAAATAATAGTACTATGTTACCCTAGGAACTAGGGTAAAATAAGTAACTTATTTTACCCTAGGAACTAGGGTAAAATAAGTAACTTATTTAGTTCCGAGACGGGGTTTGGCGCCCGGAACGAAGTGAGGGCGCCAATAGTTCGAGGTACTAAATAAGTCTTTCACCTGAGGTAAACACTGTGCTTTTCATTACGAATACAAGAAAAGTAAAAATAAAAACATGAGTTAGCTAAAGAAAAAGATAGCAAAATAAATGAAGATCGAATTGGCGCTATCCCGCCTATTTTGTTTGTATTTTTTTCTGTGGCCGGCCCGCTATTCAGCCATTATTTTTTATTTTCATCATTGGAAAAATGGTAAATATTTTTTTGGTATAATAGAAAAGTGGAGTATTTTCAGAATCAGAAATATCTTTATTTAAATAGACCTGTTACAAGTGCTTTCAAATCGTCAAAAACTTAATCAAACAAACAAAAATACACTTCATAATAGACTTAAATACTATAATAGAAATAATAAATAAATACACAGTATACAAACATAATGTGACTCAACCACCGGTGTCGGAAAGTTGTTTCTTCGGTGATAAAGCTGTCTTAGTCTTGGGTGAACTTAAATCCCTCCCTACACTACTCGGGCCTCGTCTTAATCCCTCGCTACGCTCGGGAATAATCCTTGAGTCATTCGTTGCGTTCGCGATTTAAATCGTCACCCGCGACAGACGACACTGCTTTATCCCCTTGGTTAATAATCTACTATTATATACTACCTTCTCGTCAATGGCACATTATGTGTCATGCAAACCTTTCCTAAAGTAAGTCATTATAGCCCTACGGTCTAGCCGGGACATAATTTTTGAACTGGATTTCATTATTGCCGATGTGCATGCGATGTGATTTGAATTTGGAATGCAACCGTGTAGTCAAAAATAACTAAAAAAAACTAATGAACTATATAAAGCGTGTAGAGTTCTAACCGTTCGACAACTTTTCATTCTGGAAACAATACGTCTTCAGCACCAACGAACACCGTTCAAGCATATCACAAAACGGCTTAAACATAAAATTTGCTCTGTCCCTACTACTGCTTACACTTTCACACAAAGGTTCTTTTACTACTTGGGTCCGTTTCTGTATAATAAATTAAATTCCGAACTTCCATTACTTATCAAGTCTTCTTACGATTGTAAAAATAGTTTGCGTTCCCTTCTTCTCAATAAATCGTATAACGAAACCGAACAATATATTATACATATGTTATGAAATTATATGATAAAACTGCACACAGTCATAAACTTACTTATATTACATCTATAAAACACACAGTTGAACGCACGCACAACACACACACACACATACATACACACACACGCGCACACGCGCGCACACACACACACACACACACACATACCATGAGTAAAACTAATTTTCTCATTCATAAATGTACCTACTTACCAAAAGGTGACTACTTAATTGTATACTTTTGACTCAATCCGTGCAGGTGGGAGCCTGATGTCCTGTACAAACAGGTATGCTTGCTCATACCTATCACAGGCGTCAGTCTCACACAAGTTCTAATTTAGTTGCAATTTTGTTTTGGCTTCTAAGGTTTACGATATTTGTGTTGAGAAAATAAATATTTTTTATTATTCATTATTATTCTCTTTATTTACTTATAAACTTAGGTATAACATTTTTACAGTACAATTATAAAAACAAAGGATCATAACAATTAAAAAACACTTAAGAATTATAATTATAAAAATTAAATAATTACAATTATAAAATTTAAGTTAGCTATGAAACAAAGTCTACAAAAATACTATAAAAACCTTAACCTAGGATGCCACCGGCAACGGGGCGGGCAGGGCTCAAATTGCCGGTGGTTAGGGCTGCAGAGACAGAAACCTCCTGACGATACGTGCCGTATCCAGGACAACCGCCTTCTGTATTATTATTATTAAAAATGTTTAGGTGCAATGAGATTTTACTTTGAGTTTGTCTGTATATTTTCATTGCACATTAAAAAAAACATGAAAGCTTTTCACTGAGACAGATTATTTTATTCGAATGTTGGACTGACTACTAACAAAATAGACAACAGTAAAATAAAAAAGGCGCTTAAAGCTCAAATAGCTGTGCTGCGATTAATTAAATGTACAAAATAATGTTATTTGTCTTTGTACTTACATGTTTTTTTTCAAATTTCATTCTTTCAACTTAAAAAAATATTTAAGAACTTTCTTTTTTTCAGTCGTTGGTTTCCAATTGCCTCGCGGAAAGTATTTAAAGTAGAGTACGCATCACGGGCTTAAAAGTGTATTTGTCTTGGGCGATCTTGAACCCCTCGTACTCAGGATTCTTGGCTCGCTCCGCTCGGGAGTTAACCGTAGAATCCCTCGAGCTCGGGGTTCAATGTAGCGCCCGGGACATAAAACACTTCTTTAAGCCCTTGTAGCATAATCAACTATTGTCTACGCGGTTTCGTAACAAATTCAAATCACTTTATGCCCATGGGCAAAAATGAAATTCAGTACAACATTATGTCCCGGCTAGAAGTTCACCCTTGTTTGATCGAACAACGTTTCGTCGAAAATCAGTTGGTCGAATTTCAGTTGCAATAAAATCAGTTCGGAGAATTATTCATTTGACCGAATATTTAATTGGTAAATTTTTATTTGATGTAATAGGCATGATGACTGTATTTTTTTTTTGTTTATTATCGAAAGACCTTACATTTATGTAAACAATCCTCAAAGAATCACTTCATCTGGATCAATACCACCAGAGATATCACAATTTGAAATGCACATTTTTGGACTTGCCCAAAAACGCTCCATACAAAAGTGACAGCGATAGTGACGTCACTGTCGCTTTTGTATGTAGCGTTTTTGGGCAAGTCCAAAAATGTGCATTTCAAATTGTGATATCTCTGGTGGTATTGATCCAGATGAAGTGATTCTTTGAGGATTGTTTACATAAATGTAAGGTCTTTCGATAATAAACAAAAAAAAATACAGTCATCATGCCTATTATTTGTTTGAACGAATTTCATTTGAACTAATTTCATATTATCGAATTTTCAGATGCACTAATTTTACTTGAACGAATGTTTCATTACACTAATAATGGTTTAGTCGAAACATCGTATCAAATATTTAATTAAGTATTTATTTTTTCGTCACTGCCTTATACTATAGTTTGGGCGGAACCGACTCGGTTAGATTAGGTTAGTCTTCGTGGTTATTTATTTTTTTAAACCCAAAAAACGACTTGCCGCATTACATGCTGCTTGGCATGTTATACCATCTGAAAATTACATCAAATGAACATTCTACCTTTTGATCATTAGTGCAAACGTTGTTATAGCAAATAAACATTCGACGAACTGAAAATTCTATCAAATGATATTATACAAAGTGATGATTTTCTCAAACGTTGTTCGATTTAGTAATATTATATCAAACGTTGTTCGATCAAACAAGGGTAAACCCCGGCTAGACCGTGGGGCTATAATGACTAACTTTAGGAAGGGTTTGCATGACACGTCGTAACGAGCCATTGACGAGCAGGTAGCAGTAAAATATATTTATGAGCAGTGGATTTGTTGTTAATTATTGCCGAGGCGATATTGACAGAGGCTGTAATTATCAAAGCGCACGTTTGTCATACTACGTTTTATAACATATTCGCAAGGAAATGAATAAAACTGGGAATTTAAAAAACGGATTTACTTTTTCAAAAATTAGCGATGCGCGCGCATCTGCGCTTTTTTAAGGCAAAGGAATAACAACAAATGGCAACAACATGGCTCCACAGCCAGTATTATTAAGTAAATTAATATTTTTGAGTTTTTTAGTTTAGTAATTAGAGGCCTTTGCCCAGCGGTGGGATAGCGCAAGCTGATTACATTAAAAATAATAATTTGATGTAATTTATAGTCAACAATAATTACATTAAAGAATTAAATGATTATTTAGCAAGTTTCGTCTCCCAGAGTTAATTTTATTCATAAAATGTTGACCTCTTTTCTAACGTAAAAACTCTTTGCTAAGATTTAGAAAACGTGCCGTTCGTGCCTTTTACTGTAGTAAAAAAGAACTAAAAAAGGAAAAAAATAAATGCAAAGATATTGAAATTGGTTAAAGAAGAGACTTTACGAGCAGTGTGTTTCTCTATGGAGAAAATTGGGAGAGACCTTTGCTCAGCAGTGGGACAGCATTGGTTAATTTAAAAAAACGGGTGTCAGACGCCGGTGACCAGACACACTGTTTAGTCATTGAACAACGTTCGCTTGAGCTGAGGTGAAAGAACTTACCTTGAATGGATGCTTCACACCGTTCAGCTGCAGGTCGCCCCAGTCGGCAGCAAAACAGGGGCTGTCGCCTTCGCCAGGGCGCAGTCTGCTGCTCGAAGGTGATGCTCTCCAAATTCTACCAACAAACGTTGCACTGTTTATTCGGTATCACACTGCACAAGATAGCAGCAAGATAGCACTCACTTCTCATGAACACAACACTGCAGCACTGATGCAAACTCTACTTGTCTAATTGACCCAGATTTTAAAACAAGACATTTAAATAGGTTTTTTTCACCTCTAAAATCTAAGGCGGAGGCCTATGTTCAGCAGTGGACGTCTCGTTTTTTTTTTGATGATAAAAAAACCAATAACAAAGGAAGAACCACTTTTTGACCCTTTACCTTCAAATTACATTAATACGTTATTTTGATACACTATTATCTTATTTATTAAATACGTGCAACCGCGCGAGCGCACGTCTCGTCACCGGCGCGACGCGAGAGACACTGAGAGTTTTTTGCTAAAGCACGGTAGGCGGCGCGGTGCCTTCGACAGCAGCCTTCCAGCGCGCATGAGTGCATGATCTATTTTGTATTTTGTACACACATTATTAAATTCAAGTTTGCCAAACATTAACCTTCGCCCGCGACTTATTCCCTGTGGACATTGGTTTTTCCCGTTTACACAACATTTTTTAATAGTGCTTCCCTACTAGTATAGACAGCGTGATGTTATACATAAAATATAGCCTTCCTCAATAATTGGACATTTAGGCTAGATGACTGTATTTTTTTTTGTTTATTATCGAACTAGCAACCCGCCTGGCTTCGCACGGGTGCTATGTGATATTATTATACACATAAACCTTCCTCTTCAATCACTCCAGCTATTAAAAAAAACTGCATCAAAATCCGCTGCGAAGTTTTAAAGATTTAAGCATACAAAGAGATATAGAAAGCGAAAGCGACTTTGTTTTATACTATACTAGCTAACCCGGCGAACTTTGTTCCGCCTTAAGGGCAATAAATAAAAAAAGGAAAATAAATAAAAGTACCCTATGTCCTTCTCCTGGCTCTAAACTACCACCATGCCAATTTTCAGCTAAATCGGTTCAGCCGTTCTTGAGTTATAAGTGGAGTAACTAACACGACTTTCTTTTATATATATAGATAGTGAAGACCTTTTATTTATGTAAACAATCCTAAAAGAATCACTTCATTAGGATCAATACTACCAGAGATGTCGCAATTTAGAATGCACATTTTTATTCTTGCCCAAAAAAGCTTCATACAGACGAGATAGAGAACGTGACGTCACGTCCACTGTTTTTGTAAGGAGCGCGTAAGAAATTAGTTCGGCAGCTATATTAAATATTGCGTTTATGAAAATGGTCTCCTAACATAATTGCTTCATAATAGGTAGTATGGGTTACAAAATAGTGATGTTTTACAAAAATTTAACACTTTCATCTATACTCGGATTTTTAATTGTAGTCAGTGAAATGACATTTTCAGTGTGGCAGGTTTTCAGTCCCAAATAAATAGTGATGTGGTAAATCGAGTTTTTACAATTGAAAGTTAGTCGACATTACAGCCTGGCAAAAAAGTCGTAGTGAATGACCACGTCCCACTTCCATATGTCATTAATGGCAACACACACTGGTCAGATTTTCGTCTTGAGACATAGAGGTATTTCGGTACACTGTATTTAGTAAATAGATTTTCAGTTTCAAAATGTTTTGTTTGTGTATTATATTATTCACAGGTAAGAATTTCGTTTATTAACAGGTCATACAACTGGAAAAGTTTTGGAGGATACAACAGTAGAATCTTCCAAACAAGCGTTTTCTAAAGGTTTGACTACAGGCCTAAAGGGCCCAACCGGCAAAGG
This sequence comes from Udea ferrugalis, assembly GCA_950022985.1. Taxonomy (NCBI): domain Eukaryota; kingdom Metazoa; phylum Arthropoda; class Insecta; order Lepidoptera; family Crambidae; genus Udea; species Udea ferrugalis. The sequence continues at coordinate 4,196,796 of OX465545.1, forward strand.
ACGACGCCTTATAATTTCACATATAGGCAGTGATGAAGGTTTTGTAGATTCCGGTTTACTTATTTTTGAATCGAATAATAATAGTATGAACTATCATGAAGAGATGAATTCAGAGTGTTTTGAGAAATGGCTTAAAAGCATTTTGCCAAAATTAAAGCCAAATGCGGTGCTGGTATTAGATAACGCACCGTACCATTCAAGAAAAGTCGAGCGTATCCCCACTTCAAACTGGCGGAAGGCTGATATTGTTCAGTGGTTAGATGAAAACCAATTAAATATCAACCTACAATGATAAAGGCTCAATTAATCGAAAAAGTGAAATTACAAAAATCTAATTACGAACGCTATGCTGTGGAAGAGTTGGCCGCTGAATACGGTGTCACAATCCTGCGTCTGCCACCTTATCACTGTGAGCTTTGCTTGAGCAAAGGTACGTTGCCAGGAACAATAAAACTTTTAAAATAAAAGAGGTAAAAAAAAAATTTCAAGAAGGCCTGAAAGAGGTGACGCCTGATAATTGGAGACAGTGCATACACCATGCCATAAAAGCCGAAGACAAAATGTGTCAACTCGACCACATTATAGACCAATATGTGGATTCCTTCGTTATAAATGTAACTGATTCCGATTCCGATTCTGAATATACCGATTCAGAATCGGAGTCGGAATCAATAGCAACCGTAACGAATAAAAACGTATATAATTACTTGTATTTTGCTGACTTTCAAGTGTTAATTCCCCTGAACCTCTTTGAACATTTTTTTCCCAGCTATGGTTATAATTTTTTAGTGAGAACTTTTAATATGGAGGTAGGGCCCATATTTCTTAAATCGTATTATTTAATTCGTTTTGTACCTATTAAATATTTACAATTATTTAAAAAAGGCTTTGATACCTCATAAAATAAATCATGACTAAATGTCTAAGTCTAGTGATTGCCGAACGTCACTATTGTAGCGGGTCACCCTTTTTGGTATCAGTCATTGTTGAAGTTGTCATTTTGCTGACTACAATTATTAATCGTACTATACCCTATTCAACACATTTTTTTTTTAATTTGAACCAGTTTCCTGGGATTTAGCGCGTTCATACAAACAAAACAACTCTTTAATTTATAAGTTTAAGTTTAAAGTTCTGAAGCATTCCTTTCATGTTAACTTTTACAAGTGTTGATGATAAGTTAGTAAAATAAATGATGTAAGGAACACTTAATGCTTCTCTACCACCGGAATTTGTTTCTTTCATGAATAATTTGGCAGGAAGTATTTTGATTACTATTTTGAACAAACATGGTTTGTTTACAATTAATGAAGTTATATATTATAGTCTTAACAAAATGTTCAAAGGGTAAGATTATCCTATGATGCCCACAAAATCTTGTCGTATAAATCATCTTTAACATTAAAAAACCGACTGAGAACCAATTGTGATATCTATAATTTTATTGTTATAGTGATATAGTTTCGTGATCGCAATCTCAAAACAAAAAGGTAGGTAGGTACATGGTAGCAATCCCGTTTTTAACGATTCAAGTGTTAGTGAACATGAAAGTTTAAACAAGAATATTAAGTGTAACACAACACAAGGCAAGGGTAATAATAATGCAGGCGCTTAAACACAAACAAACAACATGTTTATTTGTTTGTGCACAACCTCTGTCAAACGGCGCCTTTTCGGCACGCGCGAGTCTATTGTTACTCCGGAAATACTTTTATGACTTACTCTGTGCTTTTGTTAAAAGACTTCAGAGATAAGGCCGACAAAAGGGTGGTGTAGCATATTACTTTAAGCTTTGAATCACGTGTTAACGTGGCTACAAAATGCCTTATTTTTTGTCATCAATATCACAATCAATTACATGTCATTGTGATGGTCATATAACGCTTATTATAATGTTGTGTAGCCCAATTTGATTAAATTATTAACGTTAGAAACTTTGTATTCACAAGAATGTTTGGAAATTTCAATGCTCAGTAAGTCAGTACCGTTTGCAACATAAGCTGCAAACGGATCATTAAGCGAAATCGAATTGTGACCACGCACTTAAGGCCGGAGGCCGAGCTTCGAGTGTGTGAATAATAGTAATTTTACAGCTGTATGTATAGTGAAATTTTTAAGTATTTTTTCTGAATTCTGTGGGCTTGTGTACCACGCGCGGATGATAGTCGTTTTACATCAATGTTCGCTTGAGCTGAGGTGGACAAAACATACCTTGAATGGATGCTCCACGCCCCACAGCTGCAGGGCGGCCCAGCCAGCAGCGAGCCGGCGCTGTCGGCTCTCCCAGTGCACAGGCTGATGCGCGGAGTTGTTCTGCTGGTGAAGCTCTCCACATTCTACAAACAGACGTTGCACTGTTTATTCGGTTTCCCACTTTTCACTGTGGAAACGTCACTTCTCGCTAGCTAGCAGCAAGTTAGCACTTGTCATGAAGGGGTGGCTCTCCTACATAGTTTCAAATGCCGCTGACTACTCGACCCAGGTTTATTTGTATTTTTTTTCTACTGCCTCATTTTCTCGAAAGCTGGTACGCACGCTGGTGGTATGCACTCTGTTTTTTTATGATATTACTTATGTGTAGGTGGATGTAACGGTCTTACAATCCTATGTATGATTTGGTGACGACCGATCTGGTGTAATGGATCAGAAGTGGGCTATTACACCAGTGGCCGCGGGTTGCGGGCGCAGTGGCGGGCAGTACAAACATTTGTGTTCATGGAAATGTCTGTTTGTACTGGTCTGTGTGTTTCCTATGTATATTAAGTACGTATTTACAAAAAAATGTATATGAGTAGGTTTATCCCTTGTTTCGTATCCCATAGCACAAGCATTTGGTGTCTTAGTTAGGGGCTAGGTGGCACTGTATGGAATAATGTCCAGTGATTTACAATGGACTCAAAAGATTTCAGAAAAACTTAGGCGTTTAAACTCAAACAACAGTAGATTATGCAACAAGGGCTTAAAGTAGTGTATTATGTCCCGGGCGCTATATTGAACCCCGAAGACGCTCTACGGTTAACTCCCTAGCGGAGCGAGGGGGTTAAGGCTAGAAATCCTGAGTACGAGGGGTTCAAGATCGCCAAGACAAATACACATTTAAGCCCGCGGTACATACCCTACTTCTTATACTTTCTGCGAGGCAATTGAGACCAACGACCGGAAAAAAGAAAGTACTGAAATATTTTATTTACAGTAGGTAGTTAAAAGTAAGAAAGATTAAGAATATTCATCGATACTTAAAAGTAATGTTAAAAACAATAGAGTGCAAAGATGAATCAATTTTTGTTACAGCAACACAGTTTTTATTTAAACGGTGCTGGCGCCTTTTTTTCTTTTCTTTGTCGTCTATTTTGTTAGTGGCCAGTTCGACATTCGAATTAATCTTTCATTTATCATTTTCTTTAGGTTAAAATGAATTCCGTACAAACTTTTCATGTTTTACTTTTTTTAAATTCGCAGACTAGGCAAAGAACATAAAAACATACAGCTTAACTTAGAATAAAATCTCATTGCTTATAAACATTTTTGTTTCTACCCGGTTGCATTCCGAATTCAATTCACTTCATGCCCTTGTGAAAAAATGAAATTCAGTTCAGTACAACATTATGTCCCGGCTGTCTAGCCATGGCTATAATGACTAACTTTAGGAAAGGGTTGCATGACACATAATGAGCTATTGACGAGCAGGTAGTATAAAAACAACTTTTTCATTACTCATACTCTGAAAGTGGGTCATTACTGACCTGAGAAGCGGGCTGAAAGTAACACTTTTCATCCCTAGGGAGAATCACTTTCAACTGACAGCTGTCAAAATATTTTTTTAAAAACTGTTTTTTTTCACGTATCTGTTGAACCATGTTCCAACTTTCTATACAGCCACGATGTAAAATTTGAAATAAGTTAAAGTTAAGTATTGATCAGAGGATAAGTATGTTTTAAATAACTTTATTACAATTTAGTTTCAACAATTTCTTTAAAACAACTTAGCTTTGAGCAAAATATTTACCATTTTTCCAATGATGAAAATAAAAAATAATGGCTGAATAGCGGGCCATCCACAGAAAAAAAACAAACAAAATAGGCGGGAAAGCGGTAATTCGATCTTCATTTATTTCCCTCATTTTTCTTTAGCTAATTCATGTTTTTATTTTTACTTTCCTCGTATTTGTAATGAAAAGCACAGTGTTTACCTCGGGTGAAAGACTTATTTAGTCCCTCGAACTATTGGCGCCCTCACTTCGTTCCGGGCGCCAAACCCCGTCTCGGGACTAAATAAGTTACTTTCACCCCTAGGCTAACAATGTACTATTCCTTGTTTGTTTTCAAACCTCTGTCGACGGCGCCTTTTCGGCACGCGCCAGTCTTTTGTTACTCTGGAGTTACTTTTATAACTTACTCTGTGCTTTTGTTAAACTACTTCAGAGACAGGGCCGTCGAAAGGGTGAATTACTTCAATATTTAAATAACGTGGTAATGTGCCTACATTTTTTTTGTCATAAATATCATTTTCTAGGTTTTAATTCGTTAATTCTCAAAATAAACAAAAAGTCAATCACTTGAGAATACAGCTACATTATTTAATTTAATTAATTACATTCTTTCGATTAACATTAGTAGGAAGGCTGCGTTTTGTAATTAGTCAACGAGCAAGTTCCGATTGAGTGAGTTTATATTTCTGAGTTTATATTTCTATGCGTGATGGTATTTATTTATAACACGAGAAAAAGAAAAAACGCTTTACTTTTACGAGGCAGCGAAGGGATGAAGGACATCATCAGTGAAAAAATCTTGCTCTTCCTAGTAAAGACTCGTTATTGTTCAATTAGGATGTGATATCAGACCTAAGGACTTTGAATATCCGTCAATTCTTTAACGGATATAACTAACCCTTCATTTCGCTTGAAATACTTTATTATGAGCTTAGAGGCAGAAGCCTAACTGATTATTAGAGACGCTAGGTCTGTGACACGTGTTTCACACAAAATACCTAAATTTACTTACAAAGAGAAACAAATAAATTTAACAATGAACACCCACCTAACTAAATGTTCGACTAAATAACAAAAGACACCTACTAACATTTATAATATTTAATGCAAAAACAGACTGATATGTTACTACAGTAAGCACGAACTACGGTAAATTCAAAGATTTTCTAGTGAAACCTGTGATTAACCACCGCCACCATTATAATGGAATGCCGAACAATTACGTTACTCGAACTTTTACCACCATTCACTTGGTAAATCTTAGGATTTACATCAAAGGCACTTTAAATGTTGGTTATGTCTCCACTTGCAAGTTTTGAGGATTTCTTTGTAATTCTATATGCTACAATAGCTCTCCGTTTTAAGATAAGATATACTTTATTTTACAAAGAAAACAATTACACAAAAATGCTTACAGAGATATAACAGTACAATGTAGGCGGCCTTATCGCTAAAAGCGATCTCTTCCAGACATCCTTCCGGTAGAGAAAAAAGAAAGAAGAATAGATGTAGGGGTGCAAGATGGTTATTGAGAGATAATCATTTTTATGATTAGCCCACTTGGGACTAGATGGCGCTGTGTGGAATATTGTCCAAAGATATTTATTTATTTATTTTATTTATTAATAAGTTATTTTAATAAAAAATAAAAATAGACATACATACAATTAAATACTATGAACAAAGCAATAAACATACATACAATGTACAATGTGGTATGGATTAACTGGACGGTTGCGGAAAGTAGAATATTCAGAGGATGTTGAAGTTATTACAGGAGAGAGTCAGAGCGAAAGAAAATGAGCTTTGACACGGGATTTGAAAATAGGTAGGGATTTGGATAGCCTTATGGATGAGGGTAAGAAGTTCCATAAGCGAGTGGATTGGACAGTGAAGATTTAGTGTAATAGTCGGAAGAATAGGAAGGAAATTCCAGAAGAAGTTTACGGCAAGAACGCATATCTTCACCTTTGGCAGACTGCTGAAAGTTGAAACGCTGCTTGAGATATGGAGGAGACCTCGGATCAAACAAGACAAGACAAGTTTCGTCACACAACAACATCAGCTTGAGCTGAGGTGGACACTTACCCTACCTTATAATTAATAACAATTTATTGGACTTTCAATTTGTTTGTTAAGTACCAAATAGGAATAAGTAAAATACTGATTCAGTTAGATTAAATAAGCGTCTGTGGCTGCTGATGATGATGAGGATGAAGCGGTATGCTTGTGAGATGTTAATTGTTTTTTTATTATTTTTTACTATTTGAGAAGTATTGTAAAGGTGTTACAAAATGTCGAGTAACAAATAAAAATAATTTGTGAAATCACTTTTACATCATACCCTCATAATATGTAAGGGAAATAAATTATTAAGAATTACTCATTGTTTTATTGCCAAAACTAACATTTACTTCTTGTCAGTGGCAAACCCTAGCTTATACCACCATGGCGAAAACCCGAAAAATAGCGTCTATCTACTATATAAAAATAAGTCGGGTTTTCCTTCCTGACGCTATAACTCCAGAACGCGAGAACAGATTTCCACGGTTTTGCATTCCTTGGAAAGGTCTCGGGCTCCGTGAGGTTTATAGTTAAGAAAATTCAGGAAAATTTCAACAGAAAAGCGGGAAAATCTTATTTCCCATACAGCTAAGACAACGCGGACGAAGTCGCGGGCGGCTGCTATTTATTATAAATCCTTACATTTACCAACTCATGACGGACTCATCCTAAGATTTTCAGGGAGAACCTAAGATTGACTCGTATACGGGCTTTTACAGTAACATATACACTTTGGCAGTTCGAGTTATCAATCATCATTTACGAACTAGAAAAAATAATTGTTATTTTATGGGTCATTTTCAAACGTGTGAGTTGTTGTAATGTGACCGACTCTTAAATGGAAAACTCAATTTTTGTTCTTTTACAATAATTGCACTCTACCATAATCCAACTTGTGTTTAATGTAGGTGTGTAAACATTATAGTGGTAAGTGGTAAAGCAAGTAATAATACAAAGCTAACCAGTGCCACGAAAATACACACATCAAAAGTGTCTAGGGATATCTCAAGCATTTTCATACAAAGTATAGATATTGGGGAGGCTGTAAAAATTAAAATATTGATACCAACGTAGAAATTTTTAGGACACAGAAACTGCTATATCTGCCCTTTCAGATTGTATAAAGAAATTCATTGTGGTAGCATTATTGTACAATCGTAAGGACGTTAAAAAAAAGACAGATTTTTCTTTTAAAAGGTTTCAAAATTTTAGCAAAATCAAAGATATTAGATAATGCTCAGCATTATCTTAGAATAACTCGAGGAAACAGGCATAAGATAAAGGTTAAGAATATTACAAAAAAAACGTTTGATTTTGCTAAAATTTTGAAACCTTTTAAAAGAAAAATCTGTCTTTTTTTTAACGTCCTTACGATTGTACAATAATGCTACCACAATGAATTTCTTTATACAATCTGAAAGGGCAGATATAGCAGTTTCTGTGTCCTAAAAATTTCTACGTTGGTATCAATATTTTAATTTTTACAGCCTCCCCAATAGCTATACTTTGTATGAAAATGCTTGAGATATCCCTAGACACTTTTGATTGTGTGTAATTAAATTAGCAAATTAAATCATATCTTTTCGACGTTTGAATGGCAAAAAGTTATTTGTGTGTGACAGTCACACAACAACATTTGTTTGGGCTGAGGTGGACACTTACCTTACCTTGAACGGATGCTCTACAACTCTCAACTGCAGGACACCAGGTCGACAGCAAACAGGGGCTCTGCCGACGCACATCTCGTGTCTGATGCTCCGGTTAAGCTCTCCAAATTCTACCAACAATAGAATCAGATGGTGCACTGTTTATTCGGATTCACACTGTTCACTTTCAAAATATCACGGAACACTTTTAGTAACACAAAAATCTTTAGGTACTTAAAATATCAAGCTGAAGAGTTTGTTTGAACGCGCTAATCTCAGGAACTACTGGTTCAATTTTTTTTTTGTGTGATATTGTGTAGTTATCATGGGACTTCACGCGGACGAAGTGGCGGGAGGTCACTAGTATTAAATAAAAAAAAGGTATCCGTAGCACTATTCATGAACACAACACTGATGCAAACTCTACTTGTTTTAATTTATTAAGATTCTGAACATTCATTTGAAATCAGTTGTAAAACAACTGATTGTAACTGTTGCACTAAACTGCAATAACACATTAGGAACAATTTTTAACCCTTTACCTATTAATCAGATGAATACGTTTATTGGATTCACTGTTATTTAAATAAACAGGTACGTGCAACCGCGCGAGCGCACGTCGCTCGTCTCGTCACCGGTGCGACGCGAGAGACACTGAGAGCTTCCTGCTGAAGCACGGTAGGCGGTGCGGCGTCTTTGAAGCATCCTTTCAGCGCGCATACAAACAAGTTTTTTTGTGTGTTTACAAACCTCCGTTGAGGGCGCCTTTTCGGCACGAGCCATTGTATTGTATTGTTCACTACTTTTATGACTGATTCTGTGCTTTTGTTTCCAGACTGCCGAGACAGGGCCGGCCAAAGGGTAACTACTTCTATGACTTACTCAGTGCTTTTTTATACTACTATGGAGACAGGGCCGGATTATACTTCGTCGCTGCATCCTCGGGATTTTATCACAAGGTAGTACATTTCTTCATGTACCAGGCATCAACACGTTTTAGAGCTAGTATCACTGAAACAGAAAAAAAACAAATTCCCTCCCTACGGTAGGTGCGTCGCTCTGACAGGTGACAAGTTCATCATTCGTTTCTAGTGTTCGGGCATCGACACACCCTCTCTCGTTATATTTTTTATATAACGGTTTCTTTAAGTGCTGAAGTGTTTGCAATAGTTGTAGTAGTGTAAATCGATAGATCCTAAATTAAATACAACGTTAAGATCGTACTTACCTTTCGTTTTAAACAATAACTAAATACGATCTACAATAAAAATCTACCCACATTTTCTTGCACAAAATGTTTTAATAAGAGAACTCGTGATTAAAAGTGAATCTTCGTATGACTGTAAACAGAGCTAAGCAATAGCATGACGATGCAATGTTTAAATTTAACAAAACACGTCAATGATGAGACCGTGTAGTGGTCTTAATCAATGTTGGCATTAATTTTAGCTGTTTATGATCCTGTTGAGGCCTGTCCAAAATGGACCCACCGTAACGAGATTACGATAAAACGCACACTGAGTGTGTGTTTCCAACAAACAAGACAAGAAGAAGAAGATCCTGTTTTTTCCCGTACCAAGTTGGTCGGTGCATTTTCAACAAATTAGCCAAGCAGAATAAAGGTTCCTGTTTATTCCTGTCCAAGAGGACGTCCCGTAACGAGAGCACGGCCAGGCCCACAACGCGAGTGTGGTTTCGAAAGCATTTTAAGGTGAAAATCAAATCGAAGACCAAACTGTAAGTTATTTTGTGCTATCCTTGCAAAACAAAAACCTTTCTTTTTATGTACACTAGTACCTAAAAACTTCATGAATAAGATTGTAATTTCAATTGAAAACTAACGACTAAGAATAAGTCTTAGTAATGGAAGTACCTGACATTGAAATAATGTTTCATTTTGCTACTACACAGACACATCTGAGTAGCCACGCCACAGCTTTTGTAGCTATACAGCTATGGCTAACATCATAACTTACTCTAGTTGCTATAAAATTTATATTTAAATACATTTGATACCACTTCGTGGTTACCGTCTACAATATTCATAATATGATGAAGGCTAACACCCGTGTTACCACGGGATAACCACTCACGTAGGCTTGCTGCCCACGAAGTTCACAACATATGAGAAAATGACAATCCAATGCGGATTTAGCAGAATGAAGTATTCAATTAGCTATGTAATTAGAGGCCGACGCCGAAAACCATCCCGGTGAGTACCGGTGCCTAATTATTTTTTTTTTTTTATTTACTTCCTAAAAAACCTGGGGGTTGGCCGAGAGTCATCACGAAGGTATTGTAAAAACCTGGGGGTTGGCCGAGAGTCATCACGAAGGTATAATAAAAACCTGGGGGTTGGCCGCGAGTCATCACGAAGGCATATAAATACAGAAAAATGATCTCAAAATTGAGACTTAATAGCTTGATCTGTACATGAGGAACAAACCTGGGAGTTGGCCGTGAGTCAACATGACGGTAACGATATCGCAATATCTGAATTAAGGGCCTATATTCAATCCGTGAATGGCCCATGAAATGAAATAAAATAAAATGAAATAAAATGAAATTAAATGAAATTAAATGAAATAAAATGAAATAAAATGAAATAAAATGAAATAAAATGAAATAAAATGAAATAAAATGAAATAAAATGAAATAAAATGAAATAAAATGAAATAAAATGAAATAAAATGAAATAAAATGAAATAAAATGAAATAAAATGAAATAAAATGAAATAAAATGAAATAAAATGAAATAAAATGTAATAAAATGAAATAAAATGAAATAAAATGAAATAAAATGAAATAAAATGAAATAAAAAATGAAATAAAATGAAATAAAATGAAATGAAAAGTATTTTCATAGTGATTATGAAAAGTCAGGTATGTATTAAACAACCTAGCCTTACCAGTATTTTTCTGTATCTTACCTTGCTGATGGTTTGATAACCTTACCTGGTGGCAACGAACCCATGTAAGTTTTCCAAAATTTCCTTTATTATTCAAGAAATAATTATCTATGACTAGCAGCCGCCCGCAAATTCGTCCGCGTGGCCTTAGCTGTATGGGAAAAAAGATTTTCCCGCTTTTCTGTTGAAATTTTGCTGAATTTTCTTTGCTATAAACCTCACGGAGCGCGGGACCTTTCTAACGAATGCAAAACCGTGGAAATCGGTCTGTGCGTTATAGCGTCATAAAGGAAAACCCGACTTATTTTTATATAGTAGTTTATTTTAATATAATAAATAAGCAAAAGCATTTGAAACAACATGAATTGAAGAGACACTTAAATTCTTTATTATTAATAGTTTATTCTTATGAAGCGATAAACCTAATCCACCTAATAATTAACACAGTAAGTATTTAATGCAGCCACGCGTTTAACAATAACAAGTTGAATAACAACACTTAATAATGGTGTAAGTACATAAACACAGCCGTCTTTTAAATGTATATGCATACATGTATCTACTTGATTTACTTGTTGTTGAGTGGTGTGCTACGCACACGGATTTCTTTTATAAGCAAAATGCTACACTTTTGCCGTTTAGCAAACATCAGTGACTACTCATAATTCAGCAAGCGTTAAATTTGTCATTTAACGATTGAGTAGATAATTTTTAAAGGTATAACTGCTGTTTTAGCCGTTCAATAGGCACAACTTGTAATGTAGACTTGATTTAATACCTCGATTCTGTGTTTATTATTTGAAATAACAAAATCAATCAATAGGTATAGTGGATAACCATATCCAAGCCATGACTGGTTTTGAATTGGGATTAAAAGTTATAAATTGAACTAAAACCATCTCACATTGATCGCATTTCTGAATACAGGAAATGTATTGGAAAAAGATGTTTATCTTGTCTCGATTTCAGTAAGACTAGTACTTAGTCATTTGCAGATACTCTGACAGCATATACCTAAAGACAAAAATGTTTGGTAATGATTTGCAGATTACCAATTTATAGGAAGTAGTTTTAGCTTTTATTGTTCGCATCTGGCAAGGTTTGTTGATTAAGAAATTAATTGCAATCAGATGCTAAATTACAATTTAATAGTTTTAGTATTTGATATTATGTAGGTAGGTGACCTACCATTAAGGATTTGTTGCATACGCACTCACGAGTAGAAGACATCGTGGTCTTTCATTTTAAAATGACCGCAATAGGTTATAAGTTAAGTTTTTCGTGAGACTATTCTCACGCAACTGATTCGACCGAAATCACAATAATAATTTAATGAAAAATAACACCTTCGCATAAGCAACAGCTCTTTTATTAGTTTACACTTTAGTAGTGTACCAAGCCAAACAAGATTTGACATTTAATAAGAAATTCACAGTAAGAAGATTTAAGGAGAGAAGTCAGTAGAATATCTTAATGCAATTCTAACCTTAACTGTACCAACAGGGAACTGTAGGTACCTACCTACTTACAGTGTTACGGATATTATTCGCATAGCGATAGTTAAAAATAGACGATTTCCACTCACGAAAACATTGTCATAAAGAATAGTAAGACGTCTCATCCTTACAAAACGCCCCAGCTTTCACCAGAGTGGCATAAATTACCTAAGTAATAATACCTCAGTTAGGTTATTAGATTAAAAACATAGGCCAGCTGCATTGACTAGGTCATGTGTAGTTTCTATCTTGGAAGGACATTTCAATCAATGAGAGTCATAGAAACTCTTAAGAAAAATAATAAAAACTAAAGCTTATTATGCCTAGGTTATTATTCTTTCGGATTCTAAAGTCTGCTTACTCTGTGCAGTAGACAACATACTTACATTAAGAAATATTATTAGCAAAAACTAGGAGAGTAAGTTACTAACTAACTTACTTTAGTACCCACTGCCGTTGGGTTCTATTTGGGAATAGGTTTTCCAAACAACAGCTTTAGTTGAATTAAGTTAGGTGACTAATTATGTGTCACCCACACAACGAGCACATACAATGCTGGGCATTTAAATTGTTGTAATAAACCACTGCCCAGTGTACTTGTATATAATTATGTACCACCTTACTTTACATTTATTACGAAAATATTAACGGAAAAGTTGCAGCTCAAGCTGCTAACCTGTTTCAATAGACGTCGTTCTTTGATCCCGAATTTACTATGGATTAAATATTCGAGTAAATTAGTTTTTATTATTGGGTGGTATATGTATACCGGTTCTTGTGTGTGGTAACAGCAAAGTTCATACAGTTACCATTAAGTTTTTTTAATTAACATTGCTTAAATTAATATTAATTATTATGCAAAGCATATTTATAACATGAAGTTATCTTAATATATATTCATCTTGGAACATAATACTGAAGCTGCGATGATCTTTTGACTTTTGGTCATTGGTCCTTAATTTTGTTGCGTTTTTATAGTAAACAGGTAAAGTTATAATAAACGTTACCTATTTCACATCAAAAATAAAATTTGGTATCAAATTCAATTTAGTAAATCCTTGATATTGATTTCCCTAGACCTCTAAACATCTACCTTGTGATAAAATCCCGAGGATGCAGCGACGAAGTATAATTGATGATTAAACGAACTTACCTTAAGTGAAGTTCTATCATAATTATATGAGTCGCTGCATCCGAAGGGATTTTAGCTCCCACCCTACCCATAGTTACCATCATACCCTTTGGTAACTGACCCGAGTAACTTTAGGGAAATCTGTCTCTAAAAGAATGATGAACTTGTCACCTGTCAGAGCGACGCACCTACCGTAGGGAGGGAATTTGTTTTTTTTCTGTTTCAGTGATACTAGCTCTAAAACGTGTTGATGCCTGGTACATGAAGAAATGTACTACCTTGTGATAAAATCCCTTCGGATGCAGCGACTCATATAATTATGATAGAACTTCACTTAAGGTAAGTTCGTTTAATCATCAATAAAAGAGTGATTTAAATTACTTTTAGTTTTGAATAACGTGGAAACGGTACTACGAAATGCCTTATTTTTTTTGTTATGAATAACACAACAATAACATGTGAAGGTCATTTAACACTTTACTTACTATAATGTTGTTAAGTCTTGAACTTAATCAATTTAATTACGTTTTAGAAACTTTGTATGTAATAAAATCTTTGGTTTAACAACAATATAGGTATTGTCCTTTATAGACAATTAGAAATAAGCAACACGACTTACAGAGAATAGAAACTAAATTCAAAACACACATAATATGCATCAAATGGTGGTGAAAATAATTTTTCATTACTCATACTCTGAAAGTAGGTCATTACTGACCTGAGAAGCGGGCTGAAAGTAATGCTTTTCATCCCTAGGGATAATCACTTTCAACTGACAGCTGTCATATTATTTAAAAAAAAAACTAGTTCTTTTTCACTTAACTATTGAACCATGTTCCAACTTTCTATACAGCCAATATGTAAAATTGAAATAACTTAAAGTTAAGTATTGATTAGGGAATATACATATTTTAAATAACTTTATTATAATTAAGTTTCAACAATTTCTTTAAAATAACGTAGCTTTGAGCAAATTATTTACCATTTTTCCAATGATGAAAATAAAAAATAATGGCTGAATAGCGGGCCGGCCACAGAAAAAAAAACAAACAAAATAGGCGGGAAAGCGGCAATTCGATCTTCATGAATTAATTCATGTTTTTATTTTTACTTTCCTCGTATTTGTAATGAAAAGCACAGTGTTTACCTCGGGTTAAAGACTTATTTAGTCCCTCGAACTATTGGCGCCCTCACTTCGTTCCGGGCGCCAAACCCCGTCTCGGGACTAAACAAGTTACTTTCACCCCTAGGATAACAATGTACTATTTAGTAGGTATAGGTACAGGGGCGCTCACATCAACCATTACATAGGGACACCTTATGCTGGTGAAGTAAGACCCATTTTGCAAAGGTTTTAGTAAAGGTTGATGTGGGCGCCTCTGTACATCAAAAACGTGCACAAACAGAGGGACAGATTCTTTTTGGCAGTTTTCGACAGTTAAAGAGACAGAATAAATTACATAGGTATTGTTTTTATGAAAAATAATTACCTTGAACGGATGCTCCACGCCCCACAGCTGCAGGGCGGCCCAGCCAGCAGCAAACCGGTGTCGGCTCTGCCAGTGCACAGGCTGATGCGCGAGTTGTTCTGCTGGTGAAGCTCTCCAAATTCTACAAACAGATGGTGCACTGTTTATTCGGATCCACACTGTTCACTGTGGAAACGCCACATCTCGCTAGCTAGCAGGGCTCTGTTCAATAAAGCAAACAATCCGACAATTATGTCAAAAAGCGACATAATTGTAGAATTGTCGCGCTTAGGCCGTTCAAAAAAAGTGACAAATATGTCGAAAACCGACAGGTGAAAGCCTGACAAATTTGTCAGGAAAAATAGCGTTTAATAAAACTCGATGTTATGTCAAAAACACACAATAATTATTTTCTACAATTGCCGGTGACAATTATTGTCAGTGGCATGTCGACTTTCGAACTGTTTGCAAATAATTTTGTAATTGAAGCCAAGCCCAAGTATAGCTTGGCAAAAAAGTCCTGAAACGGAACTAATAAATATTGTCACTGGCAATACTGTGTTTAAAAAAATAAATTGGGAAGTTTGCACATTTAATCTAATTGATACTTTTTTGTAGGTTTTAATTTAATTTTCAATTTTCAAAGCAGCGTCTGAGCCAGCTTTGAGAATATATCTCCCGAAGAGGAGGAAGAGAGGAGAAAATCATGATAAAACGTCATTAAAATAGAAAAGGGTATTACCATCGAGGAAAAACTTTAAATAAGCAAATCGACTGGTATGGTAAGCTTATACACGAGATGACAGTTTAATATTAGCATGAGCGACTCATCGGAACGAAGTAAAGGTTAACATTTTGGAGAAGGGTTGAGCCAAGCCATAGATGAGGATTTTTTTGGTTTGCGAATATTTAGACAACATTTTTCTATACTCTAATTGTAATACATTATTAAAATTCTGCTAGTTTCTTCTTTCATTTCTTTACTTGGTTGTAGAAAACCGTCTCGACATATGTTTGTATAAAATGGGAATCAACTGTTTGGTGCCATTCCCTTTTCATTTCTGCCTCCTAACGGCTCACCTAATTGACCTGGTTACCTGTATGACCACTTCCATTATTCTACTGGATACTACCGTTTTCTTATATAACGCGATACTTATTTGAATGAGAAAATACCGAAAAAACTTAGGTAGTGGGGAGATTGTATAAAGACAACAATTAATAAAGTGTCAAAACTGTTTGTGTCGTAGTATACGGGGTGACCACATTCACGATAGTGGCGCCCCTATTAATTTCACGACTTTTTTGCCAGGCTGTAGGTAGTTTAGTTTTGCCACAATGAGAATTAATCAATCTCTAGTGCAGCTAAGATTGGTTTTGCTTTTAATATCGTGTATTATATGGAAATGCCCAAAAAAACTTTTTTGGGACTCATTTACAAAAATAATAATATACTCTTCGGAAAGTTTAGCGAACAACCCATGAGGATAAAATAACAAAATGGAAAGAAAAAAACTGAGCAATTTCCAGTCCTTGTTAAAACCATCAAAGGTCACCTTTGATGTTTTTAACAAGGACTGGAAATATCCTCGGAACACATCATGGCAAAATTGGCGAAAATCAGTCATGAATTCTTATTTTATTTATTGAGACAGATACATAACCAACTTCAAACAAAGGAACTAAGTATCACTTGGATTGTTGGTACATTGACTTGGTATCAGTACCAACTGAATTGATTTTCGTGAAGAACTATTTTTATAAATTTTGGTTTTGTGCTCGTAATTACCATATTTAGAAAAAAACACCTTTTTACACCCAACAACTTCTAAAAGATTTCGCGACAGAAGCACCTGTCAGAATTATCTGACAATTCTACAAATATGTCGGATTCGACAAGTTTTTTAAACAAATTGTCACCTGTCACATGTCGCGTACAAAGTTTTATTGAACGCAAATATGTCGAATTGTCGCGACAGTCCGACATATTTGTAAATTTTCCAAAATGACAATTATGTCACCTGTCAGTTTTATTGAACAGAAAAATTGACGAATTGTCACTTTTCGACATATGTCGAATTGTCAGCTTTATTGAACAGTGCCCAGTAAGTCAGCACTTGTCATGAACGGGTGGCTCTCCTACGTAGTCTCGAATGCCGCTGACTCGACTCACGTTTTTTTGAAAATTAATTTCCACTGCCTCATATTCTCAAACTGGTACACTCGATCTCGAATGACGTAGTATGTATAACTACATAATTTCCTTTCTATGATATTACTCAAGTGTAGGTGGATGTAACGTTCTTACAATCCTATGTATGATTTGGTTACGACCGATCTGGTGTAATGGATCAGAAGTGGACTATTACACCAATGGTCGCCGGTTCGATCCTCACACAGTACAAAAAGGCTGACCTGATACAGATCGCAGGGTTTCGGTCAATGTGGGCCGCTCTCGAAATCTATGGGGGGGGTTTGATGTTCAGCAGTGGACGTCGTGTAGTTGTTGATGCTGCCAATGAAGTTTTCGTTTCGTTTCTTTACTTTAATGATGTAAATAGTCCAATATTGGATCATTCAAATTATTTACTATCGTATTGGAGGCAGTTCGCAAGACCTAGTCTAATAAAGGAATCGATGTTTAATTATAAAAATTTACTAACTTTTGCCGACGACAACGTGCTTTTCGCCAACACACTGACTGACAGAGCAGATAATGCTTAAAGAACTAACGGTAGTGTGCTATCACATTGGACTGGTGCTGAACCAGACGAAAACGAATCTGATGACAAACGGCAAACAAAGTAGTTCGAGTTCGAGAACAGGCCACCCGCCATCGTCAGGGTTTTCATTCTTTTAAGATGTTTCCTTCCCAGGACACTTTAAATTGTTGGACGAACTCTGTCGAGGTTTTCCCTCTGAGCTATAGCATATCGTTTTTCAAGAGGTATTTGAAAAGTTCCTGCAGGGTCGGTAACGAGCAAGCAATCCCCTGGAGTTCCACGTGTGCATGGGCAGCGGTAACCGCTCACCATCAGAGGGTCCGCATGCTTGTTTGCCACCGTCGTTGTATAAAAACAGGCAAGATAAGGAAATCGTACGCTGAATCGCCTGGAGGAGCTAACTGGTCAAGGCTTTTATAAACTGTGACCTTCCTATATCTTTCAAGCTAGAACTTCTCGACGTTTGCATTTTACCCAATCTAACAAACGGTGCCCAAGCCTGGTTGCTCACGGAATACCCTAAGTCAAAGCTCGGAATTTTTCAAGGGCAAGGGACTGGTGTGTTAGTCAATTAAACAGACAGACAGAATGTGGTCATCACGATCTATGCTAAAACTGGCGTTCAAGACGTAGGCTAGTAGTCGCCAAACTGAAATGGGAGTTGGCAGGTCATGTATGTAGAATACATCCGGCCCGAATCACAACCCAATGGCTCCTCAAAGACTGAATCATTGAAGGGCGAGGCCTATAAAACGATGGTGCGACCACCTGGTACATTACTCCGGCGAATGGTGAACTTTAGCAAAAGGCAGGGGCCAATGGAAAACAATTGAGGGAGACCTTTGCCCAGCGGTGGGATCTTGTGTTAAAAAAAATGAGTCTGTAACTTTGTTTTGTTGTCATTATCAGAATAACGGGTAAGAAGTTTTAGAATTCAGTAATTGTAGGTATTTTATACTTGACCACGTGAGTTTCGGTTTCGGTTTCGGCCGAAACTGAAGCCCAGGCCGAACATTCGGTTTCGGTTTCGGTTTCAACCGGAAAACCAGTTTCGGTCGGACTCTAATAAACATGTCTGTTTGTTTTCTATATGTATGTATTTATAAAAAAATGTATTTGAGTTTGAGTATGTTTATCCGCTGTTTCGTATCCCATAGCACAAGCATTTAGCTGCTTAGTTCGGAGCTAGGTGGCGCTGTGTGGAATAATGTCTAGTAGTGCCCGACCGAACTTTCGGTTTCGGTTTCGGCCAGTTTCGGCCACAAAATCGAGTTTCGGCCACAGTTTCGGTTTCGGCCAAAAACTGGCCGAGACCGAAACTCACTTCGGAAGATGTCGTGCGTGCTCGTATAACTTCGTTTCTCGTGGCAACGTTATGGCAGAGCCTGGCGACCTCCACAATCTTCGAAAATTGTCGTGGGACATTCGGATGGCTCCGTAGCAACACAAAAATTGGTCAGTGCGTAATCGCCAGACGCAAAACTTCTTTAGAGGCAATGTTTTGATGGAACTCAGTACAAGTAAGTTTTCGTTAAGACTGTTGGGAGATCGATTCTTGAACTTGTTGACGAGTATGTCTTGGCCAAAAGATTCAAGTAGGCAGGTCCACCTTCGAGAAATAGGTTAATTGTTACATCCACCACGGCTGGGCACTAAGGAAAGTAGGTTGAAGTGTCAGTTGGCAGGGCACATTGCACGAGAAACTGGGCCATCAGTTTGGAGTCGAAAAATTCTCGAGGGCATATCGTTTGAAGCCAAACTCAGCGTGGGACTCCCACCAGCAAAGAAGCAGAATGACCAGATAGAGATCGCAGGGTTTCGGTTTATGTGGACCGCCCATAACCAGCCGCTCTGGAAATCTAAGGGGGAGTCCTGATGTTCAGAATTGGACGTCGTGCGTGTGGTTCAATATTGGATCACTCAGATTATTTACTATCGCATTGTAGGAAGTTTTAAGGCAGTTAGCAAGACCCTAGTCTAATGAAGGAGTCGATGTCGAATTATGGAAATCGACCGATCGTTATGCCAACGACATCGTGCTTTTCGCCAACACATCCGCCGAGTGGCAGGGCAGACAATGTTCAAATAACTAAGTGTAGCATGCTATCGCATTGGACTGGTGATGAAGCAGACAAAAACGAAACTGACGACATTGGGCACACGAAGTAAGGAAGTTTGATAAGATAATGACAACAAAACAAAGTTACAGACTCATTTTTTTTAACACAAGATCCCACCGCTGGGCAAAGGTCTCCCTCAATTGTTTTCCATTGGCCCCTGCCTTTTGCTAAAGTTCACCATTCGCCGGAGTAATGTACCAGGTGGTCGCACCATCGTTTTATAGGCCTCGCCCTTCAATGATTCAGTCTTTGAGGAGCCATTAAACGTCGAAAAGATATGATTTAATTTGCTAATTTAACTATTTTCATGGCACTGGTTAGCTTTGTATCATTACTTGCTACTATCTACAATGTATGCTACCAGTTACAAGTTGGATTATGGTAGAGTGCAATTATTGTAAAACAACAAAAATTGAGTTTTCCATTTAACAGTGGGTCATCTAACAACAACTCACACGTTGATGTTGGAAAATGACCTAATTATAACAATTATTCTAGTTCGTAAATGATGATTGATATGACTCGAACTGCCAAAGTGTATATGTTACTGTAAAAGCCCGTATACGAGTCAATCTTAGGTTCTCCCTGAAAATCTTAGGATTCACCGACAGTTTGTAAGTGTGAGGTTTTAAAATAAATGGACTCTATTTCTCGGGTTTTTGCCATGAGAATTTGGCATAAGCTAGGGTTCGCCACTGACAAGTGTTAAGTGTTAGTTTTGGCAATAAAACAAAAAGTAATTCTTAATCATTGATTTCCTTTACATATTAATATGTAGGTATCATGTAAGAGTGTTTTCGCTAATTATTTTTATTTGGAACTAGTCATTTTATAACACCTTTACAATACTTCTTAAATACTAAAAAATAACAAAAAATCAATCAACTTCTCACAAGCATACCGCTTCATCCTCATTATCATCAGCAGCCACATACGCTTATTCAATCTAACTGAATCAGTTTTTTACTTAGGTATTCCTATTTGGTACTGTTACTTAACAATCAAATTGAAAGAGCAATAAATTGCTATTAATTATAAGGTAGGGTAAGTGTCCACCTCTGCTCAAGCTGATGTTGTTGTGTGACCGTCCCACATAGATAACGATATTAATGACATAAATAAAATTTTGCAGGCACATTGCCACGTTATTCAAATCTTGAAGTAATTCACCCTTTCGGCCGGGCCCTTCTCTGAAGTCGTTTAACAAAAGCACAGAGTAAGTCATAAAAGTAAATACAGAGTAACAAAAGACTGGCGCGTGCCGAAAAGGCGCCGTCGCCAGAGGTTTGAAAACAAGCAAAAGAAAACTTGTTTGTTTAAGTTTAAACGCCTGAGTTTTGGATCATTAAGCGTTGTGTTGTCTTTAACTAAATCTGTGCCCATTGTAAATCTCTAGACATTAGAGTCCGACCGAAACTGGTTTTCCGGCCGAAACCGAAACCGAATGTTCGGCCTAGGCTTCAGTTTCGGCCGAAACCGAAACCGAAACTCACGTGGTCAAGTATAAAATACCGACAATTACTAAATTCTGAAAATTTTAACTCATTATTCTGCTAATAACAACAAAACTAAATTACAGACTAATTTTTTTTCAACACAAGATCCCACCGCTGGGCAAAGGTCTCCCCCAATTTTTTGATTTATTCTGTCTTTTGCTCAAGTCAGCCATTCGCCATAGTGATGTACCAGGTGGTCGCACCATCGTTTTTTAGGCCTCGTTTTTCAATGATATCAGTCTTTGAGGAGCCATTGAATTGTCATTCGGGCCCGATGCATCTTACAGACTGCGACTACAGTGCTCGGCCCACGTCTTGAACATTAGTTTTGGCACGGATCGTGGTTATCATTTTCTGTCTGTGTGTTTAATGCCTAACACACTCCACTCCATTACCCTTGGACCTATGACGAGCTTTGACTTAGGGTGTTCCATGAGCAACCAGGCTTGTGCACCATGGGCAGATGCAAACGTCGAGAAGTTCTCGCTTTAAAGATAAGATATAGGAAGGTGGCACTTCATTTATATAAACTTCATTTATTTTAGCTAACTTTTCTCGGCTTACGCCTTGAAAAGTTAGCTCCTCTAGGTGATTCGGCATTTGATTTTCTCATCCTGCCTGTTCTCGAAGAAAACTATCTTTTTTTCGGAGGGAATCCGTTTATGGACTAGACTGGCTATGGACGATCCGGAGAGCGGGACTCTGGGGGAAGGTCGGTGGTTTGTGAGGCTCGCCAGCCGTGAGGCGGCAGACATTACTCACTAAACCGGGTGACCTGCTTCAGCGAGTATCCAGAGGTCCCCGTGATCTCTGGTCAAGAACTCTGTGCCAGTGGACCCCTGGCGCGTTATGCTAACCAGCCCACCTCGAGGGGAGTTACACCTCCCCTCTACACCCGCCAGTATGTACGGCGGTGTTAGGTCACTCTTACACCGCCGCCCTTCCTCGGGTCCACTTGGAATGGAGGCACTCAGCCCCCGCCGTGTGCACTCCCAGTAACGCCGAAGGCCCCCTTTTAGTCGCCTCTTACGACAGGCGGGGGGAGGGGGGGGGGAACCGTGCCAGAATTCTAACGCCCCATACCACAAGGCGAAAGGAGACAATCTGGCCTAAGTCAATATACTCATCAAAGTTGCATTGTCTGCCGTCTACCACCTATATATAATAATGAGTTAAAATTTTCAGAATTTAGTAATTGTCGGTATTTTATACTTGACCACGTGAGTTTCGGTTTCGGCCGAAACTGAAGCCTAGGCCGAACATTCGGTTTCGGTTTCGGCCGGAAAACCAGTTTCGGTCGGACTCTAATGTCTAGAGATTTACAATGGGCACAGATTTAGTTAAAGACAACACAACGCTTAATGATCCAAAACTCAGGCGTTTAAACTTAAACAAACAAGTTTTCTTTTGCTTGTTTTCAAACCTCTGGCGACGGCGCCTTTTCGGCACGCGCCAGTCTTTTGTTACTCTGTATTTACTTTTATGACTTACTCTGTGCTTTTGTTAAACGACTTCAGAGAAGGGCCCGGCCGAAAGGGTGAATTACTTCAAGATTTGAATAACGTGGCAATGTGCCTGCAAAATTTTATTTATGTCATTAATATCGTTATCTATGTGGGACGGTCACACAACAACATCAGCTTGAGCAGAGGTGGACACTTACCCTACCTTATAATTAATAGCAATTTATTGCTCTTTCAATTTGATTGTTAAGTAACAGTACCAAATAGGAATACCTAAGTAAAAAACTGATTCAGTTAGATTGAATAAGCGTATGTGGCTGCTGATGATAATGAGGATGAAGCGGTATGCTTGTGAGAAGTTGATTGATTTTTTGTTATTTTTTAGTATTTAAGAAGTATTGTAAAGGTGTTATAAAATGACTAGTTCCAAATAAAAATAATTAGCGAAAACACTCTTACATGATACCTACATATTAATATGTAAAGGAAATCAATGATTAAGAATTACTTTTTGTTTTATTGCCAAAACTAACACTTAACACTTGTCAGTGGCGAACCCTAGCTTATGCCAAATTCTCATGGCAAAAACCCGAGAAATAGAGTCCATTTATTTTAAAACCTCACACTTACAAACTGTCGGTGAATCCTAAGATTTTCAGGGAGAACCTAAGATTGACTCGTATACGGGCTTTTACAGTAACATATACACTTTGGCAGTTCGAGTCATATCAATCATCATTTACGAACTAGAATAATTGTTATAATTAGGTCATTTTCCAACATCAACGTGTGAGTTGTTGTTAGATGACCCACTGTTAAATGGAAAACTCAATTTTTGTTGTTTTACAATAATTGCACTCTACCATAATCCAACTTGTAACTGGTAGCATACATTGTAGATAGTAGCAAGTAATGATACAAAGCTAACCAGTGCCATGAAAATAGTTAAATTAGCAAATTAAATCATATCTTTTCGACGTTTAAATGGCAAAAAGTTATTCACAACAACATTCGTTTGAGCAGAGATGGACACTTACCTTACCTTGAACGGATGCTCTACAACCCTCAACTGCACGACGCTCTGTCGGCAGCAAACAGGGGCTCTGCCGACGCACATTTCGTGTTTGATGCTCCAAGTTTTGCCGGTTAAGCTCTCCAAATTCTACCAACAGAGTCAGATGTTGCACTGTTTATTCGTATTCACACTGTTCACTTTCAAAATATCACAAAACACTTTTAGTTACACAAAAATCTTTAGGTACTAATAATATCAAGCTGAAGAGTTAGCTTGTTTGTTTGAAGGCGCTATCTCAGAAAACTCAAGTTTAAATACTATTTTTTTGTGTTGTGCATTTATTAAGGGACTCCACGCGGGCAAAGTCGCGTGTGGCCACTAGTATTGTATAAAAAGGTAACCTACTCTGTAGGATAACTTAAACCTATAATGTGCGCCAATTAGCACTTGTTATGAACACAACACTGATGCAAACTCCACTTGTTTTAATTTATTAATATTCCAAACATTTATTTTGAACGAAATTTAAAATCAGTTGAAAACAATAAACTGCAATAACACATTAAGCACAATTTTTAACCCTTTACCTATTAATCAGATGAATACGTTCATTGGATACACTATTATTTAAATAAATAGGTACGCGCGCACGTCGTCTCGTCACCGGTGCGACGCGAGAGACACTGAGAGCTTCCCGCTGAAGCACGGTAGGCGGCGCGGAGTCTTCGAAGCATCCTTTCAGCGCGCATACAAACAAGTTTTTTTGTGTATTTACAAACCTCCGTTGAGGGCGCCTTTTCGGCACGAGCCATTGTTTTGTATTGTTCACTACTTTTATGACTGATTCTGTGCTTGGCAGGGCCGGCCAAGGGGTGGTGTAAACTACCTATTTTAGGCTTTGAATAATCGGGTTATATTTAGTTATACCCATGGTACCTATGTCGTGGCTATCGCACAAACAAACAACTATTGAAATCGATTTACCTATATTAAAGATCTCAAACGCTACTGTGGCAAATCAGTTCTCGAGTAAAGGTCTGGGTGAAGAATTGGTTTTAAAACAATTAAATTTAATGACGACAAGTCTTTATTTTTTTTCAAAACAACATGCAAAAAAAACTAAGTGCAAGTTGGACTCCCGCACGAACGGTTACCCACGTCATCGAATGAATTGCTGTTCGTTAGTCTCGCTAAAACTCGGGAGCGGCTGGACCGATTCGGCTGATTTTGGTTTTGAAATATTTGGTAAGGTCAAGGGAAGGTTATAAAGGAGAGTAAATATGAGAAAATGCTAGGAATATAGTGAAAAACAACAATTTAGTTTTCCTTAACAACTATTTTCACCTGTCAATAACGTCTGTCGGGACAGCTAGTCATCGAATAAAAAAACGCTACAAAATTACGTTTGTTGTATGGAAGCCCCCATACAACATTTGATATTGACTATTTTTATTCAGTTATTTATTTTGAAAGGTTACTTATATGTATAAAACAACAAATTCCTGTTCCCATTATTATAATAGAGCAAAAATAGGAAATAAAAAAGTTTATTATTGTATGGGAACCACCCTTAATATTTTATTTTTTCTATTTGTTGTCATAGCGGCAACGGAAATAGTCTCGCTAAAACTCGAGAAGCGCTGGATTGATTTGGCTAATTTTGATTATGAAATATTTGTCCAGGGATGGTTCAAAAGGTGAGTGAACATGAGTGAATGCTAGGAATAAAGTGAAAAACCACAATTTAGCTTTCTCTTAGCAACTGTTCCTACCTGTCACGTGAAACTGAATGTTAGACAACAGAACGAAGTCTGTCGGGACAGCTAGTAATAAATAATTGTTTTTATCAAAATACTGACGAAAACTGATTTTTGTGAAAAGTGACACTTGATTCTTTAACTTGCCACTTACTACGGCTTTAAGTATACTGTGCTCATAAGTTTCGCAGCGTTTTGTATGTTATGTAAAAAAAAACGACTGAGTCATAGTTAAGATTTTATATGCCAGCTAACTTCATCCCCTATTTTCTTAAAAAAACATTACTATAGCATCCTTGGCAAGTTGTCTAGCCCGGTGTTGGCACCCGTACATTACATAATTGATTGTCATGTTATTCAAAGAAGTCATTCGAGAATATTATTAGACTCATATACCATGCTACATGCAATAAATGAATAAATAAAGGGATTGCCTCACAGTAATGTTAACAGAGGTTAGACGAAGGTTTAAAGGTTCATTTCTCGCGTCCTTACATAGGAAATAAAATCTAAGTGCTCTAACCATATATTTGGACCAACCATTTACTGAACTCGGACGATGTCCATGAAAACTTGAGTTTCCATGTAAAAAAACCTTTAGTAAATGGCTGAAAATCCGAAGCACATTTTTTAAGGCGGGCGGGGCTGAGAATCATAATTTTTTTATAAAACAAATGGGTTGAAAAACATATTAAACAAAGCTTTTCTGATTTTGGTGACGTGTCCACAACCCGACTATCTGAACATATGTGTTGTTTAAGCTGAAGATTATAAACGTATATGAAAAACAATATTATTTTTAAATTGTACAATACATAGCCTGTCTAAAATGACCCAATTTAGCAAGATTACTATATAACTGCGATTAGGCCACGTCGTTAAGTTTTGTCCACGAGAAACTTATAAGTTTTGATGTGAATAATGAAATAGCTCGCCGGCGACTTCATAAGGAACCAAACAGGGTAACACCCCCACCAATCGTTTGGTTTAGTTCCACTCTCGAGACACAGAACAACATCAGCTTGAGCTGAGGTGGACACTTACCCTACCTTATAATTAATAACAATTTATTGCCCTTTCAATTTACCGTACCAGTATTAACAGTACCAAATAGGAATAAATAAAATACTGATTCAGTTAGATTGAAGAAGCGTATGTGGCTGCTGATGAGGATGAGGATGAAGCGGTATGCTTGATAGTAGTTAATTTATTTTTTGTTATTTGAGATTTATTGTAGAGGTGTTATAAAATGACTAGTTACAAACAAAATTACCAAATAAAAATAATTAGTGAAATCACTGTTACATGATACCTACACAATAATATGTAAAAGAAATAAATTATTAAGAATTACTCATTGTTATATTGCCAAAACTAACATTTACCACTTGTCAGTCAGTGGCAAACCCTAGCTTGTACCAAATTCTCATGGCGAAAACCCGAGGAATAGACTCCATTTATTATGAAACCTTACACTTGCAAACTCATGTCGGTGAATCCTAAGATTTTCAGGGAGAACCTAAGATTGACTCGTATACGGGCTTTTACAGTAACATATACACTTTGACAGTTGGAGTCATATCAATCATCATTTACGAACTATAATAAATAATTGTTATAATTAGGTCATTTTCCAACTGCAATGTTAAATAACGTTTGAGTTGTTGTTAGGTGACCCACTGTTAAATTGAAAACTCCATTTTTGTTGTTTTACAATAATTGCACTCTACCATAATCCAACTTGTAACTGATGTGTAAACATTGTAGATAGTGGCAAGTGGTGAAGCAAGTAATAATACAAACCAGTGCCAAGAAAATAATTAAATTAGCAAATTAAATTATATTATTTTTTCGACGTTTACATGGAAAAAAGTTATTTCTGCGTGACTCTCACACAACACCATTCGTTTGAGCTGAGGTGGACACTTACCTTACCTTGAACGGATCCTCTACAACCCTCAACTGCACGACGCCCTGTCGGCAGCAAACAGGGGCGGCTCTGCCGACGCACATTTCGTGTCTGATGCTCCAAGTTTTGCCGGTTAAGCTCTCTAAATTCTACCAACAGAATCAGATGTTGCACTGTTTATTCGGATTCACACACAAAACATTTTTAGTTACACAAAAATCTTTAGGTAGGTACTAATATCAAGCTGAAGAGTTAGGTTGTTTGTTTGAAGGCGCTATCTCAGTAATCTCAAGTTTAAATACATTTTTTTTGTGTTGTGCATTTATCAAGGGAATCCACGCGGGCGAAGTCGCGGGTGGCCACTAGTATTGTATAAAAAGGTAACCTACTCTGTAGGATAACTTAAACCTATAATGTTCGCCAATTAGCACTTGTCATGAACACAACACTGATGCAAACTCCACTTGTTTTAATTTATTAATATTCCAAACATTTATTTTGAACGAAATTTAAAATCAGTTGAAAACAATAAACTGCAATAACACATTAAGAACAATTTTTAACCCTATACCTATTAATCAGATGAATACGTTCATTGGATACACTATTATTTAAATAAATAGGTACGCGCGCACGTCGTCTCGTCACCGGTGCGACGCGAGAGACACTGAGAGCTTCCCGCTGAAGCACGGTAGGCGGCGCGGAGTCTTCGAAGCATCCTTTCAGCGCGCATACAAACAAGTTTTTTTGTGTATTTACAAACCTCCGTTGAGGGCGCCTTTTCGGCACGAGCCATTGTTTTGTATTGTTCACTACTTTTATGACTGATTCTGTGCTTGGCAGGGCCGGCCAAGGGGTGGTGTAAACTACCTATTTTAGGCTTTGAATAATCGGGTTATATTTAGTTATACCCATGGTACCTATGTCGTGGCTATCGCACAAACAAACAACTATTGAAATCGATTTACCTATATTAAAGATCTCAAACGCTACTGTGGCAAATCAGTTCTCGAGTAAAGGTCTGGGTGAAGAATTGGTTTTAAAACAATTAAATTTAATGACGACAAGTCTTTATTTTTTTTCAAAACAACATGCAAAAAAAACTAAGTGCAAGTTGGACTCCCGCACGAACGGTTACCCACGTCATCGAATGAATTGCTGTTCGTTAGTCTCGCTAAAACTCGGGAGCGGCTGGACCGATTCGGCTGATTTTGGTTTTGAAATATTTGGTAAGGTCAAGGGAAGGTTATAAAGGAGAGTAAATATGAGAAAATGCTAGGAATATAGTGAAAAACAACAATTTAGTTTTCCTTAACAACTATTTTCACCTGTCAATAACGTCTGTCGGGACAGCTAGTCATCGAATAAAAAAACGCTACAAAATTACGTTTGTTGTATGGAAGCCCCCATACAACATTTGATATTGACTATTTTTATTCAGTTATTTATTTTGAAAGGTTACTTATATGTATAAAACAACAAATTCCTGTTCCCATTATTATAATAGAGCAAAAATAGGAAATAAAAAAGTTTATTATTGTATGGGAACCACCCTTAATATTTTATTTTTTCTATTTGTTGTCATAGCGGCAACGGAAATAGTCTCGCTAAAACTCGAGAAGCGCTGGATTGATTTGGCTAATTTTGATTATGAAATATTTGTCCAGGGATGGTTCAAAAGGTGAGTGAACATGAGTGAATGCTAGGAATAAAGTGAAAAACCACAATTTAGCTTTCTCTTAGCAACTGTTCCTACCTGTCACGTGAAACTGAATGTTAGACAACAGAACGAAGTCTGTCGGGACAGCTAGTAATAAATAATTGTTTTTATCAAAATACTGACGAAAACTGATTTTTGTGAAAAGTGACACTTGATTCTTTAACTTGCCACTTACTACGGCTTTAAGTATACTGTGCTCATAAGTTTCGCAGCGTTTTGTATGTTATGTAAAAAAAAACGACTGAGTCATAGTTAAGATTTTATATGCCAGCTAACTTCATCCCCTATTTTCTTAAAAAAACATTACTATAGCATCCTTGGCAAGTTGTCTAGCCCGGTGTTGGCACCCGTACATTACATAATTGATTGTCATGTTATTCAAAGAAGTCATTCGAGAATATTATTAGACTCATATACCATGCTACATGCAATAAATGAATAAATAAAGGGATTGCCTCACAGTAATGTTAACAGAGGTTAGACGAAGGTTTAAAGGTTCATTTCTCGCGTCCTTACATAGGAAATAAAATCTAAGTGCTCTAACCATATATTTGGACCAACCATTTACTGAACTCGGACGATGTCCATGAAAACTTGAGTTTCCATGTAAAAAAACCTTTAGTAAATGGCTGAAAATCCGAAGCACATTTTTTAAGGCGGGCGGGGCTGAGAATCATAATTTTTTTATAAAACAAATGGGTTGAAAAACATATTAAACAAAGCTTTTCTGATTTTGGTGACGTGTCCACAACCCGACTATCTGAACATATGTGTTGTTTAAGCTGAAGATTATAAACGTATATGAAAAACAATATTATTTTTAAATTGTACAATACATAGCCTGTCTAAAATGACCCAATTTAGCAAGATTACTATATAACTGCGATTAGGCCACGTCGTTAAGTTTTGTCCACGAGAAACTTATAAGTTTTGATGTGAATAATGAAATAGCTCGCCGGCGACTTCATAAGGAACCAAACAGGGTAACACCCCCACCAATCGTTTGGTTTAGTTCCACTCTCGAGACCAATGGTGGCAGACTTGTACGAGTCCTTTGCGTCTTCCCGCAAAACACGTAAATATGACTTTTTTTTCACCCGGACAACGGACAATTCTACAATTTCGGTTTCCTTGTTTTATAATTTCTCAGTTGTTACTTTCTGTTGACTTCATAGTATAATGTAAAGAATCAGTTTTTATATCTAATGTTAAAAAGCTATTATTTCTGTTTCATACATAATGAAACAGATATTATATTATTTAGGTTTTTAAACAAAATTCTAATTTAAGTGTGTCAATTTTGGTGTATTTGATGCTACAACAAAATTGATAAGTGCACCAAAATTAGAATTAGAAGATTTGAACGACACTCTACCTAACAATACGAAGTCCAAACTACCAGGTGAGATCCTACAGCTGATGCAACTCCGAAGGGAAACACCAGAGGAAGCTTTGTTAGCTCCCCAATCACCCCACAAAAAGAGCCGAAGCTTTGTGAGGCGTTTACTCCAAAGCTGGGCCTCTCGCTTCACACAGGAGGTGATTGAGAGCAATTAGGGGTCGAAAGTCTACATAAAGTCACTGGAGAAAACTCACCAGACAAAGCCGACTACCTTGAACAGCGATACCGCCACATCGGTACGAGTACTAGCCTGATTAGCTAGCTTGAAGATATCTACGGAAACCTGTATGCCTCGCTCTCATCGAAGCCTCCACCAGACCTTTCAACCTTGTTTCAAGAAGGAAACTAACGCTCCCCAAAAATTATATGCCGATTACACTTATGACCCTAGTCTAAAAGCTCATCCGGTACCTAGAAGGCCACTCGTTAATTCACGACCGAGAGTACGGTTTCAGATCGAAACAGTCCACCGATGATTTTCTAGCGAACTTGACTCATTTAGGGGGGGGGGGGGAGGCTATGGAAAAACACGGTGACACACAGTAGATATGTGTGTCGTGAGTCGAGCACAGTCCATTAGCGTTTTTTCTAGTGCTTGATTGCTAAGCACACGATATCGAGAAGAGGCATTCTCTTGTTTTTGATCTTGATGGATGGACGCAATCTTGTCGAGGTCAACGCCAGGAATACACCAGATGTGCCTATTCTTTCTCATCCTACTCTTCAGAGCACCTCACTACCACTGAAGGGTAACCTAAACATTCTTGGCATAAATGTTCACAGCAACCTTAACCAACAGGACTAAATCGATAGCATTATTAAAACAGCATCATATAAGATTTAATTCTTATTTCACGCCTGAGTTACTGTGATTTGTACAAGGCACAAGTTCGCTCGTGTGCGGAATATTGCTCTCATCTTTGGACGGTTCCGCGAAGCCAGGTACTTGAAGCTCTCGTCAGCTTGCAGTGACGTCTATCCGCATCATTGGTAACCCAGAGGCAACTATGACTATGGAGCGATTAAAACTGCGTAGAGACATAGCCAGGTTGAGTATGCTCTACCGTCTTCACAGTGGAGAAGATGCTCAGACGAGTTGTACCAACTGATCCCACCCTCACCCTTTTACTCTCGCACTACCCATGCTGTTCTGCGTCAACATCTACACACGATCCAGCAACTATTGACTATTGAATCGTTTTTGTGTCGTGTTCTTTCGGTGTGAAAAGCTCTTCCTGCGCATTTCATCTTCCCACAATCTCAGTAATTATAAGAGGTGCGTGAAAAAGAATTTATGCAGGCCTTCAAAATGATATTAACTAGCTCACTTGTCAACCCCATACGGACTTTACGGCTGCATCAGGTATTTTCGAGAGTTGTCAGAAATCATCGTGCATCTAGAGTAAACCCCTTCCAGACACCGGAGCAGGCTTTCGTAAAGGTTTGAATTCGTTTTATCTCAAAAAATATTTGAAGTCAAACACTTAAGAATACAGCTACATTATTTAATTTTATTAATCTTAGGGTTGCTGAGGAATCTCAACCAAATGTTGACGATGTCCGTCCAAGAATAGACCCACCAAACAAGATCCATCCACTTGCTGTGAGGTGTAAGAAGAGTGACGTTATACTCCCGAAACTTTTCACTAGCGCGCTGGGAAGTTCCCATTAGGCAGAGAAAACTTTGATAGTGAAGTCTCCAGAAGAGTACAGCTTGACTGGGTGGCATTAGGGAACTTTTGTCACGTTTTCACATCATTTTTGCCCTATGATACTATCTAAGTATTTGATCAATGCGTGCACTAGTCGTGACTTTCGGAGCAAAGACGTGGAACCTAATGCTGAGGCTAGCCAACCGACCACATGTCACTCAGACAGCTATGGAGAGATCTGCGCTCGGAATCTCACTGTGAGACAAAGTTAGGAATGAGATAATCCGGTAGAAGACCAGATTACAACGATTCACAAGTGTAGCAAACTGAATTGGAAGTCTGCTAGCCACATCCTTCGAAAAAAATATCGAGTTGCTGAGGAAGACAGGTTCTTGAATGGAGGCCACGGCTTGCTAGCAGACTAAAAAGATGTGAAGGCAACATTGTTCTAGTAACGAATACATTTGACCAAAATGTTAAAGATAAAGGAATATTGAGTATGCCAACTCCTACGATATAAAGATGTGCTGAAGCGCCATATGAAGGGTTGTGACGTAGACCCTACTCATTGGGAGATCTAGGCATCTGATCCGGGACAGTGGAGGTCGCTGGTGAGAACCAAAGTCTTTGACTTTGAAGTGCACCGCCTTTCCGAGCTGGATGCCAGACGTGACGTAGTGAAGGCCCGACCACCCGCGGCAATAGGTTACAATATTATGAATGGCGCCCTCACATGCCCGCAGTACTCACGGACGTTTACTAATAAGTTTGGCTACGCGAACCACATGAGGGCGCATAAGCGGCGCCAGTAGGTAGAGAGTCGAAGCGGTCGCCGTAACCGAAATCGGCATGGAAGAAAATTTATTGAGTAAGTGTGCTCGAAGTTTGATGTTAGGCTTAAATTTTGGTGACTGCATTTCTAATTTTGCTGTTTTCACATCAATTTTGGTGTTTACTTAATTTTGGTGTGGGTAATATAAAAAAAATACTGGGCCAAATTGAATGTCTAAGTGAATTTAAACACAGAATACGTTTCTGAAGTATTCGATTATAGCATAAAAACATTAAGCCAGTTAACAGCAAGTAAAAAAACCAGCAAAATTAGGCAAAAAATGGCAATTGCTGGTATTGCTCCAAATCTTTACTATTAATTGTTGTTTTATTTCGATGTATAGTGTTTGGGTAAATATTAGAACACATTATGGAAACAACTGTTTTGTTTACCTATTATAAGATTCACTTAAATAAGCTGGAGCTCCTTGCCAGAAGTCACGCCTAACTTAAAGATTAAAGTTAGGATAAAAGTTACATAACAAGGATGTTCCTGATAATTGTTGATTACTGCCATTTCAGATATTGTAAAATTTTGCAAAATGTTTGGTTTTAATGAAAAGTAGGGTAGGAGGTAAGCAATCAAATAGGCATCTCAAACAAAACCCAAAATAATATATTTTCAGATTTAAGTTACTAGATTTCTGCCTGAAACTATGGCTTGAAACTTGTTCAATAGTTTTGTTTGTTGTACAAAGTGTGCGCATTAGCACTCATCTGATAGATTGGACATAAATATTTAAACTTTTTAACAGTCCATCACAATAATGTTGACTATGTTCGGTGTCTAATACTATGTACAGATTAAACTTATGTACCTACCCATTGTGATGGATGAATAAATATTTGAATAGAATTGAATAAAACTATACAAATTATGAGTACTGACAGTGGAGTTGATAGGGCAGTACTGTGAAGCTTGAAGTTGGGACAAATCAAGGCAGGAAATAGGGGAAATTGCTAAAAACAGACAGAAAACTATGCAGCCTATGGCCAGCGGCATACCCAGACTGAAATTATAATATTTATCTTATGTATTTGGGGCTAGCATGCAGTATGTAGAGTGCATTACGAGTACCCAGCTCCACATAGTTCCAGCAAAAACTACAGCAGAACTAGAAGCCACCTGGCTTGTGCATTGGCCCCTAGGGGCCATTTTAATTGTTCAACATATCAAGTAGGTATATCAACTGATGTAATAAAACACCTAATTAATACTTTATATTAATACAATATCTAATAGATATTGAATATTAGAAATACATAAGTAACTCTGTCAGTGTGTGTGACACTTTCACACTTATGCTATTGAAGCAATTTTGATGAAATTTGGTATACAGGAGTGTGGACTTTGGGAAAGGGTATAGGCAATTTTAACCGTAGGAAAACTGTTTTTCCTCTGTCTGACAACCCACCAAAGGCCAGGATCAGCTTATGGCTGGAGAGGCTTCCTGCTACCGCCCCATTCATAGGGCCTTCTGAGAGTCTCCCCCGGGGCCGCGACTTGCCATGGCTTACTTGGAAAGCTCTGAACAGGCTGAGGACCCGGGTTGGCAGATGTAGGGAGAGTCTGTGCAGATGGGGTTACACAGATGGGGACAATGCGTGCGAGTGCGGTGCCTCCCCACAAACTATGGACCACCTCATATCATGTCCTTCGTGCCCGGTAAGCTGTACGCGTGAGGAACTTATGAGTGCCAACGACCATGCCGTTATGGTGGCGGAGTTTTGGTCAAATAGAATATAGCCATCGACATGATAAGAAGAAGAAGACCGTAGGACTCTGTTAAAATTGCCGACAATAATAAAAACCGTGCCCGAGCAAAAAGCATCAAGTTAGGGTTTGCATTGCATTGCCATTTTGGGACTAAGAACTGTCAAAATTGAATTCGGAGACAGAGAGACAGGTCAAAGGTGACAGGATACTTCATTGGCAAAAGAGTGTTTTAAAAACAGGGGGAACATTTACAAACACAGTCATAAAATATCTTAGACAATATAGAAATGGACTCGCGATTGGGCCGCCCGTCAATGCAAAAAAGTCTGTCCATTTTTGCGGGGGCAGGGGGAACACTCACACAAAGAAACCTACCTCTACTATAACAGAAGAGGCTTGTTGGCACAATCGCACACAAACCTAAATGAGCAACACAGGGAAATTTTACAGACACATGTCAATAAAATGATTCACACTACCACAACTTTTGACATTAGTTATGTCTTTACACGGTACTTATGACAACTTGGCTAGTGCTGACCATAACACAGCTATTGGATGTACAAAAATAAATTGAACAAATGTTTCGATTAGAAATTGTGAATTATTTATTATGTATTGGAAATTACGCACTTTCCATAATTTCTAAGCCTGATTGATTGATTGATTGATTTCAGGAAAGGAAATCAGGCTTTTTACCTTTATGAATATTTACTTTTAAAACTATTAGACGAATATTTTAAATTACAAACTTATTGAAACGTGTAGATTCTTCTAATCTTTTAAAGCAATATAGCAGTAAACAATCATTAAATGAATTATTAGAGTAAAAATTTGGACAAAGGACCAATTTTGAGGATTAAAAACTTATCAGACCTATTGGTCTGATAAATTAACAGGTTCACTGTCCACAAATATATAACAATTAAAAGCGAATTGTTCACAGCCCATATGTGGGTTGTGGACTGTGAACCGGTTAACCTTATATTTTTACCCTATAATAACGCCGCATATTTTAAAATCTACCCATGACTAGTGCATAGTCTGAAATGGATAGTCCACATTTAGATTTCTTAATTCAATATTTTGAAATCTGCCGAGTTGTTATTTGTTCATCCGATAACTTTGATCTAACTGTTGAATAATCTGCCCTAACTGAAACGAGCTGTATGTATGTTTCTAGGGCTTGACAGACTGCCTAAGTTAGTAAACTTGATATTATGTGATTGGAAACATCGGTTTTAAATGCATGCTTTCGTATTGTAAGATAATGAAGCTTACAGCTGGTCAAATAACAAGTTTTATTTCAAACAGTGTTACCTACCTCACCCACAGTAATTTTTTGGTGAATATTTGAATCACTTCTCATAATTAATCAACTGATAAAAAATCATTTCATCCGATTAATTTCTATATATGAATCAAGGATTCAAATGGTGTCTGTATAACATTGTAGAATACATGACGTATGCATTCGATAAAAAAGTCTTTGCATTAATTTCAGGTAAACACTTATGACCAGTCAATTTACTGCAAAAAAAGAATTTATAAAACCCAACTGCGTTTATGTGTAATGTGAAAAACCTAAAACGAGATAGTCGGCTTACCCGCCCAACAAAAGAAGGAAAGTACGTTACGTTCATACTTCGCAAATTCGAAAACTGGCACATGACAATAACGTATATGAATGACGTGCTCGTAAACAAGTTGCTGCAATATTGGCTCGAAAGTTAGGTCCATCGGACCTAGCTTAGTGTGGCCACTTTTGGTACGCGGGTGTCGTATCTTCGTCTATTTGTTAATATCAATGCTTATCACACTCAATTTAATAAAAATTGTAACAATGGGGACCCATTCTATAATGGGTCCCGACTCCCGACTCATTCTAGAATGAGTCCCGAAGTTAAGTGCCATCGAGTATGCCAACTTTCCTGTTTTCCTGTTTCCGGTTTTTACATTACACAGAACCGCAGTGTGGTTTTTAATTTTTTAATTACCGGGTATTTAATCTTTTTTTAAAATGAATTTGAATGTTTTTTATATTGTTAGGCCCAGTATCACTTTCGCAGTATTTACAAATCTAACGACACATCTCAAGCTGAAATAAATCGAGCCGCTCAGGCTGCAGAGCGTGTCAAACACTATTACATACAAACATACTTACATATATACATACATACACTCGAAAAACATAACCCGCCTTCTAGCGCAGTCGGATAATAAATAAATGAATCATTAGAAACATTATTCTTACGTCAATCGAACTAATTGAAATATTTTATTCGAGTGCAATCGGAACTTGCCAATCGATTTTTCTTGCCATTAACCCCAACACTAGTGTAATTACGAAAACACTCAAATGTCATTCCAAACAATGTTTCAGGTGTTTTAATTAAGAGTGATTTTTGCAAAAGAAACATGAAATTGAACCAAAAAAATACATACGGATGAAACATAACATTATCCTTCTTCCAATTTGAGTTTCTCGAAGTGTTCTTACAACTATATACAGCACAAAACGGCATTTTTGAAGAGCTCTTTACTCATCGACGTCTGACTCGTTATGTCAAAATTTCCGAGTTTCAAGTAGTTTTGATCAACGTTCGGATTTTTAATCGTAACGCGTGCAGAGGGGTAAGGCACGTAAGGCATCTCCAGTTCTTAATGCTCTAAGTAAAATATTATAGAAACTACTTAGTCTTAAAGTTAAAAACAATAGTTCGTTCTATAAGTACGCTCGAAAATTATTATTACCGATGGGCAAGTCGAAACTGTGTTCGTTACGTCCTTGAAACCAAATGGTGCACGTGGATAGGTACCAACTCAACCAAATTACGAAACGACATTCGAACAGATCAAAGCACAGTTTTATATAATCTACAGATCCAGAAATTCGTTACTCACCAGTAGCACGGAGATAAGCCTAACCTTCGAAGACAGACCGAAGATAAATCAGGCACAAAATCGCGAACACAAACTGCAATGATTGGAACTTAACTAATTGTCTAAGCACACGGCTTTTCCAATTTTCCTTTTGAATTTCCCTACCCTCCAATGTAACAAAAATGTCCAATGTTTTCAATGTTTATTTTACAATGTAATGTAATATTTTACAATAATCTTCCGGGAGACAAGACAAACTTCGTCGGTAACTTTTACAGAACTCGACAAGCGGAAGCGGAACTCAGTGCGATGCCGAAAGTTCGCTAGTCTCGCTCACCACAGGTTATAAAGGTAAACGAGTCTATGGTGGACCACAGGGTTGCCCGATAATAAATGACACAGTTTGGAAAATTCAAGGACTTTAACGAAAAACGGGATGACTCAGAACAGCGGGGTGTATCCTCCATGTGAAATAAATCTGCATTAAAGTTCATCGACCACAGTTGCAAAGAAATTTAATTTTAAAGTTCACTCACACGAGCGAAGGGAGTTTTGGCGTCCGCCGGAATAGCATAGCAGGTCTGGACGTGAACAATACGACCGTTCTGAACACTTGTTCGCTACTTATCTCTATCCTGGGCGAGTCCCTCCCAACCCGTGGAATCGATGGTTAATTCCTATATTTCATAATATCCTTGTGGATATTTGGAGAAACAATAGTAATATCGAAACAGAATGAAAAGTACAAACTTTCATTCTGTGATTCCTTAAACCACACGGTAGGCCATTTAAGAAACGCATTTAAATAATAAATCAAAATCTGAAAAGACATAAGGTAAAAGAAGCAAACAATATTAAAGGTAGAAATTTTAAGCTATCTCGAAATGTTTAAGGCACACCCTCGCCCCGATTTAAGGCTCGAACTTACTAGCCCCAAATGCTTTGAGCCACCTTTTGTTTAAGTTGCTCATCCCAAGGAAACTGGTGGCATCCAGTTTCTTAGGAATTTGGTACCCAACACCTGGGCAGTTATTTGTTAGTCGTCTTCAATTAAAAAAAATCTATACCATACAAGAACGTCTTTGTTATTGGTCTTTGTGCTACTAGCGCCACTGTGACAGTTACTTGCCCCATTATTATTAAGTTCTGGGTCATTTCGTAACTTGAGGGCTGATTTGCCATTAAAAACGGGGTGAATCATTACATTGTTATGATAGCCTCTCCCCTGTGATTGGGAGTACGACATTGGCTATGAGGTTGAGATATGATCAAAACCATAGAGCTTGAAGTCCGTGTTTCACACTTATAGAGTGATCGAGTGAGGAAAAGAGATAGAGATATACACAAGATGTGTATCCGAAACCGGTGGTTTTTGGGTGCCCTCATCATTAGCTATTTACTGTGAAAACCAATTTTATTTTACTGTAAAAACTAAATGGCGTATTTTTGGCGCCAAATTCAATGGTTTTTCAAATTCACGCTCTGCAGCCTGAACGGCTTGACTGATTTTAGCTTGAGGATTTTAGTCTGATTCGTATTAACTATTTATTTTATTTATTTATTATACAGAAATACAAACTTACAGCTATTAGGCCAACACGTTTATATTCTTAAAAATAAAATATATATCTAATTCTTATTTCTAAATATTAGGTACTATGCGATAAATAGTGCCGCACTTTCGCTACAAGACTATGAGAGTAATAATTTATTCCTACTTCCATCTTCTTATTCTTGATTCCCTGACGTTTTTATCAGCGACGCTGCTGCTGGTTGCGACCAGAGCCCTGTTTAATGAACATTATAATTCTACAATTATGTAAAAAACTTACATATTTGTTCAGTTTTGTGACGAGTGCAGTTTAGTGCTGCTTAATAAACTCTACAATTATGTAAAATATCTACAAGTGAAGACCTTACAAATATTGTAACTACAATTATTGTTTATTAACATTTACACATAACATAACAATATAACATACCCTCACGACCATATCCCAAATGGGTTAGTCAGAGGGGCACTGATTGTTACCGTCATGGTCAACAGCGGGGTGTATGGGTGTATCCTCCATGCTCAATAAATCTGCATTAAAGTTCATCGCTAACACCTGTGTAGGTACAGGTGTTAGCAAATAGTCATGCACAAAAAAACTGGCGATATATTGTTGTCATACAAAGCTGTCGCTTACCTGTCACTGCCTTACTTTGACCGGTTTCGTAATACCTTAGTACCTTAGCCAGATATTGTTCCAAGTACCTAACTCAAAAGTTTCAAAAAATTGAAACTTTTTTGACAATCTTTGTTTTTCATTTTTCGATGATTAGATACGACATTGCTAATAACTTAAAACTATATTTTCGAAATTACTATTATTTTCTAAATTATTATTTCTGTTCCGTGAGTGAAATTGTATGCTAAACTATTGAAATTCATCGCGTGGAGGTTTTTCAAAGAAAGAAAGCGATTGAAATATACGTCAATTCTAAAACGATACGACATAAACTGTTAGAATTCGGAGTAAAATAGAAATAGAAATAGAAAACGTTTATTCAGTAACCACAATAATTTCTTATAAGCTAAAACAACATAATATTATGGAACTGAAAGGGTCCCCACTCAGCATATTGACGGTAAAAGGACATTATATTTTTGAAATTTGCTTACCATCATTAGAGTGAATTTTAATGGGGCCGCAATATTATCCTTGACTATACCGTACCGTACTACTTTTATTTAGAAAGTAATCTTCATAGATGGCGCTGCTAAGCCCAAATTAAAGTTCTTCAATTAAAAATACTTTGACAGCCGCTGTCTAAACACCCTATTACAGACCTACCAACTTATCTGTGAACTGAAAGAGGACGACACCGTCGATTCAGTGTTGCTAATTATTAGTGTCCGACCGAACTTTCGGTTTCGGTTTCGGCCAGTTTCGGCCAAAAAATCAAGTTTCGGCCACAGTTTCGGTTTCGGCCAAAAATCGGCCGAAACTTAGCCGAAACCGAAACTCATTTCGGAAGTTTTCGTGCACGCTCGTATAACTTCGTTTCCCGCGGCAACGCTATGGCAGAGCCTGGCGGCCTCCACAATGTTCGGGTATTGTCGTGGGACATTTGGATGGCTCCGTAGCAACACAAATTAGTCAATGCGTTGTCACCAGACGCAAAACTTCTTCAGGGGTAATGTTTTGATGG
Organism: Udea ferrugalis; assembly: GCA_950022985.1. NCBI lineage: Eukaryota > Metazoa > Arthropoda > Insecta > Lepidoptera > Crambidae > Udea > Udea ferrugalis. Next base: position 4,237,384 of record OX465545.1, read on the forward strand.
AACCGATTATCGGTCTGTTCTATTCGTAGCTCGATTCGAGGAGGAGCTCGAAGGAAGGAAGGAAGGCTCGAAGTTCGAAGATCCACCATCGAGAAAGAAATCGCCGCATCGAACACAGCTGGGCATTAAAAACGCCGTCGCGACGTGGGGCTGCGCTGGTTGGCAGGTTAAAGTGGCAGTGGGCGGGGCACATTGAACGAAAAACTGATGGCTAGTGGGATACCATTTGAAGCCAAACGCAGAGTGGGACTCCCACAAGGGAAGAAGAAGGTTGACCTGATACAGATCACAGGGTTTCGGTCAACGTGGGCCACCTATAACCAGACGCTTTGGAAACTGTGGGTGAGGCCTGATCTAGCAGTGGACGTCGTATGGTTGTTGATGCTGACGATGAAATTTTCGTTTCGTTTCTGTACTTAAATGATGTAAATAGTCCAATATTGAATCACTCAGATTATTTACTATCGTATTGGAGGCAGTTCGCAAGACCAAGTCTAAAAAAGGAATCGATGTCGCATTATAAAAATTTACCAACTCTTGCCGACGACAACGTCCTTTCGCCAACGCACCCAGAAATGCAGAGCAGAAAATGCTCCCAGGACACTTAAATTGTGCAACGAACTTCCTGTCGAGGTTTTCCCGATGAGCATGAAGTTTCCAAGAGGTGTTTGAAAAGGTTCCTGCAGGGTCGGCAACGAGCAAGTAATCCCTTGGAGTTGCACGTGTGCATAGGCTGCGGTAACCGCTCACCATCAGGCGGTCCGCATGTTTGTTTGCCAATGTCGTTGTATAAAAATAGGCAAGATAAGGAAATCACCTGGAGGAGCTAACTGGTTAAGGCTTTTATGAAGTGCGACCTTCCTATATCTTTCAAGCGAGAACTTCTCTACGTTTGCATTTTGCCCATCCTAACAAACGGTGCCCAAGCCTGGTTGCTCACGGAACACCCTAAGTCAAAGCTCGATTTTTTTCAAGGGCAAGGGAGTGCAGTGTGTTAGGCATTATGGGCATTGCACATAGGCACACACAGCCAATATGGTCACCACAATCCGTCCTAAAACTGGCGTTCAAGACGTAGGCTAGAATGTCGCCTAACTGCTATAGGAGTTGGCAGGTCATGTCTGTAGAATGCATCCGACCCGAATCTTCCCAATGGCCTAAAAAAAAAGGTGCGACCACCTGGTACAACACTCCGGCGAAATGGGGGACTTTAGCAAAAGGCAGGGGCCAATGGAAAACAATTGAGGGAGACCTTTGCCCAGCGGTGGGATCAGGTGGTAAAAAAATGAGTCTGTAACTCTTTTGTTATCATTATCAGAATATTGGGTAAGAAGCTTTAGAATTCAGTAATTGTAGGTATTTTATACTTGACCACGTGAGTTTCGGTTTCGGTTTCGGTTTCGGCCGAAACTGATGCCCAGGCCGAACATTCGGTTTCGGTTTCGGTTTCGGCCAGTTTCGGCCAAAAAATCAAGTTTTGGCCACAGTTTCGGTTTCGGCCAAATTAGGGCCGAAACTAAGCCGAAACCGAAACTCATTTCGGGAGTTTTCGTGCGCGCTCGTATAACTTCGTTTCTCTCGCTCAACGCTATGGCTAAGCCTGGCGGCCTCCACAATGTCCGGAAATTGCCGTTGGACATTCGGATGGCTCCGTAGCAACACAAATTGGTCAGTGCGTTATCACCAGATGCAAAACTTCTTCAGAGGTGATGTTTTGACAAAACTGATTGCATGTAGGTTTACGTTGAGACTGTTCTATTGGTAGCTCGATTTTCGAAGTTTTCGACGAGTATGTCTTGGCCACATGATCCAAGTAGGAGGTCCACCTTCGAGAAAGAGGTAAATCGCCGCATCTAACACATCTGGGCACTAAAAATGCGCTGGTTGGTAGGTTGAAGTGGCAGTGGCAGATGACCACTGCGGTCGAAAAGTTCTCAAGTGGGATACCATTTGAAGCCAAATGCAGCGTGGGACTCCCACCAGCGAAGAAAAAGGCTGACCTGATACAGATCGCAGGATTTCGGTGGATGTAGGCCGCCCATAACCGGCCGCTCTGGAAATCTAAGGGGCAGGCCTGATGTTCAGCAATGGACGTCGTGAGGTTGTTGATGCTGACGATGAAATTTTTCGTTTCGTTTCTGTACTTGAATGAAGTAAATAGTCCAATATTGGATCACTTAGATTATTTACTTTCGTATAGCAGGCAGTTTGCAAGACCTAGTCTATTAAAGGAATCGATGTCGAATTAGAAAAATTGACCATCTTTTGCCAAAAATATCGTGCTTTTCGACAACACACTCGCCGAGTGGCAGAGCAGACAATGCTACGTGCTATCGCATTGGACTGGTGATGAACCAGACGAAAACGAAACTGATGACAAACGGCACACAAAGTAAGGTAGTGGGCAGACAATGCAATACGTTGATGAGTATATTTACTTAGGCCAGATTGTCTCCTTCGGGAACAAGATGGCGGGCGGCTATCTTCAGGGTTTTCGTCCACATCCTCTGGAGCCGCCACGGTCTCGCGCAGTCTGGTTCCTGAGATGTTACCTTCCTAGGACCCTTTAATTGTGGAATGAACTCTCTGTCGAGGTTTTCCCGATGAGCTATGGAGCATATATAGCATGGAGTTTTTCAAGAGGTGTTTGAAAAGGAGCGGCACGTGTGCATAGGCTGCCGTAACCGCTCACCATCAGACGGTCCACATGCTTGTTTGTATAAAAGCAGGCAAGATAAGTAAATCGTACGCCGATTTGCCTAGAGGAGCTAACTGGCCAAGGTTTATGTGAAGTGCGGCCTTCCTATACCTTTAAAACCGGAACTTCTCGACGTTTGTATTCCGCCCATCCTAACAAACGGTACCCAAGCCCGGTTGCTCACAGAACACCCTTAGTCAAAGTTCGGAATTTGTCAAGGGTATTGGAGTGGAGTGTGTTAGGCATTAAACACACAGACAGAATATGGTCACCACGAACCGCGCTAAAACTGGCGTTCAGGCCTTGTTCAGGCCCAGTGGCTTTATAGCTCAGACGTGGGCTAGAAAGTCGCCAAAAAGAAATAGGACTTTCAAAATTCATCCGGGCCGAATCACAACCCAATGGCTCCTCAAAAACTGAATCATTGAAGGGCGAGGCCTAAAAAACGATGGTGAGACCACCTGGTACATTACCCCGGTAGATGGTGGACTTTAACAAAATACAAGGGCCAATGGAAAAAAATGGGGAGACATAGGTCTCTGGGCATAGGCCCAGCGACAACAAAACAAAGTTACAGACCGTAACTTTGTTTAAATTAATTATAGGTATTTTACTTGACCACGTGAGTTTCGGTTTCGGCCGAAACTGAAGCCTAGGCCGAACATTCGATTTCGGTTTCGGCCGGAAAACTAGTTTCGGTCGGACTCTAGTTTTATTCAATCAAACTACAAAAAAAATGTATTGTGAAATTAATCCTCTATGAATTAAATTAATTGGAGATTGGGACCCCTCCCAATCTCCAATTAATTTAATTTGGCCGGCGCCTTTGGGACGCCTTTGGCCTGCAGTGGGATGGAACAGGCTGTTTTAGATCCAGATTTAGAAAGAAAATTAAATAAATATAATTGTTATAAATTGTTTTCCTCTTTTAGGGATTTTTAAACTATCGTCTTGTAAGCTTTTGACTCCATTAGGTATGGTTTTATCAAAGAAGGAAAGAAAACAATAAATCAGTCATAATCAATAATTTATTTAAATTCTACAATGTGTGTTGAAATCGCCGTCCTCCCTCCATTATACACGCTTTGCAACAAAAAATATATGCCTGTTTAAGATCTCGAATAGAATAGAATAGAATAGAATAGATTTTTATTTGCACAGAATACAGGTCACACAGGTTAATAATACATTTGTGCTTACAGTACAAATCTATATTCTGCCAGTCCAAGGCATGCAAAAGTTGAAATAACAAATGACACAATATAATATTCAATGTATTTCTTAAAACTAAGCAGATCTACTACTTTAAATTATCATTAAAGAAATCATCAATTTTATAATAGCACTTATTAATTAATATATTTTTGAGTTTAGTCTTAAAAAGTTTAGCATTTAGCTGTTTGAGATCGTTTGGGATTTTATTGTAGATCTTTGGTGTCATACAGACTATACTTTTATTTAACATAGTGGTTTTGGAGGGGAACAAACAGAGTCGATCCACATCACGACGATTTCTTACAACTATGTCAGACATGCGTGGAAACAGATCAGGATTCCTTTTTACAAAGAGAGCTGTTTCAATTATATATAGCGACGGAAGTGTTAGAATTTTATGCTGCACAAAGAGAGGCTGGCAACTGTCTGAACTTTGAAGCCTAAACATAGCACGTATACAGCGTTTTTGACATTTGAAAGCCATATCCTTGTTGGTGGAGTTACCCCAAAAGATAATTCCGTACCTCAGCACCGACTCGACAAGTCCATAATAGGCTGTGAGTAGCGCATCAGTGTTTAATGTCGATGAAAGTTTGTACAATGCATAAGCTAGGCTACTTGTCTTTTTACTGAGGTCATCTATATGATTTTTCCAGTGCAACTTTTTTCTATTATCAATCCGAGAAATCGTGCAGTTTCAGCCTCCTTAATAAGAATGTTTTGATAAGCTACAATGATGTCAGAAGGGTTTTGTGATCTTTGATTGAAATGCATTATGTTAGTCTTATTAATATTTATTCTCAAATTATTATTATTTAGCCAAGTAATTATTGATGTCAGTGAATTATTTATGTCAGTTTCGAAAGAATTTTTATCATTACATTTTATAGTTAATGTGCTATCGTCAGCAAAAAGTGTCATTGGTTGGTTCGTTACGTTCGGCAAGTCATTGATATAAATTATGAATAAAAGAGGCCCTAATACGCTGCCTTGGGGAACCCCATATTTGACTTTGCGCTCATTTGATTGGTATTTATTCTCATATTTCGTTTCAAAGTTTATTCTTAATATTTCAGTTACTTGGCGGCGATCAGTTAAATACGATTGAATCAGGTTCAGAATATTCCCCCTTATTCCGTAACATTCTAGTTTTTTAACTAATATTGTGTGATCTACACAGTCGAAGGCCTGTGTCATATCACAATACAGGGCGCACACTGGGAGTCTCTTATCAACTTGGGTTATAACATTTTTAATGAAGTCGAAAATTGCCATGTTTATTGTTTTATTGCGTCTGAAGCCTTTCTGTTCATTACATAGAATTTCGTTTTTTTCCAAGTAAGAGTTCAACTGGTCGTAATAGAACTTTTCAAAAACTTTTGAAAATATTGATATCAATGCTATTGGTCTGTAACATTCCATTAGTTCCTGATTTCCTTTTTTGAATAAGGGTTTTACTAAAGTTATCTTGAGGTCTTCTGGAAAGATGCCAGTTTGAATACTTAAATTAATAATATGGCTTAAATGAGAACATATATGAAGAAAGAAAGAAAGAAAGAAAGAAAAAACGTTTATTTCATCTGGACATCGCAACTACATCACAAAAAAAAGATAAAAACAAACAAAACTAAATTGTTACACAAAAATTAGACACTAACAAACAAATCAACAAAAAACAAAACAATTTTTCCTCCAGACAGCAGTGTCGCGATGTCCAAAATCAAATGGACCACACTCAGCTAATGCCTGGACCTGAAAGGCTCAGGCGCTGGTTTTCCGTGGGCCCAGCTGAGTGAAAACACGGACCTTCGCAGCGGCTTTTAAATTAATCGGCTATGCGTTAGAGTTATAAATTACATTTAAATATAAAAATACAAATACATATATGTTTTAAAAGTAATGTGTACCTAGTGTAAAATTGTGTAATATAATACATAAATACGTTGGAGCTGTGAAGTGTACTGTGTTTGTGTGCGTTTTAACAGCGAAGTAAGCGTAGCGACGTCACGTCGCGCGACCTTGAGAGCACCAGAGTGCAGGCATGCAGCCGCGGCGCAGGCAGTCACGGAACGCTCCCGCGTGGGCCGGTGGCGTTTCCGATAGGTCCTAGAAACCAGAACTTAAAGCGAACAGTGTGCAGCGAGATAATTTAGATCTAAGATTGAAAAACTATAGTCAAAAAATAATAATAATTAAAAACAAATGTCTATACCTAATCGTTATTACATTACGTGTACCTACAATAAGTCAACAGCACCAAATGTGAAGCGAAAACAAAAATAAAAACAAAATAATATCCAGGTAAGAAATGTCATAAATATTGCTAAAGTTATAAATTAAAAATTGACATAATTAAAAGTTGTCAGAATTGAAATTCAATTGCTCATGTCGTAATTTTTATTTCAGACGACAGTACCTATATGTATAAAAATGGAAGAATTCTGTTTTTCTCCCAGTCTGCCCGTTGGATACCAGGAGGTAAGGTTATTTAAATTCACACGCTTGTTGCTGCCGTTGCGTTTCCAATAAAAATAGCTTGAGTTTTATTTTAAAAGTGTTCAATGTTTCTAGACAACGCAATGGTGGAGGAAGATCGTTCCAACATTTGGAGGCAGCGTATCTGAAGCTCCCCCTGAACGCGGCAGTACGATGCGGGGGAAGGATTAGCGAGTGAGCAGACCGGCGAGTCCTAGTCTGCACGTCACGCGACCACATCAGTTTACCAATAAGATAAGCCGGGATGTTACCCTTTATTACTCCAAACAATAGCGCAGCAAAATGCAACGCCCTGCGAGAGTTCATTCTTAATATATTAGCATTATTTAAGTATGGAGTGATATGAGCTCTAGGAGGTATACTAAAACAATATCTAGCACAAGCATTTTGCACACGTTGAATAGATTGTTGCGTCCTGGATAGGAGACGGGGACCGTAAACTACATCCATATAATTAAATCTCGAAAGCACTAGCGAATCACACAGTTTGATACGATTCTCTGTATTGATGTAGTTTCTAATTTGATACAGTACTTTCAGCCGGTAGAAGCAACCACTAATAATATTATTCAAGTGTTTTTCAAAACGTAGCTCTTCGTCCATTATAAGTCCTAAATTCCTAGCTTCACTTACTCTTTCTATGCTTTGGCCTCTAACTGCTAAATGAATTCCCTTATTTATTATCTTCCTAGTCTGATCCCTTGACCCCAGAACAAGATACTTGGACTTGTTCCCGTTAAGTACCAATGCGTTGGAGTCTGCCCAATCAGCAATACGTTCAAGATCATCATTCATCAGCCTTTCGGCTGTCCGTATATCACTAGGCTTAGTCGATAAATAAATCTGAATGTCGTCGGCGTACAGGTGATATTTACAGTTTTTGATGATTTTGATGACGTCAGCACTGTACATAATAAAAAGTAACGGACCCAAAATTGACCCTTGTGGGACCCCTCGTTTCACGACCTTGGAGTCTGATAGCAGAACACCGCCTTCTGGGTCACTTAATTCAACGCGCTGGGTCCGATGCTCAAAATAACTACTAAACCAGGCCACAGTACTTGCGGTAAAGCCGTAAAAATGTAATTTTGAAAGCAGTAAGGGAACATTTAAACAATCAAATGCTCGGGAGAAATCTAGCAGGGTCAAGACTGTACCTTTACCCTGATCTTGAGCATACAAAATGTCATCGACTACTTGAAGAAGCGTCGTCGAAGTGCTGTGCTGCTTTCTGAACCCTGATTGATTCTCCGGCAAAATATTGTTCGCTTCCAAGTAAACCCTCATCTGATCGGCCACCACTCTCTCCAGCACCTTAGATAAGCAAGGGAGTATGCTCACTGGTCGAAGGTCTGATACTGTGGTAGGAAGGTTATTCTTTGGTATGGGTCTAACGCGTGCTTCCTGCCAGTCTTTGGGGTAAGTACTCGTAATAATTGACCTGTTAATAATTTTAGTAATGGTGGCAAGTGAGTATGGCAAAGTCCCCATAAGCATCTCAAGTGAAATCCCATCATGCCCTACAGCATTTGACTTTAATGAGCCTAGTATTTTGAGCACCTCGGCCTCAGTTACCTCCCGCAAAAGAAATTGCCGAGGCCCGGCGCACTGATACTCAAAATACGTTAGCTGCGATATCGTTACACAATCATCCCCTGGTGCATTGAGAAAATGGTCATTGACCACGTTCGCATCACCAAACATATGCCCCGGCAGCTCAGGCTTACTTTTAATACGAACGTGCTGGTTTATATGTTTCCACATAGTGCGTGAATCATTAGCCTTTTTATTAATAAATTGGTTAAAGTAAGCCTGCTTTTCCGCGACAAGTGCCTGATCAACGCATTTCTTAATATTCCTATAAAATTCTAAATGCGCTTGACACCTCGTCCTTCGCGCCCTTCTATAGGCAGCATCTCTTTGCCTCATCATTAACTTAATATTAAAAGTTATCCATGGGTACTGGTGACTCTTCAAACGGATAGTCTTGATAGGGGCGTGTACGTCATAGACACCTCTGATATAACAATTGAATAGTCCAACCATGTCGTTCACATTCTCGAGCCCATCAATCGAATTCCAATCTAACCCCGCAATATCCCTATTGAATCTATCCCAATCTATATCTCTGAGTGACCTGCGTGTCAATTTCAATGGTGTCCATTTGAACTTCGGTACCTTTACCTCGCATGTAATGAACGCATGGCTACTTAGGTCGCGTATATTGTCAACATAAGTTTTGAAATCCTTAAAATCTGTCAATATTAAATCTATCAAGGTTTCGCTATGCGTTGTAAAATGTGTAGGTTCTGTTATGCATTGCCTTAATCTATGGTGATTCATGAGTTGAAGTAGTTTACCCCGATCACAACTATCTGAGTTCATGTTTATATTAAAGTCGCCCATCAATACTATATAATCACACCACGCATAGGTTTCTATGGAAGTCGCCATCGAGTATGGTCATTTACTGCTTTAATAATCTTTGTATGAAAACCATCGCAGCCGCAGCTATTCGTGTTTTTTAAATTTTTTATGATTCTCTTGACATCTTGTGGAAGACAAGGAGCCATAAACATTGAGTTTGGTTTATGCTTAATGTGCGCAGTTACCTTTTTTCCACAATCATCTAAAAGTTTAATTTTATCGATAAAATAATTGTTAAACGAATCAGCTATAATAGAAGGGTTTGATGTATAGTTTTCATTGATTTTTATTTTGGTAATCGATTTATTAGGTAGGTTAAGCCTCGCTTTATTTATCATTTGCCATGTGGTTTTTGCCTTATTGTCTGATGTTTTTATTTTGTAGTTATTTTGTGCGAGTTTAGTAAGTGATATAATTTTTCTGTAGACCCTTGAGTAATTCATGTAGATTGTTTTGTTTTTTTGGGTGGTATTCAGTCTAAACCGCCATAATAGAGCCCTTTTCTTCTTGCTGCAGATTTTTAAGCCACGTGAAACCCATTTTGGTTTTGTGGTTACATTTATTTTTATTTGTTTCAGAGGGAAACATAAATCATAAAAAAGTTTAAAAGTTTCACAAAAACTGCTGTAAGCAGAGTTTGGATCATCAGTAGTATACATTTGTGAAAAAGACAGGCTTTGCATACACTCTTGAAATTTTCTGATATTGTCAATACTATAGTCACGTATTGTTTTACGCCAAAATTCAAGCTTCAACCTTTTTCTGACAGGAATTTGTATCAGTTGAGCAGTATGGTCAGATAGCCCAAATTCGAACACTTCAGCCTTACAAGACCCTTTACAGTTATGCGCAAAGTTATCAATGCACGTTTTGCTAACAAGTCTCGTGGGACGCTTTAAAGCTAGTTTCAGGTTATAATTCAATAGTATATGTTCCAATTCCGATGTTACAATATTGTTCCTTAACATATCTATATTAAAATCACCAGCAATTAGGATATTGTTAGATGTTATTTTTGAAACATAAGTCAAAACCTTCTCTAACCTATTGAAAAAAACTTTCAAATTATGAGACTTAGGGACTCGATACAGGCAGATAATCACTATTTTATAGTCTGTTAATTCAATAGCACAACATTCAAATGCATTTTCCAGGGCCAAGTTGTTAATTTTCGGAAGTTCACGCCACTTATAGTCTTTATTAACTAGAATACATGCCCCTCCTCTTTTACTGTTCTTTCTACTAAAGTATGACGCTAACGCGTAATTGGGAAAATTTAAAAGTGGCTCATATCCCGCCATCATAAAATGCTCTGTAATACACAACACATCTACTTTCATATTCCTATCACTGAGCTCCTCCAAATTAATCACGAGCATATCAGATTTGCTGAGAAGACCTGCAATGTTCTGATGCAGAATACATAGCGTTTTAGTCTCGAAAAAACATCGATCCTGTTTCAGCCGGATCATGTTCGTCTTGTATGTCTGTTTGGAGTTTATTAATAAAATGATTGTTATATTCTATGTCCATAATGAGCTCCTGAAGGCCTCTGAATATCATTTTCATGCCATAGTTGTTTATATGTCCCGAGTGTTTGTGAAACATTGTAAAATCATACTCCAATTTGTCATTTGAGTCTAGTATATAGGCATGCTCATGTGTCGTTACATCCAGGTATAAAAGATTGTTGAAGTTTTCCACTCTCCAGTTAAACACATTCTTGAGTCCGCTACCGTTATAGGTAGGTAGGCAAATGATAAAGTTTGTATGTTTATTCATCTGTAAAGTCTCACGAATATGGTAAATAGTGCTAAAATAATCCTGTGTAGTTTTGAAGTCCTCGTCTCCAATCATAACAATGCAGTAGTCTTGCATTGTAAAGTCCTTTAATTTTGCTACAATTCCTTCCAGTAATTCCTTCACATTGGCGTAGGGTTTTAAGTAGTGACATAGCTCGGTGTAGTTTTGAAGTTGGTTCTCAGCTATAGAGACTACTTTGTTTTGTTTATTGGAACATAATAAACATATTTTTCTTCGTGATGCTTCTGCTTCTTGTGAGAGCTTTCTTGTAGTTTTCTGGATTAATACGTTTTCTTTGGACGGGCTGCAGCCATTTCCAGATACGACAGGAGTCAAATGCTTCGTTTGTTTGTTAAGCAGACTATCTGCAACCATTACAGATTCGCTCGCGGCACTTGTGTTTTTCAGGCCTGTTTTTTTCTTTGGTGTCTTAGGCTTGGGGGTGGTGTATTTGTCTTTTTGTAATTTATTTGTATTTTTGAAGCCCTCATTGCTACGTTTCAAATTTGTATTTTCTAAAGATAATGTTTCTATCACTTTGAGCGAGTTTTTTAACTCTAATTCCAGTGCGTCTATTCTATCTTTCAGTTTTCTTGTTTCATCCATATCACTATCCGGATATATCGGGTATGCTATTTCCTGATTCCTCTAACGATTTTGTAGATGAATCGCTGTCTGATTGGTTTATCGTGTCAGATTTAGTGCGCATGCGACGGAACGTGATATTATCTAAGAAATTCATATTTCCTCAGTTGCGATATCTTTTTGCGGATTTGTTACAGCTAGGCCAGCGAAGTTCTTAACCTTTAGCCAAGATCAAACAAAAAGACATTGGCAACGTCTGGATTCGATCTCAGGCACTTCCAGCTCATAGGTGGCTTCTTACGCACCGAGCCGACATATCATTAGATGGAGTCACGAAACAAACAAACAGTTGATGATAGTAGAAAAGTCGTTAGTAATAATAATAATAATAATTTAAGTAGGTTGTTGGTGGAGTTATTTAATTCTTTCCGAGACACCTCCGCTTGAAAGATATCGGTTGTTCAAAACAACATTTAGATATTTTACTGTTCGCAGTCAATAGTATTGTTAAATATCACGAGTTAACACCGTAGTTCACTGAAGTTTTAAGCTATTCACTTCGCGGCATACTGATTTACACCGTTTTTGGTCTTGCACTGCATTGAACACTTTTCATTTGTTGTTATGACTGTCAAAATCCATGATAGTTTTTTGGTTTAAGTTTTCGTTGATTTGCAACCCATATTATGCTTGGATAACACTTTCACACGTTTATTACACACAATACATGCCAAAACAACTGTTTTTGTAACTTAAATAGAGATTATAGAATTTTAAAAATGAATTAATTACGGAGCACTTCGTTAACGTGACAGTGGCGCCACCTCTCTGAAACGAATTCGAATAGAAACATTTGTGTTTATTTCCTCTGTTGCATTCTGGATTCTTTGGCGTAGATCTTCAATAGTCGTAACAGGAGTTTTGTAAATCTTATCTTTAAGAGGACTCCAGACATAGATATCTAGCGGATTTAGATCTGGTGATTGCGCTGGCCATAGAATCTTTCCAAATCGCCCGATCCATCTCCCAGGAAACTTGTTATTAATATATTCTCGTACTTCAATTGCATAGTGCGCAGGGTGGTGCCCGTCATTATGTAGCCACATACATGATTTAGTTCTCTTTGGCACATTTCTCAATAATTTTGGTAACTCTTCTTTCAAGAAACGCATATAATACTTTGCTTTTAGAGTTTTAGGCAATTCAACGGGCCCTACTATTCTGCCATTTATTATTCCTGCCCATAAATGAATTCTAAACATACTTTTATCTTCTGTCAGACGTGGTTGTAGATGATAGAGTTGTTTATTATGTATATTCGCGTATCCATCTTTTATACAGAAAGTTTCACCTGTCCATAGAATATTGTTAAAAAAATTCGGATGTTTAGGTATCATTCTTAGCATTGTTTTGCAAAATTCCACTCTTCGAGCGTGATACCTGTGGTGTAGAGTTTTGACTGGCACCTCATCGTACGGGTGTAACTTGTGCTTTTTCAAAACTCTATAAACCTCGTCTCTTGAAATACCGAGCTCAAATGTTATTTCACTCTCTGCTATGTAAGGGTCTTCTTCCCTTTTCTGCAGAATGTTTGCTTCATTTACTTGCTGCGGGGTTTTTACCGTTTTATCATTAGCATCTTCTACCGGTCTACCGAAGATCCTTCCTTCAAGAAGCGCGTCGTGCACTTGGAGGAAAAGTCGGGGTTCAGGTTTACCCTTCCTCAGGTATCTTTCTTGGTACAATATTGCTGCTGCGTGGGCATCCCCTCTTGCTTGACCAAGGAGGAAATGCATCCGGGCGTAGTCGCCAGGTGTGTACTCGTAACTTGACATTTTAAAATCTATAGCACAGCACTGAACAGTTTTTCACAGTCCAATAAGATCACGAAGTCATGAAATCCAATTCATAAAGCACAGGTTACTATATTAGTAGCTAGCTAAATAAAGTCTTATATTGATTGGCAATTCTCACAGCAATTGTCGTACCGAGAGGATATCCACGAAACTTGAAAGGAGCGTTAAGTTTAAGCGGTCGCTGCGGTCGGTCGAACGAACAGATACAATACAACCATAGACTATTCCGGATTCCGTGATACAGAAAGAAAGAACACAACTGATCGCTCCAGTGTTGCCAGTCGAGTTTTGTCAGAAGTAACCTAAATGAAAAAAAAACCTATTTGTATAAAAGTGTTGATAAAATGAATAACTAATTGTGTTGACTAACAGAAAATCGATGAATAAATATAATTTAACTAGCAGCCGCCCGCGACTCCGTTCGCGTGGACTAACGTTATCGTAATTTTAGTAAGGATGCCTATTTTTTTTGAAAATGAAATATAGCCTATGTCACTCAGGAATGATGTAGCATTCCAACAGTGAAAGAATTTTTCAAATCTGCCAAGTAGTTTCGGAGCCTATTCAATTCATACAAACAAACAAACAAACAAAAAATCAAACCTTTCCTCTTTATAATATTTGTATAGATGTATAGATAACGTACGGTTGAAATTACATTAAGTACATCTGTTTTAATCAATAACCACAAAACACTAAACTTTCGGTGACAACAAATTAATGTGACACAACAAGACAGCAAACGAACAACAACGAATGATTCCGATCCGGTCAAACTGATCGAGCGAGTGAGCGAGATGCAAGTGCTGTAAGTAAGTGTGAAAGAGTACGTGTTGTTCCAATAGAGACGGCTACGATTGTTCAAAGGTTGTGGGTTTTAGCTCAAAGTCAAACCCCCTTATTCATAAAAACTTAAACAGCTCTTATAGAACACGATAACTTTTGTATCGCTTTGTCACTGTCATTCTTGTTGCTGCCGCCATTTGCGAGTAAGTGACAGAACACGTCAATAGCTTAAACAATGCGTTAACGTTGCGTTTGTTTTTATGAATAAGGGGGAAAGTCTTTATTTGCAAACTAAGTGTAGGTTACGGAGATGTTGTGTACATGGTTTTATGTTCTTAAAACTTAGTTGCCTTTTGCAGGCACAGCAAAATTAAAAACTCTACTGCTAACGAATCTTACATGGATTTTGACGATGTGGCGACATCTATCTGGCCATATACTAATTACAACTGACGTAACCTAAATCGCGCTTTAAACATTATTCAAGCGACTAAGTACATAATATACAGAAACCCGACATCAACCGTCGGGCAGCAGCCCGCCAGACAGAACACCCGTCTGGTCGGAAGATCCTCCCTTTTCAATGGTGGATGAGGAATATAACACCCTGTTTCTCATATCCCCATAACACTAATGCTTATCAAGAGTATTCCTTTTGAATATTCATCATGTCAGCCGAACGACGCCCACTGCTGGGCATAGGCCTCCCCCAAAGATCTCCACAACGATCGGTCCTGCGCTGTCCGCATCCAGCGGCTTCCCCCGACCTTGACAAGATCGTCGGTCCACCTTGTGGAGGGCCTGCTCACGGAACTTTGAAATTTTGAATATTTCGATATATCGAATAAAAAATATGGCTTTTGATATTTATGGTTAGTGAAATTATGCCTTTCAATGAGTATGGCTCACAAATTTCGGCCATGAAGTTATGCTTTTAGGAATTATGGCAAGTGATGATTATGGCTATCAACATAATGCATTGTAATTTTATGACAAAAAATGTATGCGTTTCATTTGGTAAATCGATTTGGCGATCGTTGTTGTAAAGCAACACACGCCGGGTTGGAAAAGGGATGGGTGACCACCCGACCGAAATTTAGTGATGTGTATTTCGGGCATCTCCGTGCTTCGGAAGGCACGTTAAGCAGTTGGTCCCGGTTGACGTCACTAGATGTCAGTCGTTAAGCCTAGTCAGAGGCCTTAGGGCGGCTTGATAACATCTGACAATAAGGTTGCTCACTAACCTCACTCCCCTCCAACAACCCGCACTGAGCCCGCGTGTTGGAGTATGGCTTGTTCCACCTCATAGTTGAGGTGAGGCCTGTGCCCAGCAGTGGGACGTATATAGGCCGATTATGTTATGTTCATTTGGTAACCTACCAATGCAGTTGAAAAGTCACCTAAAAGGTAGCAAAAGTAACCTTCTGGCAACACTGCACTGGCAAGACAAAAAGGGACAAAACTCTGCATGTGGAACGGAGATAGCGCATCTTGTGTTGTATTATTATTGCCAGACTATAAAATATCCTTATAGTTTTATTGGTTTTACGGCCCTCTCGACTGGGGAGTCCCTCAAGTAAGTTAGTGGTTATAATTTTGCGAGCGATCAATGGTGTTTAGCTTGCTATTAAATATAGTTTATCGTATCTACTGAGTGCGCAATAAAGTTTTGAAGTTTGAAGTTATCTGTGGTTGTGTTCTGTATCATCGTTCGACAACACTCATTCATTCGTTCGCTCATTTCGTTGATTTTCCGTTACTACGACCAGCGTTGCCAGACCGTACCAAAAATTACCGTACTATTTATCATACAACCGTACCACAACCGTACGTCAGTGTGGACCGTACCTATTCCGTACTTTTTCTACATTAGTGATTAATGTTACAACGCCAACAGCAAAGAGTTAAAAAAAATTGCCATGTCCTGTTTTTCTCAACATTACTAGCATTACTTCTTCGGAGGCAACGAATTTATAGAAACAGAACATAGTTTGCGGGTCTGTCACTATAGTCAGTCTATAGTAAGTCTGTCGGTAACCGAGATCTATATAGTAAAAAGTGTAAAATTTTAGTTTGTTGTCTTTCTATGGTCTACTTAAATGAACGTGAGCGCGCGCGGGCCCTCGTCTGCTAAGGTATACTTACAGGGTGGCCGGGAAGTTGACGTCCAAAGATAAAATGTATATTCCTTATAGCAAGGCGTATCCAAGTCGCTCCCATGAAAGTTCTACGAATTTGCTTAGTTCAGGAGCTAGATTTTTTTTTCCGTAGTTTTCACCCATCATTGGTTTTTGTTTTTTTCTCATTCTGGCGAGTACTTGGTGGTCAAATTATCGGTGATAATTATTAACAATACTCACAAATAGCACTTTTAAAATTACGATCTGTCTAGGTATTGCGGAACTTCCTCAAAATTTAGTCGCAAGTTCAAAATTATGGTCCGATCTTGGTGAATGCACATCTTTAAAGTATTGAAATAAAAATTTTATACATAATTAAAATAACATGCTACAACTAATGAAATAAAAATGTCATGTGACTTGCGATTTTAAGCCAATGAAATCCCAACAAAGATCCAAAACGACGATAACCATTCATCTGTTTGATGACGACGTCGTTTTCGGCCTTTTTTGACCTTAAGAGGCTTAGGGAGATAGAGACTAAGGGGTTTGGGTGGGTCTTGGTAGAGTCGAAGAATTTGGAGGACAACTGGTTTAGATACTGCTGGATGGTAGGCAGATCTAAGTCTAAATGGAGATTTTCATTGCGTAAAAACCACGGGGCACCCCGGCTTAGCGCATGAACCTTTTCTCGAGGGTCTGTAGCCTATGGATATGGTTGGGAGCAGGGTGTCGAAATACTTCTGTTTGCAACTAGATCCGTTTTTTTTTCTTCGAGTTAGCTGTCTGCGACCATAGCTGCATAGGTTGACTTTGAAAAAAAAAATTATATGTCACCGGTGATAGTATATTCAAACCTTAATCAGAACACGCGAACAAAGTACGAAACAAGAAAGTAGTCTAAACTAGCCGGCTAGGATAGCCGTGATCGTATGCCACTTTCATTTTATTTCATTTCGTTATTTTAACGAATATGTATTGCTACAGTTATGTATTAGGCGGCATGCGACCATGGCTATCCTATTCGGCGAGCGGAGACTACTTTCTTGTTTCGTACTTTTTAGGGCGTGTTTTTAGTAGGCGGGTGTAAGCTTGTGAATTCTTTTTTTATTCAACTTAGTTTTAAGTTATCTAATTATTTTTTTTGGTATAATTATTATGCAGCGTAGACTTAATAATAATATAACAGTTGAGGATTTATTATTCAATATTGAGTTTTAAAGTGACTTTATAAATTATTTTAAATTATCAGGTGATAGCGAGCAAAGCCGTAACCAACAGCTAATATTTTTATAGCACTTTTTATTTTTGATTATTTATTTATTTATTCATATATTCACAATATAAACTTACAGCTTAACATAGCCAACACGCTTATATGTTAAATAATATCAAAAAATAGGTTGTAACAAATACTTATAAACTAAAAAAACTAAAACACTTTTAAAATGAAAATCACATTTCTGATACTAACACATTTTGTATCAATGAGGCTAGTGACTCATTAAATAAGTCAGCATCCTGGAAATTGGTCAGCAATGCGTAAAGGAGGTGGACTGCTCGGGCCGTGGGGGTGTTGCAAGCGTGTCGCGTGCGCAGGTTTCCTAGAGGCGCAAACAGCAGGTACCGTCCGCAACCCTCCCCTCTGACGTACTATTGTGGCACGTATAGCCTTGAACGTTCCAAGGTCACCGGATTATCCACCTTATTGCGCAGAAGTAGGCAGTAGTGGATGAACAGTTGCACTTTCCGCCTAACTTGCAATATGTTCAAACCCACCATGCCGGCTACAAATAAGGATGGATTGATGTGTTAAAAACGCTCTTTCATTTGATACCCCACACAACACCGTCTAAAAAGTTTTCTTTTAGTTCTTCATTTTAAAGCCCCTACAGGGCGCTGTAGTTATTTAACGTGAAGTCATGTAGACTGTAACCAGTGGGCAATCAAGAGGCTTCCAACGGCAATTCATTTGTGTAATTATTATGAATGCTAGTTTAGAAATTAGGACCGAATAGAAGAAATTCCACAAACATAGGTACATACAGACGTGCATACAGCCACACATAAATACAGGTCGCAATCAGAACCACCCTTTATACCATAATAGACCAGCCGTACCTTAAAGGCAAAAACCGTACCTTTTCTGAAAGCCAACCGTCCTTTTTTGGGAAATCATAGTATTATCATACTGGCAACACTGACGACTACCAATATTGCTGTGAAACCATAGAGTAGAGTAATTTGTGAAACTGTGAATTCGGAGTTTTCGGACTAATTTGGAGTTTGTTGAAGCCAGGGATGTGACTTTATACTCAAATAATCGATTATGTAATAATCGATTTTTTAAAATTAGTAAAAAAATCGATTTCAAAATAATCGATTTTTCTCCAAAAAATAATCGATTTATCCAAAAAATCGATTTTTTTACTGATTTAAGTATTTAAATGGTACTTTTCTACAAATAATTGTTTTATTTTTACTTTTCACGCGTTTTTTGCCCAACAACCACGCAGCAGAAACGTTAAATGTGAACGCACTCTTGAGGGATGAAATAGGACAACTTAAAAAATTCATAAAATCAGCTTCATTTGTGCAATAATCTTACCTATTCCTACTAATATTATAAATGGTAAAGTTTTGCTCTTTCACATGAAAATGACTAAATAGATTTTAATAAAAATTCACCTAGGTAACTACATAGGCTTCAATGTATAAAGATATATCACTTTATTTTTAACCTAAGTAGTAGAGGTAGTGCATTTTTTGTTCGATACTGAATGAACTTATAATACCTATAAAACTGATAAAATTAAACTTATTGTCAAAAATCCGTGGGCAGGCATTGGTGACATAATAGCTTGTGCAATCTTCCACTTAAGAAACGATTTCTTGCTCTGCGGGCAGTACTTCCAGTTTTTGAAAATAGACGCTCTGCTGGACCTGATGAAGCTCTAAAAGGTGCTCTACAAGCTAACTTTGATAGTTTGGGATGCTCCTTCGTATTTTCTTTATATTTTGGTCAATGGGTCACTTTCTAAGCTAGATAAGGGGGCAGCAAGCAGCAGCAGATTTGAATTTTATTTTTGACAGGGTTTGTATTGGAGTGGCGCCCTTTTCCAATAGCATCAAACACAATGTCAATACTGTTGAATTGTTTCTCCGACACAACATACGTCACAGCAGTATTGTGTTGCCAACTCTAAAATTAGTTCTTTACGAAATTCTTTGTTATTGAATGAAAAATGTTTTTAATCTCGAAATACTAAAAGATTACTTTATCCGTAAAAAAATCGACTTTGAAAAAAAATCGATTATTAAAAAATCGATTATTAGTGGTACACGAATCGATTATTAAAAATCGATTATTTTGAAAAAAAAATCGATTAATGTAAAAATCGATTATTTTTTCACATCCCTATGTTGAACCAGGGATGTGACTTTATACTCAAATAATCGATTATGTAATAATCGATTTTTTAAAATTAGTAAAAAAATCGATTTCAAAATAATCGATTTTTCTCCAAAAAATAATCGATTTATCCAAAAAATCGATTTTTTTACTGATTTAAGTATTTAAATGGTACTTTTCTACAAATAATTGTTTTATTTTTACTTTTCACGCGTTTTTTGCCCAACAACCACGCAGCAGAAACGTTAAATGTGAACGCACTCTTGAGGGATGAAATAGGACAACTTAAAAAATTCATAAAATCAGCTTCATTTGTGCAATAATCTTACCTATTCCTACTAATATTATAAATGGTAAAGTTTTGCTCTTTCACATGAAAATGACTAAATAGATTTTAATAAAAATTCACCTAGGTAACTACATAGGCTTCAATGTATAAAGATATATCACTTTATTTTTAACCTAAGTAGTAGAGGTAGTGCATTTTTTGTTCGATACTGAATGAACTTATAATACCTATAAAACTGATAAAATTAAACTTATTGTCAAAAATCCGTGGGCAGGCATTGGTGACATAATAGCTTGTGCAATCTTCCACTTAAGAAACGATTTCTTGCTCTGCGGGCAGTACTTCCAGTTTTTGAAAATAGACGCTCTGCTGGACCTGATGAAGCTCTAAAAGGTGCTCTACAAGCTAACTTTGATAGTTTGGGATGCTCCTTCGTATTTTCTTTATATTTTGGTCAATGGGTCACTTTCTAAGCTAGATAAGGGGGCAGCAAGCAGCAGCAGATTTGAATTTTATTTTTGACAGGGTTTGTATTGGAGTGGCGCCCTTTTCCAATAGCATCAAACACAATGTCAATACTGTTGAATTGTTTCTCCGACACAACATACGTCACAGCAGTATTGTGTTGCCAACTCTAAAATTAGTTCTTTACGAAATTCTTTGTTATTGAATGAAAAATGTTTTTAATCTCGAAATACTAAAAGATTACTTTATCCGTAAAAAAATCGACTTTGAAAAAAAATCGATTATT
The DNA here is from genome assembly GCA_950022985.1 of Udea ferrugalis. Lineage (NCBI taxonomy): Eukaryota > Metazoa > Arthropoda > Insecta > Lepidoptera > Crambidae > Udea > Udea ferrugalis. The sequence continues at coordinate 4,257,822 of OX465545.1, forward strand.
AAAAAATCGATTATTAGTGGTACACGAATCGATTATTAAAAATCGATTATTTTGAAAAAAAAATCGATTAATGTAAAAATCGATTATTTTTTCACATCCCTATGTTGAACTTTGTGGTTGAACTGTTGACTGTGCAAGTTTGAAAATTAGTTAAGTGTTTTCCTTTTGGACTTTTTAAGATGCCTCGATACATGTTCACCCCTCGTGACTACGCCAACATGCATCTCCTCTACGGTGAAGCACACGGTGATGCAAAAAAAGCCGCAGAATTGTACCAGCAAAGGTACCCGAATCTGGGCTACCCCGAACCGCAGATGTTCCTCCGAGTGGCCGATTCGCTCATTGAAGGTAAAATTCTTGATAGTGAATATGACGGAAGCGCACAGCAAGAAAATGAAGAAAAGATTTTAAAACAAAGAACTCAAAATCCGTTCATCTCAGATCGTGATATAGCACTACGTCTCAATATAGACATAGAAGAAGTGCGCAGAGTTTTAAAACACTTTTTGCGCCCTTACGATGAGCTAAAAAATAAAACCCTAAGTCCTAGATATTACCCTCGACGGATAGCATTTTGCAAAGCAATGCTTCGAAGAATTCGCAAGGATCCGAATTTCTTTAATACAATTCTATGGAGCAATGAAACTTCCGTAATAAAAGAGGTAAATATAGATAATAATCAACTTTTGCAATTGCCACCGCGCTTAAGGACAGAGGATGCAAGCGAAAGATCGTTCAAAATTCATTTATGGGCAGGAATAATAAATGGTACAGTAATAGGACCATTCGAGTTGCCCAAGACTTTCAGCGCTCAGGATTATTTGAGTTTCTTGAAAGATCAATTACCAAACTTACTGAAAAGTGTGCCAGAAAATATTAAATCATCTATGTGGATTCAAAACGACAAAACCCCTGCACACTATGAGAAAGAGGTAAGAGAATATATCAATGTAACATATCCTGGGAGATGGATCGGACGGCTCGGACAGATTCTATGGCCGGCACGATCAGCAGACCTCAATCCACTTGATTTTTACTACTGGAAATGTCTTAAAGACCAAATTCACAAAACACCCTTGACGACCATTGAAGATCTACGCCTAAGAATTGAAAATGCAACAGCGGATATAAACGCAAATTTTAGTCAAAGCCTGAAAGATGATTTTATTCGGAGATGTCAATTGTGCATAATGGAAGGAGGAGGCCTTTTTGAACATTTACTGTAAAATTAAAATAATTCATTTTGACTGGCTTCTTGTTTTTTTATTTCACTTCTTTCAGACAACTTTTCAACAGACCTTGCCAAATCAAAAATGATACCAAATTGAGTCATATAAGCAAAAATTCCAATAAATAATCATCATTGATTAACTTTAAAGCACTGCTCTTAATGAGAAACCACAACTACTTACCTACTAAGATTTTTTATATGTTTTTGACATATTGGCCTCTACTTCAGAATATACATTATTTTTGCAATCTTAGAGCACGGTCTTAGAGTTTATTTTATACCAATTTCACCTTTTTCACGTGTTCAATGATAAACTACAGTTACAGTACAAAGGGTTTTTTAGCAAGCACACTAGCTGATGAAGTGGTTTCACCTAAACAACATTTGAAGAAAGTTGTTAGCGACGCATCACATACTCTGTTAGTTTTTTTTTATTCAGGGTAGGTAGTTACTTAAGATGCATTACGTAAACGACAGGATTCGTGTTTTACATAAGCAGTAACGCGTCTTAAGTACATAGAAACAAGTATATAATTAACTAGTAAACAGGCAGTCATGTATATTAGAAAATGTTCTTAAAGTAAATAAGAGATACACACTACTGCTGGTTCGGAATTCTTCTTCCTTTGCCCGGGCTTAATTTATTCTCAAGGGGGATATCCCCCCACGGTTGAGAGATTCGCACGATGAAAAGTAAGTACGTTCTGGCTTACTTATTTAATTCCCCTGCCGCACAGTGCGGCGCCCTCGGTGCGGTCTAACCCATCATAGGAGACTCATGATGGAGGCCCGGTGAGCGACCTGCGAGCAGGCGACATCTTACCTGGGATTCAGCTGCAAGGGAGCTGAAGTTTAAGATAGGGTTTCTTTATATCATGTGTGCTCCCTAGGGAGACGTCGAGCTCGAGCCTGAGCTTGGCCAGTTCCGGTTTGTGGTGGATTGACGGTGGGGCGTCTTAGGCGAGGATGGTGGATCGAGCTCGGGCCTGGGACGATCACGAACGTTGGCCTAGGACAGCCTACGGGTAGTGAGTAGTGTTTTTTTTAAATTGCCTAGCTGTTAGTCCAAGGTGTGACTTCACAGTTTTACCGGGCAATGGGGTGAGCGGAAGACTCACAACCCGTAACATATAAGTAACGTGCCTAAGGGTGCTCCCAGGGGGGGCCGAGCCACGGCTTAGGGCGTTACTGGGAGATGGCAATCTGACGTAAGTTTGGGGAGAGAAGCGGCCGGGGACGTGCCGGTACCGCGAAGAATGACTAAAAGATTGGGGCCGCGACGCGCGTATCTCGGTCTTGTAGAGTGTTGGCTTGGTGCTAGCTGTTTGAAGGAGGCGACAAAGCAGGTGATGGCATCATCGGGTTCGAATAGAACGTGTCTAGGACGACGTCGCTTTCGATCTTTTTCGCCCTTAAGGGGCCTAGGGAGATGATTGAAGGCTTGGACTAATGAGGGGTTTGGGTGGGTCATGGTAGAGTCGAAGAATTTAGAAGATAACTGTTTTAGATACTGCCGGGTGGTGCCTACCACCCGGCAGTATCTAAAACAGTTATCTTCGACAGTAGTAGTAGTAGTAGTAGTAGTATCTAAAACAGTAGATCTAAGACTAAATGGAGACACAGGTATGGCCGACAAAAAAACACTTATGTAATTTTGTTATTCGTCATTTCGTTCGTAATTGCAGTGATTTTTTGAAAATAGTTAAACTTACAGGATCTGTGTTCCCACTATCGGATGTCTTATCTTGTAGCTGCGGCGGGTGACGAACGCGCGTTGTTGTCTTCACTTCTTTTAACTCGAAGTTATGCAGTATGAATTTTTATGACAATCGTCTGTAGGATACCCCTTTTCTATACATACAAACGGCCTATATACGTCCCACTGCTGGGCACAGGCCTCACCTCAACTATGAGGTGGAACAAGCCAGGGGTGTGTTATGTTATAAAGCCGCCCTAAGGCCTCCGACTATGCTAAACGATTGACATCTAGAGACGTCACCTGGGACCAACTGCTTAACGTGCCTACCGAAGCACGGAGGTGCCCGAAATACACGTCACTAAATTTCGGTCGGGGTGGTCATCCATCCCATTTCCGACCCGGCGTGTGTTGCTTAACAACAGCGGACTGTCAGAACTGCGCCACGGGCACCTCCCTTTTCTACATCTACTAGTATAAAGGATTTGGCCAACGTTGTTCAGCTGGAAAGATCACCCTGTAGTTATAAGTAATATTGATAATTTTGTTTGTGTAAGTATGCATGTTAAAGATACCCAGATTTATTCAATTTAGATGAATCAACCCAAGAATCAAACATGTAAGTAGTTATGGATTGGATATACCTACTGATTTTTCAAAGTCGAATGGCGGCTGGGTGATCTCCTTTGGCATCCAGATAGGAAGTTAAGTGGAAAAAACCAGAAACCTTTTTTTTAAACATTTTATTATTCATTTGATTTCGTTACATCAGAGAGCGCCTGTCAAAATGTTAAAGAGTTGCAGTACAATAAGTTTCATGATATCTTAAAATAATAAACCAATATTTAAAATGTGTAAGTTTGGTTTTGTTACTAATTAACACTAAAGTAGATGAATTTAGCCAATTTTTACTGAATGTAAGTACTTATATTGCATTTATTTGCAACATAAAATAGCTGAAAAGTACAAAATACAAAACCTGAGTGAACTTAATCACCCTTTTCAGGCACAGCAAACTGTTTTTTTATGTAGCTAGTTAGGATAACTGTAACGCAATACCTACTTCAATTATTTAAGCCTATTACCTAGTTTAAGAAACATTTTTATAAAAATTCATGAAAAAGGATGCGATGAACCTTTCGATGTTATTTGCCAACACTACGAGTAGGTATTCATTTTCCTGTGGCAAAGGTACGGAGCATAACAAAGTAAGTTAACGCGTTCTTAATTATCTGAAATAAAAATAATACGCAATCCTAATATGAATACAAAAGTTACCTTGCTTACCCCCGAATTTACAAACGTCAATCAACGCTCAGCACGCGCTCACGCTCATGCTGTCCCGTAAAATGACAATGTAACTGAAAGGGATATCATTTGTGAATTTGGGGGTTAGATATTTAGATAGAGCGTTGTGTTGTAAAAAAACACCAAACTTAAGTGGGAGTGCACGAGGATAAATTGGCTCAAGTCATACTCCTAACTCAATTGTTTATGACCGAACGCCCGAAGTTACCTAAATGTTAGGAATTGAGACCCTTCCGCTCATCCCATTGCCCGTTAAAGCTGTGAAAGTAGGACCTTAGAGTAAAATCTAGTCGATTTAAAAATACTCAATGGCAAAGATGGCGAATGCCTGACAACGTTAGTGCAACTGGTACACAGCTCTGAAGAATGGCAGACCCTGGCAACAGTATTTTTTTAATGTTAAAGAACAAGGAACTGACGCAACAAGCAAGAAATTATATGACAGCATTACTACCCGTGCGCGGCAAGTTACAGTGGCGTATTTGTACGACGCGTCATCAGAGGCAGGAGCATCTTCTCGAAGATCTTCGATATCGTGGGCAGCAGTGTGATGGGCTGATAGCTCTCCGCTTTTGTGACGTTTTTCCCATAATGACGCGTCTTAGCTTCCAGGGGCGTGGAAAGTGGCGGAATCACGAAACTTCGTTGATGAGACGGCGCAGCGCCTATTCAAAGGAGCGAGTCGCATTGCTAACAGGTATCAACTTATCTAGCACGTGCAGTAGGTACTTTGTTTGTATTTTTTTGTATTTGTCAACTTACAGCTACCATAGTTTGACTGCCGATGTCAACCATGCCCATTGCCTTCAGATTGAGAGACAGTTGAGCCTGTCGTAGCATTATGAAAACTGTCTTCCGATTTTCCCTCTCCATGCACTCCCAGGGCAGCGCGTACGTAGCGTCTGTTAACTTTGGAGTCTGCAAAAATCAATAAAATAAAGGTACAACTCCAAGACGGACCGCAGACCGCTAACAGCAACCGTAAACTGCAAGCGTCGCTCTTTTGTTCCCAAGCGCGGCGCTTCAGTGCGGCCACGCTTGGAATCACTTTCATAGAAACCATTAGTGTCACTTGCAGTTTGCAGTTGCAGTTTGCGGTCTGCGGTCCGTCTTGGAATTGTACCTTCATGCTGACTCTACTCAACATTGGCGGGTGAACGGCAGCTTGTACTTAATAAGGTAAGCCGTCGCTAAAAAATGCCTTGTCAAGTGTAATTTTGCCAAATGACTTTTGGTCACATGGCAGGACCCCGTTTATGTACTATTTCCATAGTGAGTGACCATGTATCAGATCCGTACGTCATCACTATAACACACATTATCCATGTGTTGTTGGATGAATCCAGAAAACTGTCATCTGTGTGAGCTGGCTCATACAATTAGGTTAAACAGGCGCTAAGACATAATTAAGCTCAGTTACCAGACTCACCATCGATCCCAGAAGTTCAAAGACAACTGACAGTTGAATTAATAGTTGAAACACACCAAGAGTTAGCGGTCCATACCGGAGCAATGAGTCACTATCCTACAATCATAAAAAAAAAAAAATTTCCTCTTCACAATAAGGTCTTGATACAGAAAGTCTTCAAGCTAGGTAGTTGTGGTTGTACGTATGTATCGTAAGTTATGACCCGACTTGTGTCTGGAGGAAGTTTGCAAAAACCTTTCATCATAATCATGAGCCTGTTGCAGTCCACTGCTGGGCATAGGCCTCTCCCATTACACGCCACTGAACTCGATCTTCGGCTGCCTAAACCTTTAGTACAGGCAATTTACAATTTACAAGGTAATTTCTTACCCAAATTGGCTAATTTTGATCTTTAAATAATTTGTGGAAGTTCAGGAAAAGTTTAAGAGGAGTAAACATGAAGAAATGAAGAATGCTATGATTAAAGTAAAAACCGCAATTTAGTTTCCGCTTAGCAACCGTTTCTACTTGTACGTGACACTGAATGTTTGACAACAAAATGAAGTCTATTAGGTGGGACAGCCATTATAAATTTAAAATATCGTGCTCTTATATTAATTACCATTGGGGAGCACTCCAGAAGCAACAGGCATAAACTGGTCTGATGAAAACCGTAATAAACCAATATCATTGGACCAAAAACGTCAGACATCTTAGCCAAAAACCTAAAAAAAAGGTTAGGGTTGAACAAAAGGTTACCTAATGAATCGCATAACATTTTTTGTCATAATATCACAATGCATGATGTTCAGAGCCATAATCATCACTTGTCATTATTTCTAAAAGCATAACTTCATAACGCATCATACCATAACATACTACCATATACATTCATACCATTTATTTATTTATTTATTAAACACAATTAAACGGGCTAAACCCCTCATTTATTTGCTTTAAGTAATATCCGAATGACATAATATTCAAAAGGCATACTTTTGAATCTTTTGATAAGCACAAGTGTCAGTATCGATATTCTCATGAGGCATAATTTTTTTTTTTAATGCAAAAGTAAAGTACCTACTAATGGCGGACTTAACGCCTAGAGGCATTCTCCACCACTCAACCACACAGTGGTATCTCTGTCACAAAAACGAATGGTCACTTGACCGAAAACGGGCTTCATTTAGTTTAATAATGAAAATCTTAAATATCATTTCATGTAAGTAAGTATTTAATTCTCGCATGCATTTTGTTCAGAGCGGGATGTGAGTAGCACAAGAATTCTGTCACGGCTCCGGCATTGCGGGGCTCTGGCGGTCCCTCGCGTGCTCATCATCGTCACCACGGAACAGATAAAAGTTTTTTCTGTTCCGTGATCGTCACAGATAGCGGCCGCCCGCCACTCCGTCCGCGTGGATTCGTGATGTTAATAGCATATAGCCTATAAATGGACTATTCAACACAAGAATAAGGATTCTTTATTCACAACCGAGTTACAATACTATCGATAACATTGTTCTGTACATTATTGGATACTATTGATAGGCCTATTTTGGCAAAAAGACTTTGAATCAAATGACAAAACCTCTCTTCGTGCAAAGTTTTTTGTTCTTCACTTAATTTACTCAAACGTGATTTGAGCTAGACCATACTCTTGAAATTTTCAGACGTGAAATGACTGTATTTAGAAGCGTAAGTATATTAAAAACTTACTGAGTAATGAGTACATGGTATTGAATCATTTCTCTCAATTTCACCTTAATGACGTCATTCTCTGTGCCAGAGTACCATTCAGTCTGCTCCATCCTTGCTGGTCTGGGAAACGTTTCCATTGTGCGAATAAGAATTTTCAGATGTCCCCAAACATGGAAAACTGTGACTGCCACGAATAAGTCTATGCCTGTGAAGGTGTATGGCGATCATAGAAACGTAGCAATTGAGTAGGAAAACACACAGAAATCCCTTAAATTCAGTGGTATAGTCGAATGGGAGAGCGTAAAATACGGAGTGATCGAAGGTACCATTAGCTGGACGGGGATTCTGGAACATCCCAGATGAGTAGTTGTTGTACAAAGGAGAAGTAATGAACAGGATAAGACCACAGTTCGTCAGTGCGTATAAGTACACGGTACAAAAGTGGGACAGCTTGTGGATATTTAGGTATGTCTGAAAATAAAACGTATTCTTTGTGAGCACTTTTTGGAGTACCAATGAGAATCGTTTTTCACCAATTTTATCTGTAAATACTATCTCACATAATAAAAAGCTTGTTTCATACCTCCATAGCAAATTCTGATTTATCTTTGAAGTGAAACAGGTGAATTTTGTTGACAAATTCCCCAGCTATATCGTAATACTTACCTGAAATGACTAATAGGTATCTGAACTGAAAATAAACAGTTATCAATTAAATATCATGTAATAAAACTGTTACATACATAGGCATGACATAATAATGAAATTTATCAACTTATAAAAATGGATTGCTGTTTGTTGGTCTCGCTAAAACTCGGGAACCGCTGGACCCATTTGGATACGAGTAAAAGAGATCCGCCAAATCCCATACTTACAAAATCAGGGTAAAGCGATCAACTAAAGTTATATGAAAGTTACCGAATCGTACGATAACTCGGTTGTGAATCTCCACCCAGGCCCGGCGCAAAAATAATGTAATGGCATTGCTAAATTCACGTGCTAACATTTTTTTTTTGCCTGTTGAATGTTACATGTAATATGGGATGAAAAGTTACGTGTCGAGTGCTAAGATTTTTCATCTTGTGTTCTTTTGATTCCCTCGCTAACGCTCAGCATTCTAATTTTTTAACCACTCACTGCGCTCGTGATTCAAATTTAGAATTCTTCGCTTGCTCGGTCGTCAAAATTGAGCACGCGGTTAAAATAGTACATTGTTATCCTAGGGGTGAAAGTAACTTATTTAGTCCCGAGACGGGGTTTGGCGCCCGGAACGAAGTGAGGGCGCCAATAGTTCGAGGGACTAAATAAGTCTTTAACCCGAGGTAAACACTGTGCTTTTCATTACGAATACGAGGAAAGTAAAAATAAAAACATGAATTAGCTAAAGAAAAAATGAGAAAAATAAATGAAGTTCGAATTGCCGCCTTCCCGTTTATTTTGTTTATTTTTTTTTTCTATGGCCGGCCCGCAATTCAGCCATTATTTTTAACTTCCATCATTGGAAAAATGGTAAATATTTTGCTCAAAGCTAAGTTATTTTAAAGAAATTGTTGAAACTGAATTATAATAAAGTTATTTAAAAAATATATATTCTCTAATCAATATTTAACTTTAAGTCATTTCAATATTTTACATCGTGGCTGTATAGAAAGTTGGAACATGGTTCAATAGATATGTGAAAAATATCTAGTTTTACTTTTTAATAATTTGACAGATGTCAGTTGAAAGTGATTCTCCCTAGGGATGAAAAGTGTTACTTTCAGCCCGCTTTTCAGGTCAGTAATGACCTACTTTCAGAGTATGAGTAATGAAATAGTACATTGTTACCCAAGGGGTGAAAGTAACTTATTTAGTCCCGAGACGGGGTTTGGCGCCCGGAACGAAGTGAGGGCGCCAATAGTTCGAGGAACTAAATAAGTCTTTAACCCGAGGTAAACATTGTGCTTTTCATTACAAATACGAGGAAAGTAAAAATAAAAACATGTATTAGCTAAAGAGAAAATAAGAAAAATAAATGAAGATCGAATTGCCGCCTTCCCGCCTATTTTGTTTGTTTTTTTTTCTGTGGCCGGCCCGCTATTCAGCCATTATTTTTCATTTTCATCATTGGAAAAATGGTTAATGTTTTGCTCAAAGCTAAGTTATTTCAAAGAAATTGTTGAAACTAAATTATAATAAAGTTATTTAAAAAATATATTTTCTTAAATTAATACTTAACTCTTTAAGTTACTTCATTTTTACATCGTGGCTGTATAGAAAGTTGGAACATGGTTCAATAGATATGTGAAAAAGAACTAGTTTTTTTTTACAATTTGACAGCTGTCAGTTGAAAGTGATTCTCCCTAGGGATGAAAAGTACTACTTTCAGCCCGCTTCTCAGGTCAGTAATGACCTACTTTCAGAGTATGAGTAATGAAAAGTAACTTTGCACTCTTGTGTAACAAATAAGTATTTTTTGAAGAAAAACATCGTTTTCCAACTGTTAATTAATAACAGTATTGAAATAACCGAACGCACAGTAACTTTGGTAACACAAGATACACTCGTACTATTAGGCTAAAATGAAAGAAAAATAGAGATGTACGGTGGCCGGCACATCACGCTACCCATTTCCGGTCAGTCTTCCTTGCTCTGTTGCGAACAAATGTCATTTGGCAAGAGCGAGAGAAATAACGGAAATGGGGTAACCTGATGTGCTGTTGACTGTACCTATCTCAACAATCCATGTCTCTGTTATCAATACTGTCTCGTAAGTAAATAAGAAGAAAATCACAAAAGAAACGTAGGTAACTCGAAAACTGTCGAGGGGTGATTCCAGTAGACCTAGTATTGCTCTTCCTCCGGGCTTTGGCTTGACATTACTTTTTGGGACACCCTGTATTTAATTACAACATAATAGGAGGTGTCATGTCTGCAGATATAACCCCTACCAGACCAAGAATAAAATAATTGTTTAGCGACAGCTATCTATAACTAAGCTATAGCGATTTTAAATTAGTATTAGATAAAAACATGAATTAATTCATGAAGATCGAATTGCCGCTTTCCCGCCTATTCTGTTTGTTTTTTTTTTTCTGTGGCTGGCCCTCTATTCAGCCATTATTTTTTATTTTCATCATTGTAAAACTGGTAAATATTTTGCTCAAAGATACGTTATTTCAAAGAAATTGTTGAAACTAACTTAATAAAGTCATTTTAAAAATATATATTCTCTAATCAATACTTAACTTTAAGTTATTTCAATTTTATTTTACATCGTGGCTGTATAGAAAGTAGGAACATGGTTCAATAGATATGTGAAAAAGAACTAGTTTTTTTTTATAATTTGACAGCTGTCAGTTGAAAGTGATTCTCCCTAGGGATGAAAAAAATAATTTTCATTACTCATACTCTGAAAGTAGGTCATTACTGACCTGAGAAGCGGGCTGAAAGTAATACTTTTCATCCCTAGGGAGAATCACTTTCAACTGACATCTGCCAAATTATTAAAAAAAAACTTAGTTATTTTTCACAAATCTATTGAACCATGTTCCAACTTTCTATACAGCCACGATGTAAAATTGAAATAACTTAAAGTTAAGTATTGATTAGAGAATGTATATTTTATAAATAACTTTATTATAATTCAGTTTCAACAATTTCTTCAAAATAACTAAGCTTAGAGCAAAATATTTACCATTTTTCCAATGAAAAAAATAAAAAATAATGGCTGAATAGTGGGCCCGCCACAGAAAAAAAAAACAAACAAAATAGGCGGGATAGCGCCAATTCGATCTTCATTTATTTTTATATCTTTTTCTTTGGCTAATTCATGTTTTATTTTTACTTTCCTTGTATTCGTAATGAAAAGCACAGTGTTTACCTCGGGTGAAAGACTTATTTAGTCCCTCGAACTATTGGCGCCCTCACTTCGTTCCGGGCGCCAAACCCCGTCTCGGGACTAAATAAGTTACTTTCACCCCTAGGATAACAATGTACTATTGCACGCCTGCTAGCAGGCCGAATACTATGTCAAGTAATTACTTAACATCCTAAGGCTCAATTGTATTCTATGCAAATAAATATTTTGTTTGTTTGTGTTTGTTTGTTTCTCGTAAAACTATACCGTGTACTTACCACACATACCATATTCATTAACACTGTAATATAAGTTTGCCCCTGTTCGAAGAAACTCAGAGTTGTCGCGTTATTACGAATGTAGAGTATTCCCAATGGTAAGAGAGTCCCTTCTACGAAGAGGACGAAGTACACTTGCAGATACGGGAACCTCACATCCTCCCCCAGCTGTCTCGAGGGCCACGCGCCCACCGTGCGCAATAATCGACGCAGTACCTTCATGTATTTGATATCTTTAGCCCTCTTTACACCTCTGGACAAAAAGTTTAATTACACAAAACATACATCAATTAAGACAAGAAGGCTGGAGTTTATCTTGCCCAAAGGATTAGCCTTGCTATCCAGCGCCAGCCTTCTTGGTACTTTTGTGCAGGACAGTGACTTACACCAGATATTCTATCTGTACATACAGGTAGAATTTTTGGTGTAAGAAGTACACTTTGTTTAAATTATCCTTTATTTTTATAATTTAGTTAAGTTTAGTTTAAAGATATATTGTTATTAACCATTCGTTTTTATAGTTCCTGAACATAAATAAATATGTTCATTAGGACAACATACTAAAGTTCCTCACCAGAACTCATGGGGGGAGTCCCATGAGTTCTCTATAAAACACTGCTGCGGCTCACAATCGGTTAGTGGGGGCTAGTGAGTCGTGGCTGATCACTTCCGTGCGTCGCGGCCCGGCAGCGGAGCCAGCCTTGGTTTCGGGCCCAGTAACCCTACTGGTACTATCTGCTACTACCAGGCAGACCCCTGCGTACTGTGCGTACTTTCCCTTTGTTGGGTCGGTTGGAGGGGGCTCCGTTGGGGGCTAGCACGGGCGGCGGAGCTGTGCGGAAAAACCACAGTTTGGGGTGGAGTTTTGGTTAGTAGGAGTCCGATACAATCTTGTCGTTCCCCTGGGCGGTGCGGTGTCCATGAGGATTTCATTCCTTCTTTTTCATTGTAATGTAGACGAAGAACTCAACTTACACAAGATCACTTAGGTCGCTGAATAAAACCATTTTAGGCACAACAATTTGTGTTACTTATTGACGTGAAAATAGCAGACATCAGCAAGCAAGCACCCACATAATTTATATCTATAAAACATAAAACACTGTCTGAGTAGGTCACAGGAATGCGTAATTATAAAACGTCACCTTGAATGACATTATAATAACTCAAACGGATACTTTATTGAATATAACTAGTGACCCGTCGTTGCCTCGAAGAAGACAAAATTCTTAATATATTTTTTTTGCAAAATGGGGTAACAGTTATTTTTCTTTAGCATTTTCCATGCCTTAATCACGTGCCTTAAACACTTCAACCAAGGCCCACTTCCACGTTGTTATGGGGGACTTTAACGGCAAAGTAGGCATCCAGAACTGCGGCGAGTCCAAAGTGGGCCCTCATGGTTTTGGGGTGAGGAATCACAGGGGGCAAATGCTAGTCAACTTCCTTGAGCATGAGGGGCTCTTCTTAATGAATTCGTTCTTTAAGAAAAAGCCCCAGAGGAAGTGGACATGGCGAAGCCCCATGCTGTGACAAAAAACGAGATTGACTTCATCATGACTGACAAAAAACACATATTCAGGGATGTTTCCGTGATCAATAGGTTTAACACCGGTTCTGATCACAGACTCGTACGAGGCTCCCTGAATATCAATCTCAAGCTTGAGAGGAGTCGTCTGATGAAGTCCACGCTCCGACCAAATCCCCTTCAAATCATGGCGGGCTCACAGACGTTTCAAGACCTTCTTGGAACCAGATTCGCTGCTTTGGAACCTACCGATGACGTAGACGAGACCCTACAGAACGTGGTTGACGCGCTGAAAGATGAGGGCATGAAGTTCTGTCGAACACAGCGAACAGGCAGGAAGTCCAATCTCTCGGATGAGACTCTACGGCTTTTGGCGATACGGCGGGAAAACGTTGCAGCTTCACCGTCAGAGCGGTCGACTCTAAACAAGCGTATTGCTAGGATGGTACGATATGACCTTCAGAGCTCCAACACACGCCGTATAGAGCAGGCAATAGAGCAAAACCGAGGGTCCAAGGTATTCATACAGCAGCTTGGGAGGAGCCACCTGACGAAGCTCACAACGCACAATGGCAGTACCGCACTGTCGAAGCCGGAGATTTTCGCTGAAATTGAGGACTTCTACGGCCGACTGTACGCTCAACATGCACCTCGTATTCAGCGCGACGGTCATGACTCTAGCTAGAGCCACCCTAACACGCCACTATACCGATGACTTGCCAGAAATCAGCCAAGACGAGATCGTGCTGGCTCTGAGGCAGCTCAAAAATGGAAAGGCCCCGGGTGAAGACGGAGTTACTTCAGAACTTCTGAAGGCGGGGGGTGTTCCTGTACTGAAGGAACTACAGCGCCTCTTTAACTCTGTTATTCACTCCGGGAGGACTCCAAAGGCGTGGAACAAGAGCATTGTAGTTCTATTTTTCAAAAAAGGAGACAAGACTCTTCTTAAGAACTACCGACCCATATCACTCTTGAGCCACGTCTACAAGCTGTTTTCCAGAGTCATCACGAACCGCCTCGCTAGGAGACTCGACGAATTTCAGCCTCCAGAGCAGGCCGGGTTTCGAGGAGGATTCGGCACCATAGGCCACATCCACACAGTGAGGCAGATTATACAGAAGTCCGAGGAGTATAATCGTCCTCTGTGTCTAGCCTCGAGACCTGGGCGGTCCTGGAATCCCTGCAGCGATGCCAAGTGGACTATCGATACATCGAAGTGCTGAGATGTCTCTATGAAGCTGCTACTATGAGTGTCCAAGTACAGGACCAGCAGTCTGAACCCATCCAGTTGCTTAGAGGAGTGAGACAGGGGGATGTCATATCCCCGAAACTGTTCACTAATGCACTGGAGGATATGTTCAAGACGGTGGACTGGAAAAGTATGGGCATAAACATAAACGGCCAGTACATCTCACACTTACGATTCGCAGATGACATAGTCCTGATGGCGGAGTCGCTCCAGGATCTGCAGCTGATGCTGAACAGCCTAGACTCCTCTTCGCGGTGAATCGGTCTCGGGATGAATTTGGATAAAACCAAAGTCATGATCAATGACCACATTGATCCGGGACCGGTCACTGTCTTCGGTCACCATCTCGAGGTTGTACAGGAATATTCCTACCTTGGGCAGATATTGCAGTTGGGTAGAAACAACTTCGAGAGGGAAGCCAAGAGGAGGATTCAGCTGGGTTGGGCAGCGTTCGGAAAACTTCGTCGAGTCTTTTCGTCGCCTATACCACAATGCCTGAAAACTAAGGTTTTCAACCAGTGCGTCCTACCCGTCATGACATACGGAGCCGAAACGTGGACACTAACAGTGCGGTTGATGCACCAGTTCAAGGTCGCTCAGCGAGCTATGCAGAGAGCTATGCTCGGAGTTTCTCTGAAGGATAAAATCCGAAATGAGGTTATCCGACAGAGAACCAGGGTCATCGACTTAGCTCTCAGAATAAGTAAGCTAAAGTGGCAGTGGGCTGGTCACATTTGCCGTAGGACGGATAACCATTGGGGTAAGCGCGTTCTAGAGTGGAGACCACGTCTCGGCAAGCGTAGTGTGGGACGCCCTCCGGCTAGGTGGAGCGACGATTTGCGAAAGGCTGCTGGCAGGAGATGGATGCGTCTAGCCGAAGACAGGGCGCGATGGCGCGCATAGGGGAGGCCTACGTCCAGCAGTGGACCAGCATAGGCTGATGATGATGATGATGATGATTTTCCATGCATTATCTTTACTAATAACAACTTACTAACTAACTAATTACTTCAGGGGTTTTTAACCGCGTGCTCAATTTTGACGACTGAGCAAGCGAAGGATTCTAAAATTGAATAACTCGCGATCCAATTTTTAGTTAGATCCTGGGCGTCATTCAGCTAGGGATTCGAAAGAGCACAAGATGAAAAATCTTTGCACTCGAGTGCAACACGTAACTTTTCATCCCACCTCAGCGACGAAATCACTAAATTCAAGAGAAAAATGGCGTATTTCACGGCGAGGAGATCTCTAACCAAAAAAATCGATTATTGTTACCCAAAATAATCTAAAAATCTATACTATACTCGGATTTTTAATTGTAGTCAGTGAAATGACGTTTTCAGTGTGGCAGGTTTTCAGTCCCAAATAAATAGTGATGTGGTAAATCGAGTTTTTACAATTAAAAGTTAGTCGACATTACAGCCTGGCAAAAAAGTCGTAGTAAATGACCACGTCCCACTTCCATATGTCATTACTGGCAACACACACTGGTCAGACTTTCGTTTTGAGACAGAGGTATTTCGGTAAACTGTATTTAGTAAATAGATTTTCAGTTTCAAAATGTTTTGTTTCTGTATTATATTATTTACAGGTAAGAATTTCGTTTATTAACAGGTCATACAACTGGAAAAGTTTGGGAGGATACAACAGTAGAATCTTCCATACAAGTGTTTTCTAAAGGTTTGACTACAGGCCTAAAGGGCCCAACCGGCAAAGGACGACGCCTTATAATTTCATATATAGGCAGTGATGAAGGTTTTGTAGATTCCGGTTTACTTATTTTTGAATCAAATAATAATAGTATGGACTATCATGAAGAGATGAATTCAGAATCGGAGTCGGAATCAATAGCAACCGTAACGAATAAAAACGTATATAATAACTTGTATTTTGCTGACTTTCAAGTGTTAATTCCCCTGAACCTCTTTGAACATTTTTTTCCAGCTATGGTTATAATTTTTTAATGAGAAGTTTTAATATGGAGGTAGGGCCCATATTTCTTAAATCGTAATTATTTAATTCGTTTTGTACACTATTAAATATTTACAATTATTTAAAAAAGGCTTTGATACCTCATAAAATAAATCATGACTAAATGTCTAAGTCTAGTGATTGCCGAACGTCACTATTGTAGCGGGTCACCCTTTTTTGTATCAGTCACTGTTGAAGTTGTCATTTCGCTGACTACAATTATTAATCGTACTATAAGATCGAAAGTATCGATTACATCGACCATATCGCTAACATCGATCCAATCGATAGTATTGATTATAGTTTTGTAACAATAGTATAGAAAATATTCGGTAAATCACATGCAATTTTCCAAGTGATTCGTTCCTGTGTTGTGCTATCAAGACGTGGAACGCTCTTCCAGCGCATGTGTCCCCTTCTTCCTACAATCCCGGGTTTTTAAGCGGGGCGTGAAAAGGCATTTATGCAGGCCTTCAAAATGAGATTGACCAGCAAAGTAGTTCTCAATTACTGTGCTTGTCAACCCCATATCTGGACCTCACGACTGCTTCCCATCAGGTGGAGTGAGGTCATCTTGAAGACCACTATAAAAAAAAAGTATACGATACTATCGATTTAATCGATACCTGATTAACGAAAATCATATCGATTACATCGATTGTTTTGCTGAAACCGATACATTGACAAATATTTCAAGATTATATTCGCCGTTAATTTTTCTTCATTTACCCAAATCTACCCTGTCCACTTAAAAGTAAAAGAGCGAACACAGTTTACCTACTTGAACTGTAAACTAACAACGCTACTAACGTAGCTGATTGGTAAGTAAAATTAATCGATATTAACGATCAAATCGATAGTATCCTATCCAAACGTGCTATCGTATACCTATTAAGGTATTATCCAATAATAATCGATTATAATCGATACTATTGTCAAAAGAATATGATCCATACTATCGCTTGGATCGATTTTATCGATTATAAATAGATTATTTTAGTCAACTGGATGGACCCCCATCGAATAAACGTAGGTATTGTATATTTACTTTATGAACAACTAGCGACCCGCCCCCGCTTCGCACGGGTGCAATAGGAAGTTATTATACATATAAACCTTCTTCTTGAATCACTCTATCTATTAAAAAAAACCACATCAAAATCCGTCGAGTAGTTTCAAAGATTTAAGCATTCAAAGGGACATAGGGACAGAGAAATCGACTTTGTTTTATACTATGTAGTGAGTGATCATGGTACGCAACCTTCGTGTGCGAGGCCGGTGCTTAACATTCCGGTCTGATCATCACAGGTTTATGGTTTTGCAAAAGTCAAAGCTGTCATCAAATGACAACGAATTGAAATAAAAATTATACACATCATGTTTTGAATCATTTTATTAAAAACATGAATTACTGTATAATTTTTATTTAAATTATTTTAGTTTGACATGTGAGTGATATGATAAAGGCCATAAATTAAAGGGTGTCAAAATGCTACTAATTTAGTTATACCATACCTCTTAGTTATCTGTGGTCAAAATCTAAATACTGCATGGAAGTAGCTGGTACTTCAATCATCAATACGCTTCACTATGAAATAGTATTTTTTCTCATTTTGTAGGTATGTAAATAATTTAGAAAAAGGTGTTATTTGTCTCAGGCAGGCTCTGACTTGACGTCGCTAGATGTCAGTCGTTAAGCCTAGTCGGAGGCCTTAGGGCGGCTTGATAACATCTGACATCTGACATTAAGGTTGCTTACACCCCTCCAACAATCCGCACTGAGCCCGCGTGTTGGAGTATGGCTCGTTCCACCTCATAGTTGAGGTGAGGCCTGTGCCCAGCAGTGGGACGTATATAGGCCGTTTATGTATTTGACTCAGTTGTTTTCTCTCAAACGACCACAGTCGCAAAGGAATTGAATTTTAAAGATAACACACCACGAACGAAATGAGATTTGGCGCCAACCGGAATACCATACGTTGCATACTGGCCCTAAAATAACAAAGCTCGTACATACATTCAGCCAACGGCACATCAGGCTACCCATTTTCGGTTTTTAACCCGCTCTTGACAAAGGACATGCAATAAAGCAAAAAGGACTGATTCCGTAATGCCTGTACTGTCAGCACCGAAGCGACGCGGTAAAATGTTTCTTAAAATTGAGTTTCACTTGTTTTTCATTTTATTGAGCAA
Source organism: Udea ferrugalis (assembly GCA_950022985.1). Classification (NCBI taxonomy): domain Eukaryota; kingdom Metazoa; phylum Arthropoda; class Insecta; order Lepidoptera; family Crambidae; genus Udea; species Udea ferrugalis. The sequence goes on from OX465545.1 coordinate 4,276,220, forward strand.
GAAATAATATCACATCTGGTTTAGTTGGTGCCTTTTTACGGGGGAATCCCTTTAAGGGTGTGTCAGGCTTGCCTAACTTAACCCCTGCTTCAGCGCATATCCAGAGGGTCTCCGTGATCTCTTATCAAAAACTCTGTACCGGTGGACCCCTGGCGCGACATGCTGGCATGGCATAACCAGCCCAGCTCGAGGGGAGTTATACCTCCTCTACACCCGCCGCCCGCTGGTGTGTACGGCCACAGTATAAACATACAGTGGGTTATCTAAGGCCGCCCGCCGAGTAATTAGCCTAGCGTGCACACGCGGCACAGACCGTCCGTACTGCCGCCTCCCTATTTTATGCTAGCGTGTGCGTGAAATCGCGACTCGGCGAGCGACGCGCACGCACACATTCAAACCGAGATGTGTGCGTGCGCGAGAGTGGCACGTTTGTATGTAGATGTTCTACTGTATGTTTATACTGTGGTACAGCGGCTTCAGTATGGTCACTCTTACACCGCCGCCCTTCCTCAGGGCCACTGGGAATAGAGGCGCACAGCCCGGAAGGCCCTTTAGTCGTCTCTTATGACAGGCGAGGTTGAACCGTGGCAAGATTCTAACGCCCAATACCTCAGGGCGAGTTTAGTTATGTGCCTACCATTGATTTAAACAAAATGAGGCAGATAGGGCATCCTCGTGCCAAGAGTGGCCACCCTCAAACAGGTCCAATGGACCTGTTTCAAGCCAATATGACTGCGACTTGTTTGCGTGTATGTCATTCATACGTCAATGAACGTGTGCTCGAGCTCTCGTCGCGCGCGGACGCTCGCACCTCTTTTCGATTGCGCTCTCGCGTAATCTCTCTCGCTCTCGCTCGCACCTGTGCGCTACCGCGCCGTGCGTCTCCTTCGGGTTTTCCCGCCTTTTGTAACGGTCATCGCGATCGTTGCAAAATTCGGAAGAGCTTCTCAGCTGCTTTTTTCAAAGCGGTTGAGCTTGCTTGGACGTTTCATAACGACGAATTTGAGTTTTGCGAAACCCACTGCTTTCGTGGTCAACAGGTGGATACCTCACGGTGTTATACGAAGCCTGTTGGGTGTTGACCCGATACACCGGTCTTGCCCCTTCTGGGTAACGCCGAAATCGGACGGGGCTACCTTCACCGGCCTTGGGGGATCTCCTAGCCGACGGTAGCTGTCTCCCTCCCGCCCTTACCCTCTCCCTACTTCCATTCTTCGGGTGTTGTTTGGCTGTTCGGGACCACCTGTCTCGAGCTGTCCTCTGCACCTGGAGCAGTTAGGCCCCTCTCCGCACAATAAGATTGGCGGGGTGGAAAACAAGCTTAGGGCTCACCTTAAGTACTCACCTCTCCTCACCTAACCCGGTGGGGAGAATCACGCACATACACAACCCTGGGCCCAGCCAACCCGGGGACCTCGTTGTAGGCTCAGTAGCGCGACTGCCGCACAGTTTCTTGTAGTTTCTTCTGTGCGGAACGCGACGCGAAGAAACTACGTAGCATATCGTTTAGACCAAGTAAGTTGTCGCCATGGCGGCGCAACAGATGGATGCGATCCTTAAGTTCCTCGAATTTGCCTCTGAGAATTCCCCCGAAACTGTCACGGAAATGTATGAGAAATTTCCCGACCTCAAGGAATGGTTCCCGTCATTCCCAGTCCCAGCCTCTTCCAGCCGTAAGGCTAGCCCCCAACCTCCCCTAGAGCGAAAGACCAGCAGAGATGCTCCGTCTCCCTCTAGCCAGCGCTCACGCTCTCCCGTTACTATTTGCGACAACTTTCAGTCGCCTCTCTCTTCCCGCTCACACTCACCAGTCGCCTCTGCCAGCGACATGGAGTGTGAGAACGCTTCAGCGGAGGACTCTGTGTCCGACGCTTCAAATGATGACTCCTTCACCTTGGTAAAAGGTAAAAAACGGGCTAAACGCCCAAACCACTCTTTGGCCAAGAAGGCCAACGGCGGCGAGCGAGTTCGCCTCGACTCTCCGCCGTCCTCCCCGGCCCCCAGGAAGGCCAAGCCCCAAGCCCCCGCCCCAACCTCCGCTCAAACCTCTAACTCTCAGAGGAAAGAGCCCGCCCCTCCGCCCCTGTTCATACAGGAAAAATCGGCCTGGACCAAAGTGTCCACTCGCTGCAAAGCAGATGGCATTAATTATCTTTCTGCCCGTGCTACCCAGCAGGGCATTAAAATCGCGGTCCAAACCTCCAACGACCATAGGAGGATGACGCGTCTTTTGAAGGGGATGAGTGTGGGTTTTCACACCTACGCTCTCCCGGATGAGCGCTTACTCCGTGTGGTCATCCGAGGCGTCCCAAAGGAACTGAGTGTTCCTGAGATTATTTCTGACCTCAGCGGTCAAAACATTCCCGTGGTCGAGGTACACCGCATGTACCGAGGCCGACCCAAAGTGTCTTACGACATGGTCCTCGTCGTAGTAGACAGGACCGATGCCGGTAAGGCCATCTTTAACCTTCAGACGGTGTGTCAACTTAATGGCATAACCGTCGAAACCCCACATAAACGTGGATCCCTTGGGCAGTGTCACCGCTGTCAGCTCTACGGGCACTCCGCCCGCAACTGTTACGCCACCCCCAGGTGCGTTAAGTGCCTAGGGGACCACGGCACCCCCAACTGTCCCCGTCCAAAGGACCATACGCAATGCACGGAGCCTCCGAGCTGCGTGCTTTGCGGCGAAACTGGGCACCCTGCGAATTACCGCGGGTGTCCCAAGGCCCCTAAAACGCCACGCGCTGTTCGCATTAATGCGCAGCGCAACGCCCCCCCTAAATCCCCGGCCACACGGCGTCAAACCGTAAAGACCGCGGACTTCCCGCCCTTACCCTCCAAGGCGACACCAACCGCCATTCCTCCCCTGATTTCGCCGCCATGGGTTCGCAGCCCGCAGCCGGCACCCCCTCCCTCACAGGAGATTCCCTCCCTCCTCACCATGCCGTGGGTTTCCAAGCCCAAGACGGCACCATCTCCCCAGCCCCCTAAACCCAAATCTCCGAAACCCCAACCTCCCATGAGGGCCGCGCCTCCCGCGCGCGCCCCTCAATCCAACCCCGCCCCGCCTCCGCGCGATTTCCCCATCCCCGAGTCCTTCCAAGCCGACTACCACTTGGTGTCGGACTTCCTCAACTTTGTTGACTTTGAACAAGTCAGCAAAGTCGCCCAATTGATACGTTTATCAAAGGGCTCCCCATCACACATGCTACAAGCATGCTTCGAAGCGGACAAGCTTAAAGCGTCCTTAGCTTCATTCCCCTTTTTCGCAAATCCGTAAAGGATTTGCGCTTCACCTTTACCTCATGTTTTTTCTTCGTCACCGCCAGACAACTCGCGCATAAATACACTGCACAACCGAGATCCCGTCCGCGCCGGCGCGGGCCCGCGTCGCGCCCCCTTTTTGCTGTCCCGTTAACTGATACCAGCTCGAGTCTGGTCACTTTTGTTTTCCCCAAAACATGTCCGATTGCCCTCTCTAAGTAACGCCCTAGGCCGAGGTCTACCCCACTATGGGGGCCCTTAGGCACGTTACTTTAAATATTTGAGGTTGAGAGCCCTAAGCGCTCACCCAACAGTCCGGTAAAGCTGTCAAGGCCATCTGAGGCCACACAGCAGTAGTCATTTAGAAAAAAAAAAAAAAAAAAAAAAAATCAATGAACGTCACATAAGTCGATTATTATGGTGGCTCTCACTTCTTGATTAAGATTCGATTTCTCGCAAAAGAAACAATTGTTTACTTACATAAATACGTGCGTATGTTGTTAGTGAACCTACTAGTGTAAGAAAACTACTGAATAAACCATAAACAGCCTAATTCTTATCTCGTGAGTTAATTTATCCTAAAACCCTGTCAATGTATGATAATGTTGCACAGTTTATTGGCATTTGCCATGTGACTGCGTTGTCCCTGAATACTAAATTGTATTTTTCCCCTGAGCAACGCTTCGAAACACATTTTGGACATAGTTTCAAGTGTAATTAAAAGGTTGAACTAGCAGTAATTAGCGAAAAACTGGCGTATCGATAGTGAAAATCGTCGCTCCAAAACGGATGGTTACAGCGGCTCTCCATAAGGTATTGCAGAAAAAAACCTGTGTGCTTAAAAAAGCCAGTTTATCCTCTTCTCTTATCGACTTATTGGACTGTGTACATAGGTGATTTCTTCAGTGTTTGATTTGATTGATTAGTAAATTAGTAATTGATTGTGTTCATTGTGTTGTGTTGTGTTACGGAAAGTGCGTGAAGTGATTGTGTTTTGTGAACTGTAAAACCGTTAAAAATCTTCGAAGGGAAAGAGGATTGTGTAATCGTCCTGCTTTTGTCCGTCTCTACCTACTGACTGCGTGCCACTGCCGTATTGTTTCGTGTACTGGGTCAGGAGCGGCGGATTTCGAAGGTGTGCTGAAAGAGTAAATTAATAAGAATAATAATTCTGTGGAAGTAGAGCGAGCCTACGTTGCGGACGGATGATATACCTACCTACGTTGAAGATAGCTGGCTGCTGCAGCAGTAACGTGGATTCAGTGGACTGCATCACATTATCGTACCGGTCCTTGGCTGCTGGAGATTCCTGTACGTTTCAACACGAAAACTGAAGTTAATTTTCTACTGTCTCTTCTCTTAGTTGTCTCAGTTATGTTTCATTAGTGTCTATATTTTATTGTGATGTGTTACGGAATATGAGTGAAGTGAAATTTTCGTGTTGGTTGAACTATTGATACTTGATACTTCAAAGGGATAAGGATAGTGGTGATACTTCAAAGGGCAAGAGGATCTTCCTTTTGTTGCTGGCACGGAACGTCTGCTACCTGCCACATGGAGCGGTTTAGTGACCGTAAAGCCAACTGACTTGTGGAGGACATCAATTAATGACGTATTTTATAGGTACTTACGTGGCAAGTGAAGTGAAAACCAGAGTTGTGTTATTGTGCAGTTTATTTTATATGCTTTTAACATTAAGACTTCCGAAATAGAAACGTGAAAACGGTGTAACTTACTTTTCTGTGCATTCTAGTGTTTATCGTTGTGTGTTTATGTATGTGTTAAGTGTTATTGTTTATTTCCTACCTACACTTAAATGGCAGATAGGCATTACTTATTATTACTACACTTGTATGTCTTATTTCAAACGATACTATGAGTCTGTCTTATTTCTAACGATAATTTATGAGTCCGTCTTATTTCAAACGATAGTTTATGAGTCAGTCTTATTTCAAACGATAGTTTATGAGTCTGTCTTATTTCAAACGATAGATTATGAGTCTGTCTTATTTCAAGCGATAATATATGAGTCTGTCTTATTTCATACGATAACATTGAGTCTTATCATGTTTCAAACGATATGGATAAGTCTAGTTCAATGTCAAAAAAGAAAATCTGCATCAAGCATTTCTACAGAAGTCACCTATGCCGCTCGCCGACCAGCCAGCCTGGAGCTACGCGAACCCTACACACTGCACTGCGGGACTCCAAGCTTTGCTAAGCTGAAGCAAATATTTCAGAACAAATAGATAAGTCCTTCTATTTCATAACTGTGGCATGACAGATAATATGAGTCATTTTTAAATATTTCCTTGTTTCGTAGCGCATAAGTCTAATGAGTCCTAAAACTACCTGTACAAGTGTACACACCGGCATAGCAGCACATAATAAAGGAGCATGTTTGTTTCATTTACTTATCTATCTACCTACCTCTAGTTTAAGTAATTTCATTTAAGGTGACTGGGTCGGCATTGGCAAACGATCGCTGTTGTAAAACAACGTAGGTAGGGACGCCTAGTCCAAAAGGGGATGGGTGACCACCCCGATAGAAATTTAGTGATGTAGGTATTTTATGGGCATCCAAGCATCTAGTCGGGAGGCCTTAGAGCTTGCGTCTACACCCAGCGGGATCCCCTATCTGGGAGACTAATAAGTGATACAGAGAATTAGATCTGAATATGTTCTACTGAATTATGCTGAAAAACAGAATTTGTTCCGTATAATAAACTGAAAATATTCGCTTCTTTAACCGATCTCCAGCCAGGGGGATATTTTCTTAAACTACGTCTGATGAACTGTTAATTGATATCAACTTTTAGATCTATATTTGTTCTGTTTATTTAAAGAAAAATCAGTCTCCTAAAGTCCGTAATTCGGTCACAATCAAGCTGCAAAGAAACCTCCATTCAGCGGACTATTTCTTCTAAGGATGATATTATTGCAGCTTTTACGATTAATTAAGACAATTTAAAGTGAGCGGTTACCGCAGCCTATGCACACGTGCAACTCCAGGGGATTACTTGCTCGTTGCCGACCCTGCAGGAACCTTATCAAACTCCTCTTGAAAAAGGTTGGAGTGTTATGAACGTCAAAATGGCGGGATCACTCTTCGTTTTAAAGAAACTTTCCACTAGTTTCATAGTACTCATTTAGCACCTTTTAACACCTCTAATAATAATTTAGGTACCTTCTTAGTCTAGACGATATTAGGACACATAGAGGATCCCGCGTCAAGATGGCGGGATCACGCTGATACCACAAAACCCACCAATAATTTTGTTAAACCAACTGCTCTAAGATTTAACACCTATTCAATACCTCCGAAAAAACATATAATATTGCCAGAAATAATTATGGTTTTTGTTTAATTTACTTTTTAATGGTTTTACATTTTGATGGCACTTTCGCCTGCATAGTTGTGAAGAGCAAAGTTCATAATGGTTTAAATTGCTCTTCAAATGATTGACAGCAGACGCTTTTGCTTTTTTATTTTAGTAATTAACAATGAATCTTCAAGTTTTTGGCGTTTTTGATAATTGAAAACCCCTAAATAATTTTAAATGCAGTGGAGTTATTAAAAATATCGATAAACAAACATTCCAATCTAAAGAAGTACTAGTTTTTGCTTTTTGTGGATGGGTGATTCTAAAATTTGTCAATTTTAATAAATGCGTTCAATAGCATAATGTACCTTTCGCAAAATGTACCTTTCTCACAATGCGCCATTTCCGAATTGGACCTAGTTCTGCAAAAAGCAGCCATATGAGGTAAAGTAGGAACGGAGTTATAAGCGTTTTTCTGTTGATAACTGAAAGGCAACACCCTTCGGTTATTTATTACTTTTCTGTATGTTTTAAATTCGAGAATTATTAGAAATAGTAAAGAGATTTTTTGTATCCTATCCACTAATTCGTATCGTTTAGTATAATACCAATAATAGCGTTTTTAGCGTGGCTGTTTTAGGCTTAATAGCTTATTTCATCGAAATTACAATAAAGAATAAACCAGCCACATAAGTTGGCTGTGTCCTGCATTTATTCAAAATGGAATAACAGTATGTAAAAGACAGACAAGAAAGTGAACAAAATGTTTTATTATTGTTTTACTTCATAACAATATTTACATACCTTCATGATTTCATGTAAAATAATATTTGTAATTTGTAAGAAAAATAAAAAATCGTGTTTGAAGTCTTTATTGAAAAAAAACGTAACAAAATGTTTATTGTCTTCTTACATTAATGAACACTAGTACTCATTTATTGACATTGCAAAACAAACAAAATCGAATTAATTTAAAAAAACATATTCCGCCCTCACTATTCTTCTTATAAATAAATATCCACCTCAGCGGTAAGCCCGTCAATATTATCATAAATTAATATCTCACCATCTTCGGGAATCAGATGCCATATATTATATCACGTAATTTTGGCTCCGCGACCGGTTTTCCATTGGGCCATAATATACACAGCTTTTTTTTATTGTTATAGTGGTCTTCAAGATGACCTCACTCCACCTGATGGGAAGCAGCCGTGAGGTCCAGATATGGGGTTGACAAGCACAGTATTTGAGAACTACTTTGCTGGTCAATCTCATTTTGAAGGCCTGCATAAATGCCTTTTCACACCCCGCTTAAAAAACCCGGGATTGTAGGTAAAAGGAAACACATGCGCTGGGAGAGCGTTCCACGTCTGTTTCCAGTCACCGAACCTTTTGGTGCGGGCCGACAGTCGCTGGATCGTGTGTGGATGTTGACGCAGACCAGCACGTGTGGTGCGGGAGTGGAAGGGTGAGGATGGGACCAGTTGTAACAACTCGTCAGACCATTCGCCGTTGTAAAGGTGGTAGAGGACACTCAACCTGGCAATGTCTCTACGCAGTTGGAGAGGCTTCAGAGCCATAGTTGCCTCTGGGTTACCAATGATGCGGATAGCGCGTCGCTGCAACCTGTCGAGAGCTTCTAGCAAGTACTTGGCGGAACCGTCCCAGAGATGAGAGCAATATTCCACACACAAGCGAACTTGTGTCTTATACAAAAGACAGAGCTGCAGGTTCAGGATTCCAAGTTTACGGGATGCTGTTATGATAATGCTCTTGATGTAGTCCCGTTGGTTGGGGTTGCTGCGAACATCCATGCCAAGGATGTTGAGGCTATCCTTCACTGGTAGTGGGGTGCTCTGAAGAGTGGGGTGGGAAAGGAACGGCGACGTTTTGGCAGTGAATGCGCACACATGTGTTCTCTTGGCGTTGAACTCAACGAGATTGCGTTCTCCCCATTCAGAAATGCGGTCCAGCACTCCGTCAAGCTCAACAACAATACAGCGCCTCTTTTTCTCGATAGCGGTTCGTTTTGCCACAGGGCACTCGAAATAACGCGAGTGGACTGTGCTATCATCCGCATAGCAATTAATGTTACCGAGTGATAATATGTCATTGATATGCAGAAGAAACAAAGTCGGCGATCCGTCACAGAGGACACGTATTCTTCGTCCCTCCAGGAACCCAGCGATCCAGTCACAAAGGCGAGGAGACAGTCCATATGCCGGAAGCCTGGAAAAAGGCGATCAGTGCCAGACACGGTCAAAAGACTTGGCGATGTCAATACTGACAGACAAAGATTCGCCGTGCTTGTCCATAGCCTCACCCCATAGTGCGTTACGTACGCTAGGAGATCACCCGTTTAACGTTTCGGTCTAAAGCCGTACTGGCGGTCGTGAATCAACGAGTGGTCTTCTAGGTAGCAGGTGAGCTGTGCATTTATAACCCACTCGGACACCTTAGCAAGGACTGAGGTTACAGCTATTGAATGGTAATTGGCTGGGTCTGACCGATCCCCCTTTTTGGGAATAGGTTGAACGTTCGCCTTTTTCCAAGCCCGCGGCACAAGGCCTGATGTGTAGGAGAGGCGGGTAACAAAATGCGTAACCTGTTGGCACGTGCTCACAAATGAAGACACACCCCTACTGCGAACCCCACGCTTGCCACGCCGCCTGCGCTTCGTTGTAATAAATAATAATAACAATAATGTTGTCGCGAGTATCCAAAATCACAGGAATCTGAAGACGCAAGTAAACAAGTAAGAGAACAAGTAACAAGAAGTAAGTGTAACGTAAATAAGCAAGTAAAAGATATACGACCACGCTTAGAGACGTAATAAGTTAATTTTTAAATTAAAAGTTTAAGTCGAGTTTAGAAATCGTCCTTATTCGCATAACCGTAAATGTCATAAAATAATCTTAAGAGTTTCATAGTAGGGCACGGCGTATAAAATAATATATTGATTAACATTAAAATTTGATAAAAACAGCCTGGATGACGTTAGAAAAAGCCAAGTATGGACTCGTTACAAATAAACAATTTACAGATAACAGCCAACGTACACTGGCTGTTTTTTACGAAACTCCATCCCAGATACCTCCTAACATTTTTAAATTTGGATGAAACAGCCATAAAGCAGGCTGACTTATGCAATATAGGTAAGGCAGTTTGCTTCAAAATTGGCTGCATTTTGCACTATGATGCCTGTTTTTTACAAAATATTTTTTGCTAAATGGCTGCATTTGACGGTTCATATCGCCGCCGTAAGAAGGGATATCGAAATGGCTGTTTTTGCAAAAAATCCGGCATGTCGAATTTAGAATGGCTGTATTAATAAGTCGATTTTCGAAAAAGTGCCACATGGCTGCTTTCTGCAGAACTAGGTCCAATTAATAATTCGAACCCACGACCACTGAGTTACAACATTATCGAAGGCTGACGCCTGCGCCGCTGCGCAGTGAAATAGACAGTTACCTAACGCGAGAACGTAGGGGGGGATCTTTACGGCTACACACTTACCTACAAGGGAAACGAAAGCATAATACGCGATTTTGCTAATATATTTATCTTATTAGCAATAGATATAATATTAAATAATAGATATATAATATATTTTGCTAATAGATAGTCTAAAGGTGTCTGTACCTTTTCCTTAATGCACATTACTCAAAACGCACCTTTCTCATAACGTCCCTTTCGCAAAACGTACCTTTTTCACATTAATTATTTTTCAGTGCTATAAGTGAATCAAAACACAAGTGTACAAGTGGTCTCTTACCGATCAGCAGAAGTTCACCCTGCAAGTCTGCCAAGGAGCAATGGAGCGCAGTATTCTCGGAGTTAAATTAACAGACCGTATCCGGAACACATACCTGCGCTCCAGAACTCAAATAAAAGAAGTCATGCAGAAGGCTGCTCAACTTAAGTGGGACTGGGCTGGACACATCTGCCGCATGCCAGCTGAGCTTTGGGCCAAGAGGGCTACTGACTGGGAGCCGAGCAACAAGAGACGTCCCGGTAGACCAAGGCGACAGTGGAGAGACGAACTGGGTGGCTACTTGAAGGGCTGGTCATCACTAGCTCTCGATCGCAGTTAGTGGAAGAAGAGTAGGGAGGCCTTTGCCTTTTTTTGGAGGTGTTTTCCATCACCCGCAAAGGACATGATCAAAATTTCATAGACAAAAACCTTATAACGTATTCGAAAAGCCTTTAAAGTTAAATCATCCATCTTATTATCAAATCGCGTATTATGCTTTCGCTTTCCTTGTTGAAAGTGTGTAGCCGTGAAGATTCCTACCTAGGTTCTCGCGTTAGTTAATTATCTATTTAATTGCGCAGCAGCGCAGGCTCCAGCCGCCGATTATGTTGTAACTCAGTGGTCGTGGGTTCGAATTATTAATTTGAGAATGGTGCATTGTGAGAAAGGTACGTTTTGCGCAAGGGGTACATTTTGCGAAAGTTACATTGCACCAAACTTGTGCTTCACCAAACTATGTGCATTTATGCTATTGAACGTATTTGTTAAAATTGTCAAATTTTAGAATCACCCATCTACAAAAAGCAAAAACTAGTAGGTCTGCACTTCTTTAGATTGGAATGTTTGTTTATCGATTTTTTATATTATTCCTCTACTGCATTTAAAATTTTTAGGGGTTTTTAATTATCAAAAACGCCAAAAACTTGAAGGTTCAATGTTAATTACTAAAACAAAAAACCAAAAGCGTCTGCTGTCAATCATTTGAACAGCAATTTGAACCATTATGAACTTTGCTCGTCACAACTATGCAGGCGAAAGTGCCATCAAAATTTAAAACTATTAAAAAGTAAATTCACCAAAAACCATAATTATTTCTGGCAATATTATATGTTTTTTCGGAGGTATTGAATAGGTGTTAAATCTTAGAGCAGTTGGTTTAACAAAATTATTGGTGGGTTTTGTGGTATCAGCGTGGTCCCGCCATCTTGACGCGGGATCCTCTATGTGTCCTAATATCGTCTAGACTAAGAAGGTACCTAAATTATTATTAGAGGTGTTAAAAGGTGCTAAATGAGTACTATGAAACTAGTGGAAAGTTTCTTTAAAACGAAGAGTGATCCCGCCATTTTGACGTTCATGGAGTGTTGCAAAGGGTGTGCTAGGCGTTTGGGACTTTTTTTTTTGGGTGTGACTACTGCTGTTTAGCCTCAGATGGCTTTGACAGCTTTGCCGGACTGTAGGGTGAGCGCAGAAGGCTCTCAACCCTAATATTAAAGAGAGGCCTAAAATAAACACTTAGGCTGGTTTTAGTGTCACGCGTACCGTCAGTACGGATCGCTCCGCACAGGCTGATCTATTAGGAGCGTTTAAGAGTAAGGCTGGTTTTAGTGTCACGCGTACCGTCAGTACGGATCGCTCCGCACAGGCTGATCTATAGGAGCTCCATAGGAGCGTTTTAGAGTAATACGCCGTACGGACGACCGTCCGCACGGATAGTTCCGCAGCCATCCGCATAGCGCGTCCGTGCCGCGGAGCTATCCGCGCGGACCGCCGCTTGCGCGCCTCTGGCTTCAGGGAGCGTTTTAGTATCGTGCGGAGCGCACGCGTCACCTCAGTACAGTCATGGCGAGGCGTCATCATCACAATGTGAACACGAGCCGAGTTATCGATGAAGTTCGGCTGAGAAGATGTTTGTGGGATGCTTCTGATCCGCGATATAAAAACCTAGACGCTAGAAATAAAGCTTGGAAGGATATTGCTAATGTACTCTTAGAAAATACAACGGAAGAAAACAAAATTACATCCGTGACTATAGTTAGATAAATATGGATTGTAGTGGAGTGGATTATACACCACAATTTTTAAAAGGGGGACATGTAGTCTCGTCCTTGTTTTTATTTTATTTTTTCTAGTGTTATAGACCAATAATGATAAAAGCCCGCCTTGGAAGCATTGCACCCGTCTGTACACCGCGGCAGTCAGGACGATACTAAAACGACACACGCGGATGATCAGCCTGTGCGGAGCGATCCGTACTGACGGTACGCGTGACACTAAAACCAGCCTTAGGAGCGTTTAAGAGTAATACGGAGGGGTCTGTACGGACGACCGTCCGCGCGGATAGTTCCGCAGCAATCCGCATAGCGCGTCCGTGCCGCGGAGCTATCCGCGCGGACCGCCGCTTGCGCGCCTCTGGCTTCAGTGAGCGTTTTAGGCTGGTTTTAGTGTCACGCGTACCGTCAGTACGGATCGCTCCGCACAGGCTGATATATAGGAGCTCAATAAAACGCTCACTGAAGCCAGAGGCGCGCAAGCGGCGGTCCGCGCGGATAGCTCCGCGGCACGGACGCGCTATGCGGATGGCTGCGGAACTATCCGCGCGGACGGTCGTCCATACAAACCCCTCCGTATCTCTTAAACGCTCCTATGGAGCTCCTCAGCCTGTGCGGAGCGATCCGTACTGACGGTACGCGTGACACTAAAACCAGCCTAATACGGAGGGGTCTGTACGGACGACCGTCCGCGCGGATAGTTCCGCAGCCATCCGCATAGCGCGTCCGTGCCGCGGAGCTATCCGCGCGGACCGCCGCTTGCGCTCCTTTGGCTTCAGTGAGCGTTTTATGGAGCTCCTATGGATCAGCCTGTGCGGAGCGATCCGTACTGACGGTACGCGTGACTCTCGTAACTTTTTCTCTCCGACGCACGGTTCAGCAGGAAAATGCGACACAATCTTAGACGCGTTTGGGATTACTATATTGTTAGTGCCCAGCCGTGTTAGATGCGGCGATTTACCTCTTTCTCGAAGGTGGACCTGCCTACTTGGATCATTTGGCCAAGACATACACGTCGACAGCTTCGAGAATCGAGCTAATAATAGAACAGTCTCAACGAAAACCTATATGTAATCAGTTCCGTCAAAACATTACCCCAGAAGAAGAAGTTTTGCGTCTGGTGATAACGCATTGAGCAATTTGTGTTGCTACGGAGGCATCCGAATGCCCCACGACAATTCCCGAACATTGTGGAGGCTGCCTCTGCTCAACTCTGCTTCAAACTATCATGGGATCTGAAGCGTTCCAGTCAAATCTGGAGAACCGATTTGCTGCCGTGGAAACCACAACTGACGTTAACCAGAACCTTGAAGATGTGGTTCGAGTCCTCAGGGAAGAAGGTACGAGATTTTGTAAAATGCAGCGTAAAGGCAAGAAGTCGAAGCTTTCCGAAGAGACTTTGGGGCTAATGAAGAGACGGCGGGAAAACCCACCCGTCACTTCGTCAGGGAAACGGACTCTAAACCGAGAGATTAGTACGCACGTGCGACGCGATCTCCGTTGCTCCAGTACTCTCTCTATTGAGAGAGCGATTGAGCAGAACCGGGGTTCAAAAGTGTTCGTACAATCTCTTGGAAGAAGCCACCTGACGAAGTTGACCATAGAAAGTGGAGAAGTCGTTGTCTCGAAGCCGGCAGTCCTTTCGGAAGTGGAAAACTTCTATGGCCGGTTATACGCTTCGCATGCATCTCGACCTGACCCCGGAAATGAGGACTCTAGAGCCACTCTTACACGCCACTACACCGAAGACCTGCCAGAAGTCAGCATTGACGAAATCGAGATCGCTCTTGGGCGGCTTAAAAATGGAAAAGCCCCTGGAGAGGACGGCGTAACAACAGAGCTGTTAAAAGCAGGAGGCAGACCCGTACTCAGGGAGCTCCAAAAGCTTTTTAACGCTGTCCTCTTTGAAGGGAGAACTCCAGAGGCGTGGAGTAGGAGTGTGGTCGTCCTGTTCTTCAAAAAGGGAGACAAAACCCTACTGAAGAACTATCGACCCATTTCCCTTCTAAGCCACGTCTATAAGCTGTTCTCAAGAGTGATCACGAACCGTCTTGCGCGAAGACTCGACGAATTCCAACCACCGGAACAGGCTGGGTTTCGGAGCGGATACGGCACCATAGACCACATCCACACAGTGCGGCAGATTATACAGAAAACTGAAGAATATAATCAGCCCCTGTGCCTAGCATTTGTGGACTATGAGAAGGCCTTTGACTCGATTGAAATCTGGTCTGTTCTGGAGTCCCTGCAGCGATGCCAAGTAGATTGGCGATACATCCAAGTGATGAGATGCCTTTACGAAGCAGCCACTATGTCCGTCCAAATCCAGAATCAACAAACAAGTCCTATACCGTTGCATCGAGGTGTGAGACAAGGGGATGTTATCTCCCCGAAATTGTTCTCAAATGCAATGGAGGATATGTTCAAGACGCTGAACTGGAAAGGACGTGGCATCAACATCAATGGCGAGTACATCTCTCACTTGCGATTTGCTGACGACATCGTCATCGTGGCAGAAACGCTGCAGGACCTACAACAGATGCTGAATGACCTGGCTGACTCTTCTGTGCGCATCGGTCTACGGATGAACTTGGACAAAACCAAGGTCATGTTCAATGAACATGTACTACCGGAACCGATTGCGATACAAGGCGCCGTTCTCGAAGTTGTTCAAAAATATGTATACCTCGGGCAGACATTGCAGTTAGGTAGAAACAACTTCGAGGACGAGGTGAACAGAAGAATTCAGTTGGGTTGGGCAGCGTTTGGGAAGCTACGTCGAGTCTTCACATCGTCGATCCCACAGTGCCTAAAGATCTCTCTTCAATCTCGTCTTCAATCAGTGCGTCCTACCCGTCATGACATACGGAGCCGAAACGTGGACACTAACGGCACGGCTGGTCCACAAATTTAAAGTCACTCAGCGGGCTATGGAGAGGGCTATGCTCGGCGTTTCTCTGCGAGATCAAATCAGAAATGAGGTGATACGGCAGAGAACCAAGGTTATCGACATAGCCCACCGGATTAGCAAGCTGAAGTGGCAGTGGGCTGGCCATGTTAGCCGTAGAACCGACAACCGTTGGAGTAAACGTGTTCTTGAGTGGAGACCGCGTCTCGGCAAGCGTAGTGTAGGACGTCCTCAGGCAAGGTGGAGTGATGATCTGCGCAGGATGGCTGGCAGGAGCTGGATGCGAGCAGCCGAAGATCGAGTACAGTGGCGTGCAAAAGGAGAGGCCTATGTTCAGCAGTGGACTACAACAGGCTGATGATGTGGAGGCTGCCATAGCGTTGCCGCGAGAAACGAAGATGTGTCTACACCCAGCGGGATCCCCTATCTGGGAGACTAATGAGTGATACAGAGAATTAGATCTGAATATGTTCTACTGAATTATGCTGAAAACAGAATTTGTTCCGTAAAATAAACTGAAATATTCGCTTCTTTAACCGACCTCCAGCCAGCGGGATATTTTCTTAAACTACGTCTGATGAACTGTAAATTGATATCAACTTTTAGATCTATATTCATTCTGTTTAATTTAAGAAATATCAGTCTCCTGAAGTCCGTAATTCGGTCACAATCAAGCTGCAAGCAAAGAAACCTCCATTCAACGGACTATTTCTTCTAAGGATGTTATTATTGCAGCTTTTACGATAAATTAATACAATTTAAACTAATTACAGCTTACAAATGAGGATGAAAGATGATATTGTTTGGTAGTTTTATTATGCTTCTAGCCTGGGCCATGACTTCAGCTGTTAAAAAAATATCGACTACGTACCTATTTCGATATGTGTCATTCTTCATTTTGTACATCCCTATCGTACGTGAATCAATTCAGTTTTTACACAAAATCTATTTCAATTCTTATTTAATTTCTGAAATAATAACTTATGCACCATGAGGAACTAATATAATGATATCTGAAATGAATTAATTGAACTAGGTAGTGAAAATAATTGCTCAAAACATAGTTTGAAAAAACCAATTACTTTCTGTATTTACCTGTGAAACTTTTGCATTTCTGGATCATTTATATGATTCGTTTTACCTATTTGGGCACGCAAAAAAACACAATTTTATTTTATCAAAGCTTCATCCACTTTTATCGCCACTTTTATACTTTACATAAATTTTGAAAACTAAAATTTCCCGCTTTTTTCGGTGGTGTGGTGGTGTAGTTTTCGGTTTGGTTTTGGGAACAAATCTTGGGCATATCTCTGTCTCTTGTGTGATGTCCATATATGCAATAGTTTCTCTTTTCCTCACTGGATCACTCTATAAGTGTTGAAAACACGCTCTGGAAGCTCTATGGTACCTACCAAGGAAATCAGTAACACTTCCGGTGGCAGCGAATTTCTTAAATTGTGAGGCATCCGTTTCCGGCCATAATTAAATAACGTATAAGTAGGACGATATCCGTTTCCGACTTCCTTCATTTATAAAATAGTATTTATTTTGACTACCGCAGTGTAATTAAGAAATCACGTGGCGCTACCCGACCAGCCATTCGTTCGCTAGTAGACAGCGCTAAGAAGAGAGTTTGTGATCTGACCAGTTAAGTGATTGCACGGCGTCCACCAGGAGCAGTGATAAAAAGCTATCGTTAATGCAGCTTCGCCGCCAAAATGCCACGGTTGAGTGTCGTGGGGTTTTTGGTCTGTAGGAGTCCGACATAACCTCGTCTTCGTCCTGCGCGACGAGGTATCCATGACGACTTCCCCACGGGAAAATGAGGCTCACCGACTGTCAGCCGGGACCTGGGGTTTCATTCACTTCACCCCCTTTCGGCCTCCTGTAAAACTAATTAACTTCGCGACTGTGATTGTTTGTTCAAAGAGAACCGAACCGAATATAAAATAATTTTCATATAAATAATTCTTCATTCTGTATGATATGTGGTACAATGTGGAGCGAATAGGCGCTTAAATTGAGTGTGCTGCATCGAGATGTGAAATTATATCAGTGAGAATCTTAAGCCAGCTGCTAACGTGCCCTCCGAAGCACGGAGATAGGTACCTACCTGACAAAAAAATATACGTTTAGGATGACCAATTTGGGACCCAGATGTGTTGCAAAACAATAGTCACGGGCACCTCTTTACATTGACTAGCTGTTGTTTAAAAAAAAAGGAAATTTTGACTTTCACAGCTTTACCGGGCAATATGGTGAGGGGAAGGCTCTCAATCCCTTCTTAATTAAGTAACGTGGCTTGGGGGGGCCGTAACTAGCAATCGGGCACGTGCCGGTACTGCAAAGCATGAGAGCCACGGGCATAGCATTTTTTCACTTAATAATAATATCCTATTTATTGCGTTGACTAACAAAAATAAAATGTCGCCCATTTAGTCAAAATGAATTTATTTTGTTTAATGAACTTACATAAATCATTATTTGTATGTATTTACTTAACTACAGTAGAGGCACAGTCAACGGCACATTATGCTACCCATTTCCGTATTTATCTTGCTCTTGCCAAATTATATTTATTTGCATTATAGAGCAAGGAGGACTAGCCGGATATGGGTAGCCCTGCCACGCCGTTGACTGAACATCCTGTGTAGTTTGCTAGATTGACAAAATATCACTTGCACAATAAAAACTGTTTTTTTACTTTTCATTAACAATTAGGTACTTATCTGTTTCAGTAATTAGATTCATTTCACCTGACACCGAATACAGCACATTTTGAGTGACATTGTCTCTCAGTACTATTGTGGAATTGGAATAATAACCAACTTTAACTGATTCAGACTTGGAGACGCTCTCACCCCACTTAGAGCTGTAAGAGAACGTCGTGTTCCCAATCACCGATATTGCCTTGATATCGTATCCATAAACGAATTCTTGGCTAACAGTCAGCTCGCCGCCTTTCTCCCAAGTGGACTTGACAGTATTCTGAACTTCTTCGAAAATTTTAACCATGTATTTGGCTGATTTAGAACTGTTGTTGATAAATTTTTGTGTTTTGATTATGCTAGGTCCGAAAGTCGTGTCGAGGGTTACTGCACTTACCGGGGTGAGCGATCTTGTAACTTGTGGCCAGGTGTAAGTTTGATAGAGGTCTCCCCATGGGGTGCGGCTTTTGACGTAAGCTTCATCAGGTCTGGCGCCAAAATGCTCCCGAACAGCGTCCTTTAGGCTATTATCAGATAGGCGGAAGGTGTCCCTCTCTTGATCGCTGATGATGTTCTTGACGACACCCATAAAACTGACAGAGCACTCTCCTGCTTCGTTGGATGCGACAATATTAATAGTAATATTGGCGTAAGTCACTGGCATCAGGAGGCAAATGGTCAATATCTTTAACTCCATTGGCTCCGTTGAAGGAAAAACCTGCGAAAAGAATAAAAATAAATAAATATCATTGGACAGCTTTAGCTATCAGTGTATCGGCAAAGATCGCTGTGTAAAGCAATACACGCCGGGTCGGAAATGGGATGGATGACCATCTGACCGAAATTCAGTGTTGTATTTTTTTAAGCATTTCCGTGCTTTGGAAGGCACGTTTAGTAGTTAGTCCTGGTTGACGTCGCTAGGTGTCAGTCGGAGGTTTTTGGGTGGCTTGTTAACATGTAACTTTAAGGTTTCTCACTGAACTTACATCCCTCTCCAACAATCTGCACTGATACTGCGTGTTGGTGTATAGCTCGCGCCACCTCATAGTTGATGTAAGGCCTGTGCCCAACAGTGGAACGTAGATAGGCCGTTAATGTATTTGTATCCTACAACCCGTCAAAAGTGTAAATAGTCGCAGTCCTAGCCAAATGATTTCATAACAAACAAAGGCATCAAAAGACTAAATGAAAAAGTAACTCAACCTCACTATTTATTGAAAAGCCTATTTACCTATATTATAACCGGCCAACCAAATATTTTTTTTCTAAGTAGGTTAGGAAGTTTGTAAAAAGTGACAATCAGATTCCAACACACTGATTTAGATAGGTGAAATATTTAATTTGCAAAAAAATAAGTGACTAATGTTGTGATTCATTATTTTAAAAAAAACTCAAGGGGCCTATTTCCTATTTGTTTTGTTAAATATTTACCTAGGAATATTATTAAGTTACCGGAAGTGATATTCACTTGATTCAAGGGTAATTTTACTGTAAATGGTAGTTATTACTTATATTATTATGGATAAGTTGATTGTTCTTATTATTAAAAAGAACTTAGCAGTTAGATTCTTAAATATAAGTTATCTTATATTAATTGTTATTGTAACTCAAAATTTATTTATTTATTTATTTATTTTCAGCCTATGCTGTCCAACTCAAAAGTAGTGAATAATTAAATTGGAAGTTGTACTGACCTTAGGTAAAATGACGGAAATCACCGAGAGGAATGAAATCAGCCGGATATTATTAAAATAATTATTAAGTAGCTGTGTTGACTTGAAGACTGTCCTGTAAAGGAATATGAAAATTATGTCCTTCCGCCGTTATTCGAAGCCTTAAACATATTTTGAGATAGTAGTCCTTCCGTTTCCGGCCGTATTTAGTTTAATTTATTCCTTTAGTTCCATTTTCTGCCGCTAGGGGCGCTAATGGCGCCATTTCCGTCTGTCTTGTTCACCAGTTTAGGCGAGTGACTTTTTGAATCATTGGTGTCCTGATTTTCGTGCCGTAAAGACATAAAAGTTTAACGCTGTTAGCGTTCGGATAAAAATTGTGAATTTATTCTTTAAATAATTACGTTGGGAAAATAAAACGTTAAAATTAAATTTTGAATTGGAAAAAAGTTAAAATAATGTCGGGTGAAGTTAGTTCCGAAAGTTCTTCTTCATCACTGTCGTCGTCCAGCGTCCTCAGTGCGGATGAGGGCGCGGGCAAACAGCAAGACAAGGGCCCCGTTCTCAGCGGGAATAGCGGCCATGGCGGGGACGGCGGCTGGGACGCGGACAGGCGCACGCGCAAGCGCAAGTCCAGCAGGTGGCACCGCCACAAAGCTAAGCGATCACGAAAGGAAGGTAGGGCACTGGAACTCCTTGCCCACCATGTAAGTGAAATTCAAAATTTTCTGGCGAACAATACCTACCTATCGCAAAGTGGCTGTCATCATACGGATTCTAATACTTCAACTGTAGAACCGGAAATCCAAAACGAGGTGCCTGCCGAGCCTGCCCTCACATTTGAATTTGATTTAACAACTAATTTGAAAGAACCAACTATTGCGAAGGCCTCCCAGGAGCATTTGCGGTCGCTCTATGGCACCGCTTAACACTAACAGGTACCCACCCCCGCAGGGTGTGCGTCCCTTTACTAATTATGATTTTTCTACTTATGCTAGCATAATCAAGCCGGTCGCTCTATGGCACCGCTTAACACCAACAGGTACCCACCCCCACAGGGTGTGCGTCCCTTTACTAATTATGATTTTTCTACTTATGCTAGTATAATCAAGCCGGTCGCTCTATGGCACCGCTTAACACTAACAGGTACCCACCCCCGCAGGGTGTGCGTCCCTTTACTAATTATGATTTTTCTACTTATGCTAGTATAATCAAGCCGGTCGCTCTATGGCACCGCTTAACACTAACAGGTACCCACCCCCGCAGGGTGTGCGTCCCTTTACTAATTATGATTTTTCTACTTATGCTAGTATAATCAAGCCGGTCGCTCTATGGCACCGCTTAACACTAACAGGTACCCACACCCGCAGGGTGTGCGTCCCTTTACTAATTATGATTTTTCTACTTATGCGAGTAATGAACGGTTTTTTCGACCACAACTTAGACAGTCATTGACCGCCGCACGTCAGCCTTTCAATCGCCAGGGCTTACATAACCAGACCAATGCCACACGTGGCAGGGGTAGAGGGGATAGAAAATACCGACGCGCTGATGGGGTTTCAAGGGGGCAGGCTAAAGCTATTTGTCAAAAAACTACAACTAAAACTATTTGTATTTGTTGTGTTGTTGTTTGTTTGTTTTGTTTGTTTGTGGGAAAAAATGGGGTGCTCCAAGCAGTCTGCTAAATGTGATTACGGGATACAGAATTCATTTCCGAGCCAAGCTACCGCTCGTCCTACCACGGTTCACGAGCACTAGTTTTCAAACCCCACCTTCACCCGAAATGGACCAGGTTAAAAACAATTTGATTTCAGAGAACATTCTAGAATGTGCCCCACAAACGCCCAGTTTTTGCTCAAATCTATTTTTAACCCCAAAAAGCGATGGATCCATGCGACCAATTTTCAATTTTAAAAAGACTGAACCAATTTTTGAAAGTTACAAAGTTCAGACTAATTTCGGTGCATCGCATTCCGGATTTCCTTCAGCCAAACGATTGGCTTGTAAAAGTAGACCTGACCCAGGCCTATTATCACGTGCCAATAAAAAGGTCTCACCGTTGCTTCCTCCGGCTCCTTTACAAAGGTCAGCACTTGCAGATGACTTGTTTGCCATTTGGTCTGGCCACGGCTCCTAAAATTTTCGCATCTCTATCGAATTGGACGGCAGAAATTCTTCGGGAGCAGGGAATTCGCATTGTAGTGTTCCTAGACGATTACCTTATTGCTTGCCAAGATCGAGCACAACTAGTGGACCAGACGAAGACTGTCCTGAGAACGTTGCGAGAGTTAGGATGGCAAATAAACATCCACAAATCGATTCTGTGCCCCCAAAAAGCTTTAGAGTATCTGGGTCTGACGTGGGACACGTGGCGAAACCAAAAGTCTCTCCCGGAAAAGAAAATTCATGGTATTCAGCAAGTAATGTCAAGATTGCTAAAGCGACAGAAAGCAACTCTTCGCGAAGTGCAGAGCATTGTGAGGACCCTAAAATTTTGCCAGGTTGGCCGTTCCACAAGGACGTCTCAAATTTCGCTGTTTATTGGCTCACAGCAACAGTCTGCTACAAAACCTAACGGACAGTTTGGTACCTCTTCCAGCTCAAACCATCGAAGAGCTGAATTGGTGGATTCTAAACTGCCACAAATCATCCAGACTTCACCCTCCATTGAAAAAAAAAAAAAGTTTCCGCACACTCGAATAACAAAGAGATGTTGACGGTTCTCAAGTGTTTGTCCCAACCTCGGTCCCTCTCTGAGTCACTCATCCATCCTTTTGCAGTGCGACAACAAGTCGCTAATAGCCTATCTGAGGAACGAGGGAGGAAGTCGGTCAGTGACGTTAATGAGATTGACATACCAAATATACGAACTTTTGGATCGTTTCGACATACATCTGGTTGCCCATCACATTCCAGGAAGAAATCAATGACCCCTGAATGGCATTTGCTTCCTGCGTTGACAAAGCTCGTGCAAAAGCCCCACCATTCAAGATCCATCGGTTGGAATCCGTTCTGATAGATCTATCGACGGGCTATCCCCCACCGAAAGTACAGGAACTAACTCTCGAAGATTGGAAATGTGGGGGTGGTCTAGGGACGTAGAGACCTGGTCAGAGCCACAAAAAGCTCTGCTAAAGGCAGGATGGAGAAAATCTACCCTGAACACCTATAAACCGGCCTGGAACCGTTGGCTTAGGTGGTTTGAAAACACAGGAGTCCTTGCAACCAATCCTTCGGGGTCTGAATTGGTTAGATTTCTGGCGGATCTTCACCTTCATGACAAGTTAGCATATAGAACGATATTGGTGCATAAGTCCGTTGTTTCTACCTTATGCCGGACAGACGATAGCTCCCGTCTTAGCTCAAATGTTTTGGTCAAACAGATTTTAAAATCAATAGCCGCAAACTCTAAGCGACGTCCAGAAAGAACTGTCTGGGATACTAGTAATTTAATTGCCTGGTTAGCTAACAATAAAGTAAATTTTGAAAGCTTGTGCGAAGTTTCACGACGCTGTGCTATCCGTTTGTTACTTTGTTCAGGGCGCAGAGTTCATGACTTGACCCTTTTAGTAATTTCTGAGGAATCATTTGTAAGTAATAGTGAGGATAATTCTGTGACCCTTTGGCCTATTTACGGTTCTAAAACTGATTCCTTATCACACAGGCAATCAGGGTGGAAGCCAAGAGCGTACCCAGGATTTCAGCTAGGGGGGGGCAGCTCATACCTGTTTCGAAAAGATGGTCGGTCGGGTATAATGAAACAAAAAAAAAAATCCCACTTGTAAGGAAAATTGACTTCTAGGGGGGGGCAGCTGCCCCCCCCCTTCCCCTACCTGGGTACGCCTTTGACTGGAAGCTGTTCCCCAATATTAATAATTCAAACCTCGACCCTGTTTCATGCTTAAAAAGGCTGCTTACACTGGGCA
Organism: Udea ferrugalis; assembly: GCA_950022985.1. Taxonomy (NCBI): domain Eukaryota; kingdom Metazoa; phylum Arthropoda; class Insecta; order Lepidoptera; family Crambidae; genus Udea; species Udea ferrugalis. The sequence goes on from OX465545.1 coordinate 4,299,830, forward strand.
AAAATAGACGAGAGGAAGCAAATACTAAAAGTTTATTTGTAACTGCCCGAGGTGCTGCTAAACCTGCTTCTAGGACAATAATAGCAGGATGGGTCAAATCCGTCTTGCAGGAGGCTGGATTAGATGCCACTCCGGGCAGTGTTCGGTCAGCTGTCGCTTCTAGCGAGGCTGGCTTGATAGAGAACCAATAGATAAGATTTTAGCTAGGGCAAATTGGAAGTCTGAAAACACATTTGCATAACAATAATTCAACTGCATTGGGGGCATTATTTGAACCAGTAGAATAGTTTTTATTTTCATTTTGTTTCATTATTATTAAATATTATTCATATGATTATGATATGTTCAGAGTCCATATTAGGAACAAAGTTTCCTATTAGTTAAGTTTTAAAGATCAAATGCAAGAGAACGTATACATATTTATATGTTAATTCCCTGGGGATTTATGTACAGTTAAGTTAACAATCTTGGAAATTTAACCTTGTTTATATCACCTAAAATAATAACAATAATGATTGTATTTTTGGGAAATAAAGAAATCTGTATCTGATTTATTTTGTTTCAGTGTAAATTAAAAGTTTAATGTTATTAAGAATTCATATTAAGTCACATTGGTATCCTGTTTACCAGGCCAGAACAAACAATGTCTCAAAATATGTTTAAGGCTTCGAATAACGGCGGAAGGACATAATAGCAGAGTTTTACCTACCATTAAAAGTCTTATTATGTCCGGAGCCTTATTCGAAGCCTTACAGTAAGTTCTGCCTGGTGGTAAATTTAGAACTTAAGTTGGTTTTAAGATATTTTGAGTCCACTATGATTCAAAAAGTCACTCGCCTAAACTGGAGAACAAGACAGACGGAAGCGCCCCTAGCGGCCGAAAATGGAACTAAAGGAATAAATTAAACTAAATACGGCCGAAAACGGAAAGACTACTATCTCAAAATATGTTTTCGAATAAGGCTCCGGACATAATAAGAGTTTTAATGGTAGGTAAAACTCTGCTATTAAAAAGTTAGATTCATTCGTTATCTTAGCTACTACTAGTTTAAGACACAGTTAAAGATCTGTGTTTCGTTATCAGGACGTGAAACCGTCCACATCGGAGAATCCACTGTATCGAGTGTAGTTAATTGTGAATACTGTGTTATAATAAATTGGAGAATATTTTTTTAAGTATATCAACTGAACTTGTAGTTCCATACATTGATTAAATACTGAAAAAATGCAGTGTTTAAGTATCATTGGGGGTATATGTACGTACCTATCCTTATTGTTGTTTTAAGGATGCGTTTGTAGATACGTGTTTGAACTTTCGTCGAAGAAAGAAAACTCAATAAGACAGAAATAAATAATTTAATCACTCACCTAAACGTTCTTGCTGTTTCCTGTCTAAGTCCCAAGTGAGAACAGACCATCCAGTCAGCACATAATCTCGTTCAATAACGACCTACTTACGAGAGTGGACGACAAACAAAGAATCAAAAGAATGCTTTGTTTTCTTGTACAAGTTCGTGGAGTGGAAGGTGGCTGTGGGAGATCCCGATTCAGTGTTGCCGCGTGACGAAAAAACTTACCAAACATTATCTTAAGTCACTCGATTTTAGAAAAATGGTCTTTGTGTTAGGATTCATTTAAGTTAGTTGTCTATTTCCTTTGCGAATACTTAAATGATATTTATTTGATTTCCGTTTAGGACTAGTGTTCGTAGATGGTAAAATCATATTTCCGCCTAGCTAGATTTTTAGTCAATTATTTCTCAATATCCGGTGCACATAGTTTTTGAATCGGAACTGGTGTTATTTTAGTGACAACTTCCTGTACAAAACATTAGGTAGCTAGGTATTAAATGATGGTCATTTGATTTCCGCTGAAAATTATTTATCTTTAAGTAATTGTTAATGTTTTTCGAGTTGGTTAAATTGATTTAAATTCAGAATTCCTAGTTAAAACTGTTTAAAATAATATTGTTACTGAGACACAAGATTTGTATGTTTTGGTTGAGGTTGAGGTTTGTAAAACGGAAGTTCCGGTAAAATATTAAATTTAGTGATTTGGATATAATGTTGACTTCCTATTGAATTTGCTGTTTTAATTTCTTGAGAAACGGTTACCAGAACTTCCGTTAAGATGGGTATAAAACATAGTTCCTAATTGTCAAGGGGTTGTGAGCCTGCCGCTCACCACATTGCCCGGTAAAGCTGTGAAAGTCACACCTTGGACTAACAGCTAGTCAATTAAAAAAAAAACCTAACTGTCACTCTTGGATCGACTGTCGTGTCGCAGCGATCATCTGGTTGTAGTATTCGGAGAAAAAAAAACTTTGGGCGGGAAAATTTTATAGGCGCCTTTTATGAAAAATATTTTCATAAACAGTTTAAAAGCCCTATTTTTACCAAGCACCGGCTAGATGGGTAAAACAAGCGACGGCGGAGGCTCTCCCATGGAGTTCTCCCATTCTGAGACGATTAAACGGAAATATCAGGAAACTAAAGATGACGATCAAGGACCTGTAAGCAAACAACCAACTAAATTCATTTCAACCAAACGTGGTCTGTTCAAGGACATCAACAAAATATACAGAGAAGAATTCAAGAATCAATATCCTATTTTAGTCACCAGAGAAAACTCAAGTTCAAAGTTCAATCTATTGCAAGTCAACAGTATGCTCAGAAACATTTCAGGCATTGCGCACATTAAACAAACAGGACCGTCATTCTTAAAAATCTTTTTCAATAACATGAAAGACGCCAATTCTTTTTTGCTTAATAATGATCTTCTAGCTAGAAACCAATGGACAGCAAGAATCCCTTATGACAATATTGAATGCCAAGGTCTTATTAGGGTCCCAACTGAATTAACAGAAGAGGAGCTTTTGACATCATTAAAATCGAAATCCCAAATTATCGGTGTGAAAAGATTCATGAAGAAATCAGCTGATGGATCCCTCATCCCTCTTCAACTGGTTTTACTCACGTTCCAGTCAACTGTGCGACCTGATCATGTTACCTTTGACCACTTATGGTTTGACGTTTTGGAATATATTCGGCCTATTCTGCAGTGTTTCAGCTGCTACAAATTCGGTCATAGCAAGGGCACGTGTAAAAGTAAACAAGTGTGCTCGATCTGCAGTGAAAATCACTTCTACACTGAATGCAACAACAAGGACAATGTCAAGTGCACTAATTGCAATGGCCCCCACGTAGCAGTGTCGCGAGAATGTCCTGTGAAGTCAGCGAAAATGGATGAAGTAAGGAACAAAATAGCCCGCAAAACATATTCATCGATTGTTGCCAGACAACCTCCCAAAATTACTCTCCAAAATCCCCCAGTTTCTTCAAATCCCCTGAATCCTGTCCCTTCTCCTACAAATAGGTCCCCTCAAGGGAGGGCTTTAATTACAGACATTTTAAATTCTGACACTGTATTGAATGTAATAATTAAAACATTAGTTGATTTGTTGAAGTCACAAGTGCAATCGGGCGCGAATCAGACAGGTAACAACATTTGTTCTAAATCAATAAAGGAGTCACTTATTAAAAACTTTTCTATCTGAAAATGGGTTCAAAAGTTTTTAATAGGCAATTAAATATCATTCACTGGAACTCCCGTAGCATCTTACCAAAACTAGATCAATTTAAACATTTTCTTGCTAACTCAAATTTAAATTTTGATGTCATAGTCTTAAATGAAACTTGGCTCACTTGCATAAAATCTCTAAAAATTCCTGGTTTCACTATCATAAGGCAGGATTCTGATCGGCCTCATGGAGGTGTAGCAATTGCTGTAAAAAACTGTTACAACTTTCAAACAATTCAAACCAATTCTAGTTATAATTTCCAAAATATTTTATTACATGTCAACTTTAATTCTTTTAAACTTTACATTTTAGCTGTTTACTGCCCGCCGCCGCCGAATGGTAAATTTCATATTAATCAATGGTCCAGTGTTTTCAATCAAATTGACTCAAATAATTTTCTAATAGTTGGAGACTTCAATGGTCATCATGCTTCTTGGGGCTCCAGAAACAATGATAGAAGAGGCAATATCATCCACTCCTTTGCAGAATCCCATAATCTAGTATGTTTGAATGACCACGATTTAACCACTCTGGCACCTCACGGGCAAACAGGTAACATTTTGGATTTAGTTTTTGTATCGCCTTCGTTAAGCTCAAGCTGTGCCTTCTCAGTTGCTGATGATCCGCTAAGTAGCAATCATTATCCAGTAATTATAGAAATGCTGTTTAATGAATCTCGTCATTTTAATCAAATAGAAACTCCCTCGGCCTCTGATTCAGTTGGTTCACAATCTGATATCTCTCTCTCCAAAGTGAACTGGAACAAAATAGATTGGACAGACTTTTCTGATAAATGTAAAGATGAGTTTTCACTCTTTTTATCAACAGGTGATCCTATCCTCTAAAAGATTATGACACTTTTATGGAAATATTGACAAAAATTTTGACTTCCGTCCCTAGACGTAAAAAATTTAGAGCTGACCTACGTAAAAATAGAAAAGCTACCATTTGGTGGAACAGTTCATGTGAAGAAGCAGTAACAAAAGCGAAAATAGCATTATTGTCATATAAAAAATACCCAACTTTAGTTAATTACTTAATTTATAAGCAGTTTGACGCCAAAAAGAAAAAAACAATCGCTGAACAGAAGCGAATATCATGGTTCAATCTTTGTTCTACATTTAACCGTATGACATCTTCTAAAATAATTTGGGACCATATCCGTAGATTCAAATTCTCAAAAACTACTCAAACTAAAAATAATAAATTTTTTGATGATCCTGCAATAGCCATGGAATTTTTAAACAAAATTGCGAATACCAATGATGTAAATGATAATTTATTTCTAGATTTAGAAAGTTATTTTTCCTCTAGCGGGTCTCAAGCAGCGCTCTGGTTGACTAAACAGTTTTCATTATGCGAATTAGACGCTTCCCTTCAAAACAAACGCAACAGTTCTCCAGGTCCAGATTTTATTCCTTATCTGGTCATAAGAAAGCTACCTTCTATAGCTAAGTCTATTTTATTATCAATTTTTAATTTACTTTGGACATCTGTCTGCGTTCCCCCCTCTTGGAAAATTCAACATACAATCCCAATTTTAAAACCTTATAAAGACGCCAACAATATTGATTCCTACAGACCAATTTCATTGACTTCCTGTTTTTCAAAAATATTTGAAACCATGCTCAAAAATAGGTTAGAATGGTTTGTGGAAAATAACTCTCTCATCCCTAAAAACCAGTATGGATTTCGTAAAGGCCAAAGTACAATGGAAAATCTAGGCTGCCTCATTGGAGACATCAAAAATGGGTTTCAAAATCAAGGTTTTACCTTAGCAGTCTTTTTAGATATTAAAGGCGCTTTTGACAACATCGATCACAGATTTTTAGTACAAAGTTTGCATTCATTAGGTTTACCTGGGACTATATTGAAGTGGATATTTAACTTTCTTCACAACCGCAGAGTACTACTTAAAATAAATAACAATTTGTACGGGCCAAAATTTACTTCTAAAGGCACACCTCAAGGGTCCGTTATTTCACCTTTAATTTTTGTTTTATCATTGGTGACTTTGATGCATGAACTTCCTCATAGTATCAAGTATTTACTTTTCGCTGACGACCTAGTCATTTATAGTACTAGTAATGATCTTCAAATAGCTGAATCATTAATCAATAGTTGCCTTAACATCTTACATAACATCCTAAATAACTGTCTCAAGTTAGAAGTTAACATAAATAAGAGCTCTGTTGTAATATTTTCTAAACATACTATACCGTATCAACCCAAAATTATGTTCGATGGTTCTGTAATATCAATTAGTTCCTGTGTCAAATATTTAGGAATTTATTTGGAGTCAGATTTGTCCTGGAAACTTCACACAGAAAACATAGCTAGAAAAGCCGAGTTAGGGTTAAATATTATGAGATCCCTGTGTGGCGTATCATGGGGAGCTGATCCAAAAATACTTAAACTGTTGTATATAACAACTGTCCGTAGTCATTTTGACTATGGTTGTATCTTTTATGGTGAAGCAACCAATAACTTACTACGTAAATTAGATTTAATCCAGAATAGAGCCATGCGTATCATAACTGGAGCTCTAATGTCTTCTCCTATAAATTCTTTGGAAGTTGAGTCAGGAATCGTCCCTCTAAGCGTAAGAAGAAGTTATATAACAGATAAATATTGCCTTAAACTAGTCAGCCGGGACAATGACATTGTAGTAAAATATTTAGAAAATTATGTATACCCTAATTTTAATGTGACTCCTTTAATTGTTACTACTTCGTTGGCTCACGCCATAGCCTACTTAAATTTTGAATTCCAGGATGTTGTTTATTGGTCTAGTTTACTACCATGTTTCAACTTCGATTACGCTTGTACTATTGAAGATTTATTTGTCAACATTACTCATTTTAAAAATAAGTTTGAGTTTCTAGAATACCTTAGCCATAAGTCTGATTTTGTAAACATATATACCGATGGTTCTAAAACTGATAGTAGAACAAGTTTTGCCTTTTATGACGCATCTAACAAAATAGGGAGGGTGTACGGATGCAACGATCATTTTTCTATTTTCTCAGCCGAAACTTTGGGTATCTTCTATGCACTAAAATATGTACAAATTAATTTAACAAACTTCACGAAAGATTTTGATTTTATGTGATTCGATGAGCGTGCTGCAAGCTTTATCCGTCAGTATTTTTAATGCCTCTGCTAATTATTTAATTTATGAAGTTAAAAACCTTGTTAATATTTTGAAAAAGGTCAATATTCAAGTAGAATTTACCTGGGTGCCTGGACATTCGGGTATACTAGGCAATGAGTTAGTAGACTCTCTTGCTAAATCCTCTGCTAATCTGAATATTTGTGATTTGAAAGTCCCTTTCACTGATTTGTACATTTTTATTAAAAACAATATGTATAAACGTTGGGATATTTGCCTTACTAACTCCAGGGCTATTAAAGGTAAATGGTTGGAACAAATTGCTGTTAAACCTTCCACTAAAGCGTGGTTTGAAAAAAGCCCAAAATTCTTGGGTAGATCTTTTTCTGCTACAATAAGTCGTTTAAGAATCGGTCATAGCAGAATTCCATCACATCTACATCGTCTTAATCTCCTAGAAAGTCCTTCCTGTCCACATTGTGACTCTGATTTTTGTGATCTCGATCATTTAATTTTTGTTTGTCCTCAATTTGCTATTCAACGTCTACTATTAATAGCTCAAGCGCTAAATATTGTAAAGGGGAACTTGCCTAATAATACACAAAAACTACTGTGTATCACTGAATTGTATTTTATTGTATATTGTTTCATAATTAATACCTTCGGGCGAATTTAATTTTTATTTGTTTTCCTTTCTGTATTTTCAATGTGCGATTGAATTGATTGATCACCATGTTAAGTTATCAGTTATTTTTAAGTTTTTGTACATACTAGCAATATAGTTACTTTTGATTTGTATAATTTTTGTAGTAATGTGTAGAATAGAATAACTACTACTTAATCTCAAGTTTTTTGTATTGGTAATTTTTAAGTTTGCTTTTTGGCTGATGGCCCAGTCGCCAATGCCTTAATAAATTAAAAAAAAAAAAAAAATTGTAGTATTCGTAAGAATATACAATATTACAAAGATGGAAACTTTGTTTCTCTTTGTCTCTTCCTACCTTCCCTGATATTTTATATTTGAGAATACCTATCACTAGTAAATTACAATTACTAGTACTAATACTGCCTTAGATAGGTAGGTTTTCACGAGGCCGTATGTTTGAGTCATTTCTTTTTCAATTAATTAAACAAACTCTTCAAGTTTTGTTTCATTGGACAAAATTAAGTAGATGAGTACAGTCAACGGCTTATCAGGCAACCCAATCCGGATTTTCTTCCCCCTTGTCAAACGACAATTCTTTGCAATAGAGCAGTTTCTCCAGCATTGTTCTGCCATGGACCGGTAGTATTTCCACAGTTCCTTCCTGACCCAAACTAGGGGAAACGCTGCAATAAAGCAAGGAACAGCTATGCTATTCCGGTTAGCACCAAATCTCATCACGGTCATGGTGATGACTGTTATCGATAAAGAGAAAATAACTAAGCCAAATAACATATTATATATTATTTTCACGCAAAACACTTACTTATTCAAAGTGAAGCGCTTTAATTATTGAAGTAAGCGTGAAGCACTGAGATGTGAGATGATATTAGCCGGAATGCCATCCAGAAATGGACCTTGTCATGCCATTAATGACTATACAAAGAAAAAACTAAGAAATGCTTTCGTTCTTAAATGGCAACACTACCATAAAAAAGTCTTATGGCGCTGTTCAACTACAACTTGTAGTCCTGGGCCCTCCGTGCAGTAGGTAATATGTATGATCCAAGATACCTAATCAATTAAAACACTTCCCTTGGGCATATATTGTAGCTGTGTCGTAATGATGGATGATGGAGGATTCAGAGAGGTAGCAGCGTCAGCGTTTGGAAAACTTGGTTCAACGAATCGAAAAGGAAATGAGGTTCAACGAATACATTTTGATTAAAACGATAATGTAATCTAGTTTATTTATTGTTTCCATTTAACAATACATACGCTGACAAATTGTGAACCATGCGTGTACATACATACAAAAAATGGTTCTGGCTGACAATGTCTAGTCTCCTAAAATGTCCAATATGCCAAAGAGTCCAGTGTCCTATTACGTCTAGTCTCACAATGTCCAGTGTCTTATAATGACAAGTGTCCAAACATGTCCAGTGTCTTATAATGACAAGTGTCCAAACATAATGTCTAGTATATCAGAATTACTAATGTCCAGCGTGTCACATAATGTAAAATTAGAAAACTCGGAAGCTTCGATTCTATGCTCTGGTAAATTTATGTAAAACAATCGATCTAGAATAAAGAAATTTTTATACCATAGGGATATAAAAAGTTGGATTCTCAAAATGTTGAATCTCAAAATGTTGAATTCTCAAAATGTTGAATCTCAAAATGTTGAATTCTCACAATGTTGAATCTCATAATGTAGAAAAACAAATTAATGTTGTAAAAACAAATGAACATCGGAAAAACAAATGAACATCGGAAAAACAAATGAACGTTGGAAAAACAAATGAACATCGGAAAAACAAATGAACGTGGGAAAAACATATGAACGTCGGAAAAACAAGTGAATGCCATAAAAACAAATGAACATCGGAAAAAAAAAATTAACACCGGAAAAAAATTAACTTCGGAAAAACAAATGAACTTCGGTAAAAGAAATAAACATCGAAAACACAAAACGTCAGAAAAACAAGTGAATACCGTGAAAACAAATGAACGTCGACATGAATCATTTGTGAAAAAAATATTTTTTTTATTTCATTTTCAGTTTTTACGGAAATTTGTTTTTTCGACGTTCATTTGTTTTTTTTTTTTACTTTCCGTGGGCAGGCCCTCCACAAGGTGGACCGACGATCTTGTCAAGGTCGCGGGAAGCCGCTGGATGCGGACAGCGCAGGACCGATCGTTGTGGAGATCTTTGGGGGAGGCCTATGCCCAGCAGTGGGCGTCGTTCGGCTGACATGATGATGATGATTTGTTTTTACGGTATTCACTTGTATTTCCGACGTTCATTTGTTTTTCTGAAGTTCATTTGTTTTTCTGACGTTCATTTGTTTTTCCGATGTTCATTTGTTTTTCCGATGTTCATTTGTTTTTCCAACGTTCATTTGTTTTTCCGATGTTCATTTGTTTTTACAGCATTCATTTGTTTTTCTACATTATGAGATTCAACATTGTGAGAATTCAACATTTTGAGATTCAACATTTTGAGAATTCAACATTTTGAGATTCAACATTTTGAGAATTCAACATTTTGAGATTCAACATTTTGAGAATCCAACTTTTTGAGAATTCAACATTATGAGAATTCAACATTATGTTCCTAAAGGATAAATACTAGACGTTTTAGAACACTGGACATTGTGAGACTAGACGTTTTAGAACACGACATTGTGAGACTAGACGTTTTAGAACACTAGACATTGTGAGACTAGACGTAATAGGACACTGGACTCTTTGGCATATTGGACATTTTAGGAGACTAGACATTGTCAGCCAGAACGCAAAAAATAAACCAAATATAAATAAAATAATCATTTATTGAAAATAAATTAACATGATTTAGTTAAAACTTATATATTGTAACATGGTAATCACAATGGGAACTATACAATACATACGGCGGTGTGTGGAACAATTTCAACTAATGCATAACAACACTGCCACGGCCTAACCTTCGTTCAGTCAATACTGTTCAAACGTCGCTCACTCTCAACTCAAGTCTTATAGCCACTTCATAATAACTTGCACACTATAACATGCATAATATCTTTCTTGAGTTTTCAATACCAAGTAAGCTATCTACAAAAATAGTACAATAACCAACCAGAAGGGTCGCAGTAACGAGAGGAAGTAAGTCTAATTATTAATATTAGCCTACTCTTGTACTGGTAACGATATCTTAAGACTAAAATACGAAGTGGCTACAGAGAAGTAACGAGGATTATCCGTGACACCGCAAGGAGAAAACTCTCCCCTGATACGATAGTGTCGTTACTTAGCGGGTCGCGCAACCTGAATATTTGCGTGCAATGACCTTATAGGGGTCATTGTACGGAATGATTCCGGCCAGCGTTCGCGTTTCTTGTAGCGGTGACGTAACAGGAGCGATTGCGTACATTGACCCCAGTTTGGAGGTCATTGTACGGAATAGTTCCTGTTAGCGTTGGATTTGTAGCTAGTAGGGTGTTCACTTGGCCTTGGCGGCCTCCTCAGCCTCGAGGCGCTTGCGCATGGACTCGGGCATGGCGGCCGGCGGCGGTCGCGGCATACGCAGCCACACCTGCAATAACACCATCACATTGTAAACTGCACACTTGAAAACTTAGTTAATTGCGCCTTGGAGGCTACTCATACGGATTTTGTCCACAATTTGGTTCGGTAGGAACAATTGGTTGAATTAATAATCATTGAAATTACTGGAAACTACGTTTTTGAAGGAGCTGATTGTCTACCCATTTCTGTTATTTATCTTGCGCTTGCCAAATGACATTTCTTTTCAATAGAGCAAGGCTGTTATGCCGTTGACTGTACAAAAACAACTGACGTGTTCTATTTGTTCAGTAACTAGAAAGAGAGACAGAAAGAGAGAAAGTGAATTTCTCTGGAATAGCTCGTGTTTGGATACACACACAAAATCGCTGGTGATATCCACTATCCAGTGATTTCGTTCCGTGAATCGATTTTTGACATTGAATTTGAATATCCCATATTGTAAAATCGATAAAATTGGGTTTTTTGAAATTGTATTTGCGATTAGTTTGGATAAGAAGATGAGATTATGTTATGTTCACCTTGACGGCGTCGTAGATGAACCACTGCAACGCGGTGAGGGTACCGATCATGACGATCCTGGGCCCGAGCCCCTTCCACACGCCGCCCCAGCCCAGCTTGCCCATGATGCCGCCCACGGTGGCAGTGCGGTCCTGTAACACAACACAACTGTTATAACAAATCCTTTCAAATTAATTAAAAGAAAAAAGGACTTTATTGGCCGAAAAATATTCAAAATATTCAAAGGAAAGTTACAGGGGACGTTATTCTTGAAGTTCCTTGAAGTGAATTTTGTAGCCATATTTTTGTAATATGGAACATAGATTATATTCGATTAAGAGTATCTAACGAGTTCCACTGAGCGTAGCTCAATAACAGAACACATTTTCACACTTGCAACATACAAATAAAATACTACGTACTTTATGATTTAATTTTATCTGTTTTCCACCCAAGTCCTGACTTTAAAAAAAAAATTGAAATACATGAAGATATTTGAACAAAAATTGTACCTGGATCGTGTTAATTAGAATGTTGGCTATCATTATAGCTATGGCAATGGAAGACATTGGACGATCCTTTTTGTCCAATCTGCCACTGTGTGTTAGCTAATATTTTGTGGCTCGTTCATACCTGGTTGAGCTTGGAGACGACGGTGTCGGCGGGGTGGGAGACGATGGCGCAGAACACGCCGGCGATGTATCCGGCCGCGAAGGTGACCACCAGCTGCTCGCCCTTTGTGCACTGCTCTCTAGGCTTCGGCACCACGTACTAACAAACGAACAAAAACTGACATTAATCCTCACCATTCACAGCAAAAACTAACATTAATCAAGGTATCAGGCAGGATTCGAACCCGCGGCTATTGCAATTCCTCTTACCAATAGCAAATTAAAGATAAAATTACAATTAGCGATCTTAATGCCTAGAGGCATTAGATACCAGTCAGCCGAAGTATAAAGGATCACTTGGAAAGTTATAGAATGCATGCATTTTTTTATTGAATATGGCGTTTTGTTTTCAAAACCGGCCATATTTTCACAGGGATTAAATATTTACATTCAAAAACATTTCACTGATAATTTCACCATTATTTTATTTTTACTATGGATTGAAAAATAAATAAGGCTTATGATTTTAGCTTGAAAATGTGTCAGAATTTGAAAAAAATATTTTTAGATACATGGTAATCTATCTAAAAATGTTTCGATTTCAGGCAAAGTTTTAGGAAAGCCCTTGCACTTGTCAAATTCATTCTGTTTTACCTGGTAGAGCAGCTCCAAGGTCTTCTCGAAGCAGGCGAACTTCATCATGGTGTAGGGGATCTGGCGGCCCCACAGCGGCACCAGGCCCTTGTAGAAGGTGCCGTAGCCCTCGTTGGTCACCATCTTGGGCCACGCCTCGCGGAGCGTGCTCGCGAAGCCGGGCATGGTCTGGATGCGGACCTGCAGAGAGAGTAAGACCGCTCAATAACAGACATAACAATTAGTCTTTAGGCCTTTGCCCAGTGGCGTGATATTAGAGGCTCATAACAATAATTTGATGATATTTTAGTTTTAATTTGGTGTAATGGGTAAAAAGCGCTACTACAACAGCGGTGGTGCGTTTGATCTATGCACAGTAAAAACGCATTCGTGTGCATGAACATGTCTGCTTTTATTGGTCTGGTAGGTGTTTCCAATTTAAATTTAACAAGAATTTATCACGAATATTTGTACTGTGCGGGATTGAACCCGCGACGTTTGAAGTAACAGCCAACTTTTCAACTATTAAGAAAAATAGTCACTCTAGTGCGTGCACCCTCAGATCTCATAATCTCAGAGTCACCGGGCACGCGGCGCGCGCGCGACGCTCACGCTGCGTGCACGCAGAGCGGCCGGCCGGGCCGCGAGCGCCGCGCGCGCACCAAACCCCTCATGCGCTTTTTTTCGTCATTGGGTGCAATTTACTTACGATATAAATTAATACATGTTGTTTATATGCTGCAATTAAGGGTTAAGTTGGTTGGTTTTTAGTACTTTTTCTCTAAACTAACAAACTAATTACCTTAGCGGCCTCTAGCGGCGACAATGCGATGTCGGCGATGAACTCGGCCGACGCAGACGCTCCCAGGTACACGAACGTCCTGTAGGAGTAAGCGGTCTCTTCGTCCAGCATGCCGGAGTAGATCACTTTGAACACCTCGTAGAACCCGAACTTGCAGAGACCCTGAGAGGAAATTACGAGTTAATAGGGAATGGGTAAATGTTAGGTTAGGTTTAATGTTAGGATGAGTACTCATAGTATTAGATGTCATCAACGTTCAGTAGGAACAATTGGTTTTTATTATAATCATTGCATTTATCATCATCAGCTGTATGGGGTCCACGACTGAACATAGGATCCTAGACTATCAGATATCATAGACCGAAATCCAGCAACCTTTATCAGGTCATCCGTCCACCTTGCGTCCTACGCTGTGTGTAGGAACTTTTCACATAGCTACATTGAATGTTGGGTGACCTTGAGTTTTTTATGAGGTCCATAACCACACAACTCAGCAAAAAAATTAAACTAGTCTTCGTAACCAACCTGTAGCGAGTATCCGATGAAGGTGGGCGCCCAACCCTTGGCGAGGCCGCGCATGCCCTCCTCGGCGACCGACACCCTGAAGCCGTTGACCACATTCTTGTACTTCTCGCCGTCCACCTGCAGACGGCACTTCACCAGGTCGAGGGGTACGACGGCAGTGTGGGTGATACCTGGGTGGGAACACCACGAGTTAGTTAGGACTCTGCTATGTAGGAAATAGGCAGGCGAAACCTTGGGAAAGCTAGTTACGAGATAATAATGCCTTCAGCTCTCATAATCTATTATTCACAGGGCACCTCTGCCCCCCGCAGCCCGGTAGCTACACTGCATGGCAGAGCGACGGGCTGGCGTCGCTAGTCTACCGGGCTGCAGGCGACAGTCCCCCTCCAGGCATGAGTTTCATCATTAGGCAATATTGGGAAGAATAAAGGAATATTGTAACGGAGGAGAAAAGGAAATAGGTGGACTGAGAAAATAAAGTAAAGGAAAACATACCAAGTCGCAGACCAAATTATAAGTCAAGTGACAACTCATAAATGTCAGAGAAGAAAATTAACAATTGACTGTCAATAATCTTTCTAAACTGCGAAGGAGTTTTTAATTTTACTCCGTAACAATTATTTTTTCTATTTTTGTTTTTTTTGTATATAGAAACTTAAATACATAATAAGTGGTAAATTTCAGCTTTCTACTATACAGCCAGGTGACAGACAGACAAAGTTATATGGTTCAGTTTTTACCTTTTAGGCATGGAACACTAAAAAACACCACTTGATTATTGCGCTATCCCCTGAAGTGTTGCTATAAAACTATTCTATTATGTGTCTTCCTAAAACACACAGCGTTGAGGTGAAGAAGCTGTTCATGGTCTTATTTAATATTAGCAACACCTTACCTTAGTCTTTGGTATTTTTAGTTCCTATTTCTCACCAGGAGGGCGCCACCATCTTTGTAAAACTTGTGGCGACAAGTATTTGAATCATAGCGTTTGTGGTTTTATGCAAAAACGGTCACGTAAAGTGAAAATTTCAGATTTACTGTGAAAAAAGTGTTGGTGTTACTGTTTTTGTGCGTTTCTCTTATCGCAATGATACGTAGAGGCAAGGAAGAACGTCAGAACTTGCCGAAGTCAAATCCTGAGGCTCCGGATGGAGATCAGGAGGAGACTCAGGACTCGAGGCGAACAGACGAGAGTACATCGTCCTCTTCCTCGTCTTCGGAAGACGAGGAAGGAATCGCTAGTCCTCCACCAAATAAACGTCCTAGGCGTAAGTACAAGCATGTTTCTCGTAGCGATCCGCGTGTTGACACGCTGATAAACCAAGTTGCTTCCATGTCTCAGTATCTTACAGAATTGCCTAACTATTTAAATAATTATCATAATCATCAAGGTCTAAGTTCTGTTCCAAATACGAATTCGCCAAGTTCTCAAAGTTTTCTGAACAATCCATGTCAGTCAACTGAAAATCTTCCCTTCAGGGAACTCAATGTTGAATTTAATAATCGATCTCTTATTCCTCCGGCTGATGAAAAACGTCTCTCTGAAATAGTTCAGTTGCAGAAATTCGAAACTGACGCATGGAAAACAATACGGTATAAACAGGCTCTCCAAACAACGAATGCAAGCCCAGGCTTTGTAGCTTTGAAAATTAATGACGAACTGTGTCATTTCAATAAACAGAAAGACTATTTGCATTCCACTGAAAATATGTTGGCTGGACTGTCTAATGCTGTGTTAGAACAGCGTCAACTAGTTATATCTGGTCTCCAGAACCTTGTCAACTGGGCAGCCGGTCATCCTGAGGGCCTCAATCCCAGTACATTGTTCAATAAAGTAACTGACATATTTGGTCCACAAGCTGAATCTAATAAAAAATGGGACACTGTCATGCAAATTATTTGTGGTAAAAGGGCTGAATGCATTGAGACAAGGCGGGAGAGGATTCTGAAAGAAATTAATAGTCCAAACATAAGAAAAGCTTTACACCAAATTCCTCCAAGTTCGGAATATTTGTTTGATCGTGAAAAATTGACCCCAGTTATCAAGTCATTGGGTGGCACTCAGATGTGGCTACACCCTCCGACATATTTGAAAGATAAGCCATCTTCTTCTGCTTCTTATGTCAATCAGACTTCACATAAAAAAGAGAACTCAAAATTCAAGAGTGTAAACAATTTTCCTCGTTCTCAGCAGAAAATCATCCGTTCTGACTTTAAAAAGAACCAATCCTTTCGTCGTCGCCGAAATGGCCCCGACGCCAACCAAAATCTCAGAGCTCCACAAAAATGACTCCTTCAGGGGGGGCTGCTTAAGAAATCATGTGGAAGCGTGGAAGAACTTAGGGGCCAATCAGTTCATTCTAAAAATAATTTCATATGGCCGTATCCCTTTCAAATGCAAGCCTCCTCTCAGGTATCCATACAAACATGTCCAAAGGGCATACACAACCAAAGTGACAAATCAGATGTCAATTGTCATCGAGGATTTAAAATCAAAAAAGATTTTGGAGAAGCCCCCAGCAATAAGTCCCGGCTATTTTTCCAAAATGTTTTTGGTTCCAAAGCCGGATGGTGGGATAAGACCAATTTTCGACCTCAGGGGTCTCAATCGGTTTGTCTCAACAAAACCCTTCCAGCTGATATCGCAGATGGATGTCATGCATTTCCTGCAGAGCGGAGATTGGATGACCAAGATCGACCTACAGCAAGCATACTTTCACTTGCCCATTGCAGAGACACACAGGCGGTTCCTACGTGTCATTTACAAACAAGAAATCCTCCAACTAACTGCCCTCCCTTTTGGCCTTTCATCGGCACCACAAATTTTTGCAGCCTTATCCAATTGGATTGCGGAAATCCTTCGCAGTCAGGGGTTCAGAATCCTAGTCTATCTAGACGATTATCTTCTGGTCAACCAGAACCATTCTATTCTGGGGAGCCAAGTTTCGGAAACTGTGGCACTCCTACAGACTCTAGGCTGGCATATCAACCACCTAAAGTCAGTCTTGAAGCCAGTTCAGCAGATAGAATACTTGGGCCTTCTGTGGGACACTCAGAGGAGCGTCATAACACTACCAGTAAAAAAAGTCACTGCAATAAAGTCAGTTCTGGCAAGATTAATAAAACAAAAAAATTGCACCCTAAAACAAGCTCAGAGCCTGTTAGGTCAATTGAACTTTGCCAATCACGCCGTTCCAAAGGGGCGCTTACACTGCCGCAATTTCCAAGTTTTTCTCAAGGGGTTCAAACAAGGCAGACCAAGAGAAAGGAAAATGCTGACCCCAAAGGTAATTGCAGACCTAAATTGGTGGTTGACAATAATAGAGCACAGCTCTGTCCCATTGGAAAAAAGAGAAGTCACTCACTACCTAACGTCCGATGCAGCAGATGCAGGTTGGGGTGCTCATCTCAATGGCAAACTCTTAGCAGGCAAGTGGTCACCAAGTCAGAAAGTGTGGCATTCGAATTTAAAAGAATTATATGCTGTTTTTGCTGCCATCAAGTCCCAACAAAAAGTTCTCTTGAATGCTCATATATTAATTCAGTCGGACAACATTACAATAGTGTCATACATACAAAAACAAGGAGGCACTCGCTCCATTGCCATGTTGGATTTGACAACCAGGCTTTTAGAGCTAACCGAGCAGCTCAACATAATGCTGTCGGCTTGTTACCTCCCGGGGAGGCTAAACGGTATAGCAGACCGTCTGTCAAGAGGTCGAACACTGCCAGAGTGGCACTTACTACCCCAGGCCACGGAGGCCGTATTCAGAAAGTGGGGTATTCCCGAGGTAGACCTGTTCGCTTCTCGGGAAACAGCTGTGGTCCCTCTGTATGTCACCTTGGACTCAAACGATGGCTCAGCTCTTTTTTGCGACGCCTTCAGTCGCCAGTGGGATTACAGCCTCGCTTGGATATTCCCACCGCCCAACCTAATACCCAGGGTGCTAGCTCACCTAAACACAGCGAAGGGCAACTACATTCTGATTGCACCACATTGGAACCAATGCTTTTGGCTGCCGGATCTCAGGTCTCGAGCCTTGAAGGAGCCAACTCCGATACCATACCTGCGGAAGGTACTTGTAGACAAGTCCACGGGCCTCAGCCCAGCTCAGGTGGACCAGTTGCAACTACAGGCTTGGATAGTTGGGGGTGGTCTGAGCAAGTAGCAGACTGGAATTCAAGTGAGCAAGATCTCTTGAGAAGTAGTTGGCGACCATCTACACTATCTACCTATAAAGCACCTTTAAATAGATGGATCCTTTGGTGCGGAACCAATCAAATTAATGATAAGTCCCCAAGAGGTGTAGAGATAGCCCGTTTTCTAGCATATATATTTTTGAAGGAAGGCTTTGCTTATAATACTATCCTTTTGCACAAATCTGCCATACTTACTTACTGCAAAACCTCAACAGAGGATTATAATAAGAATTTTTTCATTCATCAAATACTAAAGGCCATTTCTCTTGCAAAACCCAAGTCAAGCAAATCTCCAGTTTGGGACACTAAGATATTATTTCAATGGCTAACTAATTCAACATGTTCGAATACACATTTTGATATAGCCAGACGCACAGCCATAATACTGCTTCTAGCGTCTGGGCGTAGAATACATGATCTGACATTATTACTAGTTTCGAGCAAGAATTTAGTTTTTCAGGGTGATAGGGTTATTTTATGGCCTAAATTTGGGTCTAAGACCGACAATGGGACTCATCAACAATCGGGATGGTTATTGTCACAACATCCAGACCTTAAGGTTTGCCCAATTTATCATATAAAAAAATTATTACAGTTAACAAATACTCGACGATCTGAAGGTGGTAATATACCGGAATTATTCATTTCAATAACTGGTGTACCTAAACCTGCTACAAGAACTATAATAGCAGGGTGGATAAGATCTATTTTCAAGGAAGCTGCCATAGATGCATCTCCCGGTAGCATTCGGTCAGCTGTAGCATCCAAAAGTTGGATAGATGATAGACCCATACAGGAAATTTTAGACAGAGGAAATTGGAAAAGTATCTCTACCTTTACCAATCATTATTGCCGTCCAGTCCGACCTGTTACTAATCAATCAGAGGACTTGTTATATTCTAACTTTTCTGTTATTTAATTTTGAAGATTTTCATTATTTAGGACAAAGATCAACCAAATAGTGATTGATGTGATCTCATTGTAATTTTATTAAATGATTACTAGATTTGTTTTAGAAAAGCAAACACTAAGGAGACAATTCATGATTGTAATTAATAATAATTAATGATAAGAAGTGAATGCAAATTAAGCTGTTGTAACAATTCAACAAATTAGAATTTGTTACTTTGTTGATTTTATTAAGTAGTTGATTTATCTGTGTTGATATCTAATTATGGTGTGGATTACACTAAAATAAAAGTTTATTCATTTTCAAGGGCATTGTTATTTAAAAAAATGAAAATTAAATATTGATTATGTATGAAGCATTCATACAATCTTTCATCACATAGCGTTTGTGTTTTTTAATATTCACTTCTCACCAGCAGATAACAAACAGATCTTCACCTCAACGCTGTGTGTTTTAGGAAGACACATAATAGAACTGTTTTGCATTACAACAAAACAGATGTTATGTGTTGAATAAAACACACAGCGTTGCAGCAAGGGGCTTGCAGGTGAGGGAAGACTTCTATGATTCAAATACTTGTCGCCACAAGTTTTACAAAGATGGTGGCGCCCTCCTGGTGAGAAATAGGAACTAAAAATACCAAAGACTAAGGTAAGGTGTTGCTAATATTAAATAAGACCATGAACAGCTTCTTCACCTCAACGCTGTGTGTTTTATTCAACACATAACATCTGTTTTGTTGTAATGCAAAACAGTTCTAGTATTTGGCATCCGAAGGTCTCAAATATTGCTTTTTTTTAAATTATTTTACTAACTAGCTGTCTGGGTGCTACGCTCGAACTTGATAAATTAGCAAGCCATAAAAATGTAATCTTCTAAGATCGCTTGTCTTTATATAGTATCAATTTTTGTTCAAATGCGTTAGCATTTATAAAAGTCTGGAATCTATCAGACGATCAGAAGCTTACTGACTAAGCTGCTGACGTCATGGTTAACGGAACATTCAGAAGCTAAAACGCCGCAAAAGTTCGCTATTTCAACCGCCATTATTCTGGTTGCTTGGGTTTTGTCTATAGTATAGTAAGCTGAAATTTAAGATTTTTAGCAACTTCAAATAACTTGTAGCTTATTAAGCATCTGACGTAGTGGCGTTAACTGAACCTAATGCGATTCACGTGACAATTCGAATCCTTATCAGTTGCTTTCAGAACTAAGTTATAATTAAATGGTGCAATGAGTCACAGACATATCATTTGCAGTTGGTTTAGTACTAATCTTATCAACAAAAACGTACTCAACTGTAAGATTCTACAGTCATTATGATTGAAATTTACTAAATAATAAGGGCATGCCCTACAAACGTTTATTACAGACAAATTACATTTTAATTAAGGATTTATATTATAACCCGCGCCGCCCGCTACAGCGTGATATAATTAGTTTGTCTAACCTTATTGACAGATATTTTTAATTGTGCATAGACATGTAATAAAAACATTACTATGACTATGTGTGGTCACTGTCTAGTGTGCCGCATTATAAATTTTAACAAGTTACGTCTATTTTGTCACCTTTAACTATATTTTGCGAGTGATAGTAAAAGCTTACAAGTTCTTTAGTTCAGCTAAGAATTATCAATCTGGCCTTGTCCGTGTCCGTGATTGAAGACATAGTGATAAGCTGAGATAACAGTCAATAATACATTTATGTTATCTTTAGCCGAAATAGATTCGTGGTGCTTATGCAACTTTGTCTGTATACAGGCTTATAGGTTAACGTGTTATGGACATAAGATCTTTGTCAGTTCCGTAACAAGTGCCGTACTGCTGCACTGGTGCCCATTCATAATTGCATTCCATGCCTCATTGGCATGAAGTACGAGTTTTGTACCATTTATTGTTGAGAAATAAATAATAAAGAAATAATTCAACATAGATGGGGCAGTAATGATAAGATGAAATAAATAAAACTTTATTTCTCTATATTTTATTTCTAAATTTTTGTCTAAATCGGCCTGCCTGTATGCTGGAGGTATCGCTTTTCATTTCCTTCAGTTTGCCATGTAATGTTACTACCGAGAACTTGATCATTGTGGGATGACACAATAAATCAGGGTCACTTTTTGTCTTAAGGAACTGGTTCGATTCCTGGTTGAGAAAAAGGTTTTTTTGAATTGTGATATCTCTTCTCTCTTAATTTCCTTTTTCTCATTTTCCTCTTAGTATCAATATTCTCAGTTTTCATCATAATAGGCGTTAAGACTCGTTTAAGCATTTTTCTAAATTCCCTGTTTAGGATTCGGCATAAAACGTCCATTTGCAGAGCCTATAGAACTATGAGTGCTGCAAGTTTGTTAAATGCTATACACATCTATTTAAAGTAGTGAAATCCGCTAAGGATTTTCGCCTTCACCCAAGGAAAAGGTAAGACAAAAGCTAGCACTAGAAACCTAATACGGCCCTGACGCGGCAGCGCTGCCTATACAATCTACTATGACAATGAGTACCTAACATCGCGCTAGGAGTAAACAGCCATATAGATAGAAGTTTTTGTTCGAATTCCTTTCAATGTCAGCTGACCAGTTGTATAACTTTAAGGTTTCCCCAGCTGTATTGATTGTATGTGTCTTGGCAACTTTCCAAAATACACAATGACACATTTAAATAACTCATTGAACATTTAACTGTTATAGTCAATAATTTCAGTTTCCAAGGAACATTGTTAAAATGAATGTCTGATCTCAATCTCATTCTTAATGTTTGTTAAAGATGTTTAATTCTTGAATTAAACAAATGAATTATCTCAAGTAGTGCAGCTACTTGTAGGAATTATTGACAAATAATTTCCTCAAAGTGCGTCACAACCTTCATATAATTTTGGCTGCTCCAATACAATGGCAGAAGTCACAAACAATTACGTACAAGTTGTTCTGACATTTTCTAGTAAGTAAGTATTTGTAAGTAGTTCTATGGTCAAAGTAATTGCAAAAATCTTTAAGGCAATAGGATCAGATGAACATAGGTTTTTCCACCACATCTACACGATAAACTGCTTATGGGTTTTTTACTTTAGTCTTGAGTCAAGCGCTAATCAACATCTGACGTATACAGGGTGACTTTGAAAGTACATGCCAAATTTTTAGGAGCGACTTGGTATCAAGAAAAAAAAATATTTGGGTTTAATCATGTGTTCTTTTAAGTTTAGTTTATTTACGGCATTCTTGGAAAAATATTCAAGCGCACGTCACGTGTGAACTACAAGTGTAGAAGTCATTTTAGTGCGAAAAATAAGCCCAGCCCAGCCTTTATTGACTTTCCATTTTAGGATATTTTAATAATCAACCACCACTTAAAAAAAACAAGGTTGAAGATGTACCTAGTTTAATATTTTTTATAGAGTTAATTTTGAAAACTGGGCAAGTACTTGCAAAGTTACCCTGTATAAAGGACAGGACATAAGAGTGAAGACAAAGGGCATGCACAGGGTGGTATTGCAGCGCAGTGGCAGAGGAGGAGGACCTCAATCTTGTCCTCTCCCTGACAGAATGCACATGTTGATAGTGGTTCAGTCAGCTTGCAGTGCCCTGCAAGGTTTCAGTAGGAGAGATTTGCCCACTTACCACAGGAGAGGATACCGCCAAGTCCGCAGAGTGCGAAGTATTTCGGCGAAGCGAACTCGCAGGAGTCGCCGAGCGGCACAGGGGTGCTGGCTGCCATGCCGCTGCTCTGTGGAATATCATCATGATGGTCAATATTCCTCTATGATAAGAGAAATACATTAGCTTATGGTTACTTGATGCCTTCAGCTCTCATAATCTATTATTCACAGGGCACCTCTGCCGCCCGCGGCCCGGTAGCTACACTGCACGGCAGAGCGACGGCCTGGCGTCGCTAGTCTACCGGGCTGCAGGCGACAGTCCCCCTCCAGGCATGAGTTTCATCATTAGGCAACATAGATTTTAACTGCTTACTGTTTATTTAATCATAAAAGTGTTGCAGGCTTACAGATTCCATCCAACAATAAACAACATTGAATAAAAAAACATCAAATTAGGTATCACAAGTTTTATTAAAATATCTTCAGCAGAATGAGATAAACAAGAAAGTTAAAGGTATGTCAAGAGGAAAAATTTATAGCTTATTGATTTACAATTTATCTGTTGGTATGTGCATGCTAATATATTTTATGCATAGAATGATGAGTTTCAGTATTGCAATTAAGCTTTTGCCCAACAATCATCACCTTTTTCACCACTCTGTTAGCAACTCCAATTTGACGTTGTAGTTATAATGTACACCTGATTGTATCGGACAGTAAGATAAGATACGATATACTTTACTGCACAAAGAAAACAAATTATACAACAATTTTTAATGATATTCGGAAAGCTCTGAATAAAAAACAGAAAATTCTACAACTGGATCAGCCATATTCAACATGATGAGGCCTTCCCAGTATACAAGAGGCCCCCATCCCAGGCAGTTGATTGCATATTAAAAACGAATAGTTATGGCTTTCTTGACTTAGACGTGTAATTGTTATGTGTTACCTGTTCTATGTGTGGGACTGTGGAGGTGGAGGCCTGGCACTGCGCGGAGGTGAGGGGCCCGCGGAACGGGGAGTTCCGCGCGGCGTCCAGCAGGGAGGAGAACATTATTCTGGCAACAAAAACTTTCTTACAGCCGTTGAAATAACAAAAATCAGAAGTTAATTTGTTTTCCTATCTTTATATCTAACAAGGTTTCTCTGGAAGTAACTAAAAACAAAAAGAAGAATATACCTATCCAAAACATATAGATATTTATTTTTTTATTATAGAAATAAATGCAATGCAGGTGAATTTATACACATCAAGTTAACACGTCCAAAAACTGTTAATGAGAAAGAGATTAAGAAATGAACAGCCCTTATATTACTATTATGTGCTTGTTATTAAGCTTACATGAATAAAGTTTTTTTTTATGACTACTAAATGACTTATTTTTTTTTTTTTTGGTAAACATACATTTCAAACAAATAGATACTTTCTGAATATAAATGCACAGGGTTGTAGCTAATACCAAGATCACAAGTATGCCTGCTATGATATTAGGAGATTTTCCTCAATTACTCATGTAGGTATGAGATAATATTATGATGGATATTTATCAATTTGGTTACATAGCCCCAATTTGTAAAATTACCTTTAAAATTTATAATTATTTTCCCAATTTCTTTACCAAAACATACTTGTTCACTAAATAAGGTTATGAGTAAGTATTGAAAAAAAAATTAATTGAGAATTTAATCTTTATTGTTTAAGTAAATAACCGAATTCCATCCCCTTAAAACAATATCAAAAGATTAATATAGAACTAGGAATGAAAACAACGCAGAAAGAAAACTTGGTTCTATTTCTTGCTTCACCTGACCTTTCCACCCCAAGATAGACTCAAAAATCAATGTCAGCGCGTTAGCGCACGAAGGTCGGGAAATAATGTAATTATCCCAGTATTCTATCACTTTCAACCTAACTTGGATCGTACGTAACTCAAGAACAAATTGAAGAACGAATCGACATTCTTTTGTCAAAATTTAAGGCCGTGAAATTATGTCAGCACTGAATCAATACTGCTTTAACCCGGCCCAATGCAGGTTATAATCGCATCAAACGCCATTGACGGTGTCTGTATGATAAACTTAATTGTGTTATAGATTTAAATTGAATTTCAGCTCTAGGAAGACAATATTAAATAATATTCCCAATTAATATATGGGGCAAGGTCACGTGCAAACATAATTCCATTACGTTACGTAAGGTTAAATAAAACAATGATTTCTGGGAGGAATTCACTATAAACTGTTTTCTTAATTAATATGACATTAATTCGGTCTAAAATCCATGTCAATTTCTATGAGAATAACATACTTACATGTTTTTATCCAATCGAAACTATTCAACACACCGCACCGCGCCTGACGCACAGTGTAAAGGAAACTGCGGTAGCGATGCCAGCGCCATGTCGGAAATTATGTAATCACGTGGACGTTGACGTTTAGAGCGGTACCATTATAAACGTCAAACGATCTCACTCTCGTTTCACATTTTGACTTCATTAAAAAAAAAATTAAAAAAATATTATTAGCGAGCGCTAAAACTATAGCAAAGGTTCACTCACACACGTAGCTGTGTCAGGGTGTGATGCCGAGAAAATGCACCTAACCTAAGGCACTTGTTTTTAAGTAAAAACGTAAATTATAGACGTAAATTTGGACGCCACGGTCCACTAGCGCCTCTAGCGGCAACACGAGGAAACGATAGCCTTAGAGCCAATAATGACCCTTTTAGTGATAGCAGCTGACTGACGTCAAGACTGGTCGGAGGTACAATGGCGGCTTGATAACATCTGTCACTAAGAGCTTGTGGTGTCCTTGGATTAGCGTGATCTCGTAGTGTTTGTCCAAATATTTGGCCTTTTATCTTGAGAAGCCATTGTGATCTCACCGCTGGGCAAAGGCCTCCCTTCCCCTCCTCAAAGCACGTCTATTTTAGGCCTTCACAGTGGTCTGTATAGGCTTAAAATAGACGTTCGACGACGATCTGGTCCAAAGGTATCTAGCTCGTCGCGACATCTACATACGACGTGGTCTGCGGGGTCTCCGGTATTGCTTCCCATTTTATCGCTGCTTTGAAACACAAATTGCATTATTTGGTACTTCCTTAAATAATACAAACACGTCGCGATTCAGCTAGGTATTAGCGGTGTGTGTGCACCGGCAGTACCGGCTGGCCGGCACACACGGCCCCAGGCGCTCGCCTTCCCTTGCCTCTACAATCAAAAGTGTATTATTTTATATCTAGTAGTCTAGTTTAGTCATAACAGTGAAACAACCATGAACAACCAGAAACTTAAATAAATCCATAAAGTAGATTACTCTGCTGGACTGTCAACAAGACTGTCAGGAATGATCAATAGCGTAATATGAAAGCAAAGTCAAAACAATGAAATCTTCAGTAAACACCAGTGGAATAACTTTATAAAAATGGAAATCCTTGAACGGCGGAAGACAAACACACACAAACAGTTTGTCTCACAAACTTTAAATTTTCAAAGCAAATTAGATAATATTTAACTTGTTTACCAGCGACCGCAACATGCCACATGCCTCGCAGTCAGAAAAATAAACATAATTCAGGGAAGCCACCTGTTCGGCCATTGGTGCGAAGTTTGGACATCCCACCATCTCAGTTTTATTCCAAGCAACCTTCGTGCATCACCATCCGTTCATCAGCCACGAGCTCTCGACAGGAAAGCCCACAGTCTGAAAACCTCTCGGCAGCTACTTCGTACACAGAGCTATACTGCACACCACAAACTTGCACCGACTCTCAAAACTGTATAAAAACATGCCAACAATTTTGTTCTCATGGCCTGAAAGAATTAAAAAACGCAGAAAGTCAATGCTCAGAAACATGTAGCCATAACATCAAAGTCCCAAGCAATAAAGCTGTCCAAATGCCTACAGATCATAGAAGCAAACCTAAAGACAAAGATGAGTCAAAAAGACCTAATAGCAATCATCCACCAGCAGTTCCAATCCAAACTGTCAAATCTGCCGGTTTGCCTGAGAAAACAGCAGCCTGTTGCAACAAACCAACGTGTGGGTTACCATCCACTCCTGCAGCCATAACTGAAATCAGTCCAACAGAAAATCAAACCCCAGAAGACCAAAACGACACCACTCCTAGTCATTTACAATCTGAGACGGAGTCGCCAGGTGGTGCTGAGACTCCTGATGAAGAACCACTTGAAAATGCCCCTCCCTCTGGCAGAAAAATGTCAGTCTGGGCTGAGACTCCAGACCAAGAACAATTTGAAGATGCTCCTCCCACTACTGGCCGGAAAATGTCGTGTTGGGCTGAAACTCCAGACCAAGAACGATTTGAAGATGCTCCTCCCACTGGCAGAAAAATGTCGTGTTGGGCTGAAGCCCCAGACCAAGAACAAATTGAAAATACTCCTTCCTCTGACAGAAAAATGTCATGTTGTGCTGAGTCTGATAAATTGATTCAAACAAGGGACTTTAACTTTGAAAAGGTAGGTGATGAAGTCAATCCTGATACTGAACCAGTTCTTACTTCAGCAGCTGCCACCGAGATGACTGAGATAAGAGCATCCATGAATCATTTGCTTTCAGCATCATCTGCGGAGAATAGTCGAACTGATTTGTCACCTTCAGCTTTACCAGCAGAAGCAATAAATGCCATCATTTCACCTGAATCAAAACCCAGTTCGGCTGATATTCGAAGAAAATCGTGTATACACACTAGTTTTAGACTACCTGAAGCAGAAACTGAGTCATTAGGAAAACACCAACCAGTAAATGTAACCAAAGCTCACTTAGGCAATGACACAAAGTGTGAAAGAGGTCCGTGCGTAGGCGCTGGGATATTGGCGCCACCACCAATACAGAAAAAGTGTTCTTGTCACTTTCCACCAGCTTTTAACCAGTTTGGATGCACAGGCAATATCAGTGGTAATTGTAACTGCACTAGCGATGATTAGTTAACACGAAAATCCAACAAAATACTGTAAAATAATTGTAGATCAATAAAATCCTCTTGTTAAGTTTTATTTTATTAGATTTTTACATTTTTTTTATCTACGATGACGTTTTACAGTTCGTGTTTCTCTTTCACTAGTAACGTTTGGCCTGTTGTGTTCTAAAACGTATTGATTTTTCATTCGATTTCATCGAAACATCTCTGGTTTTATCGATGGGTGGAGCTGCAAATAAAACATTTGTATTGGATAAATTATATGGTATCGTCAAAAAAACACGATATTGCATTCGTGGTTTTAAAATGTCACCTTTTACACATCGCCTTGAAGGCATCACCGTTGGTTTCCTAGTTCCAGTTTTCGTCAAGCTATTAGACTTACCTGAGAATGGTAATAATATCAACAATTAATTAGATCATACATTTAAATTTCCAAAACTAGCTGGCACTTACCGCCGCATTCACAAAATCAAATCAAGGTTGAGCATCCCTCAGAAGCATAGCTGTCCCTTTCAGTGCTATTGACATTCTACGGGACAGCATGAGCTTGAGCGTATGCTTAGCATTGATTGACTTTTGTGAATTCGGGGGGTAATGGTGATATTCTGCATATTTCATAACTTCGATATAACAACAATCTCTACAGACATGATTTTGTTTTAAGTAGGTACATTAACAAGAAAAATACAGGAAGATGGATCATCATCGTCAACCTGTCTGGTTCACTGGTTACTTTTCCTGTAGTTTTCATTCCTTTTACATTTTAAAACAGAAACCATTGATTGTATCTTACGACAACGAAGCAAAGCGATTCATCTAGAGTCTAGACTTATTGTTAGTTTAGCCCATATTATTTAGCCAGAACCTTAATGGTTTGTCAGCCAGAATAAAGCGTTTGACCGATATTCCTACCTGTTAGCACCTGTTAGTCTACCTCACCTATACTATATACTTTTTATTTGACCCGGAGTAAATGCCTTTACGCATACCACTGGGGAGGTGACACCCAGTGGCATACCCACTAAAAACTTCGGGATTCCCACGTCCATGTTGGGGAAACTGCGGTGACTGGCACGACGCCTACTACGTTACCTATACTACTACTACCTATATCCTGCCTATCTGGAAGCCCGATTCTTCATTATTACTAACCCCAAATCTTTTCGAGTTCCTCTTTCAGCGGCTTCAACATCAGGTTGATGGGCCGTAACTTGCTGTCTCTGATGAAACCGTACCGAGTCATGTCTATAGAAGCAGACTTCCTATAGCAGATCTTTTGGATGAAGTTCTTCGTTTCCGACGACATAGTGCCGCTTCTGGTATTCATTCTAGCCATCGCTCTTCCAAAGTTGCATTTAGTTTTAATCGTTCGCTTACCAACATCTTACGAAGTCCAAGTCTTTTTTATAAATCCTTGTCCAGTCGCTGGATTTCCTTGCCTTACCTTACAAAAACTTGGAGGATAGGGCTGGTGAAAACTTATTTATGTGGAAAAGGAAACATGTTGAGAAAGTTCTGAAACATCATTGATATGTTATGTAATTTAAAATTTAATGAGCATAATAAGTGGCACCTACTCTCACAGTACCTGCTCTCTACCTGATGTATATCCCTAAATAGTTTGTGACCTGATGTGCTGATGTGTCAGCAACTGGTGTCTTAGACTGGTGTCAACAACAAGACAGACTATCAGACACAGGAATAGCAAGCGCTACCTATCCGTCAGAGCGGTATTGTATAAGACTTTGTGTTCAGTGTAAGGTTCAGTGCCCACATGAGGCCCATTATTATGCAATCTGTCAGAAAAGCGGCCTTACACTATTCAATCACTTTAAATAATTGAGTTTAATATGAATTAAGTTAAGACTTGAATTGCGCATGAGAGGCAGGCGTCCATGCCCGCCGCGCTTGCTTATGCCACACGTCGGCAGCACAGATTACTTAATATTAGTAGGTCGACAGACGCATACGCATTAGTCAGTAAGGATTTGCGAAGGCAGACGCGCCTACCGACGTTTAGATAGCTAGAACAGACGCATCTGCAGATGGCATGCGGGAATTTGCGCGTGAGTGCGGATGTGGCTTTAGGCATGGTCGCGCGTTGACGAACGTACGGCCGTACAGCATATAGAAGTTCTTAGTAAATACATCAGACCGTTCACATGAACGCGCGTCTACGCGCAGCTTCGCGCGATCTTACTACTCAGAAATTATTTCGCGTCAACGCGCGACCATCTGAACTTAGCCTTAGAGCATGAGGGCCGTGTTGCACCCCTAGGTCTATGTAACCATAGACCTAGCAGGTCAAAAAAAGGTTTTTATCATCCTCATCTTAACTCCTCTTTTGTGGTCCAAAAAGAGTCCATAGCCAGCAAATTAAAAAAAGAAAAGAAGCACATAGTGTTGTACTTGAATAAGTTCAATCGACTAGTTCCATTGTACTAGTTTTTTGAGTTTGTGTAAATAATTGTCGTGTTGTTATATTAGTTAGTTTCCTTTGTTGTTTTTGTTTATATGTTTTAGTTTTTAAATGGCCGATTTTATTTGGAATTGTATCCTATTACTTACCATTAAATTAATATTTACACGCCTGCCAGGCCTGCAGACCGAATACGAAGTGCAGTTTATGTTTTACCATCTTTTCACTCCATTGTATTCTTGGCAAATAAAAGTTTTGTTTGTTTGTTTGTACTTGGAATTACTGCCACTTCAACGATGCAATCCTTCGAGCGATGTCTTATGTGTGTGTAAGGTTAGTGTGCAACCTTAATGGCAAATGATATTAAGCCACCCTAAGGCCTCCGGCTATGGTTAACGACTGAAATCCAGCGACATCAACCCGGACCAACTGCATAACGTGCATTCCGAAGTACGGAGATGCCCGAAAAATATCAGTTTAATGAGTGCGGATGCACTGTGTGGTTATCAATAAAATTCATTGTTAGTTGACACAAGCCTATTAATGAGTTTGAATCACTATCACAACGTTATCTACGAATGGAAATTAAACAAACAAAGCTTATCAAACAAAGGGCGTTTAAAACTGAGGAGAAACCGGTCGGTTGTATGGTTTGTTCTGTCGATGTCTTATAAAGTTTAAAACAAATGTTGTATCAATTCAATTGAAACAATCGATTTTTCATTTAAGTGATAATGCACGTCCCTCGTCATGTTCCGGCCGCCCGCCGCCGCCGGTGGACACCTGTCACTTGACCTGTCACAACAATTCATTCATTCATTTCCGTCTAGGTGGTGGACGGTTGGTGTTGCGAATTTGTTATAGGCTATTTCTAAATTGTTAAAGCCTTTACTTTCTCCAAAATAATTAAATTTCATTGCCCGTAATCATGTCTATTGAAGTTCATGAAGCTCTAAAGCCAGTTTCTTGGCTCGCCGGGCGATGGACAACTAAAGATGGCAGAGGAGTTTACCCAAACATCAGCGACTTCCAATATCACGAAGAATTGGAATTTTCATGCATTGGTAATTATTAATTATGCTATCCGTTTTTTCTTGTCTGTTATTTTTCCATGCCCATGGGTAGTTAGGTTAAAATATTACAATATTTCCTAGTTTGTGTTTAGAAATTCAAAATTGAAAATGGCGGCTTAACTTTCTTTAATTGCGGGTACCTACCTACCTTTTTTTTTCTTGCACATTATATTTGAAAATAATGAAAAATATTTGGTGCCGTTGTTGTATAAAAATCGTTTCAAGTTGTTTTTGTGGTTCTATACCAATATGTCCGATTCTAATTGACGATGAAGTAGGATTAGTGAAATAGTTTTTAAGTGCCCCATTGTTGAACCATGTGCGTTATATTTACTTCGGAAAGTCTCTTTTCTCAATTGCATCATTAATACATCCTGACCTGAGCAATAAGTAACATAAGGCAGTGAGTGTTCTGAGTTTTTCTAACTATGTGAAGCAAGTGAATAAATTAGGTAATCTGTGATGGCCGCAGACCCCATAGACTTCTATTACCTATGTGATAGGCTAGTACAATACATACAGTCTCAGAGGGCAGGACCGACCTCTGGCCCAGGAGGGTATCTACGTCTTCTTGACAGAGTACAGTTGGGCGAAACCGTTTGTTAAGCAATAGTACAACAGCCCTTAAGGGTTTAGTAGGGAACATTTAGGAATAGCCTTTCGTAGTATAACAGCTAGGAGTAAGGTCCAAGCAAGTGAAATCCTTGCCACAAGCAGACCAAGCATCTGAACACCTTACCAGTTTTTGTCAAGGGAATCCCTACTCACTGAAAATGAATACATATCTGTAGGCTAATTAAATCATTTCAATCCTTTATTACTGTAAGTTTTCACATTTAAAGATACTCATTACCTCAATTTATTCTCATTCTGTACCTAGACATAAGCCTTCTCTGACTGTTGTCATTCCTGCCTGTCCCTTTTCCTTTGTCTACAAACAATTGTTATATCTTCAGGACAGCCGATGTTCAACTACACATCCAAGTCTACCAACCCGGAGACGCAGAAGCCAATGCACCAGGAGCGAGGCTTTCTCCGCATCAAGCCAGGTTAGGATACTTCTTGAAGATCCATTCAGTGTAATGGGTTTGAGCCATTGTGTTGGCTACAATAGGCTAGATGACTGATATTTTTTTCGTTTATTATCGAAAGACTATACCTACATTTATGTTAAAAAACTAAAATAATCAGTTCATTGACTTATATATTAAACGGCGCTATTTTTTGACGCAGAGTGTAGTTAAATTAATCCAGTAACTTCATTTTGACAGCGTTATTGGAAATGGAAAAGCCATAATAATTCTCACTAGAAGAGCTATACCGCCGAATCTGAAATGCCAAGTTTTTTTAACTCTAAATTTTATAGCAGTGTCAAAATACGTTTTCATTGAGATTTTAAATATGTGGCCACTGAGATTTCGAGCTTGAAGCACACCAGCCATGAAGTATTTCTATAGGATTGAATATAATTTCCAATGAAGCTGGCGAAATTAACTTGAACTATTTTAACATAGTAATTGAGGTTCCTAGAAACATTATCCATGTGGGATGGAGATTGGGAGGTTCCCCTTCCTTTGCCCTGCAGTGGGACCGAATGGGCTGATTTAGAAACATTATGTTAGGAAGTCTTAGCGATAACATTTAAAATAAGCAGCTGTTGTTTCCTGTTTGAGTTTATTTATGTTCTCTTATCTGAATTCTTTCTTAACTAACTTTTCTACATAGTGTGTTCATGTATTGTTTATTTGACTCTGTACCTACTTTCAACAATGTTGTAGCTGCAAAACGGATATGCAAAATAAACAAACAATGTGTCCAATGTGTCGGACTGTTGTTTCTATACTGAGAAGAACTGACGAGAGAAACTCGGCACTTTCAAAATATTTGAAAAAAATATTTAACCATCTATACTTATAATAAATCTGTAGAGAGGCCAATTCTGTACATGACATATATTTAAAAAATAACTATCAAGGGGTAATTAGGTATCGCTACTGAAGCCAAAAAGGTAATCAGTAAATTTTTTGTCTGTCTGTCTGTCTGCTGTATATTCGTTATGGAAACAAAAACTACTCGACCGATTTTAACGAAATTTGGCACAATTATTCTTCATACTCTATGGCAGGTTATGGTATACTTTTCATTACGCAACGATCAATAGGAGCAGAGCAGTGAAGGGTAATATTGGGAAAATGGGAAACTACTTAGCTCTTACTAGTTACTTCACGTTAAACCTACTAGATGGATTTAAGTGAAACACAGTAATATAGCTTATGCATCTGAATAAGACATAGGCTACAATTTATAAAGATAAATCACTTTTTTTTAAATCAAGTCCACGCGGACGTAGTCGCGGGCGGCCGCTAGTTTTACTTACAAAGATAAAGATCTTTTTTGGGACTATCGCACCGCCAACTGTACTTCTCTGCTTACCTGGGTTAACTGCTAGAGAATGCCTTATCGGCATTAAGTCCGCCATTTGGACCAATGAATTTTTGTGCAAAAAAAATAATAACAAATATTATTCTAATTTCAGGGACCAATGAACTAGCATTCGCTCTAAGCCACAACTTTGGCCTGACATCGCTCGAGGAAGGCGTCTACGATGCAGCCCAGCAGCAGATAACCCTGGAGACGGTCAGCGTGTCCCGGATCTCCTTCGCCAAGCCTCCTCATGTCAAGAAATTCAAGAGGATCCTCAGGCAGCTCGACGAACAAACTTTGGAAGTCACTTTGTTCATGGAGACGGAGAACACACCGCTTACTGAACACTTAAAAGCTGTCTACAAGAAGAATGATGTTTGATCTGCTGTAAGTGGCATGCTTCTTTGTTTTTCTAAGAACCAGTCACCGGTCTTCAATTGCGAGAGATTGTCTTTAGCTGATCTGTATCTCAAAATGCGTTTAACTGTACGATCTGTTTGTGGGATCTTACCATCATTGGAATAAAAATGTACTTTTCGACTGTATTCACATTAATGCCTAGCTTTATTCTAGCTAAGATCGAACAAAGATGTACGGTCAACGACATGACAGGCTACCCATTTCCGGTCATTCCTTCTTGTATATTGCAAACAAAGGGTCATTTGACCAGAGAAAAAAAAACTGAAATAGTAAGCCTGGCATGCCGGTTACTGAAAAATTATGGTTATTAAACTTAATGTTACTGGTTCACTAAAGGTCTACAAAATACAAAATCTTGTTCTCAACCGTAGTTGAAATAACGAAAATAGTTCAACTGTCAACTGTAATTTTTTTTCTGTTATTAGGCTATCTTGCCATCATACACTAAATAGTCGTTTCTACAAATGTCAATGGCAATTCTCACTTACACCATTTCACATCTCCATCTCCCTCAGGAGATAACGCTCATTTGTATGGAAATTATTTTGAAATCTTATGCGGCTTAGTTTTATAGACGGCTTAAATCAAGTGGAGTGTGGCTTGAGACAGACGCCCTACCCTAGGCACGGTAATAGTAATAACCAGTATTCGTTCGTTCGTTCGGCTGTCATCGATCGCCCTGATGGGCGCTACGAGCCGCGAGCACTTCCCGCACTGGGGGGGGACCCCCCACGGTAATCAGGGATAGATAATTTCACAAATACCATTCGTGGTTTTTGTTTAACAACTCCCCTGCTACACTCAGTGGTAGGCCCAGCGAGCAGGCGGCGACTTACCAGATATTCAGGTGCAAGCGAGTCGTAGGGAGAGTTTTGTCAGATTTAAGTTTTGTGATCTTGGCGAGGCCAGGCCTCAAGCCTATCCCCCTCATGGGTTCTCGCGTCAGCGTGGTGGCCTAGTGCCGGTGGTAGGGGATCCACCGGGAAGCGAAGAGAAAACAGGCGTGGCAGTGTGGTGGACTGGAAACCCACCCGTTGGGGCCCGTAAGGGCGACACGTGGGGCTGCGGGGCCAGTGGGGCCTGCAGGCGCCCTGGGGCGCGTGGTGGGGGCCGCGGCGCACAATCGGTTGGTGGGGCCAGTAATCCGAGGCTGATCCCCCCAGTGCGTCGCGGCCCGGCGGGGCCGTACCGCCGGTTGTGGCAGCGGTGCCACCCATGGGTGGCTCCTGGTTGCGGGCCCAGTAGGGTCTGCGTACGGTGGCCAGCTGGCGCGCGGTACGGGGGGGGGGGGAAAGATAGCCACTCTTGATGCGAACCGTTATAAATCGGCAGCTCTGTTAAATTGCGCTGTGGCGCCATCTGTGCTCCTGACCGGGCGGTGAGAGTAGGGAATGCAAATCCGTTTTCTTTTCAAAATCCGGATTCTAAAAAACGGATTCGGAAATCAGAAGTTCGCATAAGAGTGTCAGATTGCATAATATCATCGTTTTCAAAACCATTGATTCTGATTGTGAAATTAATTCTGATATTAAAAATGAGTTTTCGATTGACCCCAGTCTCGCCTGATAGTAAGCGACGATGAGTTCGAAGGTGTAACACGCTTACCCAGAAAATGCCTATTCACTCTCGCCCTAAAGTCACGAAGGTTGTATGTATCCCGAAACACAGACACAGGGAGAGCGTTCCACTCCTTAGCGGTGTGGGCTAGAAAGGAAGCACCAAACTGTTTAGTCCGGACCACCGGAAAATCAACCACAGGGGGTGGTGTGGGTGAAAGCCCTCACAGCACGGCGTCTAGTGTTACGGTGGTTTTACCTGACCTGACCTGATGGTCATGAAGTTCCTGCGCACGCTCTCCAAAATACACCTTAAAGAAACCGATAGACGGGCAACTCGATGCTCCGGACTCTGGAGTGTGGTTCCAACGAGCGTGTCGTCACCTATCAGTCTCTTGGCCCTTCGGTCTACTGAGCCCAGTGCATCCAGCTGGTATTTGGCAGAGCCCTCCCAAAGGTGGCAGCAGTACCCCATATACGACCGAACTTGTGTTTGGTACAATTGTAAGAGGTGATCCCCAACAAACTAAACGACCACAATATTTCATTCTCGTACCATTTTGATACGATTTATTATGAATTGAAAATCTAGCCTACTTGCCGATAGTGCCAATACCTTCTCATTGCTATGTTGCTCAAACCTTTTGTAAAGTCTGGATCCTTGGCACCTGGATATTTATTCATAATTACATATTTTCACGTTTGGACAATATTTAACCATTTTTATAATGGCACAAAAACGTTAAAGATATATGAATATCCAAGAAGGTAATCCTGTTACTCCACTTCAAACAACGCTTCCAAAAAAAAAGGTAAAATATACTCAAATGAAGCATTTGTTTGTATACATATTAATCCTCGTGATCTAGTGCGTAAAACTAGATTGTTTTTTTTGCGATGAAATATCCGAAAAATCCGGATTCGATTTTCAAATCCGGATTTAAAATTCAAGTAAAAATGACGGATTATCCGGATGAAACGGATTACGGATTATCCTGATTGCATTCCCTAGGTGAGAGCAAACGCGGACGCTAACTCTGATGAGTGTATCGTTTGCGGATGCTGCGTCGCGTTATCTCCCGCCGGTGAAGAAGCGTCTTCCTTTGCAGGCGCTTGCAGCGGCGGCGGTTGCGGCGGCGGCGCGTGCACTATTGTTTCGTTATGCAACTCTTTGAGTTGCTCTTCCGTAATAACCGCCATCGGTGGGCGGGCGGCGTCGTCATTCTTGGGCGGCGCCGCTCATCTGTCTTCGACAGTCCGAGTCTTCGAGTTCCTTTGCAACTCTTTATGTTGCTTTTCAACATTCGCCCCCAATCGTGGGCGGCGCCGCTTCAACTTTCTTCTTATGCAACTCTTTATGTTGTTTTTCCACAGCCACCCTCAATCGTGGGCGGGCGGCGTCGTCACTCGTGGGCGGCGCCGCTAATCTTTCTTCAACGTCTTGTGTTGGCGGGAACGTAACTTCAGTGTTAGCCGCGACACTTTCGTTGAGCCATTCCGTGACTCGTTGCGCCGAATCATGGTTCGAGATCACGGTGTCTTCGTTTGTGCTTTCCGCGTCGTCGAACTCATCCTCGATAGCGGCAACGCGAGTGGCAGCCAATTGAATTTGGAGGCGCAATAATTTTTCTCTAGACCGTCTAGAGGTCGGACAGTCGTGCGGACCGAGGAGGCGCCCCTCTCTCGGATTCCTGGCGGGGCTTGGGCCCCGCAACATCTCGATGCAGTCCTGATGCATTCATTGTTGTGGAGGTACTATCTTCGTCCCAGGTTTTTGTGGTTGTTCCTTCGCTCGTCGCAGCGTGACTATTTCTACGTCTGCGCGTTACGTTTCCGGGCGGCGGTGAAGTCGGCCCTCGGAATGGCGCGTCTATTATGCGAACATCGTCAGAGGTGACGGCGACGGGCGGCATTATGGGGGGGGGGGGGGGGGTACGGCGGCTAACTGTTCGCCAGCGGCGAGCGCTCCCTCGGGCAGCTCTACCGCTGGTGGTGTATCGGTACGCCCGGCCGACACAGCTCGAACCAAAAACCACTGTTCGGCTCGTTAGGACCAAAATGTACCCGCACCGCTCGATTTTTCGGTACTTTATCCGTCACGGTAATGCGGTGGGTACGTACAGGCCAAGCGTACTTGGTCTGTCGGTTGCGAGAGTGAGGGATAAGAAAGCGAGTGGTTTGTATTGAAAAATACACGCCTCCTCTAGACTCTGTTCTGTCGTGATTGCCGGTCACTGGGTGGTAACGTTCTCAAATTATCGGGACGCTCAGTCGCTCTTCAGTTTGGTTCGAGCTGTGTATACTCCTATGAAACTTGCTATCTAGCTGACACCTTATTCAACTACTTCAGAGCGCGTTTTGGTTCTCGGTCAGGCAGGGTTTCGCCTTATGTTCACGGTTGCTTCAGGACTGTCAATTTTTTTTTGGTGTGACTACTGCTGTTTAGCCTCCGATGGCTTTGACAGCTTTGCGGGACTCAACCCTAATATTTATAGTAACGAGCTAAGGAATCCCTAGAGTGGGGTAAGAACCTCAGCTTAGGGCGTTACTTGGAGAGGGCAATCGGACTTATTTTTGGGGAGAAAAACAACCTGGCACGTGCGTTTTTGCGCGAGTTGTCGGGCGTTGGCGATGGCGAGGGTAAAGACGTCGTCCGGGACGTGAAGTACATCTTTCGGACGACGTGGCCGCTTTGAGGCGGTAGTGGATGTGGCTAAGTTTGGCCAATAGTTAGCCGCTTGGACTACAAGGGGATTCGGGTGATTGAGAGCTGAGTCAAAATATTTAGTGGAGCATTGCTTAAGGTACTGACTGATAGTCTGCAGTTCCAAGTCAAGTCAAGTCAATGTGAAGATTTTCATTACGTGAGTACCACGGGGCACCCGTGGCCTTACGCATGAACCTATTCTGAAGTGTCTGTAGCCTATGGATATGGCAGTGGGCAGCCTGTGCAAGGACGGGGCTAGCGTAGGTCATTATGGGGCGGATGCAAGCCAGGTAAACTCTCACCTTATGTCTAAGGGATAGTTTACTGCACCTAAAAAACGGTTTTCTCCGATTAAGTGAAATAATCTTGCCTGAAAGCAAGTTGCATTAAACTAAGATTATGGTTGCATCATATATATTGAAACTAATATTTTCTCACATTGAGAAACAAAAAATCTTAAAGTTAAAGTTGAAATAATCTTGAATTAAAACAGTAATCGATTGATTGAAGATAAT
This sequence comes from Udea ferrugalis, assembly GCA_950022985.1. NCBI lineage: Eukaryota > Metazoa > Arthropoda > Insecta > Lepidoptera > Crambidae > Udea > Udea ferrugalis. The sequence goes on from OX465545.1 coordinate 4,338,570, forward strand.
ACATCTTCAACCAAAAATTATTAGCATTCTTAATTTAAGTTGATAACTTCTCTTCATGCAAGTTAAGGATGTGTTTTTACTTCAAGAAAATATTAATTTCGATTCAAACAGATATTGCTTCACTAGGAAAAATATATGCTTAATTTTATTAGACAAAGTGTTCTTTCAACAATAATAAATCTAGCTCGAACACTAATTTTACTTGGTTCAAAGGTGTTCATTTTAAAATGAGAAAATTATGTCCTCAGACCAATAACTAATATTATTATTTCAATTTATGCTGCCTTTAAAAAGAAAAACCTTTCTTGTTTCGTGAAAAAGATTTCTTGGTTTAATAGAGTCCTAAAGGCTTGTTCGAAGCGTTTTTAATGTAAGTATTAGTTTTTAGTTAGCAAAAATTCCTTCCAGAATGATTAAAACTAACTGAAACACAATACTTCCTGTAGTCCCAATGGAAGTTCTTATGTCATTTTCTGAAAGGTAAGTCAAAGAGAACAAAACAAGGAACCAAAAGAAAAGCATATGATGTGTTGGAAAGAATGGGGTTTCCTTTAACAAAATTAAAAGATGTTGTTCTTATAAACGTTTATTGACACATATAATAAGACAACAATAACGATCACAATATTTTAACGTTCTCATCAACCTTTGGGCACCTTATGCTGCTGACATGAGAGCCGTTTTGCAATGAAAATAACTAAGTTGTTAGTTTTGTCGTCCATTTTATTGTCGCTGATGTCGCACTCCCTAAAATTTTAACACAAGCACCGCACCACAAGATACATCATGATAACTGCAGACTACTGTAACACCACTCACTTCCAAAACAAAAAATACCTAAACAGTTCCAACGAAAAGAATAAGTTAAAACTTGCTTTGCACGGCGCGCGCACACGCACTGACTAGACAAGAGACAATCTCCTGTCTTTTTTTAAAGGTTGGCGTGGGTTGACTTACTAAAAAAAGTCTTTCTCAAGTAAAAATACTGGATATTGAGTCAAAACATTTATATAATTGAAACAAGGCACAAAAACATTTTGTAGCAAAACCAGGATGTTTACTCACAACAAGACTGGATGTCATTAGTTCAAGAGATATAATTTTTGAATTTGCTTATGTTAGGATGCAAGATGATATTATCTTCATTGAAAACATCGTAACATTGTGATAAATAAACTTTCCGTTTGAAATAAGTAATTCATTGTATTAAAGCAATAAAATCTGAAGTTCTTAGATTAACTTTACTTATTATCCTTTTAAAATATTTTTTCTTGATTGTAAAAATAGCAACAAGGAAATATATTTTTTGTTTTGAGACTTCCATGATCTAGAAATAAATAAACATTATTTGTTTTAAGACAATTTTCTTTAAAATGACTAAATATTTCAAGAAAACTATTTATCTTGCTTGAAGAAATCCTTTTTTTCTGTGTGCGCTTGTTTAGAAAGGCAAGATAGACGACCTAACACAAATGCGGCGCGATCTCTAACTATTTTGATGTGGTCTTTGAAAGTCAGACCGTTATCAAGGTGGACGCCTAAATATCGAACTTTCCTTTCCCAAGGGATTTGGAGTCCGGACATGGTGATAAGGACGAACAGGGGCATTGGAGGACGCTTTCTATAGAATAGAATAGCGGCGCTCTTTGAGGGGTTGACTTCAATCCTCCACTTGCTAAACCATTCCGCTACGGAGTCGGCCGCAAGTTGGAGAGATTTACGGATTTTTGGAAGTTCACGGTCCGAACAGAACAAAGCTGTGTCGTCCGCAAATAGGGCTACTTTAGGCTTCGGATGAGGCGCGACTCCTTAAAGTCTGGGATATCACTAGTATATGGTGAGAAGAGGAGGGGTGAAAGCACGGATCCTTGAGGGACCCCGGCTGTGATAGAGTGGGGGGGGGGGGGACAGTGTCCCCTCCACTCGGTAACGAAAACTTCGATTGGAGAGGTAGTCACGTATTATGAGTACGAGACCATCGGGCAACCTCTCATAAACTTTCCTAATCGAGTTGAGTAGGCTTATGGGTCGGTAACTAGAGGGGTCGTACTTGGGCTTGCCCGGCTTGGGAATGCCGATGACAATTGCCTCTTTCCACGATTGTGGGAAGATGTTGTTACTCATAGCCGCGTAAAAAAGAGGCGGACAGAGGTCTCAATCCAATCTTAACGGGGGGGATCCATAGACATACAGTGTAGCGACTTCTTATAATAAATAAGAGTGCCACCGAGAGCGGTAGTCCTATCATTACGATCCATATTATAGTTGGCAATGTTAGGTTTCCGTTTACAGAGTTTGAGAAACGTTTCCTGAATAAGGAAAAGGTCTATCTGATGGGAGTGAAGGAAGGTTGCAATTTCCGCCCCCTGATCCGTTAAACCGGCAGCGTTGAAGTAACCTATTCTCAGGGATTCGGTTTGACTCTGCTAGTTGGAGTCGTAAAATCCATTATGGATAAACAAAATAGGGAAAGGAAGCGAGTGACGCAGACGCTTTTAGCTTGTCCGCTTCGAAACACGCTTCTAATAAGCGTGATGGGGTGCCCTTTGATAAGCGTATCAGTTGGGCGACTTTGCTGACTTGTTCAAAGTCAACAAAGTTGATGAAGTCCGACACCAGATGGTAGTCGGCTTGGAAGGTCTCTGGGATGGGGAATTGGCGCGGGGGCGCTGGGAGGGGGTTCTGGAGGCGCGGCCCTCTTGGGAGGTTGGGGTTTCGGTTGGGACCTGTTGGGTTTTGGCTTGTGGGCCTGGAGCGGGAATACCATTTTGGGCTTTGAAACCCACGGCATTGTAAGAAGGGAGGGAATCTCCGGGGTGGAGGGGTGGGGGGGAGTGCCGGCTGAGGGCTGCGTGCCCACGGCGGCGAAATCAGAGGGGGAATGGCGGGTGGTGACGCCTTTGCAGGGAGGGGAGGGAAGTCCCCGGCCACGGTTTGAGGCCGTGCGTCCGGGGCTTTGGGGGTGGGGTTTCGCTGCGCATTTACGCGGACAGCGCGTGGAGTTTTTGGGGCCTTGGGGCACCCGCGGTAATTCGCAGGGTTTCCCCGCAGAGCACGCAGCTTGGAGGCTCCGTGCACTGCGAAATGTCCTTTGGACGGGGGCATTCAGAAGTGTCATGATTTCCGTGGCACTTGACGCACCTGGGAGTGGCTAAGCGGTTACGGGCAGAGTGCCTGTATAACTGACAGCGATGACACTGTCCGATCGATCCACTTTTGTGTGGGGTTTCCACATGTATGCCGCTCAGTTGGCATACAGTGTCAATGTTAAAAATGGCTTTTCCGGCATCGGTCCTGTCTAAAACGACTAGGACCATGTCGTAAGGGACTTTTGGGCGGCCTCGGTACATACGATGTACTTCCTTGACCGGAAGGTTTTGACCTTTAAGGTCAGAGATGATTTCAGGAGCTTGAAGTTCCTTAGGGACTCTTCGAATGACCACGCGGAGTAGGCGCTCTTCAGGAAGAGCGGAGGTGTGAAAACCTACGCTCATCTCCTTCAGGAGACGTGTCATCCTCCTGTGATCATTGGAGGTGGGAACGGTGAGTTTTATGCCCTGCTGGGTAGCTCGGGCAGAGATGTAGTTAACGCCATTGGCGACGCAACGTTTGGAGATGGCGGTCCAAGCCGCTTTATCCTGTATAAACAGGGGAGGAGGGACGGGTTCTTTCCTCTAGCAGGCTAGCTTCGCGGCATGGTGATGGCCATGACGAGATGCTAGGGCTCCGAGATTCGGGGACGATGCCCCTCAATTCGGGAAAGCGGTGATTGAAATCATCAGCAAAAGACGTGTTGACCGTGCTGCAACGCCACAACTTCGGGGTGCGACATCGCGCACCGCGACAACTTAACTTTTCTACACGATAAACTATGTAGTTACTTCGCATCGCGTTCCGCACAGAAGAAACTACAAGAAACTGTGCGGCAGTCGCGCTACTGAGCCTACTACGAGGTCCCCGGGATGGCTGGGCCGAGGGTTGTGTGCGTGATGTGGACTCCCCACCGGGTTAGGTGAAGGAAGGGTGTATCCTTATTTAGTGAGCCCTAAGCTTGTCTTCCTCCCCGCCAATCTTATTGTGCGGAGAGGGGCCTAACTGCTCCAGGTGCAGAGGACAGCCCGAACAGCACCCGAAGAATGGATGTAGGGAGAGGGTAAGGGCGGGAGGGAGACAGCTACCGTCGCGGCTAGGAGATCCCCCAAGATCGGCGAAGTTAGCCCCGTCCGGTTTCGGCGTTACCCAGAAGGGGCAAAACCGGTGTATCGGGTCAACACCCAACAGGCTTCATATAACACCGTGAGGTATCCACCTGTTGACCACGAAAGCAGTGGATCTCGCAAGATTCAAATTCGTCGTTACGAAATGTCCTAGCAAGCTCAAACGCTTTGAAAAAAGCAGCTGAGAAGCTCTTCCGAATTTTGCAACGATCGCGATGACCGTTACAAAAGGCGGGAAATCGAAAAATAGGTGCGAGCGTCCGCGCGCGACGAGAGCTCGAGCACGAATGATAAAACTGTCACAATTTGAGTAATCTTTGGCCCATTCTTATTGCATTCCATCGCTCGCAAATGGTGACGCTAATGCGCAGTGCTTTTTCGCCGTCCGGCCAATCGCAGCGTGGGAGTGCCGCGCAGCAGCATCTCTGAGTGAGCGGGACGGCGCATGTGTGCGAATGAGCGAGCACTAGTTAGTGCTTGGTCCAAACTGGTTATTCTTATGTACTAACGTTACGTTTATATGTAGGCCGTCCTACGTGTGCACGTACATACCATTACAGGTATCAGTATCTGGACATCGTGACACATCTGCCTGGTGGAAATCATTCTTTGTTTTTCTATTGTATGTTTTATTTTTTTGTCTTTTCCTAACCACCTTGTTCTGTATATTTTTATCTGTTGCGATATTCAGAATCAATAAACGTTTTTTCTTTCTTTCTTTTCTTACAGCTACTTATAATATTTTCAAGTGCCGGATCATTCCGCTTCTTGCCAATTTCAACTATTAGGTCTCGGTATAGAGGCCAGTTTTCTTATAGTTTATCTGCAGTCTGGATACAGACTGTTGAAGTCATCCAGCAACTGTAATAAATGAAAACGTTAAATCAATGTGCAAAATGTTTCATTTGAATAGATTTCTATGTTGTTTTTTCTTTGTGAGCGCAAACACAAGCATGCAATTTGTGCAATGAGTAACAGAATTTACTGAAAAGCTCTTGTGACTTTCCCTAAGATCTATGGGTTGAATTCTCAAAAATATTTTTTGACTTCATGCAACATCAGAGAAGTTTCTGATGAATAATGTTCAGTATCGTAGGCTGAACTGGCACACAAGAGGTTACGTTATTGTAGTAAATATGTACCTACCAGGTATAGTCCGCTCGATTGTCCCAATGCTCGATAATAATTGAAATAATCAGCAATACTCATTCCAACTTCTGCATACTTCTGGAAACGCAGTTTTCTCATCAGGTTCCAATATAGTTGTACAGTCATCCATGGGTCACATGATTTTTTTAGCCACAGCATATAGTCTTCTAAGTTCTCATCTTTTTCGTCGTCTACTCTAGATGATTGGGGTGAGGGAGGTGCAGGCCCACTGCACGATGAGCTGCTTGAAGATCTCCGCTTATTTGCAGAAATGAGTCCTGATTTAGCAAATTCTTTTCGGCGCTGTCTGTATGTGTCTAATAGTTTTCCTTTGGCAGCCGTTTTTTGGGTCGGCCCAAAACACACATATGGGGTGAAGTATACAGCTGCACTTTCTTCAGTAAAGACTTGAGTGATTTGAAAAGCCAATTCATTAAAGCGCTTGTTTGTCACGGTCTTGTCTGGATTACCCTGCAATTCTTTATTTATAATAATATTGCACTTATCTTGGGGCTTCGGTTATTACCCGGAGAGTCAGAGCTTGCTGGGCCTCTTCCTATTTGTCTCCGCCACCAGCGCGTACCAGGCTGATTTTCCTATTGATGGTCACCCCCAGGTATTTAGCCGTGGGGGACCATTCCATCGGCTGGCGCATTCGGCGCGGGTGACCGGGAAGGTCGCCGTGTGTTGTGCCATATGTGCAACGAAGAGCGGCCAGGGAACACCTGGGGCTGGCGAAGCAGTTTCGGGCGGAATGCCCGTAGAGTTGACAGCGATGACACTGCCCTAGAAAGCCAAGTTTATGTGGTACTTCGACTGTTATGCCACTAAGTTGGCACGCCATCTCAAGGTTAAAGATGCCTTTCCGGCATCGGTCCTGTCTACTACGACGAGGATCATGTCGTATGGCACTTAAGGACAGCCTCTGTACATGCGGTGCACCTCGACCGCGGGAGTGTTTTGACCACTGAGGTCAGAAATTATTTCGGGGATGCCCAATTCCTAGGGAACACCGCCACCCGGAGTGAGCGCTCGTCTGGAAGAGCGTAGGTATGAAAACCCACACTCATATCCTTGAGGAGTTGCGTCATCCTCCTATGGTCGTTGGCGATTTGGATGGAGACTTTGATGCCCTGCTGGGTAGCTCGGGCAGAAAGATAGTTAACGCCGCCGTCTGCGTTACAGCGTTTGGACACTGCAGTCTAGGCAGACTTTTCAGACTTACAGGGGCGGGCTCTTTCCTCCGATAGTTAGATGTTTGAGCGGGGGTAGGGGCGGGGCGAGGGACTTGGCCTTTCTGGGGGCCGGGGAGGCCGCCGGAGACTCGAGGCGAACTCGCTCGCCGCCGTTTGCCTTCTTGGCTAGAGAGGGTTTTGGACGTTTAGCCCGTCTTTTACCTTTTACTAAGGTGAAGGAATCAGCAGTTGCGTCGGACACCGAGTGCTCCGCAGATCATCCTTGATAATACATTTCTCATTCTCAGGGTATTCGATCTCTACTGAATCAGAGAATCTTAGGGCTCCCATGATAACATCTCCTTCACCATTTTCAATCTCCCTTTTTACGTTCCTAATTGCTCTTTCTTCAATACCAACCACCATTTTTCCGTATACATTTTTGATATTATGCTTCTCATCCCATTCATTGTGTGGGCCCTACAATATTCAAATCCTTTTGTCATAAATACTGCGATTTGGCCAAATACGAATGCCAGATTCTTCAAGTTTGTCCTAAGAGAGCATCTGCATTGTGTACGAAGAAACCTTTTGAAGTATTACTCTCGAAGAATACAATTTCTTCTCCGTTATATCGTCGAAATTCTGCTCCTGATTTGTTCACATGACGTGTCGATTCAAATCTTTTACTTGATTTTGGGTAAAATTTTATAGATAACTAGCAACCGCCCGCGACTTCGTCCGCGTGGACTTAGCTGTATGTGGAAGAAGATTTTCCCGCTTTTCTGTTGAAATTTTCCAAAATTTTCTTTGCTTTAAACCTCACGGAGCCCAAGACCTTTCCAACGAATGCAAAACCGTGGAAATCGGTTAGTGCGTTCTGGAGTTATAGCGTCAGGAAGGAAAACCCGACTTATTTTTATATAGTAGATTTCTCAATCACTGGGACTATTGCTATGCCAACACATCCTTTCACAAATCTAGTAAATTTGTTTTCATCAGTAGACTGCATTATTTTTGATACAGGGTATCCGTGAAAAGTGAATGTGTTATAAATTCTTGTTAAAAATTTTGGAATAAGGTATATTGTTTGTTCTGCAATAATGTAACAGATTGATACACAGCTCAGTGATATTTTTATTCTGACCCTTTTGAACTGATGATTCAGACAACAGAGTTGAAGCTCGATACTGCGGTTGTAATAGTGCGTGGTATATGTAGATAAAATATCGGTATCTCCCAATTATGAAAGGATTAATCCTTTCATAATTTGGAGATATCGATATTCCTTGTCCATCTGGCTGCTCACTATGTAATTTAATATATTGGGAAGACTTCTTATGGCAAGGTTGCTGTTCTCAAATATGTTTTTCACTTGGTCCAAATAATACTCGGGAACGTCAACATATTCTATCATGTTGTCTAAATTGAGTGTTTGAAGTATGGCAGGTTTGATAAATTCTTTTGGCATATCAATATCGTTCGGGTTAACAGGAACTAATGCTCTTGAAAGGGAGACATCCAATTTTAAAAGAGACACGTTCCCAAGGAACATCGAAAATTTTGCTGAATTTTTTGGAGCTTGATTCAAATAATTTTACTATAGAAGTTGTTCTGTCTTCATTCTCATCAATATTATCTATGTACCATTAGATTAAGTCTCTTTTACATGATACCCACCCCCTTCTTCTATTGTCTGATTGCCCAGAAAGAAAAGCTTTAGGAATCAACTCAAGATTTATTTTGTCAGATTTCATTGTAATGGGGAACTTCAAATTGGTATTCGTCATCGTACTCATCAATGGATTTGGATCTTTTATTGAGCTTGAGTTTCTCTACACTGAACGAATATTGGCTATCGTACTGTCTTTTACAATTTGAACTGACCCTGATTTTGATTTGTTTATTAATCTACAAGCATATAAAATTATCTCCTTAGTCTGATTTTGTTTGTCCATAATGATTCTTCGTGTATATCTTCGAAAAATATAGTATCATCTATACACGGGACATGGGACATTGCTCGTTTTACAGCTGCAGCGTACTTGTTTCTATAGACTCCTTCGCTCCTAATCATGCACAACCATGCTGTCATCGGACCCAAGCTTTTAACTATGGAGGATCTCCGTTCTGGTGGGAATGAGGTGCCTTCCAAAAGGACATGATGTGCTCCAGAGAAACCGTACTTTGAGACAGGAAAACTCTTGTGAACCCCGTTTACTTTGGCTATTGGCATGTTGTTGTGTCCCAATCTAAGCTCATTCACTCGTAACGCATATGAGGAAAACATATCAATATATGGGCCCATGGTTCCGTACCAATTCTTATCTGTCATCTCAAAGTCTTTGTACTCCAGACCATTATCTTCAAGTGTGGTGACCCATATGTTCTCGGCTTGGGCATTTGGGATTAAGAAGTCTTTTCCCTTGTAGTGGATTTTGAAGGATGTCGCAGCAGTTTTCTTTATCATGTTCGTTTCTAGCTTTTTCACTTTTTGCCTGTTGATGTTATGTAGGGTGAACAATATGCTGATTACGTGGTTGCCTACAGTGATGTTGTTTAACACTTCGGACAACCCTTCGGTTTGGTCATCATCCACCTGCATTCTTGGGTCTTTAGAACCACTAGGCTCGGAGGCAAAAGCGGCTCTAGTAAGCTAAATAAATAAATAAACACATCGGTCGCGGCATCGATGCGTGTCTTCAAATTGATCACTCCATTTATCATTTCAGTCAGTCGCCAATGTGCGTAGGCGGCTGCTGTTGGGCACTCTTCAACTGTTCAACAACTTTATTTCTCCAGAAAAGCTATCTTGTTGGCTAGCTTTTATTAACAATGCTTCGGCTTTGCGTATCGTATCGGCGTCTAACGTTATATAACGTCGATCTTCTTTCACAATTTTCTTCTTAATAACTTCTGGGCCCATTTTATTTTCTTGTTTTCGACACGTCGGATCTTTCTCTGCATTCTTTCGATTTCTCTTGTTGTTGACTGTATTTTTCACTTTTCTTTTTCTGCAGAGATAGATAAACTGTAGAATTCTTGCCGTTGTTCTCATTAACCTTTCCCAACGCGAAAACCTCTCACTGTCAGGCAGGGCTTCTTTCAAGTTGTTTTCTGGGCTTCGTTTTTTCACTGTTAACACTTTTTCTTCTCCCGCAGGCTGCACAGGGGTCACTTTTTCTATAGGCCTCTCTGGGTGGGTGCTCGTGTAGGAAATCTGGGCCCCGAAACCATCTGTATTGAACGTTCAGGTCTGGTGGAACATCACGGGTGGCATCATCAGCCACGTTCAACTTGGGCACCCACCGCCACTCTTTCACTGCACTATGTTCTTCAATCGCTGCTATGAGGTGCGCGACGTAAGGGCGATAGGAGCGCGCACCAATTTTAATCCACGCGAACACTGTTTTGCTGTCGATCCAGTAGAACTTCTCACTTGGTTTCAGGTCTTGTTCTTCTATGACTGCTGCCGCCATTCTGCAGCCCATTACCGCAGCTTGCAGCTCTAGTCGCGGTATCGATGCCGTCTTAACCCTAATGAAATATTAAAGTCTGTGTGTGTGGCTAATGTTTGTCTATCCTGTTAGAGTGGCATACCTATAGACCGCAAATGTGGACTGCTCTTCTGCAGCTACCCACAACGCAACTCGCGACCGAGCGAGACGTGCGAGAGTGGCATGCATACACTGTTAGAACGAGATGGTTTGTTGAGGTGAAGGAAGGTGGCAATTTCCGCCCGCTGATCAGTTAAGCCGTCAGCGTTGAAAGTAACCTATTCTCAGGGATTTCGGTTTGACTCTGCTAGTTGGAGTCGTAAAATCCATTATGGATTAACAAAGTACGGGAAGGAAGCAAGGAACGCTTTAAGCTTGTCCGCTTCGAAACACGCTTCTAATGGGCGTGATGGGGAGCCCTTTGATAGTCTTTTTATTTTGGCAACTTTCGCGACTTGATCAGTCACCAGTTGGTAGTCGGCTCCGAAAGATGCTGGGATAGGGGATGGGCGCTGGAGGCGCGGCCCTCTTGGGAGGTTGGGGCCTAACTGGTTTTGGTTTGGGGGCCTGGCGCCGGGATGCCATTTTGGGCTTGGATACCCAAGGCAATGTAAGAGGGGAGAGAATCTCCGGGTGGCGGGGGGTGCCGGCTGAGGTCTGCGTGCCCACGGCGGTAAAATCAGTGGGGGAATGGCGGGTGGTGACGCTTTTGCGGGGTGGGGAGGGAAGACCGGGGCCTTCACGGTTTGAGGCCGTGCGGCCGGGGCTTTGGGGGTGGAGTTTCGCTGCGCATTTACGCGAACAGCGCGTGGAGTTTTGGGGGCCTTGGGACCCGCGGTAATTCGCAGGGTGTCCAGTTTCCCCGCAGAGCACGCAGCTCGGAGGCTCCGTGTACTGCGAAATGTCCTTTGGACGGGGACATCCAGAAGTGCCATGATTTCCAAGGCACTTGACGCACCTTGGGGTGGCGAAGCAGTTACGGGCAGAGTGCCCATATAACTGACAGCGATGACACTGTCCGATTCACTTTTGTGTGGGGTTTCCTCATGTATGCGCCTTAATTGGTATACAGTGTCAATGTTGAAGATTACCTTTCCGGCATCGGTCCTGTCTAAAACGACTAGGACCATGTCGTAAGGTACTTTGGGGCGGCCTCGGTACATTCTATGTACTTCCTTGACCGGGAGGTTTTGACCTTTGAGGTCAGAAGATATTTCGGAAACTTGTAGTTCCTTTGGGACTCCTCGAATGACCACGCGGAGTAGGCGCTCTTCAGGAAGAGCGTAAGTGTGAAAACCTACGCTCATCTCCTTCAGGAGGCGTGTCATCCTCCTGTGATTGTTGGAGGTGGGAACTGTGAGTTTAATGCCCTGCTGGGTAGCCCGGGCAGAAAGGTAGTTTACGCCCTTGGTGACGTAAAGTTTGGAGATGGCGGTCCAAGCCGCTTTGTCCTTTATAAACAGGGGAGGAGGGGCGGGTTCTTCCGAGATTCGGGGACGACGCCCCTCATTTCGGGAAAACGGTAAAGAAAATCGTCAGCATAGGACGTGGTGGCCACATATCCGACGATTTTGGCCAACGTCTGCTCCAACTTCACAACATCGGGGTGCGACATCGCGCATCGCGACAACTTAACTTTTCTACACGATAAACTATGTAGTTTCATCGCGTCGCGTTCCGCACAGAAGAAACTACAAGAAACTGTGCTGCAGTCGCACTACCTAATCTACAGCGTTGGCTGGGCCCAGGGTTGTGTAATTTGTGACTCTCCCCACCGGGTTAGGTGAGGAGGGGTGTGTCCTTACTTAGTGACAGTAACAGCTCCCTTTCAACACGGTACGTCGCCCTCGGCGCGGTCCAGCCCACCAGGTGAGACCCGTTTGCGGGAGGCCCGTGGTGGGTGACCCGTCGAATACGCTGCCCAAGTCCGCGGGGATGAAGCGGCATCCTGGAGGTTTATATGCTGCATACAGCCGGAGCTCACCGTGTCTGGTGTTTATTTTCACCCCTATGGACCGCATGTTGGTGTAGTCCGGCAACCTCAATACGTCATGTACCACGTCTCGGCGCAAGAGCACTGCTACCCCTCTGTAGGGCAGGCCTGCAGCCGTCTGCTCATCGCGCCTGTAGACGTGATAGTTCGGTAGCCGGAATACATTGGCTGATAGTAGGTGTGTCTCACCCAGGAGGATAATATGTTAGTCCTGCGACTGGGCGAATAGGCGGAGGTCGTGCCTATGGGACGAGATACCGCCGGGGTTCCAGTACACAACTCTTAGTGTGGAGAGCTCCGTGACTGTACCGCGCTAGCGGCGCTTGCGGTGATCGCCTGTTGTAGTGCCCGTGTCAGGGCCTCAATGGGGCTCTCCCCGGCGATGATAGCGGCCAGTAGGCCTGACAACATCATCACCATTGGATCTTGGTGCACAGCCTGTGGCGGGCAGTGCGGCCTAGTGTGCACGTCCGGTTGTGTGACAGGCGCAACATACTGTTGTGTGGTAGTTGCAACATGCTGCTGTGTGAAAGTTGCAACATGCTGTTGTATATTTGAGGTTGGATTTACCTTTTTTGTTTCCAGCTGTGGCTGTGGTGCGGGTGGCGCGGTACTTTGAATGGCGGAGACGACGGGCTTATCCGCCTCCTTGCGCGCTCGTTGGCCGCGTCTGCGGTTACGGCGCTTGCCCTTGGGGGCCTCGCCTCTCACTGTCGGCCCGTTGGCCGGCGGGGCCAGTGTCGCGCCTGGCTGCGGCTCTGGCATGTCGACACTCGGCATCACAGGCGCCTGACGCTCGTTTGTAGTTGCTCGGATTTGAGGTTGTGGCTTGTTTGGCCTGGGTGGTGGGACCTTCACCCCCTTTTTACGGGCCTCCTTCTTAAAGGCCACACAGCGGCGGTCGTTGGCCGTGTGTGCCTGGGCACAGTTGGCGCATGTTGGCGCATCTTCGCGTGGGCGGGGGCAGTCGGCGGCAATGTGTTCGCCGGCGCACCGCACGCATTTAATTGCGCGGTGACAATTTAGGGATGAGTGGCCGAAGGCCTGGCAGCGGTGACATTGGGCGGGGCCCCTTTCCGCCCCGCCAGGCTTCTATTTTAACCCCCCGCATACCTAGTAGTTCTTCGGTAGCATAGAGGCGCGCTAATTCTGTGCCGTCCAGGCGCATTAGCTGCACGTGGTGCAGGCACCCGGGACGTTCACGTCTTGGCGGCAAAGTTCTAATATGAGTTACCTCAAACCCGCGCTCGCCCAGGGCGCGGGTTATTTCCTCCGCTGCGGTGTCGTTGGGTAGCTCTCTGATGGCTACCTTGGTGGGACGGTCTGCCTGGGGCGCGAAGCTGAACCAAAAGATGGCCTGATCCTTCTCCTTAGCCTCCACCAGGTACTTTTGTATAGTCCGGTACTCCTCTGCGCTCTTCGGGATGAATCTCACTCCTCCGCGGAAGGCGCGCACGTAGGGCGGTTCGCCGAGGCGCTTCCTGATTGCCTCTACATGGCTGACCCAGTTGGGTAACTGTTCCACCACTATTGGTGGATATCCCTTTTGGACGGCAGGTTTTGGTGGCGGTGTGCAGCTCGGCGTCGGCGGCCTCGACGTCGGGGACGGAGGCGCAGCGGCGGCGGCGGCATAGGACGGCCCGGCCACATCCGGTGACACGATCACCGTGGGTTGCGCCGGTGTCGGTGTAAACAGCCTGCGAGGCACGGCTGGGGGCGACGGTGAGCGGGCAGGATGGAGATCCTCGCCGTCAGATCCTTGCGACTCTGGTCGCAGCGGGGTGGAGTTCTCGCTTGACGCCGATGACGGGGACTCCGACAAATAGAATTCCATATTTTGGAACGGGGATGGCGAGCGTGTCTCGGACGTCAGGCAGGGCCGTTTGTCATCCCGTTCATCGTCAGGACTACGTTCATAGGCCGTGCGGGTGCCGACTCGGGTACCCGAGCGAGCCTGGAGCTCAGCCTGGGAGCCCTCGCTCCTTGGCGTTAAGTCCGGGGGGATATTCCCCGGCATCTTAATGCGGATCGCACTACGACACTATTCACGTACACAGTATTCACTGCACTTTAGTTTTGGTGCTCAGGGTGAGCAGGACACAACACAATAGTCACTAAGCGTCTCTTTCGAAGCTTGCTTGCTGGTTTTCTTTGCCTCTAGGGCGGTGCGGGTCTCGAACAATTGTTCTTACCCGAGTGGTCAACACGTAGGGGGGTGTCCCCCCCGCGGTACTCTCGCCGGTAAATGAAATTTACCATCTTGGTGTTGTTTACAGTTCCCTTGCTACACAATGCGCCGCCCTCAGCGCGGTCAAGCCCGCCGAGTGAGACCCATGAGGGAGGCCCGGCGAACGACCTGCGAGCAGGCGGCGTCTGACGAGGTATTCGGGTGCAAGGGAACTGTAATTAGGGTGTGTCATATCCGGTTGTTTTGCTTTGGCGAGGCCAGGCCTCAAGCCAAAGGCAGGTGGTCTTCTCTGGGCACCCGGCGAGCTCGGGATCGAGCTCGAGCCGGGGCTTGGTTTGTCGTGGCAGTGGTGCGTCTCAGGCGAGGAAGAGGTCCACTCGAGCCTGAGACAAGACGGAACGCAGGCCTAGGGCAGCCTGCGGGTGGTGGCGAAGGTCCGGGAGCGCTTGGAGGCGCCTCCGTGGGGCTGGTGGCCGTCAGTAACGCCCGTGGTGGCGGGCGCTTCATCGCTTCGGGTGGTCTGGCGTGCAGCTTTGCCAACTGGCTCAGGTGCGGGTGCGGTCCGTGGTCGGCGCGGTCGAACATACGACGCGCAAGTCGGACCACGAACTCGCTGATGGGCTGTACGCGGAGGTCCCTAGCAATTACGTCATTTCGGACGTAACGCCCAGCCCCTGTGATTGTGCGGAGTGCCTTGTTCTGCACCACCTGGAGACGCTTCCTCTGGGCCTGTGAGCAGAGGGCGTACCAGGCGGGTGCTGCGTAGGTGAGCCGCGAGCGAATGTATGTCTTGTAGACGCCCACCTTCGCCCGCAGCGGCAGTCTTGATGACAGAACGGGGCGGAGCATCGCGCCCGCCATCTTAGCGGAGTTGACGGCGCGCGTCACCTACGACGTCATGTTGAGCTGGCGGTTAATGTTGCAGCCGAGGTATGTGACGGTGGGCTGCCAGGCTATCGGCTGCCCCCGCAGTGTGAGCTTGGCTGGGGGCTTGCGCTTGGTGGTGAGCATGGCGGTGGTCTTTGACACATTCACCGCTGTCCTCCAGTCGTCGAGCCAGGCAGGCAGCAGGTCTAGCAGCTTCTGCATGCGAGCCGCCGCCACGTCCTGGCTTCTGGAGGAGGCGAAGAACGCGCTGTCGTCAGCGTATAGCGCCAACGTCACGCCCTCAAGTGACGGGATGTCATCAGTATATAGGGCGTACAACGCGGGGGAGAGCACACTCCCCTGCGGGACTCCTGCGCGGACCGGGTGCGTTGGAGAGTCATTGTCCTCGACCGAGACGTAGAAGCTACGACCGTCGAGGAACGCTGCTATCACGGCTATCAGGGCAGGCGGCATCTCCGTGGCCAGGAGTTTGTACAGCAGGCCGGGGTGCCAAACTCGGTCAAAGGCCTTCTCGATATCGAGAAAGACCCCGACCGTGCAGTGGTCCCTGTTCCTGGCCTCAGTGAGCTCATGGAGGATGCGTGTGAGCTGGAGCGTCGTAGAGTGGCCGCTGCGGAACAGGAACTGCTCGTTCCTCGGCTTGAGGAACGGGCCTATTCTCCGCAGCAGCAGACGCTCGAACAGCTTGGCAATATGTGACAGCAGCGTTATGGGTCGGTAGCTGGACGGCAGACGTCTGTCCTTGCCGGGCTTCGGGAGCACAATGACTTTGCCGGTTTTCCAGCTGGCCGGGAAGTGTTGGGTGCGCAGGATGGCGTTGTACACCCTCGTGAGGGCAGTCAGGCCCCTACGCGGCAGGTGTAGGAGGGCAGCGGTTGGTATTCCGTCCGGCCCTGGGGCCTTCCGCCTGGGCAGGCGGAGGACCGCCTTCCGCAGCTCAGACGGAGAGATGAAGTCATCTCCCCGGAGCGGCGGTGTTGGGGCGGACAGGAAGGCTTCCACTCTATTTATCACTGCGGCGTGTACACTACTGTACCTGTACTCGGTCAACCCTAGCCTTGTGTTGGCCAGCGGTAGAGGCGACAGCTGGCATTGCCGCTCAAGGTGCTCCGCTAGAATGCTTGCTCTATCGGCGACTGTTGTTGTTGGCCAGCACTATCTGTCATTGGACAGACCGACAGCGGTGTGTTGATCAGCTGCCGGTTGAGTTCAAATTTCTCAGTGGGGTCTTCGGAGGCGCGTTCTATGCGGCTCTCCCATGTGTGTCCTCTCCAGGCCTTGATGTCAAGCGAGAGCTTGGTGGAGGCTGCGTTCAGCTCTCGCTTTACTGTGGGCAGTGTGTGCGCAGGGTCACATGCTATTCCGCCCAGAGCTTCAGTCACAGCGCTCTCCTCTCATATATTACTACTTGAATGCTTTTTGATTGTATGTTTTTGACGATCGGATGCCAAGTAAACTGTTTTTTTTTGTAAAATAATTACTTGGCTTAATCATTTCACCGGAAGATAACGATTTCTGCCCGCTGATTAATTATTAAACCGTTAGCGTTTAAATAACACATTCTCACGGATTTCGGTTTGACTCTGCTTATGTAATGAATGAAATCCGTAATGGATCTGCCTAGAAGGGAAGGGAGTGAGATAATAATATTTTATAAACTTGGGTAGAAAATGAAAATCAATTAAAAAACTATTTCACGTGTTGAACTATTTTCATTTCGAAAACATAATATGCTGTATATTGTAGTTGAGGGTTGTACGATTCATTTTTGAAATATCTATGTAGCAATTTGTGATTTACTAAAATTATTGTACAGAACATGTTTTTAAGGATAGGTCCGTGCAGAATTGCTTGCCGGTTCTTTTCAGTACAGAAACAAGGTTTTTTTATTGTTTTGTCTATGAATAATATCTTAAAAGGCGTAATGAAACTAATATGTTAATGTTATTGTATTTATTGTTTGTGTTTTACTGTTGATGCGTTAATAATTTGTAAGAATGTTAATGATGTGCAATAAATGTTTTGTTACAACTCTTGTGTTTTATTAACTTGATAGTATGACTTTTAGGCTACATACAACCTATTTCTAGTGCGATCCGTTTTGAGTCAAAAGTGAAAATAGCGGGCTCACGTCGCTCACGCTCATTTTAATTTATCAATTACGCGTGTAAGCGCGCTACCGTCACTTTTGACTCAAAACGGACCGCGCCTTTATTGTCTTAGCATATCTATCTTTCTGGTTCTGTTTAAATAGAAGGATAGAAAAACTTGGTGTCAGGGCACAGAGCTTGCATTTGTAATAATATTGTGTGCAGGAGCTAAATTTTGTTTGTCCTCAGATATTTGCAAAATTGCATTTGCTGCTGTTACTACACGCTTTTCAGAATGCTGTATTTTTAAACTTCATATTGATGTGCCTCTGGAAAACATACAGCATTATTAATGAAGAAGCAGTTGTGTACACTTAGCTTTAATGGAGGTCTATGGTTATACCACAGACAATCCTGTAGTTCCGCCGCTACCCTTTAGGTGGCGCTAGTGTGATATCCAGCAAGAGCGCGGGCAACCGCCGCCATCTTCAAGTGCATAGCGTTGTGTATTTTCGCCGCGATTGGTCGAAAATCCGAAAAAAAAAATTCTTTAATCTTTAACAATTTCCTAAAAACGAATTATTCAGAGTTAAACATAATTATAAAGTAAAAGTAGAAGCCTTTACTTCCACTTTTAAGGTGCACATTGCCTGTTTTAATAATTATGAATACGGAAAGTGACGGTATTCCCGAAAAAGATTTCGGGCAACAAAATGTTTCGAACTCGACAACACCAGAGAACCCTGCAGCTGAGGAGGAAAGTTCAAGCTCGGCGAGCTCGTCATCTGAAGAAGAGGAACATGAGGAGCCCGTCCGTAAAAAGCGAAAACGGAGTTCAAAGGTAACGGTCGATCCTAGGATCGACGCGTTAATGCAGCAGGTCAGTGCAATTACAAATTTTATTATGCACCAACAATGTGCACCGGTTATTTCCGAGAATACCATTGCTAACGCTGAACAACCTGACGAGAATAACTCAGATTTTTTGACAAACCCGTCGTCTACGTCTAAAGTTTTAGATCTAGGCAATTGCAAAACGGATTACGATGATAAAAAATTTATTAAGCCGGCTGACGGCAAAAGATTAAAACAATAGGCATGACGACAGTATCAAATAATCAACGATTTGAATACATTAGGGGAAAATACATATTAAAAGGATTTAAAAGACACATTTAGTTTGATTTTAAAATCTGAGATTAATCAGATTTTCGATAAAGTAAAAGGATAAAATACTCCAATTCGCCATTTTGACTCAAACGTCAATCACGCACTATGACGTCACTGTAATGGAAATCAACAAATGTCACTGTCGTATTTCATACAAGTGAGTTTGACAGACACTTGATATTTACATTACAAATACGTCACACGGACGCCATGACACCTGCGAGCGTTTTCGCGCGCTGTTGATAAAATACTAGAATAATGTCCTCAAACTTTGTTAAACTGACCTTTGAAACCGAAATAAAGTTTTTTTAGTATACAATACATGTGTACCTTTATCACGAAAGAAGATTTCAAAATTGTTCGTCATGCCTATTGATTGAACTTCAACACTTTAACTCCCCTACATGGAGCCATGTACGTTACAATAAGGCTCTGCATGACATGATCGCTCAACCTGGTTTTTGTAATTTAAAAGTTAACGAGGAACTGTGTCGCCTCAAAAATGGAAAAGATTTCCTAGCGTCTACAGAGCAAGTCGTAGCCGCATTGACCAATGCCCTGTTATACCAAAGGGAATTGTTACAGACAGGTTTACAAAATGTTGTTGACTGGGCGCATACAAACCCAAGTCAGTTGAATCCCGATAATCTTTTTAACAAAATAACAGATTCTTTCGGAAAGTCGTCTTTATCTTACAAACTTTCTGAACAAGCGTTACAAATTGTTTGTGGTAAAAGGGCAGAGTGCATCGAGACGAGACGTTCTAAAATTATTTCTGAAATTTCTGACAAAAATATTCAGGCTGCTCTTATTAACATTCCACCTAGCGAGGAGTATCTGTTCGATAAAAACAAACTGACATCTCTTATCCAGTCCCTCGGAGGAGCACATTTCTGGCTTTCACCAAAATATGTTCATAAAAATGAGAAACCAAATTTAAAACGAAAAATTATTGAACCTACCCCCTCTACGTCTCGATACAATGCGCAAACACAGAAACAATACACTCCGGAAAGTTTCAAGAAACAACCTACCAAACAAAATTACACGAATAAAAACAATACCAACAATAATTTCAAACAAACTTCATTTCGTTACAATAACAGCAAGAAAAAATGACTATCCAACGCAATTCAAAGGATTTTGAAAATCTTCAGACACCGATGGCAATCTCAAGGAGCCAACAAATTCATATTGCAAGCGATTTCGGGATCTCGAATACCCCTGTTCAAAAAACCTCCTTTGATCATGCCTTCACATGCGACCATGAAGAAATATGCTACCAAGGAATCACCGGAAATGTCTCGCATGATCAACGAACTCCTAGCCCAGAATGTGCTTCAACCTGTGATAAAGAAGACACCCAGTTTCATTTCCAAGCTTTTCCTGCGGAAGAAAAGCGATGGTTCAATGCGACCAATCTTCGATCTTCGAGAGTTGAACAAATTTGTAAAAACCAAACATTTTCGGTTGATCTCCCATTCATCGGTGCCAGATTTCCTTCAGCCAGGAGACTGGATGATAAAACTAGACATTTCACAAGCTTACTTTCACGTGCCCATTGCGGAGTCTCACCGTGTCTTCCTGAGGATCAGTTATCAAGACCAAATGTACCAAATGACGTGCCTGCCCTTTGGCCTAGCTTCAGCGCCTCGCCTTTTCTCTTCCATAACATGCTGGGTCGCGGAGACCTTGCGTGCAAAAGGTTGTCGAGTGCTAATCTACTTAGACGACTTCCTTTTGGTCCATCAGGACCGTTCCAAGTTACATCTTCAGGCTGCGGAAGCCGTGAGACACTTGGAACATCTGGGCTGGAAAATCAACTACCAAAAGTCTTCTCTAACACCGACTCAAGATTTAGAATATTTGGGAATTCGGTGGAACACGGCGACAAATGCAATGTCCCTACCAAAAAACAAGATGAACAGCCTCAAGGCGATCTTAGACCAGTATTCCCAACGAAAGTTCATCAACCTTCGTCAACTACAAAGTCTTTTGGGTCAGTTAAACTTTGCCAATTTTGTGATACCACGGGGGCGACTGCACTGCCGCCGTTTACAAATTTGTCTACGTCAGTTCAACAAAGAACGACCTCGACAAAAACAACTGATTCCTCAACTCGCACACCGGGAGCTGGTATGGTGGCGCGGAGCCACTCACCACTCGGTTCCAATACACAAAAAACCTACCACCCATTACCTGACGACGGACGCTTCAGATTTGAGTTGGGGCGCCCAATTAGACAACACACTCATGTCGGGCTCATGGTCACTTCACCAGAGAAGGTGGCACAGCAACAAAAAAGAATTATTTGCAGTGATAGCAGCAATAAAAGCAAAGGCCAACGTCTTGGAAAATGCCCACATACTGCTTCAGTCCGACAATCGTACCCTGATAGCCTACATTCGAAAAGAAGGGGGCACGAAGTCGATAGCTTTACTGACCTTAACATTCCAGCTACTGCAGCTGATAGACAAATTCAACATAACTCTGTCAGCATTTTATCTCCCGGGGTGGTACAACATAGTAGCAGACAAATTGTCCCGCGGAAATCGCCCAGCAGAATGGCATCTGTTACCCCGAACGACTGCGGAAGTTTTTCAAAAATGGGGATGGCCAGAGATAGACTTGTTTGCGTCACAAAAGACAGCGGTAGTTCGAAACTACGTATCGATAAACTGCAGAGATCGATCAGCAAGCTACATAGATGCCTTCAGCAGACCTTGGTCGTACCACCTAGCGTGGGTTTTCCCGCCTCCCAGCCTTCTGCCAAGAGTGCTGAAACATCTGAACAGTGCGAAGGGAACGTACCTAGTAGTAGCTCCAGAATGGCCACAAGTGTTTTGGTTACAAGACCTGAAATCCCGAGCACTCGACTACCCGCACGAATTGCGGGACCTGTCTCAGTCACTGATAGACATGACAACGTCCCAGCCGCCACCGCAAGTCCAAACACTGACCCTGAAAGTTTGGAAAATTGGGGGTGGGGTGCACAAATAAAACAGTGGTCACATGAAGAGAAAGATTTATTGAAAAATAGCTGGCGTCAATCCACTTTATCAACATACTTACCTGCCATCAGGAGATGGCTTGACTGGTGTACCACTTCTGCCATTGATCCAAAGTCCCCACAACCTGCTGACATTGCAAAATTCTTAATAAATCTTTACCTGAAAGAAAATCTATCTTATAGCACTATTTTAGTGCATAAGTCTGCTGTCCTAACGTATTGTGGTCCTTATGCAGAACAATTATCGTTTTCAAATTTCTTAATTAAACATACCCTTAAAGCAATTGGAGTGGCCAAACCAAAAAAAGTGAAAATGCCATTTACATGGGACCCTAGAGATGTTTTAAAATGGCTTTCATTGAACCCTCCTAAAGAGACATTATTTGATTTATCCCGGAGGACAGCAATAATATTATTACTAACTTCTGGACGTAGAGTTCACGACCTAACCTTACTCAAAATTTCTAATGACAGCTTTTACGATAATGGCGAAAACATTTTCTTCATACCAGCTTTTGGTTCCAAGACTGATACTCATTCGCACCGTCAATCCACATGGATGCTCTCAAAGCATGAACATAAATATTTGTGTCCTGTTACTCTTGTGAGATCGTACATAGAAAAAATGAAGCTTAGACGATCGGAAGCCAAAGAATTGAATACCTTGTTTATTACGGTGAACGGGTCTGTAAAAGCTGCATCGCGTACTGTAATTGGGAACTGGGTTCGTACTGTTTTACGGGACAGTGGCATTGAGGCAACCCCGGGAAGCTGCAGATCAGCTGTGGCGTCATTGGGATGGTTGGAAAATCACCCAATTGATGACATACTATCAAGAGGAAATTGGAAATCATCCAATACATTTTTTAATCATTACTGTTGTATGATTCAAATTGATAAAAAAGACCAAGATTCAATTTTTAAATCTTTTACCCCAGTTACTAAGTAATTGTTTGTGGAAAGTTGAAATACCACATTTGTTTTTGTTAACAGTCTGATAAATTTTATTTTCTGTTTCTTTCTTTGATGTCATTAAAAATAAATAATTTGCATAAGATATAAACATCCTTTTTTTTCTACCAAGGTATCACCTTCTATAATCATCATAGCGTTGTATTCCTTTCACCAGCAGATAACAAACACGTCTTCATTAATAATGCTGTATGTTTTCCAGAGGCACATCAATATAACGGTTTTACATAACAATAAAACCGATATTATGTGCCGAGAAGGAAAACATACAGCATTACAGGAAGCTCTTCCTGGTGAAGACTATGAACTTGAAGATGGCGGCGGTTTTTTTTTTTTTTTTTTTTTTTTTTTTTTCTTTGGCACGTACGGCTTGTACATTAGCCACAACAAGGTACAAAGGTAGGGAAACGTATAAATAAATTATGACCGGGAATTTAGGAAAAGGATCAGGAAAGTTGAGGAAAGTAGCGAGTCAAATGTTAGTAATACATATACTTAGATGAACGATTAAATTTTTAAATGGTTATGGGTGATGAAAGTTGATAATGATTTATAAATATTAATATCATTCGTAAATAAGAGACATTGGATAGAAGTAGGTAGTGGAACATGGAAGGATAAAAGCGCGGACATAAGAGAGGAATGGTCATACTTCTCGCAGGAAAAAAATATGTGGTTCAAACTTCCCACATCAGTATCACACTCACACATACTGCTATCGACAATACCAAGCTTTGCCAAATGTTCAGGGGTACACACATGCCCAAGTCGCATACGTATAAGTATAGAGGTAGTAATTTTATCGAAAGAAACTTTCGAAAACCACGGTTTGACAGGAATGCATGGTTGAATACATTTATAATATCTCCCTTTTAACTGGCTACTGTTGCTCCAGTGAACTTCCCAAGAGTTTAAAAGATCAGTTTTGGATAGGGCAGCAAGATCATGGCAATAGTTTTTATAGGGATAACGATCCCCAGAATCTACAGCATCATTCGCAAGCTTATCCGCTTTTACATTTCCCTTTATATTGCAATGACTTGGGACCCAAACAAAAGCTACATTAAATCCATTCAAATTACAGCTGAATAATAACTTTCTACAATCTATAATAATTGGATACATATTTGATTTGAAGGGATTTTTTTTCAGTGATTCTAAAGCACTTCTAGAATCTGTGACAATAACAGTATTTTTAAGTTTCATTAAAATGATATACTCCAAAGATTTGAAGATGCCAACGCATTCTCCTGTAAAAACAGATGACTCAGGGGGCAGCATGACTAGTTGATTGATTTTATATTCGTGATGGTATACCCCGACTCCTACATTACCATCAGTGGAATGTTTAGAAGCATCGCAATATATATGATTCCACATATGCCAGTTCTTTTGTTCAAGAAATTCATTGAATTTAATATCAGCAGATTCTTCTTTTTTAGAAATATTTATATCTATATTAATTTCGGGACAACACACTAATGACTCATAATTTGTACAAAAAATAGGAAGATATGTAGATCTATGAGTAGGTGCTTGAAGAGCATGAAACTTTCTAAAGCTAACAACAGTACACGGGGGAGACTTATGGGACCAATATGCAGAATTTTCTACATGTTCTGATAACACTTGTAATTTTGAATTTAAAGGATGATTAGCTACCTGGAAAGCTCTAAATAAAAACTTGTCGCATAAAAACTGCCTAAGATTTAAAGGAGGTTCCGCACATTCAACCTGCAATGCATTATTGGGGCTAGACTTCATTGCACCTGTTACAATCCGAAGGGATCTGGTTTGAATTACGTCTAATTTACGCATACCAACAACGCTACATGGTTCTAGGAATATAGTACCGTAATCAAGGATGCTTCTAATAAGAGCGTTATATAGCAGTTTCAAATTAAACGGATGGGCACCCCACCAAACTCCTGATAAACATCTCAATATGTTAATAGCACGTTCACATTTTGCGCTTATATAATAACAGTGTGGAAGTCCTGTTAATTTTGAATCTAGAATTATACCTAAAAACTTTGCTTCTTTTTCCACTGGGATAATTAAACCATTATAATAAACAGTGATCGGAGGAGGACAGCGCATTCTAGAAAATAAAACCAGTGCACTCTTTGGCACTGATAAACTCAACCCATTAGCATCTAGCCATGACTTAAGAATTTTTAATGCAGAAGATAGTGAGGTACTAATTTGTTCTATATTTTTTCCGGATATGTACAAAACAATGTCATCAGCGTATTGTAGTATATTTACACTATTATTAAAAGACGGTTCTAAGTCAAAGGAGTAAATATTAAAAAGTAATGGACTCAACACCGAACCTTGGGGAAGTCCATTCCATAACATTCTTGTTTTCTTTACTAAATCACTATTTACAACACAAATAATCCTCTCAGATAAAATATTTACAATAAAGTTTACTAGCAGAATAGGAACCTGCAAATTGAGTAATTTTTTTTTAAGAATGGATAAAACTACATTGTCATACGCAGCTGTTATATCTAAAAACGCTGCTAGAAGAGATTCGTTAGATGAAAAAGCTAACCTGATGTCACTAGTTAATATACCAATACTGTCTAATGTACTTCTGCCTTTTCTGAAGCCAAACTGATTGTTTCCTAATATACCTTCACTCTCAACAAACCATTCCAGTCTATTTTTTACCAGGTGTTCTGCTATTTTTGCTAAAACTGAGGATAGGGCTATAGGTCGATATGAATCTACTTCTGATGAGGGTTTATTTGGTTTTAAAATCGGGATCACCTCTTGTAATCTCCAAGATGAGGGGATACATCCAGAGCGCATTATTAAATTAATTAGAGATAAATAATAGTTTAAACTTGAATCACTTAAATTGGAAAAAAAGGAATACGGTATTCCATCCATACCCGGAGCAGAATCTTTAACATATCCAAGAACACCTTTTAATTCTATTAAACTAAAAGGAGCATTTAAACCTGTAATATCTGTGAGTGGTAATGCTATGTCATTGTAAATACTAAGATCTGGAGAAACAAAAGAAGGAGCCAGTTTGTCTAAGAATTTATCAACTAATTTACTGTCTAAATTATGAGATTTAGATTCTTTGAAAGCTGATCGAAATCTTCTGATATTATTCCAAACTACAGAGGGAGGAGTATCAGGAGAAATCGAATGACAAAATGATCTCCAACTCTCCCATTTCTTTTGTTTAAACAGTTTTCTTGTGCTATTTATAAGCCCAGATAGAACATTATAATTTTCGTCTGTGGTATGCAACATGTATGCTCTTTCGGCTGCTTTTCTCATTTTAATCGCTTCTGAGCATTCAGTATCCCACCACGGAGGAGAAGGGATGTTTGTACTATTTTTATTTTTAACAGGAAATAATTCATTCGCAGAATCTATGAGAAGTTTGGCCAAAGCTTCAGCGCACAATGGTTGGTTATTTTCTTGTATTGGGGGTAACAGAGAAATTCCACTTTCAACTTTTGCTTTGAATAAAGTCCAGTCTGCATTGTCTAATTTATATTTAAGTCGGGGAACGCGTTTATTCATTATCTTGTTGTTATTACAAGGAAAAGTAATAGCAATGGGGAAGTGGTCACTTCCAAAAGATGTGTCGATAGTAGACCATGTCAAAGATGAAGCTAAATTCGGGGTGCAAATGGTTAAGTCTGGGGCGCTTGCACCCTCATCAGGTTTAGTACGGCGCGTGGGGGCCCCGCAATTAAGAATACATAAATTATTGTCATTTATAAAATCTATTATTCTATTTCCATAATAGCTAGATATGGTACTTCCCCAAGATTGATGTTGGGCATTAAAATCGCCCATTATAATAAAAGGTTTGGGTATTATACTTAAAATATGTTCTAATTCATCATAAATGGGAGATGATGGATGAGGGATATAAACAGACACAAAAGAAATATTATTTACAGAAATGGCCACAATGGACCAATCATCGTTGTGTGGCGGTATGGGTATTTGAATGTATGTGTGAGAATGTTTGACAAGTATTGCAACACCTGCATACCTGTCAAATCTGTCCTCTCGTAAACAAGAATAACCTGAAATTTTAAAAATGGAGCCAGGCTGAAGCCATGTCTCCTGTAAAGATATAATAAAAGGTTTAAAAGAGTTAACAATATAAATTAATTCGGATTTTTTACTGTTGGCGCTACGGCAATTCCACTGTATCGCCATTGATGGCGCTGGTGTTGGGACTTTGTCCATCAACAGTATTAGTTTTTTCTACAGAAGAATCTTTATAGGAACTGGCAGCGTTGGACGGTTGAGAAAGTGATATGTTCTGTGATACCATCAAACTGATCAGTTTGATTAGAAGTTCTCTCTCTGAAAGTGAATTAAGTTCATTGTTCATTAGTATACTTTGGCTTGGGAAAACAGGAGTATTATAATCTCTAATTATAGACTCATGAGCAGCTTTATCATAGCCTTTAGAAAATTTAGGTGGGGCTTTTGGTTTCAGAAACTTAGTTGTTTTATATGATGTACTGACAGGGTTAGTATTTTTAGCACTATGGGATGACAATGTGTTATGGATAGGTTGTTGTGGCTGGGAGACTGGGGAAG
Source organism: Udea ferrugalis (assembly GCA_950022985.1). Taxonomy (NCBI): domain Eukaryota; kingdom Metazoa; phylum Arthropoda; class Insecta; order Lepidoptera; family Crambidae; genus Udea; species Udea ferrugalis. Next base: position 4,365,512 of record OX465545.1, read on the forward strand.
AAGTGATAACATTTGAATATAATTTTGTAACTGGAGGATGTAGTTTCAGAGCTTCTGCATAAGTTATACAGTTTTTAGCCATGGACTCTTTAATTCCCTTTTGTCTGAAATATTCTGGGCAATTTCGGCTGGTAGCTGAATGAGAACCAGAACATAAAATACATGTTATATCTTCCTCATCAACAGAACAGTTATCTCCTGAATGTCCTAAGCCGCACTTAAAGCATCTAGGTAGGGACCGACACTGCACTTTAATATGTCCATAGCGACAACACTGGAAACATTGAACAGTAGGATAGATGTACAAGTCCACAGGTAATGAGTTGTAACAAAGGTATATTCTTTCCGGTAGGACTTGCCCATCAAATGTCACAACGACGGTTTGAATGGGGACGAATTCCGGCTTACCATTAATAAAGCTTTTTTTTTTAAAACGGCGTACTTTTAAGACATTGCCGCAATTTACAGGGGTTGTAATGTTATCCATTACTTCCTCTTCAGACCATTCTGCTGGCACTCCTCTTACTACTCCCTGTCGGGTAACATTAATTGTGGGTATAAAGGCTTTGTAGTGGTTTAACTGAAGTTTTTTATCCACAAGAAAAGCATTGGCATCCTCAAACTTGGAAAAAGATACAGAAATACGATTCCTACCTATTCTTTTCAGACTCCCATTAATAATATTTCTGAAACAATTTTTTTTCAAGAAATGGCCAAAAGCTATAGGGTGTAAAAAGCAGTTTTGATCAGGGGTGACCTGTTCTTTTTGAACATGTATGACATAAGGTGAAGCATCAGTAATCAGGTAAAAAGCTCTACCGGGAGGTGGACTAGGTGTAACTTTCTCTGATGTTGTTTTGGGTAAATCTGATACTGAATTAGGGTTAGAATCAACATTTTCAACTATCTTTTTTTTTTGAACTGGTTTTTCATTTTCATTTTGTGAATCTGACTGGCATTGACAATTATTTTCACCATGTTCTGAAGAAGCTTGACCTTTCCTTCTCTTTTTGTTGCAATGTTTGCATATTTTTCTTTTACGCTTGTAAATGTTTTTACCTGTGCTGTTACTGCACTCTGAGCCCTCTGCATCCATGTCTGATGATATTGTGACGAAACTGGACGCCGGGGGGACTATGCCCCCCCGGTCGTCGAATTCGTTCATTTAACCAATGAAAAAATGAGAAAACTTACCTAACACTGAAGAAAATGCAAATATAATACAAATATATACAATCCACTACTTAACTGATCCAATTAGTACTAAAAATTAATTAAAACGCAACAAAGCCAAAAAAGTCGTCCACAAAGTTCGACGTTTCCCGCGCTTTTTCATGGCGGCGGTTGCCCGCGCTCTTGCTGGATATCACACTAGCGCCACCTAAAGGGTAGCGGCGGAACTACAGGATTGTCTGTGGTATAACCATAGACCTCCATTAAAGCTAAGTGTACACAACTGCTTCTTCATTAATAATGCTGTATGTTTTCCTTCTCGGCACATAATATCGGTTTTATTGTTATGTAAAACCGTTATATTATGTGCGTAAGTATGTATGAAAATAGGTAGATACCTACGTACTTTCAAGATAATTGTTTCTCGATACGAAACTCAGCTTAACAGAATAAATTAAGTCTCGTGTTAAAAAACAATTTGTGATTTATGGTGATGATGGCCAATTCAACACAAATTGGTTCATTTACACAAAGATGATTTTCTCTGCTAACATCTTAAAATACCTACATCTTATTGTGTAATCTTAATCAGTGAGTTTTTGTTAAAATATCTTTAACTAGCGGCCGCCCGCGACTTCGTCCGCGTGGACTTAAGTTGAAAACCATTAAGTAATCTTCCGTTATAAATTGTAGCCTATGTGCGATTCAGATGTGTAGCCTATAATTGTAAAGTTTCATTAAAATTCATTCAGTAGTTTTTACGTGAAAGAGCAACAGGGCACATCCAGACATACAAACTTTCGCCTTTATAATATCAGTAGGAAGTAGGATTAATCAGAATTAATATAAAACGATTGGTGGCGTTTGTGGGCAGTGAACTGGCTACTATCATTTGGTATCCATACCCGCACGTACGAGTGTGTGAGACGTTAACTGATACCAGCTCGAGTCTGGTCACTTTTGTTTTCCCCAAAACATGTCCGATTGCCCTCTCTAAGTAACGCCCTAGGCCGAGGTCTACCCCACTATGGGGGCCCTTAGGCACGTTACTTTAAATATTTGAGGTTGAGAGCCCTAAGCGCTCACCCAACAGTCCGGTAAAGCTGTCAAGGCCATCTGAGGCCACACAGCAGTAGTCATTTAGAAAAAAAAAAAAAAAAAGAGTGTGTGAGAGACCGAAATTCAAAAATTTCAAGTTTGTTTCGTTAAAATATGACTGGAATAAAAAAATGTAAAAACAAGTTTTGTTAAATGAACTTTAATTATTATCTTATTACTTAACAATAGAATAGCAATTATATTAATAACAAACGTACCTGTGACTAAATTAATTGTTTCTTACAAATTAACAACAAAACATCAGGGATTGCCGATTTTACACCAAAACAAAATGACACTAAGCACAAAAAGATTCGACATTTCATATTACTTTTAAATATACACAATAATCGATAAACTCAAGCTAACTCAAACCCGTTAGAAAAATCATTATTTTCCGGATTACAATAAATTGAAATTACCAGAAACAAACATTTGTATCATAATTATACCTACCAACTTATGGACATACCATTTACGGTATCATGCTACACATTTACGGTCAGTCGTCCTTGCTCTATTGCAAAGAAATGTCATTGGCAAGAGCAAGTTAAAAAACGGAAATGGGTGGCCTGATGTGCTGTTGACTATACACTGTTATTTAGATAAAAAAACTGTCTTAGATTTTAACAAATAAAGAGAAATGGAACAACAAAGCGAAGTTATTACCACATGTGACCTTGTTGAAATTAAAGCCGCGTATCCACTACGCAACAATGACACTCAACATGTTGTTTCCAACATGACAAGCGGCGGCAGTTGCGCGACGTTGATCAACATGTTGTGTCGCGCTTCAAGTGTTGCCTGGTGGATACGAGGCTTAAAAGGTACACTGAAGGTCTTCCAAATGAGAAAACCAGATGATGATGCACCAGAGAGTACACAAACCTGATGTTACTAAGCGCTAAACGGCTAGGTACAGGATTTTGATCTTTACAGCAAGGTTTCAAGGGTCAATAAGAACAGATTGACTAAATCCGATAGTTCTTCTGACACCTTGGGCATAGTGCGAGCGATAACTGCCTAAACATGTAGGGCTGTCGCTTTTAATTTCTACGCGAGCGGCAGCGACGCGGGAGCAACGATACACACTGGTACCGCGACTGGAGTATCGTTAGAATTATACTTTAATGCCCAAACAAGTACAAAAGGCGGACTTAATGATAAAAGTAGTAATTAGGTCTGGCTCCTTGTACTTAGTTATAGATTGATTGGAGAGAAAATAAATGGTTTATTATCATTCCGTTATTCCGATTTCCTAATTTTGACTTCTAACGTCATCCCATACAAATTTATTACGCTTGACTACATGTCGCCGTGATCTGCTGGTCTTTTGAGGGTCTACATGAGTCGCAAGCGTCTGCGTCAATTATTATTCGTATTTAATTACTATTTGAATGCCAACTCTCTACCTTATTAACCGCTGTACTTAATTCTTAACAAGTTACAGTAAATAAATAGGTAAACGCAGTAGCTAGCGTCTGCGTAAGCGGAAACTCAGCGTAGACCCCCTTTACAATTTCCATATTAGAATAACACTATTTCTATATATCTATTGGCTAATTTTGATTTAGGGGAAGACATCTGTTGATGAGTCTAAATTGATATCATTGGCCTATTTGTAAGTTATTAACAATACCAATGGAAATTAAAACATTTTTTTCTAAGAAATATAATATATAATTAATAATGTATGTGCAGTGCCAGATTAAGTCATCACGGAGCCAGTTACAAATAGGGCCCTAGTGAATCTCAACCTCAGACTATGGCTTGCAGTTCTGGACTATCACTCAACAATCAGGAGAGCTGTCAAGCAGTTGTTACTTCAATCCTCGCCTGGTGATGACAATTGCATGTTCTTCTTCAAAATTAAATGATTTAGTTCAACTTTTCGCCATTACTCAATGTTAAGACTTATTGAAATTGTTTCATATTTATAAATAAGTGCACATGATAACTATTCAATTCTAAAGTCATATAATACGATTCAAACTTAATGGCGGCTGTCAATCTTGGGCACTCGGCGCTCGCAGTTAACTTCCGACCCGCCATTAAGTTTGAATCGTATTTTACTTTATTCTGACATCAGATAGTAAATTATCGACAATTTATATTTTTAATGTCTAATGTTTAGACTGAAATGATTTTGAAAAATTAGACATTTGTGGGCAAAAACTGAAGACTGTAATTCATTATTGAAAAAGTCTTCATGAGGTTTTCTTTCCTATAAATCAGTGTTGTTAGTGTTGAGCCAACAACGGGACTAAGTTTGGTTACAATAACAAAACTGTTTGTATGGAAAGCGTTGGATTTCAATAAAGTTTTAAATAAAGACAGAATTTTCCCAAACCTAGTGAAAGGTTCTTTAAATGTGATTCTGAACCTCCCTTGAAAATTCGATTGATTGTTTTGATCAAATTTCAAAAACAAATGCCCAATTTGACCGATGCCTATATTATCACAATCTCGCTAAGTTTTTAGTGTAAAAATATTTTGATAAACCAACATTATTGCTTAAATTGATATCAGTACTTAGATTCAAACAAAATAGTGAGGCTTTCTAGCCGTGATGCCATATTCCTGGAGTGCGGGCACGAGGTCATCCATAGTCATAACATATTTCTTCTCCTTCGGTCCTTTTTGGTTCTTAGATGTCTGAGTTATTTGACTTGACGTCCTCATCTTGCAGTGCTGCAAGGCATCGTTAGCAACATCTGATAAGAACTTCTGGGATGCAATCGCTATCAGACGAATCAATCTGGAAAACATAATAAATCAATATCAATTTGAGCTATTTCAAAAAACCTTACAGGACTGTCTCCATAGCAGCTTTGCAACATCAACAACAAGTAAATAGTTGAAAGTGTCTATTTTAATTAATTAAAATGTATATTTCAAAATTACATCAATAGTAAAATAACACATCATTTATACAACACATATAATAGAAATGGCATCAGCTATTTTCATAGTGACATAGTGGCACTTGTCTTCTGGTTGAGGTGAGTCTTAATATTACTTTCCTGAATTTGACCCTTGTGGCACTCAAGGATGGTCCTAATTTTAAGAAGGCTTTCCTTATCAAAATTGATAAACCGAAGTAAGCACTTGAAAGTCAGCTCTACACAATACTTTCAAGCATTTTCCTCATTTTGATTATATTATGATTTGGGCCCATTGCCTCCACTTAAACAGTCTAAATACTTAAACTAGGGGTGATATAGGCCAAAACAAAACTGTTTATCAAATTATTCGCTACAATGTCTGTTTTTGTCTGATTATTATCTAGCTTCTAAAAACACTTTGTCATTAGACTCAAACAAAAGCAAATGAGTTAAAACAGTAGTTAAACCATTACTGAATAATTAACTCTTTCCTGTATGAAACATAATATACAGTAAATATGCAGCTCAAGAGATAGGCTAGGGACAGGAGCTTTGTGCATTTAGGAGGATATTGTGACAAGACCACTGGTATTTGAATGAGTAAGAGTCAATCACAATCAGTAAAAGTTAGATGAGACACCTTACGTTTTTATGAAGAGTAATTTAGTGAGCAGTTGATCTAAATTGTAACATGAATCAGTCCAGAGTTGAGAATTTACTAGATATGCTCTACAGTCTACACAGTGCCCAAGCATATACAAGGCATCAATTCTCTCCTATTGAAAAATTGCTACAAGCTTAAGAAATCTCATACCTTGGGTCTTGCGACTCGAACCCAGACATGTTGAGATAGTGCGCGACGACGCAGTCAGGTATTGAAGAGTTGTAGTTCTCCAGCTGAAGCAGAAAGTCGCTGAGGACATGACCGACGCCGCCGTCGTCCTCCATGCCTACCGATGGCGACCCCATGCGGCTCATCTGCATGCCGCTGCAGTTTCAACAGTTACGAAATTGCACAAACAAACTATTACTCAAACAATAGAAACCATACTCACAGCACAGAGAAATTATGAGGAAGTAATCGTGATGCGATATTTTTTGTTGATTTGGGAGAAATTTTTGACCACAGACAAATAATATTTGACGTTTGATTGATCAATTTTGTGGGTGGTAGAACTGAAAACGTTTCGTCACAACACTATTTAGCATGAAAATGAAATCTAAGTTTCCACTTCTTGTTTTATTTTTTATTTAATTACAGAATGCGTAAAAATGACTCATTAAACGATCTAAATGATATTTGCCACTTTTTTGAGCAGATGTATACTGAAGAAATTATTTGCCTAGCAAACTCCTATTGATCGATCGAAGCAAAAACAAAACACATTTGGCACACGTCATCAAGGTGTTGCTATTATTTCACAAGTGCATTTAACATGGGAGATTTAAAACTGAAAGAGCCAACTACATTTTAAATTAAAAGTGTTTTCAAGATAAAAATCTGAAAACAAGAAATAGCATGGTATTCTTTAAAGTAACACGTACGGAAAACTAGATAAAAAAATTGTTTCTGCCTTGTTAAAGCCATTTAACACCGATAATAAAAAATTAAAAGACAGGTTTGAAGTTTACCTGAAACTATGTGTTATAAAGTTTTTTTTTGATAAATCAATAACTTAAACAAACAATTATTAAAATGTTTGAATAACCATACATGAGGGGAAACTGTACATAATTGTGATGGGAACACTGACCTCGTGGTACGTTCGCCGTTAAGTTGGCAACATCTGCCCCTTCCTTCCTTCTTTTACGCCGCTCCTCCGGGCAGAACTGCGAACGTGATCGATCGAATTTCAAAAAAGGCACACACCTTACCCCTGTGCTCCCGAGATCACGAAATTACTCTATAATCTCCTGACAAAAATCAGGAGTTAGTGTTTCGTGATTTTTCCATTCCGTGTGTGATCCAGTAGATTCCAACCCGCGAGGCGATTACCCAGTGAGCCCACCTAATTAAAACAAAATGTCGAAGAAACTCGCAGATCCCGTCGAATTCGCAAAGGACTTCATCGCCGGTGGTGTCTCCGCTGCGGTATCCAAGACCGCCGTAGCGCCCATCGAGCGTGTAAAGCTGCTGCTGCAGGTCCAGCATGTGAGCAAGCAAATCACCGAAGACCAGCGCTACAAAGGTATCGTCGACGCCTTCGTCCGCATTCCCAAAGAGCAAGGCCCGCTCTCCTTCTGGCGTGGTAACCTCGCCAACGTCATCAGGTACTTCCCCACCCAGGCGCTCAACTTCGCCTTCAAAGACAAGTACAAGCAGGTGTTCCTCGGTGGCGTAGACAAGAACACACAGTTCTGGCGCTACTTCGCCGGTAACCTCGCGTCCGGAGGTGCCGCGGGAGCCACTTCCCTCTGCTTCGTGTACCCCCTCGACTTCGCGCGTACGCGTCTCGCCGCCGACGTCGGAAAAGGTGACGGCCAGCGTGAATTCAGCGGTCTCGGAAACTGCCTCAGCAAGATCTTCAAGTCTGACGGTCTCGGCGGTCTCTACAGAGGTTTCGGAGTGTCTGTGCAGGGTATCATTATCTACCGTGCCGCATACTTCGGTTTCTACGACACAGCCCGCGGCATGTTGCCCGACCCCAAGAACACTCCTCTGGTCATCAGCTGGGCCATCGCACAGAGCGTCACCACCGTCGCCGGTATCATCTCGTATCCGTTCGACACGGTGCGTAGGCGTATGATGATGCAGTCGGGCCGCGCCAAGGCTGACATCCTGTACAAGGGCACAATCCACTGCTGGTCCACCATCGCCAAGACAGAGGGAGGCAAGGCCTTCTTCAAGGGAGCATTCTCCAACGTCCTCAGAGGCACAGGTGGTGCCTTCGTACTTGTCCTATACGACGAAATTAAGAACCTCCTGTAAGAAAATTTAATGTAAGAATTATTACCTAATTTCAATTGTGATTCCGCGTCACCTCAATAGCCACTCCCTTGAAATCATGTATTATTAGAAGCGAAACAAATCGAAACTAGTAACTTATTTTTAGTTAAATAAAGCGTTATACATTGATTCCACTATGTATTGTTTTATTCAATTTAATTGTTAAGTGTTACATAATTGCTGAACTTACCTAGCCTAAGTGTGAGTGATTGCATAAGCTTGCCAAAGTAAAGATTTCAATTAAATTATCTTCTAAATTCGAATCTGGAATCAAGAAATTGCTTTTTTGTGATGTAATCAGCCAGTGTCAGTTATGTAATAACCTCTTTGTATGAGGCTAAAGCTATACAGGAATAAGTGTTCAAGACCCAACTAAAGTGAAATGAGCATGTTTGATTGATATCTTTTCCTGGATTGTGTGTCTGCAGTGAAGTTCAGTGAATTTCTTCTAACCTCACACCAAGGCTATGTAGGCAATCATTAGATAACCTAGTGACATTGATGGGAGTGAGACCTTGTACCTACTATGAATAGACTCAACCTGCTGTGTTATTTCTCATGTAGAATGCTGTGAATTTTCATTGAAATCTTGTGATTTCAAGTTGTTATGTAACAGATCATGTGTGCTATGCAGTGTGTGTGGTGACATAGGACAATTTTATTTTAATTCACCATCTAAAATCAGTGGTTCACAGTGTAGTGATATTGAAGATTTCGAAAGTTATGTAGCAAATGTAACAGTAGGGTGATTGAGGGTGAGCTAAGCTCTATGAATTGTTCGCTCGGTGTGAATTTTTCTCGAGAAAAATTCACACTGAACGAGGAAGTTATAATATAGAAATGTTAAAAATATTATGCTGTTTTCCTTTCTGAATGAAAAACTTGGTTAATTATCCCAAATTATTAAGGGCTTTTAGATATTATTTTTCTAATTTTGAATTACTACAATTTTAACCGTTTTTTTTTCTTTTTAATGCACTCTGAAATCCTGAACTGCCAGTACTACTGTTAGCAACTGTTATCTTAAAATTTGGTGCACAAAAAACAGATTACCTACTTACAATTTGACAGATTGAAATATTTGTCATCCAAGGCATTCTGTGTTTCCGTTTCCTCTATTTTATTTCTATGTCAAATTATTTGCCACTGCACCTAACTTTAGTTAGGTACCTACTGAAGAAGATATGAATAAAATAAGAATAATAAAAATAAAAGTGAACTGTGGCCTTAGTCTGGATTTCATAGCTCAATAACTAAGCCTTTCTTGGCCGCGAGTCATGTACAGTCAACGGCTCGTTAGGTATGGGCTGCCCATGCATAAGTATTCGAGAGCGAAATATTGTTCGAGAATGGGTAGCCCTTTGGTTGAGCTACCTCAACCAAAGGGCTACATAACCTATACCTAATACTATGTGACTGGCTGTTTTTTTTTTAAATTTCACATGACAACTTTCATTGGGATAAAAGTTCCTTCATGAACTTACTAAGGGGGGTACCTACTACCAAGTGCGGCCGGCTGACTGGATCGAGGGATATATTTCAAGACGACTGCTGCCTTTGGGGGTTGCACTCACCACAGCGTATCGATGGGTTGGTAGGTATTATGTATAGTAAATTTTGCAGACTTCTAAGTTATGTCTTCTGGTACCTACCTACCTTTAGGTAGCAACACGCCATTGCGGTACCGATGTGGCTGGGTGTGCATTACCATAAACGTAGGTACATTACCTACCCCAGCAAAATGAGTTTCACCTCCGAACCGGTGGTAGAATCACATTATTATTTTCAATTTTTATGTTGTGACTTGTCATAAGTGCTTTTTAATAAGTTTACATGAATAAAGAATATTTTTACTTTACTTTACTTTCAGAGGTGAGTTTAGCTATTCTGGGAGCAGATTTTCCTGCAATAACTTTTGGAACATCTATCCGAGCAATTTTCTTTATAAAAACCTTTGTGTGTCAATTGCCTAACTGGTTTGTGTTGTAGTTCCCAAAAACTAAAAGGTAAACGTTGCGGGATTACCCCGATCTCAAAAATGGCGGAAGTTAAATAAATACCCACTTAGAGCTTAGTTTGCTGAACATTAGTTTTTGCTCAGCTCTGCGTGACTGGTCGTTCATATCTAGAGAAGTAGGTATTGAATGAGTACCTCCTACCACCACCTACAAAAAGGTTATAGGTCAAGAGTAGTAAATGGCCCAATTTGAGAAATCACTAAGTCCATTTTTCCACAACTGAGAAATAGCGTATTGACCATTCAATAATTGATACGAATACGCTATTTCTCAATTGTGGAAAAATGGACTTAGTGATTTCTCGAACTGGGCCATTCACTGTTAGAGAGTTCATACCACACTTAAGTAATATAAAGACTATTTTCTAATAGCCATGTTTCTTAATACACACTGCTAGTCCTAGCTAACACAGAAGACAACATTTTGGGCCCTCCTGCGGTCTGCTGATAATAACTTAATAACGATCATTTACACGTTCGTTTCCTACCCCAGATGAAAAGCCCTATGCATCTGGCTGGGCCTGGGAAAGGTACTGAATTAACAAAGGCCCTAAAAGTTGAGGCTCGGTCCTTTATTTTTTTTGGCTTTGTCAGGGGCTGAGTCTTCCGCCTGTAAAGCTGTGAAAGACGTCAAATAAAAAAAAAAACTTTCATGAACACTGACCACTTGATGCGCGACTGCGCCTTAAGTACCTTCACCTACTCCGCCCGTACCGTAGGGTAGGTACCTACTTACTGTTTACAACTAGGGTGGGCATAGGTACAGAGCAAAATTAAGGGGGCTTCAGGATAGGGCCTGGCTTCGGCCTGAAATGAAAAGAGTTCTCAGCAATGTTTATAGAAATTTTTATTTCAAATACCTCTGATACCCCACACAGGCCATACCATACTAATAACTTAGCCAATAAACGTCATAAAGCTTGAAGTCCGTGTATAAACCATTATGGCTCACGTAATGTGAGCAAGATGACGTAGACAAACTTGTGATGGGATCACTCACAGACGGAGAATAAAAACTTTTCTCATTATTACCTATACGTCATCATGTTGTCAACTCCGTATCCGGCGTCGGAGACTCCTTTTTTTCTTGTAAATACCTACCTATGACATTGTTTTGCGAGAAAGGCGACCCAGCACGTGTCGGTAGCGATTATCGGGACGAGAGATTTCTGTAACTGCTTGAGTATTAACTAACCGTACCCAGACGATAAAGACCCACTCAATTGAACTGACGATACTTCACCGATCTAGTTACATCCACCGCAATCCAGGTGTCCTTTAACAAATAAAAACGTACATCTGACCACTCATCCAGCAGCGTTACAGAAGCTGGAAAATGAGCTCTATTGCCAAGGTTTTAAGGTCATACCAAATTAAAATTGGTAAAACTGTGCAGTAGCTACCTGCTCTGACCTATACATCTGCGTCGCGTTACAGCTGCTCCATGCTGTAAAGCAAAATTAAAAACTAGCGAAATAGAGTTCAAAATACAGTTCCACTGCAGAACCCCGTGGTCAGGTTACTGACTTTAGCAATGATGCGTCATCCGACCAGCTCATTAAAAGATATAAAATCCGACTGAACGTTCGCATTACATAAAGTCGCTAGCACAACTTGTTACGACGTGGCCTACTACACACATCAAAAGTGTCTAGGGATATCTCAAGCATTTTCATACAAAGTATAGCTATTTGGAAGGCTGTAAAAATTAAAATAATGCTACCAACGTAGAAATTTTTAAAACACAGAAACTGCTATATCTGCCCTTTCAGATTGTATAATTTTTTTTATTGTAGTAGCATTATTGTAAAATCGTAAGGACGTTAAAAAAAGACAGATTTTTCTTTTAAAAGGTGTCAAAATTTTAGCAAAATCAAACGTTTTTTTTTGTAATATTCTTAACCTTTATCTTATGCCACTGTCCTCGCGTTATTCTGAGATAATGCTCAACTTGTAAACCAACTTAACTTTGTGAAATATTTGAAAAATGATATCCCTATGATATCCCTAGACACTTTTGATGTGTGTACTTACTTTACCTTGACACAGACCTTAGCCAATATAGCGATGAGACATAATTTGTAGATTAGAATAGAAAAGTGTTCATTCGTGTTATGTATGCATGTCTATGTGTGCGTGTCTGCGTACACGCGGGCCCGCCCCGCGCGGTGCTAACGTGCGTCTCTCGATATATTAAATCAGTGCGTTGCTAGCCAGCCTATGTTTTACTCGCGTCCACGCGCTGCCCTGTCCGCATACCTAACAGTGGCGACGATTCAATTCAAGTAACCTATTGCGTAGCGTGCAAGAATAAATTGTAGAAAATGTCGGGTGCTCAGTTTGGCATATTAAATAGTTACGATCATAATGTGCAAAGCTGGAAGACATACAAAGGTCGGCTATTACAGTTTTTCGTGGCAAACGACATCGGCGTGGAAGCGGACCCTGTAGGTAAAAAGCGCAAGGCTATTTTACTCAGCGCACTCGCAGAGGGCACTTACAATCTCGTAGCAGATCTAGCTCTGCCTAAGGACATCGGGGAAGTGCCCTACGAAGACATATTGCAACTCCTGGACAGCCATTTTACACCAAAGCGTGTTGGATTCGGTGAGCGTCACAGCTTTTACATGGCTAGTCAGCAGGCTGGTGAATCTCACACACAATGGGCTGCTAGATTACGAGGGTTGACAGCTCATTGCGGATTTTGCAATATTGAAGAGTCGCTTCGCGACAAGTTTATTGTAGGCATGAGACCATGCCTAGAGAAAGAAAAGCTTTATGCGCAAGATCTTTCTGATCTCACTCTGGCAAAGGCCCTGGAGTTGTCGGAGAGCTGGTGCAGCGCGCGCGCCGCGGCCGCGGCCAGCGCGAGCGCTTCAGCCGGCGTCGGAGCGCCGAGCGACCAGCAGCTATACAGCATCTCGAAGAACGGCAAGAGTGGAAATGTAAAGTGTAGTGTTTGCGGGTTTTCTAACCATAAAGCGTCGGAGTGTAGATTCGCGAACTATGTGTGTCGGAAATGTCATGTGAAAGGCCACTTGCGCAGAGTGTGCACGAAAGTAAATTACGTGGAAGTGGATGGAGGTGATAAGGGTGAGAAGGACGATGATGGTAAGCTTTTTTATATTCGTTCGGTAAAGGGCGAACCTATGGCAGAAATTGTGTCTCTGAGTAATGTTCCATTCAAATTTGAAATCGATAGTGGTTCCGCTGTGTCAGTAATTTCAGAGCGTTGTTACAAAAGCCATTTTAAAGATGTTCCATTATCACCACCACGTAAACAGCTGATGTCATATACCGGTAAAGGTATAACGTGTTTAGGTACAATCCGGCTGCCCGCGTCGTATTCGGGGCAAACGCACCACCTCGACATTTATGTCGTGCAGGACGGCGGCCCACCACTACTCGGAAGGGATTTTATATCACGTTTCGGGTTACAGTTTACATCAATTAATTATTGCGGCGAGGAATCAGATTTTTTAATCAAAAATTTAGAGCAATTGTATCCTGAATTATTCTCGGGTAAGTTAGGCACGTTTAACAAATACGAAATTCAGTTATCGTTACAAAAAGATGCAAAGCCTATTTTTTTCAAAGCACGTCCGCTAGCATTCGCTTTGCGCGATAAAGTTGAAAATGAAATCGATCGGTTAGTCTCGCTAGGTGTCCTAGAGCCGGTTGAATATTCTCAATATGCATCACCCATAGTCCCTGTGTTGAAACGTAATGGTTCAGTCAGATTATGTGCTGATTATTCGGTAAGTCTCAATAAGCAACTACAGGTAGAACAATACCCACTTCCTACGGTCAACGACCTGTTTTCTAGAATTCATGGTGGCCAACAATTTAGTAAGCTAGACTTATCTATGGCCTACAATCAGTGTGTCTTGGATGAGCAGTCACGCGACCTAACATGCATAAATACGCACCGCGGGCTATTTAGGTATACACGGCTGGTGTTTGGCTTAGCCAGTGCGCCGGCTGTATTCCAACGGGCCATCGAGAGTGTGTTGGCAGGAATGGACGGGGTTATATGCCTATTAGATGACATTTTAGTCACCGGTCAAACTAGGGAACTTCATTTAGAGAGGCTTAATGAAGTACTCAGGCGCTTGCAAAACGCGGGACTGACCTTGCAAAAGGATAAGTGCGAGTTTCTTAAAGACGAGATTAATTATCTAGGCTACATGATTACAAAAGACGGGCTAAAGAAATCACCTGAAAAAATTAAAGCTATGACTCACGCTCCTGTTCCTAATAACGTTGCGGAATTACAGTCGTTTTTAGGGCTTGTAAATTTTTACAGGAAATTTGTTCCGAACGCGTCAATGATCCTTAGTCCTTTATATGACCTATTGAGAAAGGGCCGGAAGTGGGAATGGACTAAAGATCACCATGAAGCATTTATAAAAATGAAAGAAATGTTGACCTCGGAACAGGTTTTAACTCATTTTGATCCGAAATCGAAACTGATATTGACTGTCGACGCTTCGCCTACAGGGTTGGGTGCTATTTTATCTCAGCTAGATTCGGAGGGCATGGAGCGACCTATTTCCTATGCGTCGAGAACCTTAAACGCGGCTGAGAAAAGATACGCACAGATCCAAAAGGAGGCGACTGCCATCATTTATGGCGTTCGACATTTCCATCAATATCTATATGGTAAATCAGAACCGTTTGTGTTGCGTACAGACCATAAACCATTAATTTCAATATTCGGACCACACAAGGGTGTACCGGAAGTATCTGCAAACAGGTTGCAGCGGTACGCACTATTCCTAAGTAGTTACAACTACGAAATTGAGTACATACGCAGTCGCGACAATAAAGCCGATTTTCTATCCCGAGCTAGCCTGGCCGTTCCCGCCGACCAAGCACGTCGGCCGAGCGCACACACACACGTACAGCGACCGAGCGAGCGCGAGCCGAGGCTTGCCGACGGAGCGGACGGAGCTCTCGCGCCGCCGACACTTCCCCCGCCGCCCCGCGCCCGCCTCGACACAGCGTCGTGTTTGTGTGCGATGCCGTCGTGCGTCGAGAGTGAGGCTGTATGTGACCGCGCCACTTACGTTTGTTTTATAACGGACGGCAGTATGCCGGTGACCTTGCCTAAATTACGAGAAGAAACGGAGAATGACTTAGTTTTAAAAAAAGTAATTACGTTTATTAATAGTGGTTGGCCTCCTAAAGTTGATGACATGAGGCTAAGACCATTTTTTCTGTGTAGGTACCAGCTGTCTGTCGAAAGTGGATGTGTTATGAGAGGCCACAAAGTTGTTTTACCTGAGAGCTTATACACTCCGATTCTTAAAGAACTCCATTCTTCACATCTAGGCATCGTTAAAACAAAGGCCGAAGCACGGTCAAGATTTTGGTTTCCGGGTATCGATCAAGCCCTAGAAAGGTTGGTAGGTTCTTGTGAAGTATGTATGCAGTTGCGGCCATCACCACCCCGCGCACCGCCTTCGTACTGGGAATTTCCATCTCATCCATTCCAGCGTGTACACATAGATTTTTTAGGTCCCATTAAAGGTTGTGTATATTTAGTGATCGTAGATGCACATAGTAAATGGGTAGAAGTATATAACATGAATCATTCAACTACATCTACTGCGGTAATTGAAAAAATGTGTGACTATATGTCAAGATTTGGGGTACCTAAAACCGTGGTAAGCGATAATGGAACAGCTTTTTGTTCCCATGATTTTGAACTCTTCTGTGCGACCAATGGTATTTCACATATGACTTCTCCTGCCTATCATCCAGCAAGTAATGGTCAAGCAGAGAGTTTCGTCAAAATAATAAAAAAGGGTTTAAAATCTTGCCTTATGTCGAGTAACAACGCTAAAGAAGCCAATTTGAAATTATTGAAATACCTCATGGATTATAGAAATTCTGTTCACTCTGCCACAGGTTCGTCACCGGCACAGTTAGTATTTGGCCGGAAACTAAGATCGCGTTTGGATCTAATTACACCAAAACCATTGTCACCCTCGTCACCTCCGGTTGCTGACCGTGCTCGTGTTACAAAATTGCAGTGTACGCCTAGACCGAACGAACACAGGAAAAGGGTTTTCAATAAAAACGATCGTGTATTATTCAAAAAGTTTAATAATAACAATAAATTTAAGTGGTGTAAAGGAGTAATATTGAAAAGACTGGGAAAAGTCATGTTCCTAATAAAAGACAGTTTTACTTCAGAAATTCTCAAAAAACATAAAAATCAGTTAGTATCGGATAAATATTCAAGTCGTGATCAAAACAAAGTAGCACTAAAAGTAAAAACGAACTTACCTGGCTCCACCGTGTCGCAGACGCAGACTCTCCACCTGTCTCCGTCTCCCCCACCAACTCAGCCTCCCTCGTTACCAGACCCGCTGTCTCCTGTCCCAAGTCGGCCGTCTACATCTACAACTCCACCGACTCCGCATCGGGATCCGTCAGTACCTCAATCTCCTCAGCTAAGCGGACCATCAGAAAGGAGGAGAGTGGACTTCGATGAAGTGAACGATATGCGAATATCAGAGGCCGGTGAAGTACCGCAACCGGACATTATTACAGAAAGTAATGCAGACCAAACGTCTGACGAAAACGATCCGCGTGATTTTGAGCCGAGGAGATCGTTGCGTAATCGTCCTGTGGTTAATTATAAGAAGTTCACATATTGGAAAAACTTAGAACTGTAATTTAGAATAAGTTATTTTTAATTATTATATTGTTCGTCAAATATTGTCGGGAGTGGATGTTATGTATGCATGTCTATGTGTGCGTGTCTGCGTACACGCGGGCCCGCCCCGCGCGGTGCTAACGTGCGTCTCTCGATATATTAAATCAGTGCGTTGCTAGCCAGCCTATGTTTTACTCGCGTCCACGCGCTGCCCTGTCCGCATACCTAACAATTCGGCACCTTAAAAGTTAAGTGTATAGGTAGATAGGTAGGTAGATTTTTAGTTAAAGTTTCATTCTTAAAATCTAATTGCGGGATGAGCTGGACCATCATCTCAGTGGCTGGCCGAAAGTAGCTTTGAACCGCAAGGAGTGGAAAATGGGAGGGTTAGGCCATTGCCTTGCAGTGGGACAGCATTATGCTCGAGCATAATGCTAATAAGAGCATGCTCTTATTAAATAAATAATAAATTTTACCTAATGCAAATGTCGAGCTTTTTGCAATCGTAGATAAATTATTTAAGCCGTGTTGGTACTTCTGAGTTAACTTTCTATTCTATTGCAAAACGAGAAAGGCATTATTTTTTTAAAGTACCCATATAATCGAATAGCCTTCGTTTACCTGCGTTCGGGTACTTTTATAAAAACGGCTATACAAAACGTTTACGAAGGCTGTCGGGCGTACCTGCCAAACCTCTTCGCAGCCTACCTCGCTAAATATTCTGAATTTCGAAGTTGTAATCTAAATAATCATTTTTGCGAAAAATGAAATGAACTAGATAAGATCATAGGCGTCACGTCCATATTCCGGAAACAGACTGCCTTTGCTTATTTTTGTCTTGGCATTGCGTGAACATTTTAAAAAAGCAGGTTGAATAACTATTTTCTTGTCACAATGTCGACGTCTCGACTCGGTTGGATGGTGCTGTTTAAAAATAATCAGTCTCGTTGAATTGTTTTTTTGGCCAAAGTTGGCTAAAATTCTGTAATTTTGAACCTTTAAACATGGATGAAAAATTCAACTTTTCTCGAATCTTTTTCACTTTACTAGGAGGGACAAATATTTGATTTGAACCAGCACTTTCATCCTTAAGCCTCTGTCTCAAATTTTAATTGTTTGGCTACCAGGTATATTTTAGCCTTTCTTACAAGGAAAAATCCGTTAGGTAATACCACCCGAGCTTAGGTAGGAGCGCCGTAAATGGGTCAGTCACGGTCATGGCCACGGGTTCGATTCCCGCACCAACGGAAATTAAATGCGTATACATTGGTTCGTTCAGGAACGGCATCGGCACTAATTGGCGAATAATATCTTGATAGAGTAGGTATGTGTATTGAATTTCTCTTAAACTTTCGAGATACCTAGTTTTGTAATAAAATGTTCAGTAGGCAAAAATAACGCAGTGTTGCCTCTCTAAAGGAAAAACTTTATAACATAAATTAACTTAAGTGGTTTGCTGCATAAAAAAGCGCAGACGAAATAGAAATAAAAAAGTTGAGCCTTCATAATTATAAAAAAAACCTTTTACTAAGGCAATGGACACAGGGTTTTCCTGTTATTTTGAAATGACACAGTTCACATGTTTTTCTTAGACAGGTTGTTAAAAAAAACTGACTTTATGGGTACCAACCTAAACTAAAAAAAGACATTTATGTACTTCAATCTACTTTTTTAAAGAAGTGCCAAGCCGAGAAGGACAGTTCTATTCTGCCTTTGCAAAAAACCTTTTTTATATATTTTTTAATAAATATTAAATATTATTGTTGTTTATGTTGGCAGCTGTAGGAATATTGAACAAAGTTTTTTACGTTTTAATTTTACACACATGTCATTTAAATTATGTCACAAGGAATGTCACGAGATTTTCATAATATTATAGATGACGAGATATCTCGATAGGAGTAGATGAGTAGATTATGTTCGAGGACGAGTCTGACATTGAATAAGTATAATACCGTTTGCGCTGCACTGGTTTTGTTAGAGCTGAATCTATAGTAAGTAGGTAAGTACTTCGTTCATAGACTCGTGAGCGAGAGGGCAAGTCAAATGGATATGATGAACAACAACTCTTGCGTCACCAGGACCGGACTTCGACCTAGCCATAATATTATAACAATAAATATTCCAGACTGACTAAAAAAATACCTAATTCATTCTACCTAAGGTACTTTAAGTTTTCGCTTTTGTAGTTGCTTTCACATAACTACACAGGTGAATTATTCGACATTTGTAAAAGATTGTGTGCAGCGCCTGTTGCGTCTCTACTCGCGTACCTCTAGAAATTCTTTACAACTTTGAAGTCATTCTGTTTTACATTGTTTTGACAGCGTTACAAGACTCTAGACTTAGCCCAGAAGGCGCTATCTATAATAAATTTTATAGCTAACTTACTTAGCTGTCCCGGCAGAAATCGTTTTGTCGAATGTTGTTGAACCCGCACCTTTTGAACCTTCCCTGGACCTTCGCAAATATTTCGAAACCTAAATTATCCAAATCGGTCCAGCCGTTCCCGAGCGTTAGCTAGACTTACGAACAGCAATCCATTTTTATAAATGGAGATGATGGGCCCCTTGGGTCCTTAGTCCGGTCCTATTCGACACGTGCCTAAGGTCTTAGGATCATAAAGGAAAATAGTGCTATCTTTACTATTACTATTTGCGTATCAGTTTATTAATTCAATAGCGAATTAAATATCTTGATTTATGTCGTACAGTGGGCCAAAGAGACTCAATACAACTGCCTCGACAAGTTCCACAGCTGGGCATAAGCCACGCCTCAGTGTGGATTGCTGCAGGGATATGTAAGGCTAATGATAAGTCTTACTGTTAGTTTAAAGATCACCGCCAACGGCATCTCTGTCTCGCCCAATGGTTGACTGGTAGAGAAAGCTTTTGGCATTAAGTCTGCCTTTTGTGCATTAAAGATTAAATAGGTAAATAAAGGTGGGAATACCAGGAGAAAAATGTCATAGGTTTCAGGCGGCCAGCCAGCCTATTCCGCGTACCGGGCGGTTGCAGAACCAACTACCTACTTAAATCGTTCGCTTTTAAGTTTACTGTAATTTCAACGTGTTATTTCTATGTCTCATTGGAATAGCAACTAAACCTTAGATACATACTTATTTGTCCCTGCATAACTTTGATAATATGACCGAAGCCTGCAAGAGTGACTGAAATCCACTTGCAAGCCTGGTAAGCGGTTACATAAGCGTTCGTGTCGTGACCTTTCTATCGCATTGATCGTGGCCTGTCCGAGCGAAGAGTTTCGTATCCGTCTGGATTTCATTGTTCGAAATCGAAAAATAAAACATCCACTGTGTCCAAACTTCCGTAATAAGTAATATTTCAAATACAAAAGTTACTCTGTCTCTATGTGTGTCTGTAACGTCTTCACGCATAACCAATTTCATACTTATTATTTTTATATTTAGATACTTACAGAGAGTTGGTCCTTGGGGAGGGACATGGGATAGCTTCATTGCGAAATATTGGCTAAAAAGGGTTGTTATAAGGGATAAGGCGAGGTAGGGAAGAAGATGACTACATTGCCCGTCTCCCCGCTCTCCGCTGACGCATTGTAAGAATTGCACAAGCCTCCTCCACGTTGTTTTCTTGGCTATACCCCACCACCTTACCCGGCTGGCTGGTGGAGGAACCGTTGAGCCGAGGAGAGTTATGGACCTGAAGGCGTCGATTACTTCGGTTAGCATCCCACTCACTACCCAAACTATTCCTTGCGTCCCACTGCAGGGCAAAGGCCTCCACTCCAAATCTCCAGCCAAGGTCTAACAAAAGCCAGTTTTTTACCTCAAACCTCTACCGGACTGTAGGGTGAGGGCAGAGGGCTCTCCACCCTAACTGGAGCCAGTGTCGGCCTATCCTTCCTATTCGCATCTAGTACCTAACGTCTCTTAAACGATTGATGAAAAACAAAAAAACAAATCCCTCAAGCGCACCAGCACAGTAAAACCTAGGCTGCCAACTTTAAAAAGTAAAACTGTCACAATTAAAAAAAGAATCATTCAGAAATGTTGAACTTGGCGGTATTACGCCTGATAAGATGCCACATTCGTCGCGTATGTTCAGACTCAGAAGGTTGAACTTGTGATAAGGTTACCTAATCACCCAGATACGTCCCACGTGCCTGAAACTAATGACCCAGATATAGATTACGGTGAGACTTCGGCGCCGCATTGCGACATTTTCGTATTCTAACTCGTTATTTAGTGGCGACCGATGACTTATCTATCAAGACTTATGAATGAGACGTAGTCTTTACTAAGGGTCTCAAGAATGGGTGCGCCAAAGTTCACCTAAAATTTTAACTCCTAATATCGGAACTGCGAAAATTTTCTTCCTAAAATTTTTCATCCTAACAATCCCAATTCCTAACTTCCCTTTACCTAATGTTTTAGTTCCGAATCATTCAACTTCATAATTTCGATAGCCATAAACACTTATATCCTAATTTTTGTCAACATAACCGTCTTTGACCCTAATTCTACACTGGGAAAATGAATCTTTTCTCTATGAAAAACTATGAATCATTTGTTATAACAACTAATTGGTATACTTGTCTGCCCTATACTAGAGTCGGGGCGAAACCGACACGGATAGATTAGGTTAGAAGGTTTAAGCCGGGATCGAAGCGAAGCGAAGCTCCCGCCTTAAACCTTCGTGGTTATTTTTTTTAAGCCCTAAAAACAACTGTGGGGCTAAAAAGGCAACATTTTAGATGATTCATATTATGAAACATCTAACTGACGTTTCAAGCCCCCCTGGCCTGATTATCTTGCTGCTTGCGTTAACCCCAGCACTTTTTATGATCTTTAGCAATGTGCATTCATTAACATTAATGAATACACACATGTGTATTCATTATTTCGTTATGAAAAACAACATTAGGAGATCAAATATTATGAATTGAAGTTTTAGGAAACATGAGCGTTATGAACATCGTCATTAGAACTACAAAAAGTATGAAAGAAAACTTTATGACTAAAAATTTTAGGAAGAGTGATCATTCGGATCACAAATCGTTAGGAAGAACAATTTCGGAGAAACAACTTTAGGTGAGTCAATATGGACCCCTCAAGAATACTCAAAGTATTTTGCTACGACACTAATCAGAAATCATGAAATGCCAGCAGGCCAATAGTCGAGGCACAAAGTATTCATAAGTGTTTTGGCCCAACTTAAAATCGAGACACACGGGTACCGAACCAGAGTGCTTTGCCTAACCTAACCACTAGGTCGCCACGCTCTTAACTTTATTAAACCTCTTTACTGGGGTGGCAAACTGCATTATTTGCTCATCGAATGAAGATAAAGTGAGATTTTGGTTTGGCGTTTTGTAAAACTCAATAACTACGTGATCGTTTGAGTGAAAAGAACTAAGTCAAACAACATTTTCAAATTCTTCCTATACAAATGAGGTAGAATACCAATTCAGGGTAAAGCCAATCGACAGTTAAAGTTGGCGTTCTTTCCTGGTCAAGATCGAGATGAGATTTGGCTTTAGCGAGAATAGCATAGCTGGTCTAAATTGAATAACGTTATTATTCGAATCGACACGACTGAAATTCCTTATGTAATACCGCATTTTTCGCGTCAACCGCCGCGGAAGACAGTGCCCGACACGGCCTTGCGCTCTTATCGGCGTTGTACTCCCGTTGCCAGCCAGCTTACGTAATTCATACATCATTCCGTCGCTGTTGTCAATGACGACTGACGACAGAAATGATTTTAAAGGTATTTTTTTCTCCTTCACCTTGAACTGATGGGATGGGGAATGAAATTTGAAAAACAGAGGTATTTTCATGGTTGCGAGCCCTCAGGGCTCAACCTACTGGTAGAGCTGGCAAAGTTATCAGCGTCTAAAAAACCTGTGTCATATATAGAGGCTCGGCTGCCCTAGGCACGGTAACGGTAACATTCCATTACCGTGCCCTGGGGCACCAAGCGTCAAGGAGTCAAGAAGACCCCAGAAAACCAGCGTCTGAACAGATCAGGATTTTAGAGACTGGTCTCTAGCCGAGTGTGGTCCATTTCATTCTGGACATCGTAACACCTATGCCTGGTGGAATTGTTTGTTTTTTACCTATTGGTCTAACACTTGTTGTTTTTTTAAGTTGCGATGTCCAGAAAATGAATGTATTTTCATTATTTCTTTCTTCAATCTGTGAAAGCCAAAAATTGAGGCACACAGCTTAACAAATAAACAACAGCGTATCGCCTGCGTCGGTCGTCGAGTCAACCTGCGTTTAATAGTTTAAATTGAGGCAGCTTGCGTTGCGTAAGCATTTGCTAGTTTAGTTAGTCCTACGATGATGCCCGTTTGTGGATAGCCATTGAGACCTTTTATGACCGCTGAACAAAGGCTCCCCTTCCCCTCCTCCAATTCTTGATCAATCTGGTTCAAAGGCATCAAGCTCGTGCGTGGTCGTGGTCCATGGTCTGCCGGGTCGTCGGTACTGCTTGGGTCCGGTCGGGGCCCATGTTGTCGCTGTATTTAAAGGACCTTTTATAACCGCTGGACAGAGGCTCCCCTTCCACCCCTCCAATTCTTGAGGAATCTGGTTCAAAAGCATTAAGCTCGTCGCCCCATCGTCGTAGTCCGTGGTCTGCCGGGTCGTCGGTACTGCTTGGGTCCGGTCGGGGCCCATGTTGTCGCTGCATTTCTCCACAAATTGTTCGGCATTATGCGGATGTGACCTGCCTAGTACTTCTTCACTTAGTTTTAAATAGGTTAACAAAAATATAGTTCGTCAAGCAATTCCTAAATCAACACTCTAGTTTTAATTACTTAATTCAATATTTGAAGTCACGTTAATGTTTAAGAATTCCCTTCAGAGTTAGGTACGTTCATAGATTTGTGAGTAATGAACGATAACTTCATATTAATTCAAACTCACAGTGACCATCCAAAGTTTATCTAGGTCATTAGGTTACTAGTTTTTCCGATCAAAATCTTCCCCAGAATATAATCAGTGGACATTTTAAACATTGTAATAATGCGGACATTATTTTCAGTTTGATGTTGCCAATATACAGCCAATTGATCATCCATGCCCGTGGCACAGTTTAAAAATAATATTTGCCCATGAAGGGGTATTGAAATACACGAGCGCGCGTGCGCGGTGCCTACCTAGTTGGAGGACAACGATCTTTCCAGAACTGCTAGTTATGTAACTGGTGTAGGCTGGTATAGAACAGCGAGCCCTGGAATATCTGACGTAACAAGTCGCCGGTATTTTGTGCCAAATACAGGCAGGCAATACGAAATGAAAGTTTTTTTTTTCGTAAACGCAATTGAGGTTGGCAGCACGCCAGAGTATCAACCTCCTTGAGTAAGGTTTTCATAGGACCTTAGGACTTATAATTGGGTGCAGTGAACTGACAGGTTATTTAACAAAAAAATATGGTTTTTTTAAGTATTAAGGATAACTAAAAGTCCACCTGTAGTTCTTGTATAGTCGACGGCACATAAGGCCATAGCCATTTCTGTTGACCGTACATAGATAAATAGGGTAACGGTGAAACTCCAATACTTAACGTTTACTTACCTATTTCGGATTTGATTACAGAAAATTACGTAAAATTTCAAGCTACATCAGTTAGGTACCTACAATATTGGGAAGGTAGATACAGAGGGTTTCTTAAAGATGTTTTCCATTACCAGAGAGCTGCAAATTATACAATGAACACTTAGTAGGTAGGTGATCCGGCCAGATTCGAACTGGACTACACGGATTCCAAGCCAGAGTCAAGCCACTGGCCACGACGTTTCCTTGAAGTATTTCTTCTGAGATGACATTACACAATACTTTCGTGGACTCTGCCCTCTAATTTTTCCAAGCAATTACATAAGTTCTCTATTTAAAATCCCTGGTTTGACCTGCAATGGTGACCTTGCGCCACTTCACGAGGTGCGTGGAGTTGGCGGCGCGCCAGGCGTCGGCGCGTGCGGCTAATATGGGACTATTTGCTATAACACTGTCCTTATGTAACTTTAAATAACCACGTGACTATTTTAAACCGTGCACTTGACTGTGGCCGCCGGCGGGACGCATTGATAGAAACAAAAAACAATATTGTGGGTATAGGGACGGTCTATCGCGACTTGCTTACAGCTTGAATCTCGAAGACAGAAGTTTCTTCTGGAGAAAAAAAGTTAAACATACGGGCGAAATTTTGAATTCACTGGGTGGTTTTGTGAAGTCGCGGGATGAAAAGGCTGACCAGTTTTCAAATGAATTCATTTACGCGTTGCAGGCACATGTTACCTTTTTAAACTACGTAACAGGCTAGAGTTTTGTGTCGTTAAGTAAAATTAAAATTCGATTAGACGTATGTTCCTTCGCGATTGACAGTTGAACAAATACATTTTATTGGTTTGATCTTGCCATTACGCTGCAGTGTCAAGTTCGATGAACCGAATTATTACATCCTCTTTGCATAAAATGATGAAAACTACAAATTTGATGAATAGTTCCTGTCAATGTCATCATTGCGCAAGCAAAAGCGGATCCTAGGGTGGTCAACTATTTATTCCGCGACTGTACCTGTTCGACATTCGTTGGCTGTATTTTTTGCATTGAACTGTCACAGTCCAATAATATTTGACAGAACGGCGTCTGTCGGGATAGCTAGTTCAATTAGGAATCAAAACAACAAAAAGGAACAAAAATAAAGTAAAACTATTATAGAAATTATACATTATTTGAGTGACGCATGAACCAAAACGGTACCCACTCAGCTCAGTCCTGATAATATTCAACTCTGATTCTAATAAAAGCGAAATGTCCTTGCAATAGAGATACGCGTGTTAGTCGGTCGTCAGGTGCTCATTTGATAACGTCAGATAAGACTTATCACTATCAACTTATCACCGATTCATTAGCTTAATAGAACTTACAAGTAGGTTTAAACTATTGTATATTAATTGCATAGTCAAAATGACTGTTAATCTGGTCAGTAAAAAATTCCATTCGGTCAGCATATTACTTATGATGGTAGAGATGGTCAAAGCTGAAATGACGCGCCCCTCCACTGCATCTACGCATGGAGGTATCGCGTCATTTCAGCTGAGACCTGGCGTACGTACTTTATAATTTGACCGTGTGTAACAAGATAGCATGATTATTTACTAGAGCGGAAACGAGACAAATACATTGTTGCGCAGAGTTGTCTCAAACTGTCAATGCTATGCTCAGGTGGAAGAAAGTCCTGATTTCGGGTGCCACTTTTTTAGCACAAGTAACCTATCTACGTGTTTTATTGTAATATCATTGCATATACATGCTTGATTGCTTACCAAATCAATCCTGTATTTATTGAAAATACAATAGGGCGTATAAAAACAAACATGTCAACTTACATAAATTTATTGAAGTAAAATATTTTATCTACAATTATTTAATACATTTTTACATAGTTTTAAGAATACTCATAGAGTTCTTATACAGAGCAACGGCAACTTGGAATGATACAACAATTTATATAAATTAGGTTTTTATCGTCCTAGATATCAAAGCCGAAATATTTGTACGAGGGTTCAAAATGCGCTTCTTAAGCAAGCTAAAGGTTACCCAACGAGCTGTGGTAAGGGCTATGCTCGGTTTTCTCTACCTGATTGCAGCAGGAATGAGAGAGTATGTCAGCAGATATCTTGACGAGGCAGTGGGCACATACCGCAATGAACTAAAGTCT
Organism: Udea ferrugalis; assembly: GCA_950022985.1. Taxonomy (NCBI): domain Eukaryota; kingdom Metazoa; phylum Arthropoda; class Insecta; order Lepidoptera; family Crambidae; genus Udea; species Udea ferrugalis. Next base: position 4,392,009 of record OX465545.1, read on the forward strand.
CGAGTTGAACCGGTCTAGAATAGACACCAAAAGATGGCGGTAGGTCACTTCGGAAAGTTGTTCAGCAATGCTAAAGGTGATAGTGATGGCTTTAATTATTAAGAACAATCCATTTTCAAGCTTATAATACCTAATTAAAGGTCAAATCTCGATACATTCAGTTACACAACAAAACCTCCTCTTTTACAGAAAGACCTATGAAACGTCAACTGGGTCTAGAATTTTGATGTTGAATTGTGTGTTTTAAATATAATTTAGACTGAAGTCATTTAGGTCGTTAAAATTCAAGGATTCTGACAAGTTATCCGATAAATAGAGGAGAATGAACTCACAAACTAATTAGTTAAGGTTAAGTTTGTGACTCTTGCTTCTTCAACGTCCTAGACCGCGGTTTTGTTGATGGGGTTGCCCTGAAACAAAGGAAATTAATAGATGAGTACATTGTTCGAAGTGGTATCAGTCCAGAAGTTTTTCCCTAAATGATGAACTTAAAAATCGCCAGTCTCCATCCCACGCGGTCCAAAACCCTTGTCCGCACACCTCTTTCACAGGAAGAAGTACAATTTTATAAATTAGCACAATGCTTTCCATCCCTAGTTTCTCCTAAAAATACACCAACTCTGTGCAAAAGGGTCGGCAATGGGCACATCGGCAAAAAAAGGAACCTGCAGCATAATCTGCTTGCCTGGTTACTAACGGACAACAAATCGATTTTCAAGGCCAACATTTCTGTCGGTTCATAACGGCTGCCACTTTTGAACAGCTAACATTAACATTCAAGGCAACAAATATTCCTACATGGGTATAACTAGTTTATGACATAACAACATCACTTAAACATCCCTACACATTATTATCACAGTTAGAGATGTCGTTAAAAAAACAGTTGTATTATAAAGTGCAGCGATTTCAAAAATAGATTCAACGCCTTTCTTCTTCAACTGATTCATTTCTTGGCTTGAAACATAGTCCTTCGAAGATGTAAGCGACCATAAAATTGCTATAAAACTTTAAGCGTACTAACATTGCCAATTTATCTGCCTTACGTAGCCAAACCAAACCACTTCAACACACAAAGTTGGCTTCCATACGCGTGCAATTTCAGTATGCAACTTATGCACTGCTGTTGGCAAGGGAGAGCTATTTAAGATATTATTGTAACCCCTCGTGATCGCATAGTCCGAATGTTGTAATAAAACCACGAGACATTGGCACTCTCGCGTGACCGGAAAACGTGGACCATCTATATTAGAAACTAGCGTCCTCCCGCGACTTCGTCCGCGTGATCCTTCCTCAAGCAATGGACAGAATGTTTTTTTTTATTCAAACCAGTTGTTCCCGAGATTAGCGCCTTACAAACAAACACACAAACGAACCCTTCAGCTTTATATTATTAGTTTAGATGTTCGGTTCTTAAGGAGTTTCCATGTAAAAACCAACAAGAATAATGGTAGTTTATTTGGCATACCCATCATGGTAACGGAAACAAGCAAATTTTAGAAAAATGCCTATTAGTGCGCGTTTAAAGTAGTATTTCCCTTTTTATCACTACCATTTTCAAAAACTTAACACAGTTTACAACACTTGGACAAAAAATGCACATAAATCAGTATAACAACGAAATACACTTTATAATTCTGTTTTTGAACGCCATAAGAAATAGACAATTCTAATGTTATAATGGATATTCTGAATAAACAGCATTCTCCTTGAAGCGAAGGATTTTCTTAAGGAAAATGCAGTATAATAGCAGCAAAGACAGTAAATATTTTGTTTAGTGAACATTATTATAGGGATGGCGAAGGTCACAACTTGGAAAAATCTAACGAAAGTAACTGCAATGGCCTATGGTGGTTTATCGGTTATACATACCGTCCTAATAGATGCTCTTCTCTCCGCTCTTACTTTAAGAGAGATTATAGTGAAATGCCCTTGGCTCTACGATCTAGGATAGCTTATCTATCTTATTATTGGCATAAGGGAGGGCAGCCACCCGCATGTGACCGACTTTCCAGCTGTAGGCATCTTGCATCACACACTCAATTTCACTCAGTAATTAACAATAAACATACACACATACAAATTCATTATAACTTATATTTACAATTAACTCAAACCCTAAATTAGTATATTATTAAATTCAAACACTTAACTTATATTTACACTCTAATCACATTTACCAACATTTTCAATATCCTTTAAATTTTACATTACAATAAGTACCAGTTTGTCGACATCGACATCGACAATCGATAATCGATATTGCGGACGCACTCAACGAGCGTCTGTTAACGCGTGATTGGTTGAGCCGCGCGGTGGTGCCAACCAAAACATTCGAACCGCCGCGCCGCGCGAAACTTGTTGATGGCGCGTTCATAAGTCGAGATCTCAACCTGACGCGAAGCGCACGCTGCTTTGACCAAAATTTTACCTATGCTATGTTCGCGTGCTTATCTCGCTAATCATTAGTTTACTAACCTGCCTACATCTGTGCTCCCTTAACTCTGTTCATTATACCTTTCCTACCGCTTATTAACTGTCTGTGCCGTAAAATACTATTAACTGTTTAACCACTCCTTCTGAACTTTTATTTTGGTGTTTGTGTTTTATCTGTGTGTGTGTGTGTTTGTGGACAATATTATTATACCTTCCTATTTACAACAGTGAGTCAAACTTTTATTTAATAACCTCAACATCTCTCACACACCTACCCCAACACCTATATTGGTGACCCCCGAGTTGGACATGGAGAATGAATTCAGTGACGCTCACGGGTCAAACCATGACCCTGAGGATAAGACTGGTACAACGAAGAAGTCGGAGGTATGCAGAGTTGGAGCCCGAGTACCACCTTTTTGGCCCGAAGAACCAGAAATTTGGTTCGCCCAAGTAGAAGGCCAATTTGCGATAGCGGGAATCACTAGTGATGCGACCAAGTTTAATTATGTCATCGGCCAACTCGATAACAAATTTTCCAGAGAGGTAAAAGACATAATTATTAATCCACCCGAGCAAGATAAATATGGAAAATTAAAGCAGGAGCTTATCAAACGGTTGACGGCATCCAACGAAAAGAAGCTGAAGCAGTTGTTGATGCACGAAGAATTGGGTGACCGCAAACCATCACAGTTTCTTCGCCACCTGAAAAGCCTCGCTGGTTTGGACGTTCCTGATGACTTCCTCAAGACCATCTGGATTAGTAGACTGCCTCATGGTGTCCAGACAGTCCTCGCAGGTCAGCCATCATCAGCGACCCTCGAAGACCTCGCGGATCTAGCAGATCGGGTACACGATCTCGCCACCTCGGCACCCAGGGTTGCCGCCATCAGCGACAGCGTCCCCAGTTCCATAGTCATGGACCTCAAGAGAGAGGTCGCGGAACTCAGGCGACAGCTGCAGAACATGGCGTCCGGCAGGAACAGCAGAGGGCAGCATCAGTCAACGCGACGCGACGCTAGCAGATCTACGTCCAGACAGCGGTCGAACTCCAGCTACAAGAAGTTCCCGTTGTGCTGGTACCATGCCAAGTTCGGAGACGACGCGAAGAAGTGCGTGAAGCCCTGCGACTATAAGGCGGGAAATGCCGAGGGCAGTCGTTAATGGCGACTGAAGATTGCCCATCATCATCTGGTCGCCTGTTCGTCACCGATCGAGCTACGAAGACGCAATTCCTGGTCGACACCGGTAGCGACCTCTGCGTGTTCCCTCGGTCGGCGCTACGTGATCGTCGTGCTAGGACAAATTTCAGTTTGTGTGCCGCTAATGGTTCAGACATTGCTACGTACGGCTATGTGCATTTTGTGCTAGATTTAGGACTACGTAGAGCTTTTAGCTGGCGCTTTGTGGTTGCCGATGTGTCAAAGGCAATTATAGGTGTAGACTTTCTGAATTTTTATAACCTTATTGTTGACTGTCGCAATAAGCGATTAATAGATAACACTACCTCTGTTACAGCTGTTGCCGCTATTGCTTCTTGTAAAAATGTGCATTCAGTGAAGGTCTCGACTGGTGAGTCTCTCTATCATAAACTTTTAGGTGAGTTCCCGGAAATCACTCGACCAGCTGGTACACATCACACTAACACACCACACAACACTGTCCACCACATCCGCACGACATCAGGTCCTCCAGTCTCAGCATCCCCCCGTCGTTTAGCTCCCGACAAGTTGAAGATCGCCAAGCAGGAGTTTCAGGACATGCTAGCAAATGGCACAGCTCGACCATCAGAGAGCCCCTGGTCCTCACCTTTACACCTGGCGCCGAAAAAGGACAACGGTTGGCGTCCCTGCGGCGACTATCGCATGCTCAACGCACGCACAGTGCCCGACAGGTACCCAATCCGACACATCCACGACTTCGCCCATAGCATTTCCGGCTGCAACATCTTCAGCACCATAGACCTGGTTAAAGCCTACAACCAGATTCCCGTAAGCCCAGAGGATATCCCGAAGACAGCAATAACCACACCCTTCGGATTGTTTGAATTCCCGTACATGACCTTTGGTTTGAGGAATGCGGGTCAAACATTCCAAAGGTTCGTGGATGAGATGACCCGAGGGCTCGATTTCGTGTACTGCTACCTGGACGATTTTTTGGTATTCTCCAGATCCGAAAGCGAGCACGAGGGGCATCTGCGTCAAATCTTCGGCAGGCTACGGGAATATGGCATGCTGGTTAACACCTCAAAGTGTGTATTTGGGGCCCGTGAAGTCACATTCTTGGGTTACAGCATCTCCGAGAAAGGCACCAAACCCTTAGACTCCAAGGTACAGGCGATAAGGGAGTTTCCTCGCCCCACTAATGTCAGGCAGCTCAGGAGATTCCTAGGAATGCTCAATTTTTATAGGAGGTTCCTGCCACATGCAGCTCAAACACAAGCGCCTTTGCACGCTCTGGTAACAGGATCCGTCAAGGGATCGCACCCGATTGATCTGGAAGCCGATACCTTGGCCGCTTTCGAAGCCTGCAAAAACAGCCTCTCGGAAGCTGCATTGTTGGCGCACCCTGACTGCTCTTCAAAGTTGGCGCTGGTAACTGACGCCTCTGATAGCGCACTCGGCGCAGTATTGCAGCAGATGAGCAATGGAGCCTGGGAACCACTAGCCTTTTTCTCTCGAAAGCTGAGTCCGTCGCAGGTGAAGTACTCTCCCTACGACAGGGAACTGCTGGCCATATACGAGGCAATAAAGTACTTCAGGCACATGCTCGAGGCCAGACACTTCACTGTCTATACTGACCACAAACCGATCAGTTTTGCTTTCCACGAAAGGAAAAACAACTGTTCACCTAGGCAGTATAGACACCTGGACTTCATCGCTCAATTCACAACCGACATACGCCATATAGCCGGCAAAGACAACGTTGTGGCCGATGCCTTGTCACGGATTGAGGAATTGAGCGAACCTGTCAGCCTCGAGTCACTAGCAGAAGCCCAAAACTCAGATCCTGAACTGGCTCAGCTTCTCGAAGGAGGATCATCCCTACGCTTAGAAAAGCGACAAGTACCTGGAAGTCGTTGCACACTGTACTGCGACGTCAGTACCCCGACTCCCAGGCCTTTTGTATCAGCACACTATCGCAGGCAAGTGTTTAACAGTCTCCACTCGCTAAGTCACCCTGGCGCCAATGCTTCTGCCAAACTAGTGTCCGAACGGTTTGTTTGGCCTGGCGTCAGGAAAGACTGCAGAGATTGGGCTCATGCATGCCGAGCGTGTCAATGTGCAAAGGTGACGCGACACGTCAACGCTCCCTTAGGCACGTACCACTTACCACGCGCGAGGTTTAAGCACATCCACATAGACCTGATCGGACCGCTTCCGCTTTCTCAGGGCTATCGGTATTGTCTGACTGCCGTAGATCGCTTTACGCGATGGCCAGAAGCAATGCCGATAGAAGACATCACCGCTGAGACGGTTGCTAAAGCGTTGCTGTCGTGCTGGATCTCCAGGTTCGGATGTCCGATAGACATAACGACGGACAGGGGTCGGCAGTTCGAGTCGTCCTTATTTAAATGTCTGTCGCAAATGGCCGGCTTCGAACACAAACGCACGACAGCTTACCATCCTGCTTGCAACGGCCTTGTGGAACGCTTCCACCGGCAGTTGAAAGCTGCAATAGTCTGCCACGCAGATAGTGGTTGGACCGAATCACTGCCGTGGGTTCTACTGGGTGTCAGGACTGCGTACAAGGACGACCTACAGTCCTCAGCGGCTGAGCTGGTCTATGGCGAGCCACTGAGACTGCCTGGCGAATTTTTCGAGGCAACAGTCCCAGTCACTACCGATGTATCTGAGTTCATCGCAAGAATCCGAAACTTCGCCAACAGATTGCGACCGGTACCCACTTCGCGCCACGGTGAGCAAAGAGCATTCGTGTATAAGGAGCTAGCAACCAGCGACTTCGTATTCCTCCGTGAAGACGCGTCGCGAGGTTCTCTCACTCCAGCTTACACTGGTCCGCATAAAGTCTTGGCCAGAGGCGACAAGGTTTTTAAAATTATTTTAAATGGTAAAGAGGTTACCGTTACCATTAACCGGCTAAAACCCGCTTTCATCATAGCCGACTCCGATAAAAACCTGCCCCTACCGATACCAACTACCAAACCTGCCCCACAGACGGCACCCAAAGACGTTGTTACTCGTTCTCGACGTCGAGTGCAATTTCCAGATTTCTATCGCCCTTGACGGTCTCTGGAGGGGGGTGGTGTAGGCATCTTGCATCACACACTCAATTTCACTCAGTAATTAACAATAAACATACACACATACAAATTCATTATAACTTATATTTACAATTAACTCAAACCCTAAATTAGTATATTATTAAATTCAAACACTTAACTTATATTTACACTCTAATCACATTTACCAACATTTTCAATATCCTTTAAATTTTACATTACAATAAGTACCAGTTTGTCGACATCGACATCGACAATCGATAATCGATATTGCGGACGCACTCAACAAGCGTCTGTTAACGCGTGATTGGTTGAGCCGCGCGGTGGTGCCAACCAAAACATTCGAACCGCCGCGCCGCGCGAAACTTGTTGATGGCGCGTTCATAAGTCGAGATCTCAACCTGACGCGAAGCGCACGCTGCTTTGACCAAAATTTTACCTATGCTATGTTCGCGTGCTTATCTCGCTAATCATTAGTTTACTAACCTGCCTACATCTGTGCTCCCTTAACTCTGTTCATTATACCTTTCCTACCGCTTATTAACTGTCTGTGCCGTAAAATACTATTAACTGTTTAACCACTCCTTCTGAACTTTTATTTTGGTGTTTGTGTTTTATCTGTGTGTGTGTGTGTTTGTGGACAATATTATTATACCTTCCTATTTACAACAGTGAGTCAAACTTTTATTTAATAACCTCAACATCTCTCACACACCTACCCCAACACCTATACAGCTATTTGCAGAAAACTGTTTGCCGAGTCCTTGGTCCACATTGCTAGGGGGTAATTCTATCTACATTCACATTACTATAGCATTCGCTCTTACTGTGTCTGTGTGCGACCCCCAGAGATATAGCGCCCCCTGTTACTCTGCACTAAAGCACTCTGAAGTACAAGTTCTATGTAGAATTCTATTCGTTTCTAGACAGCAGCGGCCTGAATCGATCGGAGTCAAGGCATCAGAGCGAGGCTACTCGTTCATTGACGTTTAACTCAAGCACAGGAGTTACCGAGAGCATCTGTTCACAAGTTGATGTAAGATGGCTGGCGGCGAAAGAACACTGGTTAGTCTTCTCTTTCCTTCCCTTTGTCGCGGCTCTGTTACCAGGAGCGGCTTTGCCTATATGAGTGCAAGGGTGTCGAGAAACTGGACGCCAGGTGTTTTCAGTACGCGCGAAAGCCATTAAGATTCCCTTTTGACAGCAGCATTCTAATACAAAAGAGCGCCAAGGACATTGATTCCACACGGCCGCTACATACATACTGGACTAAAGCGAGCTGCAGCACAAGATCTATGCAGAATTGTATCCAGCATTGAGCCAGCGTGGCCCCGGCCTGAATCGGTCGGATTCTAGACTCGAGAGCGAGGCCATTCATTCATTGGCTCGCTCGGCGCTCCGCCAGCTATGTTTAGCGTCCGCTAGGATCAAGGGCGGAGGCCAGGATCTGGTAGGTCACTTTCTCCTATTTATGTATTCGTTTCTGACGTGGGATAGTTGAGTATTCTACCTCGAGTTAGGCATTTCCGAGCATTATACGCGCCAGGCGCGGTTTTACCGCCATTATTTTGTCATTTTCCGTTTCTCTTAGACTTTTTTTGTGTAAGTTATATTTGATTTAATCTCTGTGATTAAATTTTACTTTAAATGATCTAAAGTGTTTACTGAGGTCTCTTTCACTCGCAATGAGTGTTTTTTTAAAAACTACTTTTGTGTTTTTTTTATTCACCACCTCGTGTCCCAAACTACGTACCTACCGTCAGCCATTCAAAAGGCACACCTTTTAGCACTTGTTAGCACACATGATAACGAGTGGTCAAAAGCATTAAAAACATAGTGACTCCTATCGATAGATCGTCAAAAAATACACACAGTCCCACTCCACAGCACAAAAGTATACTATTTTAGAGTATATATAGAATACCATCGTAGACTCGAGGAGAAGCGATGAAATGTGTTTATTTCTAGCGGTCAATGTCAAACGCATTACATAGTAGCCTCCACCTCGCAACAATAATAGTGTTTAGATGTACTTTACTATTGTATTGGTTTAGTTGAAAATGGGTTTAACGATCAAAGGGAAAGGGTCGAAATCTTGTTTGAGATATTGAGGCCGCCATCTTTGAATACGTTATGGCAATATCTTTATGGAGACAATATTTAGTATCTTCTGAAATAGTGAACTTTTAAGGAAGATTCGGAAAAATGCTTACAAATAGTACACGACCTACGTAGGTACTTCGTTTTGTCAATTGCTACGGGTGAACATAAAACAATATTGGATAACTAACAAATACCTAATATGTAATCCCGTCCCATTGTTGAGATACAGGATATATTTTTTCCTTTATTAGCCAGGTGTTTTATATTTAATATGCTATTAGACACATCGGACAATCTTATGAAAATTGGTAAATCACTAGTTTTCTCATTTTATAAGTTGTACAAAACCCGACTTAGTTTTAACACAGGGGCCGGGGAGTTGACTTTCAAAGCTCAAAAGATTCCTTGTAGTAAGAGTTTTGTTGCCACGAATCATTGGTTTTCTTAGAATTAACGACTTAAGTGATAATTATTAAGGATCTCTTTTCACACTGCATAATATGCACGTGAGCCTTGTAACCGAGCGCGTGCTAAATGTTAGACGTGTAGATTTGTAAACAGCATATACAACCGCGTTCACATGAACCTTCGCATAACCATTGCAAAATGAGTCTTATATCAGCAGCATAAGGTGCTATGTAAAGGTTGATGTTTACGCTTCTGTATGTAGACGTCACAATTCTACGTCTTGTGATCGCGTTGAATGAATGATTTAGATTTATCGATCTTCCGTCGACGAGCGGACAAAGTGTGACATATCGTTTTCTGTTAGGAGTAGGTGCATAGTGGGCAAGTACGGTCGGTGCCCTAAGATATGTATTCAGGCACATTCGCTAATTTTAAGTTTTACTAGGCCACCAACCAATCGAAAAATGAAAATTTCATTTGGTATTGGTTTCATTTTCAATGAATCAATACAAAATGAAATAACAGGCACCAAAAATAGGTTGAGTTAATCACTCAATTTCGCGTGGGGAAGAATGGTAAAATTGTCGAGAAAAATGGATGAAAGATGTTTCTTTACTTAGAATGAAACATGTTTCTTTCAAAATAATATTTAAAATATCTGAATCAGTCATTTTTACTGCAAAATGATTCCGTCACAATAAAATTGAGTTCTGCGTTTCAACCGTTTTCGCCACATTTTCCATTGATTCTCCGGTCGTTTTGGTTGTATATTTGGTGATGATAATAGCGAATAGCCCCCTCGATCAATGGGCTATCTATTGAAAATGATTGGGGTAAATGGCGCTGTGTGTACCCACACAATCCAATGATATCCTACTAATATTATAAATGCAAAAGTTTGTATGAGTGGGTGTGCAGTGTTGCTCTTTCACGTAAATACTACTGAATGGATTTAAATTCAACTTCACAATAAGGTAGCTTATACATCTGAATCGCACATAGGCTACAATTTATAAAGAAATATTACTTTTTGTTTCTCAATTTAAGTCCTCGCGGACGAAGTTGCGGGCGGCCGCTAGTTCCATTATAAAAAATCCACTACTAGTTAATTCTCATACAGATTAATTCGATTTCGGCATCGAAGGGAGTTTGTAGAAATGCTCTACTGTTACCGGCGCAATACGTAACAGTAGCGTGCGTCAGGCGCTCACGTGGTGCGCAAGCGCCGTTCCCGTATTTATAGCCGTATTAACTGTGTGTAGCAGCGGAATGTGATGTTTGAAGAAGACCACAAACAAATGTACAGTGGGCTGCATGACAGGCTATATCCGGTCAGTCCTCTTTGGTCTATTGCGAAGAAATTTCATTTGCAAAAGCAAGATAAAGATGGAAATAGGTAGCCTGATGTGCCGTTGACTGTACATCGGCCTTTCTGTCATGTGCCCTGGCACAGGCTTCATCACATGTGAGGTTGTGATAAGACACTCAAAGGCTAGTGGTGAACTGATGATCTTACTAAGGAGTGCCATCTAGCGACTTACTGCTTAACTTGGCTTTCTGAAGCACAGGGGCACGAAAAACTAACAATTTAATCATTCTACATCTATAATTAAATAGATAAAAGCACACAGATAGAACAAACTTATACAGGGTGTCCAAAAAAGTAGTGTCAAGCCGAAGCCCAGTGGTAGAGCATCACTAGGGCTATCCGAATACTCAATCAGGGAGGAATCAAGAAAGGGAAGCTAGTTTTTCCTAGGCTAGTCGGGGGTATAAAAATATAGCTTCTAATACACCTTTCTAGGGCAGCATTAGATTATGAACTTTGTTACTAATAATTATGGATCAACTAGTTATCTCAATGAATGAGTTTATTATTATTATAGCAACAAAACAGTAGGAGCCGGCGAAGAAGCCGACCCTGACCGGTAAGTAGTAAATAGAAAGCAATATTAGGAAATAGGTATCCCTTGAATATTCCCTTCACATAACGGTGCACGGCCTACCTCCACCTTAAGGAAAATAAACAGGAATTTGGGAACACACAAATCACACGAGCATAAATCAGCTGATCACCACACCTGATGATGATAATGTGGTGGACAGTGGTGGTTAATAATAATAAGTCTCCACGAGAGTGAGAAAAAAATCGTAAATTTATGAAAGTTTACAGCAAAAAAACGCGAATAATTCTGGCTTCCAAACATACATAGGTAATCGTAGAACTTACTTTATTTTATTTTGATACTAGCGGCCTCCCGTGACTTCGTCCACGTGGACTTAGATATTTTTTCAAAATACATCTTTATAATTGGTAGCCTATGTCCTATTCCGACGCATAAGCTATATTATTGTGAAGTTTAATTCAAATCCATCCAGTAGTTTTTACGTGAAAGAGCAACACGGCACATACATCCATCCACACATACAAACTTTCGCATTTATAATATTAGTAGGAGGATTTTATGTTGAAGCATTTAAGTGTGATTCTACCTCTGGTTTGGATGTTGATTCTTCCAAGAATAAACCGGCAAGAAACTCGATACGTTACTTCAACCTTGTTTGTTGACAATAACTGCATTATCATAGTATAGTCATCGTTCATAATGTGCAAAGGAGCAGACTATCTGTGCGGTCCGTAATGCGATTACAGGTCCATGAGCGCTCACAGCGATAACAGGCGTCCCGAATTGAAATATCGCGTCAACAGTGCTCACAGCGCTGTCAGCGTGAAAACCAATTCGGACCGTAACCACACATAACCTAACAATTTTTAAACTTCTGATTTCTATCATTCCCAGGTTAAACTTGCGGTTCTTGTGGTAAAACTTTCTGTTTCGCTATCTCAGAAAAAGATTTGTCCTAGCAAAGATTTATTCTAATATTAGCAAAAATATTTTTACGCGAAAATGTCTGTTTGACGTTTCATCTATGAATCTGACCTAAGGCTCACAGCGACAACGCTCCGGAGCATTATCGTTGTGAGCGCAATGGCGCCGTTAGTGACGTCACCCATGACGTAAAGCTGTCTGACGTTAGATGGCCCGTTGGCGCGATATCTCAATTCGGGACGCTTTGTGAGCGCGCTGTAATCGATTTTGACTCAATTCGGAACGCACCCTATATCTATGATGACCACACATTCTTAGTAATCCTTTACATTGTAACACCCTTGCTTTATCAACTTTTCTGCTATCGTACACTGGAGTTGGGTTTCCTCCTCCCGAAGCTGGCTGCTAGGTAGCCAGAGACGTTGTATCAAATAAATAAGTACGAAACAAAAACATTTTTTTTTTCATTTGAGTACTTTTCATTTAGCTCACCAAATAATGTCATATACAGGATGGCCCAGCGACCCAGCGGACCACTGTCGCTGGGCCACCCTGTATAAAAATCAGTTGCTGTTCGTTAGTCTGGATAAAATTCGAGAACGATTGAACCAATTTACCTAATTCTGGTTTCGAAATAATTGTGTAAGTTCAGAGAAGGTTGGTAAGGTGAATAAACATGAAGCAACCATTTCTACCTGTCAAACACTAAAAGTTTGACATCAGAACAACGTCTGTCGGGACAGCTTATAAACATGTAAAAACATCACTGGACATTATTCCACACATCTATCACGCCATCTAGCGCCGAACTAAGCGAAGCTTGCAAGCTTGCTTGTGATACTAAACAACCGATAAACATACTTAAATTGTTTTTTTGTAAATAAGGCAACACCCAGACCACATGATTGTGCACACGAATATTTGCAATGCGAATCGAATGCGTGACCTTCGGTGTAGTAGCCAACTTCTTAAGTTCTTAACCATTACACTAAACTGATCAAACACATACCTATAAAGATTATTTTACTTCACTTTACTACGCTTATACTTTACTACTTTTATACTTTACAAACATTTATTCCCAAACGGGATTCAAACCTGCATTTTTGAAGGTCAGAACTACTAACAATACCGCAGCAGCAGCTTTTTTGTTTCTGGTAGTCGATGGTATCGACTCAGTGTCGCTTTTGTCGAGTCAAAAATATTATGCAAAATATATTTTTGGGACAACGAGGTTATGTCGGACTCCTACCGACTAAAACCCCACGGCACTACCGAAAGTAATACCGCACTGCTCCGCCGCCTGTGCTAGCCCCTAGTGCCCCCCCCCTCCCCCTCCAACCGACCCCCCAACAGTGTAAGTAAAGGTACAGTTCTAAGACCGACCAAACTACTAAGCAACACTACTGGTTTCTTTCTATGAATCTCTATGAAAGTCATTCCAAGCGTAGCGGCACTCTCTTAGGATCAAAAGTGTGTCGTTGGCGGTCTCCGGTCCGTCTTGAAATTGTACCTTAAGTGGCGAGAGAAAGACTGCAAGGGAGATTCGCCGAATTGACCCCAGCTCCGGCGCAAAAGTAATGTCTCTCAGTTTTTAGAGTAAATATTACATGTAGTTTTAGAATTGCTAGCAATAGGGTAGACGACTATGATGCATTTTGTGTGTTATTTTATGTTTACCAAATAAAATCATAACAATCAAATGGATTTGTGAAACCACAATCAAAATTTGATTCACTATGAAGCCACAATAGGCCTTCAAAGTTGGGTGGGCAAGTCCATTTCGAAAGTATACATATTTTGTAAAAAAATAATACCATTTTCAAACAGAGACTATTAGGAAGCAATTTTGTTAAAAGACCATTTTCATAAACGCAATATTTAATATAGCTGTCGTACAAACTTCTTACGCGCTCCTTATAACTACGTTAGTGTGACGTCATAATTTAGGACACGTTTGAATGGAGCGTTTTTAGGCGAGTCCAAAAATGTGCAATTCAAATTGTGATATCTCGGGTAGTATTAATACTATAGCAGTGATTCTTTTAGGATTGCGTTCATAAATGTAACGTCTTTCGATAATAAACAAAAAAAAAATTACAGTCGTCTAGCCTATTGTCATTTTTTTGTTTGCCACTTGAATTTTCATAGGCGCTCTATGTAAAAAATATATTTTTTGCAGAAAACTTCCGAACACTTTGATAGCGCGTTTCAGCATTGTAGTTCCTATGTGGCGAGATAGATGTCGCTGCAAACCCAACTCACCCAAGTGCGCGAGATCCAGATAAGAGTCTCGTTGTTGAGTCTGGGCCCGATGAGCGGGTTCATCTGCGCCATGTATGCGCACAGCCAGCTGGAAACACAACACATAGCTATTAGTTAAAATGAAAGAGAGAGAGAAACCTTTAGACTGATGGGGTAAGGATAAGGCAGACAACTTTTCTGCCTAAAAAAGTGGGTTGCCGAAAGCCTAGATGGGCAGATGATATTCAGGACATAGCTGGTTCAAACTGGCTGACCAAGGCCAAAAACAGAAAGGCTACTCTAAACGGGTCCCTAATTGAAACAAACATAAATTTAAGTATAATTGTAAAAACTAGTTTTAAGGAAAATTAAGGCTAAATAAATAAGGCAGACAACAAAATATCAGTTATAAATATTGCTCCTTTAGAATCCTTATGATTTGCATACAATTATTTTTAAATTTTGGTATCAATGGGAATCTAGTGATGTCTTCTTGAGGCCCAGCACATACCGTTGAGCTGATACCATTCCAGTGTCACTTTGTTTCTGTCATGTTCAGTTGTAATTGCTTAAAATGTGCCCAATGTCCCTTAACCCTTTACCTACGGGTGTCAACCATGGTTGATTTGAGAAAGGCCCACTGCAATACGGGTGTCAACTACTGTTGATTTCGCAAAGACATTTTTCATTATTTTTTTTCTATTTCTGTGTCTATGGTAATACTGTTATACTTGCAGATTAAAAAACTAGAGGAGTTAAACTCTATCACAGATTTTTTTTAAAAAACATTTCTACGTGTCTTTGGATTGAAAAAACACCGCGAAAATACCATTGATTCTAGTGTCAACAATAGTTGACACCCGTATTGCAGAGGCATCATTTTTAGTAACCAACATGGCGTACTGCTAGTGAGGTATGATGATAGAAGTGGGTCTATCGAAATATTGTATTATAGATTTCTTGAAAGTATTTTCACAAAATTAAAGTTTCTGTAGATTTATGTGCATCTACACACATCAAAAGTGTCTAGGGATATCTCAAGCATTTTCATACAAAGTATAGCTATTGGGGAGGCTGTAAAAATTAAAATATTGATACCAACGTAGAAATTTTTAGGACACAGAAACTGCTATATCTGCCCTTTCAGATTGTATAAAGAAATTCATTGTAGTAGCATTATTGTACAATCGTAAGGACGTTAAAAAAAAGACAGATTTTTCTTTTAAAAGGTTTCAAAATTTTAGCAAAATCAAACGTTTTTTTTGTAATATTCTTAACCTTTATCTTATGCCTGTTTCCTCGAGTTATTCTAAGATAATGCTGAGCATTATCTAATATCTTTGATTTTGCTAAAATTTTGAAAGACACTTTTGATGTGTGTACTTAAGCGCGATCCAAGAAAAATAAAAATGATCATATTTATATGTTACGAATGTAGTGTTAGTCGTTGAGTACATCATTTTTTTATTAGTTTAACACTTTATTACATCATAAACTATTATTTTTATATTAATAAATAGTAGACACCGATACAAAAACATAAGATATAGCTTTTTAAAAATAAAAATACATAATTGATAGGCGATTTTCAATATTACCAAAAGCAGGTTGTCGAAATATCGATAAAATATCGATTAAAGGGGCATCACTAAAATGTAGCAGAAAATATTGTGTTTTTAATGTGTGTTTTATTCCGAATTCTATATGATTTTTTATCGTATATTACTTTAGAAATATGAATGGTTTGATAAAATAGTTGATTTATTAAGTCTTAGGTTGAAAAAGTGTTTTGGTTGAAAGTTACAGCACTATCTTGTTTGTGTGACAAATCTTTTTTTCCTCTATTTTCTGCAAATAATTTGTGAAAAATGCGTGTGAATATGAAACTTCATTAGTTGTTCCATATACCCTCAAAATTTCAAAATGGTAAGTCATTCAGTTTCTAAGATATCATCAAGTAAAGTTCAGCAAAATTTTTGACCATGCGAAAAAGGCCCCGTATTGGGTGGTGACATCAGTTTCTAGCACCCCGTAGGGAAAAGGTTAATAAACATTTTTATACTCTTACTCAATGTTATTGAGTACCTTCTCTTACTATATTGATTTATGCCTACTATTTTGCACTTTTTATTCACTAAACTTATTGAAATTTTTGCTCTTTTATTCACTAAACTTTTGGGAGTTTTTGCCTGTCATCTACTTTTGTTATTGATTGTAACAAGTATTGGAGACTCAAACACATACTGAAATTGTGTCAATAACATACTTCTAGAGATAAAACCAGCAGATAGCATAGAAGTTCATCTGTCAATCTTTTTCTCTAGCCCAGCTGTTAGGCTAGGAGTAAGTGGCCAGTCAAATAGATTTTAATGTAGTTGAAAGTACAATCATTATAATATTCGGGAAATCATACACCTAGGTCATTCTCAAACTGAGTATATTTATACTACAGAAATTGAGAAACACACTTCCACCCAGACACACTACAAACACAAATATTCATTCCATGAGTGCCTGCCCTGGAAGGGGATCAACCCCATGACATTCAGTGTTAAAGGCAGGATCTCAACTAATCTTAACCTATTGCAACAACTAGCCTCTATTGGGTATTCTAATCATGGTGTCCCCAGAAACTGGTCTCTCCTGGGTATTCAAACTGGCCAAAGTTCCTCAGACAAAAACTAAGGCGATGTACCAACTGACAAGATTTCATAAAGATAAGCTTTTTGATTCGGGAAACACAAGTACAGAAATCAGCCTGGAATAGGCTCCGAATAGAATATAGGACACACTTGAGTCACAACTTAAAATTACTTATTTCTATAGAAACAAAGGTGAAATACTTACAACAACCAGCACGTAGCTGCTGTTAGCATTAACACCACCTGGATAATCCTGAAATTAAACAAATACCAATGAGATTGGACGATAAAATTAGCTCTAAAGGGATGAAAGCAATTGAGAAATACTTACCCTCTGTTTGGTCCCTTAGGGGCGAAGAAAGGGCACACAATCCCAACCACCCCCCAGAGAATAGTGAATATGGTGATAGGGACGAAAGAAGCACCCATTTTGAGTTTGATTTTACGATATTTTGCTAAATATTGTTTCTCAAACAAACATCACCTGCCCCAAGATGGAGGACTATTTGGCAATGTTGGCACCACTGTACGTCGAAAGTCATATGACAATCCGCGTTTCGTTCTTGCTCTGAGGTAAAAAGCGAGATCATCGTTCGAGAGAGAATAAACAAAAAAGACTTCAACAATTTGTAAACATACACAAATTTTTGGGTATTTCAATTCAAAAAAATTTCTAGAGCCCTCTAGTGATAATAGATGTATCTTGAATGTGCAGCATGTGCAGTCTCCTCTCGAGAAGTTTCAACACCACAAAAACTACACAAAATGGAAGTAACTATTTCTCGATGCTATTTTAAGCTATTTCAATACCTACTATTTCATAGATAAGATTATGGTATACACTATGCAGTTAGCTAAGCAAGTAAACGATCTAAACATACAGGATGTCTCAAACAATAGTGTAAGGACGAAGTCTAGAGGTAGAGCACCACTAGGGCTACAAAAATCGCGGAACTTAAGTAGGGGTGATTTTTAATCTTCTTATTTTTTTGATAGTTTTCGAGTTAAGATTTTTCCCTTGACTTACGAGACAGCATTGTTGACAGAGACATGATTTTTGATTTTTGAGATGAATCCCAATTTTTTTCCACCCTGACACCCTGCTATGCTGTCGTGTCGAATGCGCATAAATTGACCACTGTCTGTTTGCCATCACGATGACATTGAAAAGTCGTAGTTTGACTCTGAGATAAGATAAAATAAATTTGCAAATCTTTGTTATAGTACTTTTAAATTAAAAATGAAAAATGCGTTCTGCGCGTCGCATGAAAACCACTAAAAGTGCATATAGGTCCAAAATACGCAAGAAAAGGCACACATCGAGAAGTGTGGGTTGCACGCCTGGGGCTTCAATTTTGGATCTTCAGAATATAAATGAAGTGCTGCGTGTACATGTTAGTACTTACTGGTACATTCCTTAGTCAAACTGATCAAAACATGAAAGCACGAGTAAGCTTGCTTAGTCCACAAGTAAGCTGGGTACTCGTACAATCTAAGGGTCACACAGCAACATGTCCAGTGTCAGCGATACATGACAATAAATCTACCTTGTTTGGGTTTTTGAATTGGTAGACGTCAAAGACTGTTGCATTAACGTTAACTTCCATAGCATTTCTCAAACTTCTTCAACAGAAAACTCAACGTGCCGAGGGAAAAGGTGCCTGGAAAATTGTACCAAAGGATTCTTGCGAAGTGTACAAAAACCGACGAAAGCGGCAAGCTGAGAGCAATCGACATGAGGAGGTGGAAGACGCCAATAAGCGGACGACAGACAGTGACAACACTAACACCAACACTAATATTTCGAAAAGACGCAAGAGATCACTAACTAAAAAAACTAAAAAACAACGAAGGCCTAGGCATAGGTAACAATGATTTCGCTACTTGCTTATATATAGAGTTATAAAATGTAATAGAAATCTGCTTTTTTTAAATGACCCACATTGACCCACCGTTCGTGATCCGGCCCGCTACATGCCCCGCTAAGGGTGGCATTAAACTTTCATGATTCGTGGTCCCACGGTCCCACGGTTAAGTGATTTATTCATTTAAATAAGCATGTCCAGTCATCGGCTCCAATCTATCTTAATCTTATTGTTTTGTACGTAACAAGTCTGCGAGATTTTTGGGCGTTCGCTGCATTAAGCGTTTTTCTTTCCATTTCAGACGTGAACAATCTTCTGCTTCATCTAATACCACAACCACTACGTCATGCCATTCCTGCATTAGTTCATCTGACATGGATTATGAATGAAATAAATTGTGGAAAAAAGCCGATTTTTTACTATCCTATCTAGTTATTCAATACATGAATAGATTGCCATAAGAATGTAGTGGGACCGGGAGATATCTCATTAAAACTGGTGTTGTTGGTTCGATGTTGTGCTTTATTGTGTCTCATCAGTTTAATATGGACAATGCGTATTTATAGGAGTTGAGGTGCAGTCCGGGGGAACAAGGCTTCGGGGGTAAAAGGCTTCGTGCCACTCACCGTATCCCCCACTATGGACGATGAGAGGTGTAGTAGGTAGGGGTTTTAGTCGGTAAAGCCACTGGGGTACCACCTCCCCTGTGGAGAAAACCCGTCCACCCCCCGGTTGACGGGTATGCGTAAGTGCATTTCCCCTACTGAAAAAAAAAAACGGCTTGAGGTGCACACACTACAAGAATTTATTTTTACCAAAAGTCATCTCGTAGATGTCTTCTTATTAGAAGTTGCAGAAATGAATATGTATCTATACTTAAGACGTAATCGAAAAAAAGTAAACTTCCCAGAGTTATTTAAATGCTGCATCAGTATTTGCAGACAAGAAACCGGAACCGGCCGGTTCCATCAACCAGAATCTTGGACGATCAGAAAGTCCATTGTTAGGCGCCACACCCTGCATTTACTTTCAAAAAGCATTCGTTCAAGAACTTTCCTGCTCTAAGTCATTATTCATTATTTTACTATCCTAGCTACTATGTGGGTAGGATGGTTGTCTATAAACCATTCCTTCATTCGGTGGCCTCACCGAGACCATGCGACGACGCAATTCATGCTTGTGCCCAGTGAAAAATGTATAGGTACTGCATTAAAACGTTCTCGACAGCGGCGGTGAAGGCGGCGACACGGTGGCGGATACCTGCACCCTGATGTGATCCTGCTGCGCTGATCCCGAAAATGGCGAGATGGGTTTTTCACAAACTCGCGGAATCGCGCTCGAGCCCAATCTCGCGAGCTGCATTCCCTACTGCTGCCTCATTGCCCATAATCTCGGTGTTCCCTATCTAGTTTGTGATCTCGGTGGCTCTTGCTGGTGCAGAATGTATACTTTCAGACTGTGGATTACATTTAGAAAAACCTTTTTCAAGCTTAAATTTTGACACCCGAGTCCTGACAGAATAATCTGTTTAATGTCATTTTCCTGTTTTTATGAAATGACAATTTAAACAACAAAATTTTCCGTGTAAATATTATGTTTTTTATTACTTAAATTAGAGAAAGAAATGTAGAACGACTAAATTCTGTGTAGTTTGTAATGTCTGAAGCAGTGAGTGCAGAGGATTATGCAGTTGTTGTCATTTGGCTTGGGATTTGTTCACTTTACACGACATTGCTCAGCGTTACAGCCCTTGCAGTTGTATTTATCCTGTAAGTATAGTAGAAATAGTAGTGAGAAACATTGGATAGTTGCTATGCCAAAACTCGTGGTGATTATGATTTTAAAGAGATTTATTCAATAATCCGTACTTAATAGTGGATAATAGTAGACCAATGATTAGTAAGGGTAGCAACTAGCCTGAGACCTAAACAGGGTATCCAGCTTTAACTGCAATCTGTCCGCTTTATGAGGTGGTGTGCAGAATTTTGGAGTATGATTTGAGACCTATTTGTCCAATTGAATGTTTTCCAATTGAACATGCCAAGGCCGTATTTATGTTTTTTAAATCTAGCTGAACTGTCACAATTGTCAAAGTTAATGTCAGTTTTGATTTGAATTTACCGTTGTGTAATGTTTTGTTTGATGAAAATAAATGGTGTTTCTTGATAGAAAATTAAAATAGTGGCATTAATCATGTTTTAATTAAGATAAGAGACTTATAAGTGTAGTGCGTTGTTAATTAATTGTTTACTTAGAATGGACGACACACAGCAGAGCAGAGTTTCTGATGCGGCGGCGACGTAAGTTTGGGAGTCATGATGCTTTGATTTCCTCTTGTTTGTTTATTACAAAATAATCAGACTTAACTAATATCTGTAACTTTCAACTCCTAGCCTAAAACCAAGCAGAGCTTGTCCTATAGGTGTCATTGCCTGAAATTCGAAAACATACAAGCTGCAAAGAACATAATAAAAACACCCACATACAGGCATAAGACAATTTTGTAGTTTGCTACAGGAATGTTTTGCTCGGACGGGGATGAACCTACTATCCTCCTTGGTGCAACAGGCAGATGTTCTCCTAAACCTATGTGACAACATAACTTAACATATCCTGGTGACCATTTCCCTAAATTAGTGTTAGTCAAAGGCACACTGATTGTTGCCGTAACTCTCTGGTGATGGAAAACACCAATATACAGGGTGTTCCGTAATGAGTGGTCAAACCAAAAACCCTAGATAGTTCATTTGATTACCTACAACCAATTTGAACAGTTTTTGAACATTACTCAGGGTTGCCATAAAAAAATTAATAGTACATACTTTTTTCAAAATTTCTGTCTTACAATGGTTTCTTCTATTCCATGACTTCACATCTTTTTAAAGTGATGATCCAGTTCAATGTCATACCCTTTTTTAGGTTAGGTCTTTTTGAAATTAAAGTCATAAAAACAAAATTTATTAAAATCATACATTGCTTCAATATTTAAGGAACAAAATTAATGTTAAAGATCTGAAAACTAGAAAAAGACTAATTGGTTAAGACCAAATGGTCATGTTGGCATCAGGCAGGACTCGAACCCGCATCTTTCGCAAACCGGGCGACTGCACTAGCCAATTATGCTACCGAGACCATCAACAGACCCCCCAAATCTTTCTGGTATATTTTTTTGGTTTTGTCTCTGCCTACCCCGTTGGGAAGGAGGCGTGATGGTATGTATGTATGTACGTAAAATAATAAATAATTGAAAAATGATGATATTTGCCCATGGGTGCTAAAAAACCATTGTTAGACAGAAATTTTGATACAAGTATTTTTTTTATTTATGCCAACCCTGAGAAATTTCCTAAAACTGTTCAAATCAGTTGTAGGTAATTAAATGAACTATCTAGGTTTTTCAGGGTTTTCATTATGGAACACCCTGTACCCACCCAACCCAAGCAACGCGGATAACGGCAGTGAGCTCGCCCCTTACCATATTGGGTTCAGCTGCGTTATTCCGGCGGTGCACATCGGACATCACTTCACATCTCGGTGCTTCACGCTTACCTCAATCATCAATACGCTTTACTTTGAATTAGTATTTCCTCTCATTTTGTATGTAAAAAATTAAAAAATGTTATCTGGCTTAGTTCTTTTCTCTCAAACGACCACAGTTGCAAAGAAATTGAATTTTAAAGTTCACTCACATCAGCAAAGGGAGTTTTGGCGTCTGCCGGAATAACATAGCAGATTTCCCTGGTGAAATGTGGCTTGCCGGAACATTCGGCAACGGCAAATAACGGCAACAATCAGTATGCCTCTAATAAACCCATTAGGGATATGTTTGTGAAGAGGGTATGGTATTTGAGAAAACAATTCTGAAAGAATCACAATTCAATGGTAGCAATATTAGCCAAGATATTATAACAATTTGAAATGCACATTTATTAAAAACATGTAATGATGTCACAGCAGCTATATTAAACACTGACCCCCTTATTCATAAAAACGAACGCAACGCTAACGTATTGTTTAAGCTATTGACGTGTTCTGTCACTTACTCGCAAATGGCGGCAGCAACAAGAATGACAGTGACAAAGCGATACAATAGTTATCGTGTTCTATAAGAGCTGTTTAAGTTTTTATGAATAAGGGGGTACGACCATTTTCATGACTTTATGAAACGGTCTCTTAAAAAAATTGCTTCACAATAGGCTAGATGACTGTATTTTTTTTTGTTTATTATCGAAAGACCTTTCATTTATGTAAAAAATCCTAAAAAAACACTTCATTAGGATCAATACTACCTTTTTTTTTTAATTTTTTTTCTATTTTTTATCAATACTACCTGAGATATCACAATTTAAAATGCACATTTTTGGACTTGCCCAAATACACTTCATACAAACGTGACAGGGAATGAGAAGTCACATCCACTGTTTTTGTAAGGAGCGCGTAAGAAATTGGTTCAACAGCTATATTAAATATTATGAAATATTATAATTGCTTCATAATAGCACAATAGTATGGGTTACAAAATTATTATTATCATTATTTATTGTTTTACAAAAATTTTACACTTGAAAGGGACTTGCCCACCCAATTTCGATTGTGGTTTCACAATAATATTTGGAATCAATTATTATTGTTGGGGACATAAAAAAACATGTAAAATCACTCATAGTCATCTACCCTATTGTATGCGTTATAAAATACCTAGTTGAAAATAGTATCACAAAATATATTTTTTTCCAAATGGACTTGCCCACCTATCTTTGCAGGCCTAATGTGGCCTATCGGAACATGTGACAGAACATATTTCAAAACGTATGACAGTGAATTTGAAGCGAATGTCACCCGCCTGAAAGATTAATAATGTTAACTTTATGTTACAGGCGTAAGCGCAGATCGTCGATACTGAAGAGTCAGCGTCCGCCGCGCACGCCCTTCTCAGAGCTGGAGTTCAACGTGGCCACGCCCACTGACGCGGCCAAGAGCCGCCGCGTTAGCTTCTCAAGGCGCACCGGCGTTGCGTGAGTGTGCACATTTACACGTCTGAACCAATAATATTATAATGAAAAGACGTAGATAGGTTACTTGTGCTTAAAAAGTGCACGCGAAATCAGAACCGCAGTATAAACAGTAGGTTATCTATGGCCGCCCGCCGGGTTATTAGCCTAGCGTGCACACAGACACGCGGCACAGCCCGTCCGTACCGCCACCACCTTATCTCCCCGTATTTTATGCTAGCGTGTGCGTGAAATCGCTTGCCGACACGGCGCTCGACGCGAACGCACACATCAAACCGAGATATTTTACTGTTCTCTGTGTACTGTGTCAGAACTTCCACCACTTCCTAGCAAAGTCCACTTCGCAACTGGTCCAGTTTGCAAATGGACATAATGCGCCCAACCGCTTCTGACTACCCGCTTATATGTAGTCATGAGCGTCTGTCTTCTTGTCTTGTCCATGTTCTTTCTTCGTAACCCCCTATGTAGAGATAGCCCGGAGCACGCACACATAAACTCGCCTATGAGTCATATATAAATTAAATAAGCGCTTAACAAAGACTCGCTAGTTCTTGTTTGATGCGCTTATATCACCAAAAAATACATTGTCGTATATTTTCAGAGAGTTCGTAACGAACGAAGCAACAACAACGTGGAAGAACTTTTACGAAGAGCACAATAAATCTCTAGAATCGTCTGGCAACGAGTCTGGCGCGAACCAGCAGCGAGCCCCCGTCGGCCACATCGGCAAGAGGATATTCGACCAGCAGTTCCAAGAAGTGGAAGCTGTCGACTTCGGCTCCACACTCGACGACAGAAACGTCCACACTTCCTTGAACAATGTCAATTTCACAGAACAACTTGCAGCACTCGAATGCACCGGAGATGATAGGAAGTTACAAGCGCCTCAAAATAACTTCGAAATGAGCGCGTTCACTGATCATCAAAGCAAACTGTTTGGCGATGACTTCACTGCACCTATGGGAGAAATGTCCGGACGAATCGATGTTAACTTCTCAGCGATACAGACGATTGGAGAAGTTAAAGACGATTTAGATGAAATACAGAAAGATCTTGAAAGAGCTCAAAGCAACGTTGTGTGCCCTGGACCATTTACTGGTAGAAAAAGCCTGTCTGAGTACATTGAAGTAGATTTGAACGCAACTCATGTGTCTATTAAGAATGATGAAGATGATATGTCCATTACTGATACGATACAAAGTCCTAAAGTACAAGAAGTTTCGAAAAATTGCAGCTCTTCTCAGATAGAAAAGAAGTTAAACATAAGCAAAGACTGGGTAGCCGATAAAGAAAATTTACCACTAAATCCTTATGTAGCGCCAAAAGAAACTACGAATTTTGCTGTAAATGATGAGTCAGACAAGATATTAGTATTTGATGGTCGAAGATTAACTGTACAGTCTGATAAGGAAGCTGATAAGATTCTTAAGAATAGCCACGATGAGTTCAAGCCCCCTGTACAAAAGGAGTCAAAAACTCATCAAAGGAAAACGATAGTCCTGAATATGAATGATGATTTACCGAATTTTGTTGATGATCCAATGTCAACTTCGACTGGTATCATGGGAAGTGCCAGTTTCAAGCACAGCGTTATGTACGATGACGACGACATTTCGATAACACAACCACTGGTCAGCAAAGTCAACTCTATGCCTGAGCGAAATGTAACACTGGTAAATGAAGTAGAAATTGGTAATATTTCTCTTACGCAAGCTGTGGGCAGTGCAATTCTACCAAATAAGACTGAAAAACGGAGAACTATAGTTTTTGAACACGATAATTGTGATATCTCAATTACTCAAGCTTTGCCTTCGAAAATTATAGCTCCTGAACAAAGTAAGATAGCGCCTGAGAGAAGAAGAACCATTTTATATGAAAATGACACTGGAAATATATCAATGACCCAAGCTATACCTGCTAATATACTTGTAACAAGTGAAGATCAAAATAAACATAGCTTGTTTGATGATATGTCTACCAAGCACCCATTGGTCAACAAAGTCAACTCTATGCCTGTCAAAAACGTAACTGAACAAGAAATTGGTGATGTATCAATACAAGATACACAAGCTGTAAGTAATGTAATTCTAACAGCCAAGACCGAAAAGCGAAGAACGATAGTCTTTGAGAATGATAACTGTGATATTTCTATAACTCAAGCTTTGCCATCTAAAATACTAGCGCCTAATCAACATAAAGTAATACCTGAGAGAAGAAGAACAATTTTGTATGAAGACGACACCGGAAACATATCTATGACCCAGGCTATACCCGCAAATATTCTTATAAATGACGAATGCGATGTAAAAAATGGAAAAAGGAGAACTATGGTATTCGAAAATAATGATGCAGATATTTCTATGACGCAAGTGGTTCCTACTAATTTAATATTATCCGAATTCAGTGTTGATAAAGATCAAATTATCAGCGAGAAAGAGAAAAGAAAAACAATTGTATTTGAGGCTGAAAATTGTGATATTTCCATGACTCAAACTTTGCCGTCCAGAATATTTGCCCCTGAAGAAAATAAAGTAGAGCCTGAAAGACGTAGAACTATAATTTACGATGACAATTTGGAAAATATTTCTGTCACTCAAGCTATTCCAACTAATATAATTTTGAATGAAAATAAAGGATATGCAAATGAAGGAAATAAAACTGTTGTTTATGAAAACGTAGATTGTGACATATCCATGACGCAAGCACTCCCTGAAAACTTCATTCTCTCAGGAATTGATAAAGAAAATAAATCAATGACTGAAACTGATAAAGGTAAAACTCTTGTATTTGAAAATGAAGACTGTGACATTTCCATGACCCAAGCATTGCCATCTGAAATACTTGGACTCAAAGCTTATAATTTAACACCAGAGAGAAGAAAAACTATTGTGTATGAAAAGGACACAGGAAATATATCAATCACCCAGGTTATACCGGCCAATATTCTTGTAAATAATAAACAAGATAATGATAAAAGTAAGACTGTCATTTTCGAAGATACCAGAGGTGACATTTCTATGACAGAAACAGTACCTGAAAAGTTTGAATTGCCTAAAACGAACGATACTATTCCTATTAAAGATACTACTATCCCAATTGAGACAGCGAACAGAAAAACTATTGAATTTGAAAATGAGAATTGTGATATTTCTATGACCCAAGTTTTGCCGGCCAAACTTATGGTTCATGAAGAAACGAAACCAGAGACTGAAAGACGGAAGACTATACTTAATGATAATGAATTAGGCAATGTGTCTGTTCCTCAAGCAGTGGCAGTTAACGTTCTGCTCGTAGACGATGATAAGAGTAAAAGCATAGCTCAAGAATATGTCGATAATTACGTGTTTATAAGTCAAGAAGCTCTACCTGATTTACTTTCAATAACCAACGATGATGATGAAAAATCGATAGTTACAGACAGCGAAAAACCAAAACACATTACACCTGAAAACGGGGACAGTGATGTTTCGCCATCGCAAGTTTTGTCGACCATTCACATTATAAGAGACGTAGACATTGATATAGATGTAGACAAGACAGGCGTTACACAAACTGAACGAAATGAAGAAATGACAAATAAGAGCTTGAAATGGAAGGATGAGGCCCCGAGAAAGCAGGATTCTCCATTGTCCATAGAATACAAAGAAGAAATCGACGCTGCTGTGACTGCTGATTTGCCGAGTCAATCAAGTGAGCAAAAAGCCCTTATCAATCAAGATAGTTCCCCGAAAAATCGACATTACGAGAAAATCCTAAGTTCTGATTTAGAGAAGGTCTCACATCAATCAGAAAATGAAGAGATGTTGAATGTGTCTAAAAGTGGAAAGACTTTCAAAGACGCCAATGACACCAATGAACTATTAGAAATGTTGTCAGATCTAACTGACAGACGCAACTCCAAAGATCCAGAAGAGCCTGTCCCAAGGGTAGAAGTAAATGAACCGAGAAGGCTTAGCGTAGCGCCAAATAGGCAGTCGATCGTTCTCAGTAGAGAAGATTTGTTAAACAATATCTCAATGGCACAAGCAGCTTTGCAAAGATCCTTAGAAATTGATGAGAGTTTAGAAGAGTCGCCTTCTGAGACTCCAATGAAAATCAACATGCCTTCAAAGAACGCAGTGCGAATGAGCAATGAGGTCGTCAAGAAACTGCATTTCGATGACGAGTCCACTAGCGATGCGAGTAGCAAATCAGAGATGAGATTTTCTCCTTTAAAAAAGACTGCCTTCGGCGAAACTTCCTACATGAAAGAAAAGAGCAAAGTGATACCCAGCTATTTGAAAGATGTGTCTGATGATATCAAAGCCCTTATGAATGATTTGGTCAAGCCCAATGCGGACGTAGTGCCATTCCAGCCAGGCCAAGACAAGAGTCTAAGAAAAGAGGCTTCCACTTGTAGCACACAGATTCAAGCCAACTTAGTAACTTCCAGTCAAATAGACCTGGAGCCTAGTGAGTTGACTTCCGTCACAGACTCTGTGTATGACATCAACAAATCATCCAGATATTCCACAGCGAGAGAATCACACAGAAGTATTCTCAAATCAGAACAAGATAGCTACCCCAATCTACCCCAAGACGCAATGTCGTTCCGCCCTAAAAGATTATCGCCGAGACCGCAACCGGACAACGTAATCGTTTTCGACCATCATAATCCATTGAACAATATATTCTTAACACCATTAGACTTTTCGGACGTACATAAATATGACCCACCGAAATCTAACGAGCAGTTTGATGCACAATCACTGAATAGTTCTAAAGAGAAAGAATCCAGGGATGAAGTTAATGTGCAAGTGGTCGGAAGTGTAACAGTCTCACATACAATGCAGTCTGGTGATTCGGTTCCTGATAAGCTAGACGCTCAGAGTCTGCTCTCGAATTTGAGCAAACCTGAGTCTATCGACGAAGCTATATCGGCTCGCGTTTGCGAAGTTAAAGACACAAAGGTTAACACTATTATTGCTATGAAAGGAAATAAAGAACTATTAGAGAATAGTTCTTCTTTGACTTTAGTTGATGATGCGCTCACAAAGAATGATTTTGATGTAGACGTAGCCATAACCAGTCAGTCATCGACCAAATCAATTGAACCGCCACAATCGCCAGTTAAAGTGATATATCACAATGAGGAACAAATTGCCAGCGATAAGATAGAATCTGACTGTACATCAACAGAGGAATTGACTCAAACTAAAGGCAAGAAACGAATATACAGTCCAGTTGTGAAAGACAAACATAAATATTGCGGATTAACATCTCTAGATATCACACCGAAACCGTTAACGAAAATGCATAAAATCTCCAAAAGTCCTAAAAACAAAACAGAACGAGCAATGAAACAAAACAGTCCTTATTACGAAAACGATACAAATGATTTTCCTGAAAAATTAACAGCAGAGAAAGACGAAAGTTTTACCAAACCTATGGATATAGATTCGAATTCTCATAATATCAAAGAAAGAAAACCTAATCGTAAATCAAAGAGTCCGAAAGTTAAAATGCCAACAGCGAATGTTACAGTTCAACAGTTAATAACCCAGTATGATATACATCCTGATATTGACCAAGACGCTTTGAATAAGCAGATAATAGAAGCCTTGAGTAGATCCGACAGTTCTACAGCCCCTACCACGGTGTCCTTGAGTGATGTGTGTTCGGAGATCAACAGTCCGGAGGTAGTGAGTTCGTTCATGAGCAGTAAGAATCAGAATGAGATGCGAGACGCTAGTAGCGTTACCACGACGGCTACAGACACTAGAACGATTTCAGCGCAAAGTCCTGTTAAACTGGATTGGCAGCCAGAGGTAATAACATATCACTTCTTTCTTCTT
The DNA here is from genome assembly GCA_950022985.1 of Udea ferrugalis. Lineage (NCBI taxonomy): Eukaryota > Metazoa > Arthropoda > Insecta > Lepidoptera > Crambidae > Udea > Udea ferrugalis. Next base: position 4,421,627 of record OX465545.1, read on the forward strand.
AGCGATAAGTCTGCCTAAATTGCCTAAGCTAAGTTTTCTGTCTCAATAAAAAAATGCATCTTAGAAGACCATTACACAGTACTTTCGAATCGTCGAATAATCCTTTTTTAATTACTTAGTAAATATGTAAGATGAAACATAAACTACAAAAATTACATGTATGGTCACCGCTAGTGCTACCCATTTCCAGTCAGTCTTTCTTGCTCTATTGCAAAGAAATAACATTTGGCAACAGCAAGATAAAAAACGGAAATGGGTAGCCTGATGTGCCGTTGACTGTACATGATGTGACTACCACCGGTGTCGGAGGTTGTTTCTACTGAAAAAACCTAGCAAAAAGCTCAGCAGCAACTCTTTCAACAAATTCTTATAAATAAAACAAGCTTCACGAACAAAATAGACCAAAATAATCCAACCAAAACTCATAGAAACATTGTTTATTTCTTATAGGTAACGGAAACAACTTCAACCGTAGTATCAGAGTGCGAGTCCAGTGTCAATGTTGTTGCCAAGATCGACATGCTGCCTTTCATGGGGTGAGTATAGGCTGAATTGTTTGGGGTTAGGTTGGCCAAATCCTAAACTATGAGAAATATAAGTAGAACAACCTTTGCAAGAACTTCAGAGCTGTAGACAAAAACTAAATCGACATTCTCAAGTTTCCGAGTTTTGGCGAAATGGGAGCTGGGGGCTGCAGTCAGGGTGCCTCTGACTACCCCGTTCAGAATATAGCCGTGAGCGTATGCTCTGTTGACCATTATTCATTTTAGTCCGTTCGCGTTAAGAATGCAGTAATTTGATACTTCGATGGTGTAGTTCACAATTGTGCTAACTACAAAATGTTGATTTTACAGGAGAGCATTTTGAAAGTTGAGACATGTATAGCACAGGCAGTGTTTTGACTTTCATAATAAGTTGGCATGTTTGTATTAGACTTATTCTTTGTCTCTTTATTAAAGTATAAACCTTACCAATCATAGGCCGTTTTAACTATAAAATAAGCAAATTAGCTAACTAACCCCCCCATTTAGTACATTTGTGCACTCAGATATCTAAACAAACTAGTACTTAGTTTATTTAATACATTCAAAATCCGGACAAGTGTGAGCTGAACTCGCCCACTGAGGGTTCCATTCATTTTATAAGGCTACGAGCTGGTTTGGAAACTATTCTCAATTTGAAATTTTCCTGAAATTCAGCTCTCAAAACTTACAATCACATTAATTTTAAAAACGTGATTGTTTCTTTGTTCTGAATGTCTCTTTCACGCGGGAAAGATTACACCGATTATGACAAAATTAGATTTGGAGTTACCTTGGATCATAAAAAAACGGCAATTTCTTCCTGAACGTTAATCTAAAAGTTTTTTTTACTTAGTTCCTTGAAAACAGTAGTTTGATACAATCAAAACTGGACTCATAAGTCTCCGGCGGCCCTGCTATTTCTGATTGCAGCTGTGGCCAAAGCTTGGCAAGAGAGGGGATTGTACGTCGAAAGTGGGAGTTAGGGTTATAGAGAACCTCAGGGGGCAGAGCTTAGGTGGGTTCATGGGTTTGTTGAACCCATGTTTCCAGAAGCCACCTCAAAAGAAGTGGACCTGTATGAGTCTAAGTGATCAACAGGGTGAAAACTGGCAGTTATCATAGATGATCTATGGTAACTGTTGGTTCAGTAGCAGGACGGCTCTACCATTTCACCTGGGTGCGAGGCACATTGAATTTTAACGTCAAGCTGGAACGGTGTCTACGCTCCAACCTACTCGCGCCCATATCGAAAACCCCGAGAGCTTTCAACTTGAGATGGCTAATCACTGCGCCATGCGGTTGGATCCAGCTTTTATAAGGCTGGTCGTCAAAACAAACCGCAAAAACTTGCGACCCACACCTCCGAACTAATGGCTGAGTGTCGGTCTCTGTTACTGCAGACGTCCGATGATGCTATAAACTAACGACTACTCAATAGAGTATCTGGAAGTCCTTGCAACACGACATCCGTGAGTTTGATAACCAATCGTCCTTAAGAGACGATCGAACGGAACAAAAGTGTTCACAAAAGACAAGTCTATTGGGTTGTCAATGTGGCATCGACGATAGAAGCAGTATTAAGGGGTGTTGAAAGATTCTACGGGTAAAGTATATACCTCGATCGCCAAATCCGGTACTAGTACAGCCGAAGATCCCAGAGCCGAACACGACACTGTACTAGACATCCAAGACAACAGCCTCTACGAGATTAAAATACCTCTCAGACAGCTCAAGAGCTACAAAGCGATAGGCGATGAGAGAATTACTGCTGAATTTCTGAAGGCAGGCGAAAAGCCGGTTCTCAGAGTTCAAAGGCTATCCGTGTTGTTCGAGGAGGTAACGTCAAAGGCATGGAACAGAAGCTAAGTGGCGCGTTCTTTAAAAACAATATCTTCCCAAGATGCGGGAAGATTATTAACAGAAATCTGAGGAGTATTATCTGCCACTTTTTGGCATTGTCCAACGCTAACCGTTGGACAATGAGAAAGCATTCGATTTAGTCGAGACTTGAGCAATGCTGCAGTGTCTCCAGTGTTGCTACATTGACTATAGGGAGATACATTGAAGTGCTAAAGTGCACATAAAGTACTCTGTGGTGCACATACGCGAATGTCCAGTCCAAGTACAGGAGCAGAGCACGAGGAGTGTTAAGACAGGGGACGTTATTTCTTCGGAACTGTTTACGACCGCATTATAAGAAGTCTTCAAGCTCCTGGAATGGCAAGGACTTGGTCATCAACATAACTGGTCGATATATCACTCACCCGGGTTGTCGACAACACAGTGGTCGTGGCAGAATCGTTGGAAGAGCTTGGCAACTTGCTCGAGAACTTCAATCGTGTTTCTCAATAAGTGGGCAGTGTTGTGTTTTCGCATAGCGTCATGTTTTCTTTTCCAACATACCTCTTTGCCTAAATACGAAGGTGTATAATCACTGTGTTCAGTGATTTGATTAAGTAATTATGGACCCACATACCTATTATGGGCGTCAAAGTCACCCAACGTGCTATGGAGAAGGCTAAACTAACTGTTACACTACGAAATCGAGTCAGAAATGACCAGATTCGTAGAAGAGCTGGAGTCGCTGACGTGGCCCAGCGGATTAGCAGGTTAAAGTGGCAGTGGGCGGGGCACATAGTGCGAGGAACTAATTGTCACTGGGATCCAAAAATTCTAGATTGAAGAGTATTTGAGGGCAAACACAGTGTGTGGCGTCCACCAGCAAGTTGGATTGACAACCTAATAAAGGTCGCTAGATTTTTGTGGGTGCAGGCTGTCTACAACTGGTGGCTACGTATGGAAATCTATGGGGAAAGCCATTGTTCAGCAGTGGACTTCATGTGGCACTTAATGATGATGATGATGAAACCAAAAAGAGCGTAGGTAACCGAATGCATTAACAGCACTTAAAGTGATGCAAAAACATAATAAGTGCATTCAGTTGTTGCCAGTGATTAGTTTATCTTTAAGCACATAAGTACTAAGTGCGCGTGTCTTATACAAAACTACTGTAATTTTGTCAATTTACGGACAAGTCATTTCTTTTTTAAACTGATATTGTATAATTTATCAGTCCACCACCCAGTTTTGGGTCCACTACAGCTGAAAACACATTTTGCGGTGGTTTCTTTATTCACCATTTTGTTCCTACTAATTCTACAAGTTCACGACCTTAACGAAACATTTAAATACGCCATACAAATAAGCATGCAATTTTTACTCGGTATATTCGTTAAAGAACCCGTTGCTACTGTTCTGGCGGGCGCGGGCGCATTAGCAGTCCAGTTGTCGCAATGTTGCCAATAAAGAATAATACTGCACACTAGTACCTACACACCCGCCCCGCTCGCCCCGTAAAAACGATGCGAGCTGAGCAAGAACGCCACTAAACTAGCCTACCTAGCTTCATTCGCCAATTGGCTTTCACAGAGGATCTACGCTCTACGAACGCTAATTACGCGCCAAAATAATAATAAAGAGCACAAAAACCGTAACTGACATTACCACACTAAAAATTTGTATTTTTTGAATAAAACATAGATTTAGTGCGCTTAGTCGATTTGTGCTTATTCAATTCAACTTCAAGCTGAGTTTTTTTTTATATTATAGCTACTTAGAATATTTGTGCACTCAAAATAATTCATTTCATTATATTATTTTTATATCAACTGCACTTAAACTTTTTGTGTGCTTCATTTTACCATGCTCAAAACCTTTTATGCCACTTATAGTAGATGTGACACAGATTTTTCGAACTAATGGTCGTTAGTATTTATGAACACGAATTGATGCTTAGTTTGACACAAAGTTTTCAATAGAAAGAGATGGAATTATGAAAATCGGGTAAGTGCGAACGGTAGAGAATATAGTCTAGTTCCTTAAGCAGGAATAAAATGAAAAAGTTAAAAAGTGCACTTAAGACAATTGTGAACTACACCATCGACTTGTCCTTTGACCTATCACGTCCCCTAACCAATCAAACCGTTCCTAATTAGAAAGTCAAGTCTACAGTGACCAGTTGAAGGCATACTTTCGAACGCAAAGGTTGTAGTTTTGAGTTTTTTGTGTGCAACAGAATTAAATTAAAAAATCACTGCATTCTTAACGCGAACGGACTATAGTGCCAGGCTCTTCCATTCTTTCATAAGACGTCTCAAATCGACACGCCACCTTTTTGGCGCCGTCCTCTACATCTAAAACCCTCAGTACGCTGTCACAGAGTGGCGATTCGAGACCGAATCGAACCTGCGTCTTTCGCAAACCGGGCGACTGCACTTACCACTGTGCTACCGAGACTACTACTCTACCTATAACATTGATGGAAATCACCCTGGCTCATAGGGTTAATATACCAGAAAGATTCGGCCGGTCTGTTAATGGTCTCGGTAGCACAGTGGTCCCTGCCCTGATTACCTGATGCCGAAGTAGACCAAATGTCTTTTTCTGGTTTTCTGATCTCTATTAAAGTTGCTAAAAAATGATAATAACAATCTAATCTTTGTCCCCCAGGAGTCACGAATGCGAATGGGAGTCGTCCGCCGCGGACACGTGGTCGTTCCGCCTGCTTCACGCGCGCCTGCGGCTGAGCGTGCGGCTCGCGCATCGCCACGACAACGCGACGCGCACGCGCGTGCGCGCTGACACGCCCGTTAGGCATGTGGCGCTCGATCTCGCGCATAGGGGTGAGTCAATTGTTTTTATTATTTATTTTTACTAGGGTCAAGTTGGGTAACTTTTAATTTCAGTGTAACATTGGATCCTCTGTTTAAAAACGGAAAAAGTACCTACATACTGTACTTGCCTCATATTACTTAATTATCACTTGCCTCATAGACAAGAGGCAACGTACTTTAGTTGGAGTACTTGTCAAAAGTAACTGATCTAAAAGAATGGATTCAATGTTACACTTAAATTCAAAGTTACCCAACTTGACTGTAGCTTTTCTTTACTTTCATTTGTTCCTACTAGCTTTCCTTTCCTTTTTTTAATTTTTAGAAGTAAATGTGACACCCTGCAATGACATAGCAACTCTGTAAAAGGGATTTTTATAGACTAGTTCATTGACTGTAAAACACCTCTAAACTCAGCCATAAGGTTTGAATCGTACTATACAATGCATGGGTATAATGAGTAAATACATAAAATGAAATCCAATTATTGTTATTACTTTACTTTCAGGTAGGTATACCTACCTGAAAAATAAATCCAACTTGTAAACATAACACTTAGATATTTATTTAGGCCTACATTTTCAACATACAACCCAACTACCCAAGTCCTGTTGTTTATACAGGGTGTCCCGAAACGTGACGTCAAGCGGGCACGGGGTGATAGGCTAGGTTATACCGGCTCTGGGAAAAATAAAGAAAAAAATCTATGTCACTTGGTTTAGTAATAATAATAATATTTTTGAAAATTTTGGAAATCGACACCCTTGAATAAGATTTCATGTACTGTACCCACAAATGACCAAAGGATAACAACCATTTCGTACCCAAAAATAAAATTGCCGACCAGAAGAAAATAATACAGGCATCCTATTGGAAATGACGCCCTGAAAGTTTCTCTATAGCACAAGAACCGTCTACAATTAACCCTTAGACTGCTACTTCAGTTTGGAATTTAAAAAAATAATAATTATAAATTGATTAATGAATGAACGGATTTCACCTTGTGAGGTGTCGTTAGATTCGTCTTTATTGTGAAAGTGTCACTGAGTATATGAAAATGAAGTGGTATGTAAAAAGTGTTGCAGTGTAACACTAATAAAACACTGATATCACTTTCACGCTTTCTTTATTTCTTGGTTGTTGCAACTACACACAGTTTTTCCTTGTTCGCTTGACTTCTCTGTTCGAGTGCTAGTCGCAGACTGACTGATATGAATAAAGTCAACTGACTTAAATATCTGACGCAATGAATGAATGAATAAACATTTATCTGAATAATTTTGTTGAAGTCGAGTCGAACAACTCTTTAAATAAATCTTAATAATCACCGTCTAACAACTCGGGGAATCATATCTCTTTTTTTGAAAGTTTCCCGAAGTGAATTGCAATCCGTTATAATAGTAAAATGTAAGCCAGAACATACGATCTAAACTTCAGCAACGATGCTTCAAGAGCCAGCGTCTCTAATTCGTATGACGAAAAGTGTTATTCCTCAGGAGAAGTTTGCCGACTGTAAAAGGCTATTGGTTTTAAAACACAATACGAAGCCTCTCCAAACCCTGCTCAAATGATTTGGACGGAACTAAAATGTCGTCCATATACGCTAAAGCCGTATCAAATCGCGCATTCCCTAACCCCATATTAACTGTCCTTTGAAAAACTGCTGGAGCATTAGCAAACCCAAATGGCATGCGGTTAAATTCAAAATGCCCATCCGGAGTCACAAATGCAGTTTTGGACTTTGATCCTTCATTTATCGGTATTTGATAATATCCGGAAGCGAGATCTAAAGCACTGAATAAACGTTGCCAGCTAATCGATCTATTTGATCTTCAATACGAGGGATTCGATAGTGTTGCTTTACCGTTTTGTTATTTAGGGCTCGATAGTCTACGCACAAGCGTTTATCACCCGTCTTCTTTTTACTAGAATAATTGGTGACGCATACGGAGAAGTAGGTTCCCTAATAATGTTGTATTGTTGTAGCTCACCAACCAACTTCGGCTCATTCAGCATGACTGAGACGATACGGACGGTAAACTACTGGGGTGGAGTCTTTTAATTCTATATCCATTAAATTAGCCTTAATGCATCCTAACTCAGATATATCCTTCTCAAAACAATCTCTGTATTCATTTACAAATATATTTCCCAGAGCCGGTAAAACCTAGCCTATCACCCCGCCCCCGCTTGACGACACGTTTCGGGCCAACCTGGATAATGTCAATCCTTTTATTTTTGTTAGTTATTTGTGTAATAAGCCATGTCTTTCTTCAACCCCTAAGCCTATATTTCGCAAAAAAATTGAGTGAGTGACAAAACCCCTACTCATAACCTATTTTCTATCCACCACAGACAAAAAGAACTCAGTAGCCCAACTGTGCGTGGGCTTTGCCGCTGAAGCGATGAGGTACTACATCGGTCGCGGCTGCGCTGTTGCGGGCGCGGCGCCGACACTGCTGAGGCGTTGCGCCGGCGTGGCGCGCGTTGCGTTGCGCTGGGGTCGCGCCATGCACGAGGCGCGGCTGCAGCTGGCCTACACGCTCGATCACAACCAGCTGCAGCTCAAGGTAGGGTGAAACTGATATTTGGACTGTATTTAACTGCGTTTTAGGAGATTTTTAAGGTGTAATTCGAAGAGTGCGCTGGAAATTCATGACTTGATACGCTGGAAATTCATGACTTGATACTCACCTCTGCTTTCTACCACTGCGCGACTTGACTCCCATGTCACAGTATAAACATACAGTAGGTTATCTAAGGCCGTCCGCCGAGTTATTAGCCTAGCGTGCACACAGACACGCGACACAGCCCGTCCGTACTGCCGCCTTCCTATGCCTCCCTATTTTTTGCTAGCGTGTGCGTGAAATCGTGACACGGCGCGCGACGCGCACGCACACATTCAAACCGAAACTGCCACGTTTGTATGTAGATGTTGTACTGTATGTTTATACTATGCCCGTGTGGTCGACTTCTCAGCAAACCGGACTAGATGGTTTGCTGCTTCGTTTCTTGTTTGCGCCGCTAGGGAGAATTACGCTCTCCCTGCGTTTAGGTGTCTTGATAAAAACAAGCTTAGTGTCTTCGCTTTTGTCTTTTTCATTCTTTTAGGACACGCCAATCTCTAAACCTGGCTAGCTTAAGCAGCGTTGCTTTTGTTAACAGGAACAAGGACATTAGACTGTATTTCTGCGGCATGATTATGTAAAATATGCATATAACCTTCTAGAAAGGCGGATCATTCATACATTGAGTTTTTTCAGGGCAACCGTTAGTTGGCAGTATTTCGTGTGTATGTCTGTTTCATTCTAGTATGAGAACAACCGTTCGCAGTATTTTGTGTATATCTCTTTTCTTCCTATTATTGTTTGTGTATGTGAATTCTCGACATGTTGTGTCTGCGGTCATGAAGCGCACAAAAACAGTGGTTCTGACATTTATTACCTGTTATTTACTCACTTTTTCATAGGAACTCAAACAGTGCTGCAACATCACTTATATCAAGTCTTGTCTTTCTCATTCTTTTAGGAGACGCCAATTTCTAAACCTTGCAAGCTTAAGCAGCGTTGCTTTAGTCAACAGGAACAAGGAGAGACTGTATTTATGCGGCGTGATTTTGTAAAATATGCATACTTATAACCTTCTAGGAAAAGCGTATCAATTCATACATTGAGTTTTTTCAGAAACCGTTAGTTGGCAGTAATTTGTGTGTATCTCTGTTTCATTCTAGTATGAGGACAACCGTTCGCAGTATTTTGTGTATATCTCTGTTTCTTCTGATAATTATGGCTGCGTTTCAACCAGAGATGCGTTGCGAGGTTTTTTATGCGAATGTGTTTTAAGCAGCCAATAGAATCAGTCCATTTACCTAGCTTTGCTCAATGAAGCGAATTGGTTCTAAAAACACATTCCTCGCAACGCATCTCTGGTGGAAATGCAGCCTAAAGCAGTGAAAGACCAATTGCGGTCTTACAGCTAGTCAATAAAAAAATTGGTTGTTTGTAAAGTAGGTTTACGATCGAGATGTTTACGTGATAACGGCATTTCACGGAATGACTGGCAGCGCTCGAGATGAGACGGGAGATCGGTCCGTCTCTCTCTCGTTATACCTGCGATCGCGCTCGTGAGGTTTTGGTGTGACACAAGTTTCTGAACATGTCACCCGACTAAAACGATTTTAAAGACGTGTATCACGTCAAAAAAACAAATTGATTAAATTCCCTCCTGAAGTTATAAAAATTGTCCCCAGGTGGCCAACATCCCGCTTCGCTCAGTGTGGGAAGTCACAATGCGCCTTGAACTCGTCGTAGAGGACGCCAGTTCGGTGCCGTGGCCGCGCGCGTGCGACGTGCGCGTGTCGCGCGTGGTCTCTGATGTGGTCGTGTCTGATGATGAGGTCAGGAAGGCGCTTGCGCAAGTGCCTAGGGACTGGGGACATGTGCCTAGGACTATTTGGTGAGTTTATTATTTGTGGTAGATAGAGGTGCCCGTGGCGCTGTTGTGACAGTGATCGGCTTCGATGGCTGTTGTAAAGGAACACGCGCCGTGTTGGAAATGGGATGGGTCCCGACCACCCCATCCCCGACCGAAATTTAGTGATGTGTATTTCGGGCATCTCCGTGCTGCGTGGACGTTAAGCAGTTGGTCCCGGCTCACGTCATTAGATGTGAGTCGTTAAGCCTAGTTGGAGGCCTTAGGGTGGCTTGATAACATCTGATATTAAGGTTGCTCACTGACCGTACACTCGGGCTCAGTGCGGAGTGTTGGAGGAACACTATACAATACTACAGGTTGAGTTTGTTTTTATCAAATCACTGGGTCAATTTCCTGGCTGGTTGCTATTAAGACCTTCCTTTGAAATCTGAATATTATTATGCCGGTTCTGTCGAAATAGGCTAATTTAATACTAATTTGAGCATTTTCCTATATTTCTCTTAGTTTAGGACTTTGCCAACCATACACAGTTAAAAACACACCTGTAAAATATCATAAAACCGGTGTGTTCGTGTAACATTATTTTATTTTTGTGCTATGAACTTTTTCAGAAAGTAAATGACTAACTTTTTGCTTTTTACAGGAAAATCTTCCGCTACCTCAAGAACAAGACTCGCGACGACGATTTCTTGGGGCTGTAGCGCACTGAGCGCCTCTGTAAATATAGTTATGTTGTTCCCACCTAATTTAATTACTGAATTGAGAATATTTCTCTACTTTAGAACTAAGTTATTGACATTTCACGATACAATCACTGTCTTCACTCAGTATTTGTTTGTTAGCACAGATTTTCTATCATCATTAATTATGTAATTCTAAACGTTAAAACACCGTAATTAAAGTCTAATCTTGCTTGTAATTAATATCTTTCTGCAGAATCCACGCGCTGCTGGCCAGCTATCTAAATTCTATACAATTTTGGACCTTAATTACAGTGATAATGGTCCAACTTTCCGTATCAATTAAGGTTTTCTGACTCCGTGCTATTTGACAGCTGTTTGAACTCGACGCCTACGAAGCGCCGCCTGGTGGCAGAAAGTGTCAAACCAAGTAACAAGTTAAAGCCAATGAGGGTTTTTGATACTTTTTCTACTACCAAGTGGCGCTTCGAAGGCGTCTGATCCTAAGTCCTAACAGCTGTCGACTAAGAGCCTGTTCACGTCTAGCGAGTCAATATCGCTGCGATAGTCCGCTATAAAATAAACACAGCGAGAACGCAGTGATCTTGCAGCGACGCGAACACACCGCGAAGCCGCGGGTGAACACCTCATTCATCAGGCGTGATCGCGGCGAGCTCGCGGCGTGATCGTGGCGTTTATTTTATCGCGGAACTATCGCTGCAAAATCGCGGCGTGTACTCTGCGAGAACGACGCGCTCTCGCGGCGAGATGGCCTCGCCGTGAAATCGCCCAACAAACGCTAGCGTGAACAGACTCTCAATATAGGTTCTTGAAGCGCCGCCTGTTGGCAAAAAGGATCGAAAACTTTCATTGCAACATGCGCTGACGAGTTCAGTTCGGCATAAATCTTAATTTCTCTTGCTGTTTTCGTTCTACTATAAAAAAAGAAACTGTAAAAAGACTGTAAAAGGCTCAAAATGTGTTTTGTAAACGTATTGTACAGAGGCAACAATTCAAGCGTGATTGAACAGTTGAAAAATAACCCTTACTGCATTGGTATAAGGTGACACTGACTTCCGCAGTGTATACGCTTGACTTGTGGCCGCTGTAAAAGTAATATGTAAGAACGTTGTTGTTTATCTACTGTTTTTACTTGAATATATTTTGTGAACAAAGTTTGGTTTTCATTTTTCTTTATTTATTGCACAAATAAAAAAGTACAATTTAGGCGCTGATAGTAATCTCTTCCAGACCACCTTAGAACCAATTTAGAACTGTTTGAAAGTAATATTTTATTTTAAAAATAGCTCTTTTAAGTATTAATTTATGATATACAAAAATGAAACCAATCAAGACAGTTAACAGTCTTATAATTTACTCTTAAAATTTAAATACATTAATAATTTAATACGTCAAGGTCGCTTCGAATAGAACGTTATGGTACAATGTTCAAAACCGATTTATCCCGGTCAGTTTATGCCTAGCACGAACCGCTAACGTTTTGGTAATCGAAAAGTAAACAATCCTTTTTTTTCCTTTTTTCTTTGTCTTTAAGAAAAAAAAAATGGTTTACGTTTCGATTACCAAAACGTTGTCGGTTCATGCTAGGCCTACTGATCCCCCTGTTGTTTTTTACTAGAGGTGGATCACAAAACAGGGGGATCAGACCGGAATAAATCCAAATGAGTCTGCTTCGCGTATTGGAGTAGGTACCGGTCGTACATTTAACGACAATAGTGCCTAAACAGTTATGAAACAATGTAAGATTAACTTTGCTCTAGCTGTCTTGTTTTAGAACTTATCAAGGAGCTGTCAGATTTAGATAGATAGATAGATATTCTTTAGTTTATTGTACAAAAACATTACATTTCAAGCAAATTACAGAACACAATGTTCAATTTAGGCGGTCTTATCGCTAGAGAGCGATCTCTTCCAGACAACCTTCAGGTAGAGGTGGAGGCTTTAGCCACTATGACAAAGTACTAAAGTGTTCAGGCACTTTTGGCGTTGTCTGTACCACCGCATAGTTGGCCTGTGCCCAGCAGTGGGACGTATAAAGGCAGTTGTTGAGTCTGCTTCAATCGCGTATCCACTGCCTTGCGCCAGCAATCTTCGTGTTAGGCCGCCCTACCACCCGACTTCGCCCCTCGCGACGGCTCGCCCCCGCCAGTTCTACCACCGGCTGAACGCTTAGGGCGGAGCCCAGGGTCAGCAGGGACGAGTATGTACTGCATGGGCGGATTATCTGGATGTGGAAAGCAAATAAACTTTATGGGGAGCACACTCCATTCTCATTATCCAAGGAGTTAGTGAGCATACTGGATCAATGGATCATGGATTCAATGGTTAAGTGGTACCTCCTTCTGAACCAGGCAGTAAATTTAAATTTAAGCCATTTTCTATCTTCCCAGTTCTACGTGAAATTTGGGGTAAAAAACAATCTAGAACAGTGCTACCAGTGATGATAACCTACACCAGATGCTCCGTACTTCTGGCTGATGAAGTCTCCGCTGGAGCACCTTTACGTGAGTCCTTTCCTTCTATCCTGGTTACTGGCAATCCAGGCTAATTATTGGGTCAAGCAATAGCAAGTTTGGTCAAGGGGGGAACACCTTTACTCCCGTTGAGTAACACCCCAATGTGTAACACTGTGACACATTGGGAAAAAAATTACCGATGAGTCACACTGTTACACATTGCCACTTTTTCTTGCCCGTTGAGTGCCAGTGTTAATTTAACAGACTTAATACAAATATTAACCCACAAATAGGAGTATTTCTTGAACCAACTGAACGTAAAGATACGTGAAGTAAAATAAATACCGAATCACATAATGTTAATTTTTTTAAAAAAATGAGATTATTGTGATATTTTTAAATTATTGACCAACAAAAATATTCAATTATGATTTAAGAAAACAGTATAGTTAGTTACCTACAAGTAGGTAGTCATTTAATCATGATTATGTCACCATCATCATCATCATGTCAGCCGAACGACGCCACTGCTGGGCATAGGCCTCCCCCAAGGATCTCCACAACGATCGGTCCTGCGCTGTCCGCATCCAGCGGCTTCCCGTGACCTTGACAAGATCGTCGGTCCACCTTGTGGAGGGCCTGCCCACGGAACGTCGTCCGGTACGCGGTCGCCATTCGAGAACCTTTCCGCCCCAACTGCCATCGGTTCTCCGCGCTATGTGCCCCGCCCACTGCCACTTCAACAATGCAATCCTTCCAGCGATGTCGGTTGCCTTAGTTCTCCTGCGGATCTCATCATTTCTGATTCGATCAAGCAGGGAAACACCAAGCATCGCTCTCTCCATTGCTCGCTGGGTGACTTTGAGCCTTCTTATGAGACCCATAGTCTCTCGAAGAGATCTCTCGTCGAATCCAGCTCGGACAGCTCTTTTTTTTTTTTTTTTTTTTTTTTTTTTTTTTTTTTTTCGCTAGGTGGCGCTTGCCAAGTAAACCCAGCTTACAAGACGCTGCTTTATTTAATTCAGTTTTAATGTAATTTGATCTCACTTCTCATTAGTTTTTCGTCTAAGTGACTTATAATAAGTCTGTTTCTCCCCTCCCGTGTTATCTTGAAGAAATACGATCGGACTTGCAAGAAAACAAGGGATAATGTGCCGGTCTCTGACGAGCCGAGTTTCATCCATTTGAGTGTTTTTCGGACAAGATGATGTGCAATCTCAGCGAATCTACCTGCTTTAAGTGTGTTTGTGTCGATAGCTTGCTATTGTTTGTTAATCGGTGCTGAAAACTTAGAAAATAACCTCAAATAGTGACTCATCATTACTATCAATCGAAAATCACTAAAATACGGCTCTGCCATCTTGTGGTGTGCGCTAGAACCTTTTACTAATTGCAACCCCGGTCAGTTCGTGCTACAATCTGCTCGAGCCCTGCTTGCCGTGTCACACGTAACTAATTGCTTCTTCTAACTACTGGTAGAGGGCGCTAATAATTTTAAAACACTCCTGCTTCCGTAAAATACATGAAAATGGTGTGCGGCGCTTGTAACAAGTCCACGAAAGGTAAAGCAAATGACGACGGTGTATCAACGATATCGTGCACGAAATGTTCTACTGTATATCACATTGCCTGTCTGAAGTTGACCCGTGACGACCACAAGGCGTTGAGAACAAAACATAATCAGTTCATCTGCCCCTCATGTAAACTAAAAGCTAAAAGCATAGGCACCGACAACACCCCTATCAGGCCGAAACAACAGAAGCCTGAGCAAGTGCTGGCAGATGACTTCATGCTGTCTACGCAACAACTAGCGGATATGGAAATTCCAGCCCAGGCTATGTCATTCTTCACTAAGGCTGTTGGCGAACTGAAAACTATATTTTTGTCTATGAAAAGCGAAATGGTAGACTTTACTAAATCACTGAACTCCACCGGCGAGGATATGGCTGACTTTCGTCAAGAATTATTAGAGATGAAAACACAATTGAGGGAACTGGACAGATACAAAGCGGAAGTGGTTACCCTCCGCGCTGAGGTGACAGAACTGCGACAAGAATTAGCCTCCAAGGAGCAGCGGCGTTTCATGAAGGACGTCGAGATTACTGGTATTACCGAAAACAAAACAGAAAACCTGCAACAAGTTGTGAAGGTAATATCGACGACCTTGGGCGTGGAACTAGATCCCCGCGACGTCGACGATGTTAGGCGTGTGGGAGCCCGCGGCACAGAAGGTGCCCTTGATCGCCCCCGCCCAATCGTAGTTACCATGACGCGCCGAGCCCCGCGCGATGAACTGCTGAGAGCCGCTCGCTCGCGGCGTGGCCTCACGACGGACAAGCTAAACCTTCCTGGAAACCCGCGTCGCGTATTTCTGAATGAACACTTGACGAAGGAGAACAGAGTACTCTTTAGCAAAGCTAGAAAGTTGGGAAGTGAACTCCGTTTTAAGTTCGTCTGGACGTCAAATGGCAACATTTTTATGCGGCGCTCCGAAACAAGCTCTGTACTCCACGTTACATCTGAAGGTGTCCTTGATAAGCTTGAGCTGCAGAATAGGTCTTCGACTGGCCTTCAAGACCCTCAGAAGTGTTCCTAACTATTGCACTTTAGTTACCCTTCTGCTTCTCATCTTCTTTTTAGTGCTTTACCGTAATTTATTATTGCTAAAAACCGTTTTTTTGTTGTGCCCTTGTTTGTCTACTCTACAAAAATACTATCGCATATTTTCAAGACTATCGTCTAATTTTGAGTATTTGTTGTTTTGCATGTTCATGCCTTATTTTTATGATTTTTTAAGTTATTGTATTGTGTGTTTGTGCTCTGGTAATTGCATGTTATTTTACAAGTATGTTTACGTGCCACTAACTAACCCACTGTGTCTTTTTGTCTGCTCATCATTACCTAAATATTTCAACATAAGTTTTTGTTTTAGCGGTAAGGTTGCGAAGCATCAATTTAATCATACCGTAAACTTATCGCAAACGAACCCAAACTGCTTGCTAATTTATTTCAAGTTACATTATTACTCGTATCTTCTTTGGAGAAAACTTTTCAATAATTACGCGATCCTAACTCTTCTGTTGTATGACTTTGATAAATCAACATGGGTAATTTAGACCCAACTACCACAATCGATACAATTCCTGATATAAGATGTTTTGAAATAACTGATCCTGACTTATGTAACTCAATAATCTCGCCTTCTGATTATTATTATTATTATAGGCAGCGTTCGGGAAGCTCCGGCATATATTCGCGTCCGAAATACCTCAATGTCTCAAGACGAAAGTCTTTGACCAGTGTGTGTTGCCAGTAATGACATATGGGAGTGAGACGTGGTCGTTCACTATGGGTCTCATGATTATGTATTAATAATAAATATTTAAAAAAACCGTCGAAGTCAATAATTATAATAATTTGTTATTAAGTGTACCAATTTTTTTTAAACCTGTTCACACCCAGCATTTGACGGTGATTTCTCGTGGCGTTCCCGCGGAACTATCGCTGCGAGATCGCGTCGAGTACGATGCGAGATTGCGTCGAGTACGCTGCGAGATAGCCCAACAAAAGCTTGGTGTGAACAGGTTTAAAAAAAAACAACTTGTAGGTAACAAACTATAATGTTTTCTTAAATCATAATTGAATATTTCTGTTGGTCAATAATTTAAAAATATCACAATAATCTTAATCTTTAAAAAAAAAACATACATTATGTGATTCGTGATTTATTTTACTTCACGTATCTTTACGTTCAGTTGGTTCAAGAAATACTCCTATTTGTGGGTTAATATTTGTATTAAGTCTGTTAAATTAACACTGGCACTCAACGGGCAAGAAAAAGTGGCAATGTGTAACAGTGTGACTCATCGGTAATTTTTTTCCCAATGTGTCACAGTGTTACACATTGGGGTGTTACTCAACGGGAGTAAAGGAAGGAACACGGGGTCAAAATTGGGTTTCATTGGCTTGAAAACCGTTCAGATTGAATTAATCACATGAATCTCTTATTTCTTTACGGTGGTTACCTTGATTAATACCGTACAAAAGATACAGCATTAGATCTGAAAAGGGTACTGCGAAATACCTCAGCAACAATAGATTTAAGCTCTGAATTTTGTATCATTAGTTAAGTTACAGTATATAAGACGCCATACGATAAATAAATAAATAATAATCTAATTTATTTCCTATTGCCTATTCCTCTTTGTCGAGCTCTCCACTAGGAAGGTGATAACCCAGTGGCCTACAGACTTAAAACTGAACACTCCCTGTCATCCTCTAACCCAAAGTGTGGGAGAACACGGTAAATGGCAAGAACTACGATACTACTCCCTCACATCGTCCAAACTGGGCTCGAAGTCTACTTCGCGTTCCCTGGAAGGACAAAACCTACCCTGCCAAACACCACATTGCGCAGATCGAACTGTGGCAGCGGCTTGAACGTCATGTTGAATATACCGCACATCTCATCGTCGCGGGTCACCTTCATTGACAGCAGGCCTGAAACAAACCAGAGTGAGTAATAAATTAAGTAGCGATCGTCTAAGCTGAAATGAAGCGCGTATGCGTAGATGCGGTGGAGGGGCGCGTCATTTCAGCTTAGACGATCTCGACCTAAGTAATATTACATCAGACTTTATATCCCAACTAGCTGTCCCGACAGCCTTCGTTCTGTTGGGAAACGTTCAGTGTCACGTGACAAGTAGAAACAGTTACTAAGAGAATACTAAATTGTGTTTTTTTGCTATATTCATAGCGTTTCTTCATGTTCACTAACCTTTTAAACCTTCCCTGGACTTTCACAAATATTTCAAAACGAAACTAATCCAAATCGTTCCAATGGTTCTCGAGTTGTAGCGAGACTGACGAACAGCAATCCATTTTTATTTATAGAGATATTGGGAAAAGGTATTCTAGTAAGAACAATGAGAAGCTACGAGCCATACTCATTACCTGCTGATCATGTCCTGAAGAATTCAATCGATAATAATCATATTAATTTCATTGGGATATGTATTTTGTACATTTGCAATTATGTTTTAAGTTAGTAGTAAGTAGTAGTCTATGTTAGTAAATAAGGATTCTTTCTATTACTGTAAATAATAAGTAAACCTCTCTTGCAATACCCTAACAGGGTCCATGTATTTTAGTAGTCTTTGTATTGTAACTCTGTAGTATGTGGTGCAAAATAACAAATAAACCAATAATAATCTAAGTCCGGCTAAAAGGGGCATTCGAGTCGTTGGATAAGAAATGTGGATGATTATTTAAAAGAATATCCGTGAGTGAGACACGTCAAAACTGCATCAGGTATCCCGTTTTTTCCTATTCTGTCACTTTCCTATTGTATCAACAACGAGAGTGGTCTTTTGTGAGTGTCACCAGGCATAGAGTGGGGGAAGTGGTAGTTCTCGGCGCCGATGGGTACGCGGCGTCCGCGCTGCGCGTAGCAGCCGCAGCCGTTGTTGTAGACGACGTCGCCGCCGCTCCAGTACAGCCCTGGCACTTTCCTGGAAGAGATGGTGACATCATCTTGGAGGCCTAATCCAAAGCAGGTTCATTGAAGAGACTAGACACATTATTAAAGATGCTCTACCGTTAACGGGTGTTCCCTATAAAATACTTTCGGGAAATTTCGTTTGGTTGTTTCAGAGCTGACGGTAGGCCCGCCCCTTACCACGTTGAGTTCAAATTCCTTTGGCGAAATGTGGGTTTCTGAATGTTTCGTTTACTGTGAGGATGGCGGTAACAATCAGTGTGCCCCTCACGAACCCGTTTGGGATAGGTATATGGTCGTAAGGATATGAAATGGTTGTTTAGCCAGCCCCAACACTACTCCACTCTGCTCAGCTTTAGGGAGAACGGGACCGATAGAAATAACCGCCTAAAATGTTCATAATAATCATTTTATGAGTACTGTGTCTGCTCTCCTTGTGTGTGACTGCACTAAAAATACGACTAATTTGACAAACGAATTTTACTCAGATATTCAATTTAAAAAATCTAACCATTTACAGTTTGGCCAAAAATGAATAAATCTATAAAAATATTAATCACACTAATTCCTTTGTCTTGAAGTAGATGGCGCCGCTGAGTTCCTTTCCCTTCTCTCCTCCGAGAACTGGTTCACGGCTAAGCAATACTTCTCCGAATGGTACGTTCGGGATATCTGCGACAGTAGCGGACTACCATGAGGCGAGTTCAGCCACAGGGAAGCACTGCCCGTCTGCCCCACCATCGCGATAAACGCTATCAGCATCCGAGTGTTCAGCAGTCCGCGTTGAATCTGCGGCTGTTTCAGCAAAGTCTGCAAAATAAGGCCATCAGGCAAACCGTTGATCAGCTCGAAGATACTCGACCCTCGTTCTCCAATCAACCACGACGCAGCTGCAGGCACGTTGCAACCAGTCTGCCTCAGTGCTTGATCCGCATCAGGTACAGAAAAACCTAAATCCTTCAACGCTGTTACAGCATCAGCATTTGGTGGTTCGGCAATCTTGACCCGCCAAGCACGGAACTTCTCCAAGAATCTTTGCAAATGTTCAGCGCGCCTGTACAATTCATCACCAGGCTTAGTAGTGGAAGTTTCTTCTTCAGAAACGCTTTGAGTTTCAGAAGCATTCAAGCGGGCAGCAATGTCTTCCGGAGTTATGACTTGGACGACGTTTTGATGAAGTCTTTGCGGTTCGTCTAACGCTGCTGACAGCTGGGCTAGCGTCATTTCGTAGTTCCTTCCCGCCGCAGCTAAACGAGCGCCAGCTTCAATTAGAGATATTAAAATCTTCCGCAGTTCGTAAGATAGTTCGTTGGTGGATAATAGCGACTGAAGATTCGGCTGTTGTACAGTATTTTGAGGGGCTGGTAAAGATGCCGTCGCGGCTGCAATAGTGCCTTGCTGTGGAGCCCGCACAGCACCGAGATCCCACAACGCTCCTGCTTCCGGAATCCTCCGTTCAATGAGAAGCAATTCCTCTTGCATCATGACCTGTTCTTGGGATAGGGTCAAGAAATCATGCAAGGTACTCGTGTCGAAGACTCGAACGATCTTAAATCGGCTTGATCCAGTCTCCCCAGTCGGATAGAAGAACTCTATAGCTCTATTCTTCACTTCCTCAATCAAAGTGTCTTCGGAAAAGTATGCTGAGAATGTCTGCCCCTCTGGGCTCACTACTTTGATCAAGAGCTCATTAGAACCGTTGACTGAGTCAGAGAGTAGCATCCTTGTAAAGTTTCTCTAAATCGATAGCTTTTGTGAATAACAGTATAACAAATAGGAATATACTCGTGAAAAAAAATACTATACACCAAAAAAGTTTGATCATACTATGAGAAATTATATTGTACACTGCCGAATTTGGTCAAGGAGAGGCAAATTGTCAATTTTGGCAATGTCAAAGTAACTAATGTCATTAATGTGAAATAAATAATCGAAAAGGTTGCAGTAGAAGAGGTGAAAAATAAAGCAGAACGTACAAAAATAATTTATAGAAATACCTACATATTATTGTACCTAGCAAGACATACTCGTATTGTACTCGTACAAGACTGAAACATTTAAAAAACGAGCTATTCGGGCCAGGGCTGCCAGATTAAAAAAAGGCATGATCGTACGTCAACTACAAAAAAATCGTATTCCAAGGAAATTTAGAAATGAAAGATAGTAGAACTTAAAATTTCTAAATTTTTATTAAAAATTACAAAAATTCGTTCAGGATCAGAAAAACAATGCAATAAAATTATTTATTAGACTTATACAAATTTTCTGAGGTCATGTTTTTTAACATTTCTGTTGTTGGCTTAAACTTGGTGCAATTTTCGTTTCTTCGTATTAGTTGCTTGGCTAATAATGTTCCCTTTAGTGTTTCATTAAATTAAACTATTTCTAAGTTTTGTTTTGATTAAGTTGACCTCACTGAATGCCCTTTCACAGTCTGCACTGGAATGGGGTAAACATAACGTATTTATAGCAAATTGCGCCAGTGTTTTATAATTTTCAAATTGTTTTTTAATAACGCCCCAAAACTCATCGGTATTCATAGATAGTATATCAATTTTATCTGAAATATTCGGAAAACTGCGCCATTCGTCATCTATCGCCTGCATCACTTGCATGTCCTCAGGTTTTATTATTCTTGGAACAAGTAGCATGAGGGGCTGTAACGTCGGAACTTTTTTCCTGTAATTACTGGAAGCAGCATTGGTAGGTTCAAGGCAGTCCAGTTTTGATAGAATGGGGTCATCTAAATCATATCTTTTTTTAATTTCTTTTGCACTTGTCATTAAAAAACGTCTACAGCGTTGAAAAAACTCCTTGCTAGCGGCAATCTGGCATCGAATTTCAGGCTGCGTAATTTTGTTCATCACTTGAATTCCCAAATAAATTTGTTCATCTTTTAACCATTTTTCTTGTCGTTCAAGGTCAATAGCAGAAAGCTTTGTTTTGTTGACATAATCACGATCCAAAATACACAGCAAAATATCTTTATACATTTCGCGCACCTTTTCGTTTAATGATGTGATCACTACTTTTTCCGATTGAAAAAGTTTATTAAAGTTGGTAAATTTAGGCAATATCCAAGACAAGAATAAGTAATAAAGGTGTATAAATGGATCATTCAAAGTATTAAATATCAGTTCAGTTGAAAGAAGATGTTCATTCAGCCAGCAGTCAGTAAAGAACAATTTTAATGCATCCCATTGTTCTAATAGTCGATCTACCACCGCCACCAATGACAACCAACGTGTCTGCGAAGGATGCAAAAGCTTATGAGGTGAGGTATTCACAAAATCTTGAAATTGTTGAAGGCGAAATTGTCTTTTCGAACTGTTTTTAAAAAAACTATATATCTCTCTTGCCAAATCTTCGCAGCGTCTTGGTAACTGTTTGCATGATTCAGATGCGCAAAGGTGTGCAGAGTGGCAAACACATTTTATTACAAATATACCTGGCAAGTTTTCCTTGAGTCTGCTCGCCACAGAGTTATTCCCACCCATCATTACGTTACAACCATCTGCACCGAAACCAACTATATTTTCAATCGGTATATCCCAGTCAGAAAAAGACTTCATCAGTATTCTATACAAATTTTCTCCCGTAGCACCTTCTTCTGCTGTTTTTTCATCATCCGAGCTGAATATTTTGCAAAGATCCCAGAACTTACTCACAATTTTATTTTCCTCACTGTCATAATATCTTACAATTATACAACTGGCTTTATGAGTGCTTACATCTGTGGACTCATCAGACATAACACTGAATTTTATAATTTTCAGTTTAGTGGCTAGAGCTGATTTTTCTTCTTTACCAATAACTTCGGTAATCACAGCTGTAGCTTTTGTTCTTTTCATTGAAATTTTTTGGTCCACTCCGAAATCTTCCAATATGCCATTTATTAAATCGGACATATGGTCTGCGGTTTGGAACGCAATATTATGTTCCGCTAAAAAAGCAGCCACCTTGATTTCAGTCGCTGAGACAACTTTATTTTTCGGCGCCAATCCTTTTGTTACAAATGCTGACATAACATTACGCTGTTTAGTTTTGCTTGATAATGCAGACATGGCTTTTATATGCTTTTGCCTTGAAGAGTGTAACTTTAAAACTCCATATTCTGAAACCATTTCGACGTCACAAACAGTCACCTGGCTTTAAATTGGTTTTTACTGGGCCCTAACCAGTCCTTAAACAAATCCAATTTTTCCCAATCGGGACGATATTTCTGTGATCTGTGTTTGTCCCTGTCTGATGCAGAAAGCTCTCCTCTTTTAGCTAATTTCTTTTTTGGAGTACCTGGTGCAGGTCGCTCTTCTTCACTTTCACTATCCATAATAGCACGCAAAACTGTATGTGAATCAAAAGAGAATTTAATCACTACGTACGTACAGCTCGAGATCAACAACGAGAAAAACTGGTTTTTGACAAGTCTAACACAACTCGTTACAAGAGAAAAATAATAAGTTACGTAACAATGCACACAAATACAGACTTTTTATCATTGTAAAAAGGTCTTCTTTCAAGTAAAAGATCTAAGAATGAGTAATATTGATGGGGAATTCCCCGAACATAAAGCTGCCGGAGGAATACATTCCTTTCATTAAGAAATGTTGCCAGGTGCAGGAAAATCGTACACTTTCCGTACGATCGTGGACTTGCGATCGTACATGAGTAGTAATGCCAAAAAATCGTAGGAGTACGATTTAAATCGTACATCTGGCAGCCCTGATTCGGGCTATACATCCTATATGAACTGAACTATGTCGCAAGTCTCAACTTAGTGCGCACATGCAGTAACATTGACCTCATACCCATAGAATGAAAGAAAGCAATAAAATTTATTTGACACAAAATAGATATACAAAAAATGCAAGCATACAAACAATCATATCAAACGTGTCAAAAGAGTTCCCACTCAGCATATGCCGCGGTGCTGGCACAAGAGCACCACGACGCTTGTTTTCAGGGCTGCCATACAGGCTGTGTGGTCGATGTGTAGTAGTTTTACAATAATTATATTTCGGGAATCGTCCTCGATATTAGTATTTTATACACTTGTAGTATCGCTCATATGTGTTCCCACTTAGCACAAAATTTTAGAGAATAATAAAATAATCTAAAAACATTTTAATAATAAAATCGTTACTTCCGGTTTGAAATAAAAATTAATTTTTCTGCTGACATTTCCGCTTCCGTCTGACGTCTGCCCCCACGCCATGCCGTCCATTACCTTCATTCGCTTTTGTGCTTCACCACGGTTAGCACGCTTCGTTACAATACAGACCTTAGTTTCCAAAGTGTTTATTTTAATAAAATGCCTAAACGCAAAAGTGAAGATAAGTTAAATTATATTGTGAAAAAATTAAAATATTTAGAAAAAGAAGTGAAACGAGGTAGACATCGTTCGCGACAACGCGGAGTTTCTTCTTCTTCGTCATCGAGTGTTTCGTCGAGCTCACGGTCCAGCTCCGAACCTTCCCTTGATCGGGAAAAGGAGAAAAGTGGTTAGTACCTCACCTTATGACCTAAACTTCGGATTAATTTATGGGATTAATCCATCGCTTATTGTTCAAGAACGCATTCGAATCAGTTTGTGGGACTGTTTCACAGCGTAAAATAAAAGGTTACGTGCACTCGAAATAGTTATTAGGACTATTTCACCGCCGTAGCTATGTTGTTAACAAGGTTCTTACGTGCACTCGAAATAGTTATTAGGACTATTTCACCGCCGTATTTATGTTGTTAACAAAGTTCGTGTCTGTTTCAGACCGAGCATTAACCGAACATGGCTAATGGTCACAGGCATTCGCGAGTAATGCCGAAATACCCCCTCAGCGACAGTCGCCGCCAAGGGCAGAAATTCCATTGCCGTGTAACTCCCACGCGGAGCCCACACAGCTACCGGCTACATCGCCGCAACCATCTACGTCGCGAGGGCTCACCTCAGCCCTACCACAGCAGCAGCCAGCTCAAGAAAACACTGGCATCATGCATCTGGAATCTCAACCAGAGACAGTTACGGCTGAGGCAGGTTTGAACCCAGAAATATTAAACATCCTCGGCATCGATCCGAATGCAATAGTCGAATATGGTCCAGCTATAAATGCTGAGCTTGCCAGTAGACTGACTTATATTGTGACGTCTGGGCTCAAAAAAGAGGAACGCAAAGACATATCAAGTAAATACTTGATACCCGAGAACTGCCAAGCTATAACACCCCCGCAAATGAATGCGGAAATAAAGGCAGCATTGGCTGAGGGTTTAATAAAACGGGATAAGGCCCTAGAGACGCGACAAAAGTGCATTGCTACAGTAATTTCCTGTTTAAGTAAGGCTATTACCACACAAATCGTGTCAACACAGCCCGATCATGAAATGATCCAGCATTTAGTCGATGCTACACGACTCCTCTGTGATATACAGTATAATGATTCTACAGCCCGCAAGTTCTTTGCTCTTAGCACACTTAAAAAGGAACTTAAAGACCAACTAGCTCACACAAAAATTGGTAAACACCTTTTCGGTGACAGTCTTGGTGAAACGTTGAAAACAGCAAAAGCAGTTAACAAATCAGGCGCTGAGTTGAAAGAACCAGTGAAGAAGGCTAACACTTCTACTGCCAGAAATTTAAACTGGAAGACGACGGGCGGCCCGCGCAGGCAGGCAGCCGGTCCGTCGTCCTCACGTCGTCAGCCGCCACTTGCTCCAGCTACAGCGACGAGCACCTACCAGCACCATCGGCAGCTGCCACCGCCGCCGCCAGGGAACTTCCCAAGCGGGTCAGTTCAACGGCCACGACACAACAACCGCAAACGTTGACGGTTGAGCACGAGGTACGTTACGCAGGTAGATTAACCAACTTCATAGAACAATGGTCAAACATAACGACTGATTGTACGCTTCTATCTTGGGTCAATGGTTATAAAATAACATTTAATGCTCCGGTAATTCAGTCTAGACCAAATGTTACGGTAGTTCATTCTGTTGCGGAGCAAGTGCAATTTGACATTGCTTTAAAACAGCTGTTGACCATTGGTGCTATTGCAGAATGTGACCCTTGCCCAGGCCAGTTTGTATCACGAGTTTTCCTCATTCCTAAATCCAACGGTAGTATGAGATTCATATTAAATCTAAAGGAACTAAATAAGTTCATATCTACAAATCACTTCAAAATGGAAGATATTCGAACTGTTTTAAGATTGATCTCGAAGGATTGCTTTATGGCCACTATCGACCTGAAGGATGCTTACATGCTCATTAAAATGGACCCTAGTTCTTGTAAATACTTGAGGTTTTGCATAGCCTATGAAAGTGACCTAAATTCACAAAGAATGTATGAATTCAAAGTTTTACCGTTTGGCCTGTGTACGGCCCCATATATTTTCACCAAATTACTGAAACCTGCATTTAAAATGTTGAGAACCAGTGGTTATTTATCTTCATGCTATTTGGATGACATTTACATAATAGGAAAAACATATAGCGATTGCCAACGCAATGTCAGAGCAACTAAAAGTTTACTAGAATCTCTGGGTTTTATAATAAATGTTGAAAAAAGCTGTACCACTCCTTCTCAAAATTGTAAATACCTAGGTTTCATAATAAATTCCAAATATTGGCATGTAAGTCTCCCACAGGAAAAGAGGACTCGTATTAAAACTGAGCTTATCTCCTTTTTACAAATGACACGTTGTAAAATTAGAAAGTTTGCACAACTCGTGGGCTTACTAGTATCTGCCTGCCCTGCAGTTGAATATGGTTGGATGCATACTAAAGAACTGGAAAGATGTAAATTTTTAAATTTAAAGAATCACGACGATTATGACCGTTACATGAATTTACCAAGTCATATACTGCCTGATATTCGTTGGTGGATAGGTGTAATCGATAATTCGGTACATAGAATTAAAGATGACGTCTATTGCTGTGAAATATTTTCTGACGCCTCAACAACGGGGTGGGGTGCGGCTTGTGGCGATAAATCAGCAAGCGGTCAGTGGTCACAGCTCGAAAAACAACAACACATTAATTATCTAGAGTTGTTGGCAGCATATTTCTCATTAAAAATATTTGCTAATAAGTGTCATCATTGTCAAATACTATTGAGGGTAGATAATACAACTGCGGTCAGTTATATCAACCGTATGGGTGGCATACAATTTCCTCACCTTACCAAAGTTACAAGGGATATATGGAGTTGGTGTGAACAACGAGAAATATATATTACGGCATCTTACATAAAATCAGCTGATAATATTATTGCTGATAGGGAGTCCAGGCGCAGCCATCCTGATACTGAATGGCAGATGTCAGATACAGGATTTCAGTTAATAGTGAATTATTTTGGTTTACCTGAAATAGATTTGTTTGCAAACCGCATCAATAAAAGATGTGCCAAATATGCATCTTGGCACTTAGATCCAGATGCATTTGTGATAGATGCATTTACAATGAGTTGGTCTGAACTGTATTTTTACGCTTTCCCTCCAGTCTCTTGTGTACTTAAAGCCTTAAGAAAAATAATTAACGATAAGGCAAAGGGCATAATGATTGTTCCAGCCTGGCCATCACAGCCATGGTATCCCCTCTTCACAAGTCTTTTGATAACTGACATGTTACAATTAAACTCATCCCATTTTTTAATTCCAAATTCTAGCAACCGGAATATCAACAAAACAACTACCCTGGTGGCCGCAGTATTATCCGGACGGCCATGCTAAACAAAGGCGTACCGCCATCAGCAGTAGATATAATGATAGCTTCACTGTCCAATAATACCTTAAAACAGTATGAAGGTTGTATAAAAAAGTGGTTTGACTACTCTAACAACCAAAATTTTAACTTGTATCAACCTACAGTTTCTTCAATTTTGAATTTCTTAACGCAGATATTTAATAATGGGAGTCAATATGGCACCATTAACAGCTATAGGTCAGCATTATCATTAATTTTAGGACAAATTATGGAAAATAAATTAATATCAAGATTTTGTAAAGGAGTTTACAGGCTACGGCCATCGTTGCCAAAGTACAATATCACTTGGGATGTCAGTGTGGTTTTAGAACACCTAGGATCATTATTTCCTCATGAACAAATATCATTGGAAGAAATGACCAAAAAATGTTCAACACTTATGGCTTTGGTAACGGCACATAGGGTGCAAACCATATCAAAGGTTACTTTGAATAATATTATGATTTCTGATCAGCAAATTATGATTAAAATAACAGATTTGATTAAGACATCACGACCAGGTGCAACACAGCCAATGTTACATTTACCATTCTTTGTAGAAAAGCCTCAGATATGTCCGGCGAAAGCCTTAATTGCCTACATGGATAGGACTAACAACCT
The DNA here is from genome assembly GCA_950022985.1 of Udea ferrugalis. Taxonomy (NCBI): domain Eukaryota; kingdom Metazoa; phylum Arthropoda; class Insecta; order Lepidoptera; family Crambidae; genus Udea; species Udea ferrugalis. The sequence continues at coordinate 4,449,260 of OX465545.1, forward strand.
TAGACACTCTGATAACTTGTTTATTTCATTTAAAAGACCATACAATTCTGTAACATCTCAGACCATAAGTAGATGGATTAAGTGTGCGCTACAAGATAGTGGAGTTGACGTGTTCATGTTTACTGCTCATAGCACTAGACATGCATCGACTTCATTGGCCTACAATCGCGGTGTCAACATTGATGTGATTCGTAATACGGCAGGTTGGAGTGGCAACTCCACTACCTTTGCGCGTTTTTACAATAGAGTGATTGTTAACAATACAAATTGTGTTGAATTTGCCAGATCAATTTGTACTTCAGAAGGAGAGGATTAATTATTATTAATTACAGATGATTTTCATCATTCTTTCAATAAATGATTTACTGTAATGATATTTCCTTTTTATTAATTGCTCTAAACATCTACAAGTGTATAAAATACTAATATCGAGGACGATTCCCGAAATATAATTAATGATTAAACGAACTTACCTGTACGTGAAGTTCTATCATAATTATATGAGGGAATCGTCCGAAGATATTAGTAGGGACTCCCACCCACCCTTCAGTTTAGTCGGGACTAAACAAACCCTTAAAGGAAATATCATACCTATTATCTCTAAACTAAATGAAGGTAATGGACGGCATGGCGTGGGGGCAGACGTCAGACGGAAGCGGAAATGTCAGCAGAAAAATTAATTTTTATTTCAACCCGGAAGTAACGATTTTATTATTAAAATGTTTTTAGATTATTTTATTATTCTCTAAAATTTTGTGCTAAGTGGTAACACATATGAGCGATACTACAAGTGTATAAAATACTAATATCTTCGGACGATTCCCTCATATAATTATGATAGAACTTCACGTACAGGTAAGTTCGTTTAATCATTAATTATTCAATAAGTTTTGAGTTATGCACCTATTAATTTCCACGTCAGTGTCTGTTAACTGCTAGCACGTACCCTTTTCCTAGCTGCGTTCTCAATGGCATGAGCAGAATCGCAAACGGCATCTCGGTCTTTTGGTGTCTGCGCCAAGAGAATCGTTGATTGGCTTCAACGATTCTCTTCCTACTGTCCAATTCTATATTTTTCCTCCAAAGTATTTTTTAGCTATTTTGTTCCATTAATAGCTAATAAATAAAATACATAATAGCTCTGGACCGTACAGAGTGTACAAGTGGTGGGTAGGTCTTTGCCCAGCTGTGGGATAGTTTAGGCTAATAATAATAATGTTCCATTAAACTCGCGGTATGATATTATACTCTGATGTTTACTCTATCTAACACTGATTATCCTGGTCCACTGCAGAAGCCGAAAAAATCAGGAGGTTGAGGACATAGTAGCGGAACCCACGAAATCTGCCAGACTCCGTTAACTCGGTCACTAGTAGATGGGAAGATTGGGCTGTGAAGAAAGCATATAAACAAGCTTATTGGACGTCTCCAAGCGAAAGGCGTCCGGTGGAATGACCAATGACCCGATGACGGGGTAGTGAAGGAGCTGCGCGAGGCTCGGATTGGGAATTGGCCTGAAAACGTGCAGAATAGAAAAGAGTGGCTTGTTGTGTCGGAGGCCAAGACCCACTTCGGGTTGCTGAGCCAGCGGAGTTAGTAAGTAACACTGTTTGTTTCTGCGATGGTTAGTTTGAACGGACTGAAAGAAAAACTTAGCAAATTCTGAACCTACCTGAAGAAGCAAGTCCCGACGTAGCCATACCCGAGACCGTCGCCGTCTAGGAGTTCTAGGAACAGCTTGCACGTGTTCGGGCAGACGTCGGTGAACAGCTCAGCCTTCAACTCGCCCATCACTGCGCAGTTTTTGATGCGGAGTGTGATATTCACTCTGGGAAGAAAGCACACCCTTTAGTACCAAAAGCGCCAAAATTCGTTCATTTGACGTATTTTAAAGTAACTAAGTACCTACCTACGTTTAGTTGTACTCAGGCGTTTACATAAATCTTTACAGAGGCGAACCTAATAGGTACTGCTGACATAGATAACTCTCATTTTGAATGGTTTTGTAAAGGTTAATATGCACGTCTCTGAACACTGAAATTTGGTTGAGGTGGTCAGTGATCACCCATCACATTCCCGACCCGGCCTGTCTTGCTTTACAACGACGTTCACTAAGTCACGGGCACCTCCTACGATTAGGCAAAAAATAAAAGGGGCTAAATAGCGCAAGAACCTCGGCCTCTTCACTCCCGGCGGTGCCAAGAAGGCTGAATCTTCCACGATCTCCTTCGGGACAGGCGGGAACAGCACGAACTTAGCCTGAGAGCGCCTGATGATCTGCCGCCGGTTGTGCGCCCAGTCGCGGTGAAGAACCGCTGATGGAACTACTCGGGGCTCCTGGTGTGAAACGATTACAATATAACTAACTGTACCATCAGGATGCTAACATCCTGTTTCGAGTTAGAGATAATAGGTTAGTATTTCGATGAAAACTACACCCTGTGGAGTTAAAGGTCTCCTATGTGCGTTCACAAGTGACGGATAGGGGAACGCCCTACAGATATAGGGGGTACTGGCTTGCCAGAGCGGACCAAAACCGTACCGGGGGTTCACCCTCTCCTCTTACCTGAAGAGGCTAAGGCGAGTGCTTGCTCCGGAGCATCTTGGAGGCTCACGATCTGAGGTCGCTTCATGTGATGTGAGACGAAGTAAGTGGGCAGGGCAGCTGAGGCGACGGCGGCATCTGCTGCAACCGCCATAGCCACCCTATTGGGGATCAGCAGGTAGTGGACTGAAGGGCGTCCGCTGCCGGCATTGCACTTGGTCTATAGATGCGACGGTTGAAGGTCTTATTGGAACAAACCTACGCTATAGCCTCAGCGCGAGCAAGGCCAATGATGGGTCCGTTGGTAGAGTGCGTTCCGCGAAACACACGGCCCGTTCCTCGGCGAGCGCAGTTCGCGTGACGTTTTAGTGCGCACCACATACTTTACCCCTTCGCTCCTCCAGGAAGAAGGAATTCGAAGGGATTTCCTCACGTTAAAAAAAGGATTTTGATGAAAACTAAGCTGTTAGCCCGTGGTACGAATTGTACAACGCACCGTGTCAAGTATCCTCTTGTACATCACCAGGTTGTCTTCGTGAACGCGCTTGTAGAAGTCGGAGCGCCGCTGGTGGTATTCGAGCGAACCTTGTGGACGCACCTTCCATCTGCTGTCTACTCGCCCCTGGAATAATGTGGAATGAACAAGTCGCCACCGGTTTATACTAGAGTTTTTAACCACCAATCAGATATTTAAGCATTATCTCTACTCACAGTAGAAACTACAGCTGAACATGCTGACTGTAAACTGAGGAACTATCTAGGTACCTAAGTTTTTGTTAGTAACTGGAATAGTCTTGATATGATTTAAATGCATATAAAAGTTACAACAAATGTACAGGCGCTTTAGTCTTAACTGGAACTACTTACCCTGCTAAAGTGTGCCCCCTTGATAGCAGTAAGCAGTATCATATTCTCCTGGTAGAGTGCGAGGGTACGTCGCTTCCATTCCGGCAGGTTCCGGCGCAGACGGACAGGGTCGTAGCGAGGTGGAGACGAGTCTACCACTGCACACACGTGGCTAAACTGGAAGGCCGAGTATGTAGTCAAAGTATCACAACAATACTTTCGGATATTTGATGACCGATTGGGTGTAGTGGTTGAGAAGTTGGTTACTACACCAAAAGCGCGAGTCGCGGGTTCGATCCTCGCACAGTACAAACATTTGTGTGCATGAACATGTCTGTTTGTATTGGTCTGGGTATGTATTTACAAAAGAAAAAGTATTTAAGCATATTTATCCGTTGTCTAGTCATAACACAAGAGGCCTACATCGGGCGATGGCACTGTGCGGAATGTCCAAGGATATTCATAAATATGATGGCTCCTAGAAGCGAAACGCTTTATTAACCCTTAAGCATGAAAAGTAATGCAACGCTGTAGCGTCGGTTTAGCGATTGACATGTCCATGACTTACTCTCAAATGCCTACAGCAACAAGAATGAAAGAGACGAAACGTTACAGTAGATGAAAAAGTGCTTTACGGCTGTTTGAGTTCTCATGAAAGAGGGGGTTAGAAATACACCATCGACTCAGATCGAAGTGTGTAGAGAAGTGGTGTAGTGACACCAGAGGTCGCGGGTTCGATTCCCACACAGTACAAACTATTGTGTATGATAGTCTGTGTTTAGTTTAGCGCTCTGTATATGATAAATAAAAGGTATGTAATAAAAGGAATTAAATAAATATTCAGGATTAATTTTCGCCCATTCTTGCAACATTTAACATTAATACTTCGTTGTTATACGTCACAGCGTGATGTTATAAAGCTAATACCCTTCCTCGGTAAATGGAATATGCCGCACCTTTTCTTAAAAATTCGTCGCAGTAGTTAGTTCCTGAGGTTCGACTAAACAAACTCTTCAGCGTTATCACTACATAGTATAACACAAAGTCGCTTTCTTTGTCCCTGTTCGCTTAAATCTTTAAAACTAGGCAACGGATTTTGATGCGGCTTTTTTTTATAGATAGTGATTGAAGAGTAAGGTTTATATGTATAACAAGCGGCCGCCCGCGACTTCGCCCGCGTGGACTTAGGTTTAAAAAAACTGATATATCTTTATAAATTGTAGCCTATATGCTATTCAAATGCATGAGCTATATCATTGAAAAGTTTCATTAAAATCCATCCAGTAGTTTTTACTTGAAAGAGCAACACGGCACATCCACACATACAAACTTTCGCGTTTATAATATTAGTAGGATAAGGATTGCATTGCGCATTGCACCCGGGAGAAGCCGGGGCGGGTCGCCAGTTATATTATATTCATTTATTAGTTCCTACACAAAATGACAATTACGATAGACAGACAATTAGCAGATTTAAAGTACAAGTGAGCTTGGCTCTGAAAAGATATAGAGGTTCTACGAGTTCTCAGACAGCCTCCTGGTATGGCGTGTTGACTTACTTTATAAGGCGGCCTTCTCCTCTTCACCTGAGCACTCTCCTCCAACTCGGGAGGAGGGGAGGAGTACTTGCGCCTTCTCCTGGCACTCTTGGCCTTCACACTCTTCAGGATTGCGCCGACTAAAGTCATTTTCATACGAGTAATTTGAAAATTTTAGCTAAACTAAATGATGTGTATAAGTCAGTGTGTCTTTGTATTGAAATCTAGGTGGTTTTTAAAAATTGTTCCAATACCTTAATATTAGTTAGGTATTGTGTAAGTAGGTAGATATGTAATCGTTATCTTGTGCACCGACTAAATTTTCTGTTGTTTTACTTTTCAGAGTTAGACAGTCAAATTGACCGCAAACTGATGTCTTTTTGTGTGATTGACTGGTAGATAATGCCTCTTGGCATTAAGTCCGCCATTTATACTTTTTATTAATGAATAAATCGTAGAGGCAATGTGTGTATTGAAAAACCAACATTATTTTGTAAAAAAACTTTATTAAAAATATTGCACTAGCAAACTAAGTGATACATATCAAAACCACATACAATGTTCACATTTAAAATACATACACATATAACACATTTATAATACTGACAATTAAAAGCCTAAACATCACCGGAATGTGACTAGCATAGTTAGCGTGTTATAAAAATACGTTATAATATAGTCTAATAATAGCAGGTGACTTGAAGTGCGGTCTGTTTTGAGTCAAAAGTGATAATAGCGCGCTCACGTCGCTCACGCTCATACAATCATTTTGTCAATTCGTGACGCGTGTGAGCGCGCTATTGTCACTTTTCACTCAAAACGGACCGCGCCCTAGAACAGACCGACAAAACTGTGCAGTTCAACGGTTCATCAAACTACCCATTCCCATTTTTGTCTTACTCTCGCACAAGAAATTTATTTGTAAAAGAGCAAGGAGGTATGATTGGAAATGAGTAGCCTATCATGCCGTTGACCGTACATTGAATAATTCGGAAATCAGGGCACTTAGAAAAACAAGGTTTTGCTTTAATTAAGTGGACTTCATTCTATAATTACAGAATAACATTGTCAGTCGTTCTTTGCCATCCTGTATATGATATTATTTTTTTAGTCTTTTTTAAACACCAATTGGTGAGTTTACGTTTAGTTCATTAACTAACAACTAGCCGTGATTATTAAATTATATATAATAACTTATTCAGTGTAATTCATTACACAATTTGTTGATTTTTTTCTGACATGGTAAAATAGTTTTTTAAATATTAATAAGTCAATACAAATAATCTCAAATAAAGTTGTTTAGAAAATTCAACTATAGCCAGCATCACAACTATGTGCGCGTATAGAGAGGACAAATATGTCTGAAATATCACAGAAAAGCAACCTTATCACTACAGAATGAAAATAGTGTTTCACTTGTTCTCGATATTAGTGACGCTTCAAACGACATTCGACTCTGTCCTTGTAATAAAACAATTTGATTTCCCTTAATCGGATAGTGGGAAAATAGTTTCCACCTGAATTTGAACCTTGATGCCGCGATATAAAGTCGAAAACCAATGAAAAATTTATCTTCCCACAGTTCCCACTATCCGATGAGTGGTACCTTTTTGACCTCAGTTAGCACACATAATTTTGCTGCTGTCTGAATGTGTTTTGGTTACATTGATAGTACTCATTTGGCAAGACTGCACTATGATACATTTTTAGCGATTGTATATGTTACTGTAAAAGCCCGTATACAAGTCTATCTAATGCTCTCCCTGAAAATCTTAGGATTTACCGACATGAGATGGTAAATGTGAGGATTTTTAAAAATGGAGGATATTTTTCGTGCTTTTGCCATAAGAATTTAGTATGAGTCAAGGTTTGCCACTGACTCAAATAATGGTTCGGCATTTTACCAATAAGAGATTAGAGATAGAATTTACCGTAGTTCGTGCTTTTACAGTAACATATACATCATAATCACATTCATGTAAGTATGTTTTGGTGTCCTATTTATTTCAGCGTTTGGTATAAACCGTAGAGGAGCAGGAGATGTTACCACGCTGTGAGTTGGGTCTGTAGTACAGGCACTGTAGAGGAAGAAATTGCAATGTTATAATAACGACTTGTACAGAAGACTGCTTAAACATTTCAGGTAATAAAATGTTTGATGTTTTTTTAAGAGTTGTGAATGAATCTTAAAAATGTTAAAATGTTTTTTAAGTGGTCACCAAGTCACTGAATATAATTTTTTACTTTACTTTACGTTCACTTTACTATGCCTCTTATAGGTCTGCGTACAAGACTTGCTCCTGTTAAATATAGTTATACTACTGTGAATATGTATACTGTTGGTATAAGTATAAGTCTAATATAATAAATACGAAAGTTTGTTTATGTGGATGTGCCGTGTTGCTCTTTCACGTCAAAACTACTAGATGGATTTTAATGAATCTTTACAATAATATAGCTTGTGCATCTGAATAGGACATAGGCTACAATTTATTAAGATATATTTCATTTTTTAACTTAAGTCCACGCGGACGAAGTCGCGGGCGGCCGCTAGTCTCAAATAAAACAAAACCCTCACCAGTTCACTGTCGCTGTCGCAAGCCAGGCGTGTGTGGTCTCGGCACGGCCGAGGCGTGCGGACGCGCGAGGCGCGTGCCGGGCCGCGCGGCCGGCAGCGCGCTGTATGAGAGGTAGCGGTCTGACAGGTCCGGGGGCTCCGACTGAGTGGACATAATAAAGAGATAATGTAAAAAAACTTAAATTTAATATGGTATTCGTATTAAAAATATTGTGCACCTAATTTTGATTAACTGGTGAGAAATATAAGTACTTTTCATTACTCATACTCTGAAAGTAGGTCATTACTGACCTGAGAAGCGGGCCTAAAGTAATACTTTTCATCCCTAGGGAGAATCACTTTCAACTGACAGCTGCCAAACTATTAAAAAAAAACTAAGTTATTTTTCACATATCTACTGAACCATGTTCCAACTTTCTATACAGCCACGATGTAAAATTGAAATAACTTAAAGTTAAGTATTGATTAGAGAATGTATATTTTATAAATAACTTTTTTATAATTCAGTTTCAACAATTTCTTCAAAATAACTTAGCTTAGAGCAAAATATTTACCATTTTTCCAATGAAAAAAAAAAAAAAAATGGCTGAATAGTGGGCCCGCCACAGAAAAAAAAACAAACAAAATAGGCGGGATAGCGCCAATTCGATCTTCATTTATTTTTTCTATCTTTTTCTTTGGCTAATTCATGTTTTATTTTTACTTTCCTTGTATTCGTAATGAAAAGCACAGTGTTTACCTCGGGTGAAAGACTTATTTAGTCCCTCGAACTATTGGCGCCCTCACTTCGTTCCGGGCGCCAAACCCCGTCTCGGGACTAAATAAGTTACTTTCACCCTTAGGATAACAATGTACTATTTCATTACTCATACTCTGAAAGTAGGTCATTACTGACCTGAGAAGCGGGCTGAAAGTAATACTTTTCATCCCTAGGGAGAATCACTTTCAACTGACATCTGCCAAATTATTTAAAAAAAACTTAGCTATTTTTCACATATCTATTGAACCATGTTCCAACTTTCTATACAGCCACGATGTGAAATTAAAATAACTTAAAGTTAAGTATTGATTAGAGAATGTATATTTTATAAATAACACTATTATAATTCAGTTTTAACAATTTCTTCAAAATAACTAAGCTTAGAGCAAAATATTTACCATTTTTCCAATGAAAAAAATAAAAAATAATGGCTGAATAGTGGGCCCGCCACAGAAAAAAAAACAAACAAAATAGGCGGGATAGCGCCAATTCAATCTTCATTTATTTTTAAATCTTTTTCTTTGGCTAATTCATGTTTTATTTTTACTTTCCTTGTATTCGTAATGAAAAGCACAGTGTTTACCTCGGGTGAAGACTTATTTAGTCCCTCGAACTATTGGCGCCCTCACTTCTTTCCGGGCGCCAAACCCCGTCTCGGGACTAAATAAGTTACTTTCACCCCTAGGATAACAATGTACTATTGTTCAACGTTGTCGGTTTAAGTAGTTAACTCAATTTTAGCTTTGGAAACTTTTTTGGCTCATGTATGTCTTGGATAGTTTTTTAGACTCAATGTGCTGAATCATGATGTATGTATCCTTATAACAAATTAAAATAAAAGAACAATCGTTTTGTTAACATTGCAGGACTAGGAATCTTACTAACAGTCTGTTTAATTCAGAAGCGATGAAGGTAGCACAAACATCTATTTCATCAACACACAGTTAGGGGAATTCAACTGGTGCGGAAATCGAACCAGCCACTGCATTAAACTGGTCATTAAATTTTTTATTTAATAAATTCATTTTTATTTCTAAATAATTTGATTGTTCATTCAAGACACGAACATGTTTTTAATGTGACACATTATTTATAATCATAATAATTTTTCAGCTAAATACACATCCAAAAGTAAAAGATTAAAAAGCGTACTTTAAGTTTTTTTAAACTTTACAGGGAATGTTGTTATTTCAAAACTATAACTAACTATTGATAATAAGTATGTTTACCTGGGTGATATGTAAAACTAGCTAAGAATGTACGATTAAGTACCAGTAACTATTTACACCTTAAATATACAGCATAATTATGCCTACTAATTTGATCATTCAAAGTTTTTCCATTCAATTTAGCTGCTAAAGAGAACATAAATTAAGTATGGATCTAACACGGGCAATTTCACTAAGAGCCTAATAAGAAAACTTCAACACACTAGCTAAATATTTACCTTCAAAATCGAATTTAATCTTAATAGCAATGAATACTTATAAAAATGGTATAATAACAACACTATGCAGTATGATGCTATAATTGAAGGGTTCATCTAACCATCAGGCACCGAGCTCGCTTGGGTCGAAGGCGGAGTCTTACGTAAGAGTGGGAGGAGGCCATCGGCGAAGACTGGATCGCCTTGCTACTTGTGCCCTGTAGCACACAGACAGACGACTCATTTGTATACGTAAAACGCGAGTCAGTTTTTGTTAAATTAAGCATATTGATGAAGCTCTATAGACTTTTCAAGGAATTTACAGATTTTTTGTCAAACAGTCAAGACTGTCCGAGAATAAACCAATTAATTTTAAGAATAAGATTTCCCTTTCCCGTTAGCGGTTCATAGTAGCCCTAATGTAATTTTACTGCACCTAATTGAAAGCCCGAGTATAGACCGATTGTCTATACTATGTTTTTTTAGGCTCTTTGCTAGCCTCCAGCCTAGAATCGTCCAGCGCAGACTAGACTAGTCCAGCCCAGTCTATCTTATCCAAGAAAACTATAGAATTGTGTTCAAATAACTTATAATTTTACTACACCAAATTAAAAAACCCATAGTCTGAGTATAGAAGCTTATTGGCGGTTTTTTCCAGAGCAGTCTGGACTAGTCTAGCCTAGTCTAGTGGATTATGCAAGAAAATTATAGAATGGTGTGAAATAACTTATAATTTTACCACACCTATTTAGACGATTTGATGATTTGATCCAGCTCAGTCTACGATCATCCAGCCCAGTCTAGACTCGTCCAGCCCAGTCTAGACTTATCCAGCCCAGTCTAGAGTAGTCCAGCTCAGTCAAGACTAGTCTAGACTAGTCCAGCTGACTCTAGACTAGTAAAGCAAACTCTAGACTAGTCCAGCTCAGTCTAGACTAGTCCAGCCCAGTCTAGACTAGTCCAGCCCAGTCTAGACTAGTCCAGCCCAGTCTAGACTAGTCCTGCCCAGTCTAAACTAGTCCCGCCCAGTCTAAACTAGTCCCGCCCAGTCTAAACTACTCCCACCCAGACTAGTCTACCCTCTAACTCACGTATTTCTGTTGCGGCGGCGCGGGCGGCACGGCGCTGGTCATGTTGTTCCCGGTGTACGCGACGCACTTCACCTGCCACTCGCCGAGCTGCTCGTTCCAGTGCACGTACTGCTCTATAAGGGCCTGGAATTGTTGATATACGTATTTATAAACCTACTCTCTTCTCTGTATATAAAATGGATTTCTGTTCGTTATATTTATTTAAACTTTCATGGTCACTAACACTTACATCGATAAAAACGGGATTGCTACACCGCAAGATCTCCAGTTATTCCATGACCATGGCGTTTCCAACAGTGCCGAAATATCGAAAACTCAAAACAAAAAAGGTACATTACCAGGTAATCCCGTTTTTATCGATTTAAGGATTCTGTTCGTTAGTTTCGCTAAACTCAAGAACGATTAGACCGATTTGGCTAATATTGGTTTCGAAATATTTGCGAAGGTACAGGGAAGGGTTAAAAGGTGAGTAAACATGCGAAAATGATATAGTGAAAAACACCAATTTAGTTTTCCTTAGCAACCTTTTCTACCTGTCACGTGACACTGAATATTTGACAATATTATATACAAATTCGCAATTCGCGAATATTTCGCCTGATGCCAAGACCGAATGCCTTTTTCTGGTTTTCCTATCTTTAGTAAGATGATAATGCATTATCCCTAATGCTAAAAATAAAATAACCTATCGAAAACGTAGTTTCATCTTAATCGAAAGTAAAATATTTGCAATAATGTTTCTTTCGAGTGTTTAAGGTATATGCCTAAACATTGGTGAAACCAATCTGGCTGCCAGGTATAATATACCAGAGAAATTCGTCCGGTCTGTTAATGGTCTCGGTAGCATAATTGGTAGTGCAGTCGCCCGGTTTGCGAAAGACGCGGGTTCGAGTCCCGCCTGATGCCAAGACCGAATGCCTTTTTCTGGTTTTCCTATCTTTAGTAAGATAAGAAACACTTTATTGCACACAAACAACAGAGAAATTAACAAAGAAGAAAAACATTTTAGAGCCAATGTATAATTTAGGCGGTGTTATTGCTAAAAGCAATCTCTTCCACACAACCCACAGGTAAAGGAAAGAACACAGAAAGGGTAAGCAAGTGCACAAATATGACAGGAATTGTTAATACACGTATTTACAAACCTACCCCCTTATTTACATATATCATAAACGGCCTATATACGTCGCACTGCTGGGCACAGGCCTAACCTCAACTATGAGGTGGTTTGAGCCTTACTCCAACACGCGGGCTCAGTGCGGATTGTTGGAGGGGTGTAAGGTGCAACCTTAATGTCAGATGTTATCAAGCCGCACTAAGGCCTTCAACTAGGCTTAACGTGCCTTACGAAGCACGGAGATGCCCGGAATATGGACTAGTAAAAAGCATTGAATCAATAATTGATATACAGGCAGAGTACAAGTGTAAATTTATTTTGTGTGCTTTCCCATACTCAAGTACTTCATCACCTAGTCAGAACAAGGCCATACATGACCTTAATATAACTTTATATAACCTGACGTGTCGTCACAGTGACATAACTTTATTTGATACAAACTCATTTGTATCTTACTTTAGGTTAACTGAAGATACAATGTATCTTCCCATTAGGACTAAGAAAAAACTGGCTACCTTGTTAGCTTATAACATCAACGATGCCGCTTTTGGCAGTACTGTTTATTCTTATTTTGACATTAGTACTAGTACTAATTTACCGGTTTTAAATAATATTTCTACAGCAGGGCCCTGTTTAAACTAGGACCCAAGACAACAGCCAAGCCCAAACATCTGAATGTTTTTCATCAGAATATTCAAAGCTTGACTGGCAAAGATTTAGAAATAGAACTATTTCTAGAAAATCAGGGTATAGATATTTTATGTATAACTGAACATTGGCTGACTGAAGCCAACCATCAGTCTTTTGTAATAAATAATTTTAAATTGTCAAGCGCCTTTTTTAGGAAGGCCACTATTCATGGTGGCTCAATAATTTATACAGTAAATAGCTTGAAATGTAAAGAGCGCAAAGACATAGTAGGCCTGTCAGTAGAGCGTATCGTCGAGTTGTCTTGTGTGGAGCTTGAGGGCTATGTTGTGGTTAGTGTGTACCGGCCCCCTAGAACAAACTTCGAGAAATTCGAGTCAGTCATGGAGGAAGTTTTAGGAAAGTTGAACTCTAAGGCTAAGTCTATTATTGTGTGTGGTGATTTTAATGTGGATTTATTAGGTACCTCAACTGAGCGCAACAGATTAGTGTCCTTATTTAAATCGTTTGGATTAGATTATCAATTTCAGGAACCTACTAGAGTTACAGCCACCACGGCTACTTGTCTGGATAATATATTTTGTGATTGTACTCCGATAAATAAATCTATTGTGTCCGTTTTAACATCAGATCATTGCGGACAAAAGATAACATTTTTAGATAAGGCTCTCACCAAGTCTAATCCAGCGAAAATCATTTGTAGACCAAAGACAGGACATCGCATAAATCGTTTTAGGGACAGTTTAAAGTGTAAGTTACCCTGCATTGTTTATAAGCCAGGTGACTCGGGAAACCTTTACAAGAATTTTTTTGAGTGTGTTAAAGGTGAGTTTGATGCTAGTTTCCCTCTAAGAAAGGTGACTCGTAAAGCTCAGTCAAAGTTTTCTGAATGGGCCACACCCGGAATTTATAAAAGTAGAAATAAAATGTATGAGTTGTATGGCTTGAAAAAATACAGCGTTGATCCAGTTTTTATTGAGTACGTTAGAAAGTACTCTAAAGCTTTTAGGAAAGTATGTGCAATGGCCAAGGCATTACACATACGTGATAAAATATCTAAGTCCCAAAACAAAATAAAAACCACTTGGGACGTGATTAATCACGAAACGGGTAAAACGAAGCATCATGATACCACATTATCTTTGAATATTAACAGTAGAATTATTAAATCAGATGCAAACATAGCTGAAGCTTTTGAAGACTACTTTTCTAATATACCCGTGGTCACTACAGCTTCTCTGAATTCATGCCCAGCTAAAGCAGAACAGTTGTTGAAGGACAATGTATCCTGTAAGGCTGATGTATTTAAGTTTAAACACATAGATTCACTTGATGTTTTAAAATCATTTAAATTAATTAATAAAAAGAATACCACCGATCTTTGGGGTATTTCAGTAAATATTATTAGTCATATAGTAGATGTTCTTGCTCCGTACCTAGCCATAATTTTTAATGACTGTGTTGATGAAGGAGTGTTTCCAGATTTAATGAAACACAGTAAAGTGATACCTCTTTTTAAATCCGGCAGTAAGCAGGACCCTGGTAACTTTAGGCCCATATCTATTTTGCCAGCTTTAAGCAAGATTTTTGAAAAGATCATACTAGAACAACTTTTGAGTCATTTTCATGAGAATAAACTTCTACACAGGGAACACTACGGATTCACTAGAGGTCGTTCTACTACAGATGCTGGTATTGCGCTCGTGAAACACATCTTCAGGGCTTGGGAGAGTGCTCAGAATGCTCTTGGTATCTTCTGTGACTTATCCAAAGCATTCGATTGCGTCGACCACCTCACTCTCATACGTAAGCTCGATTTTTATGGTGTTAAAGACACAGCGTTGGATTTAATTACTTCATATCTTAGTTTCAGAACTCAAAAAGTCGACGTGAATGGCACTTCATCTTCAGGATCACTGCTCAAAATGGGGGTTCCACAGGGATCAATTTTGGGCCCCTTTTTATTTTTGATATATATAAATGATTTACCTTTTTACGTTAGAGACCTTTGTGACATAGTTTTATTTGCAGATGATACATCATTAGTTTTTAATGTCGATAGAAAAAAAGATAATTTTGATGACGTAAACAATGCACTTTCTAAGGTTTTGCAATGGTTTACAACCAACAACCTTCAGTTAAATGCAAACAAAACTAAATGCATTAATTTCAAGTTGCCTAATGTTAGAAATAACCACATTGATTTGAAAATAAACAGTAATGATATGGAACTTGTAGATTCAACTGTTTTTCTTGGAATGACGATAGACTCTAAATTACAGTGGAGCCCTCACATAGATAAGCTTTCAGGCAGACTTAGCTCAGCTGCTTTTGCTATTAGAAAAATAAGATCTTTGACAGATGTAGACACAGCTCGATCGGTTTATTTCAGCTATTTCCACAGTATTATGTCATATGGTATTATACTTTGGGGCCAGGCAGCAGATATACAAACCATATTTATTCTTCAGAAGCGAGCCATCAGATCCATCTACAAGCTTCGTGCACGGACCTCGCTTAGGGATATTTTTAAGGAAGTTGGGATTCTTACTGTGGCTTCACAATACGTTTATAATTGTATTATATTGGTGCGAAAAAATATTAATCTCTTTACTAAACATAGCGACATACATGACAAAAATACGAGGAATAGGAATAAAATTGCGCTTCCTTTATTCAGGTTACAAAAGGTTTTAGGTTCCTTTATGGGGCAAGGTATACACTACTACAACAAAATTCCAGAAGCAATTTGTAAGTTACCATTACATAGGTTTAAACATCATATTAAAACTGTCTTATTAAAAAAAGGATATTATACCACAGCCGACTACCTTATGGATAGGAACGCCTGGGAGTAAGCTCTCAGCTCGACGCGGACTCCAATTAGCCATTTTGTAACAATTATACGGATTCAACTTAGTAATGTGAACCAACCAAACATTTTTTTTCTTTGAATTGTATAACTGAATGTGAACCTCAAAACTCCTTTTTCATAATGTTAACCAGTAGTCTTTTCTAAACAATATTGTTAATTGCTTTTAATAATTTAACATTATTTTGTGCACTAACCATTTTCTTGAAATTGTATAACTGTATGTGTACTTAATAAAATTGTAATTTACTAACGGATTATTGTACAGAACATATTGAAAAGAGTAACTGCTGAGTTTCTTGCCGGTTCTTCTCAGTACAGAAACAACTTTCCGACACCGGTGGTTGAGTCACATTATGTTTGTTTACTGTGTATTTATTTATTATTTCTATTATAGTATTTAAGTCTATTATTAAGTGTATTTTTGTTTGTTTGATTAAGTTTTTGACGATTTGAAAGCACTTGTAACAGGTCTATTTAAATAAAGATATTTCTGATTCTGATTCTGATTCTATATCACTAAATTTCGGTCGGGGTGGTCACCCATCCCATTTCCGACCGGGTGTGTGTTTCTTTACAACAGCGATCGTCACTGATTTCTGTAACAACTGCGCCACGGGCACCTCCCCCTCAGCCCTTATTTAATAAAACAAAGATAAGCAAAACTGACTGACCTGGTACTCCTTGGGTATGTATGAGTCCAGCACCAAATCAGCCAGCTGTATCTCCCTCTTCAGCGCTCTCACACTGTCCAAGATCCCCTCCATCTCCCTCTGTTGTTCTCTCTGTTGATCGGCCAGTTCTGCTTTGGCTGAGTTCAGGAGTTGGACCGCTCTCTTCAGGGCCCTAACACTGACCAGGATGCCTTCGATTCTCAGCTGTTTTGTCTCTCCTTTTGAAGATAATAAGGAGATGAACGCCCTACAAAACTAACCTGGTATTTCTTCGGAATATAGGAGTTCACCATCAGATCTGCCAGCTGTATCACACTTTTCAGGGTGCCCTCCGTCTCCCTTAGTTCAGTAGTTGCCAGTCTTGGCTGCGAGATTAACGCCCTGGAAATACTAACCTGGTATTCCTTCGGTATGTACGAGTCCAGCACTAAATCAGCCAGCTGTATCTCTCTCTTCAGCGCTCTCACACTGTCCAATATCCCTTCCATCTCTTTCTGCTGTTCTCTCTGCTGATCCGCTAGTTCTGCTTTAGCTGAGTTCAGGAGTTGGACCGCTCTCTTCAGCTTGTGAGTCTTACCTACGCCCTACCTTTAAAGACTAGAGATTTAGGCCCTATGAAAAATGAACTGGTACTCCATGAGTATGTAGGAGTCAAGCAATAGATCAGCCATTTGAATCTACCTCTTCAGGGCCCTAACACTGACCAGGATGCCCTCGATTCTCAGCTGTTTTGTCTCTCCTTTTGAAGATAATAAGGAGATGAACGCCTTACAAAACTAACCTGGCATATCTTCTGAATATAGGAGTTTACCATCAGATCTGCCAGCTGTTTCACACTATTCAGGGTGCCCTCCATCTTCCTTAGTTCAGGAGTTGCCAGTCTTGGCTGCTAGATTAACACCCTGGAAATACTAACCTGGTACTCCTTGGGTATGTATGAGTCCAGCACTAAATCAGCCAGCTGTATCTCTCTCTTCAGCGCTCTCACACAGTCCAAGATCCCCTCCATCTCCCGCTGTTGTTCTCTCTGCTGGTCCGCTAGTTCTGCTTTGACTCAGATCAGTAGTTACCCTCCTCTATTAAGCTTGCCAGTCTTGGTTGTGTTCTCCTCTTGAGGGCTAGAGTATGAGGAGAGATTGAAGCCCTATAAAACAAACCTGGTACTCCTTGGGTATGTATGAGTCCAGCACTAAATCAGCCAGCTGTATCTCCCTATTCAACGCTCTCAAACTGTCCCAGATGCCCTCCATCTCCCTTAGTTCAGGAGTTGCCAGTCTTGGTTGTGTTCTCCTCTTGTAGGCTAGAGTATAAGGAGATATGGAAGCCATATAAAACAAACCTGGTACTCCTTGGGTATGTAGGAGTCCAGCACTAAATCTACTACCTGTATCTCCCTCTCTAGCGCTCTCATGCTGTCCAGTTCCATCTCTTCTGCTAGTTCACCAGTAGTAGGCTGAAGAGAATCCAGGAGTTGAACTGACCTGGTACTCTTTGGGTATGTAGGAGTCCAGCACTAAATCAGCCAGCTGTATCTCCCTCTTCAGCGCTCTCACACTGTCCAAGATCCCCTCCATCTCCCTCTGTTGTTCTCTCTGCTGATCCGCTAGTTCTGCTTTGGCTGAGTTCAGGAGTTGGACCGCTCTCTTCAGCTTGCGAGTCTTGGCTGCGTTCTCTTCTTGGAGGCTGGAGTAGCGCTCTTCTAGGTCTAGTCTTTCAGCCTATTGAATTCAAATCTCAATTATTTATTAAGTAACAGCTATAGGCTTAAGAGATTTATGCCCTTATTCATAAAAACGAATGCAACACCTAAGCATACAATAAGGGCGCGGTCCGTTTTGAGTCAAAAGTGATTATAGCGCGCTCACACGCGTCCCGAATTGATAAATTGTATGAGCGTGAGCGACGTGAACGGGCTATTATCACTTTTGACTCAAAACGGACCGCACTATAAGTGATTGACGTTTTTTGTCACTCGGAGATGGCGACAGCAACAAGAATGAAAGGGACAAAGCGGTACAAAAGTTAACGTGTTGATGAA
This sequence comes from Udea ferrugalis, assembly GCA_950022985.1. Classification (NCBI taxonomy): domain Eukaryota; kingdom Metazoa; phylum Arthropoda; class Insecta; order Lepidoptera; family Crambidae; genus Udea; species Udea ferrugalis. The sequence continues at coordinate 4,467,393 of OX465545.1, forward strand.
GCGCTGCTTAAGTTATTATGAATAAGGATTAGTGAAGTCTATTTTGAAGCCTTCCAGTGTCATAGGAAATAAAAAATTAAACATGCTAAAAGGGTTCAAGGGTCAGGCTCAAAAGTAAAGACTGATTAAGACCATAATAACGGTAATCGCAACGTAACATAAACGACACGGGCTAATGAGATATATTATTAGGTTTCGCTTATGCTGCTATTAGCGTCTAAGGCCCAGACTCCACCAGAGCTGAGCGGAGATGTGCGGCGTCGAGCTGTGTTTTCAACAACCAATAGAATCACATCTCCACATCTCCATGTGTGAATAACGCAATTCCATTGGTTGTTGAAAACACAGCTCGACGCCGCACATCTCCGCTCAGCTCTGGTGGAGTCTGGGCCTAACTCCCGAATTCACAAATCAATTATGAGCACGCTTATAAAGTCATTCGGTCACTTTCTTTTCTATAGACACATCACGGGACGACATGCTAATCTCTGATGGACGTTTGTGAATTCCAGAGTAAGTGAATTATTTCGATGGAAGTGCAGTATTATGAAATAAATCATGTGTAAAAATGTGTATTCATTTACGTAGTCACTAACGTCTGCATAAGCGAAACCTAATGGTAATACTGGCATTAAATTTTTAAAAAAACTTCCTACTAAAAACTAACAAAAAAATATATTTGACCTTTGAATTTTTTCATCGACAACATTAGCCATTTAGCCACATTCAAAGCCAAAATAATAGTGTTTAAGATATTTCCAATTACCTCCTTCTTCTGCAAAGCCTGCTGCAGCTGTAACTCCGTGAGCTTCCTCAACTCGAGTTCCCTCGAGGCCTGCTCGAGGAGCCTCCGCTGAGTGTCCGCCTTGTCGAGAAGATTCTCTCCGCCCACGAGCACCTTGGACTCGAGGCGTTGGAGTTTCTCCTTTAGCTCTTCTTGCTGTTTCCTGTACGACGAGTAACGTTACATGTTGAATGTTAAACCAAATAATTGCCTTTATATGTCCTACTGCGCGAGCCATAGTACACGCGAGTTTTCTTTCGGATTGTTGGAGCCGGTGGATGGTGTGAGGTTAGTGATAATCCATGCTGTCAGATATTATTAAGCCACCCTAGGGCCTCCGGCTAGACATAGCCAGTCTAGAGCTAGCACAGGAAAAAACCTAAAATTGATATTAAATTTTTCGAGATTTTTCTCTCCGTAAGAACCTCCTACAAACACAAAAAACTACCTAGTCCGTTCAAGCATTCTACAGTTTTGCTGTCAGCAACACATTTTAAAAATTCAATGGTACTTAGACACATGAACTTGACTGGAATATTTAAAAAAAGCTCTCTTCCTTTTTGGAATGAAGTGCAATAAATAATAAATTATGAACTCACTTGGTCTTCTGCAGCTCAGCTTTCTTCTCTTCCAGAATCTTCCGCGCCTGGTGAGCTTTCTCTCTGTTCACCTTCTCCTGTTCAAATGCAAAATAGAACATGAGACACTAATTCGTATTTATTTACAAGAATAAACCGAATAATTACATTAAAATAAATTTTAATTTTAAAATAAAACTTGGCTTACTATGATAATGACAGGCAGATGGCCTTTGTTTACGGATTTGGACGGATGGATTTCTAAAATCGGATTTTTAAATCTTCACTACATGATATACAACAAAGTCCCTTTCTCTGGCCCTTGGTTCGCTAAAATCCTTAAAACTACACAACGGATTTTGATGCGGATTTTTTAATAGATAGTGATTGAAGAGGAAGGTTTATATGTATAACATAACATAACATCCTATTGCACCCGTGGGAGGCCGGGCGCTAGTAATTAGATATATTAGTTTACGTTTTCAACCAAAGCTACTTATGTCCATATATTTTGGACATCCTGACACTGCTGCCTGGTGGAAATTATTATTTGTTTTTCTATTGTTTGTTTTTTTTTTCCTAGCCTACTTGATTTGTATGATTTTTATATGTTGCGATGTTCATCAAAAAACGTTTTTTTTTCTTTCTTTCTTTCCATTTTAGGTGAAATCGCTTTATCCCAAGTCAGTGTGTAGTTACCTTCTCTTCTCTGAGCATCTTGCGCCTGATCTTCCTCTCCTCAGGGTCCAGCGAGTCCAGCTCCGAGTCGAGGAGTGTGTCGTCTGACAATTCTTCTTCGGTTATCTCTTCTTCTTCTTCTTCCCCTTCGATATCTGAACAGATAGATATTTGTAAATTATTAATTAAATCTTTCAAGTTCTTCTCAGGGGTGGCCTTCCGGCTGACATCACTTCACATCTCGATGCTTCACGCAACTTCAATCATCAATACGCTTCACTTTGAATTAGTATTTTCTCCATGAATGTATGTAAATAATTAAAAAATGTTATTTGGCTTAGTTCTTTTCTGTCAAACGACCACAGTCGCAAAGAGATTGAATTTTGAATATAACTCACCACGAGGGAAGTGAGTTTTGGTGCCAACCGGAATACCATAGCAGCACATAATCAATAGTCTAACACCGGTGGTAAAATCACATTTTGTTTGTATTGGTACTGTATATTTTGTATGTGCATACATATGATTAATGTTTTTATGTCTATAACCTATTTAGTGAAGTTTTCTTTGGTTATTCGACGATTTGAATGTACTTGTAACTTAAGCATTCGGGAAAAGGCCTCCAATTAAGCCTAACAAGAAATCTAGAGACGTAGTAAAGTATTCAAAATTACCATTGGCAGACTCTTCGAGTTGCTTCTTGAGTTGATCAATCTCTTGTTGGAATCTGTAAAAAAGGCAAATTCAATTTTAAACAGTTATATTTAAAAAAACTAATTTAAGGTCGAAAAATAATGCACACAAGTACAGAAATGTTCATAATCTCATTTTAAAGCGGAGATTAAGACAAATCGATATTCAATGAGGAATATAGAAAAATGCTCTGATATTTAGACTTATAAGGATTTTTCTATTACTGCGGTCCGTTTTGAGTCAAAAGTGATAATAGCGCACTCACGTCGCTCACGCTCATATAATCTATCTATTCGGGACGCGCGTGAGCGCTATTATCACTTTTGACTCAAAACGATCGGCGCCCCATATTTCTCATAGTTTGGAATTTGGCTTACCAAGCCCACGTGAAAATGCACCCTGTATGAAAAGCTATAAAGTGCAATTTCCCTAAAGTACCAAGATTCTAATAAGTCTAAACTTCCTTTCTTGCTTACCTGGTGAGCAAGGCGTCTCCTGGTTCGCTGTTCACATGCGTCTTGTTCTCAATGTTCTTCGCGCGGTTGGCGTAGCGGAGAGTGCTGATGGTTTCCACGTAGTTACACTCCGCTGGGCCGATTGTGGCTATCTGTAGAATAGAGAAGAAAACGTTTTATTGCCACGATAATAGGCTACAATTTACAATGGCGCTCCTTGGAGACTTAGCACTTTGTAGAAAATTTTAAATTCATTTTTTATTTATTCGTACTTTTGAACCGTCCAAAAATCATTCGTATAATATCAAGATACCTGAAATACAATGTATATGAAGTAAATACCTAGCTCGACCAATAGTAACATGTACAGTCGGGGAATGAAAGGGTTAACCACCCTAAGATCAGATTTTGCTTGCTCAATAATGACATTGACAAGATCAATTGGTTCAACTGTCAATCGTGAAGGAACATACGTCTAATCGAATTTTAGTTTTATTGTCAGACAATAAAGCATACTTTTCAGCATACTCTAGCCTGTTACACAGTTCAAAATGGTAACATATGCTTACAACGCGTAAATGAATGTGTTTGAAAACTGGTCAACCTTTTCATTCCGCGACTTTACATGGACACAAATGTTTGTATTGTACGGGGATCATGTCGGCCAGTAAGGAATGGAAAACCACCGGGACATGCGCACCGCGACACCATTATATATGGCTTTTTACAGACAAAACCATAATATTACAATAAAAAGATGTAGATAGGTTATGTCAGTACTGACGCGAAGTCAAAAATTGTTGCCTGGCGTACATACCTATAATTTGACCGTGTGTACAAGATAGCATGATTATTTAATCGAGCGTGAACGAGACAGATACATGTTGCGCAGTGTCATCTCAAACTGTCAATGCTTTGCTCAGGTGTTCGAAGTTCTGATTTGGGATACCACTTTTTTAGCACAAGTTACTTATCTACGTCTTTTCTATTATAATTTCATTAGACAAAACCATATGAATCACACGAAATAATGCGCGCGACATAATTTTGTTACTGTACACATCTTAGCCCGCCTATAGTAGCCTGTAGTAATTGTTACCTTATGTAGAGTACTTAGAGTTCACTTTCACTCACCATGACAGTCTTGGAGTTCCCCCCAAGCGAGTCCTGCAGAAGCCTCGTCAGCTTGGAGTTCCTGTAGGGGATGTGCGTGGACTTGCCGTCGACCAGCGCTGAGATGACGTTGCCCAGCACTGAGAGGGACTGGTTGATCTTGGTGGCCTCCTTGAGGCGGGTTCCGGTGGCTTGGGTCTTGCTTTGGCGTTCGGAACCCTGGAGAGAGATAAATGGATTCAACATATTATATAAACAAAAAGAGGAACATACGGCACCCGTGTACCAAAAGTGGCCACACAAAAGCAGGTCCAATAGACCTTCTTTCAAGCAATATGACAGTGAATTGTTTGCATGTCATTCATAGTCAACTGTCATGTGCCAGTTTTCAAATTTATGAACTTTTTTTTTATTTCCTGCCTAAATAGGCAAAAATTGCTATAAATCATTCGTAAAACCTCGTCGTGGTCTTCAGGGTGGCTTGATAAAATTTGACAGTGGACACTAAAATGCAGGTAAAGTGTGTTATTGGATTGGATATGGAGGTAGCAGGATACAGACTTGAGCTAGTAATGAACCAAGCTGTCGCAATCAAGCAGAGTCCTGACAGAACCACGCCCAGAGACCTTATTAGCTCCTCAAAAGGTGAAGTGAATTTTATAGCTAGGTCCTCAAGGTTCAGCTTCCTTGTGTTGAAATGAATGAAGAAGGTTAAATAAATAAATAAATATCCCTGGACATTATTCCACACAGCGCCATCTAGCCCGAAGTGAGCTAATTTAAACCCGTTTTTATGGGATACTAGACAACGGAAAAACATACTTAAACACTTTATCTTTTGTAAATACATACATAATATACATAGGAAACACCCAGACCAATACAGACAGTTTATGCACACAAATAGGTATTTGTACTATGCGGGGATCGAACCCGCGACCTTTGGTGTAGTAGCCGACTTCTCAACAATTTCACCAAGACGGTCGTCAACGGTTAGGTTAGGCTTTCCTATCCTGACATAGATAGGCCGATTCCCGGTCGCACGACCGGGAACTCCTCAATCGCGACAAGCTGAACTCAGTCTTACCGCCAAGTCCACAAGGTGCAGCTTCCCCATCTTAACATGCACTTTCCCGTCAGCGCCTCGCTTGCTCGACTCCACGAAATAAAGAAGATGGCATACGACGGGGACTCTTAGACCGTGACAAGCTAAAGTGAGACTTACTGCTAAGTCTACAAGGTGCAACTTTCTCATCTTGCCATATATTTCGAGCGAACGGGAACTGCAAGATCGCGACAAGCTGAAGTGAGTCTTACCGCCAAGTCCACAAGGTGCAGCTTCCCCATCTTAACATGCACTTTCCCGTCAGCGCCTCGCTTGCTCGACTCCACAGTGATGAAGATGGCGTGCGAGCGAGAGCTCTTAAATAGTGACCAGCTGAATGGCGTCTTACCGCCAATTCCACAAGGTGCAGTTTCTTCATCTTGCCACAGATGGGGTGCAACAGGGAACTCCTCAATCACGACAAGCTGAAGTGAGTCTTACCGCCAAGTCCACAAGGTGCAGCTTCCCCATCTTAACATGCACTTTCCCGTCAGCTCCTCGCTTGCTCGACTCCACAAAATAGAGGAGATGGCATACGACCGGGGACTCTAAGACCGTGACAAGCTAAAGTGAGACTTACTGCTAAGTCTACAAGGTGCAGCTTTTCCACTCTTGCCATCCATATATTTAGTGCGACCGGAAACTCTTAGATCGCAACAAGCTGAACTTAGTCTTACCGCCAAGTCCACAGGGTCCAATTCCCCTTCATGGTATAGATGGAGAGCGACCAGCCATTTCTTGAGTGTGACAAGCTGAATTCAGTCTTACCGCCAAGTCCACAAGGTGCAGCTTCCCCATCTTAACATGCACTTTCCCGTCAGCTCCCCGCTTGCTCGACTCCACAGTGATGGAGAATATGGCGTGCGAGCGAGAGCTCTCCGTGTTCATGGCCGTGGCGCCGATGTGGCGGTTCTTGTTGCCGACCGCCATTATCTTCTCGAGCTCGTCTGCGTTGTGGACCACGTAGCCTACGGAAAAAAGTAATTTAAGATAAATAAATACACATGATCAAAAACTAATAAAACAAAGGGCGCGGTCCGTTTTGAGTCAAACGTGATAATAGCGCGCTCACGTCGCTCACGCTCACACAATTTATCAATTCGGGACGCGTGTGAGCGCGCTATCATCATTTTTGACTCAAAACGGACCGCACTAATAGGCTCTTGTATCGCGATGCGGTTGGAAAGTAAGATACACCTTAAGTGAGGCCAGTGGTAAACCTATCAGATGTTATCAAGCCGCCCTAAGCCCTCTGTCGAGGCTTACCAGCAGTATTAAATTCTAAGGCTCCTGATTCCCTATCATTTAGTGTTTGAAGTTTTTTTTGTTGCCTGTTTTTGGTTTTTTTCTAGCGGCTGATCCGACACTGGCTTAGCATCAAAAGATGAAAGCTAAAGTGGCCCCTGCATGATCCTGTATCACATTGGAACATTAATTCATACAGCGCCACCTATCCCTCAGATAAGCAAAGTTTGCACAGATGGGGACTGGCCAGTGGATAACCATACCTTGATACTTTTTTGTAAATGCATACATCATATACTCGTACATAGGAAACACCAGACCAGTACAAACCGACTGTTTTCTCTACCTTTGGTATAGTAGCCAAGATTTCAACCATTAAAATAAAAGGTGGAAGGCCTTACCGGTGAGATCTTTGACGAACACTCCGATGTCAGGCCGCTCCTTCACCTCGAGGCTCTGGTGCGGGTTGTTGCCCAGCAGGTCGCGCACTTCCTCGTTGTAAATCTCCAGGTATGTCACGCATACCAAGAACCTAAAATGATAATAATTTAAATATCTTCGTCCATAGCAATAGCTGTCAGTGAAGAGCCATAGAGTTGTGATTTAGGCCCACTTATCCGTTTCCTGAACACATGACCTGCCCACTCCCACTTAAATTTCTCGTCTTTTTTCCTTCTGCCCAGAAAACCTTGGTAAGATGACCTAGTAAACTTTGACAAAGATTGGCAGGCTGTTACCGAAAACCGGGATCGGTGGGAAAAATTAGGGGAGACCTTAGCTTAGCAGTGTGGTCTAATAGGTTAATAAAAATGATAAAAAAGGTCGACCACCAATGTGTCTCACTAGAGTAAGTTTAGCCTTGACCTATGATCAGTGACCTGCTCTCTCACTATGGGCCCCATAATAAAGCTCAAGGTCCACTAATGTGAAATGGTTTTGCGTGGCATATCGCTACAAGATCGAATCAATAATGAGGAAAACGTGGAAGAACTAAGATCGCTGACAAAGCCTAGCGAGTCTGTAGGTTAAAGTAGCAGTGGGCGACATAGCTCGAATAGAGGGCCGTTAGGGCCGAAAAGATCTTGCATGGAAACCATTCAAACGCCGTCGGCAAGGTAAACGGTTGAGCCGATAAAAGTCACAGGATTTCTGGTGTTGCTCTGGTAATCTATAGGGAGGCATGTGCCGTTGATGATGATGACAACACTCACTTCCCATCATCCTTAGCCCTGGCGATGTGGCTGAAGATATGCGCGAACGAGTTGGGGATGATCTCGCGCAACTTGACATCGGAAGTCTCAGACCGTGGCGTAGCTAACGTGGTAAGCCACATTGCAAATTTAGTGTTCAGGCTTCTACTTTCATAGAGGTCTTATGTAAATCTTACTGGTAGCTCTATCAGGAGGCTTTCCCTAGGCGGGCGCCGGAGGTATTCCGGTGTTAGCCGCCACCCTTCTGTCACACCGCTGATTCCAGATAGTGGCGGAACTGGCGGAGGCGAGAAAGAACTACTCACGCAGCATCGTCAGTTACTATCACATGAATATGATAGATATGACCGATTGCGACAACAGCGGGCCTAGCATGCGCAACATCGACAAAATAGCCATCTCCCCCTCTTTCGCTCGAGAGAATCGAAGGGCGTGACTTGACTTCGTTGCTTCTCGACAGTGCTGCCATATTACAGAAAAAAAAATAGAAAATCCATTTTTTTACTGGCAACACTTGTAAAATTAATTCACACAAAGACTCAATCAAGAGTAAGTAAAATATTTTGTTACTGCTTATCTCATAACAAAAAATAGAAAGATTTTGTTTTTAGATTGATTGTGTGTTTGAGACGAAAATTGGCCGAGTATTTCGACTCTAAAGTAAAAAGCAAGCACGCGTGCGCCATCTGTCGCCACTTGCCACAATCAAGTTGCACACTGTTATCTCAGTTGCTTTTTGTTCACATAGCCATTCATTAATAAAACTTGTGTTTATTGAAGAAATTGATATGTGAAAATTACTTTTTAATTATGTATGGTATAAAAGCCACCGTAATAGGGTGTTTAGACAACGCCTGTCAAAGTTTCTTTAATTGGAGAACTTTTAATTTGGGCTTAGCGGCGCCATCTGTGAAGATTACTTTCCATATAAAAGTAGTCCGGTCTTGTCATTTTATTGTTGTTGAACGAATATTTGTAATGTTATCTTTAATTATTGTGATGTGATGTGACACCGAATGGGAGTTGGGTTGTATTGCGGCCCCGTTTTAATTCACTCTAATGATGGTAAGCAAATTTCAAAAATATAATGTCCTTTTACTCCGAATTCTAAAAGGTTATGTCGTATCGTTTTAGCATTGACGTGTATTTTAATCCTTTTCTTTTTTTGACAAAGCTGCACGCGTTGTATTTTAATAGTTTCGCATACAATTTCACTCGTCTCGTCACTTCTCGTCCACCCTTCCGATCGACGAGTAATTAAGCTAACAGAAATGTCAAAAATCGATAAATCCGTGATAAAACAGTGGTGCCATGTTAGGGCTTGTCGAGAAATCCGTATTTTCCATACAATATTTCAAATCTGACATTAAGCGGCCATGTTAGCAACAGTAGAGAAAATGGAGAAATGGCTGCAGGGCGACCTGTGATTGGCTATTTGCTCTCTCGGATTTACTCGCGGCGTGCATGCTAGCCCCGCAGGCTGGAGAAAAGAACCCGTGACGGAACGAATTGGGTGCCGTCAATGTGGGGATTTAATCTAGGGTAAAATCTGTGTTACCTATTGATGATGATGACTCACTTCTCATCATCCTTAGCCCTGGCGATGTGGCTGAAGATATGCGCGAACGAGTTGGGGATGATCCCACGCAGCTCCGGCGCCGAGCTGGACCCCGCCATGGTATACGTCTTGCCGGTACCCGTCTGCCCGTAAGCGAATATGGTGCCATTGTAGCCCTTGAGGACTTCTCCCACTATGTATTCATGGCTAAGTCACTGACATCGGAAGTCTCTGACCATGGCGTAGCTATCGTGGTAAGCCACATCGCAAATTTTGTGTTGAGGCTTCTACTTTCATAGAGGTCTTATGTAAATCTTACTGGTGGCTCTATCAGGACCAAGTTGGGATTCCCTAGGCGGGAGCCGGAGGTATTCCGGTGTTAGCCGCCACCCTTCTGTCACACCGCTGATTCCAGATAGTGGCGGAACTGGCGGAGGCGAGAAAGAACTACTCACGGAGCATCGTCAGTAACTATCACATGAATATGGTAGATATGACCAATTGCGACAACAGGCTGGAGAAAAGAACCCGTGAAGGAACAATTGGGTGCCGTCAATGTAGGGATCTAATGTAGGGTAAAGTCTGTGTTACCTATTGATGATGATGAATCACTTCTCATCATTCTTAGCCCTGGCGATGTGGCTGAAGATATGCGCGAACGAGTTGGGGATGATCCCGCGCAGCTCCGGCGCCGAGCTGGACCCGGCCATGGTGTAGGTCTTGCCGGTGCCGGTCTGCCCGTAGGCGAATATGGTGCCATTGTAGCCCTTGAGGACTTCTCCCACTATGTATTCATAGCTAAGTCACTGACATCGGAAGTCTCTGACCATGGCATAGCTTTCGTGGAGAGCCACATAGCAAATTTTGTGTAGAGGCATCTACTTTCAAAGAGGCACCAGAGGACCAGGTTGGCTTTCCCTAGGCGGGAGCCGGAGGTATTTCGGTGTTAGCCACCACCCTTCTGTTACCCCGCTGATTCCAGATAGTGGCGGAGTTGAGAAAGAACTACCCACGCAGCATCGTCGGATACTATCACATGAATATGGCAGATATGACCAGTTGCGACCACAGGCTGGTGAAAAGAACCCGTGACGGAACGAATTGGGTGCCAGTCAATGTGGGGATTTAATCTAGGGTAAAGTCTGTGTTACCTATTGATGATGATGACTCACTTCTCATCATCCTTAGCCCTGGCGATGTGGCTAAAGATATGCGCAAACGAGTTGGGGATGATCCCACGCAACTCCGGCGCCGAGCTGGACCCCGCCATGGTATACGTCTTGCCGGTACCAGTCTGCCCGTAAGCGAATATGGTGCCATTGTAGCCCTTGAGGACTTCTCCCACTATGTATTCATGGCTAAGTCACTGACATCGGAAGTCTCTGACCATGGCGTAGCTATCGTGGTAAGCCACATCGCAAATTTTGTGTTGAGGCTTCTACTTTCATAGAGGTCTTATGTAAATCTTACTGGTGGCTCTATCAGGACCAAGTTGGCATTCCCTAGGCGGGAGCCGGAGGTATTCCGGTGTTAGCCGCCACCCTTCTGTCACACCGCTGATTCCAGATAGTGGCGGAACTGGCGGAGGCGAGAAAGAACTACTCACGGAGCATCGTCAGATACTATCACATGAACATGGTAGATATGACCAATTGCGACAACAGGCTGGAGAAAAGAACCCGTGAAGGAACAATTGGGTGCCGTCAATGTGGGGATCTAATGTAGGGTAAAGTCTGTGTTACCTATTGATGATGATGACTCACTTCTCATCATCCTTAGCCCTGGCGATGTGGCTGAAGATATGCGCGAACGAGTTGGGGATGATCCCGCGCAGCTCCGGCGCCGAGCTGGACCCCGCCATGGTGTACGTCTTGCCGGTGCCCGTCTGCCCGTACGCGAATATGGTGCCATTGTAGCCCTTGAGGACTTCTCCCACTATGGGGCTGGCTGTTTGCACGTAGATATCCATCTGGAATAGGAAGAAAGGTACTTTTTTACAAACTTCAAAACAAACCTCAAAAGGGGTACGGGCACTTTAAATGTTGCCGTCATGGTGAATTCACATCTCTTCAAGTGAATTCAAATTTAACGTGGTAGAGGGAGAGCCTTCAGCCGCCGTTAATGGGGTTGCTTGTCTCATCCACCACAGGAAAGTTGGCCGCAAGGTAGCTAAGTTAAACTAAACATTTGGAGTATGTTCTTCGCGTATTGACCTAGTAAGTCGGTAGAAAGAAAGAAAGAAGGAAGAAAGAAAAGACAATCGGAAGTTAAATATTTGAAATAATATTTCTTCCGAGTGTTAGAGGTGGATGCGTAACATTGATGAAATCACCCTGGCTCATAGGGTAAACATACCAGAAAGATTCGGCCGGTCTGTTAATGGTCTCGGTAGCATAGTGGTTAGTGCAGTCGCCCGGTTTGCGAAAGATGCGGGTTCGATTCCTGCCTGATGCCAACATGACCTAATGTCTTTTTCTTGTTTTCAGATCTTTAGTAAAGATACTGCATGGAAAATGCTAAAACAATAAAACAAAGAAGACATTTATTATCTTAGGATCTCGCTAGTTTCGTTTGTTTCATAACTACTTATTGTTTGTATTGTCTCAGAAATGCAAGAAATAGAAGACCTAACATTGTTTTATTCCTTACATTTCTGCGTGTTGTGGGGTCAACTTAGTGTAATGTTGTTGAAATGTTTCCGCCAGGTTTTAGAAATCTTACGCTAATAATAAGGAAAGGGCTTTAGTGTTATCGCGTAAAAATGACTAGTGACGATTTGGACCCAACGGCCTATTTACGAGATCTGCCTTTTATTCATTAACTGAAATCCGTCGGTTATCAGATTAAGATTTTACAAAAGTTCTTTGTCAGAAGACAAAAGATAATAAGGAAAAAAGGGCGAAAGTCGCGGGCATAGCTAGTATAAGATAATGACCAAGTCCGTACCCTATTTATCATACACCCAGCTGGACACTAGACGGAGGGTCATACAATTCATACAAAACCATACATTGTGTACTACTAGACTAGGGTCGTCATATTCTTTGTCTCATTCATACTCTTGCCAGACTATACAGGCTGTGACAAAAAGTTAACACCGGAGGGTTAAGTCTTTAAGCTGGGGTGAATATAATTTTATTGTAATTCCGTCCCCTGTGTCAATTTTAAGCATTTAGAATAGCAGTGTTGAAACACGCGATATGTAAAATAATGAATTATCCATTCATAAGACCAGTCTGAAGTGAGAAGTTTCAAGACAGCGTTTTTAAAAATATAGATTAGTAACAATACAGTCTGATCATTGACCCGAAACTGACTTATCCAGTAGGAATTGGGAAATGACACTAACGTGCTCGCATTTTTCTAAAAAAAACTTGTTAGAAAATTCATCAATCATGGATAAATATTTGTGAAGGTCAGGATGGACGGGATCGCACTAGGTATTTCGAATAATGAAGAAAAAATCACGTATTTTTTATAAATTGCAGCCTATGTCCATAAATCCATTCATTACTTTTTACCTGAAAGAGCTTTAATACTTTCCTAGTTAGTTCTAGCGTGGGTCATGGCCCAGTGGTTCAACACTCTGGCTCGGAACCCGTTGGTCCCGTGATCACCCTCCGGTGATGGAAATCACCGATCAAAACCCAAGCAAGCCCGGATAACGGCGGTGGGGTAGCCCATTACCAAAATTCAAATTCCTTCGGAATAATGTGGGCTTCTGAATGTTGCGTTCACCATGTCGGCAACAATCTGTCTGCCTCTGACTACCTCATTAGGGATACGATCTTGAGATCTTCTAGGTATGCTATAGTTAGTAGGTACCTACAACGCTCATAAAATTTCAAAATATAAAGAAAAAGGTCCTTCTAGTTTGATTTCAAAATGGCGGGACCACTTTCTAGTTAATAAAGTTGATATTCCCTTATTTTCGTAAACAATACCTTTAGGTATTTGGATTTATTCAACCAAAATGGGAATTCGGTTTTTAAGCTGACTTAACCTGAGTTCGCATAAATAAATAACTTGTAGTTGTAGGAATATGATTATCAACGTTTCTTTGTTGAAGATTTAGGTCAATCTTAGATTCCTTTGAATTGATACCTATCAGGGCGCGTTCCACCAAATCTAGAGGGCCTACTTTTGGTCGTATTGTAAATAGATTAGGGTCAAAGAAACATTCTTGCTGTTCCGAATTCATATTTATTTGGGTTGAGTTTTTATACCGTTGGCGAAATGTCCACTTTTTGAAATGTTTATTTTGCAGTTTCCTGGTAAGCGACAGCTAATACAAGGGTAAGGGCTGCTTAACTTTGTGAATCGGAGGTAAGACTTCCATCAATAGGGACAGCTAAAGTAAGACGGAAAGAAATATTTATTCAGTTTTGTTTGCCGCTGGTTTTGGAGCCACCAGAAAAAATACATCGCGTTTCATGAAACCCAGGCAAACCAAACCTGTAGCATCGAGAATAGACAAAGAAGCGTCGATTACACCATCGAACGAGTACTTGATCCATTCGGAACAAAGACGTGGCAGGGCGTAGTCTCCGAACTAGGTCAGGGGGCCGCGGGAGACGTGCAGTATTGATCGGATGCATACAGACACGCCCTGAGGACGGCAAGCACCAGCGGTATGGGAATACCCTATATGTGGACGATTCTTTTATTGGCTTTTGGTAATAATAGTCTTTGCATAGGTCTTAGTCCAAGGTGACGACGGTTGCCGCAATTTCTTGTGCTATCGACTTGAAAGGGGACGTTCGATCTAAAAGGGGACCAGGAAGGGAGGCGGAGAATGATAAGCAGCTTTAAAACATGCAGCTAGATATTTTATTACTTCATTATATGCGAAAGACGAGGAGTGAATTGAGCTGCCAATCCAAGTGATTCCAGATTGTTACACACCTGAGCTAGTACAACTTGGGCTTCTCTAAAACAGAGCAGATACGTCTTTGTAAGGAAGACTAAACCACTTTAGACTACACCCCTCAGTGGAGACCACAAAGCAGCTATGATCACCGTAGTTGAGATTCGCACTCGAGTAGATAGATTAGTATTCACAATCGTCAAGAGTTAGCCAATTAAACTTTCTTTAAAACCTCCCTGCATAAGAAAACTTGTGGTTATAGATGTCTGTCACAGCCGATAATGCTGCTTTTACCACGAATTTAAAAGAGGCCCACGCCCATTAGTCCCCATTAGGAATGGCGATGACTAATAATTAGACTTTGAAGCAGGCGATAACAAATGGGGCCTATCTTACGCTAAGGCCTGTCTCAGTTTTCCTCATATGCCTTATTTGCACACCATTGAGTTACCCCAGCCTATTCAGACAAATACTCGCCAACCCTGTACGAAAGAACTACCTAATCATTTAGAAAAACTTGGCATCTCACAATTTTAAGTCTTTTTAAGTTAATTCTTAAGCAAGCAGCTCAGTTCAAGTCCTGGGAGGAAAACCTCCCAACCCAACATGATGATTCATTTGCGCCAAAGACGACCTTTTAATCCCATCTGGTACCAACATTAATGTGGTTAACATTTGTCTTGATCCTGTTCCATGTTTTCCTTTCAACCTAACTTCAGGTAAACTGAAATGAATTTAAAACCTTCTTCGAATCCAGAATTTTGTATGCTTTGAAAAATAGCCTATGTAAAGAGCCATTCGAATGGGTATTCATTCCATTACGTGAGTAGATATGTACCGAGCGCTGAAAGGTCGGGTCGCCAGCAAGGCTGAGTATTAGGCTCTTCGTACACAAGGCTACACAAATTTTGGATATCTGACGATTTTGATCTTTAGGCGACCACCGCAATACAAATTCATGGTTTCGTACACAGGCACAACGAGTCACCGACATTTCGTTCATACACGAATGCTCCGTGCCATGACAAGATCGTCGCCACAAATGCTTGAAGATGGCGGAGCAATTATCGCCATAAAGACGCAGAATAGCCCTCGCGTCTTACGATTCAATGTCGTGTGTAAGGTACAAACAAACGCTACCAGATATTCGCGACATACGTTACAACATTCATGATCATCAACAGCCACACGACGTCCACTTCGAAACATTGATCATAGATTTCCAGAGCGTCTTACAACATCAATATCGATGATTCGCGTAGCCTTGTGTACGAAGGGCCTAAGTATGAATAAATAAGGCTCTCTGAGCACCTCGTATCTAGGTCAGCAGGTTGGCTGCGTGCGCTGCAGACGCTGCAGTATCGATCGCTGCAGCGGGCGTGGCCGCTACACCTGCTGAACTGGCTTACCGAACCACTTAGATTGGTTTGGGACTAACTAACAAAGGAAAATATATTTTACTCAGACTTACGTAACGTACTACATAAGTACATCAAGTGGGGCCTTCATTAAAATCAAAACACAAAGAATCCTTCGTACAGTTTGTTACGAGGGATTTTAAATTTTGATGAAAACAAAAACGTACGTTACATTCATAGTTCATAGCTACTTCGCTAATTCGAAAATTGGAACATGCAATGCCTTGTGAATGACGTGTACGTTAACGAAACGCAGTAATTTTTCCTTAATACTAGGTCTATTGGACCTGCTATTCCTTCTTTCTGTTTCAATCAAAGATTATTAAGTTTTGCCCTCCTAAAACAAGAGCGGAAGTGCTGAGGTAAGCGATTGTCAGCTAGTTAGACAAAGAACAAGTTAACCGAGGCTTTTCTTTCTTCTTTATAGAGCCCAAGGCGTCTTCAAGGTCGTATTTGACCTGCATTCCTCCGTCTTAGAATGCATCCTCATCGACTGCGTTTGCCATCATGATGAAATGGTCTCCATTCCAAAACCACCTCAACGGCAACATTTCTCCGCGATATAAGCGTCGCCTAGTCACTCCGTTTTCAACCTGCTGACCCGCTGGGCTAGGTCGGCAAAATTAGTCAATAATTTTTGGTCAACTTTGCTTAATTGACCCCAATTTCTCAGGCAGAAGCTACTCAAGTCATTTATACCTCTATTTATGCCGAACTTTCCGCTTCGCAGACTTCGAAGACGAGTCGAAAACTATGCGGTGTAAAGTGAGACAAAAACCAGTTTCAGAATGTGCCAAATGACTTTCATTATGATCTAGCTACATCATTATGAATCATTCACAGCCGAAAGACATTGACTCAGTGGTGGGGACTGTGGTAAGGCAGGTAAAGACTTGGAACGCTCTTCCAGCACATGTGTTTCCTTCTTCCTACAATCCCGTGTTTTTTAAGCGGGGCGTGAAAAGAAATTTATGCAGGCCTTCAAAATGAGATTGACCAGCAAAGTAGTTGTCCATTACTATGCTTGTCAACAACATATCTGGACTCCACGGCTGCTTCCCATCAGGTGGAGTGAGGTCATCTTGAAGACCACTAAAAACAAAGGCAAGAAACTGCGAAGTTTTTTAGAACATGACCTCGCGGCAGAACTAGAAGGCGTTTTTTTAATTTTTATGGTTAAGTAGGCGCGCATGTGACCACTATCACACCTGATCCTAAGTGATTATGTGGTCTAATGTGGTAAATGCCGGTCTGACAAATGGCTGTTCACTCTCTTCTTGAAGAGGCCCAAGTTGTATTGCTGTAGGAACCCTTCAGCAGGAAGCTCATTCCACTCCCTTGCTGTTCGCATTCTGAATGTGTTACCAAAACGGTTGGTGCGAATCGCTGAATGCTTCCATTCATCCCCATTTTGAAAGAACGAATTTTCCGGAGTTTTTGGAAAACCCAATACAAACATACAAAAACTGGTCACATTTAGTTTAAAATGGCATCTGAAAACCAGCAGCTAGGTACTTGTTAACAAATTAGTTTACTAAAACTATGAGGTTACACTGCGGCACTTAGAGCCCCAGGGGTCTTAGTCAGAACCGCGCTGCTCTTACTCGTGACTGAATCAGGAGCTCAAATAAATAAATAGATGTCGTTTCAAAAACGATACTACCCACTAACGATGTCAGAGTACATGATATGTCATAGACAACATTCATACCCACTCATCCAGACAGGCCATTTCACCGCGATGCATCCAGTATTGATCCCTTGCGCAGTGCATTATAGACGCGTACCCTCCGCACTACCCGTCCTTCTCTCACTACGCAGCTTTGCTGATGAGCGAGCGAGACGGCTGCAGTTATCTCGACCGTGTCAATCAGGGAGATGGGGATATTAGGTTTATCCATTATAAACTTGTTTTTATCTTGTTATGAATCAATAGAACCGTTTCTTGGTACTGGCTGATATTAAAAACCACATAAGTGCCTAAGTGCTAACTTTGACCATGGGAGCAGCAGCCGCAGGGGAAAAACCGTAGTTTTTTTATCAATTTACTAGCAGCCGCCCGCGATGTCGTCCGCGTGAACTTAGCTGTATGTGAAAAAAGATTTTCCCGCTTTGAAAAAGATTTTCTCGCTTTAAAAAAGATTTTTCCGCTTTTCTGTTGAAATTTTCCTGAATTTTCTTTGCTATAAACCCCACGGAGCCCGAGACCTTTCCAGCGAATGCAAAACCGTGGAAATCGGTTCGTGAGTTCTGGAGTTATAGCGTCAGGAAGGAAAACCGGACTTATTTTTATATAGTAGATTTAACAACGTTTTAACGCCCAAACCACGAGACGTACTTTAGAGAAAATGTATATGTCACCGGAAAATAACAAGAACCGTAAATTTATAAATTTCCTAGGAAATTTATAAACTTTCGTAGGATTCTAAACGAGAGATAAATTGTATTATTTTACGCCCACATTTCCGGAAATTTATAAATTTTCGGAACGCATCCGTAAAATAATAAGTGGGCGGTAACCAAACGCCATGTGCGCTCTGATTGGTCGAATTAGTCACTTGTCATTCCTCTCCTCCGCCATTTAATTTTGGTAGAAGGCCGGCTAATGTTTTATATTTTGTAAGAACAATTCATCTTCGTGTTCATTGTATAATTTGCGGCTAACTCTCCGGCGATGAGAAACACCGATAAAAAATCTAAGCAACCCAGATAACGGCGGTATGCTCGCTTCTTACCACGATGGGTTCAAATTCCCTCGGTGAAATGTGGGCTTCTGAATGTTCCGTTCGTTCACCGTGACGGGAACTCAGTGCGACTCTGACTACCCCATTTGGCATATGATCAAGATGGTATGGCATGTTTTGTATGTTATATTTTATAAGTGTATTTCATTTTTTTATAAACTTTTTGATATCGTAAAACACGATTTGTGCCGTCTTATTTTGATTAAGTAGGGGTTATCAGCCTATTAATTGTAAAAAGTAACCCGTTAAACCTACCCAGTTTTAAAGTAAAAGTCCAGACAGGTAGGTATTCGAAACTGATAAATGTACAGTTTGGCAAGTGTGATTGTACCATAATCTACGAACACAAGCATTGCTACTGTCAACATCGACCAATCAGCGAGCAGTGTGTTATTTTCCGTAATTCATAAAAGCGTAAAATTAAAAGCTCTTCTCTGATTAGTCGAACCGTTTAGAATCTTACGGATAGATATCCGTAAGTTTATAAATTTACGATGAGTCGTCGCAAATTTATAAATTTCCGGAAATGTGGGCGTAAAATAATACAATTTATCTCTCGTTTAGAATCCTACGAAAGTTTATAAATTTCCTAGGAAATTTATAAATTTACGGTTTTTGTTATTTTCCGGTGACATATATATTATGTTTACATGCAATAAAGACTTTATGGCGTAACTTGTAGGTAGGTAACGTGTTTTTTGGTGATGTAAACTACTATTCGGATTTCTTCCCTGCCAAATGACAATGCTTGATTTTGGTGTCTTTTTTCATTGTTCTTTCTACATTTTTTATGTCGAAAATATCCATGGAACAAATCTTATCACGGCAACTTTACCTCTTAAACGCAGTCCGAACCGATATACCGTTTTTTTCACTCGTTGAAGTTTTTAACATGGCTCAAACAAACCCATTCACAATCTTCACCATATTCAGGGTGAATTTGTCAATTTTTTGCCATGTGAATCCGGCATTCCCCTTTCAGAATTCTATGCACCCTAAAGGTTTTCATCGGAGGTGCCCGAGAGTGCGCTAGATGTCAGTCGTTAAGCCTAGTCAGAGGCCTTAGGGCGGCTTGATTACATCTGACATTAAGGTTGCTCACTAACCTTATACCCCTCCCATAATTCGCACTGAGCCCGCGTGTTGAGAGTTTGGCTCGTTCCATCTCATAGTTGAGGTGAGGCTTGTGCCCAGCAGTATATAGGCCGTTAATGTATAGGTTCTCCTACCCTTGCGAGCGAAAAATTGCTGCATAGCCGGGCTGACTTAGAAGTTCCAAGGAACTGGAGACCCGGAAAGTTTAGTCCAGATTATAGGTTAAATAAAGGATAACATTAAAACAAGATGGCGGACGAGTTGGCGAACAATTTGTGATTTTGAAACTGTTTTTTGAGTTTTTTAGCTTGTTGTTAACTTCTGGATTGGCCCCTTAAGGGAAGGCTTCTATTCCCCCAGCTCTACATTACATTATGAGGTGGTTATGTCGGGATTTTTGGCGATTCCAAAGTACTGTGTTGTATCAAATAACTAATGGTCTACTTGAATCATACTTGAATGAAGAATTATTTATATTTTTTTAATTTTACAATAAAAACATCGATTTAAAGACCACTGCTTGTTTCCCATAAAACCGGCCAAGTGAGTAAAAAATTGCTTGAAAATAACGTTTGTTGTATGGGAGCCCCCCGTTAATATTTACATTTATTTTTGTTTCAGTAGTTCTTATAGCGGCAACGGAAATTCATAATTTGTGAAAATTCCTGCTTTCTAGCTTTATGAGATACAGCCTGGGCCCTATTCAATAAAGCTGACAATCCGACAATTATGTCAAAAAGTGACATAATTGTAGAATAGTCGCGCTTAGGCTGTTCAATAAAATTGACAAATATGTCGAAAACCGACAGGAGAAATCCTGACAAATTTGTCAGGAAAAATAGCGTTCAATAAAACTCGACATAAATGTCAAAAACCCACAGTAATTATTTTCTACAATTGTCGGTGACAATTGTCAGTGACAATTGTCGGATTGTCGTGACAAATATGTCGGCTTTTGAACTGTTTGCAAACAGGTAATTTTGATTGTTGAAGCTAATTAGGGATAAGTAGTAATTTAGTTTTGCCACAGTGAGAATTAATCAGTCTCTAGTGCAACTCGTAAAATAGAAATGAACAAAAATACCTATTTTGGGACTAATTTACCAAAATAAAAATATACTCTTTGGTAAATTTAATAAGGTTTAGTTTTTTTAACTAGTTTATCTATCAGTCAGGAATTCTTATTTTATTTATTTAGACATACAGATACATAACCAACTTCAAACAAAGGAAATTATCACTTAGATTGTTGGTACACTGACTTGGTATCAGTCCCAACTAAATATTATAATATTAAGAAAAAAAACACTTATTTACACCTTACAACTTCAAAAAAGATTTCACGACAGAGGGTCAAGGCACCTGTCAGGATTATCTGACAATTCTACAAATATGTCGGATTGTCGCGACAATTTTGTGTTTAATAAAGCAGATTTGACAAGTTTTTCACGACAAATTGTCACCTGTCACCTGTCGCGTAAAAAGTTTTATTGAACGCAAATATGTCGAATTGTCGCGACATTCCGACATATTTGTCAATTTTCCACCATGACAATTATGTCGCCTGTCGGTTTTATTGAACAGAAAAATTGTAGAATTGTCACTTCTCGACATATGTCGAATTGTCGGATTGTCAGCTTTATTGAATAGGGGCCTGGTGACAGACAGACACAACGGCTTAGTAATAGACCCCTTTAGGTACGGAACCCTAAACAGATTACGAACGCCATATTTGCGGTGCCTTCAATATTTTATTACCTACGCATTAGATAATAAAACGGGCGATTCTGTAACGTTTGAAATCTATCGAGCACAACATGGCCGCCGGCGCAAGGTCACCGCGAAGGTTGCGTTATTCAACGCGCACGCGCAACGCATTCAGCTGCTTTTGTGTTTTGTGAACTATCGTTGAAATAGAATTGGTACTTATGTGTAGGAATTATGTAAATGGAAGAATTATTACACTGCGGCTTGAAACCTTGAAATCCGAGTAGAACTGAGGTTAACTCTGGCCGGAACACCTATTTTCAATGATATTACAATAAAGGACGTAGATATGTCAGTACTGACGCGAAGTCAAAAATTGTCAACGAGTCGACGTAGTTAATTTGACCGTGCTTAAACATGTGAACAAGACAGTACGATTATTTAAGTAATAGAGAGCGTAAAGGAGACAGATACACAGTCAATGCTTTGCTCAGTGTACGAATCATTCTGATTTCGGGTGCCACTTTTTTAGCACAGGTAACCTATCGACCTATTTTTATTATGAAATCATGCCTTTTTTGTGTTCATCGTACAATTCATTCGCTCTCCATTGAAGGAAAATACAGATATAAACCCAAGCATTCCGCCCCCTAACCTTGTCGCTAAAAAGCGATCTCTTCCGGACAACCCACAGGGAGAGGAAAGGAGATGAGAAGGATTACAAATGCACAAAATAGTAACGAGATAAAGAAGTAAAATACAGAAGTATATTCATTAGGTATACCTATATTTAAAAAACCTGAAGTAAATAATCAGTTTCTAAAACCTGAGAAATATTCAAGGGAAATTCAGAATTATTCTCTGAACATTTTGGAAGTTCTGTAATTTTTTAAACTTCGCATGGAGACCCTTTAAAACGAGAATTTGATGCGAGATCTTGGCTTAAGCTGTCCCAGACATTTATTCAGTTAAAATAATATTGGAAACAAACCAAATCTCAAGTTTTCTGTAAGTATCAGACAAAAAGGGATAAAACAGGGGTTACCTTTAGGGTGTCGGTAAAATACAAGCTCATTTACATTACAATAACCATTTAAAACCGTTGAAAAGAGTAAATCTGGAACGTTGAATTTATTGTTTAACTTATGTTTTCTTGTATTTTCATATTGTACTAGCGGTCCGCGTGGACTGCAGTAAAAAAAAACACCTCTTTTTAAATTGTAGCCTATGACCTATCCAGATGTATAAGTGACATAATTGTAAAGTTTCATTAAAATCATTCACGTCATTAACACAAATTCGATGGATATGGAACATAGCCCGGATTCGTGAGAAAAAACGTTAACAAACCATCCTCGAATTTACTTTTCTATACACGGCATAAGGTAATCATACTACCCCAAACGCTTCATAAACATGTGTCAAGTTTATGAAGGGTTTTAAGGTACAAAGCGCGATTTTTTAACAGCATTTATATAAAAATCGAAAACAACAACATACAATATTCGATATCCTCGTTGCATCTTCTTTCTTCTCATTGTAGCAAATAGGCGCAACGTTCTAGATGCACTGGGCACCAGGTTTGAATGTCTTAAACGTCGTGCGGTTCAGAACCACAGCAACGCAAGATGCATTAAGAACGTTACGCCACTGAACTGAAGCTGTTGGAAGAATACACAGAAAATACAAATACATAAAAAACAATCAGGCTCGTACAGAGGCGCACACATCAACGTTTACATAGGGGCACCTTATGCGGCTGACATTAGACCCATTTTGCAATCCTCTGATGAGTAAGATAAGATTCGACAAAACAATAATTAATCAAAAGCTTCTAATTATCGCGGAACATACATTAGGTACTTTCGGATACACCCAAGTGTGAGGAATGATGAAAAATTTGGAGACCAACTTTTGGAGCAGCATGTACGTTTGAATATTGGAAATTGCCAGGAAAATAATATCAGTACACCAGCACGGTATATAATAATACTATTACCGTGTACCCACAAAGTTGGAATTCTTGGCATAGCATAGCAATAGCATCCGCGCAGCGTCCCTCAGGGGGTTTCGTTGGATAGGTACATGATCGAAACGTCGAAACTAAGAATTCGCGTACGAATTTCTATGTTCATCTAAAAAAAAGTTAAAAACTATTTCTTATAGACAGAAAACTAGCGAAACAGAGGAAAATTTAAGTAGTACAGGATTGCGTGTTCAAAGTTTTGAACATGGGTGATTCTTCTATTTTTCTTCTTGTTCTTGATGTAAGGATGCTGTGCGCACAGCTCACCCACCATTCGACAAGACTGATGCGCTGAAACGGCAGCAGTCGAGCCAAAGGATGGGAGAGACATGAGCTTGGATTCTTCTAGCTTTTTCTTTTCTTCTTCTTCTTGCAGTCACGTGTCCGTGATGTGTGATTGTACATGTTGACCACAATGGACATCTTTTAATCAATCAAGTGTTAGAAGAACTTACCTTTGTGTATGTTTTCGGGTGTGTGTGGACCCTAGGTGGTCGGCGACTGGTTTGAAATTCGACAATATTTTAAAACCAACAAATATGTTATCGCGGTCGACATAATGTACAAACCTCAATTTTTTTTTTAATTTATTTCCTATTTGTGTTTGAAGGCAAAGACAAATTCAACTAACGGAAAACCATGAAATTCGGTCTAAAATGTCTCGAGTTAGGTTTATTTGTTTTATCCTACGTCCGAATACACCTTATGACGTTACCAGGCAGCGAACTTAGTGCTGCGTTCAGAAATCGCAATCTTGAACGATTACCTAGTCATTATGTTGTAACTTCTGCTTGTAACTGCATCGTCATCATGAATATCAACTTACTTACTGACTCGTGTAACATGCTGACATTGTATGAATGTGAGTAGATTCTCATAGGTAGCTTACATTATGTTTTAAGCAATGATACTATAATAAAAAAGTGTTAGATACACAGTATTTAATTGCATCTATGGAATTATTCAATGTTTTTCGAAATAATGAAGTTTTGTTTTAACTATAAATTGTGTCTCTTCAAGTAGAGAGTGAATTGGCACTTGCTGTCTCACCATCAGGGGAGATAGTGATCAAATACTGCCTAGCTCTAAAAAGGCACATACCTGACTGACATTACTGTCAAAGACAGCATCATAAGCGTAGATCCTCGGAGGCTCCGGCGGAGTGGCGTTGTTCCTGGTGACGGCCACGGTGTGGTTGACCGGGTCCACGGAGATGCAGTTGTACGAGTTCTCCAGCTTCTCCCGCTGGTCCATAGGCCGAACTCGGACCACCACTCGGACATTCTCCACGGTGGGAGCGGCCAGCTCTGCATCCTGGTGCAAATGTTTAAATAACTAAACGTTGAGCTTAATGTTCCTGCGCATAAGTGGTGGTAGGGCACAGATGATGGATTGTTGGATGTTAGGCTTTTGACAAACATGTACAGTCCGTTCGCGTTGAGAATGCAGTGATTTTTAAATTTAATTCGTTGCACACAAAAAAACTCAGATTCACAACCTTTGGGTTCGAAAGTATGCGTTCAACTGGTCATTGTGTACTTGGCTTTCTATTTAGGAAAGATTGGATTGGTTAGGGGGCGTGCTAGATCGAAGGACAAGTAAGAAATTGCTGCATTCTTAACGCGAACAAACTATAGTGAGAACCGCAGGGACCAACTGCTTAAGTGCAGATGAAGATTTCCTTATTAGAGACAGTCACTGCTCAGAATAATCTTTAAGTGCAATTTGAAGGGCAATTACGACTTTAAAACGTACTTTTTATTTTGTTGAACAAATTACCATTACGAAGCACCATTACAATCGAAAAGAAAATCTGCTATTTCAGTACTCAAGCAAAATTAACACTTCAAGTGTGTATCAATGCAGCATTTTGTGATGAACTAAAATCTGGTCACTAAATGAGACACACGGCAGTACCCATTCTAGCTACATTTTATTCAAGCAAGTCCTTTAACAGGACCATTTATGATTTAAATGTACGTAATATATTTTCATAAACATTTATTTGAACTAGAAGTTATAACCACCTAGTTACCACCTAAACAGAAAAGCAAAAACATTTCAATCCTCACTAAAACTCAAACAGTCACAAGCCGAACATAATTTAAACTGCAACTATTTATAATAACCGACCTTGTTAACTCAACCTAACCATTTGCACAGAGATAGTAACAAACACTGCTGGTCTAACTCCAGTGGAGTTATGAAAGAGGCCGATAGAGGCCAGCTAACCGGGTCAGTGGGACAAGCCCAGGGCCATCCTTCACTCTGTATTGATTTACTTGCTCAAATTGCTACTTGTCATATTAAATGGCCACTATGATTTTATGTGGACAGTTGTTTTGTCATCTATTTTAGTATTAACTAGCAGCCGCCCGCGACTTCGTCCGCGTGGACTTGTGTTAAAAAAACAATTTATATCTTTATGAATTGTAGACTATATTTAAGCAGATGCATAAGCTATTTTCTTGTAAAGTTTCATTAAAATCCATCTGTAGTTTTTACGTGAAAGAGCAACATGGCACATCCACACATACAAACTTTGGCATTAGTAGATTTAGGTATTTTTGGATTAGGAATATTTTACTATATATTTGATTTGATTTTACTATAAAAGATTTTGTGTATGAACATAGCTACTGCTAATATTTATTAACATATCTTTTTGTGTTAAGAAGGGTTTTTCCTAAGTATAATAAATAAGTATGTATTGACAAAGAAGTACGTTATATGAAGAAAGAGAACTATGTTAGGTGCATCCTCTCCACAAATACCTTATAACTAATGGTCGATGGAATTAGATGTTGTAAAAGCAACATGAGCCACAGTCGCACCGTACCTTAGTAAAATAGTAACTCAAGTAATTAATAATTATTAAATTTATTATTAGTTATGGTTAGAAAGTTGTAATGCTGCCATATGCAGATTAACAAACAAAAGAGCTAGATTAAGGAGTTTTATCTGGAGCTAGCTTGTTCGCAAACAACAGATTAGAAATAACTTACTTATTAGAAACTACAGGACCGTTTTTACAAAGTACGGAACCATTTACTGTACTATGAATTATAAATTATGTAGGTACAATCATGTAAGTTGAAAGGTAGGAGTCTAGGACCTAAAGATGATGAGAGGAAACATGACAATTTTTTCTTGATTCGGCAAAATTCAAGCTAATGGTAAGAACAAATTATTATGTTGCTGACCATACAATTTCAAATAAATTACTAGACCTTTTTTCCCACTAACACACAATGCAATAAGAATCTAATAAGAGAATGACCTTGCGAATGGATGATTATATTCATACAACCTTCCTAAGGGGTATATCACTTTTCACGCAAAATGCGTTTGAATGGTGCACATGTGCGCCATTTTAAAATTAATTTTATTATCGCCGAAAAATATGCACAAAGGCTTCACTGGCACTCAAGCTGAAAGACGTTTCTAGAGCTTGAAGCACATTTTGCTAACACTGCAAACGCGCAGAAGGCACGCCGAAGTGGCGGTTACTACGCACAACGCCGAGTCAAGTACATAGGAAATGACCATGAGAACATGCACGCTGGTGAGTGGTGACTCATACCGTGGTTATAATTAACAATCTTCAACGACTACGCACTAAATTCTACAGACAGGTAAATCACGAACAATGAAATTAAATCGCCACATTGGATCGATCACACGAATTAATAAATTAGGCGAAATGAAACGATTATGAAATCACTTTCAACGTTTCCTGGTATCACATGATAAGAAAAACCACTTACAGGCATTATCACGAGCTCCCCACTGGCCGGATCACGGAAACATCAATTCTAACGTGCAGCACAAAGAGATACGTCTCTTGTTTGCCGAATATTGTAAAAATCAATAACGACGACCTACTTTCCCGTTTCAATTACCTTTGCGAGCGAAATGGAAATGACGTGACATTTTGTTACCATGTTGCCAGGTTCTTTTCAGATTTTATACCATGTAAATATCGGAAGTTGGGGGCGCCACTGTACGCCAATTGTTATGTAAAATAGTGATGCGCGTTTATTACTGAAAACAGCTTTTGGCATCTTTGGCTAAAACATTTTTCATAAAATTCTACTCAAATTAATCGGAAGCAAATTCACATTTCGCATATTATTCACTTTGTCAAATTATCATTGCGCATCATTTTACTTTGAGCAGTTTGGTTATGGAAAATTGTTTATTTGTGAAGATTTGGAAATTATAATTTATTTTTATTGATACAGGACTATACCAATGGAATAATAATGTTGTAGAAATATATTAAACTAGTTGTCCCGACAGACTTATAACAATGCTGATAACGCAATACTAGGAACGTGATAATTTTAACCAGTGTATCAATCATAGTGGTCTGTCGATGCCTATGTCACGTACGTGCTTACCACAGTCGCGGGTTCGATCCCCAAACAGTACAAACATGTCTGTGCATTAACCTGTAGGTTTGTATTGGTCTGGGCGTTTCCTATGTTGAGGTATCCATTAACAAAAAACAATTGCACAAATTGAGGTGCCCGTGCCACAGTTGTGACAGTGATCGGCGACGATCGTTGTTGTAAAGCAACACGCGCCGGGTCGGAAAAGGGATGGGTGACCATCTGACCGAAATTTAGTGATTAGTATTTCGGGCATCTCCGTGCTTCGGAAGGCACGTTAAGCAGTTGGTCCCGGTTGACGTCGCTAGATGACAGTCGTTAAGCCTAATCAGAGGCCTTAGGGCGGCTTGATAACATCTGACAATAAGGTTGCTCACTGACCTTACACCCCTCCAACAACCCGCACTGAGCCCGCGTGTTGGAGTATGGCTTGTTCCACCTCATAGTTGAGGTGAGGCCTGTGCCCAGCAGCGGGACGTATATAGGCCGACTAGCTTCTGGCCGCCGGCCTACGGCCGACTCGCGGCCATAAGCTAGGTCTGCGACGCTGGCCGCTCCGGGGCTTCGCCCCTCCCGCGGCTGCGAGGCCCCCGGGGGCCTCGCCGCAGCTCGGCCTTCGGCCTCGCATTTGTGTGACGGTGGGGTTGCAGTTTCGCGAATGGCGCTCTCGTTCTTTTCTGGGAGGAAGGAGTTTTAGCAAAAGAATCCTAGTGCGGGGTTGGCCGCTCCGGGCTTCGCCCTCCCGCGGCCGCGAGGCCCTATGGGGCCTCGCCGCAGCTCGGCCTTCGGCCTCGCAGTTGCTTGTAATTGGCGTCAATTTTCTGGGACAAAAGCTCTCGTCCTTTTCTGGGTGGTTGTTGTTTTAGCAAAAGGATCCTAGTGCGGACGCTCAGCCTACGGCTTCGCGAAGTTACTTGAAGGTCGATGATGGACGCTCCGGGCTTCGCCCTACGCGGAGTTCGGCCTCTGGCCTCACAGTCGAAGCTCGGCCTGCGGCCTCGCTGGGGGTTGAATGCCAACGCTTCGGGCTGCGCCTTACGCGTAGTTCGGCCTTCGGCCTCACACTCGGAGCTCGGCCTCCGGCCTCGCCTTTTAGTAACTGAGGTAATTAACTTTTGGCTTCACCGTGTGCGGGCGATCAGCCTACGGCTTCGCGAAGTTAGTTGGGCCGTCGTTGGGGGACGCTCCGGGCTTCGCCCTACGCGGAGTTCGGCCTTCGGCCTCACATTGGAAGCTCGGCCTGCGGCCTCGCAAGTTTTTCGATGATTGGTGGAAAATTCACACGATTTTTACATACAAAGTAGCATTTTCAATGACTCCCAGTACATTTAGTATGGGATGTCTTAGTATGGCTGGTCAAAAACTTACTGCCATTTATCCGTACTTCAAGCGGGTTAACTACCCTTAAATGGGTGAAATCGTTAAAAGTGGATAGTTTTGAACAGGATGACATACTTTTTTTTTAAAAACAGAGCAATTTTGTTTTTCGGATAAATCTCAGAAATTACCCTGAAAATGGGGTAATTTTTTTCACCATACTGTGGACCTTACTAAATCTAACAGAAAACTCAAATAACATTTTCCTGTAAAATTACGCCAACTACCTGGAAAAACAACTTTAGTAAATTTTTAAATTGGCATATTTTGAAATGGCCGCCAGTGTACCTGCCATGTTGAATTCTTGACATTTTACACTTTTGGTGCAATCTCAGTTATATTGAACGAAAAACTGTATCATTACTTTTTTTCTATCTTGCATACAACTCCCTCAAGAGACCTTCAAAGTGACCCCTTCCAAAAAAAAGTTTTAATTCTCATTTCCAGTGTTGCCAGTTGATTTTGATAAAAATGGTCAAATGTCATTTTAATGGTCACATTTAACCGGCCTAGGGCATTTTTATTACTGAAAAGACTTTATTTCTATTTTCGACTTTTTCGGGCCATTTCTCAAAAACTACTAAAGCTACCAAAAATATTTCTTTACCTGGCAACCTGCAAGCACGAGCTACACGATTGGCTCGTACATTTTATCCCTCTTAAAAATTGGCAACACCCAAAAAAGCTCAAAAAACAGTTTCAAAATCGCAAACTTTTCACAAAATGGCCGCCAGCTCGTCCGCCATCTTGAATTTTTGTAATCCCGTATTTTTCCTATAATTTGGACTATATGTGGCAACACTTGGCGTTTTCACTTTTTTTCTACCATATGCGGAAGTATCCGTCACTAACTTTAAAGACACCCATGTCGAAAATTTTATTTTCTACCATAGTTCCCAGTGTTGCTAGTCGATTTTTGCAAAAATACTAAAAGGTCATTAGGGACCTGAGTTGCCATAAAACTGCATTCAAGTTTTTTTGACAGCTGTCATATTTCTCATTTCGACTTTCTCGAGCCCTATCCCAGAAACTACCATGAATTTGGTAGAAATTCACATTCATGGCAACACTCTGATAAATTACCCACAATCGGTGCATACTATGCAAAACGCTCAAGTGTTGCCATCTACCTGAAAAATTGCCTCAAAAATGGTCGATTTCGCTGATCGGAACAAAATGGCCGCCAGCGCCGCTGCCATCTTGAATTTTTATAATCTGTGGATGAGGATGTCAAGTGGACTATACAACCAACAGAACAAAAGAAGAATTTTGAAAATCGAACATAAACTCACTTCACTATGGCAACGCAAAAACCACTCTGAAACCCGTTTTTCAATCCAAGATGGCGGCCTGGGGACGTTCTTTTTTTAAACTTTTATTTTTTCAGAATACCCAATTTGGACATGGCAACACCCAGTTGAAAAAGAAAAAATTCAGCGCTTAAAACAAAAAAGTTGATGTTTCAAAAAAGTCCGCCATTTTGTTTTTTGAAAAAAAAAAACTAAAAAACCTGCGTTGATAAAAATAACAAAAATTTCCAAAAAGTGAAAATGACCCTAAAACCCCTCTAAATAAGTGAAAAACACCCCTGATCAGTCAGTGAGTGAGTGAGTGGTAATCGAGCTTTATATATAATAGACTAGCTTCTGGCCGCCGGCCTACGGCCGACTCGCGGCCATAAGCTAGGTCTGCGACGCTGGCCGCTCCGGGGCTTCGCCCCTCCCGCGGCTGCGAGGCCCCCGGGGGCCTCGCCGCAGCTCGGCCTTCGGCCTCGCATTTGTGTGACGATGGGGTTGCTGTTCCGCGGACCTCGCTCTCTGTCTTTTCTGGGTAGTTGGTGTTTTAGCAAAAGAATCCTAGTGCGGGCGCTCAGGCTGCGGGTTCGCGAAGTTACTTGGAGATCGCTGATGGACGCTCCGGGCTACACCGTATGCGGAGTTTGGCCTCCGGCTTCACATTCGAAGCTCGGCCTGCGGCCTCGCTGGGGGTTGTAACTACCGCTCTTGTTATGCGGCTGAGCAATACGCTTTGTTCGGCCTTCGGCCTCACATTCGAAGCTCGGCCTTCGGCCTCGCAAAAGCTTCATGGGATAGCTTTAGATAGTGAAGCCGCTCAGCCTTCGGCTTCGCACAGTTACCTAATTCATTGAAAAAGGCTTTGTTCGGCCTACGGCCTCATATGCAAAGCTCGGCCTACGGCCTCGCAGAAGCTAACACGTCGTAGTTTTTCTAAAACCTCAAGCTCAGCCTTCGGCATCGCAACTTCTAACTTATTACTTGAGTCAACAATAAAACACTGCGGGCTTGGCCCTACGAGGAGATGAAAGCTCGGCCTGCGGCCTCGCTAAGGGTTGGTAAGCTTCTCTTGTTATTCGAAGTTCGGCCTACAGCCTCACGTAGATAGCTCGGCCTTCGGCCTTCGCAAAAACTAACGCGGTGTGGTTTTCCTGAGAGCCATGGCTCAGCCTTCGGCTTCGCAAAAGCTAACACGATGTGGGTTTGCTCAGGGCTATGGCTCAGCCTTCGGCTTCGCAATAGTAAATTTAGTCCGTGATGGACGCTCCGTGCTTCGCCCTACGCGGAGCAGAAGGCTCGGCCTGCGGCCTCGCTGGGGATTGATAAGCTTCCCTCCGTGCTACGCCCTGTTTGAAGTTCGGCTTACAGCCTCACGTTAATAGCTCGGCCTTCGGCCTCGCAAAAAACTAACATTGTGGTTTTGCTGAGAGCTATGGCTCGGCCTTCGGCCTCGCAGAAAACTAACACGGTGTGGATTTGCTCGAGGATATGGCTCAGCCTTCGGCTTCGACCTACGCGGATCAGAAAGCTCGGCCTGCGGCCTCACATTAATGGCTCGGCCTTCGGCCTCGCAAAAGCTAGCTCAGGATGGTTTTGCTAGAGCCGCAAGCTCAGCCTTCGGCTTCGCGACTACTAAATAATTACTCAAGTCGATGAAAGACGCTCCGGGCTTCGCCCCACGCTGAGTCTAAAGCTCGGCCTGCGGCCTCGCTGGGGGTTGGTAAGCATCTCTTTAGGCTATGCCGTACGCATAGTTCAGGCCTCCGGCCTCACACTCGAAGCTCGGCCTCCGGCCTCGCCCTTTAGTTACTAAGGCGATCAACTGTGGACTTCACCGTGTGCGGGCGCTCAGCCTACGGCTTCGCGAAGTTAGTTGGGCTGTCGTTAGGGGACGCTCCGGGCTTCGCCCTACGCGGAGTTCGGCCTTCGGCCTCACATTCGAAGCTCGGCCTGCGGCCTCGCTAATTTTTCAATGTTTGCGCGATAATTCAAAAGAATTTTTCATACAAAGTAGCATTTTCAGTGACTCCCAGTACATTTAGTATGGGATATCTTAGTACGGCAGGTCAAAAGTTCATGGTCCTTAATTTGTACTTACAGGTAGTAAACTACCCTTAAATGGGTCAAATCGTTATGAGTGGATAGTTTAGAACAGGATGACATACTTTTTTTTTAAAAACAAAGCAATTTTGTTTTTTGGATAAATCTCAGAATATACCCTGAAAATGAGGTAATTTTTTTCATCATACTGTGGGCCTCACTAAACCTGACAATAAACCCAAGTAACATTTTCCTGTAAAATGACGCCATCTACCTTAAAAAATAATTTGAGTAAAATTTAAAACTGTCATATTTTGAAATGGCCGCCAGTGTACCTGCCATATTGTTTTCTTGGCATTTTAGACTTTTGCTGCAATGTCAGTTATATTGCACGAAAAATGGTATCATTAGTTTTTTTCTATCTTGCCCACAACTCCCTCAAGGTACCTTCAAAGTGACCCCTTCCAAAAAAAACTTTTAATTCTCATTTCCAGTGTTGCCAGTTGATTTTGATAAAAATGGTCAAATGTCATTTTAATGGTCTCATTTAACCAGCCTAGGGCATTTTTGTTGCTGAAATGCCTTTATTTCTATTTTCAACTTTTTCAGGACATTTCTCAAAAACTACAAAAGCTACCAAAAATAATTTGTAACCTGGCAACCCGCAAGCACAAACTACACGATTGGCTAGTACATTCCATGCCTCTCAAAAATTGGCAACACCCAAAAAAGCTCGAAAAACAGTTTGAAAATCGCAAACTTTTCACAAAATGGCCGCTAGCTCGCCCGCCATCTTGAAATTCAGAAATCCCGTATTTTTCCCATAATCTGGACTATATATGGCAACACTTGGCGTTTTCACTTTTTTTCTACCATATGCGGAAGTATCCGTCACTAACTTTAAAGACACCCATGTCGAAAATTTTATTTTCTACCATAGTTCCCAGTGTTGCCAGTTGTTTTCCGCAAAAATACTAAAAGGTCATTAGGTACCTAAGTTGCCATCAAACTGCATTCAACTTTTTTTGACAGCTGTCATATTTCTCATTTCGACTTTCCCGGGCCCTGTCCCAAAAACTACCATGAATGTGGTAGAAATTCACATTCCTGGCAATAATTGAATAAATTACCCACAGTCGGTGCATACTTCAAAAAACGCTCAAGTGTTGCCATCTACCGGAAAAATCGCCTCAAAAATGGTCGATTTCGCTGATCGGAACAAAATGGCCGCCAGCGCCGCCGCCATCTTGGATTTTCATAATC
This sequence comes from Udea ferrugalis, assembly GCA_950022985.1. Lineage (NCBI taxonomy): Eukaryota > Metazoa > Arthropoda > Insecta > Lepidoptera > Crambidae > Udea > Udea ferrugalis. The sequence continues at coordinate 4,501,039 of OX465545.1, forward strand.
TATGGATGAGGATGTCAAGTGGACTATCCAAGCAACAGAACAAAAGAAGAATTTTGAAAATCGAACAAAAACTCACTTCACTATGGCATCGCAAAAACCACTCTAAAACCCGTTTTTCAATCCAAGATGGCTGCCTGGGGACGTTCTTTTTAAAAAAAAATATTTTTTCAAAATACTCAATTTTGACATGGCAACACCCAGTTAAAAAAGGAAAAAATCAGCGCCACAAACAAAAAAGTTGATGTCTAAAAAAAAGCCGCCATCTTGTTTTTTCCCAATTTTTTTTTCCTAAACCTGGTTTGATAAAAATAATAAAAATTCTCAAAAAGTGAAAATGACCCAAAACGAGTTCAAAATGTGTGAAAAACACCCCTGATCAGTGAGTCAGTGAGTGAGTGGTAATTAAGCTTTATATATAATAGACTAGCTTCTGGCCGCCGGCCTACGGCCGACTCGCGGCCATAAGCTAGGTCTGCGACGCTGGCCGCTCCGGGGCTTCGCCCCTCCCGCGGCTGCGAGGCCCCCGGGGGCCTCGCCGCAGCTCGGCCTTCGGCCTCGCATTTGTGTGACGATGGGGTTGTAGTTTCGCGAATGGCGCTCTCGTTCTTTTCTGGGTAGTTGGTGTTTTAGCAAAAGAATCCTAGTGCGGGGTTGGCCGCTCCGGGCTTCGCCCTCCCGCGGCCGCGAGGCCCTGGGGGGCCTCGCCGCAGCTCGGCCTTCGGCCTCGCAGTTGCTTGTAATTGGGTTAAATGTTCCGGAACAAAACTCTCGTCCTTTTCTGAGTGGTTGTTGTTTAAGCAAAAGGATCCTAGTGCGGGCGCTCAGCCTACGGCTTCGCGAAGTTACTTGAAGGTCGACGATGGACGCTCCGGGCTTCGCCCTACGCGGAGTTCGGCCTCCGGCCTCGCTGGGGGTTGAAAACCAACGCTCCGGGCTGCGCCCTACGCGTAGTTCGGCCTTTGGCCTCACACTCGGAGCTCGGCCTCCGGCCTCGCCTTTTAGTGACTGAGGCAATTAACTTTGGGCTTCACCGTGTGCGGGCGCTCAGCCTGCGGCTTCGCGAAGTTAGTTGGGCCGTCATGGGGGACGCTCCGGGCTTCGCCCTACGCGGAGTTCGGCCTTCGGCCTCACATTAGAAGCTCGGCCCAATTTTCCGGGACACAGCTCTCGTCCTTTTCTGGGTGGTTGTTGTTTTAGCAAGAGGATCCTAGTGCGGACGCTCAGCCTGCGGCTTCGCGAAGTTACTTGAAGGTCGATGATGGACGCTCCGGGCTTCGCCCTACGCGGAGTTCGGCCTCTGGCCTCACAGTCGAAGCTCGGCCTGCGGCCTCGCTGAGGGTTAAGGGCCAACGCTTCGGGCTGCGCCCTACGCGTAGTTCGGCCTTCGGCCTCACACTCGAAGCTCGGCCTCCGGCCTCGCCTTTTAGTAACTGAGGCAATTAACTTTGGGCTTTACCGTGTGCGGGCGCTCAGCCTACGGCTTCGCGAAGTTAGTTGGGCCGTCATGGGGGACGCTCCGGGCTTCGCCCTACGCGGAGTTCGGCCTTCGGCCTCACATTCGAAGCTCGGCCTGCGGCCTCGCAAATTTTTCGATGATTGCTGGGAAATTCACAAGATTTTTGCATACATAGTAGCATTTTCAGTGACTCCCAGTACATTTAGTATGGGATGTCTTAGTATGACAGGTCAAAAGTTTATTGCCCTTAATTCGTACTTCAAGGGGGTTTACTTCCCTTAAATGGGTCAAATCGTTAAAAGTGAATAGTTTTGAACAGGATGACATACTTTTTTTTTAAAAACAAAGCAATTTTGTTTTTCGGGTAAATCTCAGAAATTACCCTGAAAATGGGGTAATTTTTTTCACCATACTGTAGACCTTACTAAATCTAACAAAAAACTCAAATAACATTTTCTTGTAAAATTACGCCAACTACCTGGAAAAACAACTTTAGTAAATTTTTAAATTGGCATATTTTGAAATGGCCGCCAGTGTACCTGCCATGTTGAATTCTTGACATTTTACACTTTTGGTGCAATCTCAGTTATATTGCACAAAAAACTGTATCATTAGTTTTTTTCTATCTTGCATACAACTCCCTCAAGAGACCTTCAAAGTGACCCCTTCCAAAAAAAAGTTTTAATTCTCATTTCCAGTGTTGCCAGTTGATTTTGATAAAAATGGTCAAATGTCATTTTAATGGTCGCATTTAACCGGCCTAGGGCATTTTTATTACTGAAAAGACTTTATTTCTATTTTCGACTTTTTCGGGCCATTTCTCAAAAACTACTAAAGCTACCAAAAATATTTTATAACCTGGCAACCCGCAAGCACAAGTTACACGATTAGCTAGTACATTTTATCAATCTTAAAAATTGGCAACACAAAAAAAAACTCAAAAAACAGTTTCAAAATCGCAAACTTTTCACAAAATGGCCGCTGGCTCGTCCGCCATCTTGAATTTTTGTAATCCCGTATTTTTCCTATAATCTGGACTATATGTGGCAACACTAGGCGTTTTCACTTTTTTTCTACCATATGCGGAAGTATCCGTCACTAACTTTAAAGACACCCATGTCGAAAATTTTATTTTCTACCATAGTTCCCAGTGTTGCCAGTCGATTTTTGCAAAAATACTAAAAGGTCATTATGGACCTGAGTTGCCATAAAACTGCATTCAAGTTTTTTTGACAGCTGTCATATTTCTCATTTCGACTTTCCCGAGCCCTATCCCAGAAACTACCATGAATTTGGTAGAAATTCACATTCATGGCAACACTCGCATAAATTACCCACAATCGGTGCATACTATGCAAAACGCTCAAGTGTTGCCATCTATCTGAAAAATCGCCTCAAAAATGGTCGATTTCGCTGATCGGAACAAAATGGCCGCCAGCGCCGCCGCCATATTGAATTTTTATAATCTGTGGATGAGGATGTCGAGTGGACTATACAAGCAACAGAACAAAAGAAGAATTTTGAAAATCGAACAAAAACTCACTTCACTATGGCAACGCAAAAACCACTCTAAAACCCGTTTTTCAATCCAAGATGGCCGCCTGGGGACGTTCTTTTTTCAAAATTTTATTTTTTCAAAATACTCAATTTAGTGTTGGCAACACCCAGTTGAAAAAGAAAAAATTCAGCGCCACAAACAAAAAAGTTGATGTTTGAAAAAAAGACGCCATCTTGTTTTTTGAAAAAAAAAAACTGAAAAACCTGCGTTGATAAAAATAACAAAAATTCCCAAAAAGTGAAATTAACCCTAAAACACCTCAAAACAACTGAAAAACACCCCTGATCAGTGAGTGAGTCAGTCAGTCAGTGGTAATCGAGCTTTATATATTATAGATAGATAGATTATGTTATGTTAATTGCACAAAACTTAAGTACAAATGGCGGACGGAATACTTAGAGGCATGCTCTACCATTCTCGTTTATTACTTTCATTCTTTATTATCTCTTAACATCTGAGACAATGGGACGCGCGTTTAATAAATCCTTTTTCATCTTGCTATTTCCAAATGGCATAACTCTGTAATAGAGCGAGGATTGACTGGAAATGGGAACCTTGTCATGCCATTGACCGTACACACGTACGAAGGAAAAATAAGGAAAATAGAAAGGAACGTAATATTCATAGTCCGTTACAGCTCCTAATAAATGTAAAAAAACATTAAACATATTCTTTTATGGAATATGGTCTTAAGAAATTGTCAAAACTACTATCACATATTTTATATCCTTGCTTGCAACAATAAATTTTATGTGGGTTCTTTTTAGTGCATAGTTTTGGATAATTCACATATTACAGTAACAGTGTGCACTAAATTTATGAAGTTTCGAAGTTTATGGTATGAAAAAGAAACAATCTAATAATCTTAATTAACACCTTTTTAAAATAGTTATTTAGTTTATTAATCTCTCAACCCCTCGCTTGCTTAAGACTTAAATAATTTGAAAAAAGGTGATCGTATTAAAGAGTTTTCGCAAGAATTTACAGGCACCAAGCACCGGAAATAATTCTTTTTAAAATCACAAAGAGATGCGCCGCGACTTTTAACTAGAATTTGTTATAAAATAAATATTCCTACCTACTCTCTAACTTCGGAAAAGAGATGTTAGAAAAAAATACCTATGAAAAGACCTACTGTCAAAAAATCGACCACCGACGGACGTCAAAAGCAGCCGATGTTTATTTTTGAGTAAAAAAATATTATTAACGCGCTTCTTCATGGCTTTTTCGTTGGTAACAATAACACTAAAACGTTCTGCCTGCGTTTAAAAATACTTGCATACAAAAATGTCCTCCGAGGCTGAAGAATACTCGACCCATATTGATAACGTCGACATAGTTAGCTCTTCAAAAGAAAATGTGTCTGTGAGTGAAATAACAAGTGATTCTGGTGTTGATACCCTTGAATCTTACTCTGGAGCGTATCCTGGATCGTCTGATTCCGATATATCGCCAGAGCATGATCCACAAAAGGATGAAAAAAGGTCCCCATCTATAGTCACTGAAAATGAAAGTGATTCGTTTTCTAGCCCAATTTCAGCTTCACCAGAAAGCAACGACCTGACAGACAACTTATTAGATGAGAAGGAGTTCTCATTGACCCAAAATGATAGTGACAATGTTGAACAAAGTTCATCCGACAAAGGTTCAGATTCAAATTTAAATCAAGATGTTACTTTATTGCTTGATTCTTGCAGTAAAAACGGGGTTGAGGTCAGTAGCTCTCAAGTAAAAATTGAATATAACGCTACAGACTTCAGCAATGTTAATAGTAGAGATCTGGCGTCTTCCACTGTTAGTTTAAATGAACAAAACTCCAATAATGTATCTATCCCTAAATCCTATAGTAGAAGTGCTGAAAACATATCCACATTGGAACAATCAAATGTACCTCATAAAGAAATGAATACAGATAAGATTTTATCAGACTTTGCGAGCCAGAAAAGTAAAGTTTCTGCTATGCAGAAAATTCCAGAGAATCCACAGTCTAATACTGACCGCTATGCTAGAATTCCTAAAGAACTTCTGCCGCAAGACCTAGGTAGCATAGTGAAGAATGTCCATGGCATATTTTCGACGGTTAGTGGCGGTTTAAAATATGCTTACAATAATACACCTAGAATATCAATGCAGAAGGCTCAAGCAAAGCCAATTATGAAGCCAATGACAAATGGTAAAGTTATGAATGATATATTTGAAGATGAAACTATAGAAGAAACCCCAGTTATTAAAATGAATGGAGTAGAAAATTCTAATGAAGATCTACAAACTGCCACAAGTATAAATGATTCAAAACCTAATGACTATGCTATAGAAGGTATAGAGTCTGATGGTGATTCTAAGAAAGATGTGTTAAAGCTGCAAGTAGAGCAGTTAGAGAAGTTGTTAGCGGAGCAGAGAAGAGAGAATTGCAGTCTGAGAGATAAGGTGAAGCAGCAACTGGATGAACTGCAGGAGAAAGACCATAGTTTTAAAGATTGCGAGGCTAAACTTGATGTGGTAAGTTCTTTAATTTCAGGACTGCTAATTATTAACACTAACCCTATTGGGGCATACGTATTGATTGTTAAAACGAATTGTACCTAAATTTACTGGCAAATAGGACTGTAAGTGACCTCGTCCTAGACACTTCAATATGGCAACATCATCGCCAAACAGCTCACGCCAACTCAACATTCCACAAAACCGTGATATTGTCCACACTAGTTCAGACACGTGTCTCAGCTTCTATCTGTTTGCTATGGTACTGGCAGGTGCTCTATCTATGTATTCAAATTTGCGTCAGCAGCCCAAATCTTAGAGATTGTTTAAGGAGGTGCTGGGCGTCGAGGGGAAAGTGCATTGTGCCTTGCCACGTGTTGGGCGTTTTTACCGTTTAGCGTTCTCATACGACACGTGGCCACATGCAACTCGCGCGAAGCCCTTCACTTACGATACTGCAATCATGGGTTAAAAAAAGTAGCAGCCACCAACAGCATGTGACAAGACTTATGTCTTGTGGTCGACACATGGGTGGTGAAAACCGCAGCGGGGCCCGCGACACGGGCCGATTCTGTATGAACCCGCGCCCGCGTCCGCCTCACGCAGTTGCAGGCCTAAGTGGCTGCCGGCTTGCCGTTGCCGTTTTGTGCCACACGCCACAAAACGCTGGCACTGGCAAATTTCTTGTAGTTTTCATACATTTGATGTGGACTTGTTGCACACTGTGTAGCCGGTGGCCGCCAGATGCTACAAACTATAGGAATATGCCTGTGGTGGCGTTTTGTGGGTCGCTCATAGTTAGGCGTGAAGCAACCTGTGTCGTTCCACGCGCAAACTCAAACATATAAACTGTAGTGGCTCGTTTAAGGTAACGTGGGGCGTCGAGCCGCAACTGCCGCCTCGTGGACCAAGACGCTTCATTTCCTTTGCCGCGCTATGTGACGCTACAACTCAAACAATTCTCGCGAAACCGCGTCTCCTTGAACGCTCCAAACATCGCCGTATGTTTGTGTTTCTGGCGGCCCGCACCGCACACCGCACTGCTACTGCTCGACGCTCCGCGGTTCCTTAAACGAGCCCTAAAAGGCACGTATCTTGAATCCTTCTGCTCACTCCATTTTTGGGGCAAGCTATGAAAGCCCCAACTTGGACCAACAGCTAGTCGAATTAAAAAAGCAGATGTAAATAATATAAAAGGTAGCGAAAGACACGGGTTCGATTCCCGCCTGATGCCAAGTAGACAGAATGTCTTTTTCTGGTTTTCGGATCTTTAGTAAAAATATGGAAGCATGGAAAATTCAAAAAAAATTATAATAACATGAGTATTATTCGTAGAGAGTTCGTCCTGTGACATGGGCCGCCTCCAAGGCTCTTCATTCCTCTCTCTCTCTCTTGCCGTGCACATAAAAAGGGGGTCTGCTGTCTTCTTTATGGTCCCATCTTTATGTTCTTTTCCATGATGTTTTTTCCCCTTTACACTCCATTTGCTGTTGGATCTCTGATCTTAAGACTAGTCCAGTACGAAATATTCTTATTCTTTGTAGATGAGCAAGCGTGTCGATCAAGCCGAACGCGAGAAAGACGCAGCGGTGATGCGTTACGCGAGCGTGGAGTGCGCGGGCATCGAGGCGCGGCGGGCGGCCGACAAGGCGGCGGCGGCCGAGAAGACGGCGTTACAGGAGGTGGAGCTCATGCAGAACAAGCTGAAGACAGCGGCTGCGGAGAAGCAGAGGATCTGCCGCATGTATGATGACAAGGTTAGTGTCTGAAGTGGCTTGTGAGGTAATGTGGAGGTACCATCATGCAAAGCAAAGGTGGCAAAGGAGGCAGCGTTACCGGAGGTGGAACTGATGCAGAACAAGCTGAAGACAGCAGCCGCGGAGAAGCAGAGGATCTGCCGCCTGTATGATGACAAGGTTAGAGTCTGAAGTGGAAAAGGCATTCTCAAAATGAGATTGACCAGCAAAGTAGTTCTCCATCACTGTGCTTGTCAACCCCATATCTGGACCTCACGGCTGCGGGCGGGCGCGGCGGGTGGCCGACTAGGCGGCGGCGGAGAAGTCAGCTTTACAGGAGGTGGAGCTCATCCAGAACAAGCTGAGGACAGCGGCCGCGGAGAAGCAGAGGATCTGCCGTCTGTATAATGACAAGGTTAGTGTCTGAAGTGGTTTGTGAGGTAATGTGGAGGTAGTATGCAGCAGAGGCGTAGAAGACAGCTTTACAGGAGGTGGAGCTCATGCAGAACAAGCTGAAGACAGCGGCTGCGGAGAAGCAGAGGATCTGCCGCCTGTACGATGACAAGGTTAGTGCCTGAAGTGGTTTGTGAGGTAATGTGGAGGTAGTATGCAAGGCAGAGGCGGAGAAGACAGCTTTACAGGAGGTTGAGCTCATGCAGAACAAGCTGAAGACAGCCGCTGCGGAGAAGCAGAGGATCTGCCGCCTGTATGATGACAAGGTTAGTGTTTGAAGTGGCTGATGAAGTAATGTGAAGGTACTATCATGCAAGGCAGAGGCGGAGAGGACCGCGCTGCAGAAGCCGGTCGTTTCCCTCCCAACCTCTTTTGACCAACTTCCCACCAGACCAGTCCCGTAGTTGCTTGAACTACATGCGAGTATTACTTAGTTTTATTAAAATCTTGTATTGGTGAAGTGAAAGTAAGGCAAAAAGCCATCTGGATAACGAAGTAGTTCAAAATAGACTTCAGGTAGAAGTGTTTGGCCCTGTGGTTTGGGGCGTTAGAATTCGGCCAAGGTTCCCCCCCGCCTGTCGTAAGAGGCGGCTAAAGGGGGGCCCCGGGGTCGGCAGGAGTGCACATGGTGGAGACTGTGTGCTTCCATTGCACAAGCGATCCTGTGGAGGGCGGCGGTGTGGGGGGGCCTCGCACTGCCGCGAAAGGGGAGGCATAACTCCCCTCGTGAGGAGCTGGGTTCCCTTGGTGGAAAAAAAAAAGGTAGAAGTGTTACATAAATTGACACAAGTGGCATTAAATGATATTTCCATGGTCAAAAATATGGCAATACATTATGGCTTAAATGATTTTGGTTGACGGGCAAATGGAATTCGGTCGAGTAATCGGTTCTCATGCATAATGGCATAAAATACTCATCTTCGTTCTAATCAATCTTACGGGTTTCACGTTCAACCAACTTTATGGCATAAAATCATCAATAAAAGATGCGCCTCCGATCATACGTCCTTGTCTTTGCGTCCGACCCTCCAAAACTACATGTACCTAAATAAGTGTAACACAAAACTTCAATTAAAAACAAACCTACACCTTCTGTACACCCAACCCACCCAAAGTGTTTGTGTTTCGTAGAGAAAGATCCATGAAGGATTCTATGATTTTTGATTTGATTTGCTTTGGTTCCAGTGCCATGAGCTGCTGAACTGCGAGCGTGAAGCCAGCAAGGTGCGCGAGGAGCTGCGCGAGCTGGAGGGCCGGCTCAAGTGGACTCAGAGCAAGCTCCGGATGGAGATGGACGCGTACAAGGTACAGTAGTTGATGAGAGCAAAGTGCGCGGGCTGGAGGGCCGGCTCAAGTGGACTCAGAGCAAGCTCCGGATGGAGATGGACGCGTACAAGGTACAGTAGTTGATGAGAGCAAAGTGCGCGGGCTGGAGGGCCGGCTCAAGTGGACTCAGAGCAAGCTCCGGATGGAGATGGACGCGTACAAGGTACAGTAGTTGATGAGAGCTTAGTGCGCGAGCTGGAGGGCCGGCTCAAGTGGACTCAGAGCAAGCTCCGGATGGAGATGGACGCGTACAAGGTACAGTGATGGAACAACTTCGACGTGAAGGCTTTCAACAAAGACTCCACTTTATAAGGGAAGTCCGTTTTGAGTCAAAAGTGATAATAGCGCACTCACGTCGCTCACGCTCATACAAATTAACAATTCGGGACGTAGTCCAGTCATTATAATAAGTTCACCTCGGAATTCGAGATACCCAGCTGTAAGTCTGTAAATACTTGTATATTGACACCCTTAAAGTTGTCTCAAAACCTACTTAAGGTAGGGTGTACGCAACTGTCAAATTTCAAGGTCAAATGTCACAAAAATCGATTTTTTGTAAATATCTCATTTCCTTTGGGTTTTTTGCTATTTGTATGTATTATCAATATTGTAGAATACAAAATTCTCTACAAATTTTGTTTCAAAATTTTTTTCATACGGTGATTCGTTTTCGAGATAGAGGGCGGAGAGCGCGCGGTCACAGTATCACTTCAGGTCAACCGGTGCCTCCGGTCAAAAACTTAAAAAGTGAATAAATGTGAAAAGTCTCGATCATCTTCGTTATCTGCATTACGTCAAGTCCACAAAACTTAATAAAGCTGTGCTGCTTTCAAATATTCCACCAACAAGTGCAGCTGCTCATCAACATTGTAAAAACTGATTAGAAATGACTGGACTAACGCGTGTGATCGCGTTATTATCAATTTTGACTCAACACGGACCGCGTCCTATGTCTTGAGTCATGAATGATTAGAGATGAACGACTTATTCGTAAAGCCCACCAGTCCGTCAATCTTAACGTTTGGGAAACTTTATACACAAAAGTACAGCGAGAAATTCCGGCAAGCGTTAGAATACTGTGCACTAATTTTGAGATTTTGGCACCATTTTAAAGGCGACCGGTTTTTATGTCAATAACAGGAGCACAATCAATTAGTGTTCGGGCAAGAAATAATGTACTCAAACTGTTAAAGGTCCTATAGGTGTATTAGTGGAAAGTAAGGTCTGGTCTTGATGCCGGCCGAATTCGAAAAGATCCGATAAAATGGGCGATGCGTGGACGCGGCGTACACGCTGCCCGCGAGTTTCGCCCTATGCGTCAGGCGTCGATAATTAGTAATAGGTAAATTTGATACCGTGTGAGCACCCGGCGAAGACGCAGTACAGGGGCGTATACATCAACCTTTACAAGCACCTTATGCTGCTGACATAAGACCTATTTTGCAATGGTTTTGTAAAGGTTGATGTGAACGCCTCTGTACATGACCTTCTGAAGGCAGGTTAAAAGAAGCGCCAAAAACCTGTGCAGCAATAAATAGCCGGCCATTCAATCATACAAATTATTATCTATGAAACAGGTACGGACTTATCAGGTTATAGAAAACCACTTGAAAAGATAGGTACGCTATTGCAAGATTGATAATAATACTAGGAAAAATACATCTTCGAGAATATATTCTTTTTTGTTTTAAATCACCTGTTTTGATAGACCCACATTTTGTTTGTGATTGCAAGGCATACTATTCAGCTATTTTGACTAATCAAAACCATTATACATTACATAAACCGCCTTTATGCGTCCCTCTACTGGGCACAGGCCAAAACAATAATATATAATAATGTAATGTATCAACTCTCTGTATGACCTTCTTTAATGGAGCATTGTACTCATTTATATAATCTGAGATAATCATGCAATAAAGGACAGTCTATATCCATCCCTAAGACGTTTCATTTCTCGCGTCCTTAATGATTCAGACGAAAATTTCTTAAAAACCGATTAGCATCCTGAAAAGGAAGCCGTTGCATATCTTTGGAATCCTACTATACAAAATGTCTTGGGGCAATCTTAGAACATGTAAAATAAATTGCATTCTTGTAAAATAATAAAACGCAATAAAATATTGAGTACCTATTAAGTGCGTTTTACACACATCAAGCTACCCATTTCCGTTTTTTATGCCAAATTACATTTATTTACAAAAGAGCGAGGAGGACTGACCGGAAAAGGATAGCATGATATGCCGTTGTCTGAACATGTTGAATTACAGTAAGAACGTATCTAGAGGTGCCCGTGGCGCAGTTGCATCAGTGATCGGCGACGATCGCTGTTGTAAAGCAACACACGCGGGGTCGGAAATGGGATGGGTGACCACTCCGACCGAAATTTAGTGATGTATATTTCGGGCATCTCCGTGCTTCGGAAGGCACGTTAAGCAGTTGGTCCCGGTTGACGTCGCCAGATGTCAGTCGTTAAGCTTAGTCAGAGGCTTGATAACATCTGACATTGAGGTTGCTCACTAACCTTACACCCCTCCAACAATCCGCACTGAGCCCGCGTGTTGGAGTATGGCTTGTTCCACCTCATAGTTGAGGTGAGGCCTGTGCCCAGCAGTGGGACGTATATAGGCCGTTTATGTGAGAACGTATCTACTTGACAGGAAAGCGCAGAACGCGTGGAGAAGTTGACGCAGCAGGTCAGCGAGCTGGAGTCGGCCAAGGAGGCCGCTGTGGCCAACGCCTCCGACAGCACCAAGGCTAGGCAATTAGGTATGTCCAATAGAAACATATTTAAATAAGTAAAGTGAATTTTCAAACTTAAATATAGGTCTGCTATATTTGTCTAATTATGGAGGTAGACTTAGGAATACGCTGAAAACACTTATTTTTTTTTGTTTTTTTTTTAACTATGTGGGGAAAGGATTGAATCATAAATAGTTTATAGAAAATAATTTCAAAAATCACAAAAATATCCAGTCACCTTCCTGCAATCTAAGCGTCAAAAATTAAGCCAAAATTACAATCAAGAAGGTCAAGAAGGAAGAAGGATGCACAGAAGAAACCGAATAATGTTGCAACTCAAAAAAAATACCCCTGAAAGTGGAGTAATTTAAGTTATTTCTAAAGTATATATTAATTCTTCAAATTCAGGGGTGCTATTCCGGCGGACATCACTTCACATCTCGGTGCTTCACGCTTACTTATATCATCAATACGCTTTACTCTGAATTAGTATTTTGTCTCATTTTGTAAGTAAATAATTAAATAATGATATTTGGCTTAGTTCTTTTCTCTCAAACGACCACAGGTGCAAAGAGTTTGAATTTTTAAGTTCACTAACCACGAGCGAAGTGAGTTTTGCCGCCCGCCGGAATACCATAGCAGTTTTGGACATTCAAATATGAATAATAAGTACTATACATCTTGTATGTTCTGTTCTACAGAAACGGAATTGCACGAAAGTCAAGCAGCGTTGATACTTTGCCGACACGAGCGGGATTCGTTAGAGAAGAGGCTGACGTCAGCGACGAGAGAGCGAGACACGTACGCGCGGGAGCGAGACAGCACTAGCGCCGCGCTCACTAGCGCCACCATGGAGGTAATTGAGTTTTCTTACTGGCCAGCTCTTGCTGTTTTTGAGGGTATTCTGTCAACCAGGCTACCAGGTATAATATACCAAAAAAAAAACGGCCGGTCTGTTAATGGTCTAGCTAGCACAATGGTTAGTGCAGTCGCCCGGTTTACAAAAGACGCGGGTTCGATTGCCAAGACCGAATCCTGATGCCAAGACCGAATGTCTTATTCTGGTTTTCCTATCTTTAGTAAGATGATAATCCATTATCCCTAATGGTAAAATAAAAAAAATAACCTATTCTGCCAATGTCAAGTTGTTTATGCGTTTGCTAGTGAACATTTTGGTATCTTGTGAGACTAAGCTCATACTTAGATTGTACAAGGCGGCCTCATTGACCTTCTTAACTTGACAACAGTAATCAAACAAAGTTCCAGTAAGACTATATTTTTATGCCCGATCCTTCCTCCTAGGTTTTATATTTCTAGTCTGACAATCTTCGTGATTATTTAGAGACTGGTTGTTTAAAACATAGCTCCAAATACCTATTATCAACTTCCGAACCGGTGGTAGAGTAATTAAGTGTTTCTTACATCATTCAATATTTTTTACTGACTTCATAAACAAAAAAGTTTACATGAAATAAATACTTTTCATTTTCATAAATCTTAACATAATAAATATTAATTTCATGTGCGTTAGTTCATTTCAATTGCTCTCTAGCAATGATATTACAATAAAAAAGACGTAGAAAGTATGATATATATAATAAATAAATAATAATAAATATCCTTGGACATTATTCCACACAGCGCCATCTAGTCTCAAGTGGGCTAATTATAGTCCGTTATTATGAATACTAGACAACGGATAAACATACTTAAATACTTTTTGTTTTGTAAATACATACTTAATATACATAGGAAACACCCAACCAATACAAATAGACATGTTCATGCACACAAATGTTTGTACTGTGCGGGGATCGAACCCGCGACCCTTGGTGTAGTAGCCGACTTCTCAACAATTACACCAAGACGGTCGTCAAATATGACATATATGATAGAATCAGAATCACAAATATCTTTATTTAATGATATCATGTGATAGAGCGGGTTCGATTTCCGCCTGATGCCGGAATGACCAAATGTCTTTTTCTGTTTTTCAGATCTTCAGCAAAGACGTAGATAGGTTTTTATCAGTACTGACGCGAAGTCAAAAATTGACCCCTGGCGTACATAGCATGATTATTTACTAGAGCGTGTACAGGTTCCGCAGTGTCGTCTCAAACTGTCAATGCTTTGCTCTGTTGGTCGAAGTCCTGATTTCGGATGCCACTTTTATAGCACAAATAACCTATCTACGTCTTTTTATTTCAATAGCATTGCTCTCTAGGCCCTATGATAATGAAATGGTGTTTCCATCAGGTAGAGCAGTTGAAGATTAGAAACCTTCAGTTAGAAGAGGAGGCGGCGGAGTTGGCGGCGCTACGAGCGCAAGCGGCGCTCGCGGACACGCTCAGCGCTCAGCTGCAAAGGTAAGATAAGATAAGGTAGAACAGTTGTAGATCAGAAATCTTCAGTTAGAAGAGTTGGCGGCGCTACGAGCGCAAGCGGCGCTCGCGGACACGCTCAGCGCTCAGCTGCAAAGGTAAGATAAGATAAGGTAGAGCAGTTGAAGATCAGAAACCTTCAGTTAGAAGAGGAGGCGGCGGAGTTGGCGGCGCTACGAGCGCAAGCGGCGCTCGCGGACACGCTCAGCGCTCAGCTGCAAAGGTAAGATAAGATAAGATATCAGGTAGAGCAGTTGAAGATCAGAAACCTTCAGTTAGAAGAGTTGGCGGCGCTACGAGCGCAAGCAGCCCTCGCTGATACACTCAGCGCTCAGCTGCAAAGGTAAGATAAGATAAGGTAGAGCAGTTGAAGATCAGAAACCTTCAGTTAGAAGAGTTGGCGGCGCTGCGAGCGCAAGCGGCGCTCGCGGACACGCTCAGCGCTCAGCTGCAAAGGTAAGATAAGATAAGGTAGAACAGTTGAAGATCAGAAACCTTCAGTTAGAAGAGGAGGCGGCGGAGTTGGCGGCGCTACGAGCGCAAGCGGCGCTCGCGGACACGCTCAGCGCTCAGCTGCTAAGGTAAGATAAGATAAGATAAGGTAGAGCAGTTGAGGATCAGAAACCTTCAGTTAGAAGAGTTGGCGGCGCTACGAGCGCAAGCGGCGCTCGCGGACACGCTCAGCGCTCAGCTGCTAAGGTAAGATAAGATAAGATGAGGTAGAGCAGTTGAAGATCAGAAACCTTCAGTTAGAAGAGTTGGCGGCGCTACGAGCGCAAGCGGCCCTCGCGGACACGCTCAGCGCTCAGCTGCTAAGGTAAGATAAGATAAGGTAGAACAGTTGAAGATCAGAAACCTTCAGTTAGAAGAGTTGGCGGCGCTACGAGCGCAAGCGGCGCTCGCGGACACGCTCAGCGCTCAGCTGCTAAGGTAAGATAAGATAAGGTAGAACAGTTGAAGATCAGAAACCTTCAGCTAGAAGAGTTGGCGGCGCTACGAGCGCAACGGCGCTCGCGGACACGCTCAGCGCTCAGCTGCAAAGGTAAGATAAGATAAGGAACACTTAAACCAAAACCCATAAACGGCCTATATACGTCTCACTGGCCTTTCAGTTCTCCTGTGCCTAGACAGGAGAACTGAAAAGGTTTATTTATACAAACTCCTGAATGGAATCTCTTGTTAATTTCTTACAGTCGTAGCTCTTAATTTGAATTTCGAGTAAATTAACGTAAGACAAAAGCAGCAGGATATTTAAACACGCATCACTAATTTGGGTTCATGGACTCAAGTTGACCATAACCGGGAGTGACCAGGAGCGACCTCCTTTGTTCACGCCCCTACGTTTCATATCGATAAATCGAATGAATATCTTCAACATTTGATGTGAAGTCGCAGAATGAAAAGGTTGACCAGTATTCAAACACATTCACTTACGCGTTGCAAGCACGTGTTACCTTTTTAAACTTTGTACCAGGCTAGAGTATGTCGAAAAGTATGCTTTATTGTCTGACGATAAAACCGAAATTCGATTAGACGTATGTTCCTTCACGATTTACAGTTGTCATTTATCTTGTCTTTGTCATCATTGAGCAAGCAAAACAGATCTGAGGGTGGTCAACCCCCATTCACCGACTGTACGTTTTCGTACCGTTATCCGTATACCGTATCGAAACCGTTAAAGATATGAAAAAAGGGACAACACCTACTATTTCAGATTCATTAACTTTCTATTTTTCAGTCTTTAGGGGTATTTTTGAAGCACACAGAAAAAAACTAAGCAACAGATTTTGTTTGTATTCCAGGGAGTCAGAGCGTTGCGCCTTGGCCGAAGTTTTTCTGTTAGCTAAATCAGTCTAGTCACTAGACTCTAGTGGTTTTCGAGTTTTAGCGAGATTAACAAACAGCAATCCTTTTTATATATTTCTTATGTTAAGGCCAAGTTCCACTCTTCTAGATCAGTTGTTTTATTTATTTATTAATTGGTTTAGTTTAGCTTTTTATTTACTTATGACAAGTACTCCAACTAAAAGATGTTGAGTCTATGAGGAATTGTCTCAAAAACAAACCATAAACAACAGTATGTAGGTACTTTTACTGTTCTTAAACAGTGAATTCAATGTTTCACTGAAATTCAAAGTTACCGAACTTGACCTTAATTGGATTATTAATTGTATTCCAGGGAGCGTTGTGCCCTAGCTGAAGTGTCTCTGTTAGCTAAATCAGTCTAGTTTTCGAGTTTTAGCGAGATTAACGAATAGCAATCCTTTTTATACATTTCTTATGTTAATTGAACTATTAATTGTATTCCAGGGAGTCAGAGCGTTGCGCCCTAGCCGAAGCGTCTCTACTAGCAGCGGTCGCACGAGCAGAGACTTGTTCCCGGCGCGAAGCAGCGGCCTTGGAGCACGCGCAGCGACTCACGCACGAGCACGTCGCCAGGGAGCACGCCGCCAGCAGGCAGGGAGACAAGGTAGCCACTAGCTAGACGTGCTGGAGAGATACTAGCAGCGGTCGCACGAGCAGAGACGTGTTCCCGGCGCGAAGCAGCGGCCTTGGAGCACGCGCAGCGACTCACGCACGAGCACGTCGCCAGGGAGCACAGTCGGCAGCAGGCAGGGAGACAAGGTAGCCACTAGCTAGACGTGCTGGAGCACGCGCAGCGACTCACGCACGAGCACGTCGCCAGGGAGCACAGTCGGCAGCAGGCAGGGAGACAAGGTAGCCACTAGCTAGACGTGCTGGAGAGATACTAGCAGCGGTCGCACGAGCAGAGACGTGTTCCCGGCGCGAAGCAGCGGCCTTGGAGCACGCGCAGCGACTCACGCACGAGCACGTCGCCAGGGAGCACAGTCGGCAGCAGGCAGGGAGACAAGGTGCGTGGAGCAGATGTGGGCTTCTGAGTGTTGCATGAGACATAGATGTGGGCTTCTGAGTGTTGCATGAGTCATAGATGTGGGCTTCTGAGTTTTTCAAATGTCAGAAATGTGGGCTTCTGAGTGTTGCATGAGACACAAATGTGGGCTTCTTAGCTAGACGTGCTGGAGCACTCACGCACAGTCGGCAGCAGGCAGAGAGACAAGGTAGCTACAAGGGGTGACCCCGGAAAATCAGCTCATAATCCTCGCCAACAAATGTGGGCTTCTGAGTGTTTTAAATGTCAAAAATGTGGGCTTCTGAGTGTTTCAAATGTCAGAAATGTGGGCTTCTGAGTGTTGCAAATGTCAAATGTGGGCTTCTGAGTGTTTCAAATGTCAGAAATGTGGGCTTCTGAGTGTTTTAAATGTCAGAAATGTGGGCTTCTGACTGTTTCAAATGTCAGAAATGTGGGCTTCTGAGTGTTTTAAATGTAAAAAATGTGGGCTTCTGAGTGTTTCAAATGTCAGAAATGTGGGCTTCTGAGTGTTTTAGATATCAGAAATGTGGGCTTCTTAGTGTTTCAAATGTCAGAAATGTGGGCTTCTGGGTGTTTCAAATGTCAGAAATGTGGGCTTCTGAGTGTTTTAAATGTAAAAAATGTGGGCTTCTGAGTGTTTCAAATGTCAGAAATGTGGGCTTCTGAGTGTTGCATGAGACATAGATGTGGGCTTCTGAGTGTTTCAAATGTCAAAAATGTGGGCTTCTGAGTGTTTCAAATGTCAGAAATGTGGGCTTCTGAGTGTTTTAAATGTCAGAAATGTGGGCTTCTGAGTGTTTTAAATGTCAAAAATGTGGGCTTCTGAGTGTCTCAAATGGTATAAATGTGGGCTTCTGAGTGTTTCATTTGACAAAATGTGGGCTTCTGAGTGTTTTAAATGTCAGAAATGTGGGCTTCTGAATGTTTCAAATGGAAAAATGTGGGCTTCTGAGTGTTTCATTTGACAAAATGTGGGCTTCTGAGTTGTTCGAAGCAGGCAGGGAGACAAGGTAGCCACTAGCTAGACGTGCTGGAGAGATACTAGCAGCGGTCGCACGAGCAGAGACGTGTTCCCGGCGCGAAGCAGCGGCCTTGGAGCACGCGCAGCGACTCACGCACGAGCACGTCGCCAGGGAGCACAGTCGGCAGCAGGCAGGGAGACAAGGTAGCCACTAGCTAGACGTGCTGGAGCACGCGCAGCGACTCACGCACGAGCACGTCGCCAGGGAGCACAGTCGGCAGCAGGCAGGGAGACAAGGTAGCCACTAGCTAGACGTGCTGGAGCACGCGCAGCGACTCACGCACGAGCACGTCGCCAGGGAGCACAGTCGGCAGCAGGCAGGGAGACAAGGTAGCCACTAGCTAGACGTGCTGGAGCACGCGCAGCGACTCACGCACGAGCATGTCGCCAGGGAGCACGCCGCCAGCAGGCAGGGAGACAAGGTAGCCACTAGCTAGACGTGCTGGAGCACGCGCAGCGACTCACGCACGAGCACGTCGCCAGGGAGCACAGTCGGCAGCAGGCAGGGAGACAAGGTAGCCACAGTGTCTACTAGCTAGACGTGCTGGAGCACGCGCAGCGACTCACGCACGAGCACGTCGCCCGGGAGCACAGTCGCCAGCAGGCAGGGAGACAAGGTACGGTGGCCGGCACATCACGCTACCCATTTCCAGTCAGTCCTCCTTGCTCTATCGCGAACAAATGTCATTTGGCAAGAGCGAGAGAAAAAACGGAAATGGGGTAACCTGAGTGTTTCAAATGGTATAAATGTGGGCTTCTGAGTGTTTCAAGTGGGAAAAATGTGGGCTTCTGAGTGTTTCAAATGGTATAAATGTGGGCTTCTGAGTGTTTCATTTGACAAAATGTGGGCTTCTGAGTGTTTCATTTGACAAAATGTGGGCTTCTGAGTGTTTCATTTGACAAAATGTGGGCTTCTGAGTGTTGCATGAGACATAAATGTGGGCTTCTGAGTGTTGCATGAGACATAAATGTGGGCTTCTTAGCTAGACGTGCTGGAGCACGCGCAGCGACTCACGCACGACCACGTCGCACGGGAGCACGCCGCCAGCAGTTAGGGAGACAAGGTACAGTCAACAGCACATCAGGTTACCCCGTTTCCGTTTTTTCTCTCGCTCTTGCCAAATGTCATTCCTTTGCAATAGAGCAAGGAGGACTGACCGGAAATGGGTAGAGTGATGTGCCGTCCACCTTACATGGAGCAGATGTGGGCTTCTGAGTTGTTCAAATAGCTTATAGCAATAGCTTCTGAGTGTTTTAAATGTCAGAAATGTGGGCTTCTGAGTTGTTCAAATAGCTTATAGCAATAGCTTCTGAGTGTTTTAAATGTCAGAAATGTGGGCTTCTGAGTGTTTCAAATGTCAGAAATGTGGGCTTCTGAGTGTTTCAAATGGGAAAAATGTGAGCTTCATTTGACAAAATGTGGGCTTCTGAGTGTTTCTAATGGGAAAAATGTGGGCTTCTGAATGTTTCATTTGACAAAATGTGGGCTTCTGAGTGTTTCAAATGTCAGAAATGTGGGTTTCTAAGTGTTTCTCATGACTGAAGTGTGGACTTCTGAGTGTTTCAAATGTCAAAAATGTGGGCTTCTGAGTGTTTCATTTGACCAAATGTGGGCTTCTGAGTTGTTCAAAGCAGGCAGGGAGACAAGGTAGCCACAGTGTCTACTAGCTAGACGTGCTGGAGCACTCACGCACAGTCGGCAGCAGGCAGGGAGACAAGGTAGCCACAGTGTCTACTAGCTAGACGTGCTGGAGCACTCACGCACAGTCGGCAGCAGGCAGGGAGACAAGGTAGCCACAGTGTCTACTAGCTAGACGTGCTGGAGCACTCACGCACAGTCGGCAGCAGGCAGGGAGACAAGGTAGCCACAGTGTCTACTAGCTAGACGTGCTGGAGCACTCACGCACAGTCGGCAGCAGGCAGGGAGACAAGGTAGCCACAGTGTCTACTAGCTAGACGTGCTGGAGCACTCACGCACAGTCGGCAGCAGGCAGGGAGACAAGGTAGCCACAGTGTCTACTAGCTAGACGTGCTGGAGCACTCACGCACAGTCGGCAGCAGGCAGGGAGACAAGGTAGCCACAGTGTCTACTAGCTAGACGTGCTGGAGCACTCACGCACAGTCGGCAGCAGGCAGGGAGACAAGGTAGCCACAGTGTCTACTAGCTAGACGTGCTGGAGCACTCACGCACAGTCGGCAGCAGGCAGGGAGACAAGGTAGCCACAGTGTCTACTAGCTAGACGTGCTGGAGCACTCACGCACAGTCGGCAGCAGGCAGGGAGACAAGGTAGCCACAGTGTCTACTAGCTAGACGTGCTGGAGCACTCACGCACAGTCGGCAGCAGGCAGGGAGACAAGGTAGCCACAGTGTCTACTAGCTAGACGTGCTGGAGCACTCACGCACAGTCGGCAGCAGGCAAGGAGACAAGGTAGACACAGTGTCTATATGTGTTATTGGGAAATAATAATAATTTTGTTAATTTCAAACTCCAATAGCAGTCTAACGGTTAATTGTTGACGATTCTTGTACTAGAATAGTAGTTTTCGATACAAGTGCGGAAAGTATGTCATTTTGCACGAGTCTCGAGGCATCTTGGCCCGAGCCGGCAGGCGAGGGTCAAGACTCGGGACGAGTGAAAATGACACTTCCGCTCGTGTATCGAACAACGTTTTTTAATACATTTGCGAAAAAAATAATATCAAACCAATGCGAATCATTAACACAATTAAGTCAAGCCGGAGTAAAAAGGGCGGGAATGAAAAAACTTTTTTTTTTAAGGCACCGTTTGTTTGCATTCAGCCTAGTAAAAATAAACTATTTTGAAAAAATATGTTAAATACTTGTGTACGAAAAATGTTAAATAAACAACATTAAAAACGATCAATAACCAAAGTATATCGTGACAGTCGTGACTAATCGTAAATAAAGAAAGCGGGAATGAAAAACTTAAGATTGACAGTATTTTTTTAACACGGCATCGGTTGTATTCAGCCTAGTAAAAATATAAGAAGTAATTTAATTGCATTTAAACATGGAAATGCAATAAATACCTATTATTTTATTTCAAGTATTTTTAAGTGAAACTCATTCTTCTCATTCATTCATGCCAAATAACGTATCAAAATACAAAATAAAGTGATTGAACAGACAACCTCTTTGGTAGGATGTATGGAGTTTATTAACATTATCAAAAAAAAAATGGAAAAGTAAAAAGCACTAGTGCGGAAAAACCAACTTTCCGCACGCTAAACAGCTACGAAAAGTACCACTTTTTGAGCAACTGTATTAAAAAGAAACTTTCAGGGCGTCATTTCCAATAAGATTCCAGTTTTTTTTTGTCTTTTCGGCACTTTCATTTTTGGGTACGTAATTAATGTTCTCCTTTTTTTTGTTAATTGCGTCACCCTCTTTAGGCGAGGGTATTTTGCCAATGTCGATTGATTAAATGCCTTTGCATGTGAACATTAAAATACTAGTATCATGTATTTCAATGCTTAATGGAGTTTTTGAGGTTATTCATGCGTCTGCAATTTCTTGTCATGCCATGTGGTCATGGTGGTTTGTCTGACGACAAACTATGTGACTCAAATGGTCATGTTAAAACGATTTATTTTAATAACGTATTTATCTAACACCACTGCGGAACTTTACTCAATACACTGATACCTAATTTATTCACTAAAACCACTAAATGTTAATAATAGTTAAAAAATAGATCGACCGTGCTCTGTTTGAGTACCCTCAAAGTACTCAGTTCTCCTTTTATCTGACTATTGAAAAATCAGCCCTGAGTGATTTATAATTAAAGGGGATCTGAGATGATTAGAGAATATATATTTTTAAATACCTTTATTATAATTCAGATTCAACAATTTCTATAAAATAACTTAGCTTTAAGCAAAATATTTAGCATTTTTTGAATGATGAAAATAAAAAATAATGGCTGAATAGCGGGCCGGCCACAGAAAAAAAAACAAACAAAATAGGCGGGAAAGGGGCAATTCGATCTTCATGAATTAATTCATGTTTTTATTTTTACTTTCCTCGTATTTGTAATGAAAAGCACAGTGTTCACCTCGGGTTAAAGACTTATTTAGTCCCTCGAACTATTGGCGCCCTCACTTCGTTCCGGGCGCCAAACCCCGTCTCGGGACTAAATAAGTTACTTTCACCCCTAGGATAACAATGTACTATTGTTTTTAATAATTTGACAGCTGTCAGTTGAAAGTGATTCTCCCTAGGGATGAAAAGTACTACTTTCAGCCCGCTTCTCAGGTCAGTAATGACCTACTTTCAGAGTATGAGTACTGAAAAAACTATAACATTCCAGGTACAAGCACTAACAGCTGACAACACATCCTTGCGGGAGCGCGTCACATCGCTAGAAGAAGAATGCAACAGACTACAGACCGCACTCAGTGAAGAGACAGACAAGAGGAATAAGGAAAACAAAGTGCTAGCGAGGAAGGTTAGTCTATGTTAAATAGGGTACACGGATGTAAAAGAAAGACGGACGGAACATCACATCAAAAATGTGAAGCATGCCAGGTGCTACAATTTCGTTTGTTGCACACGACCTGAACAAACACACTAGTCCCATTCATACATTTTACTCCCGTGTGACAGCGCCAATGAGACAAGTGCTAGTCACGCACACACCTAAACTGGCACCTGATAATATGCTTCACTCATGATTAGACGAGGTGACGTCCGTCTTTCTTTTACGTCTGTGGGGTAGCCAGTGGTCGTGTTGACTTCGAATTTCGCTTGGGACGTTATCACTCTCGACACACAACGCGTCTCGATGGCAAGTTAACTTGCAAGTTTGAACGTAGCACGACGCGAGAAGAGTTGTTGTAGGTCAAGAATCGTTTTCAAATGTTTTTGATTTGCACACAACATCGACCTCATAGCCAATAGACTCCTAATGACAGGCGAGAGGCTATGGTCACAAAGTCAGATAAATATGTCGGAATTCAGAATCTACCACCCAATGAGTTTCTACCATTTCTGTAACCTGTCAAGCGACACCGTCACTGATCAGACAATAAGCGTATTGACCAATCAGTGGCGCAGCCCCCGCATCCGGTAGTTGACGGAGCCATCACATCCGGAGTCTTACTGGCTGTTAGGTCGATGGTAAACAATTTTTCAAACCACTCAAAAAAACTGTATCTACCGTACTACCAACTCCAAAAGGATGGAATATGGTTCATAATCAAGAAACTGATCCATAATTCTGAACACACAAAAAAAAGTAATAAATAAAATGAAACACTATTTTGAGCAACACAAAATTTGTCTTTGTTGTCTGAGCTCGCACTTCGAGAGTGAAAACTGTTTTAGATTATTAATATTGCGGTCCGTTTCGAGTCAAAAGTGATAATAGCACGCTCACGTCGCTCACGCTTATACAATTTATCAATTCGGGACGCGTGTGAGCGCGCTATTATCACTTTTGACTCATAACGGACCGCACTATTCGTTTCGACTCTCGACCTTTTTACTAGTTTGTCAAATAATAGACATGCTTGTTCTCCTAATAATTGTTAAAATGTTTATTTATTTATGTTGACTACAGGTGGCGGAGTTAACAGAGGAGTTATCAGAAGCGAGCAAGAAGCTGGAATGGGAGAAAGGGGAGAATGGAGTGCTCAAGAAAAAGCATGCTAGTGCCATAAAGGTAAGCAGTCGGGTTTTAGTTTTTAAACTTTCTTTATAGTGTGATATCTTTTGTACAATAAAGAATATCTATCGGAATAATACTGGGTTCCATACAACATACTCACTTTAACATTAAAAATGTTTTCATTTATATTATCGATCTTACGGTGACAATTGCATGTGTCGTGGTCACGAGCGTGTTGTAAAAACCAGGCTTATTGGTTTAATTTGTTAAAAAGTGAACAAGAAAGTTTCACTTACTATAACTTATAGTAAGAATTTAAGTAAATTCGTATCGTGTGCCCACAAGGTGGACCGACGATCTGGTCAAGGTCGCGGGAAGCCGCTGGATGCGGACAGCGCAGGACCGATCGTTGTGGGGATCCTTGGGGGAGGTCTATGCCCAGCAATGGGCTTCGTTCGGCTGACATGATGATGATGTATTGTGTACCAAATAAACTTTTTTTTTTAAAAAAAAATAACAATGTTTTTCTGTTGTCAATAATTGACAGGCAGAAATGGTTGCTAAGGAAAACTAAATTGTGTTTTTTCACTCTATTCCTAGCATTATCTCATGTTTACTCAAATTCAAATTATTTATTAGGCAGCAGTAGGATTACAATAGATTGGGGTTGGGGCCTTCATTTAAGCAAATGGTATGCTTGTTTATGAAAGCTCCGTTCTTCAATACATTAAATTAAGTTACTAGTGCCTACAGTCATTTGTCCATTTAAAAATTAAAAATGTCAACATTTACATGCAATGCGATGAAATAATAATATAATATAAAGTTAAGTGAAGTGAACGAAGAAGTGAACTCACCTTTTAAACCTTTCCAGGACCTTCACAAATATTTCCAAGCCAAAATTTCCTGTTCCCGAGTTTGAGCGAGACTAACGAACAGCAATACATTTTACAAGTAAAGATACTTGAACTACTACATGCTGTTGATGTTTGTTTGTTTGAGTGTAGGAGCTGAACCGCGAGCTGCAGCGGACGCTGAAGCGCTGCGAGCAGCTGGAAGCGAAGTTGCCGCCGCCCGCGCCCGCCGTCCGCGCCGGTAACTACCTCCACTTACAATTATATATACTATAAAACATAGCAGGTTCAAGCAATAGGGAATATGCACTGCTCTTTTTTATATTTTTATATGATAGCTCATATCGTTTTATAACTGATCAATAATATTAATCACCAAAAATGCAAAATGTAGTATATCTACTCTATTTCAAACGCCGCCATTATGGCGCGCCTGGATGTCATAGACTTTGAAGTCATGCATGTCTATGACAACACAAATGTAACCAACAAACTGTTGAATTCTTCTCCTTGTCGCGCTTTTGACAGTGACATACGTAGACTGTGACGTCACACGCGACCCACTCTGTTTCACTTTCAATTTCCTAAATTTTTTGCACTTTTCAATAACTATGTTTACATCCATCCTCGAAACTTATTTGAGCATTGTCCTATATTCCTTATTGGGATTTTAATTCTATTACTCCAGGGTCAGTGAGTTCCATCAGCAGCGCAGAGAGTACTCCGGCCGACGAGACGCGACGCGAATCCGACCGCGCGCCCGATGTACAGGTACATATCCAATATCTTATCTTAACTAACTTTTAAGTGTATTTATGGTAATAAACGAAGCCGTCTTAGATCAGTTCCTTGTCGCATGGCACTTTCAGAATGGAATCCACGTGTAATTGTAACGATGCCGTTAACTTTCAATCTCGTGGACGGTACAACCTCCACGATGGCTGAAAACTCCGTACAAGTCTACTGTACATAAAAATATATTTTAGCTGTATTTCAAATTTAAATTTGAATTTCGTTCTGCATTTCTGCAGAACTTTCATTTTTGATTCAGTTCTAGATCAAAGTTCCACATCAGAACAACACCTGAAACAATCATCTAAATTTCTATATTTTTCTAATCCCAGTTTAAGTGTTATTTTATTATTCATCTCGCCAACCTTATTGTAATGTATTGTGAAAAACTACAATGTAACAATCCTGCAGGTCTCAAGATTGTGAATTTTATTATATAATAGCGGCCGCCCGCGACTTTGTCCGCGTAGACTTGAGTTAAAAAAATAGTGTAATATCTTTATAAATGGTGGCCTATTTCTTATTCAGATGCATAAGCTATATTACTGCAGATTTTCATTGAAATCCATCGAGTAGTCTTTACGTGTAAAAAATGGAGTAACTTTTCCCGTTTTCCCAATATTACTCGTCACTGCTCTGCTCCTATTGATCTTAGCATAATGAAAAGTATACTATAACCCAAGAGTATGAAGAATAATTGTGCCAAATTTCGTTAAAATCCGTTTAGTAGTTTTTGTTTCGTCAGACAGACAGACAGACAAAAATTACTTATAATTTACTGATTGCATTTTTGGCATCAGTAGCGATCCCTAATCACCACTTGATAGTTATTTTTTAAATATATTTCATGTACAGAATTGGCCTCTCTACAGATTTATTATAAGTATAGATCTCTACTGCGGCGAGTACCTATCCTCCCTAGCCCTCTATAGGCAAAGGGCAGAGAGGGAGGCACCGTCACATAATCAACAATAGGTAGATTGTCATTATTTTATTGTATTCTAATGAAAATATACTATTTACTTCCAATTCATGCTACATTTAGGAACAGTCTCAATCCCCAGCGGTGAGTATAGACTTGTATAGCGACGTCTAAATTTTTCAGATAAAACTCCCATGCATTCTCGAAAAGTTATTTCCAAAGGTTAATCGCTTGTTTTTTATTTTGTAGATGAGTAGAGTATTTATAAGAATCTTACAGATATCATAGTAGCGTATTATAATATATTTACTTATTTTTGGGTTTGGCAATAGGACTGCTTGAAAATCATTCATGTTTAACTTCTCTGTGACAATATCTTTAAGTACTTAATAATATAACATTTGTTTGAAGTACATTTTTTCATTCTTCAATACGATTGTAGTTGTATGTATTTTTTGATAACATCTATAACTATTTGGTCGTTAAAAAATAACAAATTTATTTTAATTGGATTGTTACGAAAATCTTGAGTATCGGTTTAGTTGAACCTCAAAAATATGTTATTTTGTGAATAATTATGACTGAAAAATCTATATTTTCTTAAGAGTTTTCGAAGTGGATGGTTCGTACGCTGGGTCATGAATGTCATAGTACTTTTTTATGTATTTCAAAACTCGTGTTAGTGAGATATAAAATGTTTGATAATTAATCTTTATGTAATTACATCAGGTTCGATTCCTGTATAGTAAAATCATTTGTGTGCATGAACATGTCTGAATGTATTAATTTTGGTTGTTTCCTATATATTTACGAAAAAAGGTTGGTATTTAGGTACGTTTACCCCTTATCTAGTATATGATACAAACTTTCCGACACCGGTGGTTGAGTCACATTATGTTTGTAAACTGTGTATTTATTTATTATTTCTATTGTACTCGTAGAATTTAAGTCTACTTATTATTAAGTGTATTTTTGTTTGTTTTTGTTTTTGACGATTTAAAAGCACTTGTAACCGTTTTATGTAAATAAAGCTATTTTGAATTGAATTTGAATTGAATTGAACAAGCTTTAGTTTAGGTCTATATGGCGCTGTGTGGAATAATGCCCAATTGAATTTGATGATAATGATATTATTTACACCAGGGGTCAGGTCCATCGCGTCAAGCACTAATCGAGCGTATCGTATCATTGCAACGAGCGGCCGCGCGCCGAGCCGAGCGCTGCGACTTCCTCGAGGAGCACTCGAGGCAGCTCACCGAAGAGTTGAGGACGAAGGGCAAGCTGCTGCGGCATCTGCTGTGTGGGCTTCCGGCTGGCGCGGTGGGCTCGCAGCGGAGGGACGCCAACAAGGTAGGCTGGGTGACAACTAGTGAGACTGTCTAGCGGAGCACTTGGACGCCCACACGCCAAAAAGGTAAGTATAGTTAGCGGACCACTCAGTCGCCCACACTCCAATAAGGTGACGGACCACTCGGAAGCCCACACTCTGAGTGAGACTAACTAGCGGATCATTCGGAAGCCCACAAAGTAGCTAAAAGACGCTCAAAAAAGCAGACTAAAAAGCGGACCACGCAGAAGCCCACAAAATAGCTAATAGAAAAAGAATTACTAGTGGACGCCCGCAGAGCAGCCCAAAAGTAAGACACCAGACCACTCAGATGCCCACACTAGGTGTTGAGAACTAATCGAGCGTATTGTATCATTGCAACGAGCGGGTTAGCGGAGCATAATAGTTGCCACCTCATTTCAAACCTTAAGCGATTGCAATAAGGTCCAAAACTCCACTAAGCTACAGTATGACGTCACTGCTCTTACTCCATCGAGGCAGCTCACCTCGGAGCTGAGGACGAAGGGCAAGCTGCTGCGGCATCTGCTGTGTGGGCTTCCGGCTGGCGCGGTGGGCTCGCAGCGCAGGGACGCCAACAAGGTAGGGCCACTCGGACGGCTACAGGGCTGGGGGACTACTAGTGAGACTGGCTAGCGGACCACTCGGACGCCAACACTCCGATAATGTTGGACTAACTAACGGAGCACTCAGACGCCCACATGCCAAAAGGTTAGTCTAGTTAGCGGACCACTCGGACGCCCACACTCTTATATGGTGAGTCTAGTTGACGGACCACTCGGACGCCCACACTCCAAAAATGTTAGACTAACTAACGGACCACTCGGACGCCCACACTCTTATATGGTGAGTCTAGTTGACGAACCACTCGGATGCCCACACTCCAAAAATGTTAGACTAACTAACGGACCACTTGGACGCCCACACTCCAATCAGCTTAGACTAACTACCGAAGCACTCGGACGCCCACACTCCAATAAGGTGACGGACCACTCGGACGCCCACACGCCGATAATGTTGGACTAACTAACGGAGCACTCAGACGCCCACACGCCAAAAAGGTTAGTCTAGTTAGCGGACCACTCGGACGCCCACACTCTTATATGGTGAGTCTAGTTAACGGACCACTCGGACGCCCACACTCTTATATGGTGAGTCTAGTTGACGGACCACTCGGACGCCCACTCTTATATGGTGAGTCTAGTTGACGGACCACTCGGACGCCCACACTCTTATATGGTGAGTCTAGTTGACGGACCACTCGGACGCCCACTCTTATATGGTGAGTCTAGTTGACGGACCACTCGGACGCCCACACTCTTATATGGTGAGTCTAGTTGACGGACCACTCGGACGCTCACACTCCAAAAATGTTAGACTAACTAACGGACCACTCGGACGCCCACACTCTTATATGGTGAGTCTAGTTGACGGACCACTCGGACGCCCACACTCCAATAAGGTGACGGACCACTCGGAAGCCCACACTCTGAGTGAGACTAACTAGCGGATCATTCGGAAGCCCACAAAGTAGCTAAAAGACGCTCAAAAAAGCAGACTAAAAAGCGAACCACGCAGAAGCCCACACTAGGTGTCAAGAACTAATCGAGCGTATTGTATCATTGCAACGAGCGGGTTAGCGGGAGCAGAATAGTTGCCACCTCATTTCAAACCTTAAGCGATTGCAATAAGGTCCAAAACTCCACTAAGCTACAGTATGACGTCACTGCTCTTACTCCATCGAGGCAGCTCACCTCGGAGCTGAGGACGAAGGGCAAGCTGCTGCGGCATCTGCTGTGTGGGCTTCCGGCTGGCGCGGTGGGCTCGCAGCGCAGGGACGCCAACAAGGTAGGGCCACTCGGACGGCTACAGGGCTGGGGGACTACTAGTGAGACTGGCTAGCGGACCACTCGGACGCCCACACTCCGATAATGTTGGACTAACTAACGCAGCACTCAGCGCCCACACGCCAAAAAGGTTAGTCTAGTTAGCGGACCACTCGGACGCTCACACTCTTATATGGTGAGTCTAGTAGACGAACCACTCGGACGCCCACACTCTTATATGGTGAGTCTAGTTGACGAACCACTCGGATGCCCACACTCCAAAAATGTTAGACTAACTAACGGACCACTTGGACGCCCACACTCCAATCAGCTTAGACTAACTACCTAAGCACTCGGACGCCCACACTCCAATAAGGTGACGGACCACTCGGAAGCCCACACTCTGAGTGAGACTAACTAGCGGATCATTCGGAAGCCCACAAAGTAGCTAAAAGACGCTCAAAAAAGCAGACTAATAAGCGGACCACGCAGAAGCCCACAAAATAGCTAATAAAAAAAGAATTACTAGTGGACGCTCGCAGAGCAGCCCAAAAGTAAGACACCAGACCACTCAGACGCCCACACTAGGTGTCAAGAACTAATCGAGCGTATTGTATCATTGCAACGAGCGGGTTAGCGGGAGCCCACCTCATTTCAAACCTTAAGCGATTGCAATAAGGTCCAAAACTGCACTAAGCTACAGTATGACGTCACTGCTCTAACTCCATCGAGGCAGCTCACCTCGGAGCTGAGGACGAAGGGCAAGCTGCTGCGGCATCTGCTGTGTGGGCTTCCGGCTGGCGCGGTGGGCTCGCAGCGGAGGGACGCCAACAAGGTAGGGCCACTCGGACGGCTACAGGGCTGGGGGACTACTAGTGAGACTGGCTAGCGGAGCACTCGGACGCCCACACTCCGATGAAGTTAGACTAAATAATGGACCACTCAGACGCCCACACGCCAAAAAGGTAAGTCTAGTTAGCGGACCACTCAGACGCCCACACTCCAAAAAGGTTAGTCTAGTTAGCGGACCACTCGGAAGGTTAGTCTAGTTAGCGGACCACTCAGACGCCCACACTCCAATAAGGTGACGGACCACTCGGAAGCCCACACTCTGAGTGAGAGTAACTAGCGGATCATTCGGAAGCCCACAAAGTAGCTAAAAGACGCTCCAAAAAGCAGACTAAAAAGCGGACCACGCAGAAGCCCACAAAATAGCTACTAGAAAAAGAATTACTAGTGGACGCCCGCAGAGCAGCCCAAAAGTAAGACACCAGACCACTCAGATGCCCACACTAGATGTCAAGAACTAATCGAGCGTATTGTATCATTGCAACGAGCGGGTTAGCGGGAGCAGAATAGTTGCCACCTCATTTCAAACCTTAAGCGATTGCAATAAGGTCCAAAACTCCACTAAGCTACAGTATGACGTCACTGCTCTAACTCCATCGAGGCAGCTCACCTCGGAGCTGAGGACGAAGGGCAAGCTGCTGCGGCATCTGCTGTGTGGGCTTCCGGCTGGCGCGGTGGGCTCGCAGCGCAGGGACGCCAACAAGGTAGGGCCTACAGGGGTTTAGAGACAACTAGTGAGACTGTAGAGGAGCACTCAGACGCTTACAGTGGTTGGGTGACAACTAGGTAAGCCTGGCTAGCAGACCACTTGGACGCCCACACTGCACACATGTTGTAGCATTCGACAGAACGACTTCTGTTTGGCCGGACGGCTATAGTCCGTTCGCGTTAAGAATGCAGTGATTTCATACTTGTCCTTGCTTGTCCGTGCCAGGTCGATTACCAATCAAATCGTTCCTAATTAGAAGTTATGTGCTTAGCTGTTCACTGTGGACTTGGCTTACTTATTAGGAACGATTTGATTGGTAAGGGGACGTGCTAGGTTTTGAACTAGCACGTCCCTAGCACTTAAGGACAAGTATGAAATCCCTGCATTCTTAACGCAAACGGACTATAGTTAGGTAATAGGTGTTGTTTATTCTATCTTGATTTTAAAATCCTTTACAAAGACTAGCGCGGTTGGTAGAAAATGGTTGAAAGTGGTAGTTCAACATGTTAAAAACAATGTATTTAAGGTGCTAGTGTTCCATCCATATTATGTCGCTATGTTTGATTTGTGTTTGTGTATTTTCTTCCTAATAATAATCCCATTATGTTTTCCCACGCTGCCATTGAAGCTTGTGAAAGCGTTGACTAAGGTAAAGTTATCTGCTAAGTTCCACCATTTTGACTTTAAACTGTAGCCTTTTCTTGCTAATTGTCATTTGTTTTTGGCAAGAGTGAGATGAAAAACGGAAATGGTTAGCTTGACGAGGCTGGTATACTATTGTTTATTATTGAAATTTCCATAGGTTCTGAAACGATCTTTAAACATTTTTTAAAAAATCTTCGAAAACTGTTTTTTTAAATGGGATATGTTTTTGAATTACTATGCTTCTACTAAACTTAATAATATGCTACTACCAAAATAACTTTAAAAAGCTGACCTACTCCACCTAGGGTTATCTGGTTATACGGTTAAGAGATTGGTGTCTCTTCCAGATAACCGTAGGTAGAGAAGGTCAGCTTTTTAAAGTTATTTCGGTAGTAGCATAATTATTAAGTTTAGTAGAAGCGTTGTTATACGACCGCCTGAATTTCACAAAGAATGCAGTGATTTAATAAGTACCGTCGATTTAGCACGTCCCCTAACCAATCAAATCGTTCCTAATTAAAGTCAAGTCCACAGTGACGAGCTGAACGCATACTTTCGAACGCAAATTTTTTGGATCTGAGTTTTTTTGTGTGCGACAGAATTAATTTAAAAATCACTGCATTCTTCACGTGAACGAACTATAACTGTTAATTTATTCGTCTGTTTTTTCAAGTATATTTTTTATTAGTTAGCACATGTTTTAACGAATATGCTTTACATATAACAGAAGGAGATAGCACGGCTGGGCGGCGGCGCGATGGCGGCCGTGTGGGGCGGCGACCCCGCCGGGATGACGCTCGACCTCTCCCTGGAGATGAACAAGCGGCTGCAGGCCGTGCTCGAGGATACGCTGCTCAAGAACATCACACTTAAGGTACACATTAGCTTGGCAGCTAACTCTACGTACAACTGGAGATGAACAAGCGGCTGCAGGCCGTGCTCGAGGATACGCTGCTCAAGAACATCACACTCAAGGTACACATTAGCTTGGCAGCTAACTTACGTACAACAGGAGATATGCACCTCTCGCTTTAGATGAACAAGCGGCTGCAGCCCGTGCTCGAGGATACGCTGCTCAAGAACATCACACTTAAGGTACACATTAGCTTGGCAGCTAACTTACGTACAACTGGAGATGAACAAGCGGCTGCAGCCCGTGCTCGAGGATACGCTGCTCAAGAACATCACACTTAAGGTACACATTAGCTTGGCAGCTAACTCTACGTACAACAGGAGATATGAACCTTTTATTAGAGATGAACAAGCGGCTGCAGGCCGTGCTCGAGGATACGCTGCTCAAGAACATCACACTCAAGGTACACATTAGCTTGGCAGCTAACTCTACGTACAACTGGAGATGAACAAGCGGCTGCAGGCCGTGCTCGAGGATACGCTGCTCAAGAACATCACACTTAAGGTACACATTAGCTTGGCAGCTAACTCTACGTACAACTGGAGATGAACAAGCGGCTGCAGGCCGTGCTCGAGGATACGCTGCTCAAGAACATCACACTTAAGGTACACATTAGCTTGGCAGCTAACTCTACGTACAACTGGAGATGAACAAGCGGCTGCAGGCCGTGCTCGAGGATACGCTGCTCAAGAACATCACACTTAAGGTACACATTAGCTTGGCAGCTAACTCTACGTACAACTGGAGATGAACAAGCGGCTGCAGGCCGTGCTCGAGGATACGCTGCTCAAGAACATCACACTTAAGGTACACATTAGCTTGGCAGCTAACTCTACGTACAACTGGAGATGAACAAGCGGCTGCAGGCCGTGCTCGAGGATACGCTGCTCAAGAACATCACACTTAAGGTACACATTAGCTTGGCTAAGGTACACATTAGCTTGGCAGCTAACTCTACGTACAACTGGAGATGAACAAGCGGCTGCAGGCCGTGCTCGAGGATACGCTGCTCAAGAACATCACACTTAAGGTACACATTAGCTTGGCAGCTAACTCTACGTACAACTGGAGATGAACAAGCGGCTGCAGGCCGTGCTCGAGGATACGCTGCTCAAGAACATCACACTCAAGGTACACATTAGCTTGGCAGCTAACTTACGTACAACAGGAGATATGCACCTCTCGCTTTAGATGAACAAGCGGCTGCAGCCCGTGCTCGAGGATACGCTGCTCAAGAACATCACACTTAAGGTACACATTAGCTTGGCAGCTAACTTACGTACAACTGGAGATGAACAAGCGGCTGCAGCCCGTGCTCGAGGATACGCTGCTCAAGAACATCACACTTAAGGTACACATTAGCTTGGCAGCTAACTCTACGTACAACAGGAGATATGAACCTTTTATTAGAGATGAACAAGCGGCTGCAGGCCGTGCTCGAGGATACGCTGCTCAAGAACATCACACTTAAGGTACACATTAGCTTGGCAGCTAACTTACGTACAACAGGAGATATGCACCTCTCGCTTTAGATGAACAAGCGGCTGCAGGCCGTGCTCGAGGATACGCTGCTCAAGAACATCACACTTAAGGTACACATTAGCTTGGCAGCTAACTCTACGTACAACAGGAGATATGCACCTCTCGCTTTAGTCAGGTATAGGTTGGCAAAAAAGTCCTGAAAGGGAACTAAAAAATATTATCACTGGCAATAGTCCCGCTGTCACTTGTCAATCACGTCTAGCTAGTACATGGTGTGTCAAATCTGTTTATCGGAGATCGTTTATTAGTGTATTCAGGTGTTTTCTTTATGTTAAACTAATGAAGAATCGTGTAAAATCAAGATAAATCTTCGAAAAAGAGAAAAACAATCCTCAGCGCCACTAGAGAAGTCGTAATGAAGTATTCAAACGTTGTTTAGCCGAGCACGACGCTGGGGAAGTTTTACATAAAATAAACGATGATTAGACCAGAACGGCAGAAATCACTGGTATGTAGTGGTTTTATTTAATCAACCACGCGTGTTTTAACTTAGTTGTCAAGTAACTATCAACAAACGAGTGATATTTTACGTTGAAATGTGAATACCTATTTTGACGTTTGTTTACGAAAAACAATTTGTCAAGTTAGCACATCTAAGTGATTTTGATACTTTTTTATTGATTTAATTTTTTCAATTAAATTTAAATTTTTTAGGCAAGGGCTGCGCCAGCTTTTGAGAATATTTCTCCCAAAGATAGGAGAAAATCATGATGACACGTTATTTAAATAGAGAAGGAATAATACCAACGCGGACAAACTTCAAATGAGCAAATCGACAGGTAATCATAAACCTGCAAGATGAAGTGACCGTACAATAGCAGCATGAGTGACTCATGGGAACAAAGTGAATGTTAGAATTTTGGAGAAGGGTCGAGCCAAGCCATGGATGAAGATTTTTTTTACTTTAATTAAAATTATAATATTAGGATTTTGCTATTTTCTTCTTTTATTTCTTTACTTGGAAGTAGACTTGATACACCCATGTCAGACCATAAGCAACTATACACTGAAGTTAAAAGATACAAATCAGCACCTCTGGAAAAAGTAAAGTATAAAGCGGTTAACTATGAGAAACTATATAAAACTATGCAGAGTGACTACTATACAAATGAATTTAAGTTATATGATGAACTAGAAGAAAATTTATTGCGTTGCGTAACAAAAAGTATGACAACTAAAGAAAAAATCTTAAACCCTCCACGACAAGACTGGATTAACAAACAAATAATTGAACAGATCAATAACAGAAACATCCTTTGGAAACAGCACAGACAGAATCCCGCAAATGAAATTATCAAAGAAAACTTCACGAAGAAAAGAAAAGAAGTCTCAGAGCTAATACAGAAGACTAAAGCCGATTATTATACTTCATCTTTTAGAAACTGCAAAAACAAGCCTGCAAAAATGTGGAAACTGATAAACAATCTGTCTAATAACAAAATAAAAGTTTCTACAATACCGGCGAAGTTAAAGAACGCAGATGGCATTTTACTTACTAGTGAAAGAGAAATTTGTGAATGCTTCAATGAGTTTTTTGCTTGTGTTGGTTCGACTTTAGCCAACGAGATCAAAAGTAGTAATTTAAGTAACAGTTTCGCAACCGATGGAATGTCTGAAGTAGCCTGTGGCACACAAAAACTAAGCTTTTTAACACCAGCCACCGTAGACGAAATATCTAAAATAATTGATAATTTAAACCCGAACACCAGCACAGGCCTAGATCGAATAAATCCTAAGGTGATTAAGTGTGTTAAAGACATTATTGTTGATGACTTAACTGGATGTATAAATCAATGCCTATTTATGGGAGTTTTCCCAGATAGTCTCAAAATTGCCAAGGTAACGCCTATTTACAAATCTGGCTCAAAACTGGACCCTGGTAATTATCGTCCAATTTCAGTGCTTCCTGTGCTTTCCAAAATTTATGAAAGGATCCTTCATAATCGGTTAAATACATTTTTGATAGCAAATAACTTTCTATATGACAAACAATACGGTTTTAGACAAAAATCTAGTACATTATCAGCAACTTTAGATCTCGTGACAAAAATTAAGTTGAATATCGATAAAAAACAAATTGCACTTGGCGTATTTATAGACCTTAAAAAGGCCTTTGACACGGTGAGCCATGAAACATTATTGCAAAAACTCGCTTGTATCGGTTTGACTGACGCAGCGCTTGGCATTTTCAAGTCTTATTTAAGTAATCGTCAACAGATAGTGAAATTGGGTAAGACGCAAAGTACTCCAAGAGCGGTGACATTTGGTGTACCTCAGGGCTCTATCTTGGGACCACTATTGTTCCTCGTATATATAAATAGTATAAACAAGTTAGGCTTGACTGGTGATGTAACGTTATATGCCGATGACACATGTCTCTTCTACTTTGGATACTCAATTGACTTAATTGTATCAGAGGCCCAAAAGGACTTGGATTTGCTAAATGTGTGGTTCCAGAAGAATCTATTGACCATCAATGCAACGAAAACAAGTTACATGATTTTTACTGCAAAAAACAAATTGATAGGTGACTTTAATCCTTTGGTAGTAAACAATACAAAAATTAACAAAGTGGAGCAAGAGAAATATTTGGGACCTATTCTGGACAGCAAACTCACTTGGATTCCACACATAAGCAAAATCAAGACCAAGCTGACATCTCTTATGGGAATGCTGAAAGGTATCGTTCGGTGTCTACCACTACCCATTCGGTACACTAATCCAAAAATGAATAAATAGGGTAAATAAAATAAATATATATCAACAAGATACAAACGTTAGCAATAAAAAGGGATTCCCTAAATTAATATGAACCCAACGTAGATAATATAAAACATAAATTAAACACGTTTAAACAAAACTATTGGAAAAAATAATATTATATATAATATAATATTTAAAAAAAAAAAATAATAATAAAAAAAAAAAAGTTTCATAATACTAACATGATCGTACTTTAAATTGATGTCTAAATCCTATATTCCTATGTAAGAGAAAACGAATTTAGACCAATAACTAAAACCAAAACCACCACACTGTGCAAGCCACATCCAGCCGCGCTTATCCGTGTAATATTCTCATCGGCGGCGAAACTGAGACACGAAGTGACGCGAAGTCGAACGAGCACTTGTCAGTCGTTGGTCGCTGTACGCGCATCGCGTAGCACCTCCAACCGCTTACTTGTACTCGTATGAAGCAATTGTGTTTTCATTACTACCGACCTTTGCCTTTATCTATTGCGATCGTTAGCGCTTAACTATTCCCTGTCTCATCCGTTTTGGTTAATTTTAAGCTTGTTTAGATTTATTTACCACAGTAAGTATTAATGTACTTTTTTATACGTGTAGCCCCAGAAATTTCGTTATGTAAGTTAATATTTATTCTCATGTAAGTGAATATAATTCTTTATGAGAAATAAAGTTCTTAAACCACAAGTAGAAAAACGTCCTGATAATGTGGTTGTATATGGTGGGGATCGACTGTATTGGTGCCACCGCCATTCCATTTTTACCACCAAACGGTTCCCCCTATTGACCTGTTGTATCCCGGTGGACAGACTACCACTCCTACCTGACCTATCAGCCCAGAGGGAAAAGCAAACCCGTTATAAGAGTGTCTGTATGACTACTTCTAGAAAACGACTAAATAATGTGGAATTAAAGAAATGTAAGGCGTTTTCCTGGTAAAACGTTATAAGAATAAGAAAATACTGAACTAGATTAGGGGATCACGTGATGCATTGGCGCGACTCAAATAATTGGTATCTATTGGCGTGAACTTAGTTCATGGACCACGACTAACTAGATAGCCATTCTCTTTAAAAAAAATATTTGAATAAGTCAATTATCAAAACCGTTTGTGTCGTAGTATACGGGGTGACCACATCGACGATGGTGGCGCCCCTATTAATTTCACGACTTTTTTGCCAGGCTGTACACATGGATCTTGCGTGTAGCGTTCGCCTAAGGTTATAGTTCCCACAGACGGGCCACTCACTACACGCCACAAAACGCCGCCACTGGCATATTTCCTGTGTACCCGGTTCCGAATTAGGCGAACCAACTTGACAGCCAAACATGTTGCGAGACATAGGAAAAATAAAAGTGGCGTTTTGACCATGTCGACACGATGAAGGCCACCGCGTGTGAATCTGCCGCGAGAGGCGCTAGTGTCGCGCGGCGTCCAAAAACAATTAATGTTCACACATAAATTGTAATGTCTTTATTTTACTTGTTGAAATGAAAAGTGATGTCTCTTGTGAAATTATCGCAAATATGGATTATTTGGCTATGATGAATGCCGAACCAATAGCCGAACGTGGTCAGATTAGTGTACAATGAACTGTCAAGTCCGTTTTGTGAAAACTGTAGTCAAGTCCAGAATTAGTTCTGGACTCGACTAAATTTTCACACATTTTATAAAGCCGGTGGCCGCACACGCTACAACTATAGGAATATGCCGGTGGCGGCGTTTCGTAGCCCGTGTGCTGGGAAGCTTATATAGTGAAAACCTTGCCGTCAGATGTTATTAAACCTCCCTCAGGCCTCCTGATGATGATGAGATGTCAGTCGTTAAGCGTAGTAGGAGGGTCTAACTGCTTAACGTGATTTCCGAAGCACGGAGATACCCGAATCGCTAAATTTCAGTCTGGGTAGTCAGTAAATTGCTAAAATTATTTATTTCAGGAAAACATGGATACCTTAGGAGCGGAAATTTCAAGACTAAAAGACCAAGGTAACTCGAGCACCAAATGAATTAACGATCTGAACCAAATATACCTGAATTATAGCAAAAAACATTCCGAAATTACGCATTCTTTTAATTATACTTAAAAATTGCAAAAGGAATACATTTGTTTAGTAAAGTGTAAAAGTCAAAACATATTCTATTGTAAATTTTATTGAGTTAAAACAACTTATAATTATTAATTATTATAATATTTAATTATTATTTGCGTTCCTGCAAATCGAATGACTGGTTTAATTTAACTATGATGTATTACGGATGAATCCCAAGTATTTAACAATTGAAATTAATTTATTATTGGCTTATTTAAAAAATATATTTAAAATTTATGAAAACTGTGAGTACAGTTACCAACAAAAATTGTTCTCTATTTTTATAAAATTAAAAAACCACTGATTTCAATTAGTACAAAAACTAGTGCTTAAAATACTCTCTTATTGAATATGTAGATACAGTTATACGTTAAAAAATATATCTGTTATTGGCGAAGTTATTCATGTTAGTGGTATTCCAAAATAAGAATGATGACTAAAAAAAATTGTGCAATTCAATTTCATAAAAATTACAATTTTAATACGAAAAAGAAATCAAGTAAAAATAACGTGTTAAAAAGAAAGTGTAGGTTTTATTCGTTAAGGGTGTTTTTTTCTTAAGAGCTGCTTTTTCAATAGTCAGATAGAAAGTATGAGACTAATAAATGACAACTCGGCAGGTTTAAAATGTATGTCAAAATGACATATTGCAATTAAATACACAGTTGTACATTTCGCCATCCAGCATTTACAAATCTGCCGACTTGTAAATTATTGGTCTTATAAATTTTATCTAACTTTTGTAAAATCAGCACTAAGTCAGATAACATTTATCAGACGAATAAATCAACTTGGCAGGACATAATTATAGATTTTGACATTCAACGTTTCAATCTGCCGAATTGTACTTTATTCATCTGATAAAAAAAAACTGGCTATTGAATAATCTACCTTTAACTACACAAATGTAGGTACCATAATTTGTACTAATTAAAAACTAGTGTTGTATAAAATCAATACACAGTTACTTTCCTTCGATTTTCGCTGTTAATTGTACAGTCAACAGCACACCAGGTTACCCCATTTCCGTTTTTCCTCTCGCTCTTGCCAAATGTCCTTTGCAATAGAGCAAGGACTGACCGGAAATGGGTA
Source organism: Udea ferrugalis (assembly GCA_950022985.1). Classification (NCBI taxonomy): domain Eukaryota; kingdom Metazoa; phylum Arthropoda; class Insecta; order Lepidoptera; family Crambidae; genus Udea; species Udea ferrugalis. The sequence goes on from OX465545.1 coordinate 4,541,043, forward strand.
GAGTGATGTGCCGTCCACCGTACCTTGTATTTCGAAATGACAAAAATATTGTAAATATTTTATTTTTACATGTGTGTTCAGAATGTATTATTAAAGTGTTTGATTTAACTGGCTATGTACTTTACTTGTGTTCTACGACTTATTTTTTATCACTGCCGTAAGCGAGTTGTATTATGAATCGAATAGTTCGTTAGCAAACCCTCTTGCGTTATGAGGCGTTGAGGGAAGCGAGGTGGTTGTAGACCAATACACATGCGAAGCAATGATATTACAATAAAAAATACGTAGATAGGTTATGTCAGTACTGACGCGAAGTCAAATATTATCCACGGGCTACGACGTAGTTAATTTGACCGTGTTATAAAGTGTCAATAAGACAGTACAATTATTTACTAGTGAGTAAACGAGACTAATACAATGTATTATACCTACTGCGCAACATGCAACATGTCATGTTGCGCAGTGTCGTCTCAAACTGTCAACACTGTCAATGCTTTGTTGAGGTACATGAAAAGTTCTGATTTCGGGTGCCACTTTTTTAGCACAAGTAACCCATCTACCTATTTCTATTATAATATCTTTGATGCGAAGCATGTCTGAGGTAAAACTTGAGAAGTTGCTTTAGTGTTTTCATTTGCCCACAGCTTTGTACATTATTAATTCTCGAATATAATTGTAGATTTTTAACTAAAAACATATTTTCATAAATAATTTAAAAAAAAATGTTTCATAACTTCCAACGTCTGTAAACAGGGGCATGCACGAACTTTTCGCATTATAATACATATTAATGTGTGTTATTATAACCTATAAACTGTATTTATAGATGAACCCTATTTTCATTTACTGGTGCTAGTAAGTCTTTCATTTAGAGCAGCTTTAATAAAAATATCGAATGTACAGCCAGCAACATAATTAACCGGACATTTTGAAATATGTTGCTGACAGTATAATCAAGTTAAACATACCAAATAAATCACAAATAGCTCGTAATTCGAATGTTAAAGCTATTTTCATAAATATGAAATGTTATAGTATTGTGTTCTGGGTACTTACTTACTCCTTCCATCTTATAAATAGGTCCATCCTAAATCTTGTCGCTGTTGTGTAGGTGTATGTACTTTGACATTGTATGTAAAAATATGTGAAATGAGCCGTATGTAAAATTTGAGTATTTTAAATTATCACGAATAAATATGACAAATATCCCTATGTTTTTATCCCACAAGATATTGAACTCTCATGTACAGCAGAAAATATGTAAGTATCTTAGCATTTTATTACTTTGTCATACTGGCTAACATCTTCATCATTTCTATGACAACTTCAATAAAGCGACTGTACCTGTGAAAATCAATAAAGAAAGAAAATGCCAAGAAGTGAGGCAGCAAAGTGGGAAATATTTTTAAAAAATCCTAGTTTCGACTGATATTAGTTGTTATTTTAATCCTTCATTGTCTCCTAATATCCTAAATATTTCGATCAAATCAAATATCAAGTATTGTTAAGTTCTAGTATTATAAATTATAAAAAACATACAGGTATACGCACTAACATGAATTATAATTAGGATGTATTCTGATATTATTCTGTATGTTGATATTCTGACATGGGACCCTAGTTAGCCAACTACTTGGCAAAACATTTGTGCCCCGGCATTCGGTCCCTGTAGGTACTTACTTCACTGACTTTTAAGGTCACCGCACACGGGCCATAAAACGCCGCCAAAGGCATACTTCCTGTAGTTTTCATAAATTTTCCGCCGTACAAAAAGCCGTCACAAAACTATAGGAAATAACAGGTGGCGGGGACGCCTAATTTTGCAGTAAAATAACAAGTAATTTAACAAAAATTACAGGTTTTCCCTAATAGATGGTCCGTGCAATTACATTGACGTGTCTGTTACTTTCTGGCAAACGTTGACAGCTTTATGAATGAAAGAGACAAAACATTCCAGTAGTTAGTAGTGTTAGGGCCGGCGCCGACTATCGGCATCGGCACGCTTCAGGCTTTTAAGGTAGCAAATAGTAATATACTCTAACGTTATGGCAATAAAGTAGAAAATGCCGAAACAGAAACATAATAAATGCATTTTGTTTTTACGAGAACACATCACGGAAATTTCTACTTTATTGCCATAATGTTAAAGTATGTTGCTATTTGCCACCTTAAAATCCTGAACCGTGCCGATGCCGATAATAGGCGCCGGCCCTTATGCTGTTTCTCAACTTCAAAACCGTTCAAGTAATCTGTCGATTTCTGTATGTAATCTTTTTGTTAGTGCGTGTATGTGTATGTTGTATTAATTAATTGTAAACGGACGTATTATATAAAGTAAAAGACTATCGCATTGTTGTTGGAGTGGGAATTTTAACGGCTGCGACGCCGGTTATGTTATGTCAAATATATTTTGAGCAATCGTTTTGGCTATTATTCACTTTCCCTATTGAGATAACCTACCTACGTAAAATTTTGTTATATTTTTATGAGAGACTAGTTTACCCGACGCTTATGGCAAATCAGTTAAGAATGAGGTTATGCCACCAGGCGACGCTTCAAAAACCCATATTGGGTTGCGGATTGCTTTGACACCTGTTTTGACCAGAAGTCTACGAACTTACCTACGAATCGCCGCCTAGTGGCAGAAAATGTCAACCCAAGTATCAAGTATTAACCCAACGAGGGTTTTCCCGCTCGGCATTTCGGAGACGTTGTGTCCATGTCACCGGAAAATAACAAGAACCGTAAATTTATAAATTTCCTAGGAAATTTATAAACTTTCGTAGGATTCTAAACGCCAGATAAATTGTATTATTTTACGCCCTCATTTCCTCCCTCATTCATTAAAAATGTACGTATGTACGGTCAACCGCATGACAGGCCCACCCATTTCCTGAGCGTCCTTGTTCTATTTCAAAGAAATGTAATTTTGCAAGTGCAAAATAAATAACGAGAATATGGAGCCTGATGTGCTGTTGACTGTACAACGAGGCAGCGGTGACAGTCGTAGTATCACAGTAGCACAGTAGCGCTGAAAGGCCTCAACCCTAGTCTAAATACTGGTTAAATTAAAAACAGCATATAGTCAGGTAATCAATCACAGATTTATTATGTATCAACATTTACAAACAATTAAAATCAACAATAAACAAATTAAAAGTCATATTAAACGCTATCTCCTCTTCAGCACCATCATTGGTTTTGTTATGCCGAACGCTTCAATCAGCTCCTGAAACAAAATTATTCATGTTATTATTATTTTTTGACATTTTCCAAGCAAGTATCTACTAAAGATCCGAAAACCAGAAAAGGACATTCAGTCTTGGCTTAAGGCGGGAATCGAACCAGCATCTTTCGCAATCCGGGCGACTGCTCTTACTATTGAGACCACTAACAGACCGGCCGAATCTTTCGGGTATTTTTACCCTATAAGCCAGGGTGATTCCATCAATGTTAAAGGAAGACACCTTCAACCTTGTAACCTTGGCTCATAGGGTTAATATACCAGGAAAATTATTAATTATTTTGCATTTGCTTGCTTTACACCAAAAGAAATACGATTCATGAGCTGTGGCTTGACTTTTGAGCCTGACAGAACACTTGAACCCTTTTAGCATTGCATAAAGTTCAATTTCTAATGACACTGGCAGCTGTCAAAGTGTACTATACTTATATCAGTTGCACTATAAAATATCGTAAAATGAGCGTCGTGGTCCCGAGATCAAATCTGGCCGAAACCCTTACTTACTTTGTGTTCATTGTACAATTTGCGGCTAACTCTCCGGTGATCGAAAACACCGATATAAAATCCAAGCAAACCCAGATAACGGCTCGCCTCCTACTACGTTGGGTTCAAAGTCCCTTGGCGGAATGTGGGCTTCTGTATGTTCCGTTCACTATGACGGCAACAATCTGTTCGCCTCTGACTACCCCATTAAGAAAAATCGTCGTGAGGGTAATGTTTTGTGTATGTTTTTTTTAAAAACATCGAATTACTACCGGCCGCGCGCGGCTTCCTCCGCATGGACGAAGGTTAAAAAAGTGATAAATTGTAGCCTATGTGCTATTCAGATGTATAAGCTACTAGCAGCCGCCCGCGACTTCGTCCGCGTGGACTTAGCTGTATGTGAAAAAAGATTTTCCCGCTTTTCTGTTAAAATTTTCCTGAATTTTCTTTACTATAAACCTTACGGAGCCCGAGATCTTTCCAACGAATGCAAAACCGTGGAAATCGGTTAGTGCGTTCTGGAGTTATAGCGTCAGGAAGGAAAACCCGACTTATTTTTATATAGTAGATATTATTGTAAAGTTCCATTAAAATCCATTTAGTAGTTTTTACGTGAAAGAGCAACACAGCACATCCACACATACAGACTTTCGCATTTATAATATTAGTAAGGTATTGAATATCTGACCTGCCACCTCGCCATGTCGATGGAGACTATGAACTGGTTCTCGTCGGAGATGTCCCCCTGCTCCTGCTGCGTCGAGGCCACCGGGGTCACGAACGGGAGGCCCCACTCCTCATCTAGATAAGATATACATGTTTCTGTCACCAATACTGACACGTAAGTCAACATTTGAGAAAAATCACGAAAAAAATCCGAATTCGAAAAATACAAAATGTCGTGGAATATACATGGGGTATTTTTGTATACACCTAGGTGTTAGTAACCTAGAAAAAAATTGTGCCACCTTTTGGGACACCTTGTATAAGTTAGAGTCTTTAATGAGCTAGCATCTGTTCAGCTATGGTATTCCGGCGGGCGCCAAAACTCACTCCGCTCGTGGTGAGTTCAATTTCTTTGCGACTGTGGTCGTTTGAGAGAAAAAAACTAAACTAAATAACACTTTTCAATTTGTATGTAAATAATACAAAATGAGAGAATAGTAGTTTTCGATACAAGTGCGGAAAGTATGTCATTTTGCACGAGTCTCGAGGCATCTTGGCCCGAGCCGGTAGGCGAGGGTCAAGACTCGGGACGAGTGAAAATGACACTTCCGCTCGTGTATCGAACAACGTTTTTTAATACATTTGCGAAAAAAATAATATCAAACCAATGCGAATCATTAACACAATTAAATCAAGAGTAAAAAGGGCGGGAATTAAAAAAATTTTTTTTTTTTAAGGCCCCGGTTGTTTGCATTCATCCTAGTAAAAATAAACTATTTTGAAAAAATATGTTAAATACTTGTGTACGAAAAATGAAAAATAAACAACATTAAAAACGATCAATAACCAAAGTATATCGTGACAGTCGTGACTAATCGTAAATAAAGAAAGCGGGAATGAAAAACTTAGGATTGACAGTATTTTTTTAACACGGCATCGTTTGTATTCAGCCTAGTAAAAATATAAGAAGTAATTTAATTGCATTTAAACATGGAAATGCAATAAATACCTATTATTTTATTTCAAGTATTTTTAAGTGAAACTCATTCATACTTACAAATATCCGGCCATTGTTAATACACAAACAGCCAACTTTAAGTAAACTGTTTCAGAAATTCAATTGTTAATAGTTACTAAATAACCCTTTATTTTGTCAATTATGCAATTGAAATATTTTTAATAATATTATATTCCCAGTTTTAATGCCAAATAACGTATCAAAATACAAAATAAACTGATTGAACAGACAACCTCTTTGGTAGGATGTATGGATTTTATTAACATTATCAAAAAAAAATGGAAAAGTAAAAAGCACTAGTGCGGAAAAACCAACTTTCCGCACGCTAAACAGCTACGAAAAGTAGCACTTTTTGAGCAACTGTATTAAAAAATACTATTACGGAGTGAAGCATATTGATGATTGTAGTAAGCGTAAAGCACCGAGATGTGAATTGATGTCCGCCTGTATGCCACCCCTGATATGAATGAAGTTATGTTTAGATATTAACGGTAACTTTGGGTGTATTTAATATTGACTGTGAAACTGATCAGAAGTTTTTTGATACATTGTCTGCTTCAATATAATCTGATGGCGATTGTGTACAGACATGGGGCCCAATTTATTAGTTATTTCTTCAAGTGTCGGAGACATACGATCTGTCAGGCGTGTTATTGCCGAATCTTACTAAAATGACGGTAGATCGTTGCGCGTCATTATTTGGCACTAAAACGGCCTCAATGCCAAATTGCCAATGACCACAATTATTCATTTTTTAGCGCGAAAGACATAATTATACTAGGCCTTTTGCCGCTTGGAACTGCTCCAATTTCCTGATGAGCTTAATCAGCTCCTCCGACACTCCAGGGGCTATATTACCTTTTTGCACTGATAACATCCCGTCCCTAGCAAGGAAGGATACGTGGTAGATGTTCTCCACAGACCGGCTGAAGCTGTCCGGGTCCAGCACAAGGTGGAAGTAGCTCAGCGGCTGGGAGCCATTGCTCCGGTATGTCTTTATTATGAACCGGTTCACTCGGCTGACCATCTCTGAGCCTTCTTCTTGTTTCTCTAATCTGCAATAAAAAAGGGAAATTCAAATTAGTGCCTTAGAGTTGATAAGTCATCAATACGGTTTATTTCCTCTAGTTCCACTGTTTTGTGTCACCCTAACGCTGATGAATATTTCTATTTTTATGTAGCCTAGCTTCTTTCTTCTTTAGCTGGCATGATCTAAGTCGCAATGTTCGAAATGATTAAACGATTCTTTCTTGTAATAGCACATCTGTTATTTCTTTGAATAATCTGTCATTTCTGGAAAAGTCTGATAATTTCAGAAAAATCTGTCATTCCTGGAAAAGTTTGTCCTTTCCTTGGTAAATCTGACACTTTCTGGCAAATAAAGTGTCCGTTCAGTGACAAAATCTGTCGTTTCATTGAGAAATCAGTCACCTTCTGGCAAAAACACTCTCATTTCATAGAAAAATCTGCCGTTCGCTTAAACCTGTAATGTCAGGGAACAATCTGTCATTTTCTTACAAAAAGCATGTCATTTTCTGTCAATAAAAGGTAATTTTTTTGAGAAATCTGTCATTTTTTAAAATATATCGTCATTTTACCGCACCCTACTAATATTCATAGTCTAAATATCTACAAAAGACTAACTTGTGCTCGCACCTCGGGCGCCTTGAGCTTGCGGCTCGCTGCCTCTCCACCTTGCGTCGCGGCGCGCGCGGCCGCTGCTCGGGCGGCGTCGGGGAGAACGTGCCGAACAGATACGATAGAGGGGGCAGTGAGCGGGGGAGGGGGAACGCACAGTAGGCGGGGCTCTAGCTAGACAACACTGGCATAGCGGAGACCAGTGGCTTGACTAACTAAGCCTAAGCACAGCAGCCTGCTACCTAAGCTGTCATTTCTGGTAAAATCTGTTTATTCCTTGAAAAATCTGTCATTCCTAGAAAAGTATGTCATTTCATTGGTAAATCTGTCACTTTCTGGCAAAACACTGTTATTTCATAGAAAAATGTGTCGTTTGCTTGAAAAATTCAAAATTTCTGTCAAATAACCTGTAATTTTAGAGAATAATCTGTTTTTTTTTTTTAACTGTCAATTCCTTGTACGATGTCATTTCCTGTCAGTTCAGTGAAAAATTTGTCTTTTTCTGTCAAATGACCTATTTCACTAAAGAAAATGTCCTTTTCTGTCGAAAAGCATGTCATTTCCTTGAAAATCTATCATTGCCTCAAAAATATTGTCATTTAATTCAATATTTTATTATTGTTTTTAGCATTTTCCATGCAGTATCTTTCTGATGCCAACATGACCAAATGGTTTTTTCTGGTTTTCTTTAGAAATATTGTCATTTTACTGCACCCTACTAAAATTCAGAGTCTAAATATCTACAAAAGACTAACTTGTGCTCGCACCTCGGGCGCCTTGAGCTTGCGGCTCGCTGCCTCTCCACCTTGCGTCGCGGCGCGCGCGGCCGCTGCTCGGGCGGCGTCGGGGAGAACGTGCCGAACAGATACGATAGAGGGGGCAGTGAGCGGGGGAGGGGGAACTGCCAGTAGGCGGGGTGCTAGCTAGACAACACTGGCATAGCGTAGACCAGTGGCTTGACTAACTAAGACAAGATTTATTGGGTGCTGCAATCAACCTGCCTATCATTCAATCTGTCACTTTCAGGCAAAAACACTGTCATTACATAGAGAAATCTGTCGTTCGCTTAGAAAATTAAAATTTCTGTCAAATAACCTGTAATATTAGAGAAAAATATGTCATTTTCTTTTTTTAATTGTCAAATTGATCGTTAACTGTCATTTACTGTCGAATTGCCTGTCAATGCCTGAAAAAAAAGTCATTTTCTGTCATTTCAATGAAAAAAATTACCTTTTCTGTCAAAAAGCATCTCTTTCCCTTGAAATAACTGTCTTTTTCTGACAGAAACCGTGTCATTTCGTTGAAAAATCTGTCATTTTCTTGAATATTGTCACTATACTGCACCCAACTAAAATTCAGAGTCTAAATATCTACAAAAGACTCACTTGTCGACCACCTCGGGCGCCTTGAGCGCGGCGGCTTGCTGCCTCTCCACCTTGCGTCGCGGCGCGCGCGGCCGCTGCTCGGGCGGCGTCGGGGAGAATGTTCCGAACAGATACGATAGAGGGGGTAGTTCACGGGGGAGGGGGAACTCCCAATAGTCGGGGTTTTCGCGCTGGAATGGAGAAACAAAGACATTTTGGCTAAAGTTCTAAGGAGAGACCGTTTGAGGCCAAACACAGCGTTAGATGCCCAACGCAAAGTAGAAGCATGACCTCATAAAGATCGCTGGTTACGGTGGATGCAGGCCTACAATCGGCGGTAGGTTTTACTACCACGCCTCGTTAGAAAACACGCTGCATAATAATATTTGTAAAGATTGTATATGAGCAGAAATGCACATAATATCCATTTTTTATCACTACATACAGGTCGGTACACGGATCTTGACCACAAATGGCGGCCGTCGCGCATATGTACATTCATGAAGAAAAGACTTAACACAAAATAATATTTCATTGTTATATGTAGGTACCTAATAATATTGTAACTGGTGGTTATGAAATTAAATTAAACGTATTTTAAGTCCCTAATTTAAAATGTTTATTGAAATAAAATAAATTAAAATACTGTTCAAAAATAAAACACATTTAGTCGCTATCGCTATCAAGTTCCATGATTCCCTCTATCATGTAACTTGAGGGATTCGTGGACCTTGAGGAACTAGGGCCGGGTTCCGTATTATTTTTTTCATCTTCAGATGATTCCGAAAAATCCACATCTGTCAGATCTTCGCTTTCATCAGATTCTCCTACACGAATAATCAACTCATCCGTAAGGTCATCCACGATGTGGTCACTTTGCATATAACTTTCTTCTATTGATTTTACTTTCTCACATATTTTTTTCCATTCCTCCGGTCCCATCAGATTCACTTTTTTTAAATTAAATCCACGACGCAGCCAATATTCCACTTTACGTTCTTGCTACTCACGTAACCTTTTATAGAGGCCCAAGCCATTTCTATGGGATTTAAATCCGGGTGGTATGGTGGAAGACGGAGAACATCGTGACCATGTTCCATCAAAATTTTATCAATTGAAAAGTTTTTAAAACGATCTTTTTTTTTTTTTATTAACTCGTACAATTGAGGTTTAAACATATTGGGATCAAAGCTAATTCCATTTTTAGTAAGCCACGCTTGCATATCTGATTTACGCGAATTAGATGTCGGGGCCATGTCATATTGTTTGTTGTGGTATGAGGCGTTGTCTACCACAACAACGGAGTTCGGTGGGAGATTGGGTATCAATTTAGTTTGAATCCATTTTTTGTAATTTTCATAATTCATGTCGTCGTGATAATCTCCCGACTTAGTGCCCGACTTGAAAGTTAATAATTCATTGGGCACAAATCCAGCCTCTGACCCGGCATGAACAATCACGACTCGTTGGCCTTTTGAGATAGGCTTTTTCAGACCTGCTGTAGAACTGTCAGCCCAGCCCATGGGCTTAGTATGTGTGGCATGGACGTATGATTCGTCCGTATAAATGATCGGTCTATTATTTCTTCGATATTCTTTGAGCTTTTGCAGGTAATTGATCCGTAACAACCGAATAGCGGATGTTTCTATTAAAACTTTTCGGTTATTTTCCGTTTTTTTCCATTTGAATCCAATTTTTTTTATCAATCGACCCAAACTAGTTTTGGATCCTTTAAAGCTGATATCGTCACTCAATTTCTTTCGTAACTTTTCTAAAGTCGGCAATTCTTTTTCAGTTATATGAAAGTTATGAATGCATCTCTTAATTACTCCTTTGTCAAAATCGTCAGCGTCTGTGACAGGGTTACCGCGCGGTCTTTTTTTTCCAGGGGTTCTAAAAACCACCGAAGATTTACTTTCTTTTATAATTCTTTGCACTGTCGATACAGACGTGTTTGTTGCAGCTGCCGTTTTTTTTATAAGCTTCGAGTGTCTTAGAGTCCCGTGAAAAATATTTAAACACGTCGTACACCATCCTTCTCGACTGTCTATTTAGGGCACTGCCTTTTCCTCGGGGCATATTTGTCCACCCAAGTCAAAACAAAAAACGTAACAAAAACAACGAACAAAAGCAATAACAATACTAACGAGTATCAAAAACAATGTGAAACAAATAACTAAAACAGCGAAACACTTTTCTTTTCAATTGCACTCGACAGCAGCGACAGCGTGTCAAGACCGCGATAGACGAATAGCGACTGAGCGTCCTGCTGCAGTCTATGACGTGACGCGCGCGCACCAATGGCGTCGCTCCGCTCTTGACGCATTCCCCCCGCGCCTCCCACGCACCTCAAAGGGGACCTAAAAAATGCTTTCTGCGCAGTGGTCAACTCTCGTGAATCTTACTGTACTATAAAACAATTCGCTTTCTCTGTCCTTATGTTTGCTTGAATCTTTAAAACTATGCAACGGATTTAGATGCAATTTTTCAAAAATAGCGAGTGATTAAAGAGGAAGGTTTATATGTATAACATAACATAACATCCCATTGCACCCTTGCGAAGCCGGCGCGGGTCGCTGGTAAAAGAACACAAAAATAACATTGTTAATGAATTATAACAAACTAAAGCCAGAGGAAGTGGTTCTAACAGTTTCAATGCCATAGTATCTGATGCTAAGATGGTTAATAGGGAATATGCACTTTTTTATATTGTTTTATGATAGCCGATATCGTTTTATAACTGATCAATAATATTCATCCCCCATCTACAAAGAAATAAAATTTGAAAATGTTGATAGAGATGTAATGAGAATTCAAAATAGTACTCAAAAAAATTATATGACGCTCATCTGTTGCAAGTGCATATTCCCTATTAGTGTCTTCTGTCCAGCACTTTACATTTGGACCAACACAGATGATGTTATTTTCTCGTTCACTTACAATGTGTTGCGCCAACTCGTGTTTGTCGTAAGTGTTAGCGTTGCCGCTGACTGCTTCCGAACATCTCACAGCGAGGTCGCTGGTCGCTCGCAGTACTCTGGAGTCGAGGTAGCCCTCGCCTGAAAACAAATTGATAATAGAATAGTAATTAATATTAAATATACAAACAAAAAAAATTAAAATTGAATTTGGTTTATAATTTGTTTTTATATGTATGTGTGTTTTTATTAGCTACACATGAGAATTTGTTTGAACACACATTCATGGTTCAAAAAGCAAAATTATTTTATCATGACATATTTTATAAGCCCAGTTCTGAGCAACTATGTTTACTGAAACAAATAATTCTGTTATGACAGTCTAACCGGATGACATTATAATAAAAAAGACATGGGTTGGTATCAACTCGTCTAAAAAGCAACTGGTCTAAAGAGCAACTGGTCTAAAATACAACTCGTCTAAAGAGCAACTGGTCTAAAATGTAACTCGTCTAAAGAGCAACTGGTCTAAAATGCAACTCGTCTAAGGAGCAACTGGTCTAATCCACTGTATCTTGAACTATTGTAAAATTTTTCGGCATTTAAAAAAGGACAAATTTGCGTCCAAAACCAAAACTATTTTAAACATAATTGAACATAATAAAAATAATATTTTCAGTTGCTTTTGGTGAATCAGACCGGAATGAAATTTTGATTGATGATTTGTTAGATAATTTTCACATAATATAGTAGCGACTTTTCAGATCGCGATTTTTCATGATCACAAATTAATAAATCGTGTTTTTTCTTGAAGTTAGCTCAATATCACGCGGCAATCTGTTAAAGATTTAGTGAAAAAAATTAATGCAATCATTAAAAAAGTAGGCGTGGTAGGCCAAATCCTGAACTATGAGGAATTTAGAAAAATTTACAAACGAGCCTTAGCCCAATTTTGGCAAAAACATAAACTGCATATTGCATATTTGGTTTTTTTTTCCTTTTTTTTAGCCAGGGTTCGAAACAGTTGGTTTTGGAATAAAATGACACCCTGTATTTTTAGATAAGGAACACACTTAAGTTAAAATAAAAACTCAGCTTGTGTTTTGACTTATGATTTTTACATACACATACACACAAACAACATTGTAAAATCAAGTGTTTATTACACTTGTAACTCGAGTGTAAAAAAATCATTGATATTAAAAAAAAGAGGAAGAAATGTTACGTTCATACTACGGGAATTCGAAAACTGGCACATAACATTGAGGTGCACGCGAACAAGTCGCTGTCATATTGAATTGAAAACAGGTCCATTAGACCTGTTTTTTGTGTGGCCAACTTTGGTGTGCGGATGCCGTATCCTCATCCTTTGTTTATATCAATGAAGTTATACGGTACAATAACTTCTATACTACATAGTTTAGGAGGCTGATTTTTTGAATATGCTATAGGGTTACTATAGATAACCCATTTTAACACATTTCGTTGCTGGCGATTCTGGGTCTTTTGTCTATGAAATTTTGATCATGTCCTTTGTATTCAAAAAACAGCCTTTTAAGCCATGTAGTATAGACAGGAGGTATCAGCGTATTAAATGTGACCAAACAAAAAAACAGGTCTACATGGACCTGTTTTCAAGCCAATATGCGACATTGTTAAGTCACTTTAGGAGAAATTGCTTCAGGAAAAAAGACTATTTATTAATTTTGCGATCATGAAAAGTCGCTACCATGTGTGAAAATTATCTAACAAATCATTATTATTAAAATTTCATTCCGGTCTGATTAACCAAAAGCAACTGAAAATATTATTTTTATTATGTTCAATTATGTTTAAAATAGTTTTGGTTTTGGACGCAAATTTGTCCTTTTTTTAAATGCCGAAAAATTTTACAATAGTTCAAGATACAGTGGATTAGACCAGTTGCTCCTTAGACGAGTTGCATTTTAGACCAGTTGCTCTTTAGACGAGTTGCATTTTAGACCAGTTGCTCTTTAGACGAGTTGCATTTTAGACCAGTTGCTCTTTAGACCAGTTGCTTTTTAGACGAGTTGATACCAACCCCTAAAAAAGTGGCACCCGAAATCAGAACTTCGAACACCTGAGCAAAGCATTGACAGTTTGAGACAGCACTGCCAACAAGTATCTGTCTCGTTAACAGTAAACAATCATAGTATCTTGTACACACGGTCAATTATAGTTTTGTATGCCAGGCTATATATTTTGGGTGCCCGTGGCGCAGTTGTGACAGTGATCGGCGACGATCGCTGTTGTAAAGCAACACACGCCGGGTCGGAAAAGGGATGGGTGACCATCCGACCGAAATTTAGTGATGTGTATTTCGGGCATCTCCGTGCTTCGGAAGGCACGTTAAGCAGTTGGTCCCGGTTGACGTCGCTAGATGTCAGTCGTTAAGCCTAGTCAGAGGCATAAGGGCGGCTTGATAACATCTGACAATAAGGTTGCTCACTAACCTTACACCCCTCCAGCAACCCGCACTGAGCCCGCGTGTTGGAGTATGGCTTGTTCCACCTCATAGTTGAGGTGAGGCCTGTGCCCAGCAGTGGGACGTTTATAGGCCGATTATGTATGCCAGGGGACAATTTTTGACTTAGCATCAGTACTTACAAAACATTTCTACCTCTTTTAAATATCATAGGTCTAACCTGGATGCTTGACTCGCTCCTCAACCCCGCCCTCGGCAAGCAGTGTCTGCACCACCCGCACAGCATTGGCAGTCTTCTCCATGCGTTGAACATTGTTGTCATTTTCATCTTCTGAAATTTGTAATATGTTGTTATCCATGATATTATAATAAAAAGACGTAGATAGGTTACTAATGCTAAAAAAGTGGCACCCGCAATCAGGATTTCAACCACCTGAGCGAATTGTTGACAGTTTGAGATGACACTGCGCAACATGTACCTGTCTTGTTTATGCTCTAGTAAATAATCATACTATCTTGTACAAACAGTCAAATTAGGTATGTATGCCAATGGAAAATTTTCGACTTCACATCAGTACTAACATAACCTATCTACATCTTTTTTACTGTTATATCATTGGTTGTTATGATGATACACTTTCAATCTTTAAGAGAAAAGGATTTGCATTGAGTATTTTTTTCAGGTCAATAGAAATAATGGCAACTTCTGTAATAAATAGATTAAATAAATCAATAATAGATTAAATAAGTAACTTCGAAAATCCTTTATTTACTAATGTTTAGATACCTTAATTCTTGGTACCTAGCTTAACAAAAGTTCAGTCAGTTCTTGTGAATCTACACTAACATGATTTGAGGGCTTTGATTATTGGCAGTTTGTTTTGAAGTTTCATAGCTTGACTAATATTATTGAAGCTTCTTCTGTAGGTTCAACGAGATTTACCAGACATCTTATTTAAACAGACACACTACCGGCTGGAGGTGAATAAAGATCCAAGGAAATCAGTATAAAAATCATCTTACCGAGTGTAGATAGGTCGTCTAACAATCCACGATACCGAAGCTTCCTGTCGTGGCTTCCCAGGCTGCTTCTTGACATTATGTATGATTGCACTTTATTTACGACTTATTATTCGTAGAAATAAATTAAACAACAAATAAACAACAACAATCGAAATGAACGAGATTTGAGAATTTTTAGCGCTTTTTTTAAACGCAGACAACTGTCAGTGTCACTTAGTTAAAGTTCTAAAACCAATACAAAATAGTAAAACAGTACACGTGGGTGAATCCATGTGGACGTTCATCGGCATTTTATACACTATAGTTAAATCAAAATGAGTAAAATGGATTCGTCAAAGGAGAGAAAAAAAGTCCATTGAAGCTGTTATTGTAAAAAAGTATAAACCAGTTGCAACCAAACTCTTCTTCTTCTTTTTGTTTGGTGGCAGCGGCAATCTGCTGTGTTTCATTGCAAATCAATTTCAACTTGGTTTTGGAACGTTAAAAAATTGACAGTTTATTTTTCGTTCAAAAATGAGCTATTTTGAAGTTGTACTTACTAGTTTTTGAACGCAGCCCACTGTTCATTTTCTGAATGTTGCCATAATTTGGAAAACTCCCCATTAGATTACTATAGCTGATACATTAATCGTTATCAAAAAAAATCTTGCCTTTTGGCAATTGTTTTCTGAATGTCTATTAAGTTAATTGGAAAATGTTACTTACAGCAAGAATATTGACAGAATAATTCATTTTTCTTACATCTGCTTAGCATTATAATTTTGCCCAAATATTTGACCGCCTTGGGTCGAACAGCCACCAAGCTTAAGTGATACTGATTACATATTATTGGATGAGAGCAAGTAAACTAGTGAATTATCTGTTGCATATCTACGCAACAGATAAAGCCTGATAGGAGTAAAGGGCGAGATAAACTAAATTTCTTATGAGAGAAATTGGCCGTCATTAGCATTGGTCCGCTTGTGTTGGAGCCTGTCCCTGCAAGGCCCTCCTCATTCTAGTGGGATTGGAAAAACTAATTTAGATGTAGTGATATCGTTCCCTTCCAGTCTCGTGTACGTTAGAACCTACATGATGGCTGAAAACTCTGTCAAAATTTACTGTACACCATCCATTATGGCCATTCATATGTGATCATTTCAATTTCCACCCCTTAGTATTAAGTGATGCTCAATAATCAATCAATTGACTAAAACTGTACATGTACCATTAATATAAGGACTGAACTAAACTTTAATACTGTAATTGGAATTCCATTCGATTATTAAACTGGTCTGACAACAATTCTAAGCATAGATTGTAGTAGGTAGAGCTCTTTTTTGTGTACAGACGCCTTTGCAGTCGAATCAACTATCTCAATGGTGACATCCAGTTTAATGCTTTTTTCGTTGTTCTATCATGCCTTCCTTGTTCGTGTATAGCTATGTAGGTTCATACCAACGTTCTGGTATTGAGTAAGTAGTTACTTAATGACCTCTAATTACAACATAATTTGAAACTGGCGCCCTGCCTTGTGTTGTGGATAAAATACATATTTTTTTAGTCATCTATTTCGTCCCCCTCTTAACGCGACGATGAGCTCCGCGGTGCGGGAGCCAGTCTTAACTTGAGTTGTAATCCAGAGTGCGTAGGATCGAATTATGGCGGAGGCTTGGTTTTTTTTTCTGTCTTACTGAATGACATGAATAGTAATACAACTAATTTGGTCATTATCTGCAATGATAACAAATACAACATCCACAGTTTAGATCCAAGAAAAATTACAAATAATAAAAAAAAATATATATAATGTAATAAATTCGTAGCAAGTATGACAGGAAAAATGTGTCCTGGCCTAGATTTGAACTCACGACCACTAAGTAACAACATAACTGGCGACTGCGCCGCCGAGCTAAGAGGCTCGTTGTTTGGTGGACGAAATCGATAGTTACGAGAAAATAGGACGGTAAAAACCTACACGGTTACACACACAAGAAAAGCATGACGGCAGTACGAAAAAGCATGTTACAAGATGTTGCTACTGACATTGGTCATAAAACTCTAAAGCCGTTTGTACTTGCCATATTATGTTGGACTAAAATGGATTTTATTTTTAAGTAGAAAAAACATAAAAAAGCTGGGTAAGTATAACATTGAAACTCAATTTATTACATCACGTGTATTTTTTTGAATTGTAACATCAAACTTTTTACGAATTAGCGACAAAACCACAGGGAGGCCGCTTCCGCCGTCTAGGTGGACGCAAGAGCGTACCTAAGATTTCAGCTAGGGGGGGGGCAGCTCATACCTGTTTCGAAAAGACGGTCGGTCGGGTATATTGAAACAAAAATTTTTTAATTCCCACTTGTAAGGAAAATTGACTTCTAGGGGGGGGCAGCTGACCCCCCCTACCCCTACCTGGGTACGCCCTTGGGTGGACGCCATACAATGGGAGCCGGAGCACCCCCGCACTCTGGCCCACTGGCTTTCGTCGTACGGAGACCCTGATAGGCTCACAACCACGAGCCTCCCAAAGGGCGGCTCCACACAGAGGGGTCCCACGACCACACGTGAGGATCTTTTGGGCCACAGCTGGTGGGTGCTAAGTCCACCACACTGCCACGCCTGAATTCTCTGAGCTTCCCGTCGGTTCTTAGGTTGTTTGTCGGCACTTCGGCAGTCGACAAGGCGAGAACTCATGAGGGGGAAGTTGAATCTAAATCCTCTGGAATATCCATATTTGCGGTCAATGAACCTTAATAGCTCAACCTACTCCGTTCTATGAATATTAATAAAATAATATAAAATACAGTGAGTGAGCATATTATTATGCCTTGACGATTCACCCAGAAAAGGGAAACAGCACTGCCGTACAATTATTTCCCATCATATTGTTGACAGTTAGCTTAGTTACCTATACCTACCTTGGCGTTTTATTAGGGAAATTGTAAACTGATTATGGTATCATTAATTAGAATTCTTGAGTGCGCGGTGTAAAGACAATACGCTTGATTGTAACGAATTTAGTTATTAAATAGTTATTAATTTTATACTTCGTGCTGTACAATAATATTTAGGGTTAATGATTTCCAACTGGAATTAATCAGATGTGTAAATACCGTGATTACCGTGTGTTTCAGTCCAAGTGACATTTGTGAGGTTATAATTATACGGTTTTGATTGAAACAATAAACTTTTTGTAATAAAATGGATTCGCCGCCAGCTCAAGAGGTGACTGAGCTGCTGAGACAATGGGAGGAGCAGCATCTGTCAGCGAATTATGACCCTATCCCAACTTTGACCAGGTACAAAAACTTTTCAATGTCAAAACTAAACCACATTTTCAATGTAAACTCGGCCACTTCCGGAAAATGTGCTCCTATTTGATATACATTGCGTAAAATACTCTACATTTTTAATAATACCGTAAGAGAGCAGTAATGTATGAAGAACCATGTTGATATATTTTTCACCAGTTCTTTGTAAAAGGAGGGTAAAATGTATGAAAATACAGTGTAGTCTAGCAAATGATTCTACAAATATTGCTGCTAAATATTGCAATACATAACGAATTTATAGTTAATGCATTGCATTACAAAACATATTGCAATCATGGCTTATCTAGTTGGCTGATTTGAAAGTCATCGGTAGTATTTATAGTAATTTTTTAAACATTTCATAACTTAATATCCTTATTATTATATATATAAAAGAAAGTCGTGTTAGTTACTCCACTTATAACTCAAGATAGGCTGAACAGATTTAGCGGAAAATTGGCATGGAGGAAGTTTAGAGCCAGGAGAAGGACATACTTACTGGATACTTTCATTTATTTTACTTTTTTTTATTTATTGCCCTTAAGGCAGAACAAAGTTCTCCGGGTGAGCTAGTAGGTACATAAAAGAAAGTTGTGTTAGTTACTCCACTTATAACTCAAGGACAGCTGAACCGATTTAGCTGAAGATTGGCTTGGAGGTAGTTTAGAGCCAGGAGAAGGACATAGGATACTTTTATTTATTTTTCATTTTTTTCATTTTTTTTTATTTATTGCCCTTAAGGTGGAACAAAGTTCGCCGGGTGAGCTAGTATTCTTTATTTCATTTTGCTTTATCCTGGGACATGGGTACTAACTTGGATATCCTCCAGCATTTCCTGTCAAAAAATAAATGATTGTTGATACACCACAGTACTAGCCAGCAACCATTTACATCATGATCTTGACGTCCCATCAAAAGGGCACAAACAAACCTTTGGCAGTCTGAAGATTTTCAAGCCCAATATGCCACAATGGATTACTTAATTACTTGAGATAGATCTGAGTCATTTAATTGAAGAACACTAAAAAGGGATTAAGTATTTTATTGACATGGAAAAGGAAAATCCTTAAATAATATGTCCTTCACACGACAACATCATTTGGCTGATCATGATGATGATGGTAATAAAAATGTAGTTATTGATAGATATAATTCAATGGATACAATGAAATGTGTGAGCATCAGTTAAACATCAATTATCAATGGTAATGCATGTTAACACAGATGTTTCTCTGTTTAAAAACCAGTCAAATAATAAAATTATTGTTGGTCTAAATTATCGGGAACAGGTCTGCTCAAGTTTACTTAGTTTACCCAAGTTTACTCATTAACTTTCTGTTTCATTTATGTTCATGTCATAACTGTATGACTCTGTTGGTTTATTCAATTAAATATGCATCATTATTCAATGCATAATTTCATTTTATATGTAGGTATATGTCACAACAAATCAAGATATTGTGCAATAAAAAAATTACAGGTAGGGTATGTAACTGATTTCATTAAACATTTAATCCCAAAACAGTCAGTACAGACCCTGTATCAAATTCCACACACCTGGCTTATTATGCACTGGTGTTGTGGTAAGCCAACACAAAGTCAGCTACACCGGTCCGGGCCATCTTATTCATTCATAATGTATTTTCATTGTGTTATTAGATAATTCTTATTTCTATGTTCAAAAATAGGGTACATAATAGAGATGAAATTCTTCAATCAAATAAGTATTAATATCAGGGACAGCTCACAAATAAAGCTGTATTAACTTTTTATTATAATTTTAAGATAAAACATTGGGATACTTGTAACCGTCTGCCGCCAGCATGTATGTGAACAAAAACCTGCATCAACATGTCCATTCAAGTACAAACAAGCCTAATTAGTAACGATAATAATTATTACCGAAGCACCGAATTTGCCGATGTCACGCGAATAGGCATGACGAACAATTTTGGAATCTTCTTTCGTGATGTAGGTACACATGTATTGTATACTAAAAAAGCTTTATTTAGGTTTCAAAGGTCAGTTTAACAAAGTTTGAGGACATTCTTCTAGTATTTTATCAACAGCGCTCGAAAAAGCTCGCAGGTGTCATGGCGTCCGTTTGACGTAACTAGTGGTTTGCACCGGAGCAGTGAGTACCGGAGAATCACCGGTTAAGAACCGGTAAAAGTAATCGATTAAAATCACCGGAGATCAAGCGATTAATCTCCGGTAAAATAATAGACCTGTATATGATTATTCTTTATTTTTATTACTCGGTGTCATTATACTTATTATACTTTCATCCTAATATTTGCTCTCCTAATTATGTTGTCAACATAACCGTATTTTAACCTAATTCATATTTATTCATTCAAATCAACATTATTTAGTTTTTTTTCGTTCTTAACAATCATTAGATTAAATTGAACTAGATTTTGGGTATCTTTGACATTGTTTTTCTCATAACATGAAGAGCAAGTAACAATAAACTACACTTAATCGTTTTTTTTATAAACCAACCATACCTTGAAACCCAAAACCGTACCATTTCTGAAGGCCAATCGTGCTTTTTTGGAAAATTATACTGACAACAGGCTTAAATGGGCATGCACCCAGAGTTAAACTAGGTTAATTTAGTGTTTATATAGTAAGAAATGCAACAAAGTTTAAAAACCTATATCTTCTTCTGTTGACGATGTAGTTAATAGTAATAATACTCAAGATAATTCTTCCATAACTGACTTTAAAAAAAGTGATCAAAAACTAGCCTTAATGATAGCGACAGATTTTCAGCCATTTTCAATTGTACATGACAAGGGATTTCAAAACTTTGTCAAATCCATTAACCCGGCCTATCAAATTCCCGATAAAAGAGTAATACGTTATGATATAATGCCAAAACTTTGTTTCGAAGCCAAAGCTAAACTTAAGCTTATATTAGCTGGAATAGACCATTTATCGGTGAGCACAGATATCTGGACAAGCAATATGATGGAATCATTCATCACAATTACAGTTCACTTTTTTCATGAAGAAAAACTTAAAAGTTATGTCTTGACAACCACAGCATTAAAAGAGGCACATACAGCTGAAAATTTGAAAGGAACTGTGCATGGAGTTTTAACGGAGTGGGAAATCCGTACTAAAGTCGTTTGTATCACTACCGACAATGGGGCCAACGTGATTAAAATGGCCAGATTGCTAGGAATTCGTAGTATGCCATGCTTTGCCCATACTTTAAATTTAGTGATTGACGATTCCCTCAAAATTCCCGAGTTAGAAAACTTAATAGTTAAATGCAAAAGGATTGTAAAATATTTTAAGCAATGTAATGTCGCCACATTGTCACTCCAGAAGGAGCAAAAAAAAAGTAATCCTAATGTGATACCCTTGCAATTAATTCAAGAAGTTTCAACGCGTTGGAATAGCTTGTACTACATGATGAAGAGGATTTTAAAGTTAATGGACAGTTTAACAGTTGTACAGAGAAAGTTACCTCAAGCACCTGAGATAATTTTCCCACAGGAAGAGGAAATTCTAAAAGAGATTGTCCTCTTACTTGATGTCTTTGAACAGGCCACAAAAATGATTAGTGGTGATCAGTATCCTACGTCGAGTCTGATAATCCCTATCATATATGGACTGTATGATAATCTTAGAACAATAGGCCCAAAAATAACTACGAATGTAGGTGTAACGTTTGCAACGAATTTAAGGAACTTTATGAGCTCCCGCTTAAGCGAATACGAATTGCGTACAGTTTGCCGTATTTCTACAATATTGCATCCTAAGTTTCGAAACAGTTTTCGTTTATTAGAGAATAAAATAGCTGCCAAAGAGGCCGTCAAAGCAGAAGTCAACAATATCTTTCGGATGCAAGCTAGTACAATACCAGTAAATGCAGAAGAATCAGCATTGGCAAGCACTGGTGAAGATAGCGGTGCCAAATTGTTTGGCTTTCTAAAAAACCTTAATGCTTCTACTTCAGATCCATCATCAGCAAGCTCAATAAATTTGCTAAGAATGTACAATGAAACACCTTTCTCTGATGGTAATCGCAATTGGGATGACGTTGTGGAATTTTGGAATTTTTATAAACATCTTAAGCCTTTAGACGAAATGGCTTTTAAATACTTAACTGTACCGGCAACGTCAGTTAGATCAGAAAGAGTATTTTCAACAACAGGCCCCTATTCAATAAAGCTGACAATCCGACAATTCGACATATGTCGAGAAGTGACAATTCTACAATTTTTCTGTTCAATAAAACCGACAGGCGACATAATTGTCATGGTGGAAAATTGACAAATATGTCGGATTGTCGCGACAATTCGACATATTTGCGTTCAATAAAACTTTTTACGCGACAGGTGACAGGTGACAATTTGTCGTGAAAAACTTGTCAAATCTGCTTTATTAAACACAAAATTGTCGCGACAATCCGACATATTTGTAGAATTGTCAGACAATCCTGACAGGTGCTTGACCCTCTGTTGCGAAATCTAAACCCCTAAGGCTGTCAATTGCTCAGCTATTTCTTTCCATTCGTTTATTTTATTCTCATGGGTCAGTTGGTCGCTGAACTTACCGAAGAGTATTTCTTTATTTTGGTGAATGGGTTCCAAAATAGTATTTTTTTTGTGCATTTCCATTTTACAGACTATTTTAAAAGCAAAACCAATCTTAGTTGTACTAGAGATTGATTAATTCTCATCGTGGCAAAAACTAAGTTACCTACTCTCAATATTGCTTCAATAAACAAAATTATTTGCAAGCAGTTCAAAAGTCGACATATTTGTCACGACAATCTGACATGTAGAAAATAACTACTGTGGGTTTTTGACATATGTCGAGTTTTATTGAACGAAATTTTTCCTGACAAATTTGTCAGGATTTCACCTGTCGCTTTTCGACATATTTGTCACTTTTATTGAACAGCCTAAGCGCGACAATTCTACAAATATGTCGCTTTTTGACATAATTGTCGGATTGTCAGCTTTATTGAATAGGGCCCAGGTTATATTCTTAATGACCGAAGAAATATGTTGACGAATGACGCAGTTGAAATGTTATGCTTTCTCCACGAAAACCATAATTTATTAGAATTGTAAGATATATTTATTTCATACTTACGCAACATTTTTTGATACATATTTTTTTATATTTTTAAAGGTTTATTAAACGTGACATGAATAAAGTATGTGTGTTATTGTTTTGAACTTCAAATAAAGCATGACCAAAAATAAAAACACTTGATTAGTCCAATTTTGAATATACGTTAAACTCCGGTCTATCACCGGAGAATAACCGGAGATCGCTCAATCACCGGTGAATTCAATCGGTTATCAAAATTTCGCTCCGGTGCAAACCACTAGACGTAACTCTTAGTGGTTTGCACCGGAGCAGTGAGTACCGGAGAATCACCGGTGAAGAACCGGTAAAAGTAATCGATTAAAATCACCGGAGATTAATCGATTAATCTCCGGTGAAATAAAAGACCTGTATTTTTTTTTTATTTAACCAGATGTGTCCCACTGCTGGGCAAAGGTCTCCCCCAAAGCTCTCCAACAATGCCTGTTATGGGCCAATACTTCCCATTCCCTGGAGTGATGGCTCAAGTCGTCACGCCATCGTTTACGGGGCCTTCCTCTACGGCGATGTCCATCTGTATTAGTATATGATTATTCTTTATTTTTATTACTTGGTGTTATTATTCGACACATACTCTTAATTTATGAGATGTGTTCACCAAATAAATGCTTATACTATTCTATTTTATTCTAATTAAAGTAAAAAAAGTTTTTTTTTGTTAAGTATACAATTCTATTCCCCATTTTTTAAAGCCTCAATTTTTTTGCATAATGTCAAAACGTTTATTGCCAGTATATTTTTCAAGTTCATGCGAAATAAACTTGCAAAACATTAAATTAAATATTCTGATGTTCTCGTTATTATCTTCTACACTCATAATTAAAATAGATTTATTTAATACGCTAAATTTTTCGATATAAAAATTTCTCGACCATGTTTTTTAATCTCGTAAATATTTTTAAAGGTTTATTAAACACACACACTTTTTATTCATTACACAATAAAAAGTGTGTGTGTATTATGTCAAACTTCAAATAAAGCTCGACCAAAAATAAAAACACTTGTTAAGTCCTAATTGACTTTTAGGTATTTCAAATTTACGTTCTCCGGTTTATCACCGGAGAATAACCGGAGATCGCTCAATCACCGGTGAATCCAATCGGTTGTCAAAATTTCGCTCCGGTGCAAACCACTAGTAACTCTTATGTAAACATCACGTGTCTGTCAAACTCACTTGTATGAAATACGACAGTGACATTTGTTGATTTCCGTAAAAGTGACGTCATAGTGCGTGATTGACGTTTGAGTCAAAATGGCGAATTGCAGTATTTTATCCTTTTACTTTATCGAAAATCTGATTAATCTCAGATTTTAAAATAAAACTAAATGTGTCTTTTAAATCCATTTAATATGTATTTTCCCCCAAGATATTCAAATCGTTGATTATTTGATACTGTCGTCATGCCTATTCTATTAAAAGCAATCAGGCCTTTTCATAACTGACTATTAGTCCGGTCGCGTTAAGAAGGAATTTCATACTTTTTATTTCGATCTAGCATGCTCCCTAACCAATCAAATTGTTCCTAATTAGAAAGTCAAGTTCTCAGTGACCAGTTGAATGCATACTTTCAAACGCAAAGTTTGTGGATCTGAGTTTTTTGTGTGTGCAACAGAATTAAATTTGAAAATCACTGCATTCTTAATGTGAATGGACTATAGTCAGCCAGTCAGATAGTCAGGTCATCCTATTAATGAACCATTCATGTTTTCATTTCAGGATAGCAGAGATTATAGAAGCAGAGACAGAGAATTTCATGAAGAAGGACCCTGACCCATTCGATGAGCGGCACCCTTCCCGCACGGACCCCGAGTGCGCCCTCGGCCATGCACTGAAGGTTATGTTCAAGAAAGACAACTTTATGACTAAGGTACGGTAAGGTATCTTTTTTTTGAGCACACGTCATAACCTAAAGATAAATAACTGTGTCTTACTGTCAAGCACTGAAACTAAATTTATAGCTAAATTGAGCTAAACAGTGGCACCCCGGTTGGAAGTTGGCCGTTGTTTATTTTGGAATGGAAGAATGCAGTAACAAATGAATGCATACTTGTCCTTCAATCTAAAACCCCCTTTAACCAATCAAATCGCGTTGAACGCATACTTTCGAACGCAATGGTTCTGAATCTGAGTGTTTTTGTGTGCAACAGAATTAAATTTAAAAATTCCTGCATCCTTAACGCGAACGGACTATGAGTGTGTGGTATCGGCGTTTTTCGTTTGGTTCTCAAGTTAAAATTTTTTTATCTATTTGATGTAAGATTGAAGAAATGAAACGGATTCTATCAGGGGCATATGGGTATTGCCCCTGATAGAATCCGTTTATTAGAGCGATTGTCCACATAATGTTTAAGTATTTTTGGGATATTTTGGAGTTTTGTTTATTTTTAAGAGGTTCAGTTTCATTTTTATTTTGTGTACAGGATAGTTACACTATCGCGTTGGGTCAAAATTTCCCTTAATGATAGTTGTTAGAGTTGATAAATAAATAAATAATAAAATTCCAGTTCAGTTAACAGAGGGAAAGAAACTGATAGCCCATTTTTTTTTGGTCTAAGTAAGCTTATATTTCTGTTATTGAAGTTGAGTCACAACCAAATTAAAACACGAATTCTAAACCTCATGTGTTCTCAACTAGGTTGATAATTGATTGAATTCACTAAATAAACCCATTATTTCTCTGTATTTCAGCTCGTAAACGACTACGTCCGCGACACGTACTACTCGCGGCAGAACATAACGGGTCGCGACGTGTTCAAGCTGAACGTGGCTGCGTGCAGACTGACCCTGGATCTGATGCCGGGCCTGGAGATGAGCGTCGTCTTTCAGGTGAGGAAAGAAGGAAAAGTGACTTCGGTCAGCTCGTGAACGACTACGACTACTCGTGACTGGAGTTGCCAGGTCGCCAAGCCTAATAGATCAGCCAGTTTGGCCGGAGTTTTGGGTAGAAAGGCTGGACACCCTACAATATTGAGGATTTTGTTCCTCATGAATAGCTACGACAAAAATAATGTAAGTATCAAGCTTTTTGATCATCGCTCGCTCGTTCGCAAAATGTAAGAAGCCAGTCAAGCCGGACAGTTTATTTTTCCGGCCACGCAACCTAAAAGCCTATATCCGGCTTTACCCGGAAGCCTAACAATGCTACTCCCGACAGAACATAACGGGTCGCGACGTGTTCAAGCTGAACGTGGCTGCGTGAAGACTGACCCTGGATCTGATGCCGGGCCTGGAGATAAGCGTCGTCTTTCAGGCGAGGAAAGAAGGAAAAGTGACTTCGGTCAGCTCGTGAACGACTACGAGTGCGGTCCGTTTTGAGTCGAAAGTGATAATGGCGCGCTCACGTCTCCACGCTCTTACAATTTATCAATTCGGGTCGCTTGTGAGCGCGCTATTTTCGCTTTTGACTCGAAACGGACCGCCAAGCCTAATAGTCGGATAGACCAGCCAGTTTTTGGCCGGACTTTTGGGTAAAAAGGCTGGACACCCTACAATATTGAGGATTTTGTTCCTCATGAATAGCTACGACAAAAAAAAAAGTAAGTATCTAGCTTTTTGATCATTGCTCGCTCGTTCGCAAAATGTAAGAAGCCAGACAAGACAACTTATTTTTTTCCGGCCAAGCAACCAAAGAGCCTATATCCGGCTTTGCCCGTTTGACCCGTTATGTAACAACATAACGGGTCGCGACGTGTTCAAGCTGAACGTGGCTGCGTGCAGACTGACCGTGGATCTGATGCCGGGCCTGGAGATGAGCGTCGTCTTCCAGGTGAGGAAAGCAGGAAAAGTGACAGATTTGGTGTAATTTATTTATTTAGTAAAGGCATAACATTGATATAAACAAAAAGAAGAAGATACGTTACGTTCACACTTTGCGAATTCAAAAAATGGTCTGTCACAATAACACGTAATCACGCACCCCCATAGCTACAATTTCACTGTGGCGTGTAGTCATCAAACAGGGATGGAAAGATGTGATCCGCATGTGTGCAAAAGAGATGGGTAACACTGCGCCGATAGTGACAACCTTCCCTGATGTGTGCCGATAATATCCGGTGCAGCTAAACGTGTCGTTCTCATACGCTTTTGTATTTTTTATCTTCTCATTCACAAACAGGTCCTACTGACTGATGCAATTGGATCAAGAAGTTGGCTACACCAGAGGTCGCTTATTCGACCACATAGTAGAAACATTTATGTGTATGAAATGAACATGTGTGTTTGTACTGTTCTATGTTCATCATGTGCTGTCCGCATCCAGCGGCTTCCCGCGACCTTGACCAGATCGTCGGTCCGCCTTGTGGAGGGCCTGCCCACGGAAAGTCGTCGGCTGTCTTAAGGTCATAATGAGCCTTAATTAAATACATGTTTCCGTCCCCAGGATAACGAATCGCTCATCCACCGGCTGGTGAACTGGGCGACCAACTCCCCCGAGCCGCTGCAGTGCTACGCCACCGGACTGTTAGCCGCCGCTATGGAAGTACAAGAAATCGCTACTAATTTTAGGTAAGTAAGGACGCCTTCAGATTTATGTGACCCATCTTAGTAGCGAAATCTTCCCGATATAGGTACATGAATCAAAAGACATGTTACTTTTCGTACCACTTGCTCAAAAAAGTGACATTCTAGCCCGCAAAAAGAGAACATAACAATAGTCATTTTTAATCTATTAAAAACAGGGAAAGAAAATTGTACTGAATTTCATTCATCCCCTAGGGCGAGAATGTGATTAAAATTTGGAATACTTACCGAGGTTTTCGAGCGCTAATTTGAATAAGAAGTTTTCGTACCACTTGCTCAAAAAAGTGACATTCTATGCCACAAAAAGCGAACATAACAATAGTCATTTTTAATCTATTAAAAACAGGGAAAGAAAATTGTACTGAATTTCATTCATCCCCTAGGGCGAGAATGTGATTAAAATTTGGAATACTTACCGAGGTTTTCGAGCGCTAATTTGAATAAGAAGTTTTCGTACCACTTGCTCAAAAAAGTGACATTCTATGCCACAAAAAGCGAACATAACAATAGTCATTATTAATCTGTTAAAAACAGGGAAAGAAAAGTGTACTGAATTTCATTCATCCCCTAGGGCGAGAATGTGATTTGAATTTGGAATACTCATTTACCGAGGTTTTCGAGGGGTAATTTGAATTAGAAGTTTTAATTCTCTAATTGTGACCTGCCAGTATTTAAAGGTGACAAAATAGAAAAAGTTCGTTAATAAATATTTTTTTTCGCAAATGGTACGAAAAGTAGAGTATTTTCCTCGGTGATAAAGCTGTCTTAGTCTTAGGTGAACTTAAATCCCTCGCTACACTCAGAACTCGTTTTTAACACCCTCGCTACGCTCGGGAGTAAATCTTGAGTCCTTCATTACGCTCGCGATTTAAATCGTCACCCGCGACAGAAGACACTGCTTTATCCCCTTGGTTAATAATCTACTATTTAATTCTTTATTTATGACCTGCCAGTATTATCACTACATAGGTACATAGTATAAAACAAAGTCGCTTTCTCGGTCCCTATGTCCCTTTGTATGCTTAAATCTTTGAAACTACGCAACGGATTTTGATGCGGTTTTCTTAAATAGAGTGATTCAAGAGGAAGGTTTATATGTATAATAACATCCTATTGCACCCGTGCGAAGCGGGGCGGGTCGTATGTGGTAAAATAGAAAAAGTTTTTTCGTAAATGGTACGAAAAGTAGAGTATTTTCCTCGGTGATAAAGCTGTCTTAGTCTTGGGTAACCTTAAATCCCTGGCTACACTCAGGACTCGTATTAAATCCCTCGCTTCGCTCGAGATTTAAGTTTTTAACACCCTCGCTGCGCTCGGGAGTTAACCTCGAGTCCTTCGTTACGCTCGCGATTTCAATCGTCACCCGCGACATAATTTCAGGTACATACAGGGATCTTAAATGCATGGTTAGTTTCACCAAAACAATACAACCCCCCCCCCCCAATGTATCCCCTTGGTTAATAATCTACTATTTTTGTTTATTTAAGAGATTACTAACTATGGGGTGCTTGTGGCTCAGTTATTGGTTAGCCTTCCTCAAGAAAAGGACTACTATTAAGGATATTGCTGTACCTGTCAAGGTGCATGTGAATTGTAGTACCTTTTTTAGATGCTAAGTCACATGTAATGCAATTAAATTAAATAAATGAATACAGAACTTCACCTTTATATTAGTAGTATAGTATAGATGTATTCGCATTTTACATGAGCAGTTGGTCTTGGCTGAAGTCAGTTCTAAAGCCTAATCGGAAGCCTATGAGCAGTTTGATGAAATCTAAAAAGTAAGATTCGACTTTGATGCGATTTTTTTATTAGATAGAGTGATTGAACAGGAATGTTTATATGTATAACATAACATCTATAACATCCGGCCGGGTGGCTAGTGTCTTTATAAAAAAAAGGTATCATATACTTTTCGGTCTAGACCTACAGTTCATGATACAATGTGATCATGATACAAGTTTGTACTTAATTTTTTCCCCTTAGAGACCTAAACGCGATGCTAGTTCCCCGCATGCTGAAGCGTCTCCACGAGCTCCGCAGCAAGACCCAAGAGGACAGACCAAGCCAGAACACCGTCACCCCGCCCAACCAGGCCCGACCCTTCGCGCGCTTCGGCAAGAGGACCCACGAACCCAAGCCCAACGGCCCACTGCTGGACAAGAGAGGTATGGGACAGAGAACACCGTCACCCCGCCCAACCAGGCCCGACCCTTCGCGCGCTTCGGCAAGAGGACCCACGAACCCAAGCCCAACGGCCCACTGCTGGACAAGAGAGGTATGGGACAGAGAACACCGTCACCCCGCCCAACCAGGCCCGACCCTTCGCGCGCTTCGGCAAGAGGACCCACGAACCCAAGCCCAACGGCCCACTGCTGGACAAGAGAGGTATGGGACAGAGAACACCGTCACACCGCCCAACCAGGCCAGACCCTTCGCGCGCTTCGGCAAGAGGACCCACGAGCCCAAGCCCAACGGCCCACTGCTGGACAAGAGAGGTATGTGGGATAGAAGCAGAACCAGGCCCGACCCTTCGCGCGCTTCGGCAAGAGGACCCACGAACCCAAGCCCAACGGCCCACTGCTGGACAAGAGAGGTATGTGGGATAGAAGCAGAACCAGGCCCGACCCTTCGCGCGCTTCGGCAAGAGGACCCACGAACCCAAGCCCAACGGCCCACTGCTGGACAAGAGAGGTATGTGGGATAGAAGCAGAACCAGGCCCGACCCTTCGCGCGCTTCGGCAAGAGGACCCACGAACCCAAGCCCAACGGCCCACTGCTGGACAAGAGAGGTATGTGGGATAGAAGCAGAACCAGGCCCGACCCTTCGCGCGCTTCGGCAAGAGGACCCACGAACCCAAGCCCAACGGCCCACTGCTGGACAAGAGAGGTATGTGGGATAGAAGCAGAACCAGGCCCGACCCTTCGCGCGCTTCGGCAAGAGGACCCACGAACCCAAGCCCAACGGCCCACTGCTGGACAAGAGAGGTATGTGGGATAGAAGCAGAACCAGGCCCGACCCTTCGCGCGCTTCGGCAAGAGGACCCACGAGCCCAAGCCCAACGGCCCACTGCTGGACAAGAGAGGTATGGGACAGAGAACACCGTCACACCACCCAACCAGGCCCGACCCTTCGCGCGCTTCGGCAAGAGGACCCACGAGCCCAAGCCCAACGGCCCACTGCTGGACAAGAGAGGTATGTGCGACAGAACCAGGCCCGACCCTTCGCGCGCTTCGGCAAGAGGACCCACGAGCCCAAGCCCAACGGCCCACTGCTGGACAAGAGAGGTATGTGCGACAGAACCAGGCCCGACCCTTCGCGCGCTTCGGCAAGAGGACCCACGAGCCCAAGCCCAACGGCCCACTGCTGGACAAGAGAGGTATGTGGGATAGAAGCAGAACCAGGCCCGACCCTTCGCGCGCTTCGGCAAGAGGACCCACGAGCCCAAGCCCAACGGCCCACTGCTGGACAAGAGAGGTATGTGCGACAAAACCAGGCCCGACCCTTCGCGCGCTTCGGCAAGACGACCCACGAGCCCAAGCCCAACGGCCCACTGCTGGACGAGAGAGGTATGTGCGACAGAGAACACCGTCATGCGTCTAAAATTAACTCGAGAAATGTAAGGTTCTGCATGTTCCGTTCACCATGACGGCAACAATCCGTATGCCTCTGACTACCCCGCTTAGAACGTAGTCGTGAACGTTTTGTGTTATTTTGAAAATGGACCTTGTTGATCAGACAATTAGGTTCATTTTTCATTTTGTCCCTCAGACCGTGACAAAGGCGACGACGGTAGGGCATTATTTTAAAAATGTAACTTGTTGATCAGATAATTATGCACATTTTTTCGTTTTGTCCGTTAGACCGTGACAAAGACGATGGTAGGGGATTATTCTAAAAATGTACCTTGTTGATCAGACAATTAGGTTCATTTTTCATTTTGTCCCTCAGACCGTGACAAAGACGACGGCGGGGGAGGCGACGTCAGTATCGAGGAAACTCCTCCGCACGCCAGCAGGGATCCAGAGACGCCTGTCAAGAATTATAATAATAGTAAGTGTCAATTATACAGGGTGATTTTAATTGTGTATGTACTTGCCAAATATTTCCAATAAGCTCTGTAGGAATATATGTACAAAATGACGTCAATTTTTTAACCTTTGGCACTTTCTATTATTCATAACATTTGTTTACTACTATTGAAGAAATAATGTTCGCATCGGTTTAGTCAGGACTGACAGCGCCTTTTGAGATTTTTAAATATTTATTTATGACAATTTTTCATATCAACCACCTACTCATACACACATGCACACAAAAACATACACACCACACACGCACGCACACACTCTAGCACCCTCTCAGGGAGAGTGTAACATTAATTATCTAATTGTAACGTTTAAAAACTAAGCATCTGTTATTGGATGTCATATTTGTTTTAGCTAAAAAGTTTTTTTGTGTTCTTGCTAAGTGCTGTTGGTTCTATGATCAACAAATAAAAGAATGTTTAAAAAGAAACTGAAGTGATCTCCTTTCCCTTAGTGAACTCAGCCTGCTCCCCCGAGCAATGGGGCATGATGTCTCCCCCCCCTCGGCCCCCGCCCCAGACGGCCCCGGCGCCCCCAGTTCTGCACCACGAGACCTCCTCCAACTCCAGCTGGGCCGAGATGGAGACTTACGTCATAGGTAATAAGATTAGATTCAGCTTACACGAGACTTCCTTCAACTCCAGCTGGGCGGAGATGGAGACTTACGTCATAGGTAATAAGATGCAATTCAGCTTGCACGAGACCTCCTCCAACTCCAGCTGGGCCGAGATGGAGACTTACGTCATAGGTAATAAGATGAAATTAGCAGCCCCGACAGACTTTGTTCTGTTGTCAAACATCACGTCGTGTCACGTGACAGGTAGAAACGGTTGCTAAGAGAAAACTAAATAGTTGTTTTTCACTATATTCCTAGCATTTTCTCATGTTTACTCGCCTTTTAAACCTTCCCTGTACCTTAAAAAATATTTCAAAATCAATTTTAGCCAAATCGGTCCAGCCTTTCCCGAGTTTTAGCGAGACTAACGAACAGCAATACATTTTTATACATAGGGACTGGCAGCTAAGTAAGCAAAAAAAAAGTATTTTTTTTAAAACCGTAGCCATTGTCCCATTCGAATGTATCTTACTATCTTACTAATATTATAAATGCGAAAGTTTGTATGTGTGGATGTGCCGTGTTGCTGTTTCACGTAAAAACTACTGAATGGTTTTTAATGAAACTTTACAATAATAATAGCTTATGCACCTGAATAACACATAGACAAGGCTTGGGAGAGTTAGGATCCAACAAATAATGGGTCCAGCCAGCGGCTTACATAAGATAAGATAAGAAACATATTATTACACACAAAAAAGAGTAGCTTACAGTTAAGAAATACATTCAACAGTTTTTGCAGTTCTCGAGTCTTCAAAATAGACGTTGTTGTTTTCAAATAGATACATCATTTAAAAATGCATTTATCGTTAATTTTTCTAAAAAACCCTGGTCCGATCGCTAGTTAATATTAGTTTATTTTTTCAGGAAATATTCAAATTCACCCCCCAACAGACGCTACAAAACAGATGTTGATTCTACGATATCTAACACCGATGGGCGAGTACCAAGAGGTAAGGAAAAACTGCAATGTATGCTTAAATATTCACAGTTTAACCAACATTTTCAACCCAATTATATTTTTGCGAAAAACTGAGGATGTTTTTCTATGTTAATTCACGTTTATTAAAAAAATACGTAGATTTCATTATTTGAAAACATAATATGGCTGCCGTAAATAGATTCTGACGTTTAATTTATGCCTGCCAAAGAGAGGCTCTGTAAAATAATGAAAATATATATGTAAGGGTTTTACCGGTCTATGGTTACCGCATTAAATAGTAGAACGACCAAAAACTCGCAAAAGCTTGTAGGCCAACTTAGGTATACCACCCTTCGAATCACTCGCAAAATATCTCTAAGTATGACGAGCACAAGTACGAATATCGTTTTGCAATACGCGACGCGCGTTACGGGCAACGCCATCTATTGGTGATAATGGGTACTTTTACGTGAATATGGGTGGCTTGTTGCTACTGTTTACTGGTGCATGCATGTGCATTATTATACGTTGTGTAACAATACTTGTTTTTGTCCCCAGTTCCTATCCCACGTGTTCGAGCAGAACGCGTTAGGCCTCATCCTAGGTTACCTAAACGTGAGAGAATCTCGCGACTCTCGGCTAGCCTTCGAAGCACTTAAGTACCTCGCAGCCCTTCTGTGTCATAAGAAGTTCAGCATAGACTTTATCAACATGGCTGGCTTGCAGGTAAGTCTCCACCTTTTTCACAGTCAAACAGAAAGATCTAGGCCTCATTCTTAGGTAAACGTGACATAGACAAGAAGTTCAGCATAGACTTTATCAACATGGCTGGCTTGCAGGTCAGTCACCACCTTTTCACAGTCGAATAGAAAGATCTAGGCCTCATTCTAAGGTAAACGTGACATAGACAAGAAGTTTAGCATAGACTTTATCAACATGGCTGGCTTGCAAGTAAGTCACCACTTTCGCCACTGTTGTTACAGTTGAACAGAAAGATCTAGGCCTCATTCTTAGGTAACGGGACATAGACAAAAAGTTCAGCATAGACTTTATCAACATGGCTGGCTTGCAGGTAAGTCACCACCGTCACAGTTGAACAGAAAGATCTAGGCCTCATTCTTAGGTAAACGTGACATAGACAAGAAGTTCAGCATAGACTTTATCAACATGGCTGGCTTGCAGGTAAGTCACCACTTTCGCCACGGTTGTCACAGTTGAACAGAAAGATTTAGGCCTCATTCTTAGGTAAACGTGACATAGACAAGACGTTCAGCATAGACTTTATCAACATGGCTGGCTTGCAGGTAAGTCACCACTTTCGCCACTGTTGTTACAGTTGAACAGAAAGATCTAGGCCTCATTCTTAGGTAAACGTGACATAGACAAGAAGTTTAGCATAGACTTTATCAACATGGCTGGCTTGCAGGTAAGTCACCACTTTCGCCACTGTTGTTACAGTTGAACAGAAAGATCTAGGCCTCATTCTTAGGTAAACGTGACATAGACAAGAAGTTTAGCATAGACTTTATCAACATGGCTGGCTTGCAGGTAAGTCACCACTTTCGCCACTGTTGTTAAAGTTGAACAGAAAGATCTAGGCCTCATTCTTAGGTAAACGTGACATAGACAAGAAGTTCAGCATAGACTTTATCAACATGGCTGGCTTGCAAGTAAGTCACCACTTTCGCCACTGTTGTTACAGTTGAACAGAAAGATCTAGGCCTCATTCTTAGGTAAACGTGACATAGACAAGAAGTTCAGCATAGACTTTATCAACATGGCTGGCTTGCAAGTAAGTCACCACTTTCGCCACTGTTGTTACAGTTGAACAGAAAGATCTAGGCCTCATTCTTAGGTAAACGTGACATAGACAAGAAGTTCAGCATAGACTTTATCAACATGGCTGGCTTGCAGGTAAGTCACCACTTTCGCCACTGTTGTTACAGTTGAACAGAAAGATCTAGGCCTCATTCTTAGGTAAACGTGACATAGACAAGAAGTTCAGCATAGACTTTATCAACATGGCTGGCTTGCAGGTAAGTCACCACCTTTTTCACAGTCGAATAGAAAGATCTAGGCATCATTCTTAGGTAAACGTGACATAGACAAGAAGTTCAGCATAGACTTTATCAACATGGCTGGCTTGCAGGTAAGTCACCACTTTCGCCACTGTTGTTACAGTTGAACAGAAAGATCTAGGCCTCATTCTTAGGTAAACGTGACATAGACAAGAAGTTTAGCATAGACTTTATCAACATGGCTGGCTTGCAGGTAAGTCACCACTTTCGCCACTGTTGTTAAAGTTGAACAGAAAGATCTAGGCCTCATTCTTAGGTAAACGTGACATAGACAAGAAGTTCAGCATAGACTTTATCAACATGGCTGGCTTGCAAGTAAGTCACCACTTTCGCCACTGTTGTTACAGTTGAACAGAAAGATCTAGGCCTCATTCTTAGGTAAACGTGACATAGACAAGAAGTTCAGCATAGACTTTATCAACATGGCTGGCTTGCAGGTAAGTCACCACTTTCGCCACTGTTGTTACAGTTGAACAGAAAGATCTAGGCCTCATTCTTAGGTAAACGTGACATAGACAAGAAGTTCAGCATAGACTTTATCAACATGGCTGGCTTGCAGGTAAGTCACCACTTTCGCCACTGTTGTTACAGTTGAACAGAAAGATCTAGGCCTCATTCTTAGGTAAACGTGACATAGACAAGAAGTTCAGCATAGACTTTATCAACATGGCTGGCTTGCAGGTAAGTCACCACTTTCGCCACTGTTGTTACAGTTGAACAGAAAGATCTAGGCCTCATTCTTAGGTAAACGTGACATAGACAAGAAGTTCAGCATAGACTTTATCAACATGGCTGGCTTGCAGGTAAGTCACCACCTTTTTCACAGTCGAATAGAAAGATCTAGGCATCATTCTTAGGTAAACGTGACATAGACAAGAAGTTCAGCATAGACTTTATCAACATGGCTGGCTTGCAGGTAAGTCACCACTTTCGCCACGTTTGTCACAGTTGAACAGTATGATCTAGGCCTCATTCTTAGGTAAACGTGACATAGACAAGAAGTTCAGCATAGACTTTATCAACATGGCTGGCTTGCAGGTAAGTCACTACTTTCGCCACGTTTGTCACAGTTGAACAGTATGATCTAGGCCTCATTCTTAGGTAAACGTGACATAGACAAGAAGTTCAGCATAGACTTTATCAACATGGCTGGCTTGCAAGTAAGTCACCACTTTCGCCACGGTTGTCACAGTTGAACAGAAAGATCTAGGCCTCATTCTAAGGTAAACGTGACATAGACAAGAAGTTCAGCATAGACTTTATCAACATGGCTGGCTTGCAGGTTAGTCACCACCGTCACAGCTGATCAGAAAGATCTAGGCCTCTTTCAAAGGTTACCTAAACGTGATAGTCTCGTGACTCTCGGCTTGCCTTCGAAGCGCTCAAGTACCTCGCAGCGCTTCTGTGCCACAAGAAGTTCAGCATAGACTTTATCAACATGGCTGGCTTGCAGGTGAGTTAGCAACTTCGTCACTACGGATTGCAATCACACAATCACACAAGCTCGCGGGACTGCGGATCTTACAATTTTAAAAATTGTGAACCACCTGCCTATCTGGCAATGTCGGAAGGAAGTTTTCTTTCAAGGATTGTCGAATATAGACCTCGCAGCCACTTGACTATAGTCCGTTCGCGTTAAGAATGCAGTGACTTCATACTTTTCCTTCGATCTAACACGCCCCCATACGAATTAAATCGTTCATAATTAGAAAGCCAAGTCCACAGCCACCAACTGAACGCATACTTTCGAACGCAAAGGTTATGGACCTGAGTTTCAACAAATAAAGTAAATTTAAAAATCACTCCATTCTTAACGCGAACGAACTATATATTTATGAAAACAGATGAGAGCAAAATAGTTGTGGTGGTATAAGGTTAATATGTTTCATAACAGGATTCATGCAATCAATTTCGATCACTTTCGTGAGATATCATTAGGGCTCAACTATAACTTCATTCTTTCTCACGTTGACAGACTTGATTTTATGCAAAAAAATATCATCAGACGTTTATACTCTAGACTTTTATGAGGTGCAGTAAAATGCCAAAAAATATGGATTTCTTTGAAAATACTTGTATTTTGGCACCAATTATCTGTAGCCTACTAAAGTGGCTGTTAGGTCGATGTATTCCAACCTCTTCCTTTCTTTGCAGACGTGTTTTTTAACTAACCATTTTGTTTTGTTAATTCAGAAATTTCTGGAAGTACCGCGTCCATCGGTGGCCGCGACGGGCGTGTCGATATGCCTGTACTACCTCGCGTACTGCGAAGACGCAATGGAGCGCGTCTGTCTGCTGCCCAGGAAAACACTCGCCGATCTAGTCAAGTGAGTCGCAGTTTCTTTCTAATTATTTTTCTTAACTTAACTACTAACTATACTACGCACGCCAAATGATGATCCCTATGACAGTTCGTAAGCGCTTAACATTGTACTGACGTCCTGTCACAACGAATCCTTTAGAGGTCCATTAAAAAATGGAAAAAATCATAATTGTGTACATTTGTAAATTATAAAAATGTATATTAAGAATTTATTACGTAATGTTCGTAAATAATGAAAAAAAAACTCAATGCAAATGTACATGGTACGTGCTGCAAAAGTTACGTCGTCAAGCTGTTATCGACTAAGAAGGTACACATCAATAAACAAAATATCGATAATTTGTTGTAAAAATTTTACAAATGCTTTGAGTTTGTATTTTATTTATATCAATCTGAATCTGATACAGGGTCAAGCAGATCTTCAAAATACGGTAGGTCTGTGGCCTCGTTTTGAATATTCTTCCATGAAGCTGGCAATTATGAATTCTTTGAAATTCAATTCAAAAAGTATAGTAAAATGTGTTTTATGTCCATCAATGCGCGTAATCTGTTTTAAATAAATAAATATTGCTTATTATGTTGAATGGCTGGCTGAATGACATGACATTTGACATGTTATTGATTCGCATCACTAATACAACTGTCAGTTGAAACGTCATAGGCATCATCATTCGCCGTGCGAACTATAACTCTTTTTCCGGCATGTTGCAATTTATCAATTTTTAACACTATTCTAGCCCCAAAAAGTTTAAAATAAGGCAGGCACTTGTCTGCCTGTAGAATAGTGCCGTTTGCTGCCATAGTATCATAGGAAGCCCTATATGGTTAGGGCCTAAACAGAACACAAGTTGCACCCTCATTGAATAAAACACTTCATAGAATAGATGATAAAAATTAAAAATCATATGTACAGTAGACGCACATCACTCTACCCATTTCAGGTCAGTCCTTGCTCCATTGCAAAGAGATGACATTTGACAAGAGCGGGAGTAAAAACAAAAAAGGGGTAACCTGATGTGCTGTTGACTGTTCAGTTTGTTAGAAATAGGATAAAGTATTTTTGCACTGTTAAAACTGATCTCCATATGAGGGCGCTACTTGAGGTCTTCAAGGGTCTTAAAAGTACACACGTTGTTTCTGGTAACATTCCGACACGCGTACGGTCCATAAGTATCCTTTATAACATATAAAAAAAACAACATTTTTGGTAACTTCTGTCCTTATGTATGCTTAAATCTTTAAAACTACGCAACGGATTTCGACCCGGTTTTTAATAGATAAGTTGCTAAAGAAATCTAAAGTGTTGTTTTTCACTATATTCCTAGCTTTCTCACATATTTACTCACCTTTTAAACCTTCCCTGGATCTTACCAAAAATTGTCCAGCCTTCCCGAGTTTTAGCGAGACTAACGCACAGCAATCCATTTTTATTTAGAGTGATAATATCCCATTGCGCCCGCGTCATCCGAGCTGGGTTGCTAGTTAATTATATTTTATTAAAATACACATGAATATTTAGTGTTCA
The DNA here is from genome assembly GCA_950022985.1 of Udea ferrugalis. Classification (NCBI taxonomy): domain Eukaryota; kingdom Metazoa; phylum Arthropoda; class Insecta; order Lepidoptera; family Crambidae; genus Udea; species Udea ferrugalis. The sequence continues at coordinate 4,580,347 of OX465545.1, forward strand.
AATACTGAGCATGTTTTTGTGAAAAGGTTCTGTCTCTTTCCTATACAGGGTGATCGATTTTAAATTTGTTCCAGATATGCGCTCTGGCTGCTAGAGTGCTCGCACGACTCGGGCCGCTGCCACGCGACCATGTTCTTCGGCCTCTCCTTCCAGTTCCGGGTCATACTCGAGGAGTTTGACAACCAGGTATTGAACCGTGCTATCCAGACGTGGAACGCTCTTCCATCATATGTGTTTCCTTCTTCCTATAGCCCCGGGTTTTTTTAAACGGGGCGGGAAAAGGCATTTATGCAGGCCTTCAAAATGAGATTGACCAGCAAAGTAGTTCTCCATTACTGTGCTTGTCTTACCCTATATCTGGACCTCGCGGCTGCGGTGGAGTGAGGTCATCTTGAGCACCACTGTAAAAAAAAAAAACATTTCCAACTGACTGACGGCTAGAAATTTGTATAAACTTGGCCAAATAGGGAGTAAACGTAGGAAAGTCTTATAATGTGCTTTGAAAGTATTTTGTAAGTTCTATGAGAGTGGTATTTTTTTTGTTAAAAAAACTCCTTAAATTAAAGGAAAAAATGAAGAAGTTTTTTTGCTGAAATGGCAAACATGGTCCGATTTTTTTAACTTTTAATTAAAACTAAGTAGTTTTTAGTTTCTCAAATCAATACCAGTGTTTTCAGTCTCATTTCGTAGTTGTGTTAGTTAAATAAGTTATTAAAACAAATAGTTGTCACATGATAATTTGAATCGTGTGGCATGTCGTCGGACAAACCCTCATGTCATTTCTTTGTGTATAATTTCTGCTGGCCACATGAATAAATGATAATAATATTTATGTGCTACCGAGAACTTATTAGGGCTATAATAACTTGAGCATTCTCCGCTAGATATGCCAGTGTAGGAGTGAGGACTCTGAAATGCACATAATTATTTGCACAGCCCAAACTTCCTAAATTCTCTGTTATGGCTTAGTAGAGAATGCCTCCAGGCAGTAAGTCGGGCAATTGTACTTATTTTCTTAATTTTGTGCAATAAATAAATGAATAATTTTATTCAGTACACTTTAACTAACTAATGAACACAAATGCGTTAGAACCAATCAGAATAGCAGAAGATCGGCGGCATGCTTAGGTCAATCTTGCCTGATACATTGACCTATTTATTTTTTCCATAACCTAATATGTGTCTCTACTAACCAATCAGATTAGGTTCAAATCCTGCCTGATAAATTGACCTATTTTTTTTCTATAACCTGGAATGTGTCTCTATTTCCCCAGGATGGCCTCCGTAAACTGTACAACGTGATATCAACCCTGCCGATCCTGGGCTCGGATGATGAGGAAATGAGGGTATCTGATGATGAAACCTGCGCCGCGCGGCAGATCGTGCGCCACGTCTGCGTCGCGCTTAGGAGGTGAGGGTTAAGATACATAATATAACATAAACGGCCTATATACGTCCCACTGCTGGGCAAAGGCCTTACCTCAATATGAGGTGGAACGAGCCATACTACAACACGCGGGCTCTGTGCGGATTGTTGGAGGGGTTTAAGGTTAGTGAGCAACCTCAATGTCAGAAGTTATCAAGCCGCCCTAAGGCCTCTGACAAGGCTTACGGCGACGACTGACAGATAAGATAAGATATTTAGTTCAAAGAATATGGTTATTTCTTTAAGTGTCGGAGTCATACGAGCTGTCAGGCGCGTTGCAGTTGTTGGCGCCGAATCTTACTAAAATACAGACAGACAGTAGATCTTTGCCCGTCATTATTTGGCGCCAAAATGGCTCAAATGCCAAAAAATGCCAATGGCCAAAATGATTATTTTTAGCCTGAAAGACATAATTATACTAGGCCTAAATTTGCCGCTTGGAACTGCTCCAATTTCCTGATGAGCTGAATCAGCTCCTCCGACACTCCAGGCGTATATGGATCTTAAAATACGAGAGAGGACGACATATTCTGTCACCGTTTGTTGCAGAGAGAACGAGACACAGCACAGAGAGAGATAGAGAGAGATGAGTTGATATAGACATTAAAGGCGCGGTCCTTTATGAGTCAAAAGTGATAATAGCGCCCTCACACGCGCCCTGGATTCATAAATTGTATGAGCGTGAAGGACGTGAGCGCGCTATTATCACTTTTGACTCAAAACGGACCGACTATATCGGATGAAGAGGGAATAGAGACATTAGAGACTGGGAGAGGGCGATAGAAAGGGATGGGGAGAGAGTTCCGGTCTGAGTCAAAAGTGATAATAGCGAGCTCACACGGGTCCCAAATTGATGAATTGTGTGGGCGTGAGCGAAGTGAGCGCGCCATTATCACTTTTGACTCAAAACGGACCGCACTAAATGATGTACTATGAAATTTTTTTAATTTTTTCTATATTCCATTTATTTATTATACAGGGTGTCCCGAAACGTGACGTCAAGCGGACACAGGGTGATAGGTTAGGTTATACTGGTTCTGGGAAAAATAAGAAAAAAAATCTTTGTCACTTGGTTTAGTAATAATAATAATATTATTGAAAATTTTGAAAATCGACACCCTTGACCACGGTTTTATGTACATACTGTGCTCACAAATAGCTAAAATTCGGAGCGTTTTATTTTTTTATGACATCCTAGAAAACTATGCTATCGATTGCAGCCACTTTTGTGATTGTGAAAATTGTATATTTAGTAAAAAAAAATAAAGTTTGTCTGAGTCATGGTTAACAATTTTTATGTCAGCTAACTTCATCCCTTATTTTCTTTAAAAAACACTACTGTAGCATCCTTGGCAAGTTGTCTAGAAAATTGGCCCATTTAATCAAGATTCCAAAATAGTACAACACTTACTATTTACTTGTCTTATGTTTCCATGAAAAATATTATGAACCATAGTGGGTCATTGGTCAACAAAGCATTTAGGTGCCCGGCGGGCAACCGAGACGCGGAATTTTTGCCCTTCGTGTGCTTTAGTTCTATGGGATTCCCTTGGCACTAACGTTCGCGGTCAAAAAGACCGGCCTGGCCCGCCGTCCGCAGTCGCTTAACTTGGACATAGGCCTTAAGGCGCCTTACCACATCTGACATAGCTTTACAAAAACTTATTGTATCTTTAATATCTGTAAGTATCTTACTTGTACGCTAAGGCGCTCTGCGGACGGCGGGCCAGGCCGGTCTTTTTGACCGCGAACGTTAGTGCCAAGGGAATCCCATAGAACTAAAGCACACGAAGGGCAAAAATTCCGCGTCTCGGTTGCCCGCCGGGCACCTAAATGCTTTGTTGACCAATGACCCACTATGGTTTTTAATATTTTTCATGGAAACATAAGACAAGTAAATAGTAAGTGTTGTACTATTTTGGAATCTTGATTAAATGGGCCAATTTTCTAGACAACTTGCCAAGGATGCTACAGTAGTGTTTTTTAAAGAAAATAAGGGATGAAGTTAGCTGACATAAAAATTGTTAACCATGACTCAGACAAACTTTATTTTTTTTTTACTAAATGTACAATTTTCACAATTACAAAAGTGGCTGCAATCGATAGCATAGTTCTCTAGGATGTCAAAAAAAAAACACTCTGAATTTTAGAAATTTGTGAGCACAGTACATGAAACCGTGGTCAAGGGTGTCGATTTTCAAAATTTTCAATCATCATCATGTCAGCCGAACGACGCCCACTGCTGGGCATAGGCCTCCCCCAAAGATCTCCACAACGATCGGTCCTGCGCTGTCCGCATCCAGCGGCTTCCCGCGACCTTGACCAGATCGTCGGTCCACCTTGTGGAGGGCCTGCCCACGGAACGTCGTCCGGTACGTGGTCGCCATTCGAGAACCTTTCCGCCCCAACGGCCATCGGTTCTCCGCGCTATGTGTCCCGCCCACTGCCACTTCAACGATGCAATCCTTCGAGCGATGTCGGTTGCCTTAGTTCTCCTGCGGATCTCATCATTTCTGATTCGATCAAGCAGGGAAACACCAAGCATCGCTCTCTCCATTGCTCGCTGGGTGACTTTGAGCCTTCTTATGAGACCCATAGTGAACGACCACGTCTCGCTCCCATATGTCATTACTGGCAACACACACTGGTCAAAGACTTTCGTCTTGAGACACTGAGGAATTTCGGACGCGAATATATGCCGGAGCTTCCCGAACGCTGCCCATCCGAGCTGGATTCGACCTCTGGGGGCTTAGCCAAAGTAACTTCTCTTGTGAGCGAAACGTAACCATAGATAGCGAGTTGTTATCGAACGCTATCCATGCCCCTGTCATACAAATGCGTAGACAAGCAGCAGTTTCAGTGTTCGCCTTCATTACGATTTCGATCGTCAGAAATGATATTTAAACGAACACTCGGATGCTGTAGTTATCGAAACAAAATGGCCGATTTCATTCATCAGCTGTGACCCCAAAAGAATTTGATTACGGCTTAATATATTAACAGAGCCTAAAATGCATGCGTTACGTTTATTGTAGGCTGCACATAACAAAAACACATGGGAAAGACGCCAAAAGCGATTAAAATTACGACGCCAGTTGGAAAGGATTGAAATAAAAAAGTAATTTATAAATATGTGGCGTGCATGAATGTCGACGCACCTCAATGATGTGGTGCGCATTATTGTCGACGCACCTTAATGATGTGGTGCGCATTATTGTCGACGCACCTCAATGATGTAGTGAGCATTATTGTCGACGCACCTCAATGATGTGGTGCGCATTATTGTAAACGCACCTCAATCTTCTATGGCAGCGATTGAGGTGTGTCTATGCCAAGTGACGCTTAGCCTAGCCACTTTTTCCTGACGCGCAGAGGCGATCATCCATTAATGTTAACCGGCAAATTCCTAAATATTATATCTAACGTTGTGAAGAATTAAAAGTTTCGCGAAGCAATCCAGCATTTATTTTTAAAAACAGAACATCTCCGATAAACAAGCGCGGGCAGGCAGACCCGCACAAATACAAGTTATTTAAACTACATTTCAATACAGGCAGTCAACTTATCTTACCTTTCTAATTACCTAATGAGTAGGAGACAAACAAAATATATTATGAATAAGTTCCTTTTATGATAACCTAGACTGATTAAAGCTTTGAATAAAATTAATAGAACCAAAGTTAATAAACTATACAAAATTCAAAACTTATTAATAATTTATCTATTAGTTTGCCATTTTAGTTTGTTACATAGAGAAAGATAAATATATACCAAAAGGGTTTGCTATTATCAGACTTGTCACAGAGAGACAAATCTGTCTGGTTACCTGACAGATTTGACCAGACTCTGGTAGGCTGCGGTCCGAATATAGCTGAAAGTACTTTTGGCACCCATAAAAGCGTCCCGAATTGCGCCGAACGCACTTCGAGCGCGATTTTGAAAGATATTGCGACGCCATAAATGACATCACCAACTTTCGCCATTTTGTACTTAACTGCACTGAAAGCACTTTAAGCGATAAAATCGCACTTTTTAATTCGGACCGCACGAATGTGCTTCATGTGTATGAAGCGCTTATAGTACTTTCAGCGATATTCGGACCGCAGCCCCTGTTGATCTGCTTGACACTGACAGTGACAGCAAAATTTCCGAATTTTTCGATACCATAGCCAATATTTTACTTTTTAGGGCATAACAACTTCGAAACAACGATCGCGAAAGGATGGTACATTGGCTAAGCCATCGAAAACGATGACTTTTGAACGATGGCTTATGTCAATCCCATACATTTTGTTCTTTTCGAACTTCGCTGTCGTTTTCTAAATGTTACTTTGGCTAAGCCCCCTGATCTCTTTCTCGAAGTTGGACTTACCTAACTGGACTGCCTGTCCCAGGTAAACATAGTGGTCAACAACTTCGAGTGTAATGTTCCCAACGTTAACTGGAGCGGGTGCAACATGGGCATTGAACATGATTTTCGTCTTGTCCATGTTCATCCTAAGACCCACTCTTTGAGAAGCATTACCGAGATCTTCGAGCATTATGTTCAGGTCTTCCAAGGTCTCAGCCATAAGAACTACATCATCGGCGAATCGTAGGTGTGTTAGGTACTCGCCATTGATGTTGATGCCGCGTCCTTTCCAGTCCAGAAGCTAGTCTATTTGGCACCTTTGGAGAGACTGCAACACTGCCCAGGTCTCAATCGAATCAAAGGCCTTCTCATAGTCCACAAACGCCAGGCAAAGTGGCAAGTTATACTCTTCGGTCTTCTGTATAACTTGCCGCAGCGTATGAATGTGGTCCATGGTACTATAGCCTTTTCGGAACCCGGCTTGTTCGGGAGGTTGGAAGTCATCAAACCTGCGAGCGAGACGATTCGCAATGACTCTCGAAAACAACTTATAGATATGGCTCAGAAGCGATATGGGTCTGTAGTTCTTCAAGAGAGTTTTGTCACCCTTCTTGAAAAACAGCATCACATCGCTTCTGCCCCATGCCTTTGGCGTTCTGCCCTCGAGGATGACAGAACTGAAGAGCGTCTGGAGGACCTTGAGTATCGGCCGACCGCCCGCTCTCAGAAGCTCTGTTGTGATTCCGTCATCACCCGCCGCCTTGTTGTTTTTAAGCTGCTTGAGAGCCATCCTAATTTCGTACAGGCTGACGTCCGGGATATCTTCGGTATAGTGTCGGGTAAGCTTGGCTCTAGGGTCTTTAGCCTTGCTTTCAACAGGTGTTTGCGTGGAATACAGCTGTCCATAGAAACTCTCAATCTCCCTCAGGATTTCAGGTGTGGACGTAATGATGCTACCTGCCTCAGTTTTCAGCCTCGTCAGTTGGCTTTGCCCAATAGACAGATCTCTGGCGAACACTTTGGAGCCTTTGTTCCGCTCAATGGCCTCTTTAATACGCTGGGTATTAAATTGGCGAAGGTCGCTCGTCAAACACTTAGATATCTGTCTATTGAGTTGCCGATAACGATGGGCATCCACTGAGTTCTGTAGCCTCATTTCGTTTCTCTGATCCATGAGTAGGAGAGTATGGCTGGAGAGTTTCTTGGATTTTGGACGGCGGGTTTTAAAGTGCTTGGACCCTACCGTACGGACAGTATCCACCACCATGTTGTATTGATCGTCCACATCGATGCTGTTCTCAAGGGCTTCGAAGCGGTTTTGAAGCTCGAGCTGAAAGCACTCGGGGTTTTGAATCTGAGCCGGTATTGGTCGGAGCGTGGATTTTATCAGTCGCGCTCTCTCAAGCTTTATGTCGATATTCAATGTGCCTCTGACCATGCGGTGATCGCTTCCTGTCTTAACAGCGTTGATCACAGTGACATCATTGAATATGTGCTTCTTCGTCGACATGATAAAATCGATCTCGTTTCTCACCTTACCTTCCGGACTGAACCAGGTCCATTTGCGGCTTACGGGCTTCTTGAAGAAGGAGTTCATCATGAAGAGGTTCTCCTTCTCCATAAAGTCTGCCAGCATCTGGCCCCTGTTGTTCCGTTGCCCAAATCCAAATTGCCCCACTCTCAGCTCATCACCGCAACGTTGCCCCAACTTCGCATTGAAATCCCCCATCACAACTGTGTAGTGGGTTTTATGGCTATGCATGGCTTTAGAGATCTCCTCATACATAGCCTCCACTTCGACATCGTCGTGTTTCGAGGTCGGAGCGTAGACCTGAATGACATTCAGCAAATATCGTTTCGATATTCTGAGTATCAGGTACGCTACCCTGCTCGAAACACTTCCGATAGTTATCACGTTGTTGACAAGGGACTTGAAATTTTCAATAATATTATTATTATTACTAAACCAAGTGACAGAGATTTTTTTTCTAATTTTTCCCAGAACCAGTATAACCTAACCTATCACCCTGTGCCCGCTTGACGTCACGTTTCGGGACACCCTGTATATTTATATGGCCTGTGACTTAGGCCATTATTAGTAAATGGCTAAAAATATAATAATATTGTTAATGGGACGGATGGGTGGCGGGTAATATTTTATTTTGATATTTTTTATGTAAGCCTTTTGCCCAGCAGTGGGACTTATACCACATCCACCATCACCATTTTCCCCCTTTAGTGGGTCCACTGCACTCCACTACCATCATAAGATGACCATCTTGATTGGTGTCTGTGATCGAGGACCACAATCCATCTTTTAAAATATTTGTGTATATTTCCAGATATCTGGAGGCTCATTTGAGGCTGCGAGCGGCACAAGTAGCGAGACAACAAGGTGACAATGTGCCAGAGCCACCGCCTTATAAGGTGACGCATTTATTTTATTAATTTGAGACAGTCAACCTAAATGATCAGAGTGGTCAAATATGCATAAAGTATTTAAGACAAGCCACCACAGAATTAAAATATTATTACACTTGTTTATGATTTTATTGACGCCATAGCGACAACTGTGTCGATACAGTACTCGTATTACAATTCCGTTTGTCGCGTTAATTCAATTGCCCAAATATTACGGAAAACAACTGCTTCACAACACAAATTACTAACAACCAATGATATTATAATAAAAAAGACGTAGATAGGTTATGTCAGTACTGACGCGAAGTCAAAAAAATTCCTCGGGGTTTGACGTAGTTAATTTGGCCATGTTAAAACTTGTGAACAAAATAGTATGATTATTTACTAGAGCGTAATGTACAGGTACATTTTGCGCAGTGTCGTTACAAACTGTCAACATTGTCAATGCTAGGTGTACGAAAAGTTCTGATTTCGGGTTTTTAAACACAAGTAACCTATCTACTTATTTTTAAAACAAATCATTGTTTATATAGTACGATTAATAATTGTAGTCAGCAAAATGACAACTTCAACAGTGACTGATACCAAAAAGGGTGACCCGCTACAATAGTGACGTTCGGCAATCACTAGACTTAGACATTTAGTCATGATTTATTTTATGAGGTATCAAAGCCTTTTTTTAAATAATTGTAAATATTTAATAGGTACAAAACGAATTAAATAATACGATTTAAGAAATATGGGCCCTACCTCCATATTAAAAGTTCTCACTAAAAAATTATAACCATAGCTGGGAAAAAAATGTTCAAAGAGGTTCAGGGGAATTAACACTTGAAAGTCAGCAAAATACAAGTAATTATATACGTTTTTATTCGTTACGGTTGCTATTGATTCCGACTCCGATTCTGAATCGGTATATTCAGAATCGGAATCGGAATCAGTTACATTTATAACGAAGGAATCCACATATTGGTCTATAATGTGGTCGAGTTGACACATTTTGTCTTCGGCTTTTATGGCATGGGGTATGCACTGTCTCCAATTATCAGGCGCCACCTCTTTCAGGCCTTCTTGAAATTTTTTTTTTACCTCTTTTATTTTAAAAGTTTTATTGTTCCTGGCAACGTACCTTTGCTCAAGCAAAGCTCACAGTGATAAGGTGGCAGACGCAGGATTGTGACACCGTATTCAGCGGCCAACTCTTCCACAGCATAGCGTTCGTAATTAGATTTTTGTAATTTCACTATTTCGATTAATTGAGCCTTTATCATTGTAGGTTGATATTTAATTTGTTTTTCATCTAACCACTGAACAATATCAGCCTTCCGCCAGTTTGAAGTGGGGATACGCTCGACTTTTCTTGAATGGTACGGTCCGTTATCTAATACCAGCACCGCATTTGGCTTTAATTTTGGCAAAATGCTTTTAAGTCATTTCTCAAAACACTCTGAATTCATCTCTTCATGATAGTTCATACAATTATTATTCGATTCAAAAATGAGTAAACCGGAATCTACAAAACCTTCATCACTGCCTATATGTGAAATTATAAGGCGTCGTCCTTTGCCGGTTGGGCCCTTTAGGCCTGTAGTCAAACCTTTAGAAAACGCTTGTTTGGAAGATTCTACTGTTGTATCCTCCAAAACTTTTCCAGTTGTATGACCTGTTAATAAACGAAATTCTTACCTGTGAATAATATAATACACAAACAAAACATTTTGAAACTGAAAATCTATTTACTAAATACAGTGTACCGAAATACCTCTATGTCTCAAGACGAAAATCTGACCAGTGTATGTTGCCATTAATGACATATGGAAGTGGGACGTGGTCATTCACTACGACTTTTTTGCCAGGCTGTAATGTCGACTAACTTTCAATTGTAAAAACTCGATTTACCTCATCACTATTTATTTGGGACTGAAAACCTGCCACACTGAAAATGTCATTTCACTGACTACAATTAAAAATCCGAGTATAGGTTAATGTTAAAAATAAAATAATTTTATTACCGAAACCGCCTGAAATGTTGATATTTGTATCCCCAGGCGTCAAAATCGTCCCCAGAAGAGATCCAAGAGCAGATAGAGTTACTGGCGAGCGTGGCGTGGACTCGATGGCCACCTGTGGACGAGCTGGTGGAGTTGGGAGGCATCGCCTTACTGCTGCAGGTCGTGGGGTTCGCCTACGAGTGGAACTTCAACGGCAGGTCGGTTTGTTTTCACTAAATTTGACGACCGATTTGGTGGAATTGTTGAGAAGTCTGCTACTACACCAAAAATCGCGGGTTCGATCCCCGCACAGTACAAACATTTGTGTGCATGAACATGTCTGTTTGTATTGGTCTGGGTGTTTCCTATGTATATTAAGTATGTATTTACAAAAGAAAAGGTATTTAAGTATGTTCATCCGTTGTCTAGTGTCCCATAAAAACGGGCTTAAATTAGCTCATCTTGGGGCTAGATGGCGCTGTGTGAAAAAATATACATATATTGATGAGACGAATACTATGCCGGCGTTTCACTGGTAGGCCAAACCCCCGACTATGTAGTGATACGAGCTAAGCTCCTAACTCAATCTTATTTCTAACACCAATGACAAAAACGAACTGGTAAAGGATACTTTATGGTCCAAATGCGAAAGTGTCGAAACGACAAAAATACTATATTCAGATACAACTTAACCGTCTGAGCATTTGTTACTATGACACCAAAGTTTGAGAACTACATTCCTTTAGTTTTCTAGTTTGAATAATCTGAATTTTTTATACAAATTCTATAGCTTAAGCCTCACACGCCCACTTAAAATATTTACCGTTTAAAAATCTTCATAGAAAGTAAAAATGGCCAAATCTTTCTCAAGTGAAATGTGAGTCCCAGCAAATTTCTTGAAATATTGACCTTATCTACCTACAATAAAGTGTATTTTCCTCCAACAGATCTGAAACAGTCCGTTCGGCCCTAGACGTTGTGTCAGTGTGTTGCGTCGCGCCGAGAGTACAAATGTTGCTGACGGAAAAGATTGATATGAGGGACGCGGACCTGACTACTGGCGTCAATATTGTTTTAGGTAAGACAAACATACATACATACATACCATTCGTCCATATTTGGGTAGATAGAGACCACATTTTCCCTCTTGCTATGATTCTGACATACGTCTTGCTCTTCTTACACTGTCGTTCATTCTCGTCGGTTGATACATGCTTGAACTTGTCCACGAAACGTTCGCTTTCTAGGCTTTCTGCTTCCAACAGTTCCATTCGCCTTTCCCGTCTCAATTTTAGTAAAAACGTCTTCTTTTACGCCGCACATGGAACTTTAAGTCTGTAATATCTGTGCGTCTAATCAGAGCGCCTATTCCGACACGCACACGCACAGTTTCGAGTTACTTCACCGTCAAGTTTTTGAAGCATTCACTAAACTTTGTTTATCTTAAGTTGGCATAAGTGCAGTAAGCCGACCAAATAAAGAAGAATTATTTACTGGTAGATTAATCGATGTAGATGACTTTCAAATTCGTCAGGGTCTTAGTTTGACGCTTCGTAAACGTTATTTCTCCTAATCGCCACTAGATGGCGGTGCTTCAACGCCATACAAATTCGCGTTTACCGACTCGGGGCAGTGAGCAAAAGCTGTGTGCCTGTCGTACTTGGCACTCAGGTGTAAGCTGAGTGTGGTCCCTGTCATTTTGTACATCATCACCGCTGGCTGATAGAATTGTTTCTCTACTTTTAACCATTATGTTATCAGGCGCGGCGGACGGAGAGATAGTGGCGGAACCGGAAGTGCAGAAAGCGGCCCTAAATGTTCTTGTAAACTGCGTCTGCGCACCGGTGCACAGGGTGAGTCTATTTTACTTTATGCCCTACCCCCTTGTTTATAACGGGTGTTTTTTATAGAGGTGTAGAACTTTAAGTTGACAACACTTTTTTAAATGGCGGCTATTTTGTCAGCTGTCAAGTGATTTATGTTAAGTTAGGTTTGTAATTTCAACATGAATAGACTGACGCCTGAACAACGCTTCCAAATTGTGCAAATTTATTTTGAAAATCATGGTTCTGTTCGAAATACGTATCGCGCATTACGCCCATTTTCATAAGCGAATTTTGTTTAGCGATGAAGCTCACTTTTGGTTGAATGGATACGTCAATAAACAAAATTGCCGTATTTAGAGTGATGATAATCCTCAAGTGTATGTTGAGATACTGTTACATCCAGAAAAACTGACTGTATGGTGTGCTTTATGGGCTGGTGGAATAATTGGTCCGTACTTCTTTAAGAATGATGCTGGCCAGAACGTTACAGTCAATGGTGACCGCTATAGAGCGATGATTACTGACTTTTTTGTTCGTCAATTAAACAACCATGATGTGCAGGAGTTGTGGTTTCAACAAGACGGCGCAACATGTCACACAGCTCGTGCCACAATTGATTTATTGAATGAATCGTTTGGTAACCGCATAATTTCGCGTTTCGGACCCGTGAATTGGCCTCCAAGATCGCACGCGATTTAACCCCGCTTGACTATTTTCTGTGGGGATATGTGAAGTCGCTAGTCTACGCCGATAAGCCCGAAACGATTGACCACTTGGAGGACAACATTCGGCGCGTTATTGCTGATATACGGCCACAAATGTTGGAAAAAGTCATTGAAAATTGGAACTCCAGATTAGATTACGTCCGAGCCAGCCGTGGCGGTCATATGCCAGAAATCATATTTAAATTATAATGCCAGAAGATTGTCTTTCGAATAAAGTAAATATCATATTAATTCAAAAAATCATCTTTGTTTTATTCCATTTCAAAGTTCTATACCTCTAAAAAAAACACCCTTAGAACACTAATTTAGGAGCTAAATTAGTGCTGCACAGTTAGTTTAGTGATTGATTTACTCGCAATTGTTGACCGCAAGAAGAATGAAAGAGAGAATACACATTCGCCGCAATGATGTGACGACCAGTGAAAATTGAAACAAATTGAAACAAATTTAATTGTGATTTCCCGATAAGATTTGAATTTAATAATTATTTTTGGTGAACATTAAAAAAACATGCAAAATGACTCAAAGTCGTCTACCCCTCTCTAGACCATGGCTCACACTTCATAGAATTAATTTATTTGCAAAAATATGGTGGATCACAGGGTGTTACAAAAAAAATCTGAAACACATATTTTATCAACATATAAGGACATGCAAACATTTCAACAAAACTTCAAAAAATGAATAACACACAATTGAATGAATAAAAATTATACACTTAAATTAAATAAAGACTAGTATTCAATAAGTCATAATTATTTGATTCGAATTATATGTTCGTTTTTCTGTCTCGGTACTCAGACACAGAAAAATAAAATTTTCGCAAAAACAGAATGTGTACCTGTTTCTTACATTGGAACAGGTACATTGGTTAATGGTTCATTGTCCATTCATAAGTAGTGAATTCCTCAGGCAGGCACGTCCACTACTCGCTTCTCGCTCACCGGCTCGAGTAAGAAGAAGACGGCACTACGGAGCTACGAGGACGTCATACAGAGGTTTTGGGAGAGCGTGCGGACTAATAATGGAATTATGGTAAGATTATTTATTTATTAGGTCAATAACAAGATTAATAAAACTAATAAAATTATTTAGGGTACCTGTTCGTTATTCGAACAAAGGGAGGAATAAAAGCTACTTAAATAATTATCTATAATATATTAAATAACTTATTAGAGTTACAAAGGACATTGCTAAGGCGATAGCGACCAACGGTGAAGTGAATCTTCTAAAAGTTTTAATTTTAACTACTAATGTAAAGCAGTAAAGAGTTTAAGCTACATACATACTACACCTTAACTTTATACATTTAAAATACAATTTACAATAATGAGGAGCCAGCCCCACTGCTGAACTCAAGGTTAAGTGTTAAGTGAAGGGAGAACTATGATTGGTTTAAAAGGATCGTACGATGTATCAGGTGATTTTGTTACATAAGTGAAGCTACAGACATATGGTTGAAGTTAAGCTATCGCCCGTATTTAGGAACTTATAATTAACGCTATAGAACATATAATGAAGACGCAGTGGTCGGCGCTATCGAGCGCAGACAGTACCAAATTACAGCAAAAACAATGCTAAATGTAGCCTTAATTATAAGTAACAACGGCATGCAATAGATTTTATTTGGCAACATTAAAGCAACGCAATCATAAAATAATGAATTGACATTTTTGTTAAATAAAAACAAAGTTAAAAATACAAACTAATTTAGCCTGTTTTACAAACATTCAACCATGTATTTTCTTCTTTTACTTACTGTCATTAGAATACAACTTCCATAACAGAAATATCAACAAAATACATCTAAAATTAATTATTTGCAACTATGGCGAAATGCGAAAAAGTAATCCATACAAATAATATTTGCAATCAGTTAAAATCATAAAGCAGAGGCCTTTGCCCAGCAGTGGGATCCTCATGGCTGATTTAGATTAGATTAGATTAGTTAAAATCAGCTAAACTTCTCCTTTTAAGCCTTCTTTACTTATTTCATGGCAAGACGTAACTTTATGAAGCAGTTCGGTGGCGTCTGTAGTCGTTGAAACATTGGACTCGACAGAACATAGTATGGTTTTAATTCGCGATTAGAAATCATCCTCTGTACTTTCCCAACATAGGTTTACTTATACAAAAAGGTTCACTTATCGCAGAGGAGGGCCATCAGGAAATTAGCGCAGTTCCAAGCGGCAAATTTAGGCCTGGTATAATTATGACTTACGCGCTAAAAAATTAACCATTTAGGCCATTGGCATTTTGGCATTTGCGCCAATATTTGGCGCCAAATAATGACGCGCAACGATCTACCGTCATTTTAGTAAGATTCGGCGCTAACACGCCTGACAGCTCGTATGTCTCCGACACTTGAAGGATTATAAATATACTGTTTCCTACTGTGCATATAATCTGGACTCAGCTTTAAACTGTGTATCCTCCAGGTCCTCCTCTCCCTGATGATGACCAAGACGCCGATAACCGACGCGGACCGTCTCCGCGGGCTGGCCTGCCGCGCGCTCGCCGGCCTGGCGCGCTGCCCCACCGTGCGACAGATCATCTCCAAGCTGCCGCTCTTCACCACCTCGCAAATACAAGGTAAGATTACACAGGCTTTGGTGATAGACGCTATCACTCATCACGGTATATCTACACACCTCGCAAAAACAAGGTTGGTAAGATACATACTGTTCCACATCAAACAGACAAAAATGATAAAACAGACTAAATAATCCATCTTTAGCGACAGTCGCTATCGCTCCTACACTCGCAGATACAAGGTAAGACGTCATGAAACACTCTAAGATACAAGGTAGGCAGATACACGCTGCTTTACACCAAACAGACAAAAATGATAAAACAGACTAAATAATCCATCTTTAGCGACAGTCGCTATCGCTCCTACACTCGCAGATACAAGGTAAGACGTCATGAAACACTCTAAGATACAAGGTAGGCAGATACACGCTGCTTTACACCAAACAGACAAAAATGATAAAACAGACTAAATAATCCATCTTTAGCGACAGACGCTATCGCTCCTACACTCGCAGATACAAGGTAAGACGTCATGAAACACTCTAAGATACAAGGTAGGCAGATACACGCTGCTTTACACCAAACAGACAAAAATGATAAAACAGACTAAATAATCCATCTTTAGCGACAGTCGCTATCGCTCCTACACTCGCAGATACAAGGTAAGACGTCATGAAACACTCTAAGATACAAGGTAGGCAGATACACGCTGCTTTACACCAAACAGACAAAAATGATAAAACAGACTAAATAATCCATCTTTAGCGACAGTCGCTATCGCTCCTACACTCGCAGATACAAGGTAAGACGTCATGAAACACTCTAAGATACAAGGTAGGCAGATACACGCTGCTTTACACCAAACAGACAAAAATGATAAAACAGACTAAATAATCCATCTTTAGCGACAGTCGCTATCGCTCCTACACTCGCAGATACAAGGTAAGACGTCATGAAACACTCTAAGATACAAGGTAGGCAGATACACGCTGCTTTACACCAAACAGACAAAAATGATAAAACAGACTAAATAATCCATCTTTAGCGACAGTCGCTATCGCTCCTACACTCGCAGATACAAGGTAAGACGTCATGAAACACTCTAAGATACAAGGTAGGCAGATACACGCTGCTTTACACCAAACAGACAAAAATTATAAAACAGACTAACTAATCCATCTTTAGCGACAGACGCTATCGCTCCTACAAGGTGAGGTTCCACGGGCTTTAGCGACAGACGCTATCACTCATCACAGTCTACATACATGGTAGGGAGATACACACCACTCAACACATAGAGATACACACTGCTTTACACCAAACAGACAAAAATGATAGAACAGAAACACACCGCTTTACATCAAACAGACAAAAATGATAAAACAGACTAACTTATCCATCTTTAGCGACAGACGCTATCGCTCATCACTGTCTATCTACACACCTCGCAGATAAAGGGTAGGCAGATTCACACTGCTCCACATCAAACAGACAAATGTTATGATAATACACACATCCTCACAGCTAGCTTATAGCCGACTTGCTAAGCTGAGTCTGCTAGCTGCTCCGGATTTCGGCCTTGTCTCTGTCTTTTCTAGGCCTTTCTTGTTTTATCTCTTTAGATAACTCTTAGTCTCTTGAGTCCTAGTGCGAGGTTGGCCTGTTGCCCTTGCAGTTGCTTTTAGTTACTACTACTGCACCGCTGCCCCACCGTGCGCCAGATCATCTCCAAGCTGCCGCTCTTCACCACCTCGCAGATACAAGGTACAGTCAACAGCACATCAGGTTACCTAAGCTCTCCCCACCGTGCGCCAGATCATCTCCAAGCTGCCGCTCTTCACCACCTCGCAGATACAAGGTACAGTCAACAGCACATCAGGTTACCTAAGCTCTCCCCACCGTGCGCCAGATCATCTCCAAGCTGCCGCTCTTCACCACCTCGCAGATACAAGGTACAGTCAACAGCACATCAGGTTACCTAAGCTCTCCCCACCGTGCGCCAGATCATCTCCAAGCTGCCGCTCTTCACCACCTCGCAGATACAAGGTACAGTCAACAGCACATCAGGTTACCTAAGCTCTCCCCACCGTGCGCCAGATCATCTCCAAGCTGCCGCTCTTCACCACCTCGCAGATACAGGGTAAGCAGATACACACTAATCAACACCAAGCAGACAAATATGACATACAGACTAAGTACTCCACATCAAACAGACCAAAACGATAATACACACTACTCTAAGTCTAATTTCATATGTGTTTCCTAAAACATGTGTCAAATAAGCCGATTAAGACTCAATTACGATTCAATTGAGCGTTCTAAAATTAGCAGACTTGGGCCCTGGATGTAGTTTTAGCTTTCGGCCTCACATTCGAAACTCGGCCTTCGGCTTTGCTGAGGTAAGGGATCGACGTTCCGAGCTTCGCCCTACGCGAAGTTTGGCCTTCGGCATCATGTTCGAAGCTTGTCTTTCGGGCTTGCTGGTTCTTCATCATTCACGGCGAAATACACAAGATTTATTTCATACAAAGTAAAAGTAGTATTTTCAGTGACTCCCAGTACATTCGGTATGGGATTTCTAAGTATGGCAGGCTAACATTTCGTTGCCCTTTATTGGTATTTCAAGGGCTAAACTACTATCAAAAAGTGTCAAATCGTGTTGACTTGATAGTTTTAACACGTTGAACGCCACGCCGTTCACAAACAATAGGAATTCGATTGTTAAAGTGACCGACGGCGGTGAAAGACTTAATAAAAACAATAATAATGACCGCAAGATGTTTTTCATAAATTTTGTCTTTCCAGTTCTGATGCGCGACCCTATTCTACAAGAAAAGCGGCAAGAGCATGTGATGTTCCAAAAGTACGCGCTGGAGTTACTGGAGCGGGTGTCCGGGAAGAGCAAGCATATGGGCGCCGAGTTTGAGACCTCCCTCGCCAATATACACAGGGTATGTAGACTGTAATTAACCCTCGAGTAGGTGCGATATTCGGTGTAAAGTTGTGGAGCATTTTGCCGCTCATGTTTTATTTTGATTCTAAGTTAGAATATTGCATTTACTTTAAGTAATTAGGTCGAGGTTCAAGTAATAGACAAGCAGTTCACAAGATAACAACATATTTATTGTAACTTCATTGAATAACTTCAATTTACATTATAGTTTTTATGGAGTTGTTCATCTTGTTCTACATAAAAAACGGTCACATATTACTAAAATATTTTTTTTTCTTCATCTAAAAGATATTTATCAAGTCCAACATTTCGCCAAAGGTCGACAAGAAAATCGAGGGCAGCTACTGGAAGCCTAAACTTTAGGTGGTAACACATAAAGGAGCACTGAAGTTTTTTTTTGGGAAAAGGCTCATAGCGCCCCCACTTTAGGGTTAAGGCCTATATTGCCGCCAAGTTTGCTTACTTCATTCCGATCACTGATGAATGTATTTTTTTTATGTCTCCAGGCAAACGTAGTAGCCCAAACCCGCATAAACTACAACGAGCGCCAACTCCTGCAACTGGTCGCGGAGCACCTCTCAGCTCGGGGGCTACACGAGTCCGCGGCCACCTTGCAGCGGGAGGCCGGCCTGCCCCCGCCCGCCGCCCCCGCGCCTGCGCCCCCGCCGCCCCCTGTCTACACACCCTCTACGCCTGTCCGGGTAAATATGATCTAGTTGTAAGCGAAATTGGACTTTAAAGGCAAGGTAATAGGAGTCAACGACTTCATCAGTCTTCAATTGTAAGTAATTCAATCAATCTAGGTAGAATTACACTAAATTATAGAACAATTAATACAAATCATCGTACTTTAATCAAGGAAATAGCTATAATTCAGAAGTTAAATCAAATAAATGACGTTAAAACGCAAAATATACCTTAAAATAAAGCATCGCGTTCGAATTTCAAAAGATATTCTCGCGTTGTAACTTGATTCGCGCGCGTGTAAAGCATCCGCCGGCTTCCCGAGTGACGTCACAGCAGTGAAAAGCGAGTTGCAATGCAATGGCAGTCTACCCGCCGGCCTCGCGGGTGACGTCACAGCGTTGAATCACGAGTTGCGTCTCGTGGCGTGTCTCTTAGGAGTCCTAGCGGGTGACGTCACAGTGTTTTGTTTGTGGTTTTTAGACTTAGCAAGTAGCTAAATAGCCAGCACATATTAACAGAAAGCAGCATAAATCGGAGCTGTCCTGAGTTGAGAGTCGATTTAAATGACTTAGAAACATTGAAGGATAGAACCCAAGAATTAGAAACGAGACTACAAATTGCGGAAAACGAAATCGACCACTTGGTAATAGGGTATTTTACACCATGTAAGAAAAAATATAAAAATGCATTTATGAGATAGATTTTGAACAAAATAAATAGAAAAACGTTGATATTTCGCCAAAATCAAATGTTTTAATTTAATAATTTAATTTTAAAAATCGACATTTTTAATCTGTTCTTAATATGTCAAAAACAGCAAACGCCATTTTGGAATCCGATATGACGTCACTCCGATAGTAAACAAGTAACTTTTCGTTTGTGTTCTGTGATAAATTTTTAATTTTTCTTAGTTATTTGGTTGTTAGTCTACATTGTTTACACTATTTTGGATAAATTATTAAAACTTCATCATTGGAAGACGGTTTTGTAAAAGCAGATAGTACAAATCTGCCAAAAACTGATTCGTTAATGGTGGCGAACTTCTTTGTGTCCAATCCCGATTTTTGTTTTGCTGAGTTGAGAAATGTTAAATACACGACGCAATAGGCTATGTGCAGGTCAAGCGAATTCAAAACACATGCTTGGTTAAGTGTACGGTATGCCCTGAACATAAAGTGCGGACCAAGCCATATGCAGTAACACCAGTAACAGTATTGTTAATGAAGAGGAAGAATCAGTGACTAGTGTCAAGTGCCACGATTGTGCCTCATCAGAAGGTGGTTGCAAACATAGTGTTGCATTTTTTGTGGCTACACCGCCGAACCGAAACCCCGTCGTGCACTCATAGTTAATAGTTCCCATGTCTGTAGATATTTATCAAAATATATCCATTTTATGAAAAACGTGTTATTTTATTGCTACCTTTATGCCGAAATATTATGGAGGAATACATAAATTATACTTTATTGTATGTTTCATACAAATAATATTGAACTAAACAATAAAACAATTACTCTTAGTTAAATATTTATTATAACGATTAAAGTGTGTCATCCGACAGACTTGAATGGATTTGTGTTCCTGAGTTGGTGCTACTCGGACTGCTTTACCATTATTCTTAATCATTTCAAGAACCATGAAATCTGAAAATAATAGAAAAGTTTAGTCAATGTTTTTAATATCGGTCTAAGTGGCAATGTTGAATAAACAACTCAAAAGGAAATGAGTACCTTGACTACAAGAAGGTAATGAGATATCACATTCCTTATTCTTCATAGTTTCTTCAATTTCCATTATGGTAGAAAATCCTTTTGTTAAATGCAGGTCGAGGTTCACTTGGTGTTAACTTATGTTTCCCTTCCACTTGGCAATCAACTCTGGATGGTACGCAGTTTGGTTTCATCCGAATGCGTTTGACAGAACCCATTTATTTATACCCTGTGTAATTTTCCAGCTAAAACATGAAATAATATTACATAACTTATGTACAAAAACTTAACCTATAAATGCACTAGGTGCAGACAAAACCACTAAATAAGAGGTTAAGCCTCATATTTAGTTCTTTGTCTGTCCTGTTAGATTATTACTCTACTATTTATAGTTCTTATCACTTACATCAAAGTGGTCTTCACAGAAATACAGTCTAGTCTTTGTGCATAATGATTTTGGATCTCTTCTAGCCAGTTTTAACCAAGTATTTCTCAGTTTGATATCACTCTGCACTTGAATCCATAGTTTTTGTGGCGTTTTAACACTTGTGTTCTTGCATTCAGGAACCAGACACCAATGATATGGACCAGAACTCATTATTTTCAGATTAAATGATAAATGTTGTACGTATTGTTTACTTGTTTACTATCCGAGTGACGTCACGCGAAGAAACATCATGGCGGCTAGCGTTTTCGCACGTCAAAGTCAAGTCCTAATTTTAAACATAAATTTAGACCATTTATCGCTATTTAAAAATTAAAATAAAATTTTTGGTAGTAAATTACGGCCCAAAGATTGATTTTAATCAGTTTTCAAAAATTGGTGTAATACCCTATTGAAAATGGCACCCTGAACAGTCAGATAGAGGAGTACAAAATTAAAGTAAATGCTCTGACTACAATATGCAGATCTACAGAGAAAAAAAAACCACACGAAATCGTAACGACAAGTATTAAAACAAAACTAAACGTTACAGAGGAAACGCCGAAACAACCCTTTATACAGAAACCTTCCCTAAATGCCTCTTTAGAAAATCTAAACGACCAAGCCATAGGAAGCACCAGTCATGGGCTCGGAAATCGGAACAGGATTCTTCTACAAACTGGCTCCTGTCACGGGAGCCTTGTTTCCCAGAGTTGCAAATAGTTTGCAACTCTGGGAAACAAAATGATACAACTAAAAAAAGATACATTACTAAAGAACCGGCTTTGGGTAGTATTGTGATACTCGGAGATGAGCAGGCCACCGGCTTAGCGACAAAGCTGATTAATTCCAGAAATGGCAAATGGAACGACAACTATAAAATATTTGCTTACCTAAAGCCAAATGCGTCATCGTTGGAAGCATTAAGTTGTTGTGAATCTGTTAAACAAAACTTAAGTAAAAACGATTATGTAATTATTTATACTGGAACCCATGACTCCAATTTATACAAAATATTTAGTAACCTATGCGTTTCCATTAACATGTTACAAAATACGAATGTTTTGTTGTTACCTACTAACATAATAATTTGAATAATGAACTTTAATTGATGAAGTCACTATGCAAATATATCTTGAAATAAAACATCGCGTCCGAATCTCAAAAGACATTCTCGCGTTGGAACTCGATTCGCGTGCGTGGACATCACCCGCTGGCTTCCAGAGTGACGTCACAGCGTTAAAAACACAAGTTGCGACTCAGGTGCGTCTGCCAGAAACCCGTGCGGGTGATGTCACAGGGTTTCCCTTTACGTTCCGCTTACCTGCGACAGCGTACAAAGAAAAATACAACAAATTGATCAAAAACGTAAAATAAAAACAAATGAATAAAACAAAATAATTAAAACTACTTAACATTATTTTGTTCTTCAAAGATACCAAAGATTCACAAAATTAACATTTCAAAATGTGAATATGATACAAGAAAGATATGATTCACAAAATCAGCATTCAAATGTTATTATGGCAGAGGAAAGTTAGGTCAAAGCAAGAAAAAACAAATAATAAACAGTGTCTTGTCTTGTCCTGTGTGTTGTCTTGTGTTTGGTTTCTTTTATTCACTTACGATCTCCTACCTGAAGGTTGTCTGGAAGAGATCGCTGTTTTCTGTAATTTGCTTCAAATGTAATGTTTTTGTACAATAAAGAATATCTATCTATCTATCTATGTTGTCCCCAGCCCCGCCTCTCTGTGTCCAGAACCGGCAGCACCGGCTCCCTGCATCGAGACAGCTTGGACATGAACCACCACAGTATGCACGTCGACGACAGCCCGCTGCCACACATCATCAAACTTAGGTCAGTCTGCTCGAGGCATTGGAAATTGTACTCTATAGTCAACACATTAGGCTATCTTTCACAGTATGCACGTCGACGACAGCCCGCTGCCACACATCATCAAACTTAGGTCAGTCTGCTCGAGGCATTGGAAATTGTACTCTATAGTCAACATATTAGGCTATCTTTCACAGTATGCACGTCGACGACAGCCCGCTGCCACACATCATCAAACTTAGGTCAGTCTGCTCGAGGCATTGGAAATTGTACTCTATAGTCAACATATTAGGCTATCTTTCACAGTATGCACGTCGACGACAGCCCGCTGCCACACATCATCAAACTTAGGTCAGTCTGCTCGAGGCATTGGGAATTGTACTGTATTGTAAACACATTAGGCTATCTTCAACCGGCAGCCCGCTGCCACACATCATCAAACTTAGGTCAGTCTGCTTGAATGGGTCATTGGAAATTGTGCTCTACGGTCAACACATTACGCTAGCTCTAGTCATTGGAAATTGTACTGTATAGACATCATATTATGCTATCTTTTCCCGTTCTCTTTGCTCTATCGCAAAGGAACTTCATTTAGCAAGAGCAAGATACAAAACGGAAATGGGTCACGACTATATTCCAAACGGGGTAGTAGATGCACACTGATTGTTGCAGTCATGGTGATAGGAACATTCAGAATCCCACATTTCGGCAAGCATATTGTAAAGCAATGTAGTAAAGGGCGATCTTACTGCCGTTATTCAAGTTACAGGGGCTTTTTAAAGTAGTTTTTCTTCGCCGGAGAGTTGTGCAATGAACACAAAGTAGGTGTTCCGGCCAAATTTGAACTCAGGACCACAGGGTTCCAAGCCAGATTCAAAAACTGAGCCATGAACATGATGCTCTCGTTCGCGTATCATTTTGAAATTGTACTGTAAATCTTATTGATAATATAGGATGTTTTCTTTGATTTTGAGCCTTATTTTCATTCTTTGGCAGTCGTAAAGTGACTTCCATTTTCCCAAAATTGTTTTTATAAAAAAATTCAACTGTATTAATTCTATTTATTAGGGCTTTAAAAACTTAACACTTTAAGTAAGGCCTATTTTTACGCATACCTTCTTCATTGCATTGAATAACCAACCCTAAACTCTCAACAGGAAAGTCCAAAATCGCGAAGCAAGCAGCACCCTCTCCAGCCCCGTGACGTCAGTTCCGGAACACAAGCGTTCTCTACAGAAGCAAGTGTCAGTCGCGTGTGAACCGTCGACAAGTCAACATCGCGTGACGCTGCACACCATCATAACAGAATACTTGTACAATCAGCACGCGCTATGCAAAAACCCTGTTGTTACCTGTCCGCAGTTCAACTTGTTCCAGTAAGTTAGAGATTAATTTATTTTATAAATGTTAGAATGAGATACAAAGAAATACAAACAAATGAAGAAACTCACCCTTCTTTTGAAGGCGGTTGGATCCGAATGTATGAAAGAAAACATCATCACAGAATGGTGATGAACGAAAGAGTGCACCTGTGTACCATAATATTTTCTGTCTACCTGTATGAAGAGCACTGGAGACCGGTCCTACGGGTGTCATACCAGTCTTTATTCGTTTGAGGTTAAAACCATTTCTAAAGTGATTCTGAAACTCTGGCACTTATGATATTAACCATGTCCACTCGTTTAAATTAAAGTTGGGGTTTGTTCAGTACAAGAATAAAATGATGCTCTATTCGTCAATGATTTCATAATAAGAATAGGCAGATAGGTTACATGTGCTAAAAAAGTGGCACCCGAAATTCGAACGATTCGTATACCTAAGCAAAGCATTGACTGTCTTGACAGTGTAAGACGACACTTCGCAACATGTATCTGTCTCTGGTTATTATCGTTCTTAGCATTTTCCATGTAGTATCTTTACTTAAGATCTGACAAAAACCAGAAAAAGACATTCGGTCATCTTGATCTTGATTCAGATCTTTATGTGTCTGTCTCGTTTACGCTCTAGTAATGTTCGTACAGTCTTGTTCACACGTTATATCACAGTCAAATTAACTACGTCGTACTCAGTGGTCAATTTTTGACTTCGCGTCAGTACTGACATAACCTACCTACCCCTTTTTTATTGTAATATCATTGCTATCCGTGTTATAATGTTTTCTATTTTCTTCTCTCAGACCGCACAAATGTCCGGACCCTCGGAGCTCGTGGTCGGTTCTATCTGGTGGATGCGCAGGTAGCGTGTGTGCGAGGGTAGCTAGGAGAGAAATTGGGTACACAGGTAAATATATCAGATAAGATTATAATACTTAACTGCTGAAGTTAACAGCAATCTATAATAGCGATGTTAGGAAGAAAAATCGGCTTGGGATTCAGAAATGAGGTCACACGAAATCTTGCCTTGATTTTCAACCTTCATTCTTACTTGACACAGTTGGCCTTATTTGATATGATATCAGACATTAAACCCGTGGCGCAGATCAGCCCTGTAAAGCAACACCCGCCGGGTCGAAAATGGGATGGGTGACCACCCCGACTGAAATTTAGTTATGTATTTTCCGGGCTTCTCCTTGCTTCGGAAGGCAGGTTAAGCCCAGTCAGAGGCCTTAGGGCGGCTTGATAACATCTGACTTTAAGGTTCCTCACTAACCTTACACCGCTTCAACAATCCGCACTGAGCCCGCGTGTTGGAGTATGGCTCGTTCCACCTCATAGTTGAGGTGAGGCCTGTGCCCAGCTGTGGGACGTATATAGGCCGTTTATGTAGACATCAAACCACACAGCGCCTTCTAGCCCCGGATCAAGCTAGATAGGGATACTAGACAACGGATAAACATACCTAAAAACGTTTTTTGCTAATACACACTTTGTATACATACAGGCATGTTTATTCTCGTATACATGTTTGTAGTGTGCGGGATCGAACCCGCGACCTCTGGTTTAGTAACTTTCTTCCTTACCATTACACTAATCCAGTAATTATCATCATTTATTTATCATTACCATTATTTAAGAATCAACACGGCAATTTTTGGTTTTAATTAGCATACCTACAATGTTTATGAGATTGTTTAAAAAAAGTCAAAGTTGAACAGATACTAAACTTTCGGACTAGAAGGCGCTTTTTGGAACATTTTTAACGTATGTTCAAGGAAAATAAACCAATAAATTCAATCACAACAACCTGTTCTATTCAACCTAGACTTTGAGAAGTGTATAACAAGTGAGTGTGTCGGTACAGGCGGCTGCAGACGCGCCGACGCGCGGCTGGTGCACTCGCACTTCGCGCCGGTGCGCACTCTTCGGCTGCAGGACGACGACGCTTACTTCACATGCACTATCTTCCATGTAAGTACTCTGGGTGGCGGATTATTGACAATATACTTAACTCTAATGATATTATGATAAAAAGAGGTAGATAGGTTACGTCAGTACTGATGCGGAGTCAAAAATTGTCCACTACGTACAAGGCGCGGATCCAGCCCTCAAAAAAGGTAACAAAGCTAACGCTAGCTACAAAAGCTTTGCTAACTTTTGGTGGCTGTTGTGGCCAAGGTGGCTGTGCCCACAACAGCCACCAAAAGTTAGCAAAGTGAGAGTTGGATTGTAGTACGAACTCACTCATAAACAATCATGGACTTATTATAGTTACAACAAGCAAATTAGGGTTGTGGGCATGCCCACAGTGCCCACAACGGTGGATCCGCGCCTGCTGCGTACGTACCTATGATGTTGTAAAAATTACGGTCCAGTAAATAATCAAGTAT
This sequence comes from Udea ferrugalis, assembly GCA_950022985.1. NCBI lineage: Eukaryota > Metazoa > Arthropoda > Insecta > Lepidoptera > Crambidae > Udea > Udea ferrugalis. The sequence continues at coordinate 4,606,992 of OX465545.1, forward strand.
TTACTAGAGCGTAAAAGCGACAGATACATATTGCGCAGTTTCGCCTCAAATCAACACTGTCAATGCTTTGCTCAGAAGCACTAAAGTTCTGATGTCGGGTGCCTTTTTTTAGCACAAGTAACATAACCTCTTCTTTATTATAATATCATTGCTTAACGTAAATACTAAAAAGTCTTTGCGTTTAGTATAGAGATAAGTTCTAGTTATTTTTTTGTTTTCTTATGATGGCTTTTTAATAAAACGTTATTTGAAACTTTTTTGATTGTTTTTCGTTTTTTCTTCTTTTTGACTATTTTGTTCAATGATAGGACTGTGGTGCTTTTTCCACATTAAGTTATTTAAATGCAACTGTAATATTATAGGTACTCCTGAATGAATTCTCTGCCGATACGTAACGTCTAAATAACACCGATATGATACTTTCTTAAAAGAAAGTTATATGTACTACTCTCTTCCATTCTTACGCTATGTAACATAATATGTGGTGTATGAATATAGCATATTTTAAAAAAGCATTTATGTCTTAACGGCAATTGCTAAATCCTACGTATACATACATACATTTTGAATTCCGCTATAATGAAGACATTTGTAAAACAAAACATTTTGTTTCACAGCCAACGCAACATCAACTTCTAGCAGCGACCTCTTCCGGCGACATTCGGATATTCAACTTATTCAGTGGCATAGAAGAAAATTCATATCATCACGATTCTTACATATGCCATATGCAGGTAGCGTGTTTTTTTAGCTCTGATACATCAAAATAAAAAATATTAAATTAAGAATAATGTTACACCAGAATTGGGAATAGAAAAAGGAACCAGAATAACGACGCTAGGCTCGCCCTTTACTACGTTAGTGACATAGTCCCTTGGCGAAGTGTGGGCTTCTGAATGTTCCGTCCGTCATTACGTACACAGTCGGCGTCCCTTCGACTACATACATACAATGTTTTCAGGAATTACCGCACTGAGGGGTGGCATTTCGGCTAATATCATCTCACATCTCAGTGCTTCACGCTTACTTCAATCATCGATACGCTTCACTTTGAATTAAGATTTTCCCTCATTTTGTATGTGAATAATTTTAACATGTTATTTGGTTTAGTTCTCTTCCTTCAAACAATCGCAGCCCCTACGAAATTCAATTTTAAAGATTCACCACGACCGAGATGAGATTTGGCGCCAACCGAAATACCAATGCTTGAATAACGGAAAGAAACCCAGATTTTGAAACCCTCGGTTTGTTTGGGACCGATTTAATTTCAACAACAGCAACGCTTGATGCCCCTAGTCTTACACTGTCGATAGGCTGCGGTAACCGCTCACTATCAGGCGGTCCGCATGCCAGTTTGCCACAGTCGTTGTATAAAATAAATGTATTTCCAGGCGAGCAGAGACGGGTTACTGCTACTAGCGTCGACGCCGACGTCGTGGCGCCCTCTGTCTGCGTTATGGAATTTGAAAGAATTTGAGCAGCTGTAAGTACATAAACCAGTCTAAATATTCTATGGATTTTATCTTAATCACACGATCGAATGCCTGTAGTCATACATATTTAGTTTACATTCAGCATCTGAATTATTTGTGCTAATAAAAGTTGTCAAAAAGGTATTGATGGTTTGACAAAAGCAGTAGTATGTCAGAAACGTATAAGTCGTTTAGAGCGTTTATTTAAAATAAAACTTCGTGAAAAAGTGAAATACTTTAGACATATTTGACCAATCTGTGGAAAAAATGGCGAGAACAGCCATAGCAAAACTTTGAATCATTGTGTTATAAGTTTTTGGTGAATTTTTCCCGTTATTTTCGTTTATATGTGTGTGGACACTGTAAACAAATATTTTAGTTACCAGTTGTGGTACTTTGCGAACTCTCATTTTTAAAAATGAATGCTTTAAACACACAAAGCTTTGTCTCTACAGACTTCAATTATGTTAGAAAGGCATTCGGCTACTGAAATCCAGGAGTCTTGGATTGAAGTCCCATTTAGGGAAAAATGTTTGTCGTCACCAGCTTGCATTTGGCACGCGTAACCCATAAATTTAAGCAATTATTAAACATTATTTATGAAGGTTTTTGCCCCCATCCTGACTTGAAGAGTCCTGTATTTTAACACCGTCTTATTCATAAAAACTCAAACAGCCCTACAGCATCATTTCAACTACTATCTTTCCTTCTTATTGCTGTCGACTTGTGCTAGCAAGTGACCCATACGAGTTTACTAATTATTCCACCACCCTTACCAACCCCAAAAGAACAAAAATTCGGCAGCCAAAAAATCTCCACTAAAGGTTCCAACTAGACAACGAGGAATACGTTGAGTTCTCCAAGATGTCCGACGACAGGATTATTGGCACAAAGGGCGAGACCGCGACGGTGTTTGACACGCGCACCGGACGCGAACTGATAATTTTTATATGTTCTTAAATATGTCATTATTAATTGAATAAGACCCCTCTAGCTAGACAAAAAAAAATGCAATAGTTAGTCTCACGAATGTTTGTCCGGGTTTAGGATATATCAGCCTCCATATAGATCCTATAGCACCAAATGTTTGGTCAAAGTTTACAATTGATGAAGCAAGGGTTCGTACCCTATCATGTCGAAAATATCTAAATGGCAAGAATTCGGGGATATCATTGAATATTCTGCTCATAATCGTTTACCCATCTAAGTTTTTCTACCAACCCCAAAAGAACAAAAATTCGGCAGCCAAAAAATCTTCACTAAAGGCCGGTCCGACCGCAGGTTCCAACTAGACAACGAGGAATACGTTGAGTTCTCCAAGATGTCCGACGACAGGATTATTGGCAAAAAGGGCGAGACTGCGACGGTGTTCGACACTCGCACCGGACGCGAACTAATGATCTTTATATGTTCTTAATACGTAATTATTAATTGAATAAGACCCCTCTAGTTTTTCATGTCTAGACATGAAAAACACAATAGTTAGTCGTACTCATGTTTGTCCGGGGTAAGAATATATCAGCCTCTATCCTAATCCCTTTAACTAGACATAAAAAACACAACAAAAGTAACAATAACAATAGTTAGTCGCATGAATGTTTGTCTGGTGTAAGGATATATCAGCCTCTATCCTATAGCACGAAATGGGTCAAAGTTTACAATTGATGAAGCAAGGGTTCGTACCCTATCATGTAGAAAATATTTAAATGCCTAGAGTTCGGGGTTATCATAGAATATTCTGCTCGCCTCCACAATAATCGTTTACCCATCTAAGTTTCTCTACCAACCCCAAAAGAACAAAAATTCGGCAGCCAAAAAATCTCCACTAAAGGCCGGTCCGACCGCAGGTTCCAACTAGACAACGAGGAATACGTTGAGTTCTCCAAGATGTCCGACGACAGGATTATTGGCACAAAGAACGAGACCGCGACGGTGTTCGACACGCGCACCGGACGTTAACTGATGATTTTTATATGTTCTTAAATACGTCATTATTAATTAAATAAGATTGTTGAGTACCTAAGGGTGACCTTAACGGGGGTTTAATAAAGGTGAATCCGGATAGATAATCTTTATTGAATAATCATTAGTACAAACGTATAAGAGTTACGGGCGCGTGGGAACGACTGCCCGCGTGGCCGAAACAAACTAATAGCCATGTAACCTGAAACCTTTATAGGTCCCTACAAAGATCCCTCAAGCTAGACATAAAAACTCAATAGTTAGTCACATGAATGTTTGTCCGGGGTCAGGATATATCAGCCTCTATCCTATGGCACCGAATGGGTCAAAGTTTACAATTGATAAAGCAAATAACAATGTCGAAAATTTATTTGAATGGCAATAATTCGGGGTTATCATAGAATATTCTGCTCACCTCCACAATAATGAACACCATCCAATTTTTTCCACCACCTTTAACAAACCCAAAAGAACAAAAATTCGGCAGCCAAAAAATCTCCACTAAAGGCCGGTCCGACCGCAGGTTCCAACTAGACAACGAGGAATACGTTGAGTTCTCCAAGATGTCCGACGACAGGATTATCGGCACAAAGGGCGAGACTGCGACGGTATTTGACACGCGCACTGGGAGGGAGCTGATGACCCTCACTCCGGCGATTAGCAACCAGTACGCGAAGAATCGAGCTACGTTTAATCCTACAGATGAACTGGTGCTTTCTGGTGAGTACCAACTCTTTAACAACTTCAACAACTTTGTAGCGACATCTATCTCGCCACCTAGGAATTAGAATCCTGAAACGCGCTATCAAAGTTTCTTCTATCTATGCGCAATCGCTCTGAAAACTTTGATAGCGCGTTTCAGGATTCTAGTTCCTATGTTGGCTTGGTGTGTGTGTTCTTGTCAAATATGAAATCACAAGTCACATGGGATTGAGTCACATATGACTCATAACTATGAATTTGCTATACTGATATTCCCTGGACAGTTCTAAGTTACTTGAGTCCGTTCACGTTAAGAATTCAGTGATTTTTAAATATAAGAAGAAAAAAATCTGTCGCACACAAAAAAACTCAGAGCCACAACCTTTGCGTTTGAAAGTATGCATTCAGCTGGTCACTGTGGACTTGGCTTACTAATTAGGAACGATTTGACTGGTAAGGGGTGTGCTAGGTCGAAGGACAAGTAAGAAATTACTGCATTCTTAACGCGGACGGACTATAGTAAAGATTCTAAGAAGTAGGCTTGAACTTTTCATTTTCTTTCATCTGTTTTTTGCTTTTGTGCAATGAAAGCATAATAAATAATTGTTTTACAAGTACAATTGTTATTCTTTGTTTACAGATGGTGTATTGTGGGACGTCAATTCTGGCAAAGAAATCCACAAGTTTGACAAATTAAACCAAACATATAGCGGGGTGTTCCATCCCAACGGCTTAGAAGTGAGTATAAACATTTCTGCCTTGATATTGAGTTTACGGTCAACGGCATGATAGGCCACCCATTTCTGGTCATTCCTCCTTGTTTTATTGCAAAAAAAAAACATTTTGAAATAGGCAGAATCAGATATTGGTAGCCAGGTGAGCCGGTGACTGTGCAGTCAACAGGACTTCAGGTTACCCCATTGCTGTTTTTTCTCTCGCTCTTGCCAAATGTCATTTCATTGCAATGTAGCAAGAGGACTGACCGGAAATGGGTAGAGTCCACCGTACATTGGCTGACCTTAAAAATGCTTTTTCACTGTATTTTTGAACTTGGCCCAAGTTGTAGGTCATACCACTTTCTTAATGTTCGCATGACGATTATTGTTTGTTTAAAATATTGTGTTTCGTTTCAGGTAATATCAAATACAGAAGTGTGGGACCTAAGAACGTTCCATTTACTTAGGACAGTGCCAACTTTAGATAAATCAGAGGTGAGTTCAGCAACAATATTTGTACACCTGTGTCCCATGCCTCAAAATGAAAACACTCGATGTTTTAATTTTTGAAGCTGTTCGAATGCCTGTTCGGAATAAAGTTTTTTATGAAAATGAAATTCGAATGAAAAGACCTTGAGAATTCTTAGAGCATTTTAAGAAAAATTTACGAGTTTCGTATTGCAGCCATTAATTTCAAATAAAGTCTTCTTGAAAAGTGCTCACACTCGTCCCGAATTGATAAATTGTATGAGCATGAGCGACGTGAGCGTGCTGTTATCGCTTCTGACTCAAAACGGACCGCACCTTGAAATTAAGTTTTGTATACAGGTAATATTTAATCCAACGTGCACGGCGCTGTACGCGATGTGCTCAGACCAGGACGCAGAAGAGCGAAGTCAGTTCGACACCAGCTTCAAGACCTTAGACCCCTTTGACTACTCCAGCATAGGTATGTTACACTTTTATTATTGTACTAGCTGTCCCGACAGACTTCGTACTATTGTCAAACATTCAGTGTCACGTGACAGGTAGGAACAGTTGCTAAGAAAAAAAAAATTGTGGTTTGTCACTATGTTCCTAGCATTTTCTCATGTTTACTCACCTTTTAAACCATCCCTGGACCATTACAAATATTTCAAAACCAAGATTAGACAAATCTTTCCAGCCGTTCCTGAGTTAGCGAGACTAACGAACAGCAATCCATTTTCATGTTATCCGGGTTGCTTGGGTTAAATATCGGTGTTTTCCATCACCGAAGAGTTAGCCGCAAATTGTACAATGAACAAAAAGTTGGTGTGTTCCGGCCAGATTTGGTTTCGGGACCATCAAGTTCCTAGCTAGAGTGTTTCATGGGGTAGAAGCTAGGCCTTAAAGCAGGCCAGAAAAAGTCGCTAGCCGATAGTTATATTTTAACCTGTATAGCACAATAGCCAAAAATGGACGTCTAAAATTCTTAACCATCATCGACAGCCGCTTAAAGTCCACTGCTGAACCTAGGCCCCTCAACCAATAATTTCCAGAGCGACATGCATCCAACGAAATCCTGCCTCTTTTATTAGGTCGTCATTCCACCTGATACGGCCCCTCACTGCGTTTGCCCTTGAATGGTCTCCAATCCAGGACGTCTAGAATTACTAGAGTCAAAAATTAATTTACTCATGTAAGCCTAAAAGATGCCGGCAAGAAACTCGTTAAACTTTTCAATCTTGCGATAGCAAAGTATAGTCAACTCAACATACATAATATGTAGAGGAGCAGACTGAATCTACAATGACCACAAATTCTCACAATTCAAGTAATACTTTACATGGCTTATGATGAAGTATTAATTACTATTGGGTATGATGTAGGTATAAACGAAAACAATTTGTGGCTACCGGCGTTTATTTATTTAATTGCAAGTTTTTTGTAATCTATCGTTTACCACTTATCGTTAAAGGATAAACCTTAATTGGTAGTATTACATTAATTTCCATTAAAATATGAAAAACCTTTATTATAACTGCAATCTGTATAAGGAAATTGATTAAAATAGTGACTGAGTATTTAATTTAGCCAAAATGTTTATCACAAATTGACTCAATTTTATTATATTGTCGATCTTAAAAACCTAAAGGGGCAGGGGTTGTGTATCCAATCGTACTTTCACTGTCAATATAACTCTGCCAAATCTAAATGTTACGCAGTCCTCTCACACGTTGTGGCGGAAGTGCTTTTCAATTTTGCCAGGTTATACAAATTTGTCAGCCGGCAAAAGTCAGCGCGGGCCCTAGTACCCACTAGGGTAGTGTTAAGCACCCTTGCTTACATGAGCCTCCTTTTCCCAATGTTATAATAAATGGAGTTTATATAAAAACTATCGATATTACAGCAGTACTAGTATAAGAGTATGTCCGATTTTAAAGCATCTTCTTCATCTGTTCATTCTGGCTACCAATCTTGACATCAGACCTCTCCACCTTCGCACTTATTTCATCCAGCAGCTTATTCTGGTCATCAATCTCCTTGCCCAGGTTTATTCCTATATCCTTCAACCGGACGACAGTGTTCACCATTTCGTGCAAGTTTGCGTCTATAAGATCTTCCACCTTCCTATTCGGGTCGTCCAAACCTCGTAGGTGGGTGGATGGGTGGTTTTCGAGTCTGTGCGTTGATGAGGTCGGATGGGTGTTCAGAGAACTGCGGCGAGATGTTGACTGGTTGTGCGATTGTTTGGTCACTTTGCCTTCTGTAAGAAATATTATGGTTATGAATCGTTATCTTATCTGATAATCTTACCTCCGAGAAGTTTTCTAAAGTTAACTAACGAACTACAGTACCACTTATTTAAAAAATACATTTTGATAGCTACTTACCAGTGTCATTGGAAATTGTATCAAAATCCAATAGAATACGATTCATTAGCTGTGGCTTGACTATTGATCCTGACAGAACATTCGAACCCCTTTAAGCATTGCATAAAGTTTAATTTCCAATGACACTGGCAGCTGTTAAAATGCATTTCTTAGATTAGTTGGACTATAAACACAATTTTTATACATCCCGTTGCTGGGCACAGGCCTCAACTCAACTATTAGGTGGCGCTGGCCATACTCCCACAAACGGGCTTATCGCAGATTGTTGGAGGTGTATAGTTGACTGTCAGATGTTATCAAGCCGTCCTCAGGCATCCGACCGAGCCCATCTGCTTAACGTGCCTTCCGAAACAATTTTCGGTCGGGGTGGTCATCTATCCATTTCCTGACGTTACTTTATAATGGCGTTTGTTTCCGATCCACTATCACTTCTGAGCTACAGTCATCGGGCAGAAAGGCACTAAAATCAGGCATTGCCTTTGAAATTGGCTTGAAAAAATGGTCCTGAATTGACATTCGAATAAAAATAATAATAAAAAAACAAAAATAATTTATTTCAGAAAAATATTCCATATCTTAAAGTTAGTAACAATTTTGGTCTCTTCATTTTTTAACAATGTTAGTATTTCGATATTTCTGTAGGTATTATTAAACTTAGATATTAAGACCTCAGCCCTATAATGATGCGCACCCAGTGCCTTTGAATGGGACAATCCATTCTGGCAGCAATAGTGTTCAGGATGGTGTTACCAATGTTTCTTATGCGATAAAAAATCGAAGCAGTTTCCTTTCTTATAATAGCATGAAACCCGTCTGTCGCAAACATGCTGTATGCGCTACAGTGCCTCGACAGTCTCAGCAGCATCCTGAACACATTGTTGTATTGCATACGCAGGGTATTGTAGAATCGCTTTAGGAATGTTGAATACTTATTGGAACATGTCAGTCCAAAAGCCTTCGACAGAACATTTATTGAGTCAGTGAATAAACAAATTGAGTTATTACCAGCAGTAGCCTTCTTCTGCTTCTTAGGCTTGCCAGTGACGTAGTTCCTGAAGCTCTTGAAGACGGACTTGATGCCGTTGATCCTCCGCTGGCTGACCTGAAGGTCGGCGTCAATCTTGTCCATGTTGGAGTTGGTTCTCTGAAGGGCTTCGTGCTGGCGGGTCAGCTCTTGACCTGCTGATATGCCTGAAATAGGGATTGAAATCAAAATCTAGGCAAAAATAGTAAATGGGATGGGACCTGTGTCATACTATTCAATGGAGATAATACTCATTTGCCTAAAAGTCGCAGTTAAGTATCCGACTCCATCTGTCTGGTCCTCCCGTACACGACGTAGTGGCTGCTCTTCTTACTTCACTCCTCGTCAACAGCAGCCTTTGAAGGAGCCACTGCTGGGCACACGCCACACCTCAACTATGTGGTGGTACGAGCCCTACTTCAACACGCGGGCTCAGTCCGCATTATTGGCGGGATCTGAGGCTAGAGTCTTACTATCTTACCTTATCTTACTGTCAGATATTCCTAGCCGCCCGCCATAAGGCCTCAAAGTAGGATTAACGACGACAGCCAGGACCAACTGCTTAACCCTTTAACCGGTTTATTATGTTGCCATTTTGATTGGTTTTGGACTCTATTTCAATCACATAAGGCTTAAAATAAGGTGACAACTATTCGGCCAGTACTAGTTAAAGGGTTAAAGTGCCTTCCGAACATGAAGATGCCTGAAGCATACACCACTAAATTTCTGTCGAGGTTGTCACCCATTCCATTTTCAACCCGCCACACGTTGCATTACAGCACACCTCCTATATTTGTCTTTGAAACTGCCACAGTCTAACAGTATTCGTCGGAACGTCGTCAAAAGTGAATTGCCGTACCGATATCCTCAGTTTCCTGCAGCATCCCCAACGCTCTATTGGAGAAAGCCAGCGTGTTCTCCAACACCGCCTCCTGCCGGTCCAGAAGCGCCTTCCGCTCCGTCTCCATCTGTCTGGTCCGGCCGTACACGTCGTACTTGCTGCTCTTTCTGCTCCACTCCTCGGCACAAGCCAGACCTCAACTATGAGATGGTACGAGCTCTTTTCCAACATGCGGGCTCAGTGCGCATTATTGGAGGGGTTTAAGCCTAGTGTCTTACTACCTTACCTTGGTGTCGGATATTCATAAGCCGCCATAAGGCCTCAAACTAGGCTTAACGACGACAGCCAGGATCAACTGCTTATAATGCCTTTCAAAGAAGATGCCTGAAGCATCCACCACTACTTTTCGATCGGGGTTGTCGCCCATCGCATTCTTGACCCGGCATATGTTGCTTTACAGCGCCGATAGTTGAAGATCTTGTTGCCACTGTTTCACGAACAGCCTGTATTTGTGTTTAGAATTATCACAGTCCGATAGCATGACAGCTGCAGGGTCAGCCAGTAAAAATAAATTGCCATACCGATATCCTCAGTCTCCTGCAGCATCCCCAGCGCCCTGCTAGAGATAGCCAGCGTGTTCTCCAACACCGCCTCCTGCCGGTCCAGCAGCGCCTTCCGCTCCGCCTCCATCTGTCTGGTCCGGCCGTACACGTCGTACTTGCTGCTCTTTTTGCTCCACTCCTCTTCGTCGTCGAATAGCACGTTCTTGCTTATGTATTTGTGCTTTGGCATTTTGAACTTTGTGTGGTGGTTATAAGCTGAAAGTCAATGATATATTGTTAAAAAAATCAATAATGTAAATGGCTGACCTGACGAGTTTTATACCCGTTCAGGATGAACATTCATGTTAAGAACATGCAATAATGCAAGAGAGACAGTAAATTAATTTACTATCTTGGGATCGCAACTTACAGATAAGTTTTCAAGTTGCGACGAAAACAAACTAGTTGGTATGTATTAGACTATTTAGTCTGTTATTTAACAAGAGGGTAAACAACAAATTATATTTATGTTTATCAGTGTCCGAAATCCGTAAGAATGAACTCTGTTTAGCTATCTTCTGAAGTCAGATTTTGGTATGAAATGTCCCACATAATTTTCATTTCATTAATATTTGAGGACTATAGGTACCTAGGTACTAATGGGAAAATTACACTTGAACTGACTTTACAAAATCTCATCCTACTAATTATCCTAATCCTACTAATATTATAAAAGCGAAAGTTTGTATGTCTGGATGTGCCGTGTTGCTCTTTCACGTAAAAACTACTAAATGGATTTTAATGTTTTTTTATTTCTATTTCTGTCATTTGTGCCAATAAAACTTTTTATTATTATTATTAATTAAACTTTACAATAATATAACTTATGCATCTGAATAGCACATAGGCTACAAATATGTTACATTTTTTTTAACCTAAATTCACGCGGACGAAGTCCCGGGCGGCCGTTAGTATTGTAATAAAGGATTTTTACATTCAACATTTTAACCTGCCGGGTTGTAATTTATTCGTCTGAATTTCATCATCATCATTATTTGTTTCAATAATCTGATGGAATTCATGATAAAAAACGGAATATTATAAAATTAATACTACCTTGTTATTTTCCTTCACTCACTAAATAACATAACTTCAAACACCACATCTAAACACAGTCCTGCTAATTTCAGCTATTAACACAATCAGTACTCAGTAGGTTTGTAATACAATTATTATTTTTCCTTATGTAGTTTACCGCGTCAAGTCTATAGTGGGACTGTCATATTTGCAGTTGGGTTGTTGTGCGTCATATTTAGGGTTAAACATTATTAATTTATTAACTGGACACGGCAGATGTCGTTCTATCACGATTGAATGAAAAAAAAAGCTAATTTTTTGTTCTTCTATTCGAGGCGAAGACAAACCAAAATTATAGGTTAAAAAAAGGAAACTTGAACAGAGCGGTTCCCAAAGGTCGCATCAGTAGGTCTCGCACGAACCGCTAACATTTTTAAGAATGACGCAGGAAAAAGAAAAAAAAGTATCGTTTACTTTTCGATTACCAAAACGTTAGCGATTCGTGCTAGGCCTACTGTTCAGCAGTTAACGTTTGAGCCAGCCATTATCTCACTATAAAATATTAAATATACAATATTTCTTTAAACTTTCATGGTCAACATGAATCGTAAAATACGGGATTGCTACCGATATGTACCTTATTTGTTTGGAGTTTCCGATATTTCGGCACTGTTACAAGCCCCATGGTCTCGGAGTAGTCAGTTACTCCGCAACCACATTCTCCACTCCGGTACATGGTAGCAATCCCGTATTTTAAGGATTAAATAATACTGGTTTGCCTAACAAGGCTTCATTTAGCTTTATTCTTGTTAAAATTTGGAATCCAGGATCATTGTATTAGTGTAAGTCTTGTTGGTGATCTAATAAATAAATAAACAAGAGCTATCAACCCTAGCCACAACAGGACGTGCTGATAACGAGTCCAGCACGCGTCATGGGGCTTTGTAAAGTATAATTAACTTGTAAACAAAAATCCCAAAAACTATCATGAATCAAATGTTTATGTTTGTATATTAATGGTGAAACCTCATCACGCCACATTCAACGAATTCGAAACAAAGTAAAAATGTTTATTGACTCCGGATATCGCAACATAAAACATAACAAGACTAAGAAGCCCCAGGATATTGCCAAATTATGACTATTTAATTTTATTTAAAATGAGATAACCAGTTGTGTAGTTTCAGTAGGTATATAATTAAATTGTTCAAAGTGTAATATTGTGCAATAATTATTCTAATAAATGAAATAAAACAAACAAAACAGAATTGTGACACAAAATAAATACCCACCAATACTAATAGAAAAAATAACAAAAAAAGTCCACCAGACAGCAGTGGCACGATGTCCAAAATTAAATGAACCACACTCAGCTAATGCCGGGACCTGAAAGGCTCAGGCGCTATTCGAACCCAGAGTGGTAAAGGGCGAGCCTAACGCCGTTATCTGGGTTGCTTGGGTTTTTGATCGATGTTTTGAACACAAAGTAGGTGTTCCGGTCAGATCTGAACTCGAGACCATAATGTTTCCAAGCCGAAGTGTTTAACCTCTGGTCTACGACGCTATTAGGGCGCGTCACGATTTTAGATTTAGAAACATTTAGATAGAGTGTCCATACATCGCATTAATGCAGTTTGCGACGTTTCGCTTGCCGGGTCATGCTGTGAGTACGTTACGCTACTCTTGAGTCAGTCAGCGGACAGTCAGCCGCTCACTGTTCGCCTGATCGGGACGCGCCCTTGAGCTTCTAGCACACCTTGCAAGCACGGCTACTGCACGGCTCCGACCCAGCAATTAGAATAGCTTGCCATTCAAATTTGAACTTTAAGTTGTAAGGATGCGAGCTGCGAGTTGAGTGGTATAGTAGCGGCGAGCGCGCCGTTGGCTTCTCATATTATTAATGCAAAATATATTGTACAACTTGAGGTTCAAATTTTAATGAAAAGCCTAGCTTAGTGAGTTACTGAGGATTGAAAGCAAGGTTTTTTAAACATGCCATTTCTAATTACAGCAACGATAGACGTGAAACGGAACATCTACGGTCTGTCAGTGTCGCCGATGGGCACGCAGATCTCACTCGTGGAGAACATGGGTGACTTTGAGCAGGTGCAGGACTCGTGCGTGAAGGTTTACGACGTCGGCCGCAAGCGGGACCATGACGACTCGGCTGTGAGTACACCACCACTCGATCATAGGTTTAGAGGCTGTTCACACTAGCGTTCGTTGGGCGATTTCACCGCGAGGCGATCTCGCAACGATAAGCTACAGATTCACAAGCTCATTAGTAGCACGAGAGCATGCTACTATTGAGCAAATGCTACTTAGTAGCAGGTGTTTCGGACCATTGCTAATAATGAGCATGCTCATTTCGAGCGTGTATGTATCAGTTAATGATAAGCTAATAACGAGTCAAAAGTATTAAACTTGATTACCATGCTACTAATGAGCATGTGTATCCGTAGCTATAGTTCTGCGATGAAATAGACGCCGCGAGAACGCCGCAAGGTGGTATCGCGGCGATTGAACGCCTCATTCATCAGTCAAATTCAAAGCGGGCTTCGCGGCGTGACCACGGCGTGCTCATGGCGTTCTCGCGGCGTTTATTCTATCGCAGAACTATCGGTGCGACATAGTAGATAGTAGTGCAATATCTACGGGCTGTCAGTGTCGCCGATGGGCACGCAGATCTCACTCGTGGAGAACATGGGTGACTTTGAGCAGGTGCAGGACTCGTGCGTGAAGGTGTACGACGTCGGCCGCAAGCGGGACCATGACGACTCGGCTGTGAGTACACCACCACTCTTTTTTTTGGGTTCCTTCTATCTGGCAGAATTTTTTTTCGCAGAATTTCATTTTGCAGAACACACTTGGCATAATCTTCTTTGGCCGAATATGTTTAAGGCAGAAAAAATACTTAGCATAATCATCATTTGGCAGAAAGTTTGTATAGCCGAATTTTCAATGGCATACTTTTAAGATAGCAGAATTTTGTTTGGCAGAATTTTATTTGGCAAAATTTCATGATGCATAATTACTTTTTGCATACTGCTTATTTGGTAGAATTTCACTTGGCATACTATTGTCATTCCATTTCTCCCGTGGTTTCATGGTATTTGTTATAACAACAAATTGGGATAGTTGTCTGCCCTACACTAGAGTCGGGGCGAAACCGACACGGATAGATTAGGTTAGAAGGTTTAAGGCGGGAGCGAAGCGGAGCGAAGCTCCCGCTTTAAACCTTCGTGGTTATTTTTTTTTTAAACCCAAAAAACGACTTGCCTGATTAGCTTGCTGCTTCCTTTCATTTATTTATATGGATATGAAAAAGTATGCCAAAAGATAATTCTGCATATTAACGTTCTGCTATGTGATGTTTCTGCACGTTAACTTTCTGCGTTACCATGGTTCTGCTTTTTGATTATTATGCTTATTTAAATTATGCCATAAGATGATTCTGCCTTGCAAAATTATGCTTTTTGAATGTATGCTAAATGAGTGTATGCGAAATGATTTTCTGCGAAATGACATTTCTGCCATCCGTTGTTATGCATTATAAAATTATGACAAAAAAAGTTCTGCGAAAAAGGGTAGACCCCTTTTTTTTATTGCAACTAGGCAGTCATTTGACCACAATCTGATGGTAAGTGATGATGTGGTCGATGGTGGTGCGTTTTCACTCTTTTCTTGAAGAGACCCAAGTTATATTGTTCCAGAAACACATGCACAGGTAGCCAGTTCCACTCCTTAGCCGTTCGCATCATTAATGTGTTAGCAGAACGCTTCGTCGCTTCGTGGCATGTTCCCATGAACAACGTACGGATGGAAAGCCAACTTGCGTCTAGTGGTCCGGTGGTGAAGAGGCGCTTGCGGAACCAGCTCCATTCATCAATCAAATTCAAAGCGGGCTCCGTGGCGTGCTCGCAGCGTTTATTTTATCGCAGAACTATCGGTGCGAGATAGTAGTAGTAGTAATGCAATATCTACGGGCTGTCAGTGTCGCCGATGGGCACGCAGATCTCACTCGTGGAGAACATGGGTGACTTTGAGCAGGTGCAGGACTCGTGCGTGAAGGTTTACGGGCTGTGAGGCGTGATTGCGGCATGCTCGCGGCGTTCTTACGGCGTTCTCGCTGTGAAATCGCCCAATAAACGCTAGGTGTGAACAGGTTTTTAAAAAGTAAAAAAAAACTTGTTGGATAATTAATAGGTACATTAGTAATTATTTTAAATTGCGATAAAACCTTTTCGACAACTAATTACTAATTATAGGTTTTTATTTTTTTCCTTATTTTAGAATGTTGAAGGGTTTGCTCATAATCCATAAGTTATTCGGACTGCTAGATAGAGACAAAACCTAAAAATTTCAAATTTGTAGTTTCTATCATTCCTAGATTTTTTTAAGGTTCTCTAACGTTTCTAGCTTGTGCAATGTTAAAGTAGAAAAGGATTTCTCCTGGCAGAAATTAATTCTGAGGCACATCTACCTAGTTTTACGCGAAAATAACTGTTTGACGTTTTATTTATGAATCTGCCATATAAGGCTCACGGTGATAACGCCCCAAAGCATAATCGTTGTGAGTGCATTATGGCGCCGTTAGTGACGTCATCCATGACGTCAAGCTATAAAGCCTTTAGCGCGATAGTACCAATTTGGGACGCGTGTGAGCGTGCTATTTTCGATTTTGACTCAATTCGGAACGCAGCCCTAAATAAGAGAAATGGGAGCTTTAGCATGTTGTGAAATAGTGCGGTCCGTTTTGAGTCAAAAGTGGTAATAGCGCGCTCACGTCGCTCACGCTCATACAATCTATCGATTCGGGACCCATGTGAGCGCGCTATTATCACTTTTGACTCAAAACGGACAGCGCCCTAAAAGTCTTTGTTTTTAGGTATTGTAGGTAAACTGGAACCAGGAACTGGAACCAGGTTTTCAAACGTCAAATCTATTTAACTAACAAAACATACTTAATAATAGACATGGATACCATAATATTAAATATTAACAATAAATGCTGTACTTAAATAAATGTGATGCTACCACTGGATCGGAAAGTTCTTTCTGTTCTGAGAAGAACCGGCAAGAAACTCAGCAGTTAGTCTTTTCAACTGTTTCTCTTTTTTACAATGTGTTGTGTTTCATCTCACAGGAGGAGGACGAGGAAGAGGAGCTGGCGGGAGGGTCGGAGAATGACGACGGCTCCGACTCCGGGTCGGACAACGACGACGATTGTGAGTCATCGCTTTACTACCTACTTATTAATCTTACTTGCTTCACATGCGACGTTATGTTCATTCGCTAAAGATTACGTTGAATAAAATAGGTATTTATCAATGATATTATAATCAAAAAGACGTAGATAGGTTACTAGTGCTAGATAGTGGCACCCGAAATCAGGACTTCAGCCCACCTTAGCAAAACACAGTTTGAGACAACACTGCGCAACATGTATCTGTCTCGTTTACGCTCTAGTAAATAATTGTACTATCCTTTACACACGGTAAATTATAGGTACGTACGCCAGGGGACAATTTACGACTACGCATCAGTACTGACATAACCTATGTACCACTTTTAAATATCATTAGTATTCATTTCTTGCTTTTATTTATTTGCTTATCAGAGAAAGCTTTTCATGTTCGAATGTAAATAAATTACCATGCAAGATTTAATATTTTATCTAAATAGTTTGATTTGATTTTGCCAGCTCGAGCTATGATATCAACATTCATTATTTTGTGCACTTGTATTCAAACCTACCTTTTCTTTACTTTTATACAATTTATGCACCAAAATTTTGCTAGTCAAAATTGTGTGTTATTATGCAATAGTATAGTCCAATTGATATAAGAAATACATCCTGACAGCTACCAGTGACCAGTGAAAAATGACCTTTATGCAGTTGTAGTGTATGCCTTTTCTTATATACCTCCACGCTATTAGAATTCAGTCAGTAATAAACAGTCTTCATAGTGACAATTACTCTTTTATTGTGTTGGTCCCGCTCCTAACAAAGCATGGCGACCCTAACGCCAAAAGTGTTTACGTGTTCTGTCAGGCCCTAACATCAAGCCACAGCTCATGAATCGCATTTCTATTGGATTAAAGTACAATATCCAATGACACTGGTAGCTGTCAAAGTGTATTTCTTATCTAAGTGGTACTGCATTGTGTTAATGCGTGTCGTGTGTCGACAGTAGCAATAGCAACGCTCCGCGACGCCGTGATGGGCCTCGGCGGCAGCTCCGGCGAGTCCTCGCGCGACGACGAGCCGCGCCCGAGACGCCGCATGCGCACGAGGCGACGGGTGAGTCATTTATACACTTCACTTGCTTCACTTGCACACTTCACTTGCAAAATCCACTTACACACTTCACTTACACACTTTACTTACACACATCACCTACAAACTTCACTTACTCACTTCACTTATGTTTATTGTTGAGTTTACCATTTTCCATGCAGTATCTTAACTAAAGATTCCCGCCTGATGCCAACATGACCAAATGTCTTTTTCTGGGTTTTCAGACACTTCACTCACGTCACTTGCACACTTCACGTACAAACTTCACTTACTCAGTCCACTTACACACTTCACTTACACACTTCACTCGCACACTACACTTACAAACTTCACTTGCACACTTCAATTTCAGACTTTATAAACACAATAAACTTGCACAGTACATTTATACGCTTCACTTCCACACTTCACTGATGTCTGCAATTTTGAAATGTCAAAAAAAGTATAAATATAACAACATGACTTAGGCCTCGTTCAAGAGGGGCCGCGGGCGACGCGACGGGTGACGCCCTGAGTTTTCTTGGACGACATTTATTTTTACAACCACGATATTATTATTATTATTTATTTATTCAACACAATCAAACGGGCTTTACCCAGTAACATAATTATGTATTCTATTAATTAGCGATATCATTATTTTATTACTTCTATATGTTTGAGTTTATTGTAAAAGGTTAAAACGCCTGACGTTGTGCAAGAAGCCACGCCACAAGCCCTGCGCCTCCTCAAACGAGCCCTAATTGAAAAAAATCTTCTGAGCTAATGATTTTCGCGAAACTTTATAATAATTTAAATAATAGATTCACATCCGTTTTGACAGCTAGTTAAACTTATTACCCACTGATCCATAAAAACAAACGCAACGCTAAAGCATAGATGTTCTGTCACTTACTCGCAAATGGCGACAGCATCAAGAATGAAAGGGACAAAAGGCTACAAGCTACCGTGATGATTTTTTTAATTCACAATGTGTCAATATGTAATGAATAATGTTTGTTTGTTTGTCTGTCACAGGCGGCGGCGGAGGGGCACAGCAGCGACAGTGATTTGGACCTGGACTTGCCCGACATCATCGAGTTTGAGTTGGACTAGCGAATAATATACGTGTTATCAGTTATACGACTCTTATTTACCCCCTACCAACAGTCGAACATCAACCCACTGCTGGGCTTAGGATTAGGACTGCCAAATCGTAGTTTAAGTTCTAATACTACGTATGTCATTTTTAGCAACTGTTTAGGAGAGACAAAAAACCGAACTGTCTTACGTACTGTTTCCATAGGAAAATGGCTATTTGTGCTGTTACTTTTCGTGGTTTTAAGGGATTTTACTGGTTACGACCAGTAAAATCCCTGGATTCTGATTAGACTAAACGACGCGTCTTTAGATGCTTTAGCGAATGGCGTCAAAATGTCAAAACCCCCAAAAAAATACTTAACGTGGTGTTAGAACTTAAACGACGAAACGTTATTCAGGGATATTCGTAATTCCACAGGCTTAGGTTTTTTCTTGAGGCGACCACAAGAAAAACTTTACTGACCCTCTGGCTACCAGCTAAGCGATTCTCATCACATCACATCTCGATTTTTACCAGGAGAGCACACTAATTCCACTAAGCTATTTGACAATACGAAAAATAAAGTGTCGATTCTTGTCATCTGTATAAATTAGTAGTTTCAGAATTACTGTCGTAAGTTCAAAATATTGAAGGATTTTAATAAACACCATAATCATAAATTAAATGAATTACTTTTGAACGTTTGTTTGAACTTTTCTTCTTTGTTCAAATATCGGACAATGGAATTATTATTATTTATAGGGTGAGAATATAATAACGCGCCTGACAATTACGAAAGTAGTAAATTCTCTGACAGGAGAAAACGAATTCTAGCTCGAAAGGTGTTTCAAGAATTGATAGGCTGCCCGAAAAATTTACAACGAGAGAAAAGGTATTGAACCAACTCTGGCTTAGACCTATGTTCAGCATCGGAAGTTTTTTGACTGAGTATTATTGAAACAAAAACAGAATTATTGCAAAAACGATACAAATGGCAATGGTTAAATTTTGTATTAAAATCTTTGGTTTTTTGAAGACAATTTTTAATACATGTGCTACCTATTGCTAATGTTATCTTTATTAGAGCAAGCCATTTTGCATTATTCATCAAGTAAGCCTGGAAATATACATCTGAAAAAATGGTTTAAAATTTTTACCGCCATCTCTTGCTGTCTGCCACAACTATCATAAATCTGATTCTAGCAGGAAGCCCCGAAAAATAGCATCTTAGAAAGTATTCTTGCTATTCGACACTAGGTGGCGCCTCATAAATTTGATAGCATGCTTAGAGCAAGACATGTGGTTATAGACATTACGGGTCGGCGCCCACTATCGGCATCGGCACGCTTCAGGCTTTTAAGGTGGCAAATAGTAATATACTCTAACATAATGGCAATAAAGTAGAAAATGCCGAAACAGAAACAGAACAAATGCATTTTGTTTTTACGAGAACACATCACGGAAATTTCTACTTTATTGCTCTAATGTTAAAGTATATTGCTATTTGCCACCTTAAAATCCTGAAGCGTGCCGATGCCGATAGTGGGCGCCGGCCCTATTTCTCGTCTTCGGCACTTGGTGGCAGGGCAGTCTTTAACACCAAAAGTGGCCAGTAGATGGCGTTACTAATACGTACGTAATTGTTATTGGATTGGATACGCATCTTATCCATTATAACTACCTATTTAGATTTTGTTTATTTGTATCAGCACCTTCTTTCTATACTTTTATCTAGCTGTAGGTTGCCTGGAAGTGATCGCTATTAGCATAAGGCCGCCTAAATTGTGCATTGGTTGAACTTTATTACATAACTGTAAGTCTTTAATGTTAATGTCCAATAATGAATATTTTCTATCTTATAATATCATAACATAACATAGATACATCCTATATACGTCCCACTGCTCACCTCAACTATGCGGTGGAATGAGCCATACTCCAACACGCGGGCTCAGTGCGGATTGTTGGAGGAGGGGTGTAAGGTTAGAGAGCAACCTTAATGTCAGACGTTATCAAGCCGCCCTAAGTGCCTCTGACTTAGCTTAACGACTGAAATCTAGCGACCTCAACCGGGACCAACTGCTTAACGTGCCTTCCGAAGCACGGAGATGCCCGAAATACACATCACTAAATTTCGGTCGGGGTGGTCACCCATCCCATGTCCAACCCGGCGTGTTTTGCTTTACAACAGCGATCGTCGCCGATCACCGTCACAAATGTGACAAATATCACACAAATAAAACAAAAAATGCTTAAAATTGCCGGTTTAATGATTAAAAAATAAATATAGGATACAATATCAATATTTCATGGTCTATACTCAATTATTACATTTGTCACGTATTATGTATGTACAGTTTTATCGACTAGTAGACTCTGTACCATGGCACTTATTCACAAAATATTACTACAAACAAAGGATATTTCTTACAAAGTATACTCTTGTTCAGTAGAGTGCTTCAGAAGCTTACATACAGTCAACCAGAGATTTTAATCGTCAGTCAACTAAAAGATTAGTTTTTTCACGGTCTGCTAATTTTTCAAAAACGGTTTCAGACATAACTTGGCTCCGACGCACGGGGACCAGAAAAACAAAGAAAATTGAAAGCAGAATCTACCAAAAATTAGGTATTTAGTTTATAAAAACTATCTTTGTGACAACTTCGCAGAATGACAGGTGACATTTGGCTGACCCTAAAGATAGTTACCTAAGGGTAAGTTGCACCATAGTAGAAGTTAAACTTAAAGTTAAAGTTTTTGTCAAATTTGATAATTTGACGTCATTTTTGGGCCTAACCGGTACTTTAACTGAAATTTTGATGTTTGTTATTGCTAAAGTCTGATGGTGCAACCCACCCTAATTGTTGTGATCGTAGCAAAGAAATTGTAACAATTTCCATGGATTGTAAAATTAGATTTGCCACAACAAGAGTCTAATTTAATGCCGGCATTTCACTTGGCTAAGCCCTTGGCATCATTCTCGATGGATACTTCGATCTAGAATTCACTGTCCAGTGAATTTTCTATGTAAATGTTTTTAAAATCCGAAAGCAATTATTCAAAATGAGCCAAGAGAAGTGCCAACATGAAAATAAAGCAATCTAAGCATTTTTTTAATAATTACGTAAGAACTCTATTATTGTCTATGATTTTGATATTTTGGCGCCCAGCCAAATGGCTCTACCATTAAAGATTAGAAGTTAAAGTACAGAGTATAAATTCGATTTAAAGGTATACCTACTTAGATAAAAAGGCTCTAGACTATTTTACACTTAATTTATGATAAATCATTGAATCAAACAATTTAAAATCACAGAATACCAAGATATTTGTTCAATATAAACTAAAAATGTAACCTATTTTAGAACATACCTTAACCAGTCAATAAGATCTCTGCAGACCTGTGCATAGTATTTTAATTCATTGCAATCACAGTTCCTTGACCCTCTTGTTCTGCAAGTTTTATGCTTAATGATTTTTTTGTGGTTTTGCAGGTGGGTGCTATTTCTTAACGATAAGTCACGCTGAAGAATAATGAGGGTTTGTCCGACGATAAATTTAGTGTGTTATATGGTCATGTTTTAAGGAAGGTTTTACACCCCAACAGCCGTGCCATTCCGGCGGTGCACATCGGACATCACTTCACATCTCGGTGCTTCACTCTTAACTCAATCACCAATACGCTTTACTTTGAATTCGTATTTTCCCTCGTAAGTAAATAAATAAAAAATGTTGTTTGGCTTAGTTCTTTTCTCTCAAACGACCACAGTTGCAAAGAAATTGAATTTTAAAGTTCACTCACTCAAGCGAAGGGAGTTTTGGCGTCCGCCGGAATAGCATAGCTGTTCATGCTACTCCCGTAGCAGAGGTTTTAATCATTATGATAGTAAGTATGGCTTGAGTAAAGTGTGACTATCTTTAAAGGATAATTTCTTAAATTCTTTGCTATAAATTATATTTGTTAAAAATCTTTTCCCCTTTTCTGATGAAAAAAAGAGACAATTTTAAGAGAGATATTTGCGAAGAGAGAGCAAATAAAATTTTTTTTTCATATCTTCGATTTTTTTTATTTTTTAATATTGATGTATTTTTCAAAAAAGGAAGTTTGAGCACCTAATACTAAGTATTCCTTCCTCTCATGGAAGGATAATAATTAAAGATGACATAGGTACTTTTTAATAAAAAACCTAGTAAAAAATGAAATAAAAATAGGCAGAAATAATATACAAGTTCTTCAGTCAAATTTCATATCATTTATGGTTATTTTTTACTACGATAAGGTATGTAGTGCTTTTCTAAAAAAATATACGCACAGTCACTAAAATTATTAAATTATATTTATAGGCTTTAAATCGAATAATATCTACATAATAATTACAATACTCTTCTTTGCTAATAAAATATTTACACTATTTACACTTTTTGGATAAATAATAATTCGTTTTTGGAATAATCTTAACTTATATTGGTTTTATTAAACTTTTATTTCGTTCATGTACTCATATCGTTGAAATAAAATTAGTATTATTTATTTAAATATCATGATGTTTTCCATATAACATCTAAAAGAGTTTTATATCACAAAGTTTAGTGTTACTTTTGAGTACGTGACTCGTTTTCAGCTTTTAAAACTTGTCAGTCTACAAGCAAATTTATAAACATTTAAAAAATAATTTCTAGTGCTTAATTTTAACATTTTTCTTTTTCGTTGTTCTTTTTCGTTTTAGATAAAAAATCAGGTAACTACCGACGTAAAAATCTGTGTTCAATTAAATCTATATCCTAATGTTTACTTAACAAACTTTATTAAAATGAATTGTTCATTTTGAAAAGTAGTTAAACATTTTTTTTGCGCTATTTTTCTCATCTAAAAAAAATGTTGTGAATTCGCTATTCCGAGTGGCTTTTCGTTCGAACACTCGTGTTGATAGCGGGCTTCAAAATTATGTGTGCAAACTAAGTGGTCAAAAGTATTGACGGTTTGACAAAAGTAATTAGCTAATACTCCAATGACAGAGTCGTATGTCGTTGGAAATATAAGCAAGTGAAACACTATTTTAACTCTATAGTGATAGCGTTGCTTTTCGTAAATAGGTACTTCAGACATATTTTGATCACTCTGTACGCACACATAATTTTGAAGCTGACTTTACATATTTATAGCTGGCCGAGTGTCCTCGCTTTGTCTTGTCCACTGTCTAAGCGAGAGAGTTAAGTTTTTTCGTTGAAAATTAAGGACAATTTGACAGAAAATAAAAGTTTTTTTGAAATAAATCTGTAATTGTAATGTAGAGACGCCTTTAGAATTAAGTGACCCATCTCAGTAGCGACATCTTTGCGATATCGTACGATACGTACCCTCTTATTCATTAAAACTTAAACAGCGCTTTAACAATACATTAATTTTTGTATCGCTTTACTCTTTAATTTTTGTTGCTGCCACCATTTGCAAGTATGTGACAGAACACGTCAATAGCTTTAGCGTTGCGTTCGTTTTTATCAATAATCTGTAATAATCTGTCAAATTACCTTTCATTTCCCTACACTTTAAAAGTTCGATTACTCATAGTAACGAACTGGCAAAAGCTACATTTTGTAAAACGCGAAAATAATTGCGATTAGCGGACCTTTGACTTGTCAAAGTAATACCTACCCTTGAGTTGAACCCTTAACTTAACCAAAGCTTCATCAGTGTACAAACTCATTGACACCGCCTCCATGATGGTGGAACTGCTGTGTGTTGTCGACTATCACACTCGCGTAGGCTCCTTCCTGCCCTGACGGGTTAGGCGTACCCTTCCCGAAGTTAGTTCCAAAGTTTTCCACCGGCCTTCCATTTTGATTTTGTCCAGCTCCATAAAAAGATATCAGATTTGTGTAATTATACTGTTGGTTTGCAACCTCTGAGCTTTCTATCGAACTACACGACGACGAGCTAGCTGAATAAGGCCGTTGGTTTTGTGGGTAGTTCACGTAATTGTTTGGCAATATCTCCGGTTCTGGATAGTTTTCGTAGAATAACTCGTGGTAAGACCCGTTTTGTTGATGGTGGTATTCTTCCTGCTCGTAAGTGGGTAGAACTGGTAGTGTGTATTCAGGATATGTGTATCCTCCGGAGGAGTCTCCGCTGAAATCGCTTTCGTTTAGGTGCACGTGGTTGAGTTTCTCGTTCTGCCGAATGTGGGGCATTTGGGGGGATGTGGTCGTGGTGGGCACTTGGGAGGGAGTGGGCACTTCGTGGTTGTTCAGCTTCGGGGGGCCTTGGTCTAGATTGAGTATGAGGTGTTTCTCTTCGATGTCGCTGTAAAAGGAATGTCTTGTTAGAGGAACTGCTTTTATTAATGGTATTACTGTGGTCTTTCGTAGTCAAATAGAGTATATTATGCATGACCCTTTAAATATGTCGCCAAATTCACTACCTTCTGCCATAGTAGAATTGAAATTGGTAGTAAAATACGTATGGTGAAGCTGAAAGATTTTAATAAAGGACAAATCATGGTAGTTTTAATTTTGTATCAAACGATCAGTATCGCGGCCTTAATGACAAGGGGGCTTAGCCAAAGTAACTTCTCTTGTGAGCGAAACGTAACCATAGATAGCGAGTTGTTAACGAACGCTATCCATGCCGCTGTCATACAAATGCGTAGACAAGCAGCAGTTTCAGTGTTCGCCTTCATTACGATTTCGATCGTCAGAACTGATATTTAAACGAACACTCGGATGCTGTAGTTATCGAAACAAAATGGCCGATTTCGTTCATCAGCTGTGATTCTCAAAAGAATTTGATTACGGCTTAATATATTAACAGAGCCTAAAATGCATGCGTTACGTTTATTGTAGGCTGCACATAACAAAAACACATGGGAAAGACGCCAAAAGCGATTAAAATTACGACGCCAGTTGGAAACGATTGAAATAAAAAAGTAATTTATAAATATGTGGCGTGCATGAATGTCGACGCACCTCAATGATGTGGTGCGCATTATTGTCGACGCACCTTAATGATGTGGTGCGCATTATTGTCGACGCACCTCAATGATGTAGCACAAATACAAGTTATTTAAACTACATTTCAATACAGGCAGTCAACTTATCTTACCTTTCTAATTACCTAATGAGTAAGAGACAAACAAAATATAATATGAATAAGTTCCTTTTATGATAACCTAGACTGAATAAAGCTTTGAATAAAATTAATAGAACCAAAGTTAATAGACTATACAAAATTCAAAACTTATTAATAATTTATCTATTAGTTTGCCATTTTAGTTTGTTACATAGAGAAAGATAAATATATACCAAAAGGGTTTGCTATTATCAGAATTGTCACAGAGAGACAAATCTGTCTGGTTACCTGACAGATTTGACCAGACTCTGGTAGGCTGCAGTCCGAATATAGCTGAAAGTACTTTTGGCACCCATAAAAGCGTCCCGAATTGCGCCGAACGCACTTCGAGCGCGATTTTGAATGATATTGCGACGCCATAAATGACATCACCAACTTTCGCCATTTTGTACTTAACTGCACTGAAAGCACTTTAAGCGATAAAATCGCACTTTTTAATTCGGACCGCACGAATGTGCTTCATGTGTATGAAGCGCTTATAGTACTTTCAGCGATATTCGGACCGCAGCCCCTGTTGATCTGCTTGACACTGACAGTGACAGCAAAATTTCCGAATTTTTCGATACCATAGCCAATATTTTACTTTTTAGGGCCTAACAACTTCGAAACAACGATCGCGAAAGGATGGTACATTGGCTAAGCCATCGAAAACGATGACTTTTGAACGATGGCTTATGTCAATCCCATACATTTTGTTCTTTTCGAACTTCGCTGTCGTTTTCTAAATGTTACTTTGGCTAAGCCCCAAGTACATTTGACGCTTTTTTATCGCATTTCCAGCTATCGGCTAACCCCAAATTCCTTTTTTTTTGGTAAACGAAACTGTGCGTATTTTGGAAAAACAAACACTAATCAAAGATTTATATGTAATGCTGAGAGAGATACATGCATCAAATTATTAAGCACACCGAAATACTTGTTAATAACCCTAAAATTAGGGTGAGTAAAAATGTTTTTTTTTAAATTAAGAATGTAAGGCCTCCGCCTAGAAGCCGAACCTCGTCTTAGGGCGTTACTGTGCAACTCAATTGGTGTAAAAGGTCTTACCTGAGCACATAGTTGACAGAGACGATGCAGTGAGGTCGAGATGAGCGTGAGTTGTGCACGATGGTCGCGTAGCTCTGCATCCACACCCAGCCTCCTGACTTGGTCAGGAACCGGTAGTAGCGCGACGTCACTTGGCCTTTGGTCAGCACTGAACAAAACAAAATAACTTAACACACAGTCAACATTACATAAACATAAACGGCCTATATATCCCGCTATATCCCGCTGCTGGGCACAGGCCTCACCTCAACTATGAGGTGGAATGAGCCATACTCCAACACATGGGCTCAGTGCGGATTGTTGGAGGGGTGTAAGGTTAGTGAGCAACCTTAATGTCAGATGTTATCAAGCCAGACTTAGGGTAAGTTGCACCATAGTAGAAGTTAAAGTTAAAGTGAAATTTTTTGTTAAATTTGACAATTCGACGTCATTTTTGGTCGTCAAATTGTCAAATTTGACAAAAACTTTTACTTTAACTTTAACTTCTACTGTGGTGCAACTAACCCTTAGACTCATACTGACATCTAAAGACGTTAGCCGGGACCAACTGCTTAACGTGCCTTCCGAAGCACGGAGATGCCCGAAATACACATCACTAAATTTCGGTCGGGGTGGTCACCCATCCCATTTCCGACCCGGCGTGTGTTGCTTTACAACAGCAATCGCCGCCGATCACTGCCACAACTGCGCCACGGGCACCTCAGTCAACATTACATACACTTTTAATCCAGGATGGGGTAGTAAGGGCACATTGATGGTTGATGTCATGGTGAACAAAACACTACGCCGAGCAAAGACCCCAACGACGGGCGAGTCTACTGCCGTTATACTGGTTGCTTGGGTTTTATAGACATTTTTTATCGTCGGTGAAGTACCTAGCCCCAAATGTTCAATGAACACAAAGTACTTAGGTGTTCTCGCCCGACTTGCACTCCGGACCAGCCAGGTTCCGGGTCAGAGTGTATAACCACTGGCCCACAATGCTCTCGTTCTACAAACTCCTACAAACGGCAAGTAAACGAAACAGCATGTTCTCGAACCCTAATCCCTAGAGAATTACCTACCCCCGAATTCACAAACGTCAATCAACACTAAGCACGCACTCACGCTCATGCTGTCCCTTTCAGTGCTATTGACATTTTACGGGATAGCATGAGCGTGAGCGCGTGCTTAGCGTTGATTGACGTTTGTGAATTCGGGGGTTAGTGAACGAAAATTAAAAACTGAAGAATACTTACATGTGCAATGTGAATATCTCATGTGCAGAACGTCTGTGCCGTGGATGTAGTGGTAGAGGGTCTTCTCGATCAGGTCCTGAGGCTCGTAGCCCGTCAGCGACGCCACCCTGCAGGCAAAGGACAAGCCGTTAATATAAACTGACCATAGACAATAACTATTTTGAGACCATGCCCAGTGTGGCAACTTTTTTTAATTTGACGTGGTTGGAAAACCCCGGTTGAGGCTTCCACAGCAGGAAAATGGTAAGCGGCAGGCTGACAACGCCTAAAATTTGAGTAATGACAAAACTTGGCGAAAACTAAAGGTCTTAAGGCATAGAGGGCAATAGAGGAGGTGACCTCTAGACTGAGGGTCTACGCTGCAATCACACCTCAACCTGTTAAGGTACTAAACTAGTATAAGGTTAAAACTGATATTGATATGTACTACGCGTAAAGCAGCGGACAGTCAAAGTTGTGATGAACATTGTGAAAATGACGGACATTTTTTACATAACCTTCGGCGAATCAGTAGTTTTGAACCTGCGACTACGCAAACTCTATTTTTAACAAAGCCCAACTTGAGAACCTCCTGTTTGCCGGTCTCCCCTCAAGCGTCCTTGATCGAGGGCGCTCAAACAATCTGCCGCGATAATTGGCGGAAGTGACGCAAGCTCTGTGTCAACATTTTTTACGGATCAAAAAACAATTAGGAGTGCGTCGAGCGCTTTTTTTTCAAATTGTCGAGGGCGACCTCCTTTGTTAGATAATTGGTCACGTGATACGATGTGTGGAGGGATATTAGTGACGTAAGTGGAGGGATAGTGGTATCGGATATCCTTTGTTTTACTGAGGTAGTTTTCTTTTACTGGCACTTGTGTTTATAACACATTTCCTTGTGAAAAAAAGTGAAAGTGCGAATCGATTTTAATCAAACCTTAATCTTATGAAATGTTCCTGTTTTTATTTCAACAGCAAAAGAGAAAAACAAGCTTGGTGACAACATGGTGGGTAACGGTTAGGTACTGCAATATATGGGCACATAATTATGTAAGACCACTTGCGAAATGTGGAATTATCGATTGTTATCGATTATACCCTTTATAAAGGGCCTTGAGCTATAAACTCTCCTGAAATTTCAGGAAGAAAATTGCAGTTTAAATAATTTACCCACTGATTTTAGTACTATACTTCTGGATAAAAACGGGTTGGTAAAGTTGATTATTATAATTATCAATGTTTATATAGACTTTATTAACCAGAATGCTGTAACAACAAACCAGCAATAAGTTCGTCTTCAATATAAAAAATAATGAAGCAATAACTCCATTTATGGATTTTCAAGGTGGTGTCCGCAATGTTTTATTTTTACTTGATGCTGGCAAAATGCACGAGGCAAGCTATAATATATTTAAAAAGTAAAAACAGCTGACGAATCACATCTTCATAAAACCTTCACCGGCCGACGTCACGTCAAAGTTTTTAAACAAGGCGCGAAACAGCTGACTGCGCGCGGCCATATTGCGAACGCGCGCGGAAGGCATCCTCCGAAAGTGCTTGTAAGCACGTACAAGGGGTGACTCTATGATGCGGACGATGCGACACGGAGATTTCCTGAACGATAAACAAATCGTTATACCGAGAATTTTCGGTTTATATTTTACGATGGAGGTAGAGGGTCGCGGAAGCCGTTAGTGTACTAGCATAGGAGTTAGGGGTCCTAATCTTAATAGGTAGTACGAAGTCCAAAGTACATACGTAGTCAGAACATAATGTTTAGTGCCTAGTTTATCGTTGAAAATATCAAGGTTTTTGGGATCCCCTATAAACGATTTTCCTAGACCTTAACCTTCTAGGTCAGTTATCTTTGTTAGATTGAAGATAATGATAAGTCAGTAATAATAGGTAGCCTGATGTGCCGCTGACTGTACTGCTGTTTCATTGTGCTGATGGTTTTAACAGTTCACCCTAATTATTTCATCATCATCACTACTTACCTATCAGTTTTTTCAAGCCATATATGTCCGCTGCTGAACATAGGTAGCCCTTTCTAGACTTCTAAGTAGCCAACCCTATCGATGTATTGAAATAAAACGATTTGATACTACTGTCCAAATCCAACAAAACACTGATTGTGTTACAAAACAGTGGTGACACCTGGCGAACATCTGGTGCAATTCGATACGTGCTATCGCATGCCACTGGCTTTATTTGGCGATCCGAGATAAGAACCTCCTTGGTTCGCGAAGAAAGAATAACCTTCGCACTTTTGAATATGGAACGATGTTTTGGTTGGAAAAAAAAACAAATTATTTTTAAACTTCATTTGTTTGTTTTGCTTTTCAGTTACAGAGGCGGCTTTATAGCCTCTACAGGCTGTTTTTTTACCGTACCTACTTGGGCACATCTAGCCTTTTTTTTTGACGTCCGTAAAAGGACGTCCCGCCCTCTGGGGGAAGGGCGGGGATTTGGCAGACTCGTCTGCCGTGAAGCGGTAGACACTACTGACTAAACCCCCCCTGACCTACTTCAGCGCGTACCCAGAGGGTCCCCCTGATCTCAGGTCGTGAACTCCGCCGGCGGACCCCTGGCGCACTATGCCGGCATAATCGGCCCAACTCGAGGTGATACCTCCCCTCTACACTCGCCTGAGTGTACGACAGGCCGCTTGAGATGGAGGCACACAGCCCCCACCGTGTGCACTCCCAGTGAACCCTTTAGTCGCCTCTTACGACAGGCGGGGGGAACCGTGGCAGTATTCTAACGCCCCTGCCACAGGGCGTGGGCACATCTAGCCTAGTCTAACGATTCTCACTACGTATTAACATCATCATCTTATTCAATGGAATCGTTTATTAGCTTCAGCTTGAATTAGCAGTTTCCCATTTGTAAAGTTATAGTTTTAAAATCTTATGCGGCTTAGTTCTTTTACTCAAACGATTACAGCCGCAGGGTTAAATTATGTTTTATAAGCGGCCGCCCGCGACTTCGTCCGCGTGGAATCTAATTCAGCCAGCGAGTTCAAATTTTATTGTAGCCCAAATGTTATTTCGATGTTAAACCCTTCTGATTCGGAACGCACCCATAGTTACGCTAATGACAGCAGCCGTCTGTCATCAACTGTCATGCCATACCACGTGATGCCGCGTACATTCTTATATGTTACTTGATATTACTTGATATTTTCAACAATTTACACAATATCTATATAAATTGTAGCCTATGTGTTATTCAGATGTATAAGCAACATTATTGTAAAGTTTCATCAAAATCCATTCAGTAGTTTTTACGTGAAAGAGCAACACAGCACATCCAGACATACAAACTTTCGCCTTTATAATATTAGTAGGATAGAAATCATAGTGACGTGAAGGTGACGTGAAGTGTAACATAACATGATACTATGACAAAATCATCAAATCGATCTTATGTAACAATAAAAACATAGTGCCATAGCTTTGATTAAAAAAGACTTTAAAATTCAGCGAAAGCCGAGACGCGGAGCCTATATTTAAAACTACTTCATCTACTTACTTTAAAAACGTTGTTAATCAATACTACCCTCATAGCAGAAATTCAACCAAAACAAATACAAAAACACATTCATGACGGCATAAGTGAAAAGTAATCATCACCCCAAAAAGACCGCCAGTCTGGCAACATGTTTCAAAAAAGCTGGCACAAGTCTTGGACATTTAGTAGTAAATGTAACGGGTTCTAGAGGGCACAATAGTGAATGGGCCTGTCGGTTCCCTGAAGCGCTGGGGTCGAGCTGATTGCCGTGAACTAATAAACAGTGAACTTGAGGGGCGTGTGCGCATTGTACTATAGTGACGCGGGATTTTGTTGTACCAGACTGACGAGTTTTTGACACTTGAAGCTCATGGAGACGGAACATACAGAAGCCCACATTTTACCCACTTGTAGCTTGGGGCCTTAATCGGTGTTTCCCATCACATCAGGAGAGTTAGCCCCAAAAGGTACAATGAACACAAAGTTGGTGTTCTGACAAGATAAACTCAGGACCAAACGGGTTCCGAGCCAGTGTTCTCAACCGCTGGGCTCTCAAATGTTATAATTATTGTAACTACTACACCAGAGGCCACGTGTTCGATTTCCGCACAGTACAAACATGTGTATGCATGGACTTGTTTGTTTGTGTATGAGGTACCTATGAGTGTTTCCTCCTATGAAGATGTATGGTCAAAAGCATGACTGGCTAGCCATTTCCGGTCACTCCTCCTTGTTCTGTTGTAAAATAATGTATTTTGGAAGAGCTAGATAAAAATCGGAAATGGCTAGCCTTATGTGGGGTTGATTGTGTATTACCTGCATAGGTATTTATTCACAAAAGTTATCTAGTAGCCCATAGTACTTTCAAGCTCTGCTTAACATGGAATGACTTCCAGTAATATTTATTTATTTATGGGTAACTTAATTCTAAAGCCAGCAGGACTTTCTCGTGGTACTGTGAGCACACGCCCTAGGGCTGTGGCATTGTTCGCGATACGACGCGAGCTTTCTCGGAATGCTATATAAATCGCTATCGACAATATCAATAGTGCGGTGTGTAATTTGCTATCGAGGTTTTATCCTACTTGGAGTTTTGCAAATTAATTATTACTTTGTGTGCTAAAAATATTCACATCACTTCAAACAAGCGTACCAATATTGATAAAAGTTTTTGAAAACGACTAGTACAGAGTTGATTTGAAAGCTGCTGTGTGCATTGCAACATAACATACGCTGAGGATTATATCCCAAGCGGGCTAGTCAGAGCCACACTGATTGTTTCCGATAGGTTTCGACCAACGAATTTTAACCCAACTTCAGCGGCTACCGCCATGAGAAAAGGAAAGGTGAAGGTGAAGGAAAAGACTAAGACAAAACCCAAGCCACCCGGACATTGTTTGGAAATTGTACAATTCAACACAAAGTAGGTCTTACGGCCAGATTTAACTTATGGATCCTTTTATTTAAGTAGACTAGCTGTTAGTCCAAGGTGCAACACAGTACAGATTTACCGGGCAATGGGGCTAGCTCTCATCCCCTTACATTTGAGTAACGTTATACCTTGCGGTTGACTGGTACACTGGTACCAGCTGCACACAGGATGACTTGATGAGCGCCAATGAAAACGCCATAAAGTGGCGGAATAATGGCAATCCCATCAAATATAAAACATAACCATCGACACGCAAAGAAGAAGAAGACGAGAGGTAGAGAATGCCTCTAGGCATTAGGTCCGCCAACCGTTCCTTTTTCTCTCAATGATCTTGTGTGGACTTATAAAAAAATATTTTTTTTATAAGTCTTTCTTTCTTTCAATAAAGAATGAATAAATAAATAACGTGTTAAGAGTGCCCCGAGGGTGGGCCAAGCCTTGGTTTAGGGCGTTACTGGGAGATGGCGAACAGACGTAAGAGTCATTAGCTACTTTGCTACGACGCTCACTCGCAAGGACAATATTATCGATATAACTCACTAAACACTCATTTTAGTGAGGTGTCACATCAC
Organism: Udea ferrugalis; assembly: GCA_950022985.1. NCBI lineage: Eukaryota > Metazoa > Arthropoda > Insecta > Lepidoptera > Crambidae > Udea > Udea ferrugalis. The sequence continues at coordinate 4,640,451 of OX465545.1, forward strand.
TTTTGCAGAAAATCGCTTCGTCCTGGTGCGCTCTAAACCTCGCTCATTTTATTAACGCAGGAGAAATTATTTATTATTTAACGATTGTCCGCCATGTTAGCCGGCCAGTCGCAGACTGTGACTTTATTTATTTATTTTTTGAAGCACCGTTCAGTCTTACGTTTGCAGTATGTTAAAAAATGTGAACAGGTAAATTACAAGGGAGTACTAGAAATAAACTAGGCCTAAGTGAGAAACAATGGGCCGCTATTGCTCCAGGTGAGAGCTGCAGAGCATAGAATCAGAATAAGAATAAGAATCATTTATTCAGCTAAAAACACATACAAAAATCTACAAAAAAAAAAATTTATTGAACTAAACATAAAAATAAAGGCAATGAAAAAAAGTAATTAGCCGAATCGGTCTCCAGCTCAGCTTTGTGCTCCAGGCATTGCTGAACCGCTGATTTTCAGCTGAGGCCGTGTTTAGAAAATATTATAAAGTAGAGCGATAAGGTAAGATATACTTTATTGCACGAAAAAAACAATTAAATTATAAAACAGAGATTTAAGTTGTACAATTTCATTGATTTAATTTGATTTAGCATAGCCGTTTGAAAAGCCCGATCTCTGGGTTCTACCAGTTCAGTAACTAAAAAACCCCGTTCATTTACTCGTGGTGACTCCGTTTATAGATTAAGCACATTGAATGAATTATTGATTGCTTAAAGTAACCACACGTCAGCATTTTTGATATTTAGAACTCACCTCGCATCCAAGAATATAAGCCGCATATCCAACGAGGCCCTAAACATGAACATGTTAGAGTGCAGTTTCAGCTCGGTGACGGCGGAGGGCGGCAGCGAGTGGCCGACCGCCACCAGCCCATATGTTTAACCAAGTTTAAATTTCTATCACGTTACCATCTAAGTTAATCTGTTCAACTCACCTAGCATCCAAGAATATAAGCCGCATATCCAACGAGGCTCTAAACATGAACATGTTGGAGTGTAGTTTCAGCTCGGTGACGGCGGAGGGCGGCAGCGAGTGGCCGACCGCCACCAGCCCATATGTTTAACCAAGTTTAAATTTCTATCACGTTACCATCTAAGTTAATCTGTTCAACTCACCTAGCATCCAAGAATATAAGCCGCATATCCAACGAGGCTCTAAACATGAACATGTTGGAGTGTAGTTTCAGCTCGGTGACGGCGGAGGGCGGCAGCGAGTGGCCGACCGCCACCAGCCCATATGTTTAACCAAGTTTAAATTTCTATCACGTTACCATCTAAGTTAATCTGTTCAACTCACCTAGCATCCAAGAATATAAGCCGCATATCCAACGAGGCTCTAAACATGAACATGTTGGAGTGTAGTTTCAGCTCGGTGACGGCGGAGGGCGGCAGCGAGTGGCCGACCGCCACCAGCCCATATGTTTAACCAAGTTTAAATTTCTATCACGTTACCATCTAAGTTAATCTGTTCAACTCACCTAGCATCCAAGAATATAAGCCGCATATCCAACGAGGCTCTAAACATGAACATGTTGGAGTGTAGTTTCAGCTCGGTGACGGCGGAGGGCGGCAGCGAGTGGCCGACCGCCACCAGCCCATATGTTTAACCAAGTTTAAATTTCTATCACGTTACCATCTAAGTTAATCTGTTCAACTCACCTAGCATCCAAGAATATAAGCCGCATATCCAACGAGGCTCTAAACATGAACATGTTGGAGTGTAGTTTCAGCTCGGTGACGGCGGAGGGCGGCAGCGAGTGGCCGACGGCTACCAGGCCGAGCGCCGCCGAGCCCTCGCCGAAGCGGCGCGCGCGCAGGTAGCCCGAGCAGTGGATCACCTGGGGGTACACACGAAAATCTAAAGATAGGAAAACTAGAAAAAGACATTCGGAATAAAACAACTACTTCTTAAAAATGATATGCGTTCTTGCCGTAAACTGCTCCTAAAATTTCCTCCTCATTCTACTATAGCCGTCTTGCACCACCGCATCTACTTCCCTTTCCAGTTTCTCTACCTGAAGGTTGTCTGGCAGACATCGCTCTTAGCGATAAGACCGCCTGCATTGTACATTCTAATGTCAATAAGCATCGTTATGTAACTTGTTTTCTTTTTGCAATAAATTATATCTTATCTTATCTTATCTTTCACGGATTCTACTCGCGGTCTTATATTTTCTTTCATTTTCTAACCAGACGTTTCAACTACTTTACAGCAGCCGTGATCACGGGATGACAAAGATGTTTTATGTCACAAAACAGTGTTTTTTTAGTACCGTCATTACCACTAACGTTATTGGAAATGTTCCTATCCACGCAGTACGAATTATTAATTATTATCAATGATTTATTCAGTATTATAGACGAAAATCTAAAGAAGATCCATCTTTCTAATCTAATCTATCTTTCCTAAAGATAGGAATACCAGAAAAAGACATACGGTCTTGGCTTCAGGCGGGAATCGAGCCCGCGTCTTTCGCAAACCGGGCGACTGCGATAACCACTGTGCTACCGAGACCATTTGTTTATTGAACACAATTAAATTGGCTTAACCCAGTAACATAATTATGTTGCTAACCATTATCAGACCGGCCGAATTTTTCTGGTTTATTTTACCTGGCAGGTAGGTTAGTTTCACCAATGTTCAGGCATAGAAACATTACTACAATAGGTACTAACCATAGAGTACAAATTTTCTCGCACAAGTTATAACTTCTGTATAGTGTAATGTAATGTAAAAATGTCCAGTGATATTATATGTTCTTCTTCTGATAAATAGGTTTTCTTTTTATTAGTCATTGACAAAAGACGCTCAATACGATCATTATAAGTACGTACCTAAGTATTGTTTCGTTTCGGCTTCAACTGGTAACAAAACGGAAAACAATAAAACTCTAGTTTATCCTCGCAACACTCTCACTCAAATCCGAATACTCAAACCGCCCTCAACGCTCCACACTCCTTTTATTATGATAATCTTGTCCTAATCCTAAGTCTACATTCAATTCCGGACGCAAACTTTCCACACCATAGACAATGCCGTTACAATTGTATGTTAATGCCTTTATGTGTTTGCGTAATTGGCGCCCTATCGCCTATGGTCGGGGGCTGTGAGTGCTTGTGTTGGGGTGCTTTGTTTAAATATGCTATTTGATTTTATTAAAAGGTTTGAGATATTAAGCATACGGTTCGGGGTGAAATCGATTCGCAGTACCGTTTCTTTCGGGCTTCTTTTTGTTAATAGTATTTTTTTGCATAGACATTTCATAGACATTTCACATTTCAGCTAGATTCGGTTTAAGCTTAGTTTTATCTACCGTGAAGGTTCTTTGGAAGAGATCGCTTTTAGGGGCTGGCAATTAATAAATATGATTTTTACTGTACTCTTTTTGGCCACAAGCTTTAATAACGTGCTTATTCTTACCTTGTACCCTGATGTGGTGAGTCCAGCATTCCTCTTGGCGAGAACACACTTCATCCGGATGAAGAAGGCGCGTTCACACTCTATGTCCACTGTTGGGCCCCACGTGCCTCCCACTGGGTATCTGGACAAAGAAGTACATTTTAAGTAAGATGGTTTCAAAGTGGTGATTACAATTTTCAAAGTCCTCGAACATTGGGAATTCTTAGGTCAGGAAAATTGTTAGATGTTCTTATGGCCCTTATTGAAAAGCAGCTCTTTTAGGTCTATCAGGTGGAACTGTTATATCTACTTTACTCCATTGTTAAATGCATTTTACTTCCCTCCATTTCGACTTTGATCACTAAGCAGTAGACTATTAAAATATTTGAGGAGACTTACCCTAAAGTTGGGTACTGGTGTCCAAGGTACGAGTGGGGATGCTGGAGACTGAGCACGGCGTTCATCTCCTCGTGGTCCGACTGGTGGATGTACTCGTAGATGGAGTTGCCGGTCAGTTCCACCTGGAATTAACGAGGGTCTAGTATATCTGGTAGAGGTCTTAGCCTGGTTTTGAGAGAGCTCTGTTGCATGTGTCCTATGGCTAAACTACATTACTCGCGTGTAGCCTACCCTGTAAATACCTTGCAGAACTTCATGCTACAGCTTATCAAGAAAACTTAGGAAAGAAAAATCTCAGAAATGAAACTTTACGAGACCATGGCGGCTATGAGTTGTAGGATAAAAATGAAAAATATTGAATTAGTCGAACCATAATAAAGGGTCAGAGGCTCATTAAATTAACCCAAGACATGAACAAAACTCATTGGTACATTAGAAAAATAAAATTGGTATGTAAGTACCTACCTGACTGAGTCCGAGGTGTACAGAGGCGGTTTCGCTGATGTACATGATCTTGCCGTCCGGAGCGACCACGAAGATGAATCCGTCCAGGGTCTGCAGCAGATGCGAGCCGAGCTCCCGGATGGACAGCTCCCGAGGCTGGGGAGGGGGAGGTGCCGCGCCCCACGCGTCTCCAAGACCTGGTGAGCATGGGAACTGTTGTTGGTCGATTCGTGGCAGTAATGGAGGCTTAAACTTAGTGGTGTGACACATAAAGCTATAACTACTACTTTGTTGCTCTAGACGCCATAAATAGCTACTGGCAACTTTCATTGGTCCTCATCTTCTTTAAATTGATTTACTTTGTGTCCAAGAAATTTAGACATTTAGGTACTATTTTACGCGGTCTTATCGCTAAAACCGATGTCTTTGAGGTAGAGCAACACTAGCAAAGACAGACTGTAGGCTGCTGGGGTAGTAAACTCGGGTCCAAGAAATCTAGATATTTAGGTACAATTTTGCGCGGTCTTATCGCTAAAACCGATGTCTTTGAGGTAGAGCAACACTAGCAAAGACAGACTAAAGGCTGCTGGAGCAGTAAACTCTTGGAATGGAGATAAAGGTATCCCATGTATTCTACCGCCACGACTAATACTTCCTATAGGTTTTGGTGTTTTGAAATGTGCGTAGGGATATCCCTAACAAGTAGGGATAGAAGTAGAAGTAGGAATAGCATAAAATTCATCTCACTTCTTGGGAACAAACCGATTTGGTGTATTGCTCAATAAGAGGGATGTTACACCAAGTATATAGTACAAGGTTTGCCTAGTTCCAGTGTCAAGTGATTTTCAGTAAATTACAAAATGTGTCCTATTTCACGATTCTCACCATCAGGAAAGACTTGCCGCATCTTCAAGTAGCTTGTGGTCAGCCGTATCACAGATGCCTTGTCCAGCTGTGACGTAATCGCTGATGGCAGAGGGAGAAGCTTGGCCAGCTCCAGGAACTCTGCGTTCTCTTTCTCTCTTCGCGAGCGAGCAGCGTTCTTGCTCTTCTCTTTCATTATGGCGGCCGCTTGGAGGGTCGGGCGCGCCTCTTTGCGGCAAGCTATGGACAATGAGAATAGTCAATGTTAAAATAAGTTTGAAGACTTGTTTAGTGAAGTAGTCAACGGGGTGTCATTGCCGAATAATCGCGCATACATCGATACCTCCTACGTAAGTTGTTGTATCCCACAAAAATGCGATTTTGCGTTTTTACTAAAAATGAGCTTTATTATTAGTAATCTATGCATAAAAAAATTAAAACTTACGAAAACACAATTATTTCATGCAATTTCAAGACGTAAAGAGTTGTAACTTTTGTACGGGCACGGACTATAACACTGTATAGTCCTTGACAACCGTTTACGCGGTGCGCGGGGCGGGGCAGATCGCGCGCTCGCGTGTTGTATGGGTAAGATAAAACAGACTACGCCGGAGAGAGAGCTGAAACGGTCCGTGTGTCAAGCGCTTCAAGTTTTCCGCACATGTCACGTTATTAGGACTTGATAATTGATTAGAATACGTTATAACTATGACACGTACAGGTGTGATGACAAGGGGGTGCATATTGTATGATTTAGTAAATCATACGAGTACACAATCTCAGACACCTGTCCGAAATATCGATGTGACAATTATTGAAACTGAACAAAACATTATTTACGAATCCAGTCTCAGAAATAACACAGCAATGTTTAATTTTTCTTATTTTTCACAGGCAATAATTAGGATCATGATTTTTTTTAAAGGTACCAACCAAAAATGTTGTATAGATTACATACAACAGTATACGTTGTCAAGTAAACATTCAACAATGTTGTATGTTTTACATACAACATTTTACGCTGTTCAGCGAGTATGAGAAAATGTTGTATGTGATATATACAACATTTTACGTCGTAAAGCGTCCATTAAAAAAAGTTGTATGTAATACATAGAATGTCTTACGTTGTAATAAAATAAAAATAAATGTGGTATGTAGTAAATTATAATGTTTGCATCGGAAGTTGATAGTCAAAGTTTGTTTTATTTTTTGCTTAATGTTACGACATATTCCTATATTTTAAGTTAAGTAATTTATAGAGCGCTCTATCTTTATTGATTCACCGATAATGAGCCTTAACCTTGATCGTTTAATTGATAGCTTGCTTACAAGCAATAAAATTTCATATTTCAGAGTCTTAGAGTCTCCATTACCAATACACATCCCCCAAAGTATTTATGTATTGTATTGCACACTTTTACACTGGGTAGGTACACGTCACATTATATTTTATGTATTTTAAATATTTATTTTTATAATTATCATTGCTTAGTCGCTGCGAATGTCCGTGCGTCCACTCGGTTGGCCCTACTGAAAATCAGCGTCTGAGCCTATGAGGTCCAGGCATTAGCTGAGTGGGGTCCATTTAATTTTGGACATCGTGACACTGTTGCCTGGTCGAAATTATTCTTTGTTTTTCTATTGTTGGTTTTATTTTTCCTAACCACCTTGTTCTGTATGTTTTTATCTGTTGCGATGTTCAGAATCAATAAATGTTTTTCTTTCTTTCTTTCTTTCAATAAGTTTCAATGAATCAGAAATGAATGAGCTTGCAAATTTGATAGTTAGTGATTTTTTCGATAACACAACAGAAGAACAAACTGCTCATACGATACGTTCAAAGTAGATGACGTTTCTGACGACGAGTTAAGGTCTTGGACTGAAGAAACAGAGCCACGTTCAACGATTTGCTGAGTCAAATACTAAGCCTTAATCGGTCCTCAAATACTCCGAGAAATAAATAAATAAATATCCTTAGACATTATTCCACACAGCGCCATCTAGTCCCAAGTAGGCTAATTATAGTCCGTTATTATGGATACTAGACAACGGATAAACATACTTAAATACTTTTTTCTTTTGTAAATACATACTTAATATACATAGGAAACACCCAGACCAATACAAACAGACATGTTCATGCACACAAATGTTTGTACTGTGCGAGGATCGAAAATGACTTGGCTATCTTCTTGTGCAAAATTCGATCAGGGGAGCTTAATAATAGAATGGCTTAATTTTTTAATATATCCGAGCGTACCATTGGATGAAAAATACATAAAGTCAGGCAGTGTCTCATTACTGACTTTGTTCCATTGCACCTAGACTTAGACCATATTACCAGGGACGAAGTGATAGCCCGCAACCGGGTTTTGCCAAATGTTTTGTTTGGTAACGAAGAGTCACCAGACCCAATAGTTATATTCGAAGGAACCTACATAGAAAAAAGTTCTAACTTTTTATTTCAACGCCGCAGTTATAGCCTTCATAAGTATAGGAACTTAATAAAACCATTTATGATCGTGTGCGTGGATGGATATATTTTGGATATAATAGGTCCGTACTCTGTACGGACAACCGATGCTGATATGGTAAAAATGAGATTGCAAAACCATGATGGACCCATTGAAGACGGACCGTTCCACTTTTTTCCCATGAAGGAGACTCATTTATTTTGGACCGAGGCTTTATTCCTTTAACAGAAACATATGGCTATATTGCTCACATGCCGCCAACCGGACGACCACAAGACACGCAATTAAGCACCGAAGAAGCTAATAAATCACGACTCATCAGAATGGTGCGATGGGTCGTGGAAACTATAAACGGGAGATTCAAGCGCGACTTCAAGATATTTAGAAACAGACTATTTAACAAACATGTGCTGCTTATACTTACTAGAAGATTTCGAAATTGCTGCAGCTTTAATTAATTATTTTCAAGATCCTTACGGAGACATTCCATACACAGAAGATTTCATTGAAATAAGCAATCAAAATATACAACGCCCCAATCAATTATCTGAGTATGTGGAGGAAAATAATTTAAACCGACAAAGAGTGTCGTTTCACAGGAGCGTTTAAAACAAACTGACTGGAAATGATCCGGATATTTAACATTTTCCACAATTAAGAATTGAAGAGTTAATTAAATTCTCAATCGGCACCTATCACGTGAGGTTAGCACGGTCGTATTGCAGTGAGAATATAAAAGCTGCGGGAGTATATAATATGGAAATATATAGACATCCAGCGGCAACAAGCTGCAGAAACAATTTTGTTTCACGATTTCAATGAATCTTAAGTTGATCGTTGTATTACGAGTTTATTTATATATCCAACTGCATCTCCTGATCACCTAGATACACATCATAGCTATTGTTTCGTCATTTAATTACATACTTATACTAATTTTATAGATAATAGGCGTTTTGCATTTTTTTAGTGTATCTCCTGAATAAAAACATACGGCAATATTTTTTGGTGTTAGCCATTGATTTCGAATATAAAGTATATGTATTTTAACAATACACAATATACCAAAAAACATGAGATATGTTACGTTTCTGTCGGACCTGGGATTTTTTGTATGGGACGTGACCATTCTTCTTTGGTATTAATAATCGAACTTTTATTTCTTAACTGACAATATTTATTCAATATCAATAATATACACTTGAAATTGTATTGTTAATGTAGCATACAGTGAGACTAAAATCATTTACAACAGCGAACTTTTTCTTAAACTCCATAAAATAATATTGTAAGTATGAGATACAACTAAAGATGAAACCAAGACCCCACCGTATAATCTTGTAAGTATGAGATATCACAGCTGGCACAGTCTGTGTTCCACAGTATAATGTTGTATGTATGAGATACAACAGTTGCCACAGTCTGGATTCCGTAGTAAAATGTTGTAAGCCACAATTCTCAGAAAATACGCAATTATTTCATATATTTGTTTCAACATAGTCAATAAAACCATATATTTTATTCATACAACAAATTTCACAAAGCTACATAAATAAATGCAGTTTCTAGGCCAATCTGAATGTTTAAAACGCGTGCACTTTCTGTGTTCTTATCTGAGAGATAGAGGATTCTTCTAGTCTAAATGAACTATTCGAAGCACCATAATATCTCACTCAACTTAGTCAGTTAGACTTCATGATCTACGCAGTCAAATGCTTTTGACAGATCACAACAAAATCTTATTGCTTATATGTTGCCTTCTTTTTATGTTGAATTATAGAGCTTATTACATATCGTAAAATAAATTTAACCTGCTGTGTCCCACGGCTTGTGAGGAAAAGGGTCCCATTGCCAAGTTTAATGACCGTTTTAGTGTAATGGTTAGGATGTTGGCTAAAACACCCAGGTCGCGAATGCGATCCACACACAAAACCATCAGCGCGGATTGTTGGAAGGGTGTAAGGTTAGTGAGCAACCTTAATGTCAGATATTCTCAAGCCGCACTAAAGCCTCTGACTAGCCTTAACGACTGACATCTGGCATCCGGGACCAACTGCTTAACGTGCCTTCCGAAGCACGGAGATGCCCGAAATACACATCACTAAATTTCGGTCGAGGTGGTCACCCATCCCATTTTCGACCCGACATGTGTTGCTTTACAACAGTGATCGTCGCTGATCACTGTCACAACTGCGCCACGGGCACCTCAAGCATGTATACAATAACAAAAATGTTTATCCGTATCTCTAGTACCTATGTCATAGTAAGTACAAGCTTTGGTTAGTTAGGAGCTAGACAGCGCAGTGTGAAATAATTTCCAACGATATAAACTTATTGATTAATTCACACGTCAATAAAAAAAAACCAGCCATAAAAACATTTCCACCAGCCAGTGATAAGCCGCCTCATTTGTAATCTGGCGTTTTGAATTATTCATTCGATGTTGTTTTCCCGCCCAAATCTGACGTAGGGTTGTAATTTTTTGTTTTTTTTTTCTTTCTTTTCAATTCTTATTAATTTGTGTTAGTATACAAAAGTTTTGGGATTAAGGAAGATAATTTCACTGTGATGTACGATCGGCGAATGATAAATGAATAAAAAATTCAAGACTTAACCAAACAGAACTGTAAAACACTCAAACTTTAGTTCCTTATAGATCGACGTACTTAGTCGCCTAAATTATTACAGGCCTTTAATAAAGGAAAAAAAATAAAAAGACGGAGTAGGTAGGTAAAAAGAGGAAACGAATAAAAACAATTTAGGTACCTAAATAACATCAAAACAAAATGTTGAGTTGTGTCTTAAAAAGTTTAAGAGACCCCTTAGAACTTAAAAGCCTATAGAACTTGAAGGGCACTTAGCTCTATGTTTCTGTCGGTTCTGAAGTTTGAGGCATAATGAATTAGTTTCCTATGCCTAGTTTTTTATTTATTTCACTTAAGCTTACTGACAGCCCTGTCAACTCCAGCCCCGTGGTGCTGCACTCAGCTGCTCTTCAGGAGAAGGAAGCTCCACTAGAGCAGGCATGCACTGGCATAATCACATGCTCGTTAAAACCTGCATAATAATGCATTGTGGAGCCTGAGTTTGGCCTAGGTCAGGGATTTTACGAAGGTGTAGTGTACACTGATGTAACGCCACGGTGTGGGCTTCTGAATGCTCCGTTGATCACGCGCGTAGGCAAAAGTCAGCATGCTTTCTGACAACCGCGTTATTAACTAGTGTTACAAGACTGTGAGTTTTCAATATTAAATGAGTAGGTGTTTCTGGTAGAGAATACCTTATCGGCATTAAGTCCGCCATTTGTACCAATTTCATAATTGTGCAATCCTACTAATATTATAAATGCGAAAGTTTGTATGTGTGTGTGTTGCTCTTTCACGCAAAAACTACTGGATGGATTTTAATGAAACTTTACAATAATAAAGCTTATGCATCTGAATAGCACATAGGTTACAATTTATAAAGATATGTGCGAGCGGCCGCTAGTAAATAATATTTTTTTTTTCCTAAATGGATACAAACTCTTGTAGCTCTGCTATGCTATTCCGGCGAACGCCAAAACTCCCTTCGCTCGTGTGAGTGAACTTTAAAATTCAATTCCTTCGCGACTGTGGTCGTTTGAGAGAAAAGAACTAAGCCAAATAACATTTTTTAATTATTTACATACAAAATGAGAGAAAATACTAATTCAAAGTAAAGCGTATTGATGGTTGAGGTAAGCGTGAAGCACCGAGATGTGAAGTGATGTCCGATGTGCACCGCCGGAATAGCACGGCTGAACTGATAAGCAGTTTTGCCCCTTTGAGTTCTTAATATTGTCAACGAGTAAGTGACAGGCAACTTCAATATCTAAAGTCAAGCCCAAAACACACAGTTTAATGAAATCTTACCTGTTTTTTATTCTAACTTCAATTTATTAAAAGAGCAGGTGAGATTCTGAATTGTTTTTTTCTTTGAATTGTTTTTGAATAGAATTCAAAATAAAGCAAGAAAAACACAACACATTGCCAATACTGCCATCAACATTCCTGCGTTACTATCGCAAAATGGCTGTTTGAAAATGGAACCGCATTCCCGATTATTTTTGTTTTACGACGAAACCAATACAAATACTACCACTCTGCTACTGGGTTTACTTAAGCCGGTTCCAGACGCCACGATTCGGTTGCGAATTCGGATTGACTAAAATAAGGACACAATTTGTTTGGCAAATGAAAGATAATTTTGGTTGAATTTTGTCATAGGTCATTTTTATGACAGGCCATGACCAACTTTATGAATTTGCAAATTTAATTATTATTCTTAAGTTTCTCTTATTAGATATTTAAGAAACATGATTTCTTAAATACGTAACTACAAGATTAGAAGTAGGTAAGTACGAGTAGTAACTTCACTGCCTAGTTCTTTTAACTACTTACTTAAACAATTATTTAAATTGAGAAATACTTACAAAAATCCATATCAAATGTGCTAGGTTTGGTGAATAACTTGCGGCACGGGTATTTCATTATAAAATTTCAACTTAAGTACTATTTACACTAACAGCAAATTATTAAATAAAAAAATGAAGTTGCAAAAACTTTTCCCGCGCACTTTCAAACTTCTTGCTTCAAAAATAAAAAAGTAATTGCACCTTGCCCAAGCAGGTTCAAATGCATACTGCCAGCATCCACCTTCTTTCCTGTGTCCGTTTCCGAAAAAAAAGCTCAACTACGACAGGTACAAAATACAATAGAACCTCTTTGACAATTTTAAACGATCGGTGGTGAAACTTCGTAACTAATTTTGGCCCATACTGTTTTGGATATTGACGTTGACGGTGGCGCCCTCGGCGAGGCGTCCGAGGGTTTGTCAAGAAGAAAGGGCCCGTATTATTGTGACACATTTGACACGCGTATTGATTTGTTGTTACCTTTTGTTGATCGATAAATAGATAAACATGTCTAACGGTTTGTCTGTCAATCCTATCTGATTAACGGACACAAGTTGAATCTTTTGCGCAATGCAAAATGGTGTGTGGATTAAGATGGTAAACGATAATCGTTTAGTCAGACGATTTGGGTTCAGGATGTCTTAGTTATGGTAAATGTTTTATACATAATTGTTTTCCCATGTGTAAAGAACATAATTTATAATTAAGGCAACAAAAAAAAAATAAATTAAGCTTAAAATTATCTCAACTTTAACAATAAAAGTCTTGAAAGGCACTCATCCAATTTATTATTTGAACGTCACCTTGATCGAGAGTTTTATTGTGGCCTGTAGCCCAACGTGGTGCAATAACATACAGTATACATTCTTCTTTACGAGTACCACAGAACAGAAATATCTATTAAATACCAGTGGGAAAGTCATAATGTCTTGTCTGTATAGGTACCGTATATTACCGTTATATAGGGTGACGCTCAAAGTAAGGATTAAATGAAACAATTCGCGAAAATATGTTTGCTTTAGTTTACATGGTAATTGACTGATTACATAGTTATGGAGGCGGCTATTCACAATCTCTTATAGGCAAAATTAACAAAAATCCTCTAGCTGCACCAGACCCCGTTGGGAATAAAGCTTTGCGAAAAAAAACAAACGCTATTACTTAGTCCATAATCTAATAATTCGCATGTTTAAAAGCTCTTACAAATCTGTCAAAAAGCTCTCTTTGTGTCTTTCCCGCGACAAGATGGCGTCGATAACATTTAAATACATTCATTGATTCTTTGTCTGCCGATTCTGTGTGCGTGTGCTTACGCATTAATTAAGATTATTCACCATTTTGAATATGAATTCGCTTTTGATAGTTTTTGAATTGTCTCATTGTAACTTTTGTGCTTGAATTTGCGCTTTTGTCAATTGTTTTTTTGTAATACACGTGTCAAGCGTAACATTTCAGTTAGAAAATGACATTTCAGTGATTGAGTTTAGTCTGTGCAGACTGCTCCAGACGAAATAAATATGATCGGGCTTTTAAGAGCAGTAAAATGGCAGAAAATGTAAACACTAAAAAAACCGCAATGTCTGCTCGTGACCACGGCACATGCAATTGTCGCTGAAGCGTCGGGCAAATACAGGTGAAATAGGTAGTTTTACCTTAGTTGTAATGTTGCAGAAAACCCGTTTTTTGGTGTTTAGAGAAAAATGCAACAAGAAAGTAATTTATAAAAACCTATTTAAAAGAAACTGACGGATTTTTCAGGAAAATTACAGATTTTCTGTCACCTGTCGTTTGTCAAGTTATTTCACTCGAAATGAAAGTCCGATTATAGTAAGTCATTTAATTATGGACTGATTTCTTAGTCAATTAAATTATTTTTGAAATCTCCGACATACATTTTTAGATCTATATACTGAGTTGTAATTTATTCGCCTGATCTGTTTGTTGAAAAATCTGCGCTAAATTACAATTACTTACATAAATTTCAATGTTAAGTACTTTGGCTAAATTGCAAAAGACAAGTGAATTTAAATCCTTTTGTTTCCAAGGAGGCTCCTGTTTACAATTCCTAGCCTCGCGTCGCCAGTCAGTCTGCCATGCTTTTAAAACAAAAGATTTTTTATTTAAAACTCTGTGCAAATTAGTTTATGGTCCTACGCGTCCCACAATAGAGTTGACAAATCATAAACATCTTTTGTTTTTTTTCTACAGTAAGGCGTGGGAAGGGTTTTTTTTGCACCACAGATAATAGAACAAGGAGAGATTGTAAATGCAAAATTGTTGTGTTTCAGCTATTCGGCGACAGGTGTGGGAAACGCCGGTCATTCATGAATGTGATTTTAAAAACAACTCATGCCTACAATTTTAAGCAGCTTTGCTTCGTTAGAACGGAGAGTTAAATTCTTGATGTTTTTAATTGATTCTAAGATACATTCACTTTTAGCGGATCAAATGGTCTAAACCGAAGTACTAGGTACTTCGGTTTAGACTACTTACTTACTTATCCATACTTAACTATTTTCCATCTGGTATTTACTAAACATCATCAATGGTGTATATTAATTTTAGCAATCCCAGAAAAATACATTCGGTTTTAAGGTTTCAGGCGGGAATCGAATCTGAATACCGGAATGAGCCTAATTTTTACGAAAGCCAAATAAAACTCACGTTAGACGTATGAAAATGACTCAATTACCTAAGTAGTTATCTGACAGGTGAATTCGAATTTAAGATCAAATTGAATTCTCAGATTCGCTTAGCCGCTAGGAGTATAAGTACTTAATAAACCAGAAATTATTTAAAAGACTAAACTAATTAAAATTCGTTCTAAACGGTAGCAGTCTCATCTTTATGGCAGCCGGATTTGAAACACTTCAAATAATGATCTTGTTTTGTTTTCCAATAGCTTCCTAAACGCTAGTTATGTTGAAACAAAAGCTATCTGCTAACCACCGACACATGCACTCCTCTTCAAAATAAGATACCCGACTGTAGACCTTAAGTCCAAAGATTTAGTGGCCAAAATATATTCTCCAGCTACCTTGTGAGTGTCGATGAGTGACGAGCGCCACCAAGGAGCCCGGATCCCGTCTTGTGTGCGGTAAAGCTGCGGCTCATATTACTAGAGATTTCTATTTTTTGCCCACAGACTATAAAAAACGCTCTGACGTGTGGCACAATTAAAAAATCATGAAAGCAGAGACAATAGTGGATACTTTAAAATTAATCTTCATTCAATTAATCTATCCACGTTCCTTCCTAATACCAACAACGAATTAAAATACCTAATTGGCCTTTAAAGTAGTGAAAATACATAAATTTTACAGACAGATTTATAAGTTCAACTATGGTGTTTTGTTTAATAAATTCTAAAAAGAAATGAAATACGTATCTACATAATATTTAATTTCTTCTTAGAATTTCTTATTTAAGTATCCACTTAGATCTCATATTATATAGGATGGCATGGCAAATGATTTTTAACTGCCTGTATTAAATCATTTAATGCAAAATTCGTGGTATGTTATCGCGTTGATGTCTTTTTTTAGAAATAAGAGACCAAAAAATAATAATCAATAAAATTTTCAATAATAAAATTTATTTCTCCTTCTAATAGTCACTTGAATCAATGACGTTACAATGGTGCTATGTACAGTCAGTGCCCGAAGATATCGTTCCAGGCAAATTCTTAATATTGAACGCACAATGTCGCGAAGGTATGACACATTCAAAGGGGTATCCTAATTTAACGTTGGCTTCTAAGTGTTGCCGTGGCTCAGTGGTGTTGTAGTAATGCTGCAATGCAATACCAGTAACAAGGGTCATGAGATCGAATCAATATTCATCCACGGATTTTATAAATCATTTAAAATCGTTTTTTTAATTTTTATTTGACTTACAACTTTAATAATAAACTAAAACGTAAGTGAGAATATCAATAAAAAACATAAAAAAACACTAATTCCTTTCAATAAACATTTATTTTAAATATATGTAGTAGACAGAAAAGATTAAATAAAATAATTATTCCCTTGAGTTCAACTTGTCGCTATGTGAATCAACATGTTATTAATAACAATAACATCACATGAGACACTACATCAAAGCCAGCTTGCTGCGGAATAACTTTAGGTTATTTTAATAATTTCGTAAGGGCTGCTGTCACTAATAATAACCACCAATTTTCACTTTTTCACCGGGCCCCATTAACGACTCCCACCCCCCATATCCTGAAGTTATTCCGCCGCCATTATTATTATAGTTCTATTACTTAATAACACTAAGTTCACTTTAACGTTCTCCACGTCTTCGCTGCAGATTCTTCCGCCCGTCCTTGTCCGACTTAAATGTTTTTTCTTCACCAAAAATAACTGTATTATTTTGCCAATCGATATTAATGAACTCTAGTGCTAGCAGTGAAAGCGTCATCAAATATGTTATTTTACACGAACCAATGTGCTGGAAACTTATCTTAGGACAGTGTGTGTACATTATTTATGGGTGAGGCCCAATAGTTCCTTGCATTTCAGTGCGTTGTTCAATTTTTATAATACTAGCGACCCGCCCCCGCTTCGCACGGGTGCAATAGGATGTTATCTACTATCTAAAAATAAGTCGGGTTTTCCTTCCTGACGCTATAACTCCAGAACGCACGAACCGATTTCCACGGTTTTGCATTCGTTAGAAAGGTCTCAGGCTCCGTGAGGTTTATAGCAAAGAAAATTCAGGAAAATTTCAGCAGAAAAGCGGGAAAATCTTTTTTCACATACCGCTAAGTCCACGCGGACGAAGTCGCGGGCGGCTGCTAGTTATACATATAAACCTTCCTCTTGAATCACTCTATCTATTATTAAAAACAAAATCCGTTGCGTAGTTTCAAAGATTGAAGCATACAAAGGGACATAGGGACAGAGAAAGCGACTTGGTTATACTATGTAGTGATTACTAGCGACGACGCAACGCACTATTGGGGCAACTGTTGTGACAGTTTTTTTGCACCTTCAGCATTAAAATGACGTGTGTTAAAGGAGAGGTTATTGGCGGTTTGACAAAAGTTATTTTTATAATTGCAATGATAGAGTCGTATGTCATTTAAAGCCTTACCAAACTGTATTACAAGTGAAACACTATTATAATCCCATAGTGTATAATCCCGTGTTTGTTATTATTTCAGACATATCTGCTATGCTATTCCGGTGGTCGCCAAAACTCACTTCGCTCGTGCGAGGTAACTTTAAAATTCCATTCCTTTGCGACGGTCGTCGTTTGAGAGAAGAGAACTAAGCCAAAAATCATTTTTTAATTATTTACATACAAAATGAGAGAAAATACTAATTCAAAGTAAAGCGTATTGATGATTGAGGTAAGTGTGAAGCACCGAGATGCGAAGTGATGTCCGATGTGCACCGCCGGAATGACCACTCTGTACGCACCCATCATTTTGGTGCTGACTGTACTTAGTTAGTATTTAAGTAACCCATATTAATATTATAACTAATAATTAATTTAATTTCATTGACATCCATCCATTCTGCCATCTTCCTTATATTTTTAACACTTTCATTTTGGTATTACTGTTTTTTTTTTACTTCCGTGTTCCGTCCTAATCTCGACCTAATACGTAACAGATGTAAGCCGATTATCCCTTGCTGCGTAATTGGCTAAGCAGTTCTCACCTGAAAGGGCTTAAGAGATTATAAAGGTAAGAAAATAATGTTTTAATCTTCATCTTGTTGCATTAGGATTTTGTCCGCAATTTTGAATAAATCTTTTCTTTAGTGTGAGTAAGTGCGATAGGGTATTTTCCAGTTTTTTGAACTACATCCTTGCTTTGAAAACATAAATAGATAATATATTCTTTATTGCACACAGAAATCAACAGCAAATCATCACAGATTAACGTTATTGTCCAATTTGGGCGGCTCTATCGCTAAAAAGCGATCTCTTCCAAACAAACAGGTATAGGAAAACTCACGAGAATTGTTGGCAAGTGCACAAAAAATAGTGATAGTAACTAAAATTGACGGCTTTTTACATAAAATACATACTTCCATACAGAATGTCTCATAATAATATATTAAATCAATATGAAATATAAATAAATTAATAAAATTAAATAACAATAGCCCTTATGTCCCAATGCCGAGCTGAGCACAGGCCTCACCTCAACTATGAGGTCGAACCATACTCCAACCAACACGCTGGCTCAGTGAAGATTGTCGAAGAGTGTAAAGTTAGTGTTAACCTTTCTGCCAGATGTTATCAAGCCGCTCTCCCAAGGCCTCCGACTAGACTTTACAACTAACGTTGGCGACGACAGGCTGATGCCCCAAACAGGTACATCACTAAATTTCTGTCGGTAATGGGATAGTTGACCACATTGTGTGCTTTGCGGCGAATTCTCTGTTTATTTATTCAAAGATGAAGGATAAATTAAGTGATTGAAACAACAAAATACATAAAATTTAGAACTTTAATTTAAAAAATCAAATTGTATATTATTAATGGGTACTACATAGAGCTATGCGTTTAAAGTATAATGACATTCATCAAACTCGTGGGAACGAGTGAGCTGTCAATTTTCGCGCCCAAAAGCTTTTGTTTTTTGCTCGTCCCTCGTCAAAGGAGCAGCGGCGTAATGCCATTGTCTCTGGCCGCAAAGGACGCACGCACGTGTCTATGCGAAGTTTACTTTTTTATTGAGTTGTAGACACCTGTGGCGTCATTCACAAGTTGTAGTAAAAATTCATCAATGGAGGCAATAGTTGGGTGATTTGCGTGCGTTAAGGAATCGCATGGGAAATTATTGGGGGCGGGACCTACTACTTTCATTCATTTGTTAGTTATAACTAACAAATGAATGAAAATAGTAGATGTTTGAGCTTTTCAATATAAAGAATATAGTACCTAATTAATTAAGTAACCACTTTTGCGTGTGGAACAAATCTTTTAAAGCTTTTCTTTGTAGTTTTCAAACATTCGCTTTAAATTGGAACAAGCACCAAAACCAATTTACGTGAAATACTTTAGACGAAATTAAGAGAAAGATACGCAAGTTTTCTAGTTCCCAACTGCTATGCTATTCCGGCGGACGCCAAAAATCCCTTCGCTCCTGTGAGTTAACTTTAAAATTCAATTTCTTTGCAACTGTGGTTGTTTGAAAAAAAAAGGACTAAGCCAAATAACATTTTTAAATTATTTACATACAAAATGAGAGAAAGTACTAATTCAAAGTAAAGCGTATTGATGATTGAGGAAAGCGTGAAGCACCGAGATGTGAAGTGATGTTCGAAGTTGTGAAGTGATGTTCGAAGTGCACCGCCGGAATAGCACGGCTGGGGTGGCATTCTGCATGGCGAATATGAAGTGAGATTGTATTTTATCGTTTGTAAAAGTCAATAACTTCTTACGCAAAGTGATATTTTGAGTAAGAAGGACTAAGCCAAATAACATTTTAAAATTATTTCTAAACAAATGAGGGAGAATACAAATTCAAGGTGAAGCCAATGGACGGTTAAAGTTAGCGCTTTTTCCTGATCACGATCGAGATGAGATTCGCCGTCAGCCAGAATAGTATAGCTGATTTTAGGAGCCACCCCCTATTTCACAAATTATCCAGCGCTCTCCATAAACGTCATCCATTATTTTTTAAGAAAGCACCAGGCAAGGACAAAGGTGCACAAACAGCCAGTAACTCAGGAAGCGGCGCTCAATCATAGAATGTTTTTACAACATATCCCGTTCCGTTGTACGGATTACGCGCTTATAGTGTTGTACGAGCATGAATTATGTGCGTGGGGCTCTAATCCTAACGTTTCTAACATCTGGCTGCGTGTGGAGGAACGTAATCGTTTTGAATTAGGTTTTTTTTTGGAAGCTATTTGTTAGACATGCAATATTAATGTTATAAAGTGACAAACTTTGTAAACTTTCATCATCCAAAATTGATCTTAATGAGTCGTAACTACTTCATATTATAATCTTCTGTGCCTATAATTGGTATCTACTTACTAAGCAATTTGTGCTACAAAAGTTAAATGAGTTTATTTTCTTTGTCAGGGAAGGTTCCCGCGCTAACAATACGACTCCCGCCAATTCTGTCACGCCACAGACGAAAAGACAAACCATAGACCACTGCAACAATCAGTTTTAAACTCCTTTCATATAAAATTCCGTCTCTGCGCTTTTAGGGGTCGACAGTAAAATTCACCTGTGTTCAAAAATAAAAGTTGAAACCGTACCACTTACGATTACGAGTAGAGGCATCTTTTTTTTTAATCTCTCAAACTAAACCTAAGGTTGCAAGTTAACTTTCAAACCACAATTTTCAAATAATTCTGCAGTATAAACACCAAGATTTTAACTCAAATTGGAAAGGATTTAACTACACAATGACTATAAGTAATCGACTTTAGTTGGGTAAAAAGCGTGAAAGACTACGGAACACAATAATAAGTTTGTCCTGCTATCACTTGACCACAAGAGACGTCCGTCACAGGTAATGAGTGACCACAACGCAAACTTTTTTCACGCAAAGAGGTGCGAAAAAAGACTTATTTCATTACACCTTTTTTCTATTAACGTGGGAAACGAGGTTGGAAGTCAAAATTGTAAATAGCTCAGGATTTCCCTTGTAATGAGTCACGTACAGGGAGGGATATGAGCAACGATAGAAGAATTTATATTGTTTGGCGTTTTTGAAAGTTGTAATCTTTGACATTTTGGTAAAGTAAGGACTCGTACACAATTATACGATAGGACGACGTAACGTCAAACCGTTTTTGTTTATATTTGCATTGCGAAGTGTGGGCTTCTGAATGTTCCGTTCACCGTGACGGCAAAAGGCAGCGTGTCTCTGACTGCCTCATTTGAGAAATAGCTAGAAGTCCATGTTCTGTTATGTGTATTTTGTAAAGATAATGTACTGTAATTCTTTAAACGAATTTTGAACTCTTAGTGAAACTAATTTGTCATAGAGTTTACTTACTTAATTAGCGGTTGGGTAAGGAACGTTGAGTAAGAGATAGCAGAAGGTATGATAAGTCGTTGATGCTGCAAGACTCTTGTAATATTCAAGTTCATTGTATTTGTAACTGATTGCAGAAAGTATATACATGAAACTTGAGTAAGGAATACTTTGTTTTTGTGATTCTTTTTCTATTTTGGTTAGACTTTTTAAAGCATCGAACGCGGGGCTTGAGATGGGTTAGGTAACCACACGGCCAAAATATGATGTAAGTATTCTTTTTTTTTTTTTTTTTAAAGTAGTGGAAATGCCTTACGCATACCCGTCCACCGGGGGACGGACGGGTTATGTCGGACTCTCCACTGGAAAGGTGGTATACCAGTGGCCCTACCGACTAAAACCCCTACTACTCCCTCTTATCGTCCGTATAGGAGACATCGACGTGTTTTAGAAGGGACGTTAAGAAGTTGGTTCTGGCTGACGTCTTAGATAATCTAGTCGGTGGCCTTAACACGAGTTTAACACCTTACACCCCTCCAAGCGCGTTTGTTGGATATTGACTCTTGTCACCTCATAGATAGATAGATAGATAGATAGATAGATATTCTTTATTGCACAAAAACATTACAGTTGTATTAAATTACAAAGACCAATGTACAATTTAGGCGGTCTTATCGCTAGGAAGCGATCTCTTCCAGACAACCTTCAGGTAGAGGACATAGTTTAGTTGAGACCTGTGTCCAGCAGAATCCAAGCATCTTCTTAATCGGAATTTAAAACATCAGTTGACACTCTCGCAACTGAGCCTCTATAATCTGAGTACCAAACTACAACTAGTGGTAAAAGCATATAACGACCCAAGAACAAAAAAAAACGTGTCACGCTCACGAATCCACCAAAAACAATTTACACCAAGTCTCCTAACACCAATCCTGGCTAATGGCGAATCCGTGACTACTAGAATGCATTCCGATGCAATAAAAACAAATATAGATCGGTGCAACAACAAATAAGTCGAAAAAATTCCAAAAAGCACCGCCATATTGGATCGCGGCGCACGCACGTCCGTGCACTCAAAGCTTTATAGATCGCTTTCGTGCGTGACGTTTCGGACATTTTTTAATTCTTTTTTTTCTAGACGAATAATTGTCTATGATAATTATGTTTGTGCGGTAACTTTTTTTTGGATTAGTGCGCGCATAATTCGTTGAATGGGGCAGTTTATAGCTGCCGTCTAGAAAAAAAAGAATTAAAAAATGTCCGATGAGTCAAATTAATGATTCTTTATCAATAAAAACATTTTATTTTTAATGCACCTTTTAACCCTAAATATTTCTTTAAATTTCTTTAGTAGCATCCAGAACACCTAGAACATCTCAAGTTATAACCTGGCTATATTCAGGTTCGCTAACCACTACGCCAACGGGGCAAACACTAACAAAGTTAGCACTCTCCTAATCTGTTTCAAATCCGTTTCAGAAGCATTCAACGCCATTTATTTTAATACTCAAGACCTGTTTACGGTAGCTGCACGTACGGCCGACATTGTTGCTAACGAGAACTCGCTAGGATAAGTTTGAATGTTTAATGGTTCGTCACGCAGAACTATTGTTTATTGTTACTGGCTTGTTAGGAGAATAGAATCATTTTAAAACCAAAAATATCACACAATTGGCCACATCACTAATTTCAGTTAAGTACTCATACATTTAGAAATAACTGTTGATACTGCCGGTAGAGTCACATACTGCGTATTTTATAATTTCATGTCCACACTTGATTTATTATTATTTAATTATGTGTTGCAACGATTTGAAAGTTGACAATAGCAGGGCTATTTGACAGTAAGGTTTATCACTAACCTTGTAATTCTTCAACAAACCCCACATTCTGACTTGGCTTCAGGAGGGAATCGAACCCGTATTTGCTATAATATTTCTTTCGAGTGTTTAAGGTATATGCCTAAACAATGGTGTAACAAACCTGGCTGCCAAAATATCCAGAAAAATTCTGTCTGTTAATGGTCTCGGTAGCACAGTGGTTAGTGCAGTCGCCCGGTTTGCGAAAGACGCGCGTTCGATTCCCGCCTGAAGCCAAGACCGAATGTCTTTTTCCGGCTTTCCTAAACCTGAGCCCGAGTGTTGGAGTATGTCTTGCGGTTCCTCGTAGTTGAGGTGCATGAGGCCTGTGCACAGCAATTAGACGTTTAAAAAAGGCTATTGTTTTTTATTTGTGCTGCCTCGCTAAAAGCGAGTTATCCTCACCTCTGGCGAAAGCCGCCATCTTTGATTTTAAAACTTTGCACATTTATTTGAATAAACACGAAACCCTCGCACCTCATAAGTGGTGAGGCCCGCCATCATTACCCAGGTCTAATTGCCAGTACTTTGTTGTAAAGTACACAGAAAATTGCGAGAACGTGTGTACTGTGTATATGTACACAAATAGCTTTAAAACGCGCATTGTTCGGGCGGAATGCGGCTTTTTACATAAACGTCGAGGTGTGCACCTTGTACATTAGTAGTAGTAAATATAACTTCAGGTGAAGGAAAACTAGCCTAGTAGAGATCGTCTAAGCTGAAATGACGCGCCCCTCCACCTCATCTACGCACACAAGCAAATTGCAAATATGTACGGAATACAATAATACATGCAATTCTGATTGGTTGTTCAGTTGACGGTTTGGCTCAAACGTCAAACGCATACCGGCAACTGAACGACCAATTCAGCAGCGCGTCATTTCAGCTTAGACGATCTCTAGATACTTACATGTCAGTTACAATTAGAAATGACTGATGATGCCTTGAAATCGACGGTAACAAGCAGTATAAAATCTTAATTTCAGTCTAAAACCCTTTTTTTTAAGAAGAGCGTGTCGTGACCTAATGTTTGAAATGCACTGGCCTGGAACGTGTGGTCCCGAGCTCAAGTCTAGATAGAAACTCAAGTGTCCATTTGTGGCTAACCCTCCGAAGAAGGATAACACCGTTGAAAAATCCAGTAATCCGGAAAACGGTGGATGGCTCGCCCCTTACGACGTTGGGGTCAAAATTAGATAGACGAAGTGTGGCCCTCCGAATGTTTCGTTCACTATTGTAACGGAATCAGTGTGCTCTGTATTCACCGTTTGGGGCACATTCATCATGAGCGTTACATTACGCCCAACTATAAATAAAAATGACATGTTTCCCAACTCTTGTAATCGGCAACTTAAGAGAACTCCTCATTCATAACCTGAAAACCAGTGTCGTGATGGTTTTGTAACCAACGCGGAATATGCTGAGGGGCAGCCTTTTAGACACTTTATTTGTTACTACCTATTTTTTGTGTAAATTTTATTGTTATGTTTAGTGTCTAAAAACATTTTATTTCTTTCTTCTATATAATATATATATATATAATATATTATATAAAAGAAAGTCGTGTTAGTTACTCCACTTATAACTCAAGAACGGCTGAACCGATTTAGCTGAAAATTGGCATGGAGGTAGTTTAGAGCCAGGAAAAGGACATAGGATACTTTTTAATTATCTTTTTTTTTTAAAGTGAAGTTTCTCAAGGCGGAAAAAAGTTCGCCGGGTTAGCTAGTTCTATATAAAGTCAAGTAAAGTAAAAATAATCTTTATTCATGTAAGTTAAATAAAAACCACATAAGACAAGTCTTAACATAAAAGTAAAAAAATTAAAAAAAAAAGATTCTACCACCGGTTCGTTCGTTCGTTCGTGTTGATTCTACCGAGAAGAAACCGGCAAGGAACTCGGTATCTAGTTACTCTTGGTGGTAGAGTCACATTATGTGCATGTATTTTAAGTATCGTTTATATATTGTATTATTATGTGTCATGTTTATTAAGTGGTTAAAATTAAGATTCTTGACGATTCGAAAGTACTGTTTATTGGTCTACTTTAATAGTAAGAAATATTGAATTTAAATTTGAATTTGAATCTTTTTTTTCATGAAAACAAAAAGCCCTAAATGCCTCTTTAAAACTTATAGTTTTCAACATTTTGCAAGTGACAGGACACTGCAATCGCTAAAGCAACGCTATAGCACAGCTTTAATGATTATGGGGCCAGACTCACCCCCTTATTCATAAAAACTTAAACAGCTCTTATAGAACACGATAACTTTTGTATCGCTTTGTCACTGTCATTCTTGTTGCTGCCGCCATTTGCGAGTAAGTGACAGAACACGTCAATAGCTTAAACAATACGATAGCGTTGCATTAGTTTTTATGAATAAGGGGGCTAATCTTTAAGAAAATATAGTAAGGATAAACAAATTAAATCTATTTGAAATCCACCTCACTTTGTCTACAATGTACAAAGTGTATGTTATTAATACTCTCACGTACAAATAAGTAATACCTACTTATTGATCTAATGCTCAAAGAATTTACGTTTATATTACGTGAGAAATTAGCACTCGCAGTTCACAAGTACCTAAATTACTTAAAGGTACCATATTGTTTCCTTTATTTTTAAAAAAATACTTTGATCCATCGACAACCGCATGACGTATAGACGTCATGCGTCATGTACGGTAAGTATAGACTTACTACTAAGCGCAAAAGAGTAAAAATCTCAAACTCTCCGGTGATGGCATACACCGATATTAAACCCAAGCAATCCGGATAACGGCGGTAGGCTCGCCCCTTACCACGTTGATTAAATTCCCTCGGCGAAATGTGGGCTTCTGAATGTTCCGTTCACCATGACGGCAACAATCAGTGTGCCTCTGACTAACCCATTGGGGATATGGTCGTGAGGGTATGTTATGTTATTTTTATAAGAATTTAAGCAATATGGCAGCAATAACTGATAAAATTGTCATTGTTAAAAGAGTTGAATTTTTGTAAAGGTTTTGTTTGTTGTGTTGCATTTTGTTTAGTTTTGATGCTAAGTACATTCAGATGAAGAATAAAAAACTGAATGTTTTCTTTTTGGCTGGACCAATTTGGTTAATTTTGGTCTTGAAATAACTGTGGAAGTTTAAGGAAGGTTGGCAAAGAAGGTTGGAGTAAACACGAAAAAATGCTAGGAAAATAGCATTTTTTCGTGTTTACTCTTAATTTTAAAATTCTAAACTCTAAAACTTAATTGTGGTGTTTAACCACAATTAAGTTTTCTCTTAGCAATCGTTTCTACCTGTCACATGGCAATGAATGGTTGACAACAGAACGGAGTCTGTCGGGACAGGCTAGTGTTCATTAATATTCAATAAAATATTTTCCATTTTTCCACACACAGACGTAGGCGGGGACTACCATATTGGATGACAAAAAATACTCTACATGGTCATATAGACCCATGTCAAATATTTTTTGTCGTATCAAGGTACAATAAAAGAACCTGCTTTCTAAGAAAGAGGCCTATCGCGGCCATTGGAAGATATTTGTTGATGGCCAAGATGGCTACCGCACCGCGCGGTCAAGTCAATATTCGGTTGACTTTTAAACTGGTTTGGAGTCGTTTTAATTTTAAGTTGAATGGTTCTGTACACAGGTATTTAATAATAGGTAGACTAGCCCCTTGTTAAGTTCAAAATCATTCGGTGTGGGCTTCTGAATGTTCCGTTCGCCATGACGGCAACAATCAGTGTGAATTGAGTTACCCCATCTGGTATATAGTCGTACGCTTTGGTATGTATCTAAAGGGTACAGTCTTGTAAGTACTATGAGTAGAATAAGTTGAGTCGGATTGTCTGTTTAGCTTGGAGTCCGGCCGAAATCGAAACCGGAACCGAATGTTCGGCCGTGGCTGCAGTTTCGGCCGACCAGATGCTGGTCGCCCCAATGTGGTCGACTTACCAGCCCGGATTAAACGATTTGCTGCTTCCTTTCTGGTTCGCACCGCTAGGGAGTGGAACGCTCTCCTTGCGGCTGTGTTCCCGGATAATTACTTACAACCTTGGTGTCTTCAAGGTGGTTGGTACAGAGTGAATCTATAGACATTTTCTAGGTAGGTAAAAGTGTTCCAACGCAAACCCATATTTAAAAAAAAATAGTTTTTTTCTCCGAAACTGGCTGAAACCGAAACCTAAAGTTCGGCCGTGGCTTCACTTTCGGCCAAATAGACGCTGGCCGGCCCCATGTGGTCGACTTACCAGCAGTCCGGCCGGACTCCTTTTCTTTTCGCGCCGCCAGCGGAAGTGGACCGCTCTCCCCGCGGCTGTTTCCGGATATAATTTACCACCATCGGCCTCGTCATCGCTTACCACCAGGCAAGACTTGGGTCAATCGCAAGCCCATACAAAAAAAACTTGTTTGTTTTCTAAGAAACTCGCTGAAACCGAAACATAGAGTTCGGTCGGACCCTTTTGCTTTCAAACAATATTGGATGTTAAAAGAAACTGATACTACCCAAAATAATAAAGGCAGGGATAACTTTATCGCAACTGGATCGAGCCTGAACTTGTTGGATTATGACTAGTAAGATTGCAGAAAAAACTTGTAAGTAAGCACATCTGGTAAAGCTAACCAAACATTAAAGAAATGCATAACCATTCCTACGGACCCCTAATCCGGTTTTATTGTTATTATTCTGATGGACGCACTAATGGTTAGAAATGGTTGGTAAACACTGCCGTACACATCTGTGTAAGTTGCGATTATACACGTTATTCCATTAGGAGTAAGGTATCAAATGGAGCGTACAAGCTGTGAGTAAACTGCATTTATAAACAGTGAAAACGGGAATTCTTATTTCTACGGTGTGAGGTTCTGAATTGCACGGTCGAATCGATTAGTACTTTAGTTTAAAGGTTCGATTGGGAACTTTATTGCTGTCAAATTTTGGTTGATTTTAGAATGCATGTACCTTGCAGAAATTACCAACTACCTATTTATGTCCTTTTTGGTGAACCTCGTAGGTTGCCAGTCGCCATGCTTGCGTGTTGAGCAGGATTGATTGAGTGAGGAGTTCAAAAAACATTTAGGAATCCTGTTTAGAAGGAAAATACCCAAATCTCAGCCAAGTGTTGTTATTGTTTATACTTAACAATACCTTAAGGCCGATAAATACAAACTCCTCATGAATAAAAACTCAAAACTGATCATGTAAGTTTAGTAATTTTGGGTAATAAAAATAGGTACACTGACAGATTACAATCGATAAATAGCTTTGATAACTATGTATTTTAACAATACTACTAAACGGTTACATAGTTAATTCAAATTCCTAGAGGACATTAAAAAAAACTAATTGAAACAAAATTTTAAAAAAACAAAGTGGACCTAAGTAGTAAAAATTTATGTTCAATTTCAGACAAAGAAACTGAAATCAGAATGAGTAAGGTAAGTATGTTTATGAGTAGGTATGTCATTGAGCACACTGATAGGACCATCATGTGTCCAAGAATATGATTCAATCATTAAAAATGTTACCCATATTTGTATGAAGCGATAGCCATAGTCCGAAACTATGAATCTTCTAAGAAATATTAGATCATTAACGTAGGTAACGAGTGCAGAGAGGGGTAAAAGTTTGGTCTGCTTGAGAGCGCATTCAGAAAGGTAAAGAGCTGTAAAAGTAACGAATCAAGTGGTCAAGTACGAAGGGACTTGTGTACAAAATGTCAGTAGATACTCGTCACTTCAAAGTCAAATAAAAGTACGGTCAACGGGTTATTAGGCATAACTGCGTACGTTCATGTCACGGAACGTCACAGTAAGACACAGAATAAGAATCCGTTAGATTCATTACTGACTAAATATGTAAATAGAAATAAATTCATTATTTGTTTTTCATCAAAGATTTGTACATAAAAAAACTCGTTACTCTTTTCCAGGAAATGACAGGAACAAAACTTACCTTGATCTGACATTTTAATCTTCATTGTGATGTAAAGTTGTGATGCTTCCTTTCCAAATTAAAACTGAACACAAAACAATATAATTGCACAAAAACCTATCACTTATCTTAACACGACCCTTAAATGAACGAAACACCAAAAAGTCTGCATTGAGAACAAAGAAAAATAAACTAAAAAGAAAAAAAAAAGAAAATCCACGACAATCTGTGGCGCGGAAAGCGCGCGAATCGGTCGACTGTCAATTGTCAAAGCGCGACCGAGTTCAGTTTTCCAGGTTACAGTATACTTCCTTGTTTTATCTGGCCCAATGTCAGTGCACAGTCAGCGCTTGCGAAGGACGCTATTAGTGCATCGGTAGAATTGCATTGAAGCGCTTGCGATGACGTCATGAGAGCATGGCATGCGATAAATAGTTTTGAACGCTGGAGAAAATTCCATCTTTGTAACGAGTAAAGATTTTTGAAGGATTATTAGGCAATTTATCACCAAATCTATTGAAATCCTAGCGAATCTTCATACAAAGACTTTTATGCAACCAATTTTCGACAAGCTGTTATTAACATAATGTGTTGCTAGATTGAACTGGAAAAATCTGGAGTTGGAAAAATGCTTCTTAAGGAAAGCTATAAGTAGTGGTTAGTTTCAGGCACCAGGCTTCTGTCAGGCTTTTTGGGACACATAATTTTGGATCCCCAAAAAGAGTTGATGTTGTAGCCTTACCGCCTTAAAGTTATGTTTAGCGATAGCGAAATTTACTTTAAAAGGGTACTCGAAATAACACATAACATTACATAGCTACCTTCGCGTGTGTCATAGATAGGCAACCCGCTTGACTGCCTTCGACGGTGGCTATCTTATTCATCATTAATTAAAGCCAATATACGAACATAATAATTACAAAAAGTTGTAACGAAATAATAAATCATACGAATAAAATAATTTAATATATAACTGAAATTGAACTCTATCGATGCCGAGATAGAGTCGCATGGTGTTTCAGCGCTAAAGCCTGCTCGTACACACGCGACCTCAATAAAGACGTACAGATATTTTTAATTACTATTCGTATATTATTGTTGCCGCTTTGTGTGTACGTAATAAATAAATTACTTACGAATGAAGGTCAGACACATCTTACTGTAAAATGTTGCGGATGATGGCGTAGTCACTTGCAATAAAGTAAGTAGAGCTTTTATTTCACATTAGATTTGATTTTGATGTCTCGTGAAATTCAATAGATAAAGAAGAATGGCGAATGTCGACCCCACCATTTATTTATTTATTTATTTGGTACACAAAACAGAATTATAACAAAAACATGATCAAACAAACAGAGCATATACAGTACAATGATACGTCATAACTCCACAAATATGTGCACTCCGCATGCTTTAAATGTAGTACAATGAAATTGTTTACAATGAAAAAAATTAAGATTACAACTATTACTATAACAACTATTGTTACCTACATAAATATCGACTATCAAATACATATTATATAAATGAAAAATAAATACATAAATATGAAACAAATACGATAAATACCTACATATAAAATATTTACATAAATATAAAATAATGAATAAACTATTATGATTTCGATGTTTGGCTGAGTAATTTAAATAAGTTGCGTTTAAAGCCAATGAGTGAGGTACTGAACAGGTCCGGTGCGCCGTCCACGCCGCTTAACGTGTTGAAGTCACGGCACATACGGATCACAGGATCGTGAAATGACACATTGTTGGTGCAAAAAGGGATATCAAATGGACGATAACATCTAGTTGACCTGTTTGGTATTTTAAATTTAATATCAAAGAGAACGTCTGTGGTAACATGTCCGTTTAAAATTTTGAACAAATAAGCTAAATCGTGTACTTTACGTAGAATACAAAGGTTTTGCATTCTGAAATGCTTGAGACGATCTTCGTAACTAAGTAGTTCTCGTTTGAGGCCAAATCTATAAGTTAGAATTCTTAGCAAACGTCTCTGAATGGATTCAATCAGATCTACATAGGTAGTGTATTGAGGAGACCAAATAACTGACGCGTATTCAAGTTGACTCATGACTAAAGATTTGTAAAGTAGCAACAAACTTCTTGGGGACTTAAATTCTTTAGAAGCACGACAAATAAATCCCATTAACTTCTTGCATTTCTTCGAAATTGTTTCGAAATGAACGTTGAAGGATAACTTACTATCAAAAACAACCCCCAAGTCCCTGACACTGCTAGTGCGCTCTAGTGTTATGCTGTTAACAATATATTCGAATAAAATTGGATTTTTGACACGAGTGAATGTTATAACTGAGCACTTTGACTCATTCAAACTCATGCTATTCTCTTCACACCAATCACTGAGTACTCCTAAGTCAGATTGCAGACCTATGCAGTCACGAACTGAGTTTATTTTGCAAAATAATTTGAGGTCATCCGCATACAACAGTGTCAGGTTTTTTAGTTTAGGAATAAGGTCATTTATGTAAATTATAAAAAGCAGGGGCCCCAAATGGGAACCCTGTGGAACACCGGAAGTAATTGAAACTGGTTCAGACCTAAATCCATCCATTATTTGGGAATGTTCACGTTGAGACTGATAATAACTTTACAAAATGGTATATGGTAATGGTAGATTTCTATCCATAATTTATAGGATTTCGTAAAACAAAGACTTGATTTTTAAATAATTTACGGCAGTATATTATCAAAACGTCGTAAATAATGATGAAACTAAACAGAAAAATAAATGTTTTTACAGGGATTTATCCTTGGACTGTTAATTTCACGGACTTAAAAGTGCTCTGATGCATGATACAGAAATTAATGAAAAACTCTTTATAACCTGATGTTATTATAACCTATCTTCATTAATTTATAATTTCTATATGTCTATATTCCTAACTTTTAGAGGGTAAGTTTTAGTATCATTTTGATAGCAGTGTTTAATTTTACAAATCTTGGTTAATTTCGTTCACGAAGAGGCCTATTATAGTTGGGGCTCAAACTCAACGAACTTCGCCAGTCTTCTTTACTAGTACACGTGCGTACTTATTCATGTATTGGATATTTCGTAGTATTCTTTGCGTATCATAGAAATAACTGTTATTAAAGGAGACTAGACTAAAGTTAAAAGGAGTTAAGTTTAAGTTACATTTTAATGTTTTGTTAAATTTACTTTTTTTTTAAATTGAATGTGTAGGCTTGTGTATGTGTGTGTGTACAAAATAAACTTTTTGCTATTTCTATGCCTATTACGTAAGCATTGAACAATAAGGGAGGTTTTATCTCTACCTAAAACACCTTCAGTAGTTAAATTATACAGAGACTAGTTGTACAGATAAAGTCTATGTTACATATTATAAATATCTACCTACTACCATGACGGCAACACGGTAGTTGCCGTCAAAAAACAACAACAAAAAACTTGGCTCGACCGGCCGTGTTGCCGTCGTGGAGAACGGAACATTCAGATAGCCACATTTCACTCAGCGAATTTGAGCCCACCGTGCCGGTATCCGGAGTGATTAGATTATTTTATCGGTGTTTTCCATAACCGGAGAGTTAGACGCAAGACGTTAGATCGTACAATGAACACAAAGTTGGTGTTAGGCCAGACTGGAACTCGGTAGGTGCTAGAGAAGTTCCGAGCCAGAGTATTTAACTACTGGCCAACTACTCTATTTATAAGCGTTAGATCAAGAATCAAGAGGTGAGAACTGTGTAGAAGTAGGTAGTAGAAATTCAGAATACTTAAACTCGGAACCTACTAAAAAAACTGAATCAGTCATTGCAGCAGTCAATAATTAAATTTCATTCTAAGTAAGTACATGAACCGAACAAACCAAACATCAAACATTTTTTAATGACAATAAACCGATCCCACGATCGTTTGCTCGACCATAAACAAGAACAATACCAGAGACTACAGACCATAGACAATTGGGGCGTGCGGCTGCATAAGTGACGCCTTTGCTTGCGGGCGGTTGCGTTGTCCGATTGCGCTTGCTAAATGTTTTATGCAATTTATGGATTATTTGATTGGGAAATTAGCATACAGTTTTTGTATGCAATCATAGAGCATATTGTAATAGGTTAATTGCTGTCGAGTAGTTTCAGTAACGTTAAATAACTATTGAAGTTTGCGGCTAACTAGCTTTTGGTTTATAGCTACCTACCTATACTGATTTAAAAATTACCCGCAGAACTATTTTTCTGCCTTTGGTTAAAAGGAAACATTCACTATGCATTTAAGCAAAAAATTTTGGTGAAGAGTAACTACTTACTTACTTACAACATTTTGTTCACACTTTTTGTGTGTAATCAAAAAGTGAAACCATGTCTTTACAACCAATATCGTCTAAGAAACTTTGTTAGTTCTAAATTTTCAGTTTTATGACTTCGATCGAATAAGGTGAGATTTCAAACGTTGAGATTTCAATTCTATGCCTGAGACTCCCCAGTTTGAAGAGGTACTTCCCTATTGAATAAAAAACAACACATCATTGTCTTTTATGCGATGCACATAATTAATGTCAGTCCACATTTGCATGCTGGAACCTCTAGTTTAGCGTACTTAAGTTAAGCTTACGGCTGAAGTTGCTCGGAATTCTATTAAGTTGCACTTCAAGGAAATTTCAAGGAAATTACAGATTTTCCTATAATTTCACTGCATCTTATTAATAGTGCGTTTTGTTAACAATAATTGTATAAGAGTAATTAAGTGAGTAAATAGCTGTCCTACATAAAAAAAAAACATGCAACATCCAAAAGGAGGTTAGAATAAATTTGACAGATGATCCCGCCAAAACATATCGGTCATAGACTCGCGCGATATCGTCTGTCGCACTCGTAATTCGGCCGGGGCTTTCAGCGGCACGTCCGCGTTCATTCACGACACAAATCACATCCGACCTTTTTGTTTGGGCGCCCCTGATATATTATTTATTTTTCTGTTGTAACCTTTAAATGTGGCCAGTAATTTATTGTTGAGGGTGTTACGTATGTAGGTAGTAAGTACAATAGTTTAGTTAACATAAACTTATTTGAAATTACTCCGTCCATTTTAATCTTATTAGGACTAATCCTAGCGAAATAAATTGCGAATTGACTAGTCAAGTCCTACTTTGAAATCTTGACATTACTTATACATAGTTTAAGTAGTGAAACTATAGTAAGTAAAGTCACGTTTCAGCATGCTACTTAAGTACTTGACTTTACTTTTTGTAAAAAAGAAACCTGAGAAGAACCGGTTAGTGGTTTGTGATTTAAGAAATCACCTATTCAAAAATAGACAAACTTAGTCCCTTTATTGCAATAAAATAGGTTGGTAATTGTCATGTTTCCTGTCTAGTGCCAAATAAACCGCCAAGGCCTACAGTGTCATAAGACAGACGCGTCATAAACTCATTACTCTATTGTTAGATTATTTACAGACGGCCGTAGAGCGTATTGTCTGTGGTCGCCATTAGCAGACGAGGCGGGGCTCGGAGCGGCACGCCCCGTGACGGACAATGTTGCGAATTAACTAGAGGTAGACTCCTAGGCTAGCCGCCTAAAGGGGGGAGGGGGAGGGGAGTATGGCAGACCTGCCAATTTCAAGAAAAAATCGGAATCTTGCTTGCATTATTTTTGTTAGCGATCTTATCACAGCGATGTCTTTCAGATAACCTTCAGGTAGGTAGAGAAACAGGATAAGAAAACAGAAAAGTAGATGCGGTGGTGCAATAAGGTGGTTAGTGAATGACAGTGTAATATATCACCTTTTTTCAATTTAAGAGTAAGAAGAAAGATAAAAAGAAAAATTATTAATTTATTTTGGGTCATCGCAAACAGTGCTTATCCAATTACCAGAACAAAAAAAAGTGTTAAATGTTAGAGAAAAACGGCCTGTATTAGTTTGGTAGAATAAAAAATATATGAGCCAGAGCGTTTTCAACACACGAGTAAACATAAATAAATAAGTACTTCAGCTAGTCTGTCGTGTAATAAACTGTTGAATGTCATTGAAAAAAACAGATTTATTGCTTACAACACAAAAAATGTGAACTTCGCACCCAAACATCTGAAAATAACATTATTTCAAGTAATCTTTCTGAATATTATAATCGTAGGGTGGTAATCTCGGCAAGCACTCGAGAGCGCGCGTGCGCTTGGAATAACATTCGAGCGGTAGAGTTTTATCGCACGTGACTGTTGTTATTTTAAAGATTTGTAAAATGATGAATTCGTTTTCAAAACACTACAATACTTCTTTATTCAAGTAGATCTAATGGTACTATGTAATCATAGTACTTACGAATCGTCAAGAATCTTAATTTAAACCACTTAATAAACATAACATAATAATATCTACAATAGGTATATAAACGATACTTAAAATTCATGTACATAATGTGACTCTACCACCCGCATCGGAAGGTTGTTTCTACTGAGTAGACCCGGCAAGAAACTCAGTGGTTACTCTTTTTATATCGTCCAATGTATGAACTTAGTGTTTGTACCTACTTATACATAGGTTGATTCCGAAATGAAAAGTCTTGTCTTTCTCAGTTACTACATGAATGACATGTTAAAGCTTGTTAACGTTTGATCAGTCTTTTTTAATTTACATTCTTTAGAGAATTCTAAAAAGGTACAAACGTCGTAAATACCTGTCAGTCAGAAATCTTATTGGCGGTCTTTAATTCAATTGAAAATTGCAAATATAAAGAAATTAATATGGAAAAAGAGCCATTATGGTGTAAGTAGTATCTGGTTGTTTATTTTCTCACCAGACAGACACGTTTTTATGTCAATAAACGTGATTTTCATACTGAAGTGCTTAGTTAATAAAAAGCCGTTTAAAATATTCAATACTTATAGTTTCACAACAAATGCAATGTATCTGCTAAACTTATTTCTGCGATATTTTTTGAGCATTTTGCTGTAAAAATCTCCAATTAGAATAGAAGAAGAATGGGGTACGAAAATAAAACATTGCTAACTGAATTTGTGAATTCACCTGTTTTTTTTTCGTTTGAAAATAGAATACGGCAAAACATTTCCGACTGGCCAGTACATCGCATAGTTACTAAACATTATGCAACCTGCTTAGTGACATTGACATTTTTACGGCAATGCTTGACCACGCAGTTTGTATCTGGGTCGTACTCATGTAGTATTTACACACAAATGAGGTCGCGATACACATGTTCAGAATGAGTCACTATGTACTTACTCATCATTGATTTGAAGATGATTTTGGTCTGAACGAATGACTGAACGGGACAGAGGTATTGTTGCTCTGATAGCCAATTGCAACACGCATAGGATTTAGGCTTTGTGTTGGCATTGAGGTAAAAGTAAGTATTGCACCTATATTTTAACATAACATACCTTCACGGCTATATCCCTAA
Organism: Udea ferrugalis; assembly: GCA_950022985.1. Taxonomy (NCBI): domain Eukaryota; kingdom Metazoa; phylum Arthropoda; class Insecta; order Lepidoptera; family Crambidae; genus Udea; species Udea ferrugalis. Next base: position 4,676,626 of record OX465545.1, read on the forward strand.
TGGGTTAGTCAGATGCAGATTGATTGTTGCCGTCATGTTGAATTAAACATTGAGAAGCCCACATGTCGCAGGGGGCATTTGAACCCAACGTGGTAAGGGGCGAGCCTTTCACCGTTATCCGGGTTGCTTGGGTTTTATACCGGCTTTTTCCATCACCGGAGAGTTAAGTAGCCGCAAATTGTACACCGAACACAAAGTAGGTGTGTTCCGGCCAGATTTGATCTCGGAGCCATCGGGATTCGAGCCACAGTGTTTAACCACTGGGCCATGACGCTCACTGTACCCATTTATCATCAAGTTTTTTTTTTATATAACATGGATATGTTTTTACTTTTTCAAAGTATGAAAAGCCTTTATGAAAACTCAGTATTTTTATCCGTTGTCTAGTATCATACGAGGTTTGTTTATTATGAGGCTAGGTGGCGCTCTATGAACAATGACCATTTATTTACTTCAGATTTATTTGATTCCGGTTACAGGCACATTTATAAACCTTAAATATTTTTTTCTGATTCGGTGCTCTAGTGACAAGTGTTTTTTTCTACCTGCCTAACAACTACCTGATCCTAACGTTGATCGGCACTTTGACTTTTGGACCCAAATGCATCTCATTTCATGCTCTCTGAAATTTAAATAAAACCCAAAAATACCGTCAATGAGTACCCTCAAATAATACCAGTCCCGCACCTATCCATCATCGCATAATCCGTCGTTATTCAAATAAATTGATGTACTTTCCCTGTCGACACAAAAGGGCACCTTAAAACGACAAACAATTTGAAATAGGAACGCCCGGTAGCCGCCCGCCGATTGGTCGGGGGTGGCGGCGGCGGATTGCCATTGGCGGAGCGCAGGGTGGCGCGCGCTGTCAGCAGCCAATCAGGGACCGGCTTGTACGTGCCCTATCTCCTTTCACCCCGCGCTTTGAGGGCTCTATGGTACTGTTTGCGCTGCGTTCTCGTTGTTTGTCGATTTAATTGATGTTCGTTTTTTAAAAGGTGACGGCTTTGGGAGGGCGTCGAGTTTTTTGAAGCTGTTGCGTCGAGTTCTGCCGAGTCAGCATTTATTTTTGCTTTGTTTCTCTGATGCCTACATTAAAATGTTTCATTTTACAACTGAAATATTTGATGGGAAAATAATGGTACAGTCAACATCAGTATTCTGTGAACGGTAATCAAGGTATTTGAAGGTTTGACGAAAGTTTGAGCAGAGGGTGCAACAAGGGAGTTTTAAAAAAATTAGCTCTGAGGTAGGTTCAACTTTAAAGTTTTCTAATTTATAAAATATTTGCCTTTTGTTTATTTATCCCGCCCTAAAACTGCCCTTATCTAATTCAAAAAATAATTGAAGGTGGACTTGCACCAACCAGTGGCACTCTACATGAACGATGGTGCGATGAAATACAATGTACGGCAAACCTTAGTTTATGACATTTGGAAAGCTTATGCCCAGCAGTAGGATACAAAAGAGTTAGTTAAAAATATAGCCTGGGCTTTATCTAGGCCCATTCGTAATTCATGCACAGATGTTGAAGGTGTAGAGGCATACCCCCCGATGGCCTGCTTCAGCGCGTATCCAGAGGTCCTCGTGATCTCTGGTCAAGAACTCGGTCAACTCGGTGCGTGCGGACTCCTGGCGCGCTTTGCTGGCATAGCCAGCCCAGCTCGAGGGAAGTTATACCTCCCCTCTACACCCGCCGGTGTGTAGCAGTGTGAGGTCACTCTTACACCGCCGCCCTTCCTCCTTAAGTTACAATTTTGTTATAACGTTTTAAGTTTATGGTAGTTAAATCGACTTATTCATTCCTAAGAACGGAAGTGCTGTTGTTAAGCTTTAAGTGTTATAGAAGCAATGCATAGAGTCATGTACTTTATAAAAGTCTGGCTACTGAATCCACAACTACACTCTCAGTACGCACCGATAAATGTCAATAACCTGACACCGTAATATTATTAACGGTCACAAATTCAAACAATGGACAAAAGCGATATTTCAAAATTCGAACTGGCTGGCAGGAACAAAGCTTTGTTTTAAGTTTGCGCCGAAACCCGAGCTGTTGTGACGGCGCGCGTTCCAATTTTAAAAAATATATTGCTACTATTATTGGTTTAGCTGCCAGTTTGATTGGAATGACGTGTGCCGTTGTCGATGGTTTTGGAAATGAATTATGAAACAAAAGACTGGGTGTCTTTTCCCGGTATTTCGTTTGATGATTTGATAGATACTAAAAGTATTTCTATTTTGTACAAAAAATCGAGATGGACGGATGAACGGTGGTGAGATCACACTGGATGCGGAAGGTTCAGAACCGGAAGATGTGGCGCACTATGGGTGAGGCCTATGTCCAGCGGTGACGACAGGCTTATGATGCAAAAATATGATGCTTAGCATTCAGGATAAATTAGGATAACTTTAAAACTGTATTTTTTTTATTTAGATTCCCCTGCAGCACAGATACTCAAACCAAAAAATATGTGGTCAAATCATCAGAATGATCTATTTAAAAAAAATAAAAAGTAGGAAATAAAAAGAAAACAGAAGATTTTTAAACTAGTTATAGAGAGAAAAAATGAAACAGAGGAAGAGGAATAAAATGGATAAGATATCACATGCACAACTTAACAATTCTCCATCATGCCTTGCGGTTGACTGACTGGAAAATGAGGGGTTGTGAGCCTTCCACTCACGCCATTGCCTGGTAAAGCTGTGAAAGTCGCGCCTTGGACTAACAGCTAGTCAATTGAAAAATAAGGTGGAAAATGCCTGAAAATTAGGTCCACCAATTCAACTCTCTTTTTTTTGCAATTTTGTGCAAGAAAGAAGAAAATGTGAAGATAAATAACCACCTTAAATCAACCTAGTCTAGGTTTCAGGCAGGACGCAAACTTGTGTTACCAACTTTCTGCTGTATTTCTGTCCTAAGATATACCTATTGTATTGTGAATACTAAGTAAATAACAAAAATATATTTATGTCCGATTGCCATCTCTCAGTAACGCCCTAAACCGAGGCTCGGCTTGCCCTCTGGGGGCACCCTAAGGCATATTACTTTAATTTTAGGGGTTATGAGCCTTTCCACTTAATGCATTGGCCAGTAAAGCTGCAAAAGTCACACCTTAGACTAACTGCTAGTCAATTACGCTGAACTTGTGTGACCGGTCACCCTATCCCTTAAAATATGGTTGAGTGTGATGACGGCTGGCTCACACGTCAACTTGTGAACAGGTGCTATCTTAGGGAACGTATTACGTTACGTATATTCACGTATTAACTTTCTCTTTTATTTATCTGTGAATCATTGGACGATTTAAAAAGAGTAAGACATTGCTGAGTTTCTTGCCTTCCGCCGCCGGTGGTAGAGTCGCAGTATGTACATGTATTTTATGCATTGTTCATGTATCGTATTAGTATATTATTTTGTGTACGTTTATTAAGTGGTTAAGATTTAGATTCTCGACGATTCGAAAGTACTGTGTAACGGTCTACTTGAAAAAGATATATTGAATTTGCGCTACTCAGTTGCTTAATTGTAAGATCATTATCATTATCATCCACCACATGACGTCCACAGCTGAACAAAGGCCTTACCCGAAGATATCAGGAGGAGTAAGAGTTGGTTGTAAGAGCCCGCCGCGCCCACCGTAATCGGACTCACGTAATGAAAAAATACATGTACAGTCAACAGCACATCAGGTTACCCCATTTCCGTTTTTTCTCTCGCTCTTGCCAAATGACATTTTTTCGCGATAGAGCAAGGAGGACTGAACGGAAATGGGTAGCGTGATGTGCCGGCCGCCGTACATAATGTGACTCTACCACCGGCGGCGTTCGGAAGGTTATTTCTTCTGAGCAGACCTGGCGAGAAATTCAGCAGTTAAGTACTCTTTTCAAATAGTCCAATGTTTTACAGTACAAAGTGATATAATATTTAAACTAAAAGTGGAACTAAATTATACAAGACCAGTGACATAATAAGTACTCATATTTAAACTAAAAGTGTAAAAACAAGACTTACAAAATAATATGATGTCGCTCAGCTAAGTATTCTGGCTAAAGCCAAATCTCGCTGCGATCGGTATCAGGAGTGGCTTCCGGCGGACATCACTTCACATCTCGGTGCTTCATGCTTACTTCAATCATCAATATGCTTCACTCTGAATTAGTATTTTCTCTCATTTTGTATGTAAATAATAAAAAAATTATATTTGGCTTAGTTCTTTTCTCTCAAACGGCACAAAGAAGTTGAATTTTAAAGTTAACTCACACACCACGAGCGAAGTGAGTTTTGGGGCCCACCGGAATACCATACCAGGAACGCCAACACCACCTTGAATTGGTTTTCTCCCTCATTTTTAAAATGTTATATGACTTAGTTGTTTTCACTCAATTGATCACATTCGCGTATTTTTAAGTTTTACAAATCACTAAAATACAATCTAACTTCGAAGTTAAGTAAAACTCCTAGATTATTTCTTACAAATCATGATGTAGAGTCATAAAAGCCTTACTTAATATTTTAAATGCAAAAGTTTGTATGTGAGGATGGATGTATGTGCCGTGAACTTAGAAAACTTTACAATCATATAGCATAAACATCTGAATAGGACATAGGCTATAATTTATGAAAAAATATCGTTTTTTTCATCTTTAGTCCACGCGGACAAAGTCGCGAGTGCCCGCTTGTAGGTAATAATAATACGACCACCCTGTTGGACTAGAGTTTGTGGCAATTCAAATATTACTGCGCTGTAATACCTACTTAGGATAACAAAATAAAATATACTTAACCAAGTGACACAGATTTTTTCAAGAATATTCTCAGAACTGGTATAACTTAGCCTACCGCCCTGCCCTCTGCCGGTAGATTGAGTTTCGGGACAGCCTATACTTAACGGGGTATACTTAACTGATTAATTTTACTGGCTAATCTCCGACAACTCAGGGTTTGCCGGGAAATGCATATACATACATGCATAGTCTAATAATTACTTAGTTAGTAAATTTAAACATAAATTACGGGTCTCATATTTTAAATATTTTTAAAACGAGTGAGTATTTGAAAAACGTGAATAAACTTAGTCGCAATAAAAAAGTCATCATCAGTATTCAAAACAAACTCTACCATTACCTTATAAGAATCCAATAGGTTCTGAAAAACTCTTCTGTAAAGGGTGATGACCATTCCTGTACATTTTCAGGGGCGACGCACTGCTAAAGCGGTCTTTTTGATACTATTTCCACACACACTTTCGTATTTTAACACTTTCATTGTTATTGAAAAGATCTCACATTTTCGCTTAGGAAAAACACCTTTGAATTGAATTCGTAAAAATTTAAATAAAACCTTTTTTACTCAAAGTTTCATCAATTACAAATTAACACTGGCACATAACAAAAACAAAAATCAAAAACTATCATGGCCGCTCACTTTTTTCCTTAACTTTTTAATGAACCATAGACAATTAGCGGTTCCCGCCTCGCGGAGGTTATGTCATCTCGGGCGCGAACGCTTGACTGAGTCGCGTTGCCCTCCCGGTCCCAGACTCCAGAGGGAACTAAAGAGGGATAAGGGAGGGGTTAATCCCGTCTGAGGTGCTCGATAAAATAATGACACGTATGTTGGATATTTACACGTTCGAAATGCCGTATTTGTACGGCAGATGTGAATGGAACGTGGGTTGAAATGCGAAGCGTTTAAATAATTTATTTGCATTTAATTTTATTGGGATTGATTGGTTCTAAAAGTTTTAAGTTTTACGACTTCAACACTTAAGTCCTGCCTATCATAAAATTCAGTTAGATAGATTTTTTCCAACTTTTTTTGTAATAAAATTAACTAAATACCTACATAAATAAAAATACCTAGGCTAGTACAAACATACATACATGCACACTAATTTTACACTGTTCAGGAATCGAACCCGCGGCCTAAGGTGTAGAAGCCAACTTCGTAGCGATCACACACGAAATCGGTCAACAAATGGGTTCAGACACACAAAACGTGGTAAAACGTAGTAATCCACGACATCCGACCCTGTAGGCCGAGTTACTAACCATTAGGCCATCGAGCTAGTCCTCTAAAAACATGAAACAGCATTACAGGTGACATCGTAAAGATAAGTAAAGATGTATACCCAGTATTATTACGAGCAGCGCCATTTTGATGTAATGGGGTCTATTCCAGCAATGCACGAAAATCACGTCGTACGATTTTGAATTTCGTATTCGACATTATGAAGTCGTAGATAACTAGTCTACGATGAAGTTAATAGATTTACTTGTTTCGTATAAATAATATAATGTGCACTTTAATTGCATGAGTATTATAACTTTGATGTAAAGATAATTAAATATAAAATAAATAGTTTTAAGTTTTTTTAAGTTGTGTGGGAACCCAATCTAATGGCTCTTCTCAATCAATCGTCTATAAACGGTTTTCTTATAATTTAATAGAAACGCGATATGAAGTAGCTGAAATGCATCATCATCATCAGCCTGTTGCAGTCCACAGCTGGACATAGGCCTCTCCCATTACACGCCACTGAACTCGATCTTCGACTGCAATGCATAGTGCCATTCAATTTGTCAAACTGAAAAAAAAGGAACTTTATCTATGTATCTATAGCATAGATGCTTTGAAGTTTAAGTTAGGAAAGGTTCTACTTATTCATTGTCCTTACCAACCTGTTCCCTATCTAGTTTGTGTGCTTACCGAACATTTTTGAAGATGAAAAAAGCAACAAACTCTTTTAATTTTGTTTCTTTGGGGTTTCGTTAGAATGTTAAATTGGATGAGTCGTCATCAGTCGGATGAAATTATACCTACGTACTAATCATACGGGATAAGGACAGAGGCTCGCATATCAAGTGTATGTTACATAGCAGATAGAAAAAAACCTTTTGTGCATTGGTATCAGCCCAGGTGACACCAACTGTCATAATGTTGACATTGACACTTGACCTTGGTCTTCCATACTTTAACAAGTTATTTTCTACATAATAATATAACAGCATTTCTGCCTCGCTTAGTGGTTGACTTTTAGATAATGCTTTAAGTAGTGAACGGAACATTCAGAAGCCCATATTTTGCCGCAGGAATTTGAACCCAAACGTCATAAGGGGTGAGCCTAGCACTGTTATTTGGTAGCTATGTTTGGGTATATTATCGTTGTTTTCCATCACCATAATAAAATTAGTTTATAAATCGATACTCACAAAAATATACAATACGATTTGTATAACTGTTGTATGATGTAAATAATAAGCTCTTAAAAAATGATTCTGTACTTAGTTTTAATGACGTGTGTAAAATGTAAGAATAACAAATAAAACGATGACATCGTAAAGCTATAAAGGTGCGCCATTTCTCGAACATTACCGTCTTTCAACGCCATTTTAACAAACAACTGGGAGTCTATCTCTAAGTCCCTCGACTTTTTTAATACATTATTTTTAAAGTATGTTTTGAATGAATGTGCTGTCAATTGTTGTTTATGCTACCAAGTGGTTTTTCAATCGAGAAATACATAATTAATATACTTCGAAAGGTGTTTCTAAAGCACGCAAAAGTCAGAAGAGGTACGGTAACGTGATATAATCTACTTCTATGCACATTTTGTGCTTTGACTTTAACCTAAGTACTTATCTGTAATTAAAAATTATGTGAGCAAACAACTAAAAAGAGTAAGTAGCCATCGAGTTTCTTGCCAGAGTTTGTTTGGTAGAATGAACCTTCGGCCCGGTGGTAGAGTGACTTAACATTTATTTAAATATGTTTTGTTTGTCTTTTAAGTCATATTATCTTAAGAAGGTACTTCAAAAAGGTAGGTTAGGTTGTCTAACTGGGTGTCTATTTTAATTTCACTTCCTCAAAACCTCAGAAAATTGCTATGGATATGTCACCGGAAAATAACAAGAACCGTAAATTTATAAATTTCCTAGGAAATTTATAAACTTTCGTAGGATTCTAAACGAGAGATAAATTGTATTATTTTACGCCCTCATTTCCGGAAATTGATTAACTTTCGGAACGCATCCGTAAAATAATAAATGGGCGGTAACCAAACGCCATGTGCGCTCTGATTGGTCGAATAAGTCACGTGTCATTCCTCTCCTCCCTCCGCCATTTAATTTTGGTAGAAGGCCGGTTTTAATGTTTTATATTTTGTAAGAACAATTCATCTTCGTGTTCATTGTATAATTTGCGGCTAACTCTCCGGCGATGAGAAACACCGATAAAAAATCTAAGCAACCCAGATAACGGCGGTATGCTCGCTTCTTACCACGATGGGTTCAAATTGCCTCGGTGAAATTTGGGCTTCTGAATGTTCCGTTCGTTCATCGTGACGGGAACTCAGTGTGACTCTGACTACCCCATTTGGGATATGATCGAGATGGTATGCCATGTTTTGTATGTTATATTTTATAAGTGTATTTTATTTTTTTATAAACTTTTTGAAATCGTAAAACACGATTTCTGCCGTCTTATTTTGATTAAGTAGGGGTTATCAGCCTATTAATTGTAAAAAGTAACCCGTTAAACCTACCCAGTTTTAAAGTAAAAGTCCAGACAGGTAGGTATTCAAAACTGATAAATGTACAGTTTGGCAAATGTGATTGTACCATAATCTACGAACACAAGCATTGCTACTGTCAACATCGACCAATCAGAGAGCAGTGTGTTATTTTCCGTAATTTATAAAAGCGTAAAATTAAAAGCTCTTCTCTGATTAGTCGAACCGTTTAGAATCTTACGGATTGATATCCGTAAGTTGATAAATTTACCGTGAGTCGTCGCAAATTTATAAATTTCCGCAAATGTGGGCGTAAAATGATACAATTTATCTCTCGTTTAGAATCCTACGAAAGTTTATAAATTTCCTAGGAAATTTATAAATTTACGGTTTTTGTTATTTTCCGGTGACAGATATACCTACTTAATTCTCGGTGAGTGATTGTAAAGTAGTCTCCTCTTTACTAGGTAAGTACCTACCCACCTAGTAAATCATAAACAATGTTTTTACAATAACAAGATAGTTAACTAATGTCAAATTTACAAGGTAAACACGATTGATTTTACCGAGATGTCAATGGTTAGTATCGAACGATTCAAGAAATAGCACTGGCCATAAGCAAACAACACGGCGCGCGGAAAACGAGTTTATAAAAAACCTCATTTGCATCTGACATTTGCCTCTTCCCGCCTCCCGAGCTCTGCGCTGCGATTGGCCGCCGCATGCCCAATGGCTGCCAGATGGTTCGATTTAAAATTGGAATCATGTTTTTTTTGTGTCTGATAGACGGCCTGTATCTAGTCGTTCATTCAAGAAAAGAGGTTTTATTTTGCAATTTAAAGTTGTTTTTAACTAAGATGAGATAAAAGTGCGTTATTAATGAGGCGATAAACTACGTTAACAAGAGTAATTAAACCTTTTTTATGACTTCTAAAGATTAGTTTATACAGCTATGATGACCACAAATTAATCAAACACTCAACTTTTACGGAATAATGTAGAGTAGAGTTTGTGTTATTTAAAACTTAACATGATTTTTTATAAATCTGATGCTTTGCAAGGCTGAATTATTAACTTTAAAGAATAATGGGGGTTAGGTTATACTACAACTCTATCATTATTACAACAATAATTAATAACGATAGGTAGTAAATAATGACGACGAATCACAAAAAGTTCAATCTTATTATTGCTTTCACTCATTATCTCGAATGAGACAGACTAGAGAGCAGTAATTATCGACTCGTTACCGGAGTGACAAATTGAACTAATTTAGCGCCCCCCCTCCCGGCCCTCCGGCCCGGAGCGCCCTGGGGTCGCTGTGATGCGGAAACTGTGGAATAGAACTCCTTAGAAATTTAGATGGTATAAACAAGTATTTGAGCTTTATGATTATTACCACAAGCCTCGTTTACTGTTACACGATACGACGTCGTGGCGCATCGTGTTACGACGCGGCATCGTGAGAATGACGCTTGCTCGTAGTACATTCCCATGACACGATGTCGTACCGTGAAACGGGTTCACCTTGAATTGGTTGGTATTCTCCCTTATTTGAATAGGAATAATTCATTAAAAAAGAGATCCGCCTAAATCACACTAAGTGGCTGCACCCTCGCCAAAGCAATGTATCTCAGTTTTTAGAGAAGAAATAGCGAAGATTTCACAAAGTTTTAAAATTAATAAATTCACATTTTAACATACTTTTTAACCTATATTTTAATGAATAAAAAGACGACTTTTCTCTCAAGAATGTATTTTTACATGGATTACCTATGAAAATTCAAACGGGCGAAAAAAATATGTTACCATGTGAATTCAGCAATACTGAAACTATATATTATTTTCTCTATATAAACTCTAAAAACTGAAAATCTTTATTTTGGCGCTGCGCCTGGGGTAGTTTTGTGTGAGTTTTACAAACGCCAAAATACAATCTCACTTCGAATTCGTTCGATGTAGTACAAATGCAGAGTACCAAGTTGAAGCTTGCGTTTACCATGGACCCGACGTCCATGGCGTTCACCTCTTCGTCACGTTTGGTCGAGAAAACTCGTACTCAGCACTCCGAATGCCACGCCACGGTCCATAAACAACCAAACGCTGAAAAAAGTATTTAACTGACAAAGGTGCAGGCATGTGGTCCAATTCCGTTGTCATTTAAAAATCAAACATTTCAAATATGGAACTATTAAGGCGCGCCTACACGCGCGACTAGGCGCACGTGCGCGGTAATGAGCGCGACGCGTGTGAGTGAGCCCTAATTGCCTTTGTTTTTCGATGGTGGATGTTGACGGGCGATCGTGTTTTGACGAAGACTCTGGAATAATGGATTATTTATTAAAGTTTTAGCTCCGCGTATCCTCGTAAAGGACGTAGCTATGTTCCTAATATACTTGCTAAGAATAGTATACCTGAAGTACCTATACCACACACAAATTAAGTTCTTGGTACTTAGGTAACAACTTTTCAATTCAACTCTTTAACTTTAACGTAAATATTATTAAACAAATCGTTCATATTTCCTTATAACAGACAGACAGAAGTAGGTACCTATACCTACCTACCCATCCCTTTTTTATACTACAGTTCTTTAACTTTGAGGTAGGTACCTACATTCCATTTAGTTTTTTCTTGTGTTTTCCATCACCGGCTATACAGCATTTGAACTCGGGACCACAATGTTTAGAGTGTTTAACCACTAGCCCACCAAGGCCGCGACACTCTCACTTCTTTCCAAGCTTCAATTAATGAAATTTATGATAATACTATCGGCCGCCTGCGACTTCGTCCACGATTTTAATTTAGAACGAAAAATAGATTACGACCTAAGAAACATACGTATAAAATGTCATCAAAATCTGATCTTCATTGAACTTTGGTCCAAAAGTAAGGTTTTTTCTAGTGTTATGAAAACTAGAAACAACGAAAGTACCACAAACTCAAGACAAAATAGGTACTTAAGTATCTGTTTCATCAACAAAAATGTGTACTGGTACGGGAATCGTACCCGCGATCCTTCGAGCCTCAACCGAGCTTCAAACACTGCGCTAAAGTCGCTCTTAATGAGAGCGTACGGTCTCCCAGCGGTGGTCTTCCGATTGCTTACCATCGCAGCGGTGGTCCTGGGAATGGGAAGGCGGCAGCGACGCCGCTATTATACGCCCTTGGGCAGTTTGGGAACAAAGGTAGAACTCTACATTTCCCGTGGCTTGAAAATCAAGCTGCCATGGTGTTGCCAAAAATATGGTTAAATGGTGGCTGGCTCACGCTTTCGGGGACTGGTATGCTCGTTTAACTAACTTTTCTTCTAATTTGCTTGCTTAAGCCCCCTTATTCTTAAAAACTTAAACAGCGCTCCAACAACACGTTAACTTTTGTATCGCTTTGTCTTTTTCATTCTTGTTCACTCGCCATTTGCTAGTAAGTGACAAAACATGTCAATTGCATAAACTATGAATAAGGGTGTTAGGGCTAGGTATTTCTATTCATGTTAAGGTTGTAACAACAACTGTGACTCTGTTGGATTGTTTAGTATATTGTTATAACATCTTTTGTAAAAATGGTTGCTGCGTAGTTTTTTACCGGATTTTCTGATTTCTTCTAGAGAATCGCAAATATTATGAAAAATAAGGTCTCCTTTGAAACCAATTTGATGAAAAGATCTGATGACTTGCTATAACCTTATAGTTCGGAGAGTTCAGTACATTTTTTTAGTTTAGTCGAATTCTGCACATGCACCAAAAAGCAGTAGAGCAGGATCCGTGCTGTCAAGTAATACTACCCTCGCTTTCTATTGCCGCTAGATGTCCGTGCAACCATTTTAGTTATGCTACCAAGCCATAGATGGCAGTTTGGTACCATGCAGTATTTCTACTACTCGCTAGATGGTGCTATAACATGCTAATTTTAGCTAAAGAAAAACTTACTAGATGGCGGTACTACGGATTTGAAGCATGCTGGCTATTCTTTTTTTCAGAATCAGATGCCACTTTAAGCCATTTTCTTCTTCAATTTCTTTTATAGTAATAATAAAACAAACACATAGAAACTTATTTAGATTTATTCTTATAATAATACATTACTAACTAGCATTATAACTATTGTGTTAATTTTGGTAAAAATACCAATTTAACATCTGGATCTTGGTTTAGACCAAACATAAGAGAAATCCTTAAATGAAAATGATAAGTCTTAACCCAAGTACCTACCTACTTAAAACCCTTTAGGGCCGGCGCCCACTATCGGCATCGGCACGCTTCAGGACTTTAAGGGCCGGCGCCCACTATCGGCATCGGCACGCTTCAGGCTTTTAAGGTGGCAAATAGTAATATACTCTAACATAATGGCAATAAAGTAGAAAATGCCGAAACAGAAACAGAACAAATGCATTTTGTTTTTACGAGAACACATCACGGAAATTTCTACTTTATTGCCATAATGTTAAAGTATATTGCTATTTGCCACCTTAAAATCCTGAAGCGTGCCGATGCCGATAGTGGGCGCCGGCCCTAAGGTGGCAAATAGTAATATACTCTAACATAATGGCAATAAAGTAGAAAATGCCGAAACAGCAGACTCAAGCGGTATTTTTGTTTTCACGAGAACACATCACGGAAATTTCTACTTTATTGCCATAATGTTAAAGTATATTGCTATTTGCCACCTTAAAATCCTGAGGCGTGCCGATGCCGATAGTGGGCGCCGGCCCTTACAGTCCATAGGCAGAGACTGTTTGGTTTAACAGATGAGGTTTTTTTCATGAATTGGTTCCAAAATATTGTCAGTAGATGATTAAAAGGCCAATTTTTTCATGAGCAAGTACATGTGTTGATCGACTTCAAAGCCGTGTAAATTGTTGGCATCTCCTTGTAGCCTCATCAGTAGGCCTCCAAATGACACATATGCTGCTAACCGGGACGCAGGCTCCATTGCTGCCTCATCACCTTCTATCCTGAAATGCATTTTAACACCAGTCAATAAAGCATATCTTTCTATGTCTGATCACCATCAGTCATTGTCAACTGATAGTGAAGGATCTATTTGAACAACAATCTGTTGTTTGTCACTTATTTTTTTAATACAAATTGGGATTTGGGCCTGGTATAAATAGGGTTCTCAATAGAACCCTATTCATACCACCACTTCATTTCACCATTGACTCAATAGTCAATGGTGAAATGAACTGGTATATTTTTGACTGACATAGGTTATCTGTAATTAAAGAGAGGTATGCAGGTTGTTGAATTAATTAGTAGATAATAAGTGTGGCGACTACACAGTTCGAAGACAGTGTAAGTTCAAGCAGTTTGTTTAAAAACAGCATAGAGGAATAGAGGAACTAACCTATAAACCTTCCCAGACATGACATACTCGAAGCTGTCCGCGCGATTGCCCTCAGTCTCCAGAGGGTTCCACTCGCCTCCGTCCGGGTACCCATTCTCCCTAAGAGTAGTAGCGAGCACCAGCCTAAACTTATCACCTAATTCCATTGGATAGATCCAGGAATTAATATCCAAAATCAAGTCCATTTTGAACGACTCCGATTCGCAATGCAAACGGCTGCAACGGTCAAATTTCTTGCCTTCTGGGTCCATATCTTTGACATTGAAAATATCTTCAAAGAGTACGCCTGCCATTCTAGTGAACTCCAAGTAATTTATGACTTATTTTTCTCAAAAATGCGCTGTTTACCGCGACTCAAGTGAATGCAAATTGCAAAATGTAACGCAACTGTCAGGCAAAGTGTCATTTTATTTTACCGATTAACACGTATCACATATGTTTTATAATGTGGTGGCTGTACACTTTTATCCCATTGACAGAAATAATTCGAGTTTGTCATTGTGACAAAACCTTAAAGAAATAATTCATTCATTCAAAACAATATCTTTAGTGTTTCAATTAATTTAGTCAATGGGACAAACCCTAGATTTTAAATATTTTTAATGATCATAATTATTTTGACCATTTTTGTACCCACGTTCAAATGTCAAAAATTACCACATGTTGTTTTCTGTTGAAGCGTTAAAATAATTATCCGTGTACAAAATTAAAAATTAACCTCAACAACGCGCGCCGCACGTGTCTCGTCTTTGTTTGTGCGTTTCTAGTGATAATTTACATACATTGCCCGAAATAAGGGCACTAAACTGTTTACATAGAGCCGTATAGTACTGTACGTGCTCAATTCATACTCAGTGTGATTCATTTAGGCGAAAATGACGGAAGTATTACCACCCGGCGGGGAATCGTTCTCTGAGAAAAAGAAGAAGAAATGTAAAGATGGTGTGACTTTAGGGGCGTTTCAGAAGATTGGAGACTTCAAGATCGAGCCATCGGAGAGCGTGACCAAGCTGGACACGGCGTATTGGCCTTTGCTGTTGAAAAACTTCGACCGACTAAATGTGCGCACTAACCACTACACCCCGCTGCCATTCGGGCATTCACCACTCAAGCGTCCTATTACTGAATACATCAAGACTGGGTTCATAAACGTTGACAAGCCAAGTAATCCAAGCTCTCACGAAGTTGTATCATGGATAAAACGGATCCTGAAAGTGGAAAAAACGGGACACTCCGGTACTTTGGACCCCAAGGTTACAGGCTGTCTCATAGTTTGCATCGACAAAGCGACTAGACTGGTCAAATCGCAACAGAATGCTGGTAAAGAGTATGTGGCTGTTTTTAGCTTACATTCAGCTGTGGAAAGTGTGAAGAAAGTCACACAAGGGCTTGAAAAGCTGCGAGGAGCCTTGTTCCAACGGCCACCGCTCATTTCCGCCGTCAAGAGACAATTGAGAGTGCGTTCCGTGTATGATAGCAAGCTCCTGGACTTTGATGAAGAGAGGAATATTGGGGTGTTTTGGGTGAGCTGTGAAGCAGGTTCGTACATCCGTACCATGTGTGTACACTTGGGATTGTTCCTTGGGGTCGGTGGGCAGATGATTGAGCTCAGGAGGGTTCGTTCTGGCATCCAGGGCGAGAAGGAAGGCATGGTGACCATGCATGACATATTAGATGCCCAGTGGGCATATGAAAATCATAAAGATGAAACTTACATCCGCAGAGTAATCAAGCCTCTGGAAGGTTTATTAGTTGGTCACAAGCGAATCTTTATCAAAGACAGTGCTGTGAATGCTGTGTGCTACGGCGCCAAAGTCCTCTTGCCCGGTGTACTGAGGTATGAAGATGGCATAGAGATTGATCAAGAAATAGTAATTGTAACAACTAAGGGTGAGGCAGTGGCTTTGGCTGTGGCTCTCATGACCACATCTACCATGGCCTCATGTGACCACGGTGTAGCGGCCAAGTTAAAAAGGGTTATCATGGAGAGAGACACATATCCTAGAAAATGGGGTCTAGGACCTAAAGCGTCACAGAAAAAGCAGCTAATTACACAAGGAAAGCTTGACAAATTCGGCAAGCCAAACGAGAACACTCCAGCTGAGTGGTTAAACAGCTATGTTGATTATAAAGCTCATAAAAACGAAACAAATGGTGATGCAGAGGAGGAAGGGAACAGAAAACGGACTGCGAGCACAGCTAATGCTGAAGATCCTAATAATTCTGTTGAGGTCAAATCTGAGAAGAAAAAGAAGAAGAAGAAGCGTGACCTAGAAGAGAGTGCAGAAGCAGACGCAACAATGGAAGGAGACGTAACCACAGAAGCAGCTGACGATTCTGTGCGCAAGGAGAAGAAAAAGAAAAAGAAGAAGGACAAACATCAGGAAAGCCAAGAAGAGTGATCAGTAACAGACTATTTGACATTTTGTTTTGTGACGGTATGAGAGAAATGTTTGCGAAAGATTATATTTGAAATATAAGAGTTTTTAGTTAAGCTATTATCAATGTGAATCCTACATGCATTTCATGTCTAGTTTTGTTAAGACAAATCTTTTTACTAAGAGAAACTGTAGTTTTATTGTTGAACTTAAATAATTTGCCTGTTAACATTTTCTTGTTGCTATTGCACTTTAGTCGGATACCTACATTAATTTGTAGAAAATATTTTAAATAATGAGATAAGAAAGAGACCATTTGTTAACAAGTTCTTTGTTCTGTGTTAGCATCATGTTTATAAGGTTTAAAAACAGAAATTCTCTATTAGACAGCCATGTTAAAGCTTTCTTTATATTATTGGCATAACTTAGGTTGAGTTACACTGTTCACTTTTTATTCAATAGAAATATTACACTCTTAAAGCCATATTTTGGTATGTTACTCAGCCTACACCTGTGCTATTGTAGAGATTCTAATGAGTTTGAGTAGTAGAGCATCATTGAGCTGATATAGATTCTTTACCACTCAAGTCTGCCATAACAAGATTATGTTACTTAATCAAATGTCAGAAAAATCATTCTCTCCATTAAATAAAACTTTGATGTGATCCATTATGGCAACATTGAATACAGTCTAGAGTTCTAGAAAGGCTCCAGAGAACATTCACTTGTCAAAAAATACACTAAGAACGTCTTCGTCTAAGTGATCCATAATTTTCTAACATACCTACTTGCATGAAAATTACAGGTGAATTTGGGTAAAATAAGTTTATAGAATAGCCATACAGTTACTGAGTACCATTCAAACAGTAGTAGAACCTAAATACTACTACTTATACTCTATAGATGTTGTTATTTGCTGAAATGCTTTCAAATTTAGCTGTGCTAGAACTTATTTTTCATTGTAAATACGGGTTTTCATAATCATGCCATGATTATTTCTCAGGAAAATTCCACTTTATGACAATTTTATAGAATGCTTAATAGGTTAAATACTTTTGAAACAATGACAACATACACTTAGTGCCTGCCGTGGTTTGTACCTTAGAAAAAGTTGTCTGTACTCAAAGCAATGTTACTCAGTAGTTTTGCCTTCTTAAAACATCAAATGTACAAATTTCCAGTTTGTTATTAGTAGAAAAATATATAAAAGTAGTAATACAATTCGTTAAAAGCTTTTCATATAAAAAACTATTATATCAATCAATTTTATAGATATTTAACCACTAAAGTTTTCTAGAAATATATAAAGATGCATTCTATTCAATTGCAAATAAGTGCCCTAGATTTGTTGTTAGGTTAGCATTAAGTAAAATGTTGTGTATGCCTCACCGAGAAATTTATTCAATGGTATTTTTATAGCCTTAAGAGTAAATTTGTGCTTTTAAAAATATCATTTTATATTTTGTTTCATTTTATGTTACTGTAAGATATGTTGTTATCAACATTAAATTGAAATAAGTAACAATATATTTGTTTTTATTTTAGAATATCTCTGCACCCCCTTTAAGAGTAGATATTGGTATGGTTATTATTGTTTTTAGCATTTTCCATGCAGTATCTTTACTAAAGATCTGAAAACCAGAAAGACATTTGGTCATCTTGGCATCAGTAGCAATGGTCTCGGTAGCAGTGGTTAGTGCAGTCGCCCGATTTGCGATAGATGCGGGTTCGATTCCTGCCTGATGCCAAGATGACCTAATGTCATTTTCTGGTTTTCAGATCTTTAGATATTGGTAGTTTAGGTAGTTATAATAAACACCGTTTAACATTATACATGTAGGGCCCGCCAGTCAGGTAGACCGATGACTGAAGATGGTGGCGGGATCCTACTGGGTGCGGAAGGCTCAGAAACGGGAATTGTGGCACACCTTGGGGAGGCCTAGTCCAGCAGTGCAGCAGTCCAGTGATCAACCCAAATGGGTCAGTAGAGGGAAGTCCGAAACTATAAGAGATAGCAAAATCTGTTTTTAGAAAGGAATTTGGATTTAATAATATTTTCATTAATTCTGATATTGGATTTCATCATCATCATCATCATCATCATCAGCAGCCACATGATGTCCACAGCGGGAACCCGTCACTTGTCCGAAATTTACTAGTCCGAAATTCATTTGACTGAAAACTATTGACCAACATTTCATTTGCCAGATGTTTTGTTTGACACATTTTTAACCCGTCGAAGTCTCCTTTGACATAAGTGTCGTTTTACCGAAGTACGTTGAACCGAATTTCACAATAAACTTTTTACTATTGCCCGAAGTCTTTGTTCAACTTTTTTCATTTACCAGATGACTTATTTGGCATATGATCACTTTGCCTAAATCTTATTTCACCGAACATTATTAGACCACAACTACAGTACGATAACATTCAACGTCTCGTTAACGTCGATTTTCAGTAATTTCAACTTCAGGGCGAATCCGACTCAGTCAACCCCGACACCACGTGGTACTTGTTTTGCCCTACCCCAAGAGTGTTATTTAAAAGCGCGTAGGCATGGAGGGGCGAGGCGGCCCGCGGGCTGAGGAGCAGGTGGCTAAGCGCGAGGCGCCGCGGCTGAGGCTGGCCGGCGAAGCCGGCCAACAAGCCGATGCTTCGGTGCTGAGCGAAAGCTATCTGCGACGATTAGCACGCGAGGAACCGCCGGAGCCCCGTAATGCCGGAGCCGTGACAGAATTCTTGTGTTTTCTTTAAACTTGCATGCTGTTTGCCTGCGTACATGCTGTCAATTTCTTATTTAATTTTATATCCAAAAAATCCTTGTCTGCTTAACTCGTAACTTTTTTATGATCGTTTGGTAAACTAAAAATATGGCAATCAAAACAGTGGTCTAATGATTGTTATGTAAAACAATACTTCGGACAAGTGTCATTTCGACCAATCATCACTTCGGTAAAACGTTCTGTGGCCTAATAAAACGTCTGGCAAACGAAAAAAATCCAGTTGATAATTGGTCAACTGATACAGTGGCAAACGTGATTTCGGGAAAATGAAAAAATGCCGAACGAAAAAAAGCGAAACGTTTTCGGGAAAATGAAATTCGGGAAAAGAAAATTCGGTCTTATGATAGGTAACCGTCCACAGCTGAACATAGGCCTCCCCCATAGATTTCCAGAGCGGCTGGCTGTAGGCGGCCTGCATCCACCGAAAACCTGCGACCTTTATATGAGGTCGTCCGTCCACCTTGCGGGTGGGCGTCCCACGCTGCGCTTGGCCTCGAATGGTCTCCACTCGAGGACTTTCCGGCCCCAACGGCCATCAGTCCTTCGAGCTATGTGCCCCGCCCACTGCCACTTCAACCTGCTAACACGCTGGGCTATGTCGGCGACCTTCGTTCTCCTACGGATCTCCTCATTTCTGATTCGATCTCGTAGGGAAACACCGAGCATAGCCCTCTCCATAGCCCGTTGGGTGACCTTGAGCCTTCTTATGAGGCCCATAGTGAGTGACCATGTCTCAGATCCATATATCATCACTGGTAACACACACTGGTTGTAGACCTTTGTAGAATAGAATAGAAATAGAAATAGAAAATAATTTATTAACAGTAAGTTTGTTACATGTTCACTTATTACTAAATTTACATGGGAAGTTAAAAACAGTTTCCTTAAAAATAACATGGTTGGAATTTATAAACATATGCTGTAACAATATTATGCAATTTATTTTGGGTCCCTCACTAGGATAGTCCTGTGTCGCTGTCGTGGGCACCCGATCGATGACAGGGTATGGCAGCGACAGAATTGTTTGTAAATATAATTTGAAATTGTAACGGGAAAATAATAATGGGAGGAATAAACAATATAGTATGATGCAATATATACCTAATAACTTGATACATACATGAATATATAAATATATATATATATAATAAATAACTGCATACAATTTGTGGGATACATTGTGTACTACTTGAATACATAAAAAAAGATGTGTCAGATTCTGAACTTTATAATTCCTTCAGTTTGGTGGAGTGTCAGGGTGAGGAGTTTTTCAGTGATAATGTGTTTGGCTTGTCTTACAGTGGCAGTCTTAATTTCGCAGATTTTGGAGATATTGTTATAGATAAGTGAGGATAGAAAAGTGGGCAGCCTCTGAGAGAAGGCAGTGTGAACAGCAACAGTGGGAATCTTGAATGTCCTCTTGGTGAGCATTGTGGGGTATTCAGGGGAGTTCAGTACTCTGCGGTGCACATTTAGTGCCGTCCTGAGAATGCACAACTGGCGCACTCGTAGAACCCGGGTCTCTGCGTAGAGCTGATCAGTGGGGTATAAATATGGCTTACAGCTCATGGTTTTTAGGACGGCTCGTTGGGCCCTCTCTAGCTGCAGCATTGCTGTGACGCCGGCTCCGCCCCAGACGGAAATGCAGTAACTGAGAAGAGATTCCCCAAGGCTAGTGTATACTAGTCGCAAGGTCTTATTGTCAGCACAGTGTCTTAAGAGCTTCATCACGTAAATAAGCTTTCTGACACGGGCACTGGTGGTTTCTATGTGACGCTTGAAACTTAAATTTTCGTCCAGCACCACACCCAGATATTTGATGTGAGAAGCTCTTTCAATCGTTTGACATGAGCATGAGCAGCCCATGTCGCACTGAGAGTGCAGGTAAAAGCTAGTGGAAGGAGGAGCAGAGGCCTTGGTCTTGTGGAAACACAAGTATTTGGTCTTCAAGGCATTCAGTGTAAGTAAATTACCATCTAGCCATTTTTTAAGAAGAGCTACACCCCTCTCTGCGCTTCGGAAAGTGTCGTCCCAGGTTTTCCCATGAAAGAGGGCAACGGTATCATCAGCGTAGCATATTACATCTACATCCGGAGATGTCACCGTATGAATGTCGTTCATGAATAGTATGAAGAGGGTTGGACCCAGCACACTTCCCTGCGGTACGCCGAAATTTATCGGTAACTCGTCGCTGACGTGGTTTTCTACCTTCACGCACTGTCGTCTGCCTGTCAGGTAACTCCGGAACCATTCCAGCGACAAGCCTCTAATGCCAATATTTTCGAGCTTTCTCAATAGCAAAACCACTGGAACGGTGTCAAAGGCCTTTGCCAAATCTAAAAAGACGCCAACACAGCAGTTGCCATGCTCGAGTTGATTAGCTATGCCCTCGACGACTTTGGTGACCGCTTCCTCGGTAGATTTTCCTCTCCTGAAGCCGAATTGGCGAGGGGACAGCAATTCATGATTCTCGAGATAACTTTGCAAGCGCTTGTTTACGAGCTTCTCCAGTATCTTCGAAAATATACTTAAAAGGGAAATCGGCCTGTAGTTTTGAGGGCATGCCTTTGGGCCACTTTTATGAATGGGGACCACCATAGCTTTCATCCAAACTGACGGAAAAGAGCCAGTAGAGATGCTGAGATTGAGAATGTGCGTTAAGGGCATGACAATTTCCGAACGAATCGCTTTGACAAGGGGAGCACTGAAGCCATCTGCACCCGGAGCACCATCGTTCCTCAGCTGCATGATTAGCCTGTTAACCTCGAAAGGATCAGTGGGTTGCATAAAGAATGTAAAAGAGGAGGGTGTATTTAGTTGTAGTTTTTGTGATAGCTCTTCTGGGGTGTTCCGTCCCTGCGCAAGCAGTTGATTTGCCAGTTCGCTACCAATATTTGCGAAGTAGTCGTTACAGCTATTTACCGAGTCCTGAGGGGAGCCTGATACTACATTAGCAAGTTCTGTTGCTGGATTGTGTCTGTAGGTCGAGTTGCTGATCTTCCTAATAACCTTCCAGAGACCCTTGGGGTTGTTTTTGTTGTTGGCAAGATCTTTAGCTTCATAATCATTTTTCAATTTATGCAAAAGATTAGTCAAGAAATTTCGGTAACGCTTATAGATCAGTTCTTTTAGTTTGTCAGTAGGATGTCTTTTGAAATCTAGGTGGAGTCGATCCCTGTGTCTGGTACATCTTAGAAGTCCAGGAGTTATCCATGGCTTGAGTATTATCTTAGAGTGGCTGATAGGTTTACTGATGGTGTGCTTATGGACCGCCGAGGCCAAAATCGTACCGAAGTCTCTACTGGCCGTTTCGACACTTTCTGCCGCGAATATCGAGGTCCAGTCTACAGATTTGAGTTCGTCGGCCACTGCTTTATAGTCAGTTTTAAGGATGTGCCTTCTTTGATGTTTAGGTCTGTCATCATCCAAGATCCTAGTACCAAGCATGCATATGTTATGGTCAGTGACGTTAGAGTGGCCTATGATACCGACTGAGCTCGAGACTACTGAGTTAACAAATACATGATCCAGGCATGTGTCCCCTCTAGTAGGCCTTGTTATGGCAGGTAACATGCTATATTCAGCCAAGATGTTGAGATATTCTGAGGCGTCTCCATTTCCATGATCCAAAATATTAATATTTAAATCTCCCGTTAAAATTAACAACCTTTCCTTTTCAAAAGACTTAAGCGTGCAATTTAAGGAACGTAGAAAGTTGTCTTTACTCAAGAAAGAAGGGGAGCGATAAATTGCTAAAATAGTGCACACGCTGGGAATTTCAATGGAAAGGCCCTCTGCTTCCGCCAGGCAGAGTTCTTGGGCTGAAGCCCTCCAAGACTCCAGAACGTAAACTATAGAGGTTAGGTCTTGCAGAGATGAATAAAAGCGCAGTAGTTAAAGGGGAACGTAAATTATTTATTAAACTTCGTATTACAAAAACATCACCTCACGCCATCTTTTTTTATCAAGCGACATAGAGAACATAGACTACAGTGCCATAGAGTATGAGCACTCAACTTTTTAAATATTGTGTTTGGATTGCCAGTACCTCAACACCCTCCCTCAATATAAACACAACTAAAAGAATCAACAATACTAAATTACTTCAGACATCATATCATACATATGTATCTAGACATAAAGATTGACTCTACTAAATTAATATTAAAAGAAAATAATGAATACCACATTATTATTACTAATTTCTAAAACAAGAGCTTACTCTACTAGTTCGTATCAAAAATAAACAATTACACTTAAACTAATGATATCCCATCTCTGCATCGATTAAATTGTATAGCCTTCAGAGGCTTCGTACAAAAATCTGCTAATTGGTTTTCTGATGCAACATATTCTAACTTTAAAATTTTTCGTTCTACATAATCACGCACAAAATAATACTTAATATCGATGTGTTTCAGCCTTTTATGATTTTCAGGGTTTTTTGTGGTGTGAATGACCGACTGATTGTCTTCTAGTATACATATTTCACTACATTTTATTTCAATTTCGTTAAGCAAAATTCGTATCCACGCTGCTTCTGAGATTCCCTTTGTTAATGCAATAAACTCTGCTTCTGTTGATGATAGTGATACGCACTGCTGTTTGCTACTTGCCCAAGATATTGTGCAACCAAAAACTTTCATGACGTAACCTGATGTTGATTTTCTATCTTGTGTGTCGCCTCCCCAATCTGCATCACAATATCCAAGTAAGGGCACCTCCTCAGTATTCTTATAAACCAATTTTAACTCTAGACTTCCTCTTATATATCTCAGTATCCTCTTTAAGGCTTTCCATAAGTCTTCATTTCCTTTTGATTGAAAGCGACTTAGATAGCTTAGCGCAAAACATAAATCAGGTCTGCTTCCCAACATTGCATACATCAGACTGCCAATCAAACTTCTGCATCTTGTAATTAATTCTTTATCTTCTGATGGTGACTCTGATATCTTCAATCCTGGCTCGATTGGTGTCTTAACAGGTTTACATTCTTCCATATTGTAGCGCTTCAAAATATCCATTAGATAATCCTTTTGACTCAACTCTATACTTTCATCATTCCTTACTATATTTATTCCCAGGTATTTAGTTACTCCATGCATGTCCTTCATTTCAAATTCTGCTTGTAATACTCTCTTTATCCTGTTTATTTCCTCTACATTTTCTGAAATTAATAAGATATCGTCTACATAAACAAGTATATAGAATTTTATTCCTATTTTATAGTACAGACACCAATCACTTCGACTTCTGATGAAACCTTCTTTGAGCAGAAAACTGTTAAACTTCTCATTCCATTTTCTTGGACTCTTCTTCAACCCGTACAGTGATTTATTCAATTTTAGCACTTTTCCGTCTTGATCAAATCCTTCTGGCTTTACTATATATACTTCTTCATCAATATCACCATAAAGAAAAGCACTCTTCACATCCATTTGGTTTATGTATAGATTGTATTTAGTTGCTATGGCCATTAAAATTCTGAAAGTTGTTAGTTTTGCCACTGGTGCATATATTTCTGCATGATCAAATCTTTCTTTTTGTTGGAAACCTCGTGCAACTAAACGTGCTTTATACTGCATTTTGTCATTCTCTTCTCTTTTAATCTTGAACACCCACTTTGCTTCAATTGGTTTCTTCCCATTTGGTAATTCCGTCTCAATCCAGGTATTATTTTTATACAATGCTTCTAGTTCATTTTCTATGGCCTCTAACCACCGTTCTTTGTCTCCTCCACTTGTAGCTTCTTCAAAAGACAGCTGCTCATCTGTTAGTGCCATAAAAACTGTATCATATTCTTCTAACCAAGCTGGCTTCTTCACTTGGCGTCTGGTTTGTCTCCTTGATTCCTGCATTTCTGTCTGCTCTACTTCTGCATCATAAAAATCATCTTCTAGATGTTCTTCGAGCATCTCTAGTTCACACATTTCGCTTTCGACATCATTGACAGGATGTTCTGCCACTATTTGTTGTGTTTCCTGAGACTCATCTTCTTGGTCTTCGAGAGTCACTTCTTCTGTCCTTAATTCATCTGAAATATCTATATATTCTTCACATCTTGGAGTCTCTTCTGGTTTTATTGTAACATCCACCTTTTTATTCTCAATAAATATCACATCTCTGTAAGTTTCAACTCTCTTTGTATTTGGGAACCAAATCCTGTACCCTTTGGTGTATTCTCCATATCCAACAAAAACTCCTGGTTTGCTTTTAGGGTCCCATTTTGTCCGTCTCTCTTTAGGTACATGAATATACGCCTCAGTCCCAAAGGTTCTTAAATTTTGTATGTCATAACTCTTCTTGTATAGTAGCTCATATGGCGTCTTCCCTTTTTCTTTGCTCACACCTGTTCTGTTTATAGTGAAGACAGCGGTGTTAACTGCTTCGGCCCATAATTCCTTACTTTTTCCTGATTGGATAATCATTGTTCTTGCCGACTCTACAATTGTTCTCATCTCTCTTTCAATTCTCCCATTCTGCTGTGGTGTGTAGCTTACCGTTGTTTCATGTATGATACCTTTTGATTTGAATAATTTCTCCACATCACGATTAATGAATTCTCCTCCGTTGTCTGACCGCACTCTCTTGATTTTACAGCAAAACTCATTTTCAAATTTTTCTATAAATTCTGCAATCTTTTCTTTTGTTTCAGATTTGTGCCGCAGAAAATAAACATATCTGTAACTACTATAGTCGTCTTTTATTAAAAGAAAATACAAAGAACCTCCTATTGATGCAGGTGTCATCTTGCCGCATAAATCCATGTGAAGCAACTCACCCGGACTCTCCGCTCTACTCTCACTGGCGCTGAAAGGGATCCTATGCTGTTTACCCTGTATACAAGATTGACACTGTTCAGTCTGTCCTTCATACCTTACATTATTTGCATTAAGACATTGTTTAACATATTTAAAATTTTGATGAGCCAAGCGTTCATGCCACTCTGACAATGTAGTCAAAGCAACATGATTTATCTTAAAATTCATGATATACATTTTATCAACACGGTCAGCTGACGCAACAACCCTCCCTGCTTTTAACAATTTACATCCGGTGACAGTTGATACCATCATGTGACCTTTGTCTAACGCACATCCAAGTGAAAACAAATTAACACTTAAATTAGGTACATACAATACGTCGTTGAGGGCTGTGGGTATGTATTCGTCTCCATTGAATGCCAACAAGTTAATATTACCAATGCCTTTTACTTCTAGTTTCTTCCCATCTCCTACTGTAACATATCTACGTGACAACTCTCGAAATGATGAAAATAAGTCTCTACTATGTGTCATGTGCTCACTCGCTCCTGAATCTAATATAAAAGCATTACCCACAGCACTCACCGGCGATACAACAAAAGCATTTTGGTTTTGTTCATTTTTCCCGCTCACATTTTGCTTATTATTCAACTTTCTACAGTCTTTAATTAAATGACCCACTTTATGACAAAAATGACACTTTCTTTGCCTACAGTCCCTACGTAAATGGCCCGTCCTTCCGCATTCAAAACACTTCAACTCACTAACACTTTTTTTATTTCCACTAACATTGTTGCTACTGCGACCTCGCTGTGATGCTACAAACGCTGACGACTCTGGCTCAGTATGACCGCACCTTTCTTCTTCAATCAGCAGTCGCGACACCAGATTCTGGAAACTCTGTGTATGTTCTGGTACCGATTCCCATGCTGAGACGAAATGCTTGTACTTTTCAGGTAATGTCATTAGTACTTTGGTTATGAGCATGGTATCAGACATCTTCTCTCCGAAGCCTCCGAGTTGGTAACGCAGATCTTCGAGCTTTGAGATAAAGTTAGTTACCGGTTCTTCAAACTTCAAGTTGAAAAACTTCTGCTGAACAAGATGGACGCTAACTAACGACTTAGGCTCGTAGACTGTAGCAAGTTTTTGCCATATTTCTTGACTGGTTTTGCATGTCAATAAGTGTGTTAAGATTTTGTCACTCACTCTGGTAACGATCAATTCTTGCGCCTTTGCATCGTCGTCTAGCCATTTTTGAAACGTGGATTTCGAAGTCACATCTTCTTGAATTAGCTCTGGTTTTAGGCGGGACCCGTCGACTATTGATAGTAGCCCTCTCGAGCGCAGAACTATTTGGAGCTGATATTTCCAAACGGCATAGTTGTTTTCGCATAACCTTAGGTTAGCGGCGCCTTGTGAATGCGAACAGGATGACTCCATTTTGAACGCTTCTCGTCCAACAAATTATATTTTTATAAAACTTCACTTCACGTCTGTTCCTCCTTGTTCAAGCCTCTGGGCCCATAACCTATAGAGGTTAGGTCTTGCAGAGATGAATAAAAGCGCAGTAGTTAAAGGGGAACGTAAATTATTTATTAAACTTCGTATTACAAAAACATCACCTCACGCCATCTTTTTTTATCAAGCGACATAGAGAACATAGACTACAGTGCCATAGAGTATGAGCACTCAACTTTTTAAATATTGTGTTTGGATTGCCAGTACCTCAACATAAACAACAACGCCGCCGCATTTGTTTAAGTTCTTATGAGTCTGAAAGACATTGTAACCGGGGATTTGATCGACAAGTGGTGCACATGACAACCAGCACTCTGTTAGAACAATTGCATCAAAAGTAATGTTTAACCTTTTCAATGCTACCAAAAACGAGCTGAAGTTGCGATTAATGCTTCGAATGTTCAAAGTCAGAACCTTTAAACCGAAAGAATTATTAAGCACGCGTTTGCAGTCTTCCAAGATATCGAATTCGTGACAGGTTATGGTGAAAGCCTCATCAAGTTCGTTAACTACGTCCAGTTCAAGTGACGCCATTTAAAAAAAGGGGATTCTGTTTCGTAGTGTGCGTAGACTGAGATATGCAAAAGAAGAGGCGGGTGTTCAATGATCTGCAAGGAAGACTGTACAGCCAATAATAAATGACAATAATTACTGAAGTGTGAATGTAGTACAATTTATGAGTGAATGAGCATAATAATATGAATAATAAACTTAATAATATGAATACTAGTAACGTGAATGGCAGGTGCCATTCGACCGTACATTTGCTTTTTGATATGTGGTGCGACCTACGCAACTTAACATTAACTGATACCGTGCGTGTGAATTTCGATGAGAGTCCTATCCTACGTTTGTTCTTTTCGCAGCGGCTCCGAAGTCTCTTCAGTGTTGGGCCCGACTTTCTCGTTAAGATCTTGTAGCGAGCGCACGCAAATGGGTGGAGTTTTATCTGCTCGGCGGACATATATCGAACCGTTAAGGACCCAACAGTAGCTAAAGTTGTGTAGCCTTTTTTTTTTTTTTTTTTTTTTTTTTTTTTTATAGTAGGGGAAATGCACTTACGCATACCCGCCAACCGGGGGGTTGGACGGGTTATGTCGGACTCTCCACGGGCTACCCCAGTGGCTCTACCGACTAAAAACCCTACTACTCCCTCTCATCGTCCATGGTGGGGGAATACGTTGTGCAAGCACGTGCCTTTTACGCGTTCCCCCGGACGGTGCCCGCCTACACGGCGGGCCGGAAGCGACCCCCCCTTCGAGAGGGGGGGCCAGTAGGGACAGCCGAGGGTGTCGAGCCGTCCCTACCAGGCAGTGGTGGAGGCCTGTGCAATGCCGGCAACGGTACCCCCGTACCGTAAGTTGTGTAGCCTGGTGCGAAGGCGGGCTTCACGAAATAAATATCGGTTATTCTTCGTCAGACGCTCATAAATGGCGACCCTGGTAGGGCTGCCCGATATTATACCCTCAGTTGTTACGTTGCGCCTTGATTTTGCAGCTTTAGTAAGCTCGTCTCGTTTTGCGCGCCTCAGTAGTTTCACCACGACAGGACGCGGTCTCCAAACTTTCTTAGGGGCTCCTGGGCTTTTTGGGAAGCGTGGGCCCACTCTCCAGGCGCCATCGATATCCAAATCTGTCAGTGCAACACCGAATTTCTTGGCTACAAGGACCACAACATGCGAAAGGTTTTCATTTTCCAGTTCGGTGATGCCGTGTATTTCCAGTTCATTCCTCATATTTGCCTGATCCTGCGCTGCGACTTGATTTTGGAGCTCTTCAACATTGTGGTTCAGTTGACAAACCTCTCGGTCCCTTTCTTCGAGAAGTGACTCAACATCAGCGATCTTTTGTATGTAAGTAGGTATACTAGCTAGTTGGCTCTTGAGTTCCTGAACTTCCACCCTAAGTAAGCGAATTTCTGCACTCTGTTCTTTCAATTGTGAGACTTCCTGTCGTAATAGCCGGATCTCTGAGACTAGCTCAGGGTACCCTTCGGATGCATTGCAGTTGACGCTTTTGTTTCGGCTGCCCCTAGTCAGGTTTACGTTGCTTGATTCTGCTGTTGCAAATGTGTTGTGCAGTATAGGGGGGGTTCGAACTGGCGTGCTGGAGTTGTCGCATTTCGGAAGACTGGAAGTGCAAACCGGGCAAGCCCAGGAACATTTTTGTACATCTGAATAAGCTTGAAACGCACGTGAAGTTATGTTAAGACATTCCAAGTCATAAAATGATTTACATTTAGTACATTCCAAAAAGTAACGGGATTGAATTAACTTCCCGCAGGCGTTACAAGTGGTTGACATCATTTTCCGTAAGTTACCTTATGAATGTGTAGGTACTTATGTTGTCTGCGGCAACAATTTCAACTCACAGTTCGGACCGCGCGTCGGACGCGTCACTCGAGGGCACGTCGTGAATGTTCGTCTGGAATCGGGAGCGCGCGAAGTTGGAAGAGCGCTGTGACGAGTCGCTGCAGCGAGCAGTTTGCGGGTTGTCGTAGGTCAGGGATCCACAGTAATAATGCTAATATTTTTTGGACATTTTCGATTGAATCTTTTTAGTTAGATAATGTAACTCGATGCACTTTTCTACACTTTGTAACACTATTTTGGGCTTTCGAATGGAATAACTCTTATGTTATGGGAGGCACTTTTAACATGAAATTTGGTTAATTTTCGCGGAGCAAAATAAAACAGGTCTGTCGCCGACTAGATGCGTACGTCGATTTTATATTATATTATATTATTATTGTCTTGAGGCACTGAGGTATGTCGGAAGAGAAGACGTTACGCTGTTTCCCGAACGCTGCCTAGCCGAGTTGGATTCGACCATTTACCTCTTTCTCGAAGTTGGACCTAGCTACTTGGACCACTTGTCCTAAGTACACATACTCGTCGACAACTTCGAGAATCGAGCCTCCAACAGATACTGGAGTGGGCGTAACACGGGCGTTCGACATGACCTTTGTCTTATCCATGTTCATTTTGTCCATGTTCATATCGGATTTGCTGCACAATGCACCTACGCATACAAACAAGCACTAATTGTACGCGTAGATGCGGTGGAGGGGCGCGCCATTTCAGCTTAAACGATCTCCAATAGGTTTTTGTCCACTAAAAGGTAGAACTGTACGCATTGGGAAATCAAAAACATTTTGTGAGTTTAAAAATATATTTTCTAACAACAGAAGAAATAAACTTTAATATTCAACATCGCTATCTTCCTTTCACGCGACCATTCCATGTTTCGCCGCTAGATGTCGCCGCAGGCCGCGCTGTCGGTTGTAGGTGGCGCCACATTGCTCGCACGCGAAACTTTGCGAGCGATCGTGGCAGGACGAGATGTGCTCTATCAAACTTATTTTGTAGCTGAATTTCTTGCTGCAGATGTTACACTGAAACGTACAGTAAAGTCTTGTCAAATTCAAATATTCTCCATTCAAGTTGAAAAATGATACTTATGAGTGCCTCTGTCTCAGTAAGAAACTTTCCGTATCTTATTTCCTCTGTTAAATAACGAAGAAGAAACTCACCTCGAAATGCTTGTCGAGTTCGAGGTGTGTTCGCCGGTGCGCGCGCAGGTTAGAGCTGGACACGCAGCGCTGAGGACAGAGGTCGCACGTATACGGACGTTCACCTGTGTGTCTCCTGTAAGGCACAAATACAAATAAATACACTTTTACACCGGTTGAGAGGTGGCAACGGGAGGTGTAGGATATATAGATAGTGATCGGCGACAATTGTAAAGCAACACACGCCGGGTCGGAAATGGGATGGGTAACCACCCCCAACGAAATTTAGTGATGTGTATTTCGGGCATCTTCGTGCTTCGGAAGGTACGCTAAGCAATTGGTGTCGGTTGACGTCGCTATATGTCAGTCGTTAAGCCTAGTCAGAAGCCTTAGGGCAGCTTGATAACATCTGACATTAAGGTTGCTCACTAACCTTACACCCTGCACTGAGCCCGCGTGTTGGAGTATGGGTTGTTCCACCTCATAGTTGAGGTGAGGCAGATATCTTAATTACATAAGTCTGGTAAATAAATTTTTAACCTCATGTGCATAGTGAGCGTTGTCCGTTGTGTAGTCCTGAAGCTGCAGAACGGACATGCATGCGGCCTGTCCCCACTGTGCATGATCTTGTGCTTGCGCAGGTAGTCTGCCCGCCTGAACACCCGTCCACAGGTCTGCAACGCATTAAATAAATAAATATCCCTGAACATTATTCCACATAGCGCCATCTAGTCCTAAGATGAGCAAATTATAGCCCGTTTTTACGGTATACTAGACAACGGATAAACATACTTAAATACTTTTCCTTTTATAAATACATACCTATTATACATAGGAAAGACCCAGACCAATACAAACAGGCATGTTCATGCACACAAATGTTTGTACTGTGCGGGGATTGAACCCGCAACCTTTTGTGTAGTAGCCGACTTCTCAACAATTAAAGTTAATTCGCTCAGGTCCTCAATGATGATGTTTGGCTGAATGAATATAAAATTGTATAATTTTACAAAACTTACTTCACAAACATATTTTTTTTTATCTTCAGGATGCTCCTTACTCTTATGATCTGAGAGGCGTTGTTGAGTCTTAAACTGTGTATGACATTTTCTGCATTCGTATATAATTTCTGGCAGAAGATCTTCCTTGTTCTTGCTATGACTGTTTATGTGGCACTCATACATTTTCCGCGTCGGTATGTACTTATTACACTTGGTGCACTTGTAACCATCTTTTAATTCTTTACAAAATAGTCTTTCATGGGCCGATCTCCTTTTTGAATTACTAAACCGCTTTTCACAGCCGAAACACTTGAATTTAGTCCCATTTTCTTCAATGCCATGAAATTGATTATTGTGTAATGAATAAGATTCTTCAGTTTCGCAATTTAGCTTGCAGGGGTAGCAAAAATTTTCATATCTTGTACCTCTTTTTCTTCTTTTGCAGGGTTTGCGGTCAGAGGGAAGTCTGCGTTTTTTTCCAACAACAACTTCTTTAACTATGGTTTGTGACTGATGGTCACTAGCATTAACAGACTCCTCTTTAGTATCTAGAAATTTGTCTTTTGGCTCATTTTGGACATCATTAGATAATTCATGAAATTGACTATTGTGTAATGAATAAGATTTTTTAGTTTTGCAGTGTAGCTTGCAGGGGTAGCAATAATTTTCATTTTTGGTAACTCTTTTTGTCCTTTTGCAGGGTTTTCGGTCAGAGGGTATTTTGGGTTTTCTTTCAACAAGGAGTTCATTAGCTACGGTTTGTGTTTGATGGTCATTGACATTGATGGACTCGTCTATAGTATCTGGAAATTTGTCTGTTTGCTCATTCTGAACATCATCAGATATCTCTAAATCTGAATCAGCTTTTTCAATTTTGAGCTCAAAGTAAAGAGTATTAGTCTCTTTATCGCGATGTTTATAGAATATTTCGTACAGTTTCTTATTTGTATCTCTGCAAAAACACTTAAATTCATGAAACTCTTGCACCTTTTTGTAACACTCATTGCACACTTTATTCGGGTATGTATCGTCTGTGAAATCAAGATCTAGACAGTCCCTTAACTTATCCATGAATTCGTTCTTGAATATTGATAGATTTTGCGATGTTTTCGGTATAATTTCGCAATGAGCGTCTCGCCCCAAACATAACCGGCAAACGTCGTCTTGTAGGAAATAATCATAACTGTACAGATCACTGTTAAGTAGCTCTTTATTTGCAGACATATTTTTCACTGAATACTACTAAAATTAATAAAAAAATTGCATTCTATAGCCCGTTCACGTTAAGAATGCAGTGATTTTCAAGTTCAATTCTGTTGCACACAAAAAACTCAGATTCACAGCCTTTGCGTTCGAAAGTATGCGTTCAACTAGTGTGGTCACTGGTCGGTCACTGCACTGCGGACTTGACTTTCTAATTAAGAACGATTTGATTGGTTAGGGGCGTGCTAGATCGAAGGACAAGACGGTGAAATTACTGCATTCCTAACGCGAATGGACTTTAAGTAGGTAACTATGTTATAATGTTGGAATAGACATAATTGGCCCTCAAAATTACAATTCACAATTATTTCGAGCTGTGTGCTGTCCCCTAATGATAAATAACTAAATAAACTCGTGAGCCTATCAAAAACAACACAAAAACAAACAAACACGTTTGGGAAGTTTTTGACGTTTTTGACTTTTGGAGCGAGCGTTCCAAAACGAGTAAGGGTGCGTTCCGAATTGAGTCGAAATCGATTACAGCGCGCTCACAGAGCGTCCCGAATTGAAATATCGCGCTGACATTCATCAAACGTCAGACAGCTTGACGTCATGGGTGACGTCACTAACGGCGCCATATTGCGTTCACAACGATAATGCTCCAGAGCGATATCACCGTGGGCCTTATGTCAGATTCATAGATGAAACGTCAAACAGACATTTTAGCGTAAAAATATTTTTGTCAATACTTCTCAGAATATTTTTTTCCTGAGACAAATCTTTTTCTGTGTTAACGTAACAGAAAGTTTTACTACAAGAACCGCTAGTTTAACCTGGGAATGATAGAAATTAAAGGTTAAAAATTGTTAGGTTATGTATCACTATCTAGCGGTCCGAATTGGTTTTGACGCTGATAGCGCTGTGAGCGCTGTTGACGCGATATTTCAATTCGGGACGCCTGATATCACCGTGAGCGCTCACATTACTGTAATCGCATTACGGACCGCACAGTAAACGTCACTCTGGGAGTGCGTTCCGAATTGAGTCAAAATCGAAAACAGCGCGCTAACGTCAGACAGCTTGACGTCATGGGTGACGTCACTAACGGCGAACTATTGCGCTCACAACAATAATGCTCCAGAGCGTTATCGTCGTGAGCCTTATGTCAGACTCATAGATGAAACGTCAAACAGACAAATTTCGCGTTGAAATATTTTAGCTAATATTCCTCAGAATAAATCTTAGCTAAGATAAATCCTTTTCTGTGATAACGTAACTGAAAGTTTTACTACAAGAACCGCAAGTTTAACCTGGAAATGATAGAAATTAAAAGTTTAAAAATTGTTAGGTTTGTGTCATTATCTTGATCCTGTACGAATTGATTTTGACGCTGACAGCATTGTTGACGCGATATTTCAATTCGGAACGGCTAAAATCGCCGTGACCGCTCACAGTGCTGTAATCGCATTACGGACCGCACATTGGGACTGGAGGAGTCTGGGTACTTCACAGTCTCACTGTCTCACTCAATGACCTCATACCAATGGACTACTAATGACAGGCAAGAGGCTATGGTTCATAAGGGCCAGCGCCCATTTTCGGCATCGGCACGCTTCAGGATTTTAAGGTGGCAAATATACTTTAACATTATGGCAATAAAGTAGAAATTTCCGTGATGTGTTCTCGTAAAAACAAAATGCATTTGTTCTGTTTCTGTTTCGGCATTTTCTACTTTATTGGCATTATGTTAGAGTATATTACTATTTGCCACCTTAAAAGCCTGAAGCGTGCCGATGCCGATAGTGGGCGCCGGCCCTAAGTCCACTAAAGTCAGACAAATACGTCGGAATTTCTACAGACACCAAATACACCTTTCTTTCTACAGTGATCCGTCAACAGTCAACGTTAAAAAATAAAAAATGTCCTCATGCACAATTTACGCGCAGTGAAAAAATTGCCAATCTTTAAGATTTCAGCAGGATGGTATTAAATTCCACATACAAGTGATTATTTACAGAATATCTTGTAAATAAATGCAAAAAGAAATTGTTTGGAGTTCGTCTTACACTGGATATGGTTGCTAGGAAACATATCTCAAATATACACTGTCCCTTTCATTTATATGCGGAAAACGGAAAATTATCTTTCTCTTTTTTGCCAGTGTCATTGGAAATAGTACCAAAGTAATACTAATGTATATACGATTCATGCGATGTGGCTTGACTTTTGATACCGACAGAACACTTGAACCCTTTTGGCAAAATAAAAAAAAAACTTTACACAAGTAAAGTTCGATTTCGTCCGTGTAAGGGTCAGAAAAAAACTTTGGGCGGGAAAATTTTAAAGGCGCCTTTTATGAAAAATATTTTCATAAACAGTTTAAAAGCCCTATTTTTACCAAGCACCGGCTAGATGGGTAAAACAAGCGACGGCGGAGGCTCTCCCATGGAGTTCTCCCATTCTGAGACGATTAAACGGAAATATCAGGAAACTAAAGATGACGATCAAGGACCTGTAAGCAAACAACCAACTAAATTCATTTCAACCAAACGTGGTCTGTTCAAGGACATCAACAAAATATACAGAGAAGAATTCAAGAATCAATATCCTATTTTAGTCACCAGAGAAAACTCAAGTTCAAAGTTCAATCTATTGCAAGTCAACAGTATGCTCAGAAACATTTCAGGCATTGCGCACATTAAACAAACAGGACCGTCATTCTTAAAAATCTTTTTCAATAACATGAAAGACGCCAATTCTTTTTTGCTTAATAATGATCTTCTAGCTAGAAACCAATGGACAGCAAGAATCCCTTATGACAATATTGAATGCCAAGGTCTTATTAGGGTCCCAACTGAATTAACAGAAGAGGAGCTTTTGACATCATTAAAATCGAAATCCCAAATTATCGGTGTGAAAAGATTCATGAAGAAATCAGCTGATGGATCCCTCATCCCTCTTCAACTGGTTTTACTCACGTTCCAGTCAACTGTGCGACCTGATCATGTTACCTTTGACCACTTATGGTTTGACGTTTTGGAATATATTCGGCCTATTCTGCAGTGTTTCAGCTGCTACAAATTCGGTCATAGCAAGGGCACGTGTAAAAGTAAACAAGTGTGCTCGATCTGCAGTGAAAATCACTTCTACACTGAATGCAACAACAAGGACAATGTCAAGTGCACTAATTGCAATGGCCCCCACGTAGCAGTGTCGCGAGAATGTCCTGTGAAGTCAGCGAAAATGGATGAAGTAAGGAACAAAATAGCCCGCAAAACATATTCATCGATTGTTGCCAGACAACCTCCCAAAATTACTCTCCAAAATCCCCCAGTTTCTTCAAATCCCCTGAATCCTGTCCCTTCTCCTACAAATAGGTCCCCTCAAGGGAGGGCTTTAATTACAGACATTTTAAATTCTGACACTGTATTGAATGTAATAATTAAAACATTAGTTGATTTGTTGAAGTCACAAGTGCAATCGGGCGCGAATCAGACAGGTAACAACATTTGTTCTAAATCAATAAAGGAGTCACTTATTAAAAACTTTTCTATCTGAAAATGGGTTCAAAAGTTTTTAATAGGCAATTAAATATCATTCACTGGAACTCCCGTAGCATCTTACCAAAACTAGATCAATTTAAACATTTTCTTGCTAACTCAAATTTAAATTTTGATGTCATAGTCTTAAATGAAACTTGGCTCACTTGCATAAAATCTCTAAAAATTCCTGGTTTCACTATCATAAGGCAGGATTCTGATCGGCCTCATGGAGGTGTAGCAATTGCTGTAAAAAACTGTTACAACTTTCAAACAATTCAAACCAATTCTAGTTATAATTTCCAAAATATTTTATTACATGTCAACTTTAATTCTTTTAAACTTTACATTTTAGCTGTTTACTGCCCGCCGCCGCCGAATGGTAAATTTCATATTAATCAATTGTCCAGTGTTTTCAATCAAATTGACTCAAATAATTTTCTAATAGTTGGAGACTTCAATGGTCATCATGCTTCTTGGGGCTCCAGAAACAATGATAGAAGAGGCAATATCATCCACTCCTTTGCAGAATCCCATAATCTAGTATGTTTGAATGACCACGATTTAACCACTCTGGCACCTCACGGGCAAACAGGTAACATTTTGGATTTAGTTTTTGTATCGCCTTCGTTAAGCTCAAGCTGTGCCTTCTCAGTTGCTGATGATCCGCTAAGTAGCAATCATTATCCAGTAATTATAGAAATGCTGTTTAATGAATCTCGTCATTTTAATCAAATAGAAACTCCCTCGGCCTCTGATTCAGTTGGTTCACAATCTGATATCTCTCTCTCCAAAGTGAACTGGAACAAAATAGATTGGACAGACTTTTCTGATAAATGTAAAGATGAGTTTTCACTCTTTTTATCAACAGGTGATCCTCTAAAAGATTATGACACTTTTATGGAAATATTGACAAAAATTTTGACTTCCGTCCCTAGACGTAAAAAATTTAGAGCTGACCTACGTAAAAATAGAAAAGCTACCATTTGGTGGAACAGTTCATGTGAAGAAGCAGTAACAAAAGCGAAAATAGCATTATTGTCATATAAAAAATACCCAACTTTAGTTAATTACTTAATTTATAAGCAGTTTGACGCCAAAAAGAAAAAAACAATCGCTGAACAGAAGCGAATATCATGGTTCAATCTTTGTTCTACATTTAACCGTATGACATCTTCTAAAATAATTTGGGACCATATCCGTAGATTCAAATTCTCAAAAACTACTCAATCTAAAAATAATAAATTTTTTGATGATCCTGCAATAGCCATGGAATTTTTAAACAAAATTGCGAATACCAATGATGTAAATGATAATTTATTTCTAGATTTAGAAAGTTATTTTTCCTCTAGCGGGTCTCAAGCAGCGCTCTGGTTGACTAAACAGTTTTCATTAAGCGAATTAGACGCTTCCCTTCAAAACAAACGCAACAGTTCTCCAGGTCCAGATTTTATTCCTTATCTGGTCATAAGAAAGCTACCTTCTATAGCTAAGTCTATTTTATTATCAATTTTTAATTTACTTTGGACATCTGTCTGCGTTCCCCCCTCTTGGAAAATTCAACATACAATCCCAATTTTAAAACCTTATAAAGACGCCAACAATATTGATTCCTACAGACCAATTTCATTGACTTCCTGTTTTTCAAAAATATTTGAAACCATGCTCAAAAATAGGTTAGAATGGTTTGTGGAAAATAACTCTCTCATCCCTAAAAACCAGTATGGATTTCGTAAAGGCCAAAGTACAATGGAAAATCTAGGCTGCCTCATTGGAGACATCAAAAATGGGTTTCAAAATCAAGGTTTTACCTTAGCAGTCTTTTTAGATATTAAAGGCGCTTTTGACAACATCGATCACAGATTTTTAGTACAAAGTTTGCATTCATTAGGTTTACCTGGGACTATATTGAAGTGGATATTTAACTTTCTTCACAACCGCAGAGTACTA
Source organism: Udea ferrugalis (assembly GCA_950022985.1). Taxonomy (NCBI): domain Eukaryota; kingdom Metazoa; phylum Arthropoda; class Insecta; order Lepidoptera; family Crambidae; genus Udea; species Udea ferrugalis. The sequence goes on from OX465545.1 coordinate 4,715,134, forward strand.
CTTAAAATAAATAACAATTTGTACGGGCCAAAATTTACTTCTAAAGGCACACCTCAAGGGTCCGTTATTTCACCTTTAATTTTTGTTTTATCATTGGTGACTTTGATGCATGAACTTCCTCATAGTATCAAGTATTTACTTTTCGCTGACGACCTAGTCATTTATAGTACTAGTAATGATCTTCAAATAGCTGAATCATTAATCAATAGTTGCCTTAACATCTTACATAACATCCTAAATAACTGTCTCAAGTTAGAAGTTAACATAAATAAGAGCTCTGTTGTAATATTTTCTAAACATACTATACCGTATCAACCCAAAATTATGTTCGATGGTTCTGTAATATCAATTAGTTCCTGTGTCAAATATTTAGGAATTTATTTGGAGTCAGATTTGTCCTGGAAACTTCACACAGAAAACATAGCTAGAAAAGCCGAGTTAGGGTTAAATATTATGAGATCCCTGTGTGGCGTATCATGGGGAGCTGATCCAAAAATACTTAAACTGTTGTATATAACAACTGTCCGTAGTCATTTTGACTATGGTTGTATCTTTTATGGTGAAGCAACCAATAACTTACTACGTAAATTAGATTTAATCCAGAATAGAGCCATGCGTATCATAACTGGAGCTCTAATGTCTTCTCCTATAAATTCTTTGGAAGTTGAGTCAGGAATCGTCCCTCTAAGCGTAAGAAGAAGTTATATAACAGATAAATATTGCCTTAAACTAGTCAGCCGGGACAATGACATTGTAGTAAAATATTTAGAAAATTATGTATACCCTAATTTTAATGTGACTCCTTTAATTGTTACTACTTCGTTGGCTCACGCCATAGCCTACTTAAATGTTGAATTCCAGGATGTTGTTTATTGGTCTAGTTTACTACCATGTTTCAACTTCGATTACGCTTGTACTATTGAAGATTTATTTGTCAACATTACTCATTTTAAAAATAAGTTTGAGTTTCTAGAATACCTTAGCCATAAGTCTGATTTTGTAAAAATATATACCGATGGTTCTAAAACTGATAGTAGAACAAGTTTTGCCTTTTATGACGCATCTAACAAAATAGGGAGGGTGTACGGATGCAACGATCATTTTTCTATTTTCTCAGCCGAAACTTTGGGTATCTTCAATGCACTAAAATATGTACAAATTAATTTAACAACTTCACGAAAGATTTTGATTTTATGTGATTCGATGAGCGTGCTGCAAGCTTTATCCGTCAGTATTTTTAATGCCTCTGCTAATTATTTAATTTATGAAGTTAAAAACCTTGTTAATATTTTGAAAAAGGTCAATATTCAAGTAGAATTTACCTGGGTGCCTGGACATTCGGGTATACTAGGCAATGAGTTAGTAGACTCTCTTGCTAAATCCTCTGCTAATCTGAATATTTGTGATTTGAAAGTCCCTTTCACTGATTTGTACATTTTTATTAAAAACAATATGTATAAACGTTGGGATATTTGCCTTACTAACTCCAGGGCTATTAAAGGTAAATGGTTGGAACAAATTGCTGTTAAACCTTCCACTAAAGCGTGGTTTGAAAAAAGCCCAAAATTCTTGGGTAGATCTTTTTCTGCTACAATAAGTCGTTTAAGAATCGGTCATAGCAGAATTCCATCACATCTACATCGTCTTAATCTCCTAGAAAGTCCTTCCTGTCCACATTGTGACTCTGATTTTTGTGATCTCGATCATTTAATTTTTGTTTGTCCTCAATTTGCTATTCAACGTCTACTATTAATAGCTCAAGCGCTAAATATTGTAAAGGGGAACTTGCCTAATAATACACAAAAACTACTGTGTATCACTGAATTGTATTTTATTGTATATTGTTTCATAATTAATACCTTCGGGCGAATTTAATTTTTATTTGTTTTCCTTTCTGTATTTTCAATGTGCGATTGAATTGATTGATCACCATGTTAAGTTATCAGTTATTTTTAAGTTTTTGTACATACTAGCAATATAGTTACTTTTGATTTGTATAATTTTTGTAGTAATGTGTAGAATAGAATAACTACTACTTAATCTCAAGTTTTTTGTATTGGTAATTTTTAAGTTTGCTTTTTGGCTGATGGCCCAGTCGCCAATGCCTTAATAAATTAAAAAAAAAAAAAAAAAAAAAAATCGTCCGTGTAAGACGTAAGTCCGTCGTTTGGAAAAAGCGCGGGAAACGTCTAACTGAGCGGTCGACATTTTTTGGCTTTTGTGAAATTTAACTAATTATTACTAATAGGGATCAGTTGAGTAGAGTGTTGTACATATTTTAATAGTTGTATGTGTATTTATTCTTAGTTAGTGTATTTTTTCATCATCTGGTAAGTGTATTTACATTAATATTGTAATCCATGAACGAGCCTGACGACCCTGGGGGAACGATCCCCCAGGCGTCTAATTTTGTTACAATTGAATTAGAAAATGATGGTATGAACGTTGTAAATATGGAAAGTTCTTTTCATGACACATCCGGTTCGGAAAGTTATGAAAATCAATTCAAACGTAGGAAAACCACTTCTAAAAAAGGATGTAAACATTGTAGAAGAAGAAGAAGACATCATAAAGTTGATTCTGTGCTAGGCCCGGCTGACAAATTTGATTGTAAATGTGGTCATAGTTACAGTACTAACTTTTCTAAATCAACAATGAACACCAAAAATGACACTGTTGCTTCAACTGTACCAATTAACACTGAAAATGTTTCTATTGGTCCAACTGCACCAATTTCATCGCAAACCCAAGAAAACCGTACTCCTATCGGGAGGATCTTTTATCAAGCTTCTGACTCAGGACCATATGTTATTCACATCCAAAAAGAAACATCATCTCCTAATGATAATCGTTCCCTTCACCCTATATCCTTTGGCCGTTTCCTTAAAAAGAATAATATCAAGAATATTGTCAATGGCAGCCTGAAAAAGGTTACCAGAGATCGTTTGTCAATCACTTTTGTGAAGTTTGAAGATGCCAATGTGTTCCTAAACAACAATACTTTGAAAACAAATAAATACAAAGCATTCATACCAGGTATTAATATAACCCGTCAGGGTGTTATTAGGGGTGTGCCCACTGATTGGACCGAAGATGAGATAGTAGAAAATGTGTCACTGCCTTTGGGCTATGGCAAAGTTCTTAAAGCTAGACGTCTGAACAGAAAAAATATATCAAATGGTAAAACTGAATATGTGCCGATAGAGACAGTAGTTCTTACTTTTGATGGGCAACTTCTGCCACCTAGAATATATTTATGTTATAACTCTATTCCAGTCAGTTTATACATTTACCCAACAATACAATGTTTTAATTGTTGTAGATATGGGCATATTAAAAGTCAGTGTCGTTCCACTCCTAGATGTTATAATTGTGGTCAAGCTCACTCCGGTGAAATCTGTGCAGTAGATGAGGAGTTTATTAAATGTTGCCTCTGCTCTGGCCCCCATTCAGCTACTAGCAGGAAGTGTCCTGAATTCTTCAGACAGAAGAACATTAAAGAAACTATGGCCAAAAATTGTATTACTTATTCTGAAGCATCAAAACTACATCCAACTGTCTCCATGTCATATGCTGATACTGTTAAAACTGCACCTTTACAGCATAAAACTGTAAGTCAAAATATTTCACCAAATAAGCTGACAAACTCAAATCAAAACAGTAAAATTTCTTACAATAAAACAGTTTTCCTTAAACCAAAATCCATTCCTAAACCCGTTAAAGGCTATGATCGCGTTGAACACGAATCTTTGGTTAAGGACTTCAATACTCCATTTGGTCCTAGCCAAAATTTATTAAATAATGATCAAAAAATAAAAGTCCAAACTGATTACTTAAAGGATTTGCCAATCAAAGATTTAATAATTGCATTGATTAACTCTTTTTCTCAATATGATAGTACATTATCTTCACCGTCCAACGTTGCCTTACCAGAGAAGAATCTTGTGATTGAAAGTGCTAACCATGATGGATCAGCTGTCATCAGTAATCCAATGGAATTGCCACAGCATTCAGAATAAGAAAAGTGACTTATTTTTTATGATTAATAAATTCAACCCTTTTGTAATTGCCCTTCAAGAAACCTGGCTTCGGCCAGATCCCACTTTTAAAATCCCTGGTTTCTCTTGTGCTAGAGAAGACCGGGCTGATAGTTACGCTGGAGTAGCTATACTTATTCATAACTCATTACCATTTGTACATATTCCCATTCCTCATCACAGTAATGGTTTTTCAATAATTGCTGTTCATGTAAATAATATTTCATTTGTTTCTTTGTATATACCTCACCCTTCGTCATTGCTTTATGATGAAATTGAAAATTTAATAAAGACCTTACCCAGACCTGTCATAATAATGGGAGACTTCAATGCTCAACACACGTCTTGGGGAAGTTCCAGATCAAATTACTATGGCAATAGAGTTTTAGATTTGATAGATGAAAACAACTTATGTTTATTAAATTCAGGACATGCTACCCGCCGTACTAAACCACACGAAGGTGTCAGCGCTCCTGACCTATCTTTTTGTTCACCAAATTTAGCATCAAGACTTTCTTGGTCTACTTTAACTTCTTCTTTTGGAAGTGATCATCTTCCTATTCTTATTACTTTTCCTACCATAAATAAACCCGTATTCAATAAATCTCCCCGTATGAAGTATAAACTATCTAACGATAACTGGCAATTATACAAAGATAAAATTGAACAAAAAATGTTGTCATTACCTAATGTCCAAGAAAATAACGAACATGTTTGTGCCGACGCATTAGCTTCATTATTGATAGAAACAGCTAACGAGGTATTTCCTATTAAAGGTGGTCGTAATAGAAAAATACCTTCTCCGCCTTGGTGGGACAAAGAGTGTTCTGATGCTATCAAAAAACGAAAACAAGCAGAAAGAGATTATTGTAGTCATACCACAGTAGAAAATTTCGACAAACTTTCTGATATAACTCGTAGTACGCGTAAATTATTAAAACAAAAGAAATGGGAGGGATGGAGAAAATTTTGCCATACTATTTCTCCAGACACACCGGCATCAATAGTTTGGTCAAACATTAGGAGATTCCGTGCAGTGTATAAAGATCCTTTGCCACCAAAACTTGATGAACCTTTATTAGAGGAATTTCTGGACAAACTGGCACCAGCATTTGTTCCTCAGAATATTTGCAATGATTTACCTTTAGAAAATGTTATTAATGAATCAGAATTAAGTTGTTCATTTAGTCTTGGTGAGCTTAAAGGAATTCTTTCGTATGTAAAAGATTCTGCCCCTGGTAATGACGGAATTCCATACTCCTTCTTGTCTCATTTAAATGATTCTGGTCTGATGTATTATTTGTCCCTAATCAATACTATTATGCGCACAGGTCACATTCCTCCAGAATGGAAGTCACAAGAGATAATTCCATTATTAAAACCCAACAAACCTTCTGATGATTCAAATTCGTACCGTCCCATAGCTCTTTCATCCGTTTTAATTAAGATTGCCGAACATTTAATTAAGAATAGACTAGAATGGTTCATAGAAAGTAAAGGTTTATTAAGTAATAGTCAATATGGCTTCAGAAAGGGCAGAAGTACCATGGATAGTATTGGCATTTTCACAACTGATATTCGTCTAGCTTTTTCCTGTAATCATTCACTACTCGCAGCCTTCTTGGACATAACTGCAGCATACGATAATGTAACGTTACCTATTCTCAAAGAAAAATTGCTAAAACTACAAGTTCCTTCATTATTAGTTAATTTTATTTTAAACATATTGTGTGGGCGTTCCATTAACGTTATACAAAATGGTGAGACGAAATCTAGAATGTTGTGGAAAGGACTTCCACAAGGATCGGTATTAAGTCCACTACTTTTTAATATCTATTCACATGATCTGGAATCTACTCTTGCGAATAATGTTAATGTGCTGCAATATGCGGATGACTTATTAATTTATATTTCTGGTAATGACATTCAACAATTAAGCACTTCTATAACTCTGTCGTTACAAAATTTACACGAATGGTTAAATAAAAATAATTTAAGTTTATCTGTACCTAAGAGTTCGATAGTTTTATTCTCGAGGAAACGTTGTCCGCCTTCAGTTTCTGTATATTTTAACAATTCTATTATTCCCGTCAAAGACGAAACAAGATTTTTAGGTATGATCTTGGATGCTAAATTAACAGGTCTTTCGCATTTTTATTACGTTACAGCTAAATGTGAACGTCTTTTAAATATACTAAGATGCTTGGCTGGAGTTTGGTGGGGTTCTCACCCATTTTGCCTTAAACTTTTGTACAATGCACTCATTAGGAGCACTCTAGATTATGGAACTTACTTTTTAGAACCTTGTAGTGCAGTTGGACTCCGGAAGCTAGATGTTGTCCAAACAAAAGCTCTACGAATTGTTACTGGAGCTATGCGATCAAGTCCTAATAATGCGTTACAGATAGAATGCGTTGATCCTCCACTAGTACTTCGTCATCAGTACTTGTGCGACAGGTTTTTGTTTCGTTGCTTACAATTTTCTGATCACCCATTACATACCAAACTACAGGAGTTATCAGATTTAGTAGATAGTTCACCGTATTGGTCACATAAAACAGCCCCTTGCCTTGTCCATAGTTTCCGTAAGTTTTGTTCTCTCCAAGCCCCTACTTATAGATGTTCTTATCTTCCTATTTTCACCTCCAACTTTGATGCTCTTATTTTATCTCCAAAAATAAATTTTAATTTGGGTATTTCTAAAAGTGATGCAGGTGCTAATGTAAATTTTAATAGAATTCTTGAGGAAAAATGGCAGAATTGTGATCATTTGTATTGTGATGCCTCAAAACATTCAGTAAACAGTCATGTAGGTGTCGGAGTCTTTCATACTCAATATAAAATAAACCAATTAATTAAATTACCCCCTGAAACTTCCGTTTTCACAGGAGAATGCTTTGGACTTTTTAAATGTTTAGAATATATTATTTTAATGAAACTAAAAAAAGCAATAATTTTTTTTGACTCTAAAAGCGCACTACAAGCTTTAGAAAAATTTCCATTCAAATCAAACACTTGTTATCCTATACTTGTTGAATGTCGAAAGCTACTGCATAAATGTTCTTTGAAAGGAATTGATGTTACTTTCGCTTGGATTCCAAGCCATTGTAAAATCTCAGGAAATGAAAAGGCAGATAAACTGGCTCGTGATGCAGTGAGTTGTGGGGACCTTTATCCTTATACAAATTACTGCCATGATCTGAGTAATCTGCCTAAAAGTTTTCTTTTGAAATCTTGGCAAGATAACTGGGATGAAAGTAGTCAGCTCAAAGGGCGTTATTTTAAACAAATCCAACCGACTATTCCCACGAAACCATGGTTCTCGAGAATGAATCTAGATAAGAGAGCCACCTCTTGTATAATTCGTATGCGGCTAGGTCACGTTTGCACTCCTGAGCACTTAGCAAGATTGCGTATAGTTGAAAGTAACATGTGTGAATGCGGTGTTGATATAGGCGATCTTAATCATATAATATTTGCATGTCAAAATTATGATCGCTCCATCTTAATTTCTTCACTCCTTTCTCTCCGTGTACCTTTTCCTGTATCTATAACTCAACTTTTATCTACCAATAATTATGAAATTTATAAAATACTATCTATCTTTTTATTTACTAATGACATTAAAATTTAAATAAATAAACAGTTACTTATATCTTATGTATTTTTTAACAATGTCTAAATGTATTGTATAATTATCCTACCTACTGATCCTTCCCAAATTATTCCCGATTTTTTCCTTTTATTGACTACGTTTCCCAACCTTTGTCGTGGCTGATGCACAAGCCGTGCCAAGCCAATAAAAAAAAAAAAAAAAAAAAAAAAAAAAAAAGTCCGTCGTTTAAGTGCGGTCCGTTTTGAGTTAAAAGTGTTAATAGCACGCGTCCCGAGTTGATAAATTGTATGAAAGTGAGCAACGTGAGCGCGATTTAAATTTAACACTTTTGAATCGAAAACGGACCGCATATCAGATTAGTTGGGCTGTAGTGCGAAAATTACTCTGACGCGTTTTTTAAACCACCAGAGTTATCGAGCTTTTCTTCTGACAGTCTCGCGTGTCAAATTGGAACGGCTTGGGTGAGAGTGGTTTTCACACTGACAAGTGCGGTTTTTACCCAAGCGCGGCTGGGGCCCGGGTAGAATGGTCCTAACAGCTGGAAGTTCTGCTACTTTCGGTCTTTGATTATAACAAAGAGAGGAAGATACGTTAACTGTGTGCCAAAAATGGCCCGAAAGTTGTCCAATGGATCTACTCTCAAACCAATATGACAGCAACTTGCTTACGTGATCTATGAACGTAATTTATCTTCCTCTTTTTTTAATACTTAAATTTTTTAGTAGTATACGGGTTGACCACATTAACAATAGTGGCGCCTCTATTAATTTCACGACTTTTTTGCCAGGCTGTAGTTCCCGTTTTTCTTTCAAGGTCCTATCATTCATCATTCCTTTCTGTGAATGAACGAAACCGGAACGCATCACTAATACTTTGAACCACGGAACAGAAAAAAAATTGTTCCGTGCTTTGAACATGGCCACATTATTTAACAAAGTGACATAAGTACGACTTAAGGTTTCGGCTTGAAACTACTTTTTGGGACACCCTGAATACGTAATTATCCCAGACGTGGTAGTTAATGAGACACACTTATTTATTGTTCTAGAGAACACTCATTCATTTTTAGATTCATTTTTACGTGAAATAAAGAAATGCGATATATTTACAAAAGATTTATTGGATCGAGTCGCTATAATATTCAAAACAAAAATAAAAGTCTCTATATAATATTAAAACATCTCTACTTTAGACCAAGGACGACACTAACATGCATTTTACATTATTATTAGGTACAGCCACGGCATGACAGGCTACCCGTTTCCGGTCCTCCTTGCTCTATTTCGCAAGAGCGAGTAATGGAACGAAAATCAATGTCATTTGCTCAGGTGCACGATCTTTCTGATTTCGAGTGCCACTTTTTTAGCACAAGTAACCTATCTACCTCTTTTTTATTATAATATCATTGACGAAAATGAGTAGCCTCATGAGCCGTTGACTGGACAGAGGCGCACACATCAACCTTTACAAAACCGTTGCAAAATGTTTCTTTTGTTAGCGGCATAATGTGCCCCTATGTAAAGGTTGATGCGAGCGCCTCTGTACATGCTTTGAATTGTACATAGGCATGCCATTTTTTTCTTCTAACAAAAACAAACAGCCACTTACTTGTATGTTGAACTTTTTAAAAAGTAAATTATATATCTATAGTTATACCTTATTTACATTGGCAAAACACTGTTCACTAGGATTATACTAGAACCTTGTGCCGTGATAAGCAGAAGGATTCCTAACATTCAGAGAAATCACAAATGTTAGCGTAAGTATTTCAAAGATAACATTAAAACTGAACGATAAAGTTAAAGAAAATAAAAGTTTAAGGTCAAAACTAGTGATGAAACGGATATCCGGTAACTATCCGGTATCCGACCTATCCGAGCTAAGGCCTTAATTTCAAGTTTTTTTTTAAATCTGGCCGAATGTAGCTATCCGGTTTCGGCGGGATAGACATCCGGCTGAAATGCCAGCTTAAGAATAAAACAAAGTGTTGAAAGAAAGATTTTGGCAAACTTTGTTAAATTTGGGTATTGTTTTTCCACACAGCTAAGTTCCGCCGGATATCCGGCTAGCTGGCCAAAGGGTTAACCGAATAAACGGTATCCGGAGAAACTGCTTTCAGTTCCATCTCCGGTTAAAACACATTTATCATTTAAAGTAGTTCAATGCAGACGCTGGCGACTGCGGATTTTTTTTTAGGATTACAAACAGCGTCACGGCTACCACAATCCTTTACGATTAATTGACACAGATGAGCGTCTGAGTAAACGAAAACTTGGCCCTTTGTTTTAGACCGCATCATTTGCCCTTACGATCAAAGCTTCTTGTTTTTTTATTAATAATACTCTCTTTCTGCTAGTTGTAAATTATTAAAACGTAACTCAAGTTAAAGCGTCGAATTATTTTTGGCATGCCTAAGTATGCAACACTTCAAAATACAAACATTGTTTCGCATGCTTGGGTTTTCTCTCATTGCAGAGTAAGCCGCTAATTGTACAATGAACACGAAGTAGTTTTTATCTTAAATATTTTCTTTTTCATTTTACGTGGGATTTCCTGCCATGCTTAAAATTAGGACCACACCGTGTTCGAGAGTGTCTCATAAAAAAAGTTTATATAGTCAGCGGATTTAGTCTGTCTTTTAAACCAACCTCACCTCCTCTCAAACTTTTTTTGAATTTGCTCGCCAGCGAAAATGTTGTATTTCAAAGCATTGCTTATTTTGAAGACAGGTGTTCTTACAGCACAGACCTTTTCAGTCTGGTCGACTTAGGCTTAGGTATCACATAACACAACCAGACTTTACATGTATATGGTTAAATATCCTACAACTACAGGAGCTCATATTCTACTCTGACAGGTATTAAAAAGATTTCCTACTTACAGTTTTTTCTTTCACTGGCGTTAAAAAGCCGCACATTTACAGTACTATAGGTACTACTTTTAAATTCAAAACCCTATAGATAAATAAAAAACTAAATTTTACCAATGTATAGGACATTAAAATGTATCTTTCTTCATGTATTTGATTTTATTTAAACATTATCATTAGCCTAAAACACGTAGACACAATCACAAAGTTATACTAAACACAGATATTGTCAAAGAGGAACTTCGATTTATTGCTTAAAAGTAACCTATAATATAAGACCTACCTACCTAATAAAGGACAACCTCTGAATTCACCAGCGACAATCAAGATTAAGGTCGTTCTATGGACTCACTTGCCCCCTTATTCATAGAAACTTAAACAGCGCTTCAACAAACCGTTAACTTTTGAATTGACATAACAGAGACATTGAAAGAGATAACTCTTTCATTCTTATTGCTGCCGCCATTGGCGAGTAAGTGACATAACACGTCAATTGCTTAAACTATGCTTTAGCGTTGCGTTAGTTTTTATGGATAAGGGGGTAAGTTAAGGGGAAAAAGGCTATGTTCACAAATTCTGATGCTAATAACTAAGGGCTGCATCAATCTGTACCGAAGTTTTTAATTTAAACTTTTGTTTTGTGTAAGTTAAGTTAATTTTAAAGTTACTCGCTTAGACTTATGTTTTGCATAAATACTCAATGAAAGTCACTGTTAACATTTATTTCATTTAATTACCTTTAGGTAACCAATAAAAAAATAAGAAGCAAATATTTCAATGCTTGCGATGCAGTCTTCAGTTATGTTGGCCTCAGTTAAACTAACACAGGGTTAATTCAAAACAGAACCGTTGCAGTTAAATCCAATAAAACTTTGGTCTGTTTCAAACTATACCCTTAAATTATTGCTACATACACGAATACAGTATTCAGATTATTCCAGTAAGTACTGATTAAAATATTCAAAAACCCGTATTATGCATTCCTTCCTAAATTTTTCTGCGCGGTAGGTAGTTGTTAAAGTTAAGTACGCCAAATAATCTGAATTCTTACAATAATATTATTAATCTTATGAACGGTTAGGTTTCTCATAAGTAACTAATTTTATTTTAATAACATTTTCTTAAAAACTAATAAATATATTTTAAATTATATGAGAATAAATTATAGGTAACTTTGTTAATGAAATGCGTATTTCTCTAAATCATAAATATAACACTGCTCTATAAATTACATTCTACCTTATATAAATATACAATTATCATCATCCATATAGTAAACAAAGTATTTTATATTTTCTTATTTACATTACAATCATTGAAATCTCTATGAAACATATGAAAATGTACAAAATAAAGTTGTTTGTCTGTTTGTTCGAGAGATTCTTTTAGATAACGTGCATTTTGTTTGGTGTACTTTTCATTGAAGACGAAATAAATAATTTCTTCAGATGTCGGATATCCGGCGAGAGGTTAGTGTTGTAATTAGAAATGAAAAAAAAAATTGTAACTCTATTTTGTGATTCACCCTCACAAAAAAATATCGGTAGGTATAGAAAGGTCGCATAGGATTAATAGATAGATAGTTGTATTGAATTACAGAGACCCATGTACAATTTAGGCGGTCTTATGTCTAGGGAGCGATCTCTTACAGGATAGTGAATTACCTAGTACGAATGGTTTATGGTCAGATACCTACTATACAAGATGTTTTTTTTAAAAATAGGTAGACTATTTAGGTAACTTCACTGCCGTTCTCGCCCGCACGGACCCCACGGCGGACGTAAATGGCTTAATGGCTTGGTATAACTTAAAGAAATATATGTTTAGATACCGGATATCCGTTTCATTTCTACATAATAACTTCAAACGACTGTTTATTTTTCATTGACAGACTGATCTTAAATCTTGAATCTAAAATTATAAAAAACATAATGATTTTGGCTGCTAGTTAACCCAGGAGACCTAGGCGGAATTTTAAGAATGACTTGATATTTCATACGCCCCTTATTTTTATTCGTAAGTACCTACTTACAGCAAATACATCTTAAAACTGATATGTACAGATGTTCTTAAGTTTTAAATGGCAAGTTTTTTATTATTTAGTACTGGACTATGAATAATCTGTTAAAAATAGTGATTGATTGTGAAAATACCAAACAAAATCAACTTATAGGTTCCTATAGCCGTCGCAAACTTGCTTCGAAAAGGATCAAAGATTGTTATATTTTGAGTTTTTGGCGACCTCTTTATTTTTCAAATACTATTATGTAAGAACCCTTTTTACTCTCTACATATAAGTATGATTTTAAGCCTCTAGAAGTATTACATTTATTTTCTTACTCTAAAACGAATAGTTATGGCATTCCATTACCTACTATGAAATGTTCAAGGTTTTCTACTTGGGGCCTCATCTATGCACAAAAACTTAGTGCAATTTCAGTTGTAGACCCCCGTAGATGCTCAAATAGTTATCGAACTAAACAGATCTTCACACTTTTACACGAAGTAAAATCTTACAACGAAATATTCTTACAGTGCGGTCCGTTTTGAGTCAAAAGTAATAAAAGCGAGCTCACGTCGCTTACGCTCATACAATTCGTAAAATCTGGATGCGTGTGAGCGCCGTATTATCACTTTTGACTCAAAACGGACCGCGCCCTTAAAAGAATACCCCCAACTTCAGATCTTTTCACATGACTAAGAACCATATTCTATCCTCAGTAAAGTAGATTATCCCTCAAGAACGCCTGCTTGGTGTATCCTCTGCCGAGGCACCTTCCCCACCAGGATCTCTGAGTGCAGATCTTGACTGGCTTCAGCACGAAGCACTTGGTCTGAACCACGTTGAAGAACAGCTTGCCCACCATGTTGGAGACTGAGGTGTCAGCCAGTTTCAGGCAGGCGCGGAACCTGGAAAAGAAGGTATATTTTTCATGAATAAATTATAATTACAGTATTTTGTACAGAGTAGATACTTTGTTCAGTACAGAGTATTTAGAAGATACATTTTAATGTTCCTTTTTAAATCTTTTTTAAACAAATATTGTACTAGGCATCGGTTGCCATTTTGTTTTTTAGACTATTGTATTTTAATTGTGTAAGATATTAGTAATCCTATTTTAGTTTTTTCAGAAGGATCCTTGTTCTCGTTTAACTTTTTAAATTATTCTCCTTTTATAATGTACCTACTTACATGAAGCGAAAATTTTTCATTCCATTTCATTTCATAACTTTTTGCATTTATGCAAAACAAATTCAATTTATGCATGTAGCGTGTTACTTAAACCCAAGACCGGCAGCGTTATTGGCAGCAAGATTACTACCGGTCCATGGAACGATGGTTGCCATAGACATTAAAAACTTCAATTTGACTCCATTTTCCGCGTTATTCTCACCTTTTACGACGCTGACTATGTTAGAACACTTAAGGAAATTTTCGCCACACATATGATTTCCATTTTAATGGCTGTCATAATATCGCCTTCATAAAATATCAGATAAAACGGAAAACGGAAATGCAGCGTTTCATATTTTACTTTTTAATACTGGCCGAAAATGGCAGCCCCAGATGTCATTGTTTTAGGAGTGTCATAAAATAGCGGGAAATGCGACAAAAAAGTTTTATTTTATCAAATGCAAACGATGCAAAGGGGAAAGTGGTTTTTTAATTAGGAACCTACCTTTATTTTCAACTAGATTCTAATGTATCTGAATAATTTTGTTTCTGATTACTTAGCACATTATTTTTATTGTAATTTTAATCATTTTATATTCAAGACGATGAAAATTTTGATAGGTAACTTAAATTATTATTAGACATTAACTTACTTAAAGTTTTTTTTTAATAATGTGTATGTAGGTTATTCTATTTTTTAGCATTAGGGATAATGCATTATCATCTTACTAAAGATAGGAAAACCAGGAAAAGGCATTCGGTCTTGGCATCAGGCGGGACTCGAACCCGCGTCTTTCGCAAACCGGGCGACTGCACTACCAAGACCATTAACAGACCGGACGAATTTCTCTGGTATATTATACCTGGCAGCCAGGTTGGTTTCACCAATGTTTAGGCATGTACCTTAAACACCCACCTTACCTGATGCCAAGACCGAATGCCTTTTTCTGGTTTTCCTATCTTTAATGTGAATGTACTTTTAGAGTGTAGATAATCGTCGAAGGTAAAAACTAGTAAGTACCTACCTAAAGATATTAAAATGTATACGCGTTAATGCGTCATCAAATGCATGTTGTGCATAATATTGACCTCTCAAGATGTCTATGGCATAAAAAAGCGGTGCCAAAACCACAAACAAGACTATTATTTCTCAGTTTTTCAAAAAGTTTGCAAAACGTCTTAAGTCATTGTCTACGGCTGTTGTCTCTGCTGCATTAGGTGTTTTATAGGGGAATATATTCGAGGATGCACCAGTAAGAGTGCCAGTAAGTGCCCTCACAGGCGCGTGCATTCGACAGGCACCTAATGGCGTTCCCGCCATTTATTAGAGCGATTCTGGCGCCATTTTTGTTTTGGTTGAAATAGATATGGCATAGTTCGAAAATCTACTGGAAGACTGCATGATCAAAACATTCTGCTGGCACTTTATACCAAATAGATAAGAAAAGCTCATATTGACAATTTAATGGAAAATTTCAGTCGTTCTCAAAAAAATTACAGATTTTCTGCCTTACCTATAACTTTATTGAACCCAATTAAAAGTCTGAGGATAGTTTTAGTACTATTTTTTGGAGGAACAAAGAGCGACACTTTCTAAAACCTCAACGTACGAACTTTAAACCAACCAAGCCCCTATTAGAACTTACAAGTCTAGAACTTTTCCAAGAAAAAAGTTAACAATGCTTCGTTTATTTTCAACTTTTCAGTTGAAGTCCGAGCAAAATATACGGGCGCAATGAATCAAAGCGTTGATTTTCCGCTGACCGCCCGCCATTTCGTAACGAGCTAAAACAAAAAAAAACAAAAGGCATCGCCTTGGCCAGAGGTATTTTCGCCTAATTCTTTTTCGGGCGCTCGACGTAAGCCTTCTTTTGTTCTTAGACCCGCATGGATCGGTATTTGGTGGCACTTGTAGTAACTAAGCCACTTATGGCTTACGCGGGCGTGTAGTGACGGGGCAAACACCTCTATTCATATCGATACAATAGCTCAAGTTCGTCTATAAGAGATCTCGTCCTACGATAAGAATGCCTAAATTGAACATGCTAAGTTTTCCATGCCTGAATATGAGTGCCAGTTATGAAAATGTGCTTTGTTTTTTCTTTCTATTTGTGCAATTCCTATTTCAACATTTCATATCGTATTTTTATTCTTAATCAAAATTTTACAATCGAGAGGCTTACATTTTATTTTCTAACTAATTAAGGGAAACTATTTCTTTAAAATTGAGCGGTTTTGCAAATATCCGCCTGTATGTTCAAATACACAGTTTTCAAAAACATGGATTGACTCTAGCGCAATACCTACTCAGATGTCAACACTTCTTCTTCAATATGATTCCGTTAAAATCTAAGGAAACTGTTTACTTCCCATACAAAAATAGACATCTCCGGCTCGTTATCGATATCGATAAAAAATAAGACACCTCCTTGGCCGACAGCTTGACCAGAACTTTAGCAAATGAACCGAGAGCATGCCGCGGGATCTGCACAGAGCAACCTCGCGTTCAGACACGTAAAGCAATTTTATTTACTAACCACGATTCATAAATTGTGCTTTCTAATGAAACTGTAACGATAATAGTATCGTTACAATATTACCTTAAGCACAGGCTTAAGGTAATATTAATTATTATTAGGCTGTTATTTTCCAACCAAAAGGAGTTACAGTATCATGCTAAGAAAACTCCCTTTTTTCAGAAAGATCCCTTTTATTTTAACTTTGCCGTAAAATGTTAAATGGACTTGATCAAAATTTCATAGACAAAAAACCCAGAATCGCCAGCAGCGAAATGTATAAAAATGGGTTCACTAAAGTAACCCTATTACGTATTCAAAAAATCAGCCTCCTAAACCATACAGTATAGAAGTTATTGTACTGTATAACTTCATTAATATAAACAAAAAGAGGAAGAGATACGGAAGATACGGCATCCACATACCAAAAATGACCACATAAAAACAGGTCCAATGGACCTGTTTGTAAGTTAATATGGAAGCGACTTGTTTGCATCGCACGTCATTCATACGCCAATGTCATGTGCCAGTTTCCGAATATATAAAGAATAGAATGGAATGGCAATGACAAATAGGATGACGAACATTGACATAAATGACTAAAAAGTAAAATCACAATGTGTAACAAAAGAGATTATTCTACTCTTTAACACTCCTCCTTAAAAACACACGTGTTTTGAGTTTGACCACGATTTTAACATACATTTATGCAAGGTGGGTTTTTCAAGTGGGCATGGTAAGCAAAATCCTAAACTATGAGGAATTCAGAAAAATGGTCAATGTGAATGTAATGAAAATAAATATTTTATTAAAAGGAGACCTTTCCTTCAGTTTGCCATATAATGTTACTACTCATTATTTGACCCTTAGAAGCGAAACTACAAGATGGCATTCTAATACATGACGTCATTTTTTTTCCAAAAACAACTGGTTCGAACCCCGGCTACAAATGAACTTTAAAAAAAATCTGAGTATACAGTTTTAGTTTTTGTCCAAATCGGGCTAAAGACTCCCACGGCATTTTTTCTGAATTCCTCATAGTTTAGGATTTGGCCTACCGCGCCCACTTGAAAAACTCACCCTGTATAATATTTTCATAGAATATGATATGCAATTATAGAATAACAACTTTTCTTATAATACCGACCCAAAAGAGTTCATAGATCACGGCACAATAGATTTTTCAGAACCTAAAAAATACAAATATTGATTCCATTAATCATTAATATCTAGTATACCGCGTAGCTTTTGCAGTAGATTTTTATGTATTTTTGATCTACACATTATGCTCGTTAAAATAGCATAAATGGCATTTCTGGCGATTCT
This sequence comes from Udea ferrugalis, assembly GCA_950022985.1. Taxonomy (NCBI): domain Eukaryota; kingdom Metazoa; phylum Arthropoda; class Insecta; order Lepidoptera; family Crambidae; genus Udea; species Udea ferrugalis. Next base: position 4,732,673 of record OX465545.1, read on the forward strand.
GGGTTTTTTTCTGATCAAGTCCTTTCAATACATGTATTTCCCTACGATTTTTATATTTAGCCTAATTGGTGCGATTCACTTATAACGATGTATTTTGGATCGATACTGAACCTCTGATTATGAACATATCCACCAACAACGGATATTAAAAAATCTTGTTTGAGGCAAAATACCAATAACAACTCGGATAACGATGGTTATCCGACGACGGTTTAGTTGAATTTGCATGATGGCAACAACTAGGTCTTAATCCTGTTATAACCCCATCCAGGTCCAGGTATCCCACATATTTGTAAGCGTTTGTTTAATTTTTGAATCAGGTAGCCAGTTAAATTTCAGCAGTAATAGTGCTGGGTGGCAGCAACATTTACTTACGGTAAACTTTCTAATACATTATTTTACATGTATTTTTCAGAATAGTTCCCTCTACAACTTTAGCTACTCTGCGGCTAGTTGAGTGCATACAAAGAGCCAAACCAGTAAGGGATCGTTAAGTGCGAAATAAGTTAAAGCTTTGTCAGCTGGCAGTAATCCTGGATCAAACACGACGGGAAAACGGTTTTCTTTAGCGGGAGCCATTATTGAAAAAAAAGTTGTGCGCGGGAAACTGTATGGGCTTTATTTATCTGTGGTTCATTCGTTTGTAATTAAAGTGTGGCAAAGATATTTAGCTTTATACAGCCTTCTTTACGTTTATTGAATTAAATTAATTGCATGTAATTTCTCAAAAGGTTGTTTTACAACAGTAAAGCCGGAAAAGGATATTGAGACCCTTGATCACTAACCTCCCAAGACTTATGTCTTCTTATTACACCTGGCATCAGCTATTAAAGATTTATTATCAAGATAAAATGTTTAAATGCAACAAGCGAGCTAACTTGATAAGGCCAGGTATTCCTTAGGAGAATCTTCATACAATTAACGTAGCGTCATTCGTCATACAACTAACATCATAACATAACCACGGTAATGGAATACTTATCAGTCCTTTAAAATAAGGGTCTTAAAGCTGCTGTTTAATAAACCAAGTGTTTAGAACACTGAATTTATTTGGAAAGCTAACACACAAAAAAAGCATGATCTGCTATAAGGTTTTGGTAATCTAGGGTCAACTCTGAATTTCCATATTCGGTATGAAAGTAAGATTTTGCGATTCCCAGGCATGATGAAGACAATCGTTCACGACTTTTGAACGTGAACGAATCTACAACCGCGATTGGCATGAATGCCTGAGGCGCTATCTAGGAAGCAGATCACCCACGCAGGAACGAGCTAGAATCTGAGTGCTATAAGTACGAGTTGACGTATACGCGGATTTTTATGGCATCGTGGTCGCGGCCTCTAGTGGCAAGTAGACGTAACCGTGTTTTTTCTATGGAAATCCGAAATATTGCCCTCTGTCTCGCAACTGGCCCCCAACTTTCCATGCTCCTATGGTGTGGCAATTTTATCGACCATTTATTTATTTTTTTATTTATTATGTAAAACTTGAATTATTTGTTAGCAAAAAGGTTGTCATTTGTTAATATTTCAATTACTCATAGAAGGCACTTTATAGGCATGTAATTTAAAAACTGATCATTAAAATGCGCACGGTCTTGAAAAAATGTCTGAAATATGCTCCACTTCAAAAAAGTTATCTTTACACTCTACTACACTGTGTACCGAGGGAGACAGTGAAATGGTCTCAACATACAAATTAGTTTGCAAAAACGTGAAGATTTTATGCCAAGGGAGAAAGGTTCATAATTGCATGTATTCTTGCTCTTGTTTACATACTTTGTTGAAAGTCGAATGGCAACCGTCAGTCGTTTTGGCGCGCTTGAAAATTCGAAATTCGAAAAGCGCGCGTAATGGGATGGAAACCATAGGCCATAGACTAAACAGGTGGTCTGAAAAACTTTGCATTTGTTTGTAAATATTATGAAACTTACAAACACTTTCTGAGGAGCACAACAAAGGGACTATGTCAATATAGCTAAGTGAAGTTTTATTTTAAACGAAATTAGTCTGAACTTATGTCGTTCAATCTATCTAGGCACGACCTCTAAACCCTGGATCTGAAAGGTATTTATAGTAAGAAAAACAAGTGCTATAGTAGCTTATGTGTTATTCAGATGTATAAGCTATATTATTGTAAAGTTTCATTCAAATCCATTTAGCAGTTTTCCATCAGAAATCAGAAAGAGCAACACGGCACATCCACACTACAAACTATCACATTTCGATACGCTCTAATTTTTAATTATTTAAGTTACAACGCAGACAGAATTATCTGAAGAAAATTATTATTAACATCAATGTATCCTAAATAGAGTATAAAAATTCATATTGGCCAACAATTTGACACAATAAAGCACCTTTTTTTCCCGCCAACACTGGTGTCACTTTGACAGTCGCCGCCATCTTTTATAGCTGCGTTCCGTTATCGGTACGCTCGGCGGGATTTATAATGTGTGAATAATGCTCCCTGAGGTTAAATACGCTGTCTGACAATACATAAATTATGAACGACGTAGGGTGGAAAGATGTTAGGTATTCTTCGAGGGAGATAACTATTTCGTTGCTTATCCGTGTGGAAAGGTTTCTTTTTGTTGCGCCCATAATGGTGGGGATGTGACAGTTTATTAGTAGGTGAGATTATTTTATTGGCAACATTGTCATGTTTACAAAAGACGATCTTTTTCCTACGGGTTTAGGCTCACATCGGCTGACACTTTGAGATTTTTCTGTTGTGTGCATTGCTACTTTAAAAATAAATATAGCTATTTGTACATGAAACCGTAAGCAGCTTTCCATTAAATAAATTTTCAAAAACCACATAAATTAAAAAAATACGAATTTTGCGAACGCAATATTAGATGGACTGAATTTTGAGAAGGCATAACACAAGTCCTAAACCTACTTTTTTAAAACATTTATCAGTTGGTAATACGATAAAGAGTTCAGGGGATTAACATGCACCACCCTCATGAAGTAGATCAAATTAGTTACTTCACCAAAATCAAAGACATGAAACAAACGAAACAGTATTTTTTCAATCCTCAAAAAAGGTATTTTATAAGGCACAATCACAATCGTGAGGTATTTTATAATGCACAACAGATTGGCCCGATCAGATATCAATTCGATTGGGTTCCAGATAAAAGGACTAAGGGTCGTGGCTTCAAAGTTTTTTGCTCTGGCACGGCTTTAACACCTAGTTAGAATGGTTTCGATGGACCATCATTGTTATTTTTTAGTTTATAACAGTCTTATAAATAGAGTCATTTTTGAGTTAGGACAATTTAAAAAGGGAGTGTTTTTTAACAGGGGCACTGAAGTAACTCTATGGAATTGTTCGTGGGAGGTGACCAAATCATTTTAGAGTTATTATAAAATATTGACTGTGTTGAGCTTGAGAGTATGAGACGATACTTCGCAACATGTATCTGTCTCGATTACTCTCTAGTACCTACTTAAAAAATTGTCTTGTTCACACGTTATAACACGGTCAAATTAACTACGTCGTACTCCGTGGACAATTATTGACTTCGCGTCAGTACTGACATAACATACGTCTTTTTATTGTAATATCATTGCTAACAACTAATTAAGTCCCAGATGGGGTTGTCAGAGACACACTACTTAACTGTTGCCGTCACGGTAGAGGCCCACATACCTATCATCGACCCAATTTTGAACTCATCGTGGTAAAGAGAGCACCGTGACTTCTCGTCTGAACCCTTCTCGTTTTCCGTGACTGAACCCAACCGTGCTTGGGTTTTCATTGATGGTTTCCTTCGCCGGAAGTTGGAATTACGAACACAAAGTTGTATTTCGGCTAGATTTAAACTAGGCGCCACATACCTACATTTTAAGAAATTTTATTAAACTTTGCATTATTTATTACTGTGGCAAACCGGCCTCTTTTTTATAACTTTTTAATTAGCAAATTTTCTCTGTTTTTGTTTTACTTGTCAAAATTACTTGTGTTTTACGTTTTTATCAATGTGTATGCAAAATCTTTAATTATATTTTTACTATCACCTCTTTAAACGTTTGCATTATTTCTCTGATCCCTCTACGTCCGCAACAATTACATTTTGGGACTACGCATTATCATAAGGACGCGCGTTAAACTGATTATTAGTGCGGCCGTAAGACAGAAAAGCTTAGTGCCACAACACCAAAAAAAAACTTGAAATGTCATCAATTCCTCATTTGCCGCGTTCACACATATTTCCCGGTCAAAGACAAGTTTGTCCTCAAAGATCGTCGAATATTAATAGAGTCATTTCCCAGACGCGGGGCTGGACCGAAAAAAAAGAAATAAATGGGTTATAAATGAAATAAATAGAAATAAAACGAGAATCGCCTCCCTGGCTGTCGTCGGTGATAAGGTCGAACAGAGGTGGTATGGAGTTGTGTCTGATTATGATTATGCTTAACAATTGACTAAGACCGCTTTTAATTTAAGTAAAAATTTACGTGCTATTTTCACAGCAAAGTAACATTCGGATATTTTGTGTAAGCTGTGAAAAAAGAAATGTGTAGTGTTGAAAAGAGTACTAGCGAGATTCTTGCTGTATTCTTTTCGATAGAAACAACTTTCGAACCGGTGGTAGATTCCCTTATGTGTTGCTTACATTTTTTGTTTTCTGTAAAATATTTTTCTGACTTATCAAAAACACCTGTAAAAGTTTACATGAAATAAATACTTTTCATTGAATTTTTTCATTTACTTTTCAAATACTCGTAGAATTCGAACTGGTCTAGTCTGGTTTAGGTCTGACTCTTGCTTAAAGATGGCAATAATAACCAAATTAATAACATCTTTATTTTTGAAGCTATCCGGTCACCAGTTTCTGATATTTCGGCATTGTTACAAGTGCCCTTATCCCGGATTAACGGAGTTCCATGTTCAACACTGACCAATTTCAAATAAATTAATAGCGACTCCTTTCTTCGCTCTGTTCAAAGTTACATTATAAAAAGGCTATCCGATTGTATCTGGCGTTCCTTCTAATTGGTGGCTATAAATTAAACCGACTCCTATCTGTATCACGCGTTGTCCCTTTGTACGGAAACATCTCTTAAGAAGACGAATATACTAATAAATTAATTAATTCGTGGCTGAATTTGACATTATTAGCTTTTTAAGCTGTGGTATGTCAAAAAAGCTTGGAGTAGTAGATTAAAAAACATTTATGTTTTTAATCTCTAATCCTCCTTCTGGTGCAGTCGGGTAATTATGGTGGCATTAAGTAGAAAACTTTTTGTAAAAATTGACATAAAACTGATTTAATCAATAATCTGGAAGAAGAAAAAAACTGCCGAAAAGTTTTTACATGTCAAAATCCTTATGGATATATTGTGAACGCCATCTTAACTTCCCGCCGATCTAGCAACTTCGATCAAATTCAATTCAAAATGTCATCACGAACATATTTCTTTCCGCCAGGAAGGAACTTACTGCCTTTAAACTTCTAGCGTACTAACTTCTGCGCTACTGGCAGCGGTTTCTGCCAGCAATCTTGCCAAAATCTTCAACCCTCTACTCTACCTAACTCCCTCGTATTTACTCTACTTGCTTGCAACTCGGAAGCAAGCTCTCTCCCTTAATATCTACATAAGTATTTATCGTTAGGTATGGTCTCGGCACGAGGCGCTTTCTGGGGAGCTTGGTTCCCTTCCAGACCATAAAATCCTTTTCTGCTTTTAGGAGGCGGTGCCTTACACCCACTTAGTTGTGTGACCGTACATTCTGTGATGCCTCAAAAATAACTCTACCAAAGTACAATCTCGAGACTGAGTAGTTGATCGAAAGTTATAAACTTTAAACCTACTAAACTACGTCAGGCATCTTCATTTATTTAAAGGCTAAACCTCGTCTAGAACAATTGCATGAATTTTATTTGTCTCTACATATTTTTCAAGGATGAGGCCAATTTCTATGCTCTATTAATCTATGTCTTGAAGCCTATAATGGACATTAAGCGGCAGTCATACCGGAAACGCTTTACTTTTCAATTGCAGCGTTGCAAGATTATAGAAGGGCTGTGCAAAATACAAAAAAATGGTGCAAAGATATGACGTCATAATAATAAGGCTTTATCTTTTTATTTTATATCACTTAACTGTTTAAAAAGCTAAGAACACAAAAAAAACAAAAACAAACTCCACAACACAATCGGCAAAGACATCTAGAATCATGCAGCCTACCTCTCGTCGCACCGACAATGCATCAGTGTGTTGACTCGCCAATTGTACAGTCCATATTTCTTCTCCATTCCTCCAATCCAGAACGGGCATCTCAGGTCGTGGACTCGGCAACACCTATCAGTCCTCGTGTACCCCCCAAGCTGGGAATATCGCGTGGCAGAAAATCCTTTGCCACACCATTTTGTTCCAGGCACTCGAAGGAGTTCCATTGCATCTCTTTTTGGTCTGTTGAATGTTTTTTTTTATTTATTGCCAGGATCTGGCACAATCGTAATGACCTCTTAAGAAACTTTTTTAATTGGAATCCATTTTTCATTCCGCCGTAGAAAGCATAGACAATATGTATTTTTTATAAGCTTTTAGAAGTCCGTTGATTCGACAAAGACGTAATTTGGTCCTACCGCAGACGTACCTAATTAAGATGATTGTCTAAATCACATTAGTTGACATTATTTTTAAATGTTATCTATTCTAATAAGATCTAATCAGGTTGCATTGAACCAATTATTATCTCGACTACTTTGTTTTTGTACTTAATGGAACTAATAAAGTGTCATTATGGTGTTAACTTGATTTAATAATAATAATTAGGATTGGTTAATTGTAACCTTCTGTATTATCGGAATCAGATATTTTTTTTTGTTTGGCTTAAAATATTCGTGCAACACAGTGGGGAATAAACCCCATTTATTTATCTGTCAGCAAGTAAAAAAAATATTTTTACTACTTTCGAAGTTTCGACATTGCAGCGCAAAGGCGTTGGACCACCAACAGATTTACCATAAAAATAATAACAGCTGTAAAGTTGTGGTGTTTAAATCCGTCGTAGATCCAAAGTGCACCATAAACATCGATGGATCATTGCCAGAGCGGCCGCAAATGATCTATAGATCATGGCCATAGATAGTGACTTACAGAGGTGCATTATGCACCTATCACCATAGCCACGTTGCTGGAGAAGGTTCAGATGTGCTCAAATAGCATCCAGTTCGGAAAAAATGACTCTCCTAAAATAAAACACTTCGATCGGCTTCTGACTAGACGGGGTGAACTAAGGATCGTTTCGACTTGAATGGAAGGTGATATTGTTTTCCATCATCATCGTCATCATGTCGAACGACGCCCACTGCTGGGCATAGGCCTCCCCCAAGGATCTCCACAACGATCGGTCCTGCGCTGTCCGCATCCAGCGGCTTCCCGCGACCTTGACAAGATCGTCGGTCCACCTTATGGAGGGCCTGCCCACGGAACGTCGTCCGGTACGCGGTCGCCATTCGAGAACCTATTGTTTTTAAGTGTTACCAAATTACTCAATGTAAGTAATATTTAAATAAACTTTAAACTTTTATTTATACTTTAGAGTAGCTCAACAATTAACCTATTATTTTATTTGCTACAACGATATAATCAATTATGTATACATTTCACAAAATTAAATGAGAAACAAAGAATAATAATAGAAAAACTGGCTTTTACAACATTTAAGACAAAGTCAATTAATCACCTTTTATAACTGCTGAGTTTCTTGCTGGTTCATATAAGTTACAGAAATATTTATTTGACAACAATGGTAGAGTCAAATGATGTTTTTCATGATTATTTTACAAATTTTACTTTAGTATTTATTCAACGTATCTTTAGTTGTGGTTCATTTAAATATCGGTTTTTAGGTAACATACGATGTAACATTAATTTGACGTTCTGTATCTATGTACTTATTTAGTTATAGCAAGTTCGACACAAATGATCCATAGATCATCGTGTTTATAGCTCAGCAGCGGCAGAGTAATAACCCAGTAGGTTAAGTTAATTAGTAATAAAGAATTCCTAGTTATTTCAGTTTAATTAGCCTAAGTCTAGCCTATTTGAAAGAGTTTGCTTTATGCTTTACTAGCGACCCGCCCCCGCTTCGCACGGGTGCAATAGGATGTTATTATACATATAAACCTCCCTCTTGAATCACTCTATCTATTAAAAAAACCGCATCAAAAGCCGTTGCGTAGTTTCAAAGATTTAAGCATACAAAGGGACATAGGGACATAGAAAGCGACTTTGTTTTAAACTATGTAGTGATATGCTTCACTCTGAATTAGTATTTTCTCTCATTTTGTATGTTAATTATATAGAAATGTTATTTGGTTTAGTTCTTTTCTCTCAAACGACCACAGTCGCAAAGAAATTGAATTTTAAAGTTCACTCAACACGAGCGAAGTGAGTTTTGGCACCCGCTGGAATTTCATAGCAGGATTCAGGTAAGACACTGAGACAGAACGATTCAGAAGATTAGGTGAGTGTTTAATTTCAGTATAATATTTCAATGGTGATCAATTCAATGGTGACAAAATAATACAGACATAAGTGCTAGAGAGCATTGGCTTTTACCTACATGTCAATGAATTGAACGCTTCCGCTGAACGAGTGATTTACTTAAATTAAAAGAAATTTACTCAATCATAAAATACTTAACGTGAAACAATATCATGATGTGACTAAAAATATGCTTTTTATCTCCATCAAAAAATAAAAAACCATAAACGATTCCAGTAAAGAAGCCATTATGATATCAAGGATCTTAATTGTGGCCCTATATCATAGTGTTTATGGCCTATACCGACTCATTTGGACTCGTTAAAATAACTATCGCGTAACAAGAAGTTATAATGATATGGATTGGATTCTGTTTTTAAAAAAACCTTTGGCTGTTTACCTACCGCCTTATTTTTTTATTTTCCGTTGTCATCTATATCAGCATCATACTAGACTAGGGCAAACTGTTAAGATTTGACAGTTTTCGAGTGGAATTAAGTATTTTAGTAAAAAAACTAATTCCAGATCACGAATGACTGGCCAGGTGACCTAGGCCATAACCTATTCCTACATTAAATTCCAAAAAAAAAAAAACTATTGAAAATTTCAAAACCGAAGCACACAATCACCAAAATCTGTCAACGACAAAAAAGTTGCAAAACGTGTCTTTAACGCTTTGATAAAACTTTTATTTACATAAGCTGCAGTACCAACACTCGTTAAAAATGTATCTGCGGAATATCCTTTTATTATTATTAGGCCACTTTGTGCTAAATAATTGACCTACAGCCTTCTTACCTCGGTATGTTCTATAACATACGCTCTAGTCTAGATGATATTTGTAGTCCAATTGAGATAAATGGTCACCGAACCATTAAAATAGTCCACACTTCGGCAAGCGTCTTTGAGACCAAAGTAGGTCCAACATGGCATAAGTCGTAAAAACAGCATACCCACACTTTTATTATGTCTATGGTTGCGGCCCTTACACCATATCTTCCGATTTGCGTTGGTCATCCATCGCTGGAAAGTTTTCTTAAAAATGACTGTGACAAGTCAATACTCTTAACTACCCAGAAACTACCTAAGTTGAGCTCCGATCTGTAGGCGAGGTATTAGCTCCACCGTAGTTTCGACTTATCTCCAGCCCAAGACCCCAGGCCGCAACCTTTACTCACAAGGACACTGTTTTGAAAATCTAGCAAAATTGTGACTCCTTATAGTCTACGTTCAACTTCCACTTAATTAGAGGTAATGAAGTTAACCTGAAAAGCTGTTCTTAGTTCATTACAATATATTTCCAGGTGTTTTAGTTATTTCCTCTAAATCGACTCTGTTTTTATTCCACAACTATCTGCCATTGACACTTGTTTTTTCCATCACCTCAGTTTCAATTAAAAAAAACACAATCTCGCTTGCCAGTCCCTTCCCAAGCAATCACCCACAGCAACCTCCAAAAGAAAATTAAAAAACAAAATAAAAAAAACAAACCTCCTATCGCATCTGCAGTGAGACACCGTGTATGGTCTAAAGTTGAAATAGCCGTACTTCCTCTTGAAAGGGCCGATGTTTCGTCTACAGTGATCGTGGGACCTACAGCAGCGGTCCTCCGCGCGGTCGTGGCCTAGCTCGGAGTATTCCTCGGCCAGTTGCCCGGCGCCGCACCATTTGGTCCCAGGCACAATGAAATTGGCGCGAAACGAGCGCCGCGACCTGTGCCGTTTGGTGGTGTTAGTAGCTGGCATAAAATATTAAAAGAAAAATAAATGTCAGATGAAAGAAAAAAAAAGAAGTGGGCCAATAAATTTGGCTAAAAAAATATGGCACATGTTTGAAATGTCATTATTTTAATCTAAGCAGCAAATTGCTCCCGCTTGTCAGCGGCACAACATTTCTTATTTTTTTAAATGAAAATTATTTAAAAATGAAATGAATGAATGAAAAAAAATTAAGATGGTAGTAATGCATGGAACAGGCGGCCTTCTTAAAAATGTGCTCATGTAGATGATACTTATGTAGATTTGTTTCAACACGATTGAATTAAAAATAAATTAAAGAAAGAGCCAGTTAGTAATAAAATATGAAAAAAGAAAGAAATTGATGCATAATAAGCTTTTTTTGGATGCCAGTTGGCAGTAGGTTGGTGCATACAAATAAAAAAAAATACAAATGGGTGAGAGATTGTTTTTTTTCCGTAGGATTAGCTTAACAGATGTACTACCCGGGCAGGTATGGAAGCGTTGGAGGTGGAGGTAGACTAAACATTTACAAAAGTACCTATTTATAAAAACCGTACAGAAACAAAGTTTTGATATTAATTCGACGAAACTAATCTATAACTAATGAATAACATATCACTGGTGATTTTTTCCACTTTCATATTATTTAATGTTATTGTTATGTATTGTCATTTCCCACTGCAGGGCAAAGGCACCGCAATTTTAATATTTTTTGCAAGTACGTTATTAAGAGAGTAATCGAAAAATGGCGACGCGAATCCATAAAGTAAAGTGTGTTGTAGAATGAACGGACTTTAAAAGCGACTGTGGCGGATAGATGGCGTGCAAAAGAGGTAATTACGATTGACGTCGGTGATTGGACAAATTGAGGATAGTCCCAGAATCGTTAACCAGATGGCGGTGCAGCGATTTATAAACATCTTGAATTTCGTCTATGGTCAAAAAGGTACTTTTAGAAAATAGAATAGCAGATGTAGGAAGATTTCTACCTCTAAAAACAGTAACAAAATTGACTATAATTTGCAATGATGATGACAAAAACCGACCAAGACCAAAATCCAAGACGTTAGTTGTTTTGTAAGACAGCTTTTAATTACCTAGCCAGAGAGTTCTCTGCAACTTTATTTCTATTTTCCATCATGTGCTCTAATTCTCTATGCCTTTGCAGGCATTCCATTTTTAATCTGTCGTAATTGAACCAAGCAGCGACATCTAGCGGCAAACGCTCGCCTTTCCTCAATATTTTTAAAGTCAAATTGCCAAATTGGCGGTAAAACTTTTCATCCTCAGTATTTCTTTTTTTCTGTGATAATCTGTAACTCTCTTCATCTAAAGCCAATTTTAGCTCTTTTCTGAGAGTTTTTAAAAAGTTTCTGGCTGATTTTCCTTGTGTTAGGAATTCGCAATCTTGAAGTTCGCCATTTGGCGCGTAAATGACTTGCACAAAATGGCGGCCATCGGTCAGCTGACGGAGCTTTAGCCCGTGTCTGAAACAAACAAAAACAACAATTAAAAGTAGGTCACAGGCCAAGCGAGGTTAATTATAAAAAAAAAGAAAACTAATTTAGAATGCAAACTTAACCACGCCTTTATCATGTAAAAATTAATTATCAGTTCTCCATAAAGTATGTCAAAAGTCATCATGACATAGCGGCCCAGGCGGCATAAGTTGGGCTCATATGAGTAAGTACTGGCTACTCGTGAACCAGTAAAAAGTTCACACCATACCTTCATACTTTGTACTACATATAATTGGTATACCAAATGAAGATATCAATGTAGAATTTATCGATACTGATAGAGCATTTCGATTAATCGACAAGTAATCGATGGCTTCCGATTCGGGCTATGCTCGCCTGATAATAATATGGTTTAATAAATTTTGACTACCGTGAGAATTTACAATCGATAGCATACCACCTTCAAATTGATATCATGCCTCGAGCAAACATTAATAAAAGTACTTTTCTTTATTTTTAGGGTCCTACCTACAAATAAAACACGGGAGACTCATTGGATAAGTTTGATGTCCATCTGTCAAAGACCTTTTCTCAAGGGAATTTAGAAGTTTTCATTGGTCATTTTAAAGGTGACACCTCAATAGTGTTGCGTCGCGCAGAGCGCCAGCGCTGTCACACGAATGTTTCAAAGTATAGAGTAGCTTATCGCCACACAACGCAATGAGGCCTCACTTTAGGGGGCGCATTCTCAATGTTGAGCGGAGACCTCTTTTGGTTCCAAATAAGGCCAATGGTTGGAAACTCAAGTCAAACAAAACTTTTTTGAAAGCCAAGAGGTATTAAGAACATAGAAGCACTGTACTATACTGCCCTTGCACTAATGCAAGCAAATGTGACAAGCCAAGTGGGATCAGTTACATTGCCCTACGGAGTCTGTGGATTTTGATTCGTTAACTAAAAGGATGAGTAACGCAAGACGGAACCAGCGCAGTTAAAGCATCGTTCAGTTACAATAACTTGTCAAAAGGATAACGTTATTAGTTTATCAATTTTAAGAAAAGTTTACACATAATTTTGTTAAAATTTTGACATTCAATATTTTTATATCTCTATACAATAAAAATGGATTGCTGTTCGTTAGTCTCGCTAAAACTCGGGAACGGCTGAGCCGATTTGGTTATTTTTAGTTTTGAAATATTTGGAAAGGTCCAGGGAAGGTTTAAAAGGTGAGTAAACATGAGGGAATGCTAGGAATATTGTGAAAAACCTAAATTTTGTTTTCCTTAGTAACCATTTGTACCTGTCATGTGACACTGAATGTTTGACAACAGAACAACGTCTGTCGGGACAGCTAGTCTTTAATAGATGTTGTGTTGTAATCTTTTAATCTGATTTCAAACTAACTATTGGAAAATCAGCCGCAATTCGCCAATGTTTCATACAATGACTGTTCTGAAGACCCATGTTATTAAAAAAAGGTGGTAAAAACGCAGCATACCTAATAAATTTTGAGTTAATGAATAAGTACGCGTGATTCTGAATTTCGCCTTTGAAAGAAACACCCTACTAAAATAGTTCACTAGTGCATTCTGCCATCCAAAACTACCCTTCGCAGCCACCCTCAAGTTTTGACTAACAGATACATTCGCTCCCCATTGGCGCCTGTCATTGCGTTACTTACTCATTGTCTTGCTAATAAAATTACTCGAGTATCGTATTACTTACATTTGTGGATTGTGATGGTGTTATGCAAGAGGGGTCAGGGTCACTTTATATTTGTTTAATTGTTTGTGAATACTCAAGTCAACAGAAATAGCTCTCTGAGTTTTAAATCAGACTTTCTCTTCATAGCACCACTGATGATGTGATTGATATAAACAATAAGAGAAGACATCTTTTTTTAGGTGTCTATCACTTAGAATATTTCTTCTGGAGGGCAATTCAGTTGAACCGCTATAAATTACGATTCGGATTCTTTTTAAAATTTTACCCTATTGCCTAAAATAACACGAAGATCTCTTAAAAAAGCTGCCGTAAGCACTGAAATATTTGTTGGGGTGTTTAATTTAGTTTTTAAATAATTCATGCCATTAAATTGGTTTTTACTTAGAAATAATTAAACGCTATCTCTGAACGAGCTATTTACTAAAACACAATGAAATTCCCGGATTCTCCGTCTTTTCATTCATTCAAGACAGGAAAATTCATCATGGCTGCCACGCTATCCGTATGGTTGAAAGACGCCTGTTATATTTACAGAAAAAAAAAATGCCATGGGAGCTAAGTGTGTAGTTCTGAATGCTCCGTTCATGTGCCATGCCACTGACCGGAAGTTTATGTTACGTTTAATATTTGTAAAATTATCAATAATGAACTTGAATATATTCTCAAGCGTAGCTTTGTATTTAGGTGTTATTTTAGGACAGAGATTAAGCTTTTAAGAAACGTAGTTAGTTCTATCTTCGACTGCCTTGTACCTCCGGCGCGCCCTCTGACCGAGCCACTCAGAAACTAGCCCTCAGACGAGCTGATCCTTCGAACAAGCACTTCGAACCCCTTTTAAATCTGACGTAATCTTAGTTCTACTGTATAGCTACAGAATTTTGGAGGTTTCTTATTGGAATCTTAGCACTGACGGCCGATTTGGTGTAATTGTCGAGAAGTCGGCTACTACACCAAAGGTGGTTCGATCCCCGCACAGGACAAACTTTTGTGTGCATGAACATGTCTGTTTGTGTGTGTGTGTTTGAATAGAGTCTTTGGTGAGTATATAGAGTTCTTACTGATTTTTTTTAAATTCAGCAGCAGACAGATAGGTTGCCTAATAAGGCAATTTTTTTTAGTGGCTTTAATCTTTATGAGTTAATTATTTAGCTTTTTTTTCTATCCTGTCACAATGGTCTGCTGGAAGAAACATTTTTTAGAGAATAAGCTCAAATATTGTCTATTGTGATTGATGAATCAATCTCAACCATTAATTTATTAATTTATCATTGCACAAAATACATTGGCGGAATTAATGAAAGGAAGCATTATCTGCCAGTTAATCGCAGGAACTAACAGATAATTAAATCAGTTTAAGCTTGTTTTCAAAACAGCATATTTGCCAATCTATTGAACTAAAATTGATGATTTTATCAGTTTTTATTTTTTTTAAAGTGCAGTTAAAGAATCTCTCCCATCAAAACATACACAAACATCATAATACCACACAAACTGCATTTAAGTATGCACCCTTAGCAATGGGACATCACAAATTGGTAGAGTATCAGCTCACCTAATTGAAGTTTTAGTGCCCAAGGGATAGGGACGGGCGGTACAGGCGGTAAGAAAACTGTTTACTAATTTAATTTAGGATGTGTCCTTTGTGATTAATTTGCCGAATAAGTGGGATAAAAAAACAATAAATAAAATATGAGGCCGCTCAACTTACAATAACGTGTTTTGTTTTTCTTTTTACGATCTGTTTCAATAAAACTTGAATTGAATAAAAAAAATACTACTACACGGGGGCCCATACAACAAACGCGATTTACTTCTTTAGGTGATTCGGACTTCACTGGTTGCTTCGAAGTTGTAAAGTTTTTCAAAAGATTATAGGTGGCACTTGTTTTTGTAAATAAATTAATGAATATCTGAGACATGCTACACCGATATCTTTCATTCGACGAATAGTTTGACTCTATTATTTATTTAAATTTATTGCACAACGATGAATGGTACAAAAGGCGGATCTAATGCCAATATGGCATTCTCTACCAGTCCACTAAGGCTAAGTAGAAAAGTACAGGAGGCCGGGTCACAAAAATGAAATCAATAAATATTTTTTTCTTCGGTGTTTGGGCGTTATAATAAATAAGTGAAATTTTGGTCTGTCTATCACTAAGTCACCTTTGGTATAAGCTCAGCTTAAGTTTATGACCTCTCCAAGTGAAGGTCTATTATTTAATTTAATCTTATTTAACACTGTTGTCAGTGATAGTCCCCACAAACAAACCGTCAATACAGTTGTCAATTCGCGTGTACTACCAACCGATTAGTGAAATGGTCCATGATTGGTGACAAGGGTGGCGACCGCGGGGTCCCGAGTTCAATTCCGGGACCAGATTTGAGTAGGTGACTTTATATGGGCGATTTAAATAAAATAAAGTGTTATTGTTGGGAAACTAAGTTATGGTGGTAGTGTGAAATGGCCTTCTGAAACAACTCTGTTTTATTTTTTAAAACCGAATCTACTTCAAGGTGTTTAAAAAAAACACCACTTAATTAAATGTTTAGGTATATGACAAAAATTTGTTACGTGTAAAAAGTAAACTTACCTATCTACATTTCTTTGGTTTGTTAAGGTACAATACATTGATGAATACTTGTAAACAGCGAAATGCCTACAACAAAGAAATGATGACTCGTATGTTTAATCCAAAGGTATCGCAAATCTTTAAAGTCCATTTTTATTTTGGTAAAGTTCGTAATTGATTCTGTCTCATAATATTCTATTTGCTGATGTTTCTTTTTGCATGCTGTTGCAGAAACTGAGCTTACGTTTTCTTTTTTTAATTTGAGTTGAATTATTTTTGGTGCTCACAATTATCTAAATAAATAAAATAAAATATATTTACTAGTAGAACTTGGATTGGTTCACTCAAGCCAGAGACAAATTTAGACTTAGACGCTCACCGTAAGCAAAGTTGTAAATTCCTACTCAAGTAGCGCCATCTATACTGCAGACGACGCGTTAATCTTTATTGCTCGTCGCTGCCTGTGGTCGACGGATTGTGGGTTTGCGGCCCAAACTTTGAAAACACTCTATTGTGAGGGAGGAAAGGTCTGAAATGGTTTGTGCATTTGTCAGCTACTTACAGGAATTGATGGAGTGATTTCAAATCCGTCTCCTGTGTTCTATGGGCGCCTGGTACTGGTGGTACAAATTTTTTTTTTCAGAAATACACGGTGAATTTTCCAAGTGGATGTGGTAAGCCAAATCCTCACCTTTGAGGAATGTACCAAAATGGTCATGAGTCTCTAGGCCGATTTTGACAGAAACTAAAACTAGGCTAAATAAAAAGAGGCAGGACTCAAAATACACCAACGAATTTTTTTTAAAACCTAAAAGTTTTCGTTTTTGTCAAATTCTGTCTCGAGAATCCTCTGACCATTTCTCTATTCTTAATTTTTCAGGTTTTGGCCTACCACTTGAAAATTCCACCCTGCAGGGTAAGTACGAGTATAGTGCAAAAAAATAAGTTACGTAGGTATTAAAAAAGAATGCATCCCAGGAGCATCAACGTCCGGCATAATGATAGACTAAAAACAATATCCTATTGCTTGTCAAATGCTATTGGACTGTGTAAAAACTGTCTTTAATTAGGGTCTTGTATTAGGAAGGAATGCCTATTTCCCCTAAGTCTTCCGTCGTGTCGTGTCGCTTTCTTGGCGTGACCACTCGCACTGCCACACTCGCCACTCACCACACGCAATTTGATGGTGATAAACTGCTTTCCAATGAATACGTCCGACAATAGTGATGTGATGATACGATTATTTAATCGATAGTTTCAAATCATTGTTGAGTTTAGGCCTGTGGTTAGCAATGGAACGTATAAAGGCTGATGCTTTCTTTTGACTTGTCGGCGACTTCTAAATGTACTCTTAATCCTTTTTATCGGTTTCTATTGGTAGCAAGAAGCATACTGCCGACCAAGTTGCTCTTGGCTAGCTCCTTTGGATACAATGTTTCCTGTAACAGCTCAATCACTGTTAAGAAATTCTCTCATGTTAGATAGAGTATTTTGATGCTTACCTAAAACTACTGAAAAACCTAATGACAATTAACGTTTTTCCCTTCAATCGATAAGTTGTATACCTTAGTCACACCCATCACTACACCAAGGTAATGAGTATTCACAATACTTTCTTGCTTTTGATTTAATTTGGCGGCATATCTAATTACATGTATTTTACTATAAACATTATGGTTTTCGGAAGCTACTTAACTTACACATTTTCAATATAATTACTTTAAGGACATTATGATTTTTAGATAAAAAGTTAAGAAGATAATCAGAGGGTCGCTAAACATCCACTGAAAAGAACATTCAGAGGTCAGAGACACGCATTCACACATTATTCAAACATTCACTTTGTACTGTAAAACATTGGACTATTTAAAAAGAGTAACTGCTGAGTTTCTTGCCGAGTCTTCTCAGTAGAAACCTCGCAACGCCGGTGGTAGAGTCGGGTGCGCCAAAGTTCACCTAAAATTTTAACTCCTAATAACGGAACTCCGAAAACTTTCTTCCTAAAATTTTTCATCCTAACAATCCCAATTCCGAACTTCTCTTTTCCTAATGTTTTAGTTCCGAATCATTCAACTTCATAATTTCGATAGCCATAAACACTTATATCCTAATTTTTGTCAACATAACCGTCTTTGACCCTAATTCTACACTGGGAAAATGAATCTTTTCTCTATGAAAAACTAATTATTTGTTATAACAACTAATTGGCATACTTGTCTGCCCTATACTAGAGTCGGGGCAAAACCGACACGGATAGATTAGGTTAGAAGTGGTTATTTTTTTTTTAAGCCCTAAAAACCACTTTCCTGATTAGCTTGCTGCTTGCGTTAACCCCAGCACTTTTTATGATCTTTAGCAATGTGCATTCATTAATGTGTGTATTCATTATATCGTTATGAAAAACAACATTAGGAGATAAAATATTATTGATTGCAGTTTTAGGTAACATGAGCGTTATGAACATCGTCATTAGAACTACAAAAGGTATGAAAGAAAACTTTAGGACCAAAAATTTTGTGAAGAGTGATCATTCGGATCACAAATCGTTAGGAAGAACAATTTCGGAGAAACAACTTTAGGTGAGCCAATATGGACCCGGTAGAGTCACATAATAATATGTGATAGGTATGTATCACATACCTACATGTATAATATTATCAGGTGTGAGTTAATTAAGTGGTCAAAATTAAGATTCTTGACGATTCGAAAGTATTGTGCAATGGTCTACTTGAATAAAGATATACTGAATTTGAATTACAAATAAGTATCTCACTATTTGTGGGTTTTAAAAGATCGATTAAAACCTATCGAGAACAATGCGTAAGGCCCAGACTCCACCAGAGCTGAACGGAGATGTGCGGCGTCGAGCTGTGTTTTCAACAACCAATAGAATCACATCTCCACATCTCCATGTGTGAAAAACGCAATTCCATTGGTTGTTGAAAACACAGCTCGACGCCGCACATCTCCGCTCAGAGTGCCAAGTACGGCAGGCACACCGCTCTTGCTCACTAAACTGTCCCGAGTCGGTAAACGCGAATTTGTATGGCGTTGAAGCACCGCCATCTAGTGGCGACTAGGAGAAATAACGTTTGCTAGTACGAGGTTTTTACTGACTTTCGAGTATCGAGGAGCGCTCGATAGCGAGTCCACAAGCACTCGATAGCGAGTGGACGAGTGGCTGTGATTGGTCGGTTCAAATGTTGCTCGAGTACGAATGTAAATTTTTCATATGTTTACTGCTCGCTCGTTTAAAAAAACGTAAAACGCGAACGAGTCGGTGCTCACTTGATTTTGTATAGTGAAGAGTGCCCAAAAAATATTTTGTAAAATAAGAGTGCACTGAAAATAAAGTGAAACGATGTCTGCAAGGTTTTACCTTGCTTGGAGGATGTTTGCAACTGCAAAAGCTCGAGATGAGCGTAATTAAAATGTCAAAATGGAGGGCTCTAGCCTCTTGAAATCCATTGCTGGATCAGTCGGAGGAGCAATTTAAAAACCGATAGGTATCGTTTAACTAAAACGTTATTTAGGTTCTTATGCAAAGTGAGGCGAAACTCAAACTTACAATCGTCTCTAAGAAAGTCATTAGAGCATTAAGTACCTATGTAGGTAACTATGAACGATCCCTTTTTTCATTCTTTAAAGTAAATAAATTGTTAATCGTTCGTTCGTTAATATCGTTTTTTTAATTTAGGTACTCGATGCTATATTTTTTCAAACTCAAGCATTAGCTTTAAACATTTTAACTCAAAACAAACAAAAATGACGTAGGTACCTACCTAGGTTATATTTGGGCCGGCGCCCACTATCGGCATCGGCACGCTTCAGGCTTTTAAGGTGGCAAATAGTAATATACTCTAACATAATGGCAATAAAGTAGAAAATGCCGAAACAGAAACAGAACAAATGCATTTTGTTTTTACGACAACACATCACGGAAATTTCTACTTTATTGCCATATTGTCAAAGTATATTGCTATTTGCCACCTTAAAATCCTGAAGCGTGCCGATGCCGATAGTGGGCGCCGGCCCTTTTATCGGCATAAGCCTTTGAAGCACCGCCATCTAGTGGCGTTTAGGAGAAATTCCTTCTAATCGGCACTAGGTGACGTTTGCGAAGCGTCAAACTAAGACCCCGATGAATTTGAAAGTCGTCTACATCGAGTAATCTACGAGTAAAAAATGACCTTCTTTATTTGGTGGGCTCACTGCACTCATGCCAACTTAAGGAAAACAAAAAACCGTCCTCACGGGGAGCAAACGCGTATCGAACGGTATGACTTGTTTGTGATTCGTACTCGTTTTCACACTGTACTCGTAGCGTTTAGTGAATGCTCGATAAACTTGACGGTGAAGTTACTCGAAATTGTTTGTGCCTGCCGTACTTGGCACTCAGCTCTGGTGGAGTCTAGGCCTAAGTAAAATCATTTCTTTCTTGGAGAATTGATAGTTGACAACCCTATGACATCACATTATGATAATAGATTTTTTCGCCCTCTAACTTTATCGGCAATTGATTCATGTAATAAATCTTTGTAATTAATGATCGAAACAATGAAAATGATTGAACGGATGAGGCGTGAGCATATTCTTTCAAGCCGCTAAACCCATAGTTGAATGCTGATTTTAAAAAAAAGTTATCCAAACACTTTTTAGGATAATACTTCATTACACTTAACAAAGCAAAACCATTTAAAAAATACGATGAAGACGTGGTTTTATATACCTTATTTAAAAGTTTTCACAAGTACTTGCAAAATCACCCTGTATTTCTAAAAAACAGTTTTTATGTTCTTTCCCAAAGTCCACTCTATCTGTGTACACAATTTAATTTAAATTAGTTCAGTGGTTTACATGTGATAATGTTACAGACAGACAGAATAACTTTCGCATTCTTAATAGCATACATTACGATTAGTCATCAAGTAGAACGCAACAATAGGACTATTCACCTCTCATGGGCTTCTAAAGTTCAAAGCTCTGGTTTTTTGTCCAGTTTTTTTGCTAGTTTTTGTGTGTGCTTTTGATACTATACGTGACTAATACTTATACATATTAATAGATTGCCGGTGCTTTTATAAGTGTGTCATCGATGTTAGCTGTTTTCAACTGGTAAGATAAACAATTAACCGACTTAAGCTCATAGCACACAATGCTAGCACTATTTTTTGAGCAACTACACTGCTCAAAAGTGTCTAGGGATATCTCAAGCATTTCCATACAAAGTATAGCAGTTTGGGAGGGCTTAAAAATTAAAATATTGATACCAACGTAGAAATTTTTAGAACACAGAAACTGCTATATCTGCCCTTTCAGATTGTATAAAGAAATTCATTGTAGTAGCATTATTGTACAATCGTAAGGACCAAGGGCGTACCCAGGATTTCAGCTAGGGGGGGGGGCAGCTCATACCTGTATCGTTTTTCATAGAGAGAGAAATACGTTTTTAATTTCCACTTGTAAGGAAAATTGACTTCTAGGGGGGGGCAGCTGCCCCCCCCCTGCTCCAACCTGGGTACGCCCTTGGTAAGGACGTTAAAAAAAGACTGATTTTTCTTTTAAAAGGTGTCAAAATTTTAGCAAAATCAAAGGTTTTTTTTTGTAATATTCTTAACCTTTATCTTATGCCTCTGTCCTCGCGTTATTCTAAGATAATGATCAACTTGTAAACAAACTTAACTTTATGAAATATTTGAAAAATTATATCCTTGATATCCCTAGACAGTTTTGATGTGTGTATAAAGTAGTTCATCCTTCAAAGTAAAAAGACCGGGGCCCCGTCTGTTAATTTTAGAATGCTTCGATTGAATTATAAAAAAAATGTGTTCGAATAGTCTATTTTGACATAATATTTCTCTCAAAATGTGTGTCAAATAAGTCAAATTAGACTATTGAGACTCAATTAAAATTGAATCGATGCATTCATAAATTAGCAGACTTGGGGCCCAGATAGTGCCTAGATGAACTTTTGAGCCATGCCACCACAAAGGTAAAAGAAAGACGGACGTCACCTCGTCTAATCATGAGTGGAGCATATTATCAGCTGCCAGTTTAGGTATGTGCGTGACTAACACGTGTGCGAGGCTGTCACACGAAGTAAAATGGTGTAGTTCGTCGCACCTAGTGTGTTTGAGTAAGTATAGTAGGTCGTGTGCAACACATTAAAATTCCTTCAAAATTCAAAATGAGATTGGGCCTTCAAAATTAGATTGACCAGCAAAGTAGTTCTCAGTTACTGTGCCTTGTCAACCCCATATCTGGACCTCACGGCTGCTTCCCATCAGGTGGAGTGAGGTCATCTTGAAGACCACTATTGAAAAAAATGTAGTATACAGGGTGTTACAAAAATACCCCTAATAACTGAAGTGGGTTATACAAACTCCTGAAAGGAGTCCCTTGGTAATTTCTTAGAGTCGTAGCTCATAATTAGAATTTCGAGTAAATTAACGTAAAATAAAAACATCGATCATAGAAATTCCCAGCACAAATTCGGGTTCATGAACCCGAGTTGACCCTACCGGGAGTGACCAGGAGCGACCTCCATTGTTCACGCCCCTACGTTTTCTAACTGTCTCTCTTTCTAATACTTCAAGTAGCGGCAGCCAACCAATAAGTTCTGTGTGCCTAGTACCTCTGTACGATCGCCTCTGCTTCACCTGTACAAAACCATTGCAAAATGCGTCTTAAGCTAGCACCATAAGGTGCCTTACGTAAAAAAGGTTTATGTGACGCCTCAAGACCATCATTGCAAATGGGTCTTGAGCCAGCAGCATAAGGTGCTTCTTTCATGTGAACGCCTCAAATATTTCAACCGCAAAAAATAAATTCGTATTGTCATCAACGTAACAAGTTTAACACGAACCGGTAGGTAGTTAGGTAGTTATGTAGTCAATCAAACCGGAGACATTTAGGCCAAAACTTTCATAGGTAGGTACGTATTAGAAATCGTAGATAGATATCGAACACACAACCTCTGGTGCCGTTTTCATTATCACTAATTGTACAGTCAACGGCACATCAGCATAATACAGTACGGCCCTGTACTACATATTCCTTGTCTGTCTGATCCATTGAATCGTGTAACACAAGGATATTTATCATTACGTTGAGACAAGTATGCAGGTAGGTTCGTAGGTATCTGTATCGCTCCGCAAAACGGCAAGTCGCTACATGTTACGTGTCCTTATGGTATGTATTTTGTGTACCTACTAAGTCTTGCCACCCTAATTAAAATTAATAGGTACCTACCTAAATACGTTGCTCGCTAAGACCACCTTCTCGTGGCACTGCCGGAACGCCCGTGAAGCTTTTGAGATTGAGACGGTACAATTTCATTGAGAGGTTATCAATCCTAAATAGTCATTAGCTTGCGAAGACGTCATAGAAAAAGTGAGATAGCGCGCACATTAACTCACACACGCACTTAGTTTTTTCTAAACACAAGCACTAATACCACGGTCTAATACTTAATTACGAAACTACACATAATCACTCGCGCTTCCACCAATTCCACGAATCCGCCATCCGTACACACTAGCTCGGCTGCGCGCTGCGACACGATTAACTAAAAAAATGTAAACAAACCAGAACGGCGCGGCTCGGTAGGCATCAAAGGTACAGTCCTACCAACTTATCTGTGAAATGGCGAAAATTGGAACTACGACCGCCATGTTGAAATGTCATTGAAGTTGAAGTGTCAACAATTTTTGAGTACTATGGTTGTTTTATTGTGATATTTCGGAATTTATGAAGTTGAATATGCCGAAAGCCATTAAAAGTGATGCTCAAAACATTATTCTCAAGGTTGAAACCATTTTTAAAGAAGAAGCTCGGGCGAGATCTCCGATTATTCCATTTACCAAAATATACAAACGAATTTCGGCTGCAACAGGTTAGTGTTGTCAGCTTTATTTTTATAAATACCTTTAAACTTAACCAAATATTTAAGTCCACGGAATATTTGTATATATTCTTACTGTAGGTTAACGTAACGGTAAGGCACATCTAAAAGGTCACCTGTTAAATGGGTGAGCCAACTAACCAGCCGGTTTTTAAATTTCGATGAAAAATAAAATCCTATGTTTCAGGTGTGAGTCAAGGACTCATTTCAAAAATAGATAAAGAAGGGCTTGCAGCAGAAGACACTGTTACTAAAATTAGGACACAAGGCAAGGATAGAGTGGAAAAGTGGTTCCGCAAAAGTGGAATCATACACGTTAATGATTTTGACATGGGAGTTATACGGAGGAGAGTACATGAATTTGATTCTGCCAAAAACGAGGTGCCTACTGTTAAAAACCTAGAGGTCTTAAAGACAGAAATAAATTACACAGGACAGCGATGATGTCGGTAGTGCAGGTTCATCTTAAGGTCATAATGACTGTAAATGTGGTTTTTAATAAACAATTATAGAGCAAATTGTTTTTTTTATTACATCCATTAGGTACTTACCACTGCGAATTATTATTTGAATGAATGAAAGTTTTAAGTGTGAAACATTTAGTATGATTGTTAAGTTTTCAGATTCTAGTTTATCTCTCTAGTAACTGTTTTAGATAGGTATCAAACCTTAATATCTGCAGGATTTCCATTTCACTGGATCACTTTCTAAATAAAGCCATTTTAATAATCCTGAAGGACAACTGTTTAGGGTACCTACTTAACTAGAAATTAATATACACCACTACTTTTTAAGTATATCTAAAAATTTAATGGGCTTATCACTACCCGTTACTGAACCTAAGAGTGCAGAAATAATTTTAATAATGTCATAGGTTTTCAAGATATTGCGGTTTGTTTAAATCCTAAAATTGCACGCAAATCATGGCCTAGTAGAATCAGTGTTCATTCATGTTCGGTCAACCCACGAGAGCAAGCGAGAAAGAGAGATAGCTCCTGTCTCTCTTTCTCGCTTGCTCCCGCCGCGCCTGCCGCCCATCTACATTACAGCTGTTATTTTTGATAACAATTACGTAAAACGGGAATATTACAAATAACGAGTGTTATTCACGAAACGTCTAAAAATTTCGGGACCAAAATAGGTAAAAGTAACTTTGGTGTAGGCATTTAACAGCTGATTTCCAAACTTACATGCATTTTATTTATCCTTCAAAATGGCAGCCTTCATTTCATTACTCGTATCAACACAGTGACGAGTAGGTACGTTTCATTAAATTGTTTTCCAGTGAAAGAAGCGATGTTTAAACAGTTCAAAACACTAACTTTACATTTTAATCACACCCGATTATTCTCACTGCACAAAAAACACCTTTAGCGTAAGTTCAGGCGAGTGTTTAGGCCAGACTATAACAGGACCCACCACTGCACGCCTAATTCCTGAAGAATCTACCTGGATCGTTGTAACACATAACTTTTGTAAATACGGTGGTCTAGTCCACCTTCACTGAAACGTAGATGAGCATTTACTATTGTAGGTACTGTTGTTTTATTGTAACCTAAAGCGGCTCGCTTGTTCTCACCACATTAAAAGAACACAGGTACGACGTCATTCACATAACTCAAAACTGGTAACTAGGTATTCGACAATAGCCTGAAATCGCAAAATAAACGCACGCACGCAGTTCGCTTGCAATTTGGCACTATTGTTATTATTTTTCGGTGCGGTGCGTGCTAGCCCGCGCGGGACTGGGAGCGCTCCCACTCCCGCGCGGCGCCTCTTTGGGGTGAACGTCCTAGGTAGGTAGGTACTTCCCCGCGCGGGGCCGCGCGACAAGACGCGCGCATGCGCGATCCATTTCATTAAGGTTTTACGCGGCTTAGAGCGAGCGAGTTTACACACGCGTGCGCATCTTTGTGTGTGTGACTCTGTTCTGGATATAACCAATAATTACTATTTTTGATGGATAATTTTTGGATTTTGATTTTTGAATTTTTAACAGCAGAAATATGTTCAGTAACGTGTATAGAAAGCCCTATTTTTTTTTTAGATGTACTTAAAAAGTAACCGTGTATATATTTTATTTTTAATTACACTACTTAATTTTATTATTTTTATTTAATACTCATTTCATATGAAAAATTACCTACTTGTAAAACTCACTCAATTTTAGGCACCTTATATTAATTAGCAACACTGAATCGACGGTGTCGTCCTCTTTCAGTTCACAGATAAGTTGGTAGGTCTGTAAAGGCCGCGGCGGTCTCTTTGACTGATGCCGCCTCGCCATTCGTCGCCTTTCGGCGCGCGAGTGTTCGAAAGAGAAAGATGGCCACACTCATATTCGCGCCATAACAGAAAGGTAATAATATCGTGTTTCCGGCCGCCCCGCCCACTCCTTTTGTCTGTGTCATTGTGTTGTGCGGGTTTTTTCCCAATTAGAGGTGAATAACATTTTTGGTATTTTCAATACTTTTTTTTTCATTTTAAGGCAAGGGAAGATTATGTAGGACTTTCAACGAATGGCAATTTTACTAGCTTGTATTCTGGATATGCGTTTCTCTTGAATGGGATAACGATGGGTTGGCTTTCAAAAGTGCGATAGAGGTTTGATTTCAGCCCCAAAAACGGTGTTGAAGGTTCTGGACACAAACATTATTATTATTGGGCCCCCAAAAGCTGCAGCCATTAACATAACACGTTGATGGACAGTAATCAGTCAGTCTTAATCATAGTCTTAATCAAAGCGCAAATTCTTCAATGCATGGAGTACCGCTGTCACCTCTGCGACGGATCCGCCAAGTACCAGCTGGCCGCTTTAGACTCGGTGGAGAGGCGTGCTGAGGCTTGTGAGGGACGCTGACCTCACAGATAAGCTACAAGATCTTGAACACCGCCGGAGGGTGGTAGCTTCTTTGTCGGTTTTCTACTGGTTGCATTTCGGAGAGTGTGCGAAGGAGTTGCGTGACCTGATTCCACCAGCTCCTTTTCTTCATCAGACCACTAGGCGCAGACTAGCTTTCCACCCCTATGTTCTTGACATCCCAGCAATTCCAACCAACAGTTTTGGTTCATCAACATTCATAACGCGAACAGCAAGGGAGTGGAATGAGCTTCCCGCTGAAGTGTTTCCACAGCAATACAACATTCTGTCTCTTCAACATGCCGATTGATTGATCGATAGACAGTACTCATTTCGAGTCGTTAATTTATTAGTGCCATTATGTGCAGTATCTTTATTAATAAAGTACTTGGTATTTTTTTAATCATCACGTTAGACCGTTACCGTCCACCTAGCGTTTTCCGCTTCATATTTCATACTATGGTACACTTTTCCAATAATTTATTTAAAAAAATCAAGCAGCGATATAACATTAGTATTTAAGTACGGTGTATTTTTTTTCAACAAGATAAAAATCAAATACATAAGTTGTTTGACGAAATATTTCATTTAAGTATCGGTTGGCTCCGTAGATGAGTTCTTGTAGACACTAGACATGCTGACAGTACTTTTGAGATCGAACGGTACGTGCTCCTTTTTTTGAGCCTAACCGGCAACTGAAGAACCAATGTCTTTGTGTATTGTGACCATGCGTAGATGCTGTGTAGGAGCGCGTCATTTCAGCTTGGACGATCTCTACTTTACTATTTCCTTTTTCTGCAACAAATATTCGAATGGTGGTATAAAGCACTGACACAATACGATCCTACAGTACCTACAACATGTTGTCGTAAACTTCTAAAAACTTTAATAGCAAGCCAACTTCAAGTTGTATCTAGGTGAAAAATTTGCAAATGTTATCGATCTCTGCCAAATTATGGTTTCGTAAAAATGGTAAAAAACCAAAATGCGCGACTTCATGTTTCCCTAGTACTTCTGCTTCTGCGTTGCCCTTCTAAGCAGATAATGCGGTGCCTTTATTGAAATGTCTGATTAAAGGCACAGTCAGCGGCACATCAGGCTACCCCTTTCCGTTTTTCATCCTGCTCTTGCAGAGTGACATTAGCCAAGAGCAAGGAGGACTGACCGGAAATGGGTAGACTGTCATGCCGTTCGACCATACTTTTTTGCTATCGTTCTAATGAATTTGTTTTACTTTGTGTTACTGAAATCAAAAAGGTTTGCATCAGCGCTGATGCTGTGGGGATCCTGCTGCACGCACAGCTGATGACGAGGTAGCTCTAGCCCAGAACGCGGTTCTAAGCTGCTCAACTTTGTGCTTGTGACTTCATGAATTTGCGTTACTATGTCCCTGTCCCAGTGGAGATTCCAGTTTTTACCTCTACGGGTGAAACCGGAATAATTGACAAACTAGGTAGGTACTAGGATAGGCTGTGTTACGGTTACACATTAATTTTGTAAGGTAAAATTGAAAATTGGACGATGTGTGTTTTATTTATTTCTTCCGTAAAACTATTTTGCCAATCAAACATTCACTTTACAAAAAACTTTAAAGTAAAGCTAAGTAAAGGGTAATAAAATAGAATATTCATCTCTTATTCCCGAATTCATAAACGTTAATCAACGCTAAGCACGCGCTCACGCTCATGCTGTCCCGTAAAATGTCAATAGAACTGATAGGGAATACACTTTTCCTTACGCCGTACTTACCTACCAGCTATGTCAAAGGGCGCCGCCGCGCCCGCGCCGCAAAGCAAATGCCGAAAAGGGAAACGAAACCAAAGAAACCCATCATATGAATATGAATCGTAACACGGGCGCAAAGAGACGAAATTCCCCCCCCACCCCCCACCAATCAGAGGTGCCCAAGGACAAGGATATGTCCTAAACGTGCCTAAACTTAGTGAAAACCGACTTCAGTTTGTTTTTGCACTTGCCGCGTCCCGTGACGTGACCGTGAACACGGTAAATGTGATGACCTTATTACTTTTACGTAAATTAGGTCCGTCAAGTTAATTGGATTGCAGTGTGTTTGTGTGAATTTTCTCGTGAAGAGATTAATGGTTTATTTATCTTTAGAATTCAGTTTCTTTCGTGGCCGTTTGAGAGAAAAGAAAGCCAAATAACATTTTTCATTTGAAAATACTAATTCAAAGTGAAGCGTAGGTATAATTGATTGAAGTACAACCGTGAAGAACCGAGATGTGAATTGATGTTAGCTGGGATTACAACAAAATAGTGTTATCCTCGAGGAAGGCGGCCACTTAGAACAATTATTATTGAACTAATACGTAACCTCAGGTAAGAAATAAAAGCCTTTTTGCCTAAATGATAAATGCGATTTTCCAAATCACTCGTGTGTTTTTGTTTTGAATTTGATTATCGCAATTGCAACAAGGTTGATACGTAGGTACCTACTCGTATGTCAGGCGGGCGCCGCGCGATTTTCTGTGTTAAGCACGTGTGTCGTAGTAGTAGGTCCTATTGCGTAAAAATAACACTAATTACAGGTGTCCATGGCTCAGTGGTAACAGTGCATCGGATACGATAATATGTTAGGCAACGGACGCTAGGGTGATTGGATGGAAATGTAGTAGGTAATCCATTTTCTCAGATGACAGTCGTTAAGTAAGACTCGTCGGGGTAGCTTGATAACCTCTGACAGTAGGGTTTATCATTGGCCTTACACCCTTACAATAATCCTCACAGAGCCTGCGTGTTAGGGTATGGCTCGTACCACATAATAGTTGAAATGGAGTTCCGCGCTCCAAAAAGGCCGCTCCACACTCGAAAGCGTGCTCATTTTGATTCGGAACTCAATGAAAGTCTTACTCCTGGTACCGATCGGAGGAGGTTAAAGGACTAGGGCAAATGGCATTTAAAGATGGAATAACTTCAGATAAGTCGCTCGAAATCACGGCGAAGCAAGCTACCTAAAATATTACTTAATTATTTTTTCCGCAGTATTTGGAATATTAACGCAGTTAACAATAATTATGTGGCTATCGGAAGAATGATTCCTGTACGAACTTAATTCATTTCAAGTGGTTTGACTTTAATAGCTGAAGTTTTTACATTTTTTTCTCAAATTTACGTACATGTGAAGTGGTATTGAGTACCAATTTCAAGTTAGCTGTTTTTATCAAGGCCCAAGCATCATTTTTACACGTTGATGAAGGAGGTAGGCACAAAGTACAGATAAGTTACATTCTGTTTTTTTTAACTCTATGGGTCGATGACGCAAATGGGTTCGATGACATGGTATGACCGCTTATCAGCTGTCAGGTAGTGAGGGAATTAATATCGATATTTTTGTAAACTTTCGATGTACGTTTTTATCGAAACCATAAGAGATATGAAAAAAGGGACAATACCTACTATTTCAGTTTCATTCAGTTTCTATGCCATTTCAGTCTTTAGGGGTATTTTTGAAACACCCTGCATAGCTTGCATGCTTCACATTTTTTTAGTGTGATGTTCCGTCCGTCTTTCTTCTACGTCTGTGGTGATATTGAACAAACTACCTCTTTAGTTGGATGCATGCCTTGGATTGGAACAACATCCATTTTTAAGAAAAAAAAAGTAAAAACCACTCTATAGCTCTAAAAAGTACTACTTTTGAGCAACTGTCACATTGGCCTTCAAGAAAAAAGCGTTTGCCTTCCTAAAAGGCAAGCAACACAGCGGCGGCACCAGCGGTGTTGCGGTTGTCCACGGGCTGAGGTGATCACTGCCCATCAGGTGACACTCAAGCTCGAAAAAAAAATGTCTTAAAAAAAAACATGCTCCAACGTGAATAGGTACGGTCAACAACCATGTCACTTTAACTTTTCTTAAGTTGTCATGGAACTTTTGTAGCAGCTGTCAGGTTAGCCATTTTGACAAGGTACTAAAGCGATCAGACACTATTGGCGCTTATTGCACGTTAGCTGTCAATTGCCATGCGCCGGCGCACGCTATCGGCGCGATCAATTGGCGGCTTGTTAACATGACATTAAGAGCTTGTTTAACGGCACTTGAGACTGTTAATAAACTGATCTCAATCGCTGTGCCATTTTGCTTTCATTTGTTTTACTCTATAAATATTGTTTAAACACTCTCACGTGAGTTAGTATTTACTTAGTTAAATATTATTTATTGCAAACTAAAACAACAATAATAGTTTTCAAAGTTTATTAAAAATCTTCTTCATATTTTTAAATTTTCTATTCTACCTATGATTTTCCATTCCATGCGGGTGCAACAACTTCGCTAAATGGGCCACTCGCATTAATCCCATCTCAAACTTCAGTATATTACCCAGGCTGGGGTCGACGTTTCTGAAAGAAAATTGGCTGGAGTGGGCCAGGGATCTGTGGCTGAACCCGCAGAGCCGCCCTTTGGGTGGCTCGTGGTTGCGGACCCAGTAGGGTCTGCGTGCGGTGGGTTCCAACGGGCCGGAGTGTGGGGGTGTTCTGGCTCGCATTGCACGGTGTCCAACGAGACGGCGAAAGTGTCTGCGTACATACTCCAGGCGCTTTCTTGGCCTCCCCTCTGTTGGGGAGTCAGTTGGAGGGGGGCCCGTTAGGGGGATAAAGCTGGCGGCGGAGCAGTGCGCTAAATCTATTGTGAATCCAGCTTTGCCGCCATAGGGTTGAGTGCCGCGGTGTTTTAGTCTGTAGGAGTCCGATATAAACTTGTCGTCATCCCGGGTGGCGAGGTAGGTATCCTTGAGAAATTCCCCAAGAAAATGAAAACAGATTTTCTGAGAACATCTTAAACTGGTCAGAGAAAAGTTTTTCTAGTTTAACTAAACTAGAAAAACTAACTAACTAGGTAGTAGTAGAGTTTTTTAAGTTTTTCTAGGATAAATTCAACCTCGCCTCAGAAAAACATTCTCTTCGTTTTTCATAGTAGCTAATTGAATACTTCGTCCAGTTAACAACTCAGAAACAAACAAATCTACACCGCGAGAATGACAGCGCATCCCAACGGGCACGGGAATCCATTTTGTTAGTTTGACGTTTGTCTCAAAATGGCGGTAATGGAGCCACTAATCTCATTGCGAGTTGCGAACTCCGTCCGAGGTGCGGTCTAGACTCGACCTAGGCTTTAGAAACTATTGCTGGTTTCAAATTGATGTGTTTATTCAACTGTTTAGCTACGAATTTGAATCTAAGTGTTCGAATGTAATGGCAGATTTGTGTTCGCTTCTTTTTTTTAACACTGTGTACTCAAAAAAAATGTTAATCTTTTTCTTTGGCTTTTCAACAAGTCTTGCCAAAAGTTTTGGTTCTGGTTTTTTTTTGTATGATGGGCATCAATAATCATTATAAAAGGGTTTAAAAAAATAGGTGACATATTTCTACGTACGTTTAGCTACGTAAGTATGTTTAGTAGATATGAGTAGTTCCCGTGATCACGACTGCTGTAAAGGAGTCGAAACGTCGGGTTAGAAAATTAAAGAAAATATAACACCGCGAGTAGAATCCGTAAAGTTGTTTTATTTCGATGTTTAGTAGACCCAATAGTTATATTTAAAAGCAACGTATGGTCGGGAAGGGGATAGGTAAAAGGTGCTTTTACCTATCCCCTTCCCGACCATACGTTGCAGATGTTAGGCGGTGTTAGATTGTTGCAGACGGCAACGAAACTTTTTTTTTATTTTCAATTGTACTGAATAGTTTTTCAACTATTCATCTTTTTTTGTGTTTTTAAAAAATAAAATCATAATCACTTGTCCTTTTTCACAAAACGAAGTCATTTCAAATTATACAAAAAAATATTTAAATGCAGCTGTGATAATCACAACAAGGTTGTTCGTCCTTCATTGCAACGCAACATTTTCTTTTCTCTATTGTTTTTAACTCATGTTCGCACATGGCAACACTGCCAACACTAGGAAGACAGCTTACTAATTTTGTCTATGAGAATATAATACCTATTTTTTATTGTTTTTAGCATTATCCATGCAGTAAGTATCTTTACCTACTAAAGATCTGAAACCAGAAAAAGACATTTGGTCGTCTGGTTTCGTTTGGTTTGCGAAAGATGCGGGTTCGATTCCTGCCTGATGCCAAGACGACCAAATATATTTTTCTGGTTTTCAGATCCTTAGTGAATATAGTATCCCTTAACTTTTTCCGCTATTAAACTGATGATGATGATGATGAGTTATCTTTACGTTTTCTTTAATTCTAAAGTAATCAATCACAAAGCAGCAATTGCCTCTGTCTACATAACTTCGTGAGGAGATAGGCGTGCTGGTATGTATGTAAGAGACTAATACCACAGTACAAACATACAGTAGAACATCTATATACAAACGTGCCACTCTCGGTTTGAATGTGTGCGTGAGCGTCGCGCGCCGTGTCGCAATAGGCATGACGACAGTATCAAATAATCAACGATTTGAATACATTAGGGGAAAAAACATATTAAAAGGATTTAAAAGACACATTTAGTTTGATTTTAAAATCTGAGATTAATCAGATTTTCGATAAAGTAAAAGGATAAAATACTCCATTTCGCCATTTTGACTCAAACGTCAATCACGCACTATGACGTCACTGTAATGGAAATCAACAAATGTCACGAAAAAGCGCGGGAAACGTGATTCGTGGCGGGAGTGTTTTCTGGGTTTTAAATTTAATTTAAATATTTCAGTGATCAGTTGAGTCTAATTTGCTTTGTATATATTTTATATTAGTGTTTATCTTATTCTGGTGTATTATTGGTAAGTTTTATGTAGTATAAGTTGTATTATGGACGAGCCGCCCGACCCGGGGGAATTCGTTCCTCCGGATCCTTTGCCCGCAGTCCCACCCGTTGGCTTTAATGTTGAGATCTACTCTAACGACAATAATGATGATACTGAAACAGACGCTTCAGCAAAGACCTTGCATTCGGTAAAACGCAAACGTACCCATAAGAGTAGTAGAAGGAGAAAGCATCGATCAAAGTCTAGGGCCTCGGACGGCAATTGTTCCGATGGACTCCCCTTGGTACCGTTGCCGCCCAACCCACCACTTACTGAAGTACTTAAAAACTCAACTCCCACTCCTGTTTTTGTTGGCAGGAAGGTTTATACCGAATCAGACATAGCCCCTTATGTTGTGCATGTCCAAAGAAAAACAAATTCACCTGACGATACCTCCACACTGCACCCTGTAACTTTTGGCAAGTTCCTTAAAAAAACCTGCATTAAGAACGTAATTAATGGGAGTGTAAAACAAATAAACCGGAATAAAGTAACCATTTCATTCTCCAATTTCAATGATGCCAATTCTTTACTGACGCATGGAAACCTAGAAGGGCAGAATTTAAAAGCATTCATTCCAACTTTTAATGTGACAAGGAACGGGATAGTTAAAGGTGTGCCAGCAGAATGGTCCCCGGAGGAAATCATAGATAATATTTCTGTTCCAACAGGTTGCGGTCCAATTCTGAAAGTTAGGCGGTTAAATTACAAGGTTTTAGTCATAGGTGTACCTACTTGGAAACCATCACAATCTGTACAAATCACATTTGATGGACAAGTTTTGCCCAAACATGTTTACATGTGTTATAATGCTCTTCCTGTGGAACTGTATATTTACCCAACAATACAGTGCTACAATTGCTGCAAATATGGACACACAAAAGCTCAATGCCGGTCTAAACCCCGGTGTTTTAAATGCGCTGATACTCACACTGGTGATTCATGTTCAGTTACAGAAGATAAAGCATCTTGCTGCATGTGTTCTGGTTTCCACTATGCTAATAGTAAAGCTTGCCCTGAGCTAAACCGACAGAAACGTATAAAGACTCATATGGCAGAGAATTCTATCTCATATGCTGAGGCTTCCAAACTTTTCCCGTCAGTTTCCAAATCTTTTGCAGATACTTTATCTTCTAGCCCATCTACTAGCCAACAAAATAAATCTCCAACTTTTACTCATGGTCCGACAAAACAACCATCAACTTCATATAAAAAAACTGAATTTTTAAAACCCCGTCCACCACCTAAACTTTCAAAAGGTTATGACAAAGATGCACACAATGCTATACTGAAAGAATACAGCTTTCCTAACCCATCCAATGGTTGCGGCTTCAGCAGTCAACCTGATGTTCCTTCTAATCAACCTTCTGTACTCGACATAATTTTCGCCCTTTTAAACTTATTACAATCAAATCAACACTCACCGAACAACGTTGCTCCTATTATTGAAAAATGCATGCAAATTCTTTCCAATGGCTCCTCAAGCCAAGATAATGCAATGGAACAGTAGAAGCATAAATAACAAAAAACATGAACTGACTTATTTATTAAACAAATATGAGCCCTCTGTCTTTGCTCTGTCAGAGACATGGCTCAATCCCAACAAAATATTTAAAATTTCTGGTTATCACATCCTTAGAGAAGATAGACCAGATAGGTACGGCGGTGTTGCAGTACTTATCCATGATTCTATCCCCTTTACTGCTATATCCTTGCCTACTCACAGTGTA
Source organism: Udea ferrugalis (assembly GCA_950022985.1). NCBI lineage: Eukaryota > Metazoa > Arthropoda > Insecta > Lepidoptera > Crambidae > Udea > Udea ferrugalis. Next base: position 4,767,952 of record OX465545.1, read on the forward strand.
GATATTTCAATTTTGGCAATTAATGCTCTTAATATTTGTATAGTTTCTATTTATATTCCTCGTCCCTCTCCTGCTATTTTAAATGAAGTCAACAGTATCCTTTCTACACTACCCAAACCTTTCTTAGTAGTAGGTGATTTCAATTGTCAACATCAGTCTTGGGGCAGCTCCCGTACATATCCAATGGGTGAAAAACTTTTGGACATTTTTGATAATCTGAACCTATGCATTCTTAATACAGGGGTTCCTACACGTTACACTGCGCCACACCAAGCTAATAGTGTCGTAGATCTAGCTGTTTGTTCACCATCTCTTGCCAACTCATTTTCATGGAATATGCTATCTTCTTCATTTGGAAGTGACCATTTTCCTATTCTCATTTCATTACCATTTAACAGTAGAAAAAAAACAAAATATAAGTCTCTACTTAAGCATAGAATTCCTAACAGAAATAACTTGAGCGATTGGGATAGGTACAAGAAAAAAGTAGAATCAAAGGTTTCTTCACTGCCACAAATTTTTAGTGGTAATGAGCACCACTGTGCAGAGCTGCTGGCTCAAGTTTTATTAGAGGCTGCTAATGACACATTTCCTAAGAAGCATGATCAAAAATCTAAAATTCCTTCCCCCCCTTGGTGGGATGGGGAATGTACCACTGCAATAAAGAGAAGAAAAGTTGCAGAAAAAAATTATAGGCTTAGTATGACTGATGACAACTTTATTATTTTAAACAGTATTATGTCTGAAACAAGAAAATTATTTAAGATTAAAAAGTTTGAGGCATGGAGAAAGTTTTGTTCTTTAGTGTCACCTAGTACACCATCCACAATAGTGTGGCGTAATATTAAAAGATTTAGATCTGGATTCTCGCAATCTTCCCGCTTAGAAATTCCGAGTAGCCTTCTTGGGGGATTCTTGGATAATTTGGCGCCCCCATGGGTACCAAATGCTCCTTCAGACAGTCTATTTACTTTACAAGCACCAATAACTTCCACTCATAATATTGCGCATAACCCTTCTGAGTTAGATACTCCTTTCTCCCTTTATGAGCTAAAAGGTGCCATAAGTAATACAAGAGATTCTGCTCCTGGTTATGATGGCATTCCTTATTCTTTTTTTTCAAACCTTAGTGATAATGTCCTCAATTATTATTTACAATTAATTAATTCAATGACAGATTCTGGCAGCGTCCCATCATCATGGAAACGTCAAATAGTGTTGCCAGTTCTAAAACCCAATAAAAATCCGACTGAGGTTTCAGCGTACCGTCCGATTGTTTTATCTTCCGTCTTACTGAAGCTAGCGGAACATTTAATTAAAAATAGATTAGAGTGGTATGTAGAAAATAAAGGATTTTTAGCTCCTACGCAGTATGGATTTAGAAAAGGTAGGGGTACTTTGGATAGTCTGAGTATTTTTACTACTGATATAAGGTTGGCTTTTTCGTCTAATGAATCTGTTGTAGCTGTGTTTTTAGACATTAACTCAGCCTATGATAGTGTTCTATTACCCATATTAAAAAATAAACTTTGTCTTTTACGAGTGCCTATCAAAATCATCAACATCATAATGAATATTTTAGAAGCTCGTACTGTTAGCATATCTAACCCGAATTCTGATTCTGATAATATAACCAGACTCGTTTGGAGAGGGCTTCCACAAGGTTCTGTCTTGAGCCCTTTGTTATACAATATTTACACCTACGATTTAACTTTTGGCATTAGTGACCAAGTAAAAGTGTTACAGTATGCTGATGATTTGTTATTGTACTGCACAGACCTTTCAATTGAGTATGCATGCACGGTGTTAACATCTGCCCTTACGGTTCTCAAGCAATGGATGAACTCAAACGGCCTAGAATTATCAGCGTCTAAAAGTGCTGCAGTTCCTTTTACCAGAAAGCTAAGACTTCCACCTGTTCAACTTTATTACGACGGTAATCTTTTACCAGTTCGCAATCATTTCAAATTTTTAGGGGTATGTCTTGACTCCAAGCTTACCGGTGTAGCGCATTGTAGCTATATAGTAAATAAATGTGAGCGGCTTATTAATATGTTAAGATGCCTATCCGGTGTTTGGTGGGGCGCCCACCCTCAGTCTTTAAAGCTTCTCTATAATGCATTAATTCGGAGTATTCTAGATTATGGTGTGTTTCTCTTGGAACCTGGAAATGTTATGGCTATGACAAAACTTGACCGTATACAATCAAAAGCGTTACGTATCATAGTAGGAGCTATGAAATCAAGTCCGATAAATGCACTCCAAGTAGAGTGTGTAGAACCTCCTCTTCATTTACGACGTCAATTTTTAGCTGATAAATTCTTTTTCCGTGCTTTACAGTTTTCTGACCACCCTCTTGTTGAAAAACTCAAATGCTTAACAGACGCTATTACCAGTTCTAGCTACTGGACACATAAATCAACACCTTGCTTAGTCAACAGTTATAAAAAATTTGTTTCAATTTCTTCTCCAACTCATAGATCAAACCGATTACCTCTGTTTAGTTATAATTTTGAATCTCTTGTTAACCTTCCTCAAGTTCATTATAACTTTTTGGATAAGTGTGCCGATGATAAATCAAATGCAAACGTTAATTTCAACTATATTGCAGACCAAGAATATCAAGGTTATCACTTTATTTATAGCGATGCATCTAAACATACAGCTTCAGGTTGCGTTGGTGTAGGTGTTTACCACACACAATTCAACATTGTGCAGAAAATTAAACTTCCTCCGGAGACTTCGGTTTTCACAGGCGAATGCTTTGGCCTCCTTAAAGCAGTAGAGTATATCCACTTAATGAAATTAAAGCAAGCAGTTATTTGTTCGGACTCTAAGAGTGCATTGCAGGCTCTTAGCAGATTTCCGTTCAAATCAAAGTACTATTTCCCTGTAATTTTCGAAATTAAACATTTACTTCACAAATCTTATGAAAATGGTTACTCGATAGTATTTATTTGGATACCAGGTCATTGTGGCATTAAGGGCAATGAGAAAGCGGATCAGCTGGCCAATGAAGCAGTGCAGTGTGGAGATATTTTCCCATATATAAATTATTGTCATGATCTCGCAGCCTTACCCAGAGTTGATCTCCAAGACTCTTGGAGAGAGCTATGGGACGCAAGTAAAAGCATAAAGGGCCGTCACTATGCTCAAATTCAACCAACGATTCCTTCAAAACCTTGGTTTTGTAAAGCGAAGTTTGGCAAGCTCGAAACATCTTCTTTGGTACGCATGAGACTTGGGCACGTTTGTACACCTGAACACCTTGCCAGGCTTCAAATTGTAGACGACGATATTTGTGAATGTGGGTCAGATACAGGAAATCTCAATCACATTCTTTTTGCGTGCCCTGACTTTGATCGATCTTCCTTTCTGACTAACCTCTTATCACTTCATGTCCCATTCCCCACAAATTACATGACTTTACTTTCTTCGAACGATCTCTCCATTTATAAATATATTTCATCTTTTATTTATTTGAACAATATAAAACTGTAAAAATGTTGTAAATAGTTATGTATTTATTTAGAATAATTATAAACATACCTACTTATCCTATACCTACCTATTCATATTATACTCTCCTGATCCTGATCCTAATCCATAACTGTAAATATCCGTTATCCGTCTTTTTCGATTCCTTATCCGTTTCCTCGCTTATAACTTGACATTGGCTAAATGCGCAAGCCGCGCGAAGCCATAGAAAAAAAAAAAAAAAAAAAAAAAAAAAAAAAAAAAACAAATGTCACTGTCGTATTTCATACAAGTGAGTTTGACAGACACTTGATATTTACATTACAAATACGTCACACGGACGCCATGACACCTGCGAGCGTTTTCGCGCGCTGTTGATAAAATACTAGAATAATGTCCTCAAACTTTGTTAAACTGACCTTTGAAACCGAAATAAAGTTTTTTTAGTATACAATACATGTGTACCTTTATCACGAAAGAAGATTTCAAAATTGTTCGTCATGCCTATTTCACGCACACGCTAGCATGAAATAGGAAGGCATAGGGAGGCGGCAGTACGGACGGGCTGTGCCGCGTGTCTGTGTGCACGCTAGGCTAATAACTCGGCGGGCGGCCTTAGATAGCCTACTATATGTTTATACTGTGCTAATACAGATTGATCAAGTCGCGTGAGCGTCGCCTGCGCACCAATTGATGTCAAGTAATACTGTTGTCACGCTAACTAAAATGCCAAATTGACAATTGTTCAAATTCACGGTCACGCATGCAGTCTTGTTAAACCCGTGATATTTAGGAGACGAGAAAAAAAAAAACGCTTTATTAGGCGCGATTGCTTGAATCAGCCCGTGCGTGTGTCCGTCTAGAGGTGCTCGTGGATCGGCAACGCTGTTGTAAAGCAATACACGCCGTGTCAGAAATGGGATGGGTGACCATTACGACTTTAGTGTCATCCTCATTGAATAAAAAACCACATCTTAGAATAAAAGACAAAGATTAGAAAATCCAATGTAAAGTTTGTTGCTGATAGGTTTAGGTATTAACTATGTTTATTCCAGCGTTGTTACATTTTAAAGAACTTTGAGATTCTTTTTTTAAGTTTTAGTTATCTTTTTGTTACCTCCAATCTTTTTTGCAAGCTATTGAGAAAAATAAATTCATGCATTTCAATAACATCTCTCTGTAAACAAATGTCCCGTTACGTCGTATACCTCTAGGGTTTGACAAGAAAAACATACAGAGTTGGAAAACTAAGGGTATACCCGGGCTTTCGCTTGACACAAATTTTGGTACTATTCAATACCTTAAGTCAATGAGAACAACCACCTATATAAAAGAACGTGGTATATGGTGCAACGTAGAGTTGATCTCTAGAAGATGATTGATTGATAGAAGCCCAGAAATCGATCCTTTAAGTTGGCTTTGCTCTACCCGGTTAAAAAAGTAAAAACACTTAACACCTAAGATTAGTCAATCGGCGCCGCTCGCTGGCCACTGAGAAAAATTAAAAGAACATCCATTAATTAAATATTAAAAATAAAAAACAAAATCCCGTGTTTCCATTAGGCCTACGCTATACGTCTTCACTCGATGAGTAATGAATCGATTTAAGTTTCGATGCAATCGTTCATCATTTTTTGTCTAACTCCTACACATCCATAGACAATGAATAGACTCTTTTGAATAGCGAAAGTCTAATCATGACTTAACAATAAAATCTGTGTCTTTCGCAACAGATTCAATACCAACTTTTTGGTAGACACCGTTAGAAATATTCAACTGTATTTTTAATTTGACACTGGCCTTATTCGGTGTTAATTAAAAAAGAAAGTACGACACAGGAAATGTCATTTCAAATTTGGAAATGAAGCGTTCCTAATTTGAAACGATTGACGTTTTGTTAGGCGTGCGGGCGGGAAAATGAATCGGGAAGATGGCAGCCACTAAATTGATTTTACTGACATATTTTATAAACAATTTCTTACAGCTTCAATCGGCAATGTCGGCATTAGTTAGTTTAACTACTTTTTAGATTATATTGAATAAATGAATATGGGTTACGAACTAAAAAAAAACCCTCCTTTAAATAAATTATAATTTTCTTGTTCATAATTTAAAGGCAAAATCAAAGAACGTCTAATTCGATGTGTTTGTTAACTTCTGCGTGTAAAAGAAGTGAAAAGCCAAATATTCATTCACAGGTGAGCGCTCACTCGCGAATGTTTTGACATGACAAGACAAAGCAGCCGGGCAAAGATTGTGAAATAGGAGAAAACTGACTTTTCTGCAATGCAAATAATGTAGTTTGTTTGTTTAAATTAAGGAAAGTGGTTTTGACAGGTTTTTATTTTTAGTTGGCTACTTAAAACCCTTTTAGTAGATACCTTTTTTTTTTTTTGACCCGGAGGTAATGACATTACGCATACCTGTCCACCCCAGACCCATTGTAGTACACAAACAAAAGTGGTAGAGATAGCTTTCGGCGATAACGCCTACTAAAGTGTCTGTCCTAAATCTGTTATGTAAATCATTGCAAAAGCTGTCATACAATTATTTTGTTATTTATCTTTGTACTAGCGACCCGCCACCGCTTCGCGAGGGTGCAATAGGATGTTATTATACATATAAACCTTCCTCTTGAATCAATCTATTAAAAAAACCGCATCAAAATCCATTGCGTAGTTTCAAAGATTTAAGCATACAAAGGGACATAGGGACAGAGAAAGCGACTTTGTTTTATACTATGTAGTGATATCTCACTTAAAAGTATCTTATTGTAAGAGAATCGTGCATCTTGAAATGACTGAAATTGAGATATTTACGAGTAACTAAGCCATAACTTCATTGTTTTATCAAGTCTGTAAAGTTGCAATCTGAAACACGAAACTCAATGACGTCACTGCGGTTAAATTGAAAACTGACAGTTGAGTGATGTGACATCTGCGCGTTTATAGTCTGTGCTAGTCTAGCCCCGCTGGGCGGTCAACTGCAGTCGCGTATTGTTACAGGTAGACTAGCGAGGATACGCCTTAGAATTGATTTAGTTATATCTTAGCTTACGTCTATCACATTACAGGCGGCGCGATACAATAAAAAATAAACTCACATTAAAATAAAGTTTTACTTATCTTATATCTTAAATTTTTGAAAATCGATACACGCGGTTGACTGTCAGATAATGCTTCTCTAGGCAAGGAAATTGTCAATAATTGTACTGTGTTACATTTATGTTAATAAACAATTTCATAGAGGTTTTACTCTATGAACTCAATAAAAGGAGCTTAGCTAAGTTTGGAGCAAGAAGACGCTGTGTGGATTGATGTCCAAGGAAACAATACAACGTTTTATTAATTATCGATACTGAGACTGACAATCCTGGTAACACTTTTAATTTTATTTGGAGCTAGTCAGTTATTCGATAACACATGTAATGGGTGTTACTTAAGTACCGTATTACGTGCACGATAATAGTATATGTCTGCCCAGAAAATCCCAATTAATTATTACCTGAAGATAACTTATAGTGACGATAAACTATTGGCATGTCCATAATATCCAACACTTACTGCGCCTACCTTAATGCAAGAGTTGTTTAACTCTAATCCGCGAGATGTCGCTCTTTGTCGCGCGCAGGGGTGCCGTGGCTCATCTCTTTACTCTACTGTCTATGCTTCACTCTATAGTTTATGCTCATTTAGCGACAGTTCGAGAGCAAGGAAAGGGGCCTACTGTGACACCGTTTCGCTACTTCCGAAAACACGGAGTGTGTAGATTGAAATATACCTTTTCATTACTCATACTCTGAAAGTAGGTCATTACTGACCTGAGAAGCGGGCTGAAAGTAACACTTTTCATCCCTAGGGAGAATCACTTTCAACTGACAGCTGTCAAATATTTTTTTAAAAAAACTAGTTATTTTTCACATATCTATTGAACCATGTTCCAACTTTCTATACAGCCACGATGTAAAATTGAAATAACTTAAAGTTAAGCATTGATCACATAATATATTTGTTTTAAATAACTTTATTAAAATTTAGTTTCAACAATTTCTTTAAAACAACTTAGCTTTGAGCAAAATATTTACCATTTTTCCAATGATGAAAAAACAAAATAATGGCTGAATAGCGGGCCGGCCACAGAAAAAAAACAAAAAAAAATAGGCGGGAAAGCGGCAATTCGGTCTTCACATATTTTCCTCATTTTTTCTTTAGCTAATTCATGTTTTTATTTGTACTTTCCTCGTATTTGTAATGAAAAGCACAGTGTTTACCTCTGGTGAAAGACTTATTTAGTCCCTCGAACTATTGGCGCCCTCACTTCGTTCCGGGCGCCAAACCCCGTCTCGGGACTAAATAAGTTACTTTCACCCCTCGGATAACAATGTACTATTTCGGGTTTTCGATATTACGAGACGATACCTTGGAATAGTCAATATCGAATGAAATAGTCAAAATATCATCGCGGTAAGTAATAATAAATAAAATAGGACAGATTCACGAATAATGTGATTCTACCACCTGTAACGTCAGTGAATTTAATAAAGTACAACTTCATAGGTAGTTATTTTTTCTGTACCCTTATAAACTCGGTCTCCAATCTATTCAACACTCATTCTATAAACAACAGGTCCTAATTAGTTTTATTACTGTCGTAAATGTACGTTATTATGATAATAAGTTACATTACAATTTAACTTTAGATCAAAAGGACATCGTTTTCAAGGCAGAAGACTATAAAATAGGCGTCGCTTACTTCTAAACTAAAATTAATATTATTTTTCGAGTGATTATCAAAAGTCTAACTCATCAACAGTAGAACAGCGAAAAGTTAGTTTTGTGAAACAAAAAAATGAAACAAAAAAAAAACAATAAAAGAAGTGGGGTGACCAATAATTTGTTCACGTTTGAGTTACTTACTCTTGTTTTGACATAAAGGCACTTTAACAGGATTAAAACCGTTCATATTTTAAATGCTTAAAACTTTACAAAACATTTGCAACAATATTTTGAACTCATAGTGATAGCCGTTGCTCTTTGTAAACATTTTAGACACATTTGACCACTTTTCTGGTGAAAAAAAATCAAAACATCATTTTGATGCTGGCTGTACGAGATGATGCCCCGTGTTTCTGTTAATGAAAAAAAACATGAAAATAAATCGATGGAACGTGATCACAATACTGATTAATCATCATCATAACACACTCACGTGGTTTGTCATTAAACCGATCTCAATGACTTTATTGCATGGTATGGAACTGCATTCGCAAGAAACGGCAGCATTCGATTTTAAACTATCGTACAACAAAATATAGGTAATACTTGAAAAATTAGAATGAATTATTTAAAAATAGGTTTGACTTTTAAGTTTAGTCCATAAGCAAGGGGACGCCATCAGGGTTGCTAAGCAGATTGAAACTCCGGAGCGAGTTGAGGATTCTTGGGTGAGGGAAGGTCCATTTGCAGGCTAACTTGCTGTTTTACAGACAAACCAACGTTCAGATCGCCTCACAAAATTATAGGTAAGTAGTTTTGTCATTTGTGAATTCCTCTTCTGGCTTTAGACGGTTTGTGCATTCGCCACCAACGAGGTGATGTGCCACAATAGGTTAGTGTAAGTAACTATATATAGGTATTTGCTTTTTTCAGTGTTCTAAATGCAAAGTACCCGGCCGCCATCTTAAAGCATCTTTCAAAAAGAAAATGCGTTCCGGGACTATGTACCGTGTGTGCTTTGATTTTTCCCCTTTTTTTAATTTGGATAGACCAGCATTTACCTACGCCGACGCAGCCACCAACCAGCCAGTATCTCCTAGGCCGTAATAGCTGACTTATTCCATTTAACAATGTAAAGTAAGTAACACATGTAAATTGTAATGTATGAAAACGTTTGAATGTTACATTTATGTCAGCAATGACCTTTATTCGAGTCAAGTGAAGCCATACAAGTGTATAGGAAATACTAGCAACTTAAAGGCGGTTTCTTTTGTATTTCTTATGTTTATGGTAAATCAAAATGAGGCAACATTATATTGCCCTGCCACTAGTTTAATATTAATTTCATGGCCCTGTGATGTCTGACTGTGCTGTGCTGGCCTGTGTAAATAAAACAAATACATTTTCTTCAAACATTATTTTTAGACTGATATCTACAGTCAGACAGACAGACCCTATCTATGAAAATTAAAGCCTTACTCTCCTTTAGACGTGATCCAAAGGCTTTAGAAAATTGAAAAAATATATACCTACCTATCAAGACAACAAAATAGTCAACTTGAGTTTTTGATTCCCAAAGCATTTTTTGCAAAATAAACGACGATCGAGCTGCTCTTGACCGATTTAAAAATACCGAATCAAAATTCATAAATTACATAATACGAAAACGCAACGAAATATCACCACAGAGCACCATGATCCGGCACATTGACTCTTATTACTACGCGTTACGACTCAATGTCGGCCTCATTTGTTACCTTGTTTTTTTTTCATGCAGCAATATTCGTTCGATGCATTGCAGACGTTATTTTTGCTGAAATAAATGTGAGTTTTGTTTGTCTTTTTGCGCTTCCTATGTAAAAATAAATGGTAACCACGCGCTTTCTTGCCAAGTCTGGTGTGACAGGTAGGGTGACAGTGATTCCGTTGTAAAAATAGGGATGGCCGCATGTTATCCCGGTGAAGAATAAATTAACCACAGGGGGTAATGTTCTTTATAGAAAGCGTTATTCAGAAAAGATGTCACCCCATATGTTTCTATCTTTCTATTGATCTTGGCCTCCTACACCAGAACAGGTCATGCCTCTTGGTCCTGATTGAGAGCTAGCTCTTGCCAAGCAGCACTTTCGAAGTCTTTACCCGCTTTTCGTCATTGCAATGCTGAGTGTATAAGTTAAGAAAATGATAATAACCTTTCTTTAATTATTTCAGAGGCATTTCCTCGTCAGTGAGAGAATAAAAAGGCCAAAACACCAATCATCATCTTCTTAATTTCATTAAGTAACTCATTTTGTAAACAAATATTCTTTTAAAAATTAACTACAGTTTCTTTGCCGGTTCTTTTCAGTACCGAAAAAAACAGGTAGAGTCACAGGTTTGTGTGTTGTGTTCTTTGTTAATACATTGTATTGTTATTTCTGCGTCTATTATTTAGTACACTTGCTTTTGGATAGTAAGATTTAAAATTGTAATTCGATCGCTGCCGATCAACTGTCACATTTCAGGGGCCAACGTTTCTAGTCATTATAAAAACTGGTAACGTCTCTGATTGATCAGTTTTGACGTAGATAGTCATGGTGACGGATTGCGGAAGTGGTCTAAAGTGACTGGGTGACAGACGGTCTACGACGTATGACGTCGACGATTCTCTCTGTCTATCTTTCTTATTATTATTATTATTAAGGTCCTGACGTTATCCTAACTAATCCTAACAGTGTGGTGTCACTAGCAAGAGACAGGTCATTTGCGATGTTTTGTGCATCGGTTAATTATACATCGTTCGCGTTGTTGTCTCATCCATTGACACTCGCCGACACCACTCAGAGATTACACTCTCAGCCAAGGTGGCCGTTAATCGGTAGCGAAGTATCTTGAAGATTCTTCTGCTGATTAATTAGCGGTAGATGAAGTCAACTTCATCTGTTGTTGAAGTGTTAGTACTTAATTAAGGCCAGGTATGCCTTGAAAATAATCTCCATACAAAAAAAGTAGCAGCACGAGTTTTTCAACGTAGAAAAGTACTAATGCCATAAGGGTTGCAGAATGCTGGTCTCATCAAATTTAAAATTATCTACCATCGACACGCAAAGAAGAAGAACGTAGGAAATAAGACAATAATTTTATTGAGTCAAACTCTGCGAAATTGTCTATATTCTACAACTTTGGAAGTGTCTCTCGCGCAAACTATTCAGTGTAGTTCCATAAAACTAATACGCTGGCTTAGTGGAATACTGACCTAATAGCCTTTAGGTCAGAATCGAGTTAGCAACAGATTTAGCATCACGTTAACGCCATCTATCATCTTTATTTGACACTTTTTTTGAAACAAGGCTTCGTTGCTTCTCCAGCGACTTATTGGTCTCTTTCACTTTTATGAAATTTTGAATCGTGCTTCCGAGAACAGTGATTCATAGCCGAGTGAGTCAGACATTGAAATGATTATTTAATCGTACGAAGACGCAATACTTATAAGGTGTTTTTAGGTCAAAATTCAGATGTGAATTTCATATGTTTTTTATAGTTCGACATTGACGGATTCAATTTTAAGTCTGTTTACCTAAAAATTGGGACATATTAAGCGCAATTTTAAGTTTTAAGTCAGTTAATGTTAAAATGTTGTTCATTTGCTTGTGACGGATTATGATTTAAGTCACTTTACTTTTACAAACAATTTGTTTTTGAAGTGTCACTTTGTATTAGTTAGACTTAAGTCTTTTTGACAGAAGCTGCACGATTTATTTTTAGTATAAAAGTGGCTCAAATAGGAAGTTTCATTTTCAAAAATAAAAATAAAATACAAATAAATTGAATCTTGATATTTTATGTATTCAGGTCTCATCGACAATTAATATTGTGCAAAAAAAACAAGCAGTCATGTCAAAATCATAATAAGTAATTTTTTTACGAAGCAATATTACCAGTAAAACCCTAATTGCAAATCGTTCTTTGCCATTTCCCAAAACACAACTTTTTAGACTTAAGCCAGTATTCCACTGAGCCAGCGAATAAGAAACCCCAAAATCATGTCTGAAGACCCATTCACACTTATAGGTTTGATGAAAAAAAAATGCAGTTCTAAGTATGGGGAACCCCCAAAATTAATTGTTTGTGTCAAAATCTTAATGAGGTTCACAGAATACTTTAAGATACCAAATGCAATAGCTCTTATAGTTTCGGAATAAAGGGGCTGTGAGAGACGGGACGGATCTATAGGAGAACTGTTTCTTGTGTTTAAAAAGTACAAATAGCGGAAAGTTAATGCCAAAAGTTAATCTATCTATCTTTGTTCACGAGCTCCTAACCGCGAGGCATAATAATGATATTGTGTAAAGACTTGTGACAGACCGAATTCCACGCGGTTTGCGGCCACAGCGATTTTATCAATACAGGGTGAAACATGCAAATGATGCCACCCGTGTTGAAGAGGCCTAAGATCGCCGTGTTTAAGCTTCGTTAGAGAAGATTGGTTCCTAAGAAGGTTAGATAGTGTTCGACCGTTTAAAAAAGGTGATTAAAAAATTAAAAAAACCTGACCGCGTTCACATTATAATAACATTCGGGACCCATAGGCTTAGCGAACACCCATATTACACTGCAAGTTTATACCTATATAATATATTTATTATATTATTTGTTTTTTTTTTAAAGTATGTATGTTGCGATGTCCCTTCAAATAAAATGTAGGTATTTTCCTTCTTTCAAATTTAGACACCTGACTTTCTAGAATGGGTCCGACTGTAACAATTTTTCTTAGGGTATGCAGACTTCAACTGACACCTCTCAATCTCAAATCCATCGAACCGTGCCTAATACTATTACACAACATACAACCATACATACATACACTCAAAAAACATAACCCTCCTTCTGGCGCAGTCCAAAGATTGGTTTCTGAAAAGGTTACATTATAACCGTTTAAAAAGTCGGTGTCGTAAAGACAAGAACAATGTTTACACAACACTTGTGAACTGATAGATTCCGCGCCCGTCATTGGTCAGAAATAGGCCTCTAAAAATAATTTAAAACGCTCTCATTAAAGGCTTGTATTATTATCTCGGTGGCATTGAGTGTAAGACAGCCGGTAGTATTGGAGGAAATGACACCATACGCTATTATAAAAAAAAACTATTACAAAAGGCAATCCGTCCAGTCAATCCATACCACATTGTTCATTATATTTATGTATGACTGTATGTCTGTTTTTATTTTTATTATAGTAACCTATTATAGCAATGATAATCTCTCAATAACCATCTTGCACCACCACATTTATTTATCTTATACCTTTTTTCTCTCTGCCGGAAGGTTGTCTGTAAGAAATCGCTTTTAGCGATAAGACCGCCTACATTGTGCTACTAAATATCTGTAAGTGTTGTTATGTAATGGTTTTCTTTGTGCAATAAAGCATATCTTATCTTAATACAATATTTAGCGCGCGTAATTTTCCTTTTCAGTGAGTAAAAGTAATAGTAGATAACCAAAAGGTGTTCTACTCCTCGCCAACATCTAGCGGACACATATTATTTTTTGTGAATGCACTTTTTCCTCTCGTTTTAACATTCTAGGTAGAGATGAAGAGATAATCAATTCATTCATTCAAAGCATCTGTTTCGACCAATGGTTGACTGATACATAATGCTTTTAGAAATAAGTCACCCCAATAAGATTATAAATAATTTCAGTGAGTCCTTAATTAAATCTTATTGAATGGACCATCAATCAATGACCAGCCTGTATAAGTGGATATATTTTTTTAACTGAAATAGTTTCGCTGAGCTTACGTCATACTTATTCTCTCTAAAAGGAGACTATTATATTCAGGAATAATGCATCTCTGTGTTTGTTGATAATCGCAATATTAGTCATTATTTGAACACAATAAATGACTGTGTCAAGTTCACAATTTGTGCATAATGTTAATACCTATCTACATATTTAAACGACCGAATTTGATGTACCTCGTGGTTCAGAAGTGGGCTATTACACCAGTGGTCGCGGGTGCGATTCCAGGAGAGAACAAACGCTTAACTTTAAACATGTCTGTTTGTGGGGGTCTCACAGTGGTTCGTTTTCCCGATCATGGTGGACAAAAAGGGTGATCGAGTTCCTTCCGTTGCACTAGCTATAACGATAGCCAACATACTAGCTAACATGGATCAAATAAAAGTTTTGTTCAAATACCCTCAAGTTTTAAAATATAAATATTCAAGTGTCAGAAGTTGGGTAAATAATTACAAAATTAGTTGATTTCTGGTCGTCACTCTGTCAACATCTTAACGTTAAATTATAAGCGAAAGTTAAATTATTACTTATGAGTCGTGAAGTAGTAGGTATGTAGTATTTTTACTATAAAACACCAAAGCAAATATGTGTTTTGTTATTGAGATATGTACAGTCGAACTCCACGGAGACTAGGTTTTTCGTACATTTTTAATGTTTGTTAGACTAGAACTTACATGTACCCTCTTGTACCCAGGCTGCATTTTTTAAGCACGGTAGCTACATTAACGTACTTTATAAAATTAATAATTACAAGCAGCGGACTCAAGCGGAAGGTGTTCAAAAAAATTTTTTTTTTAGAAGGATTTATCCATTTTTCAAAAAAATTTTTTTTTGAAGAATGGACAAAACCTTCTAAATTGGATAAAATTGAACGTTTACATTTTATTTTACTTTCAAAATTGATTTGAATGATGCCACTGAAGAGTCCATGAGATATTTGAAGATGGTGATATCTAAGAATTCCAGCAAATTGAATGAAAAAGTTGCCATTCGTGTTCCTATGTACTAATTGTTTTGTTTTTGATTGAGGTGCCCTAAGGTGAAAATAATACTTTGTAAATATCTAATGAAGATCGGTGTCCTTCTCCAAAGTTTTTTAAGTCGAGGTTTGCTTAGGAAAAGAAAGTTTTCTTCGTCGTCAATTCCCGAGAAAAAACCCACACTAGAGTCACTGTCGTTGGTCAAGGAAACGCTGGTTTCGGAGCAAGACCACTGCACCAACTGATGACTGTCACTGATGTATTTGCAAGTACCAATACATTGAGCAATGTTGAATTCGGTGGCGTAGCTCCCAGGGACCCAAGAAATCAGGAGTTCGCGAAACTGGTTGCATTCAAATTGGATAGGGTGCCCGAAGAAAAGCGTACTTTGAAATTCTTGGATTTTATAAGGGAAGTACGAGGTGAAGAATCCTTAGCAAATGTCAGCATACCTAGTTTTGAGGAATCAGATCAATGTGTACCTACTTTCCTTGGTACTTGGTTGGTTTTATAAATTAAATTATATTTTGTTCAATGTTTATTATTATTTCATGAACACGTCATAGTTTAGCAGCAGTTACACGCTTAGCTATTGAAAACCAAAGGAAAAATAGCTAGAAGTCAGTGATTTATGCTTAAAAATCGACAAAGAATGGTTATTGAAAAACCCACTATAAGCTGGCCTCAGTTCACATAGTACAAGTAGGTAAGAAGAGTTTAAGTTATGTTGGTTTTTGTTTACGAAGTAGTTATTACATATATTGTTATTTTTCTTATTTATTCCAATAATCCACATAAAGACGCAACGTATAAACTCAATTTTAAGGTATAAATAATTTTGTCCACCATGTTTGTATGGGACGAATCACTGTGGGTCTGGGTGTTTCCGATGTATAATAATATGTATTTACGAAAAAATGAAGGAATAATGTGCCATGTGATGCCATGGGATACTAGACAACGTTATTCGTTGTCTAGTATCCCATGGCACAAGCATTTAACTGTCTAATTCGGAGCCAGATGGCGCTGTGTGGATTTTTCTACATGAATAATTATTTGCGCAGTAAGCTCCGCAGATATAGAGAGGTATCTACATAATTCATTAAGAAAATAGTAACAGTTACCAACCACTCACTTATTTAGAGAAAAATAAGCAAAATAAAATGTTGCTTACCCGTCAGCACCAACAAAAGTCTCCTTCGCAGTTATCCCGTTGAAATGTATCCGATTCTCCACTTCACCATCAATGAGGAAATCCGTCATCACAAAGTTCACTATTTCCTTACGCAACCTTCGTCTTAAAAACTTTATGTCACTTAAAACCTCCTTTTCACTAACACTGTCATTGTAAGGCTGAACGTGCGTATGCCTCAAATGTTCGTAATTTAAAAAGTTTTTGCGTTCGAAATTTGAAATGTTTGTCTTTGGCGCCTCGAGTTGGGAAAGCTCGTCACTGGAATCGCTATCATCACAACTAGTACTCCCTAGTAGGAACAGGATCAGTATCGGAGTCCGGAACATTTTACCCCATGACACCAGTTTAGCGAAACTCGACTTTTTCTTCGCTTTCGGCGATTTTAACTCCATTTTCAATCTGTGAAAGAAGAAAAAGTAAATTTTAGCAAACGATATTCCAAACATTGTTAAGATTTTAAGGTTAAATTGGTCGGTAGTGCTTCTAGTAGATAAGTAGACTAATGGGTGGGATGTCCATTTTTTGCGTAGACTCAAATATCGGATTATAGGTTTTGATTCTTAAATCGATCGATAGTAACAAAAATCGTTATAGAAAATAAGAGTTTAATAAAATAAGCACATTATTTTATTGGCGACAATACCTGTGTAGGTTTCTAAAATTATGTAATTTTAATTTTTATTCCCCAATTCAGAAAGTTTAAAAAATGCAACACAAGTAGTTCTAACAATCCCGAGAAGTTGATTGTTGTTACTTTCATTGGAATAGACCGTTACTAAAATACTACTAATGGCTTTGAATTTATTTATTTTGCTACTATAATAGATCTCATCTAATGAGATTTTACTACAGATGTGCTAAAACCAAATTCCTATTGTAACTCCATATTTCTCAAGTGTTTTTTGGTTAAATACCATAAATTTATAGTCGCCCGGATTTTTATAAGTAGATAAGTCTGTATAAAAACTTTTAACAAACTTAAGTTTCATTTATTTATATCACGTCCTATCACGGTTTATAAAGAATTTTCATAGACATTTATAGTACATATTTATAAATGTACAGATCTTGCGCCAATCAGTCACAATTATACCTTATAATCTATGGAGAAGATCTGCAACTGGCCTGGGCAGGTCAATTACGTCCCTCAAGATGTAATGGCGCTCCTCGCTTTCTGTAGAAACCTCTATATTTAAGGCTCGTTCTCGATAAGCCAGTTTGTTTACCTTGTATGACCGTATCCGTAATTTCTTAATCAATCTTGTCGGTGATTCTAGAAAGACTCTATACTACTCGTTGCGTGAATTATTGCATACGAGCGAATGATTTTTGACAACATTAAAAAGTTATTTATATTAATCAGGTGAGAGCGGACTGGTTAAATACTGGGTATTCGAGTTTGTGTTCATTTTACAGTTTGTGTCTAATTCTCCGGTGAAGGAAAACAGTCATAAAAATCTAAGCAACCCAGATTATGGCAGTAGGCTCGGCCCTTTTACCACGTTGGGTTAAAAACCGTTCTAGCGAAATGTGCGCTTCTGAATGTCTCCTTCACCATGTCGGCAACAATCATTGGGGCTAAAGTTTGGGATTGTAATATACCTAGTAATGAACGAATTCGGGTATACCTTTAGTCAGTAGAAAAAGTGCCAAAAATGACGCATACGAATATTATCGTGTGTGTCCAGAATCAGACGCTAATTTCTAAGAACGTCGGCCAAGTGTCATGTTACAGTCGTGTTCACTTTACTGCGATTAGACGAAATTAAAAACTATGCCAACAGCCGACATAGGATAATGTTTGTTTAGGCAAAACTGAGAGATAAAATGTCAAGAGTGAGTTAAGATTGCCAAAAAAGGTTGGTATGAACATCACTGGATGCGGACAGCGCAGGACCGATCGTTGTGGAGATCCTTGGGGGAGGCCTATGCTCAGCAGTGGGCGTCGTTCGGCTGATATGATGATGATGAGAACATCACTTACGCTCTCGATAATCCCAAAAGTTGCCGTCATGGTGAATGAATCATTCAGAAGCCCACACCCAAAGCGGTAAAGGTTTTTTATGGTGTTTTCGATAACAGGATGGCATTCCGGCTGACATCACTTCACATCGCGGTACTTCACGCTTATTCCAATCATCAATACGCTTCACTCTGAATTAGTATGTTCACTCATTTTTTGTGTAAATAATCATAAAATGATATTTGGCGAAGTTTTTTTCTCTCAACTGACCGCAGTCACAAAGAAATTGAATTTTAAAGATAACTCACCACGAGCGAAGTGAGTTTTGGCGCCAACCGGAATACCATACAGGAGAGTTACCCGTTGGATACTGTAACTTGGATACTAAAATGAAAGTGCAACACATTAAGGCCTGTTAACTTAAAAATAGTTTAACCTCCTTGTATCAAACTTTACATGACATTTGTTCAAACCTTATTTTCTATGCTATGATTTTTTTATTATTTAAAGATGGCGGCCACTTACGGCTAATTTGGCCTTAGGTTTTGAAGCGCCAACAATTTCCTTATAATTTTCTATTTTTAAAAGTAAGTCTCTACTTCAGTTCTATAGATATTGGGAAAGACGACCTATAAAACCAGATGTTAACATGAAAATCTCTTTGAAAACGGCATTTGTTTATTATTTGAACCTTTAGAATAAACTAGTTGTGTATGAATCATTTTAGCAAGAGCTGTTGATCCGTTCATGCGTTTTACGAAGAATAATGATTCTGAGAGATCTAATTACGTTTGAGGAAATCTATTGGAGAATAATCGATTATTGTATGTTGCCTCAAGAGTGTCCATAATGGTTTTGCGATTTATTTAATCAAACTAGTAAAATTGATATGTGGGAACTCAAACTTAGACTTAAGCCTTTGCAAACTAAGCAGAGAATTAACAGTTTTATATCTCAACTTTGATTGGCATTTGTTATAACACACTAGAATAGATTCAGGCCTGCGATTGGTCCAGATTGGTCGAAATATATTGGTGATAAAGTAAATCAATTTTATTTCAGTGTTATCAAAATGTATGTCATCATCACAAAACTATCGGTGAATTCTAAATTCTCAAACTGGGAGTGTTAGGCCAATTTCTTAGGTACTTATGATGAAATTTCAAAATTGCTTTCTGGTTTATTGTGCAATATACCTAGTGGTTTGTAGGTATCATATCTCATATCTGCAACCATTACAATGAACATTGCCCGAATGCTCCATTTTTCTATATTTGTGAAGTAATGCAAACATATAATAATGCAATCGGAATCTGTATGTTATCAGCACCGTTGATAAATAAAAACGTACTATCACGTTATCAGAAGTCGGGGAAAATCATGTTATGTGAGTACACTGAGGTGCAAAATAAGTGGTCAGCAACATTATTTTACGCTCAGAGTGAGATAAGTACACAATTGCAACCAAGCATTGAGTGACAAATCCAGCCATTGAGAGCTGGTGCCTGGCTGGTAACTAAAACTAAAAGTTATAAACACCATTTACAAGAAGGTTTCAGAGCTACCTACCTATATTTTCAAATTGAACGAAGTTTCTGACTGCAACCGTCCGTGGGTCTGTTTTTATGGTGGCATGACTGAAAAGTTCAAAACACTAGTAGAGTTTGGTTAAAGAACCGTTTTTCCTTCCGATGCTTAGGTACTCGTAGAGGGGATTTTTCCAAAATCTCTTTATAAAAAAATGCATTGCTGTTCGTTAGTCTCGCTAAAACTCAGGAACGGCTGGACCGATTTGGCTAATCTTGGTTTTGAAATATTGGTAATGGTCCAGGAAAGGTTTAAAAGGTGAGTAAACATGAGAAAATGCTAGGAAAATAGTGACAAACCACAATTTAATTTTCTCTTAGCAACGGTTCCTACCTGTCACGTGGCACTGGATGTTTGACAACAGTACGAAGTCTGTCGGGACAGCTAGTTCTACAAAATTTAGGGTGAAATATGGCCAATGACTTTGCATAAAAGCCTATATAATTAAAACTTACAAACATGTTAATAAATACAATCCACGCAAACAAATTCAAGTTCCAAACAACTAAATTCTTAACAAGTATTCAAGAAACATCGTTATTAAGTAAGTGAAGACATATATTTGCTCGCCAGTGTATAGTTAGTTACCATAAACGAATGCTCAATAACCGAATAGGTGTGAATTCGTCCACCGTGCTACTTTAAACTGTATTTTGTATATTAGAAAGATTATTATTGTGTGTTGAGATAACTGGTGCGCCGGCGCATCGTGTAGGGCTGGCATTTTTATAATATGTTAGTTCTGAAAACCAGAAAAAGACATTTGGTCGTCTTGGCATCAGGCGGGAATCGAACCCGCATCTTTCGCAAACCGGGTGACTGCACTAACCACTTTGCTACCGAGGCCATTAACAGACCGGCCGAATTTTTCTGGTATATTTACCTTATTAGTAAAGATACTGCATGGAAAATGCTAAAAACAATAATAAACATGTTATATGTTATTCTAGAATTTTCGATTCGTTGTATTTGTTGGGCATCTTTGTGACAGCCCTAACTACGCGCGTGCGTTCATGATTTACGCGTTCCACGACACATGCTTCGCTCGCGGTTTCACGCGGGTTTTTTAAATCTTTTTGCGGGAAGATAGTTTAGTTTACATGCCTATTTGTAAGTGTGTGGTAGAGTGACTTTGGTTGGAAGAAAGTATAGTAAGTCAGTTCTGGCATTACTTGACACATGACATTTACTAATTATGTTCAAACCGGTGGTAGGGTTACATTGTTTTTCCTACTGTAAAAAATACTGCCTTAGATACACACTTTGTACTTAAAAGTTTACATAAAATAAGAGAAAGGTCTCGACAAAATGATTCTTGACCATGGGTAAATAAAGGTGTAATTATTGTGTTTTAAATTTCAGATACACAGGAGAACTTGATAATAGAATATTTATTAGATTGTACTCTTTTCATGAGAAACGATGAAATGATCTTCATTTTTTGGGAATGGGAATCGAACCCAAGACACACCTCAGTAAGCATTTCTTACTATTGGGCCAGTCATACACATTTTACTACTTTACTGTACTTTACAGACATGCATAATTATATGTAACTTATTCTAAGTTATTTTATTTTAAAAGTGTGACGCTGTTGTACAATCTTGATTGATATACGGACAAACTGATAAAAACAGGTAATTTTTACGTCGATTTTGAATCTTTTGGAGAATGAAATAAGAGTTTCTTAAATTAGACTATAGCAATTGTAGTCACCTGTCTGTACGGTTTTGGGTGACGTAACGAGAGCCAGTAGCGTTTTGACGTATTTGTTCTAATTTTAAAACGGGTGACTGACAGCTCAGCCTGTCGGTAATGACGTTGACCTGTAAGTCGTGAGTTTGATTTCTGGTGACACGGTGTGAAACACGGACTTCAAGCTCTAAGGGTGACACCTAGTCACATAGCAGGAACTTTATGGCGATTTCTATTGGACTTTCAGAGCATGCGCTGAGACAAATTCTGGGTATGCAAATATCATCACACAGCACTGCGATTTTGTGTCGACTTTCCAATACCCCTTATTTTATAGCCATATGACTGTTTGGAACTTTTCTGTTCCTTATGTTACTAAACCCCTTACTGACAAAAAAAAGACGGAAGGTGACGTCATTCTGGTCACTCTAATACTAGGCCTAATGACGTCATCAACCTATACATCGCCTCTGCCAAACAGCTCGCGCCAACTCAAAGCTCTACAAGACTGAGATATCGTCCACGCCGGCGTGCTGTTTCGCAGTACCAGCACGTGCCCGCTTGCTTTTCTCCTCAACCTTACTGATGGCCATCTCAGTGCTAGTTTCTTCGATCAAATACACCCACTCTGATCGCAGGTAGACGTAGCAGTTTTTTTCTGCCACCACGTATTACCATACTCGTAGAAATCCGAGTTGACTTCGCGCGTTTGGTCGAAAAAACTTGCACCAGGCACTATGGTTTCCATAAACGACGAACGGCATGAAAAAAAGAAGATCCTTACCGGCCAGTGTGATTTTGTAGTTACACGCACTTGAAGTGCGTATTTTCTTAAAGTTTTTTTTTAATTTCAGGTCAACCAAAGACAATGGAGAGGTCCGATTAGGTAATTAATTTATTCAAATCGGCGCGTGTCGAAACGATCAGGTGAACTCGACCGTGTCCTATATTTGAGACGGTTTCGTTGACCAAATTTGTACAATATTACCTAAATAAATGAGATGTACCTATTATTTGTTCTCGTAAGGACGCTGGGTGACAGTGGAGGGCTGCGCACGTTTATAGTTGGAAAATGAATGCATGCATTGGCGATGAATCGATGATACACAAGATGGCGTTTTCCCGCCTCACCAATTCTCTCATTGCATTATGAAAGTCAATGCTGAAACAATTAGAAATTTCTGAGTTTCCAAAAATATATTTTGCGTCCGCGGATTGACTCAAAAAAACGCTTGCCACACAAATGCGCGTTGTGAGTACTCGATGCTTTCTATCGAATGAAGCCAGTCCGTCTCCGCCTAGAATAGTACTCAAAAGGAAAATGTTTGGAGCAAAAAATACATTTAAGACTATAATGAATATCCATAAACTACTACGTGAAAACTATTAAGAGACGTAGGTCTTGGCTCTACGAGATTTTACTAGCAAGAAAAAACACCAACGTAAAAATTGGGGGTTATCGAGGGGCGGTAAAGAACGGTTCATGACTCATGTAGTTTGGATACATTAGCCTAACGCAAGGACGTAAAAGAAAGACGGACGTCACCTCGTCTAATCATGAGTGAAGCATATCAGCTGCCAGTTAAGGTGTGTGCGTGACTAGCACGTGTCATTGGCGCTGTCATACGGAGTAAAATGGCGTAGTTTGTAGCACCTAGTGTGTTTGTGTGAGTGTAGGAGGTCGTGTACTATGAATGAAATTGCATGCTGCGCATTTTTTTAGTGTGATGTTCCGTCCGTCTTTCTTTTACGTCCGTGCCTAACTGTAACACGTTATTACGTACCTGTAGTCACTTTGACTAGCGTGAATTCCTTATCTCATCTCACATAAATACACTAAGTGTAAATAAAGCGAATTATGCGCAACTTGTTGTTCATACATATATTATACAATTATTTCAGTGGTCACTTGCGATTAGTAAACAAACAGGAGCAAAGGTCTTACTAATTATTATAATTGCTCCACCATCATCAGTGATATAACTTTCTTAAGTGTTTTGTTATCGTGTTGATCAAAATCTATTATAATTTAGTAGACTTATATTTTACAGTAATTTTGAATCGTCAATGGTCCCAAAAATTATTTTTAACATTTTTTGTCTAATATAACTCTAATATGAAAATCATTTTATCTTTGTTTGTTTTTATTGTATGACGTGACTCTACCATCGTCTTAGGGCGAAGACACTACTTGGTACGCTTTTGGCTTAGAAAAAGCAAAAAATTTGCCATCACCGGAAAAGCCGCCGTTCCGCCATTTTGAAACCCAAATAGCCAACATAATAATGGCGCTTATTGAATACAAAAAAAATACTTAGAATAGAAAATGAAGATTAAAGAATAACTACCTACAATGAATTAGAATTAAATATAGATAAACAATTTATTCGCGGTTTTATACAGGGTGGCTGGTTGCAGGGGTCCAATTTATATAAGGTATCTTAAAAAACAAATCAAAACATTGTTTCCGGTAAAATTAATAGATAAAAAAACTGAGTATGTATATGTATGATTTTTTATCGTTAAAATTGCATTTTAGGAATTAATTTGGCAAATAATAATAATAATAAATCTTTATTGAGATTACTTAATTTTAACTACAGAGTTTACTTAAAGCTAAGCAATACAATGAAAACTAGGAATAAGTATGCTGCTGCCATCCAAACTAGGCAGAGCCCGTATCTTAGATGGCAGGGCTTCCCTCCAGGGATTAAAAGCGTGTTGCAATAACAAGATTTAAGAGAAAAAAAAAAGATCTTAAAATCTTAAATTAAACATATATAATAAAAACCTTAAATATATATATTATAATATAAATTAAAAATAAAAAACCTTAGATAAATTAAAAACCTTAGAACTAGGGAATATTGGGATGTGTGTACCTACATGCATGTCGTGTGTAGTGTGGGTGTGTGGGAATGTGAATGTGGGGGTGTGGGTATGTGTATGTGGGGGTGTGTGTAATTATTGTGGGGTGTGTATGTTTGTATTGTGAACGCGCGTGTGTTTTGAGTGTTGAGCGTGAATGAAGTTTGTTTGCCAGGTGGTTTATGGTATGCTAAATTATATCACATTATTTTATTGTATACATAGATAGATGATTGTGTTTGGGGGGGGGGGGGATTAAATTGTTCTGCAAATGTTTTTTCTAGTATGTTGTTGGTTTTTTAGTCTACTTAATTCGCAACAAAAGTTCCTCCGTTTCCTCATAGGATAACAGGCACAGCCATTTTCCAGTGATCGATTTGAATGTATGTTTATTTAAGGGGTAGATATTCAACTTTTTATTAATTGAGTTGTAAAGAAGGGCGCTCGTCGATTCATATTGTCTTCTTGCGCATGCCGTTCTGTGTCTTATCGTTGGGCAAATAGGGAAACCAGAACGACGCTGTTGCATCAGAGTCGGATCAAACGGGAAATGGGAGTGCTTCCGAAGCAATGTTCTGAGGATAAATAGTTGCCTTACAGTCAGCACACCGCACTCAACATAAAGTTTATTGGTGGAATATGTTCTAGGTTTACTGGTCATTACCTTCAGAACTGCTCTTTGCGCTACTTCTAACTGTTTCAGTGATGTCTTGTAAGTTCCACCCCAGACAGGAATGCAGTACATCAAAATTGACCGGCAAAGACACGAATATACCATTTTCAGAGTAGCCATGTCAGCTGAGTGGCGCAGGTTCCTAAAAATATAAATAAGTCTCCTAGTCCTATTGCTCAAACTATCAATGTGACTCTGCCAGTCTAACTTCTCATCTACATGAACACCAAGATATTTGACACATTTCACGGCTGCAAGAGACAAACAGTTACATTGATCTTCCGGCGGTGAGCATTGGTGTACCTTTAGGAAGTTAGCGCTGTCTGTTAAAGATCTATTTTTATCAGAAATCCGAAAACGCACTAGTTGGGTTTTGCCGATAGTCAGTGTTAGAAGATTCGAAGACAACCATTGCATGACGTGCTGAAGCGCCTCCTGGGCATGCCGCTTAGCGCTATCCCAGTCGTTTCCGTGCACTACGAGTGCAGTGTCATCAGCATAAGCAAACACTTTGCAGTTCTTCATTTGCAACTCACAGAGGTCATTTATGTAAATTGAGAACAAATAATCAAAGTCACGTCATAATATAGCTACTTTAATCCGACCGACGTCTCTAAATTGTCGATAGTTTAACAGAACGTGTACAATTTTGAATGCTTTACCTATAAAAAATAATATTATAAATGATTCATCTACGTCATCATCAAAATTATGGTATTATCCGCCTGATTCCCAATAATAAGCCACTCGAGCCGCCAGGTGTCGTTGAGGGCGACGAGTGAACAAAACGAGTCAATTCAAACATGGCGGATGATTGCGTTTTATTTCTGGCGATAATTAATATCGCGGAAGAGCACCGTGCCAGGTGTGGAGATGGGATTTTAATCGGGTTAGTCGGTCTAGGCTAATATCTAGACTGCATAACACAAAAACGGCCTATATACATCCCACTGCTGGCCACAGGCCTCACCTCAACTATGAGGGGGAATGAATCATACCTACTCCAACACGCGGTCTCAGTGCGAATTGTTGGAGGAGTGGAAGGTTAGTGAGCAACCTTAGATATCTAGACTAAACTAGCATTATTTAGTATTTTAAGTCATTTATTTAACCCGCTTTGGCACATAAAACCTAAAACGTTCTTATCCAATAACAACATTTACAAATATATTTATTTTAATGAAGAGTCTAACTATTAAAGTAAGTTAAAATATTTCATTGAAAATTTTGCTGATAAAACCACTTTACAGATATTAGCAACCTATTTGCGGTTTTATACAGGGTGGATGATTGCAGGGGTCCAATTTTTATAGGGTATCATAAAAACACATCAAAACATTGGTCCCAAGAAAATTCATAGTTTAAAAAAGTTGAGTATGTATGTGTATTTTTTTTTCTTCGTTTTGGAACTCCAGTCATATACATAAATCACTCTGATTCAGAAACTATTCCAGTGAATCGCTATGAAAATATCACAATCATGGAAGAACCCTATGTCATGTGCGAGTTCCGTATTTTATCTGAGATGCTTGATAGTTTTTTTTACCTTATTTTGGGCTCTCAAGAACTAACTGACTGATCCCATTTTGACAAAACAATGTAGGTAAGTGAAACTAGTTATTTGTATGTTGGCATTAAAAACTTTTATGGAGCCTCAGAGATACTTGAATATCTCTTTCATCCAAAATAATACATTAGAGGAAGAAAAAAATGGAGCATTAACTCAGCAAAATTATATGCGAAAATATGTACTGCTGAACCAGCTTAGATCAAAAGATAGACTGGGGTTAAATAAGAACTGAGTGCGAAACTTATGTTTTAGAATGTAGTGCCTATAACATACATCAGTACATAATAGAGAATTAATAGCAATATTGACGATTATGACTTTGACGTACGAATGACTGATAGCTTTTTTAGAAATGTGTTTATCTTAAGAGATTACGGCTAGACCCCTATTATTACTATGATTAAATACTTAAATTATTTGTTGTTTATTTATTTAATGGCAAAGACCTTGGCCTCCTACAAGAATAATCAATTAGTTAACGATTTTAATGATTTTATGTACGAAACGCTATCTTCAAGATCAAGACGTACTTGGCTACGTACCTAGAATGTTATTTGTTGTTTTGTTGTAAAAGTTAATTAGCAGCAAGCGTTTGTTTATAAACAATAATAACTACTAAGTAACCATAACGGGCTTTTATTTAAATTACTCCATGTCTCTTTGCATTGATTGATTGTGCATTGATTAAAAACGTAACTGGTAAATAGCTTAGATAGTTCAATTGCGATGGAAATTATGTAATAGCAATAAACGGTCCTGAATATTATTTTTTACTTCAAAAGAAAACTGGAACACTTATACGGAAACTGGCTTTTTAGGCACTTTTTGATTTGTCTGTCAAGCTTTGATTAAAACAATAAGAGGAAGATAAGTATGTAACGATCTTACTTCGCGAATTCGAAAACTGGGACATGAAAATACTCACAATGACGTCTGAATGACGTGCGCGTAAACGAGTCCCTGTTATAATAACAGGTTCATTGGACCTGATTTTGTATGACAACGCCCGTCGACAAACGGTATTTTTAACAAAAATGTAAATAATTTAATTTAATAAATAATTTAATATATTTTTATTTTTTTCTAATAATTTAAAGTCGAATAATAATATTGTTAGTAAAGGTCTGAAAACCAGAAAAAGACATTTGGTCATGTTGGCATCAGGCAGGAATCGAACCCGCATCTTTCGCAAACCGGGCGACTGCACTAACTACTATGCTACCGAGACCATTAACAGACCGGCCAAATCTTTCTGGTATATTTACCCTATGAGCCAGGATGATTTCATCAATGTTATAGGCATCCACCTCTAACACTCGGAAGAAATATTATTTCAAATATTTAATTTCCGATTAAGATGAAAAAGCTATTACTATGTTCAATTATTGTAATCACCCTGGCTCATAAGGTAAATATACCAGAAAGATTCGGCTGGTCTGTTAATGGTCTCGGTAGCATAGTGGTTAGTGCAGTCGCCCGGTTTGCGAAAGATGCGGGTTCGATTCCTGCCTGATGCCAACATGACCAAATGTCTTTTTCTGGTTTACAGATATTTATTAAAGATACTGCATAGAAAATGCTAAAACAATAATTAAACATAATAATATTGTATTTATTTATTTTGAAATTTCTTTACTCCCGTGTTTATCTCTGATGGAATGTATTAAAGCCATGTATAAAAAACCCTGGTGATGTGCGAGTCTTACATTTATTGTGAGCTTTTTTGTTTTTACTGCTTGATAAACTTGATAAATTTTTGTGGTCTTTCGTAAATTCGTTTGTCATTGTTTTATATTTATAAACTGTGTTTTGAACTATTTTTACCCCAGAGACTCGGTAAAATCGCGATTAATTTTTTTTATGCGATAAGCTTAAAAAACCCACCTTTTTTTTTACCATCTGGTAGTGGGTCAACCTGTATCCTACTAATATTATAAAGGCGAAGGTTTGTATGTCTGGATTTGCCGTGTTGCTCTTTCACGTCAAAACTACTGAATGGATTCTAATGAAACTTTACAATAATGTAGCTTATATATCTGAATCGCACATAGGCTACCTACTATTTTAAAAAAATGGGTACGTTATATTTTTTTCACGCGGACTAAGTCGCGGGCGGCCGCTAGTAACTGATAAATTAGTGCTGAATTGTTTTAAACATGTCCGGTTGTTCACACTGCTTTACGGTACTTTTCTGCCTAGCCGTTTTATTCATTATTTCCCTTATGTAGATAATGTAGGTATTATCTTATCAGCGACAAAACTGTGAAATAAATCGTAAATAAATAAGCACTTGTAGGTAGCCTGCCTAGTATAGTAGTATGCCATTTTTTTAGGGAGCAATTAGGTATATTTGAAAAGTTCCGAGTAAGTTAGTATTATATTTTATTTATTTTATTGTTAATCTTTATGTATTTATAGTATGTACATTTATATATGTGAATGTATACTATTATTGGTATTCTATTACTATTATTTAAGTTTAATCGTTTTATATTAGTTTATGTATATTTACTTATCTTTCAGTTTATTCATTATATTGTGTATCACTTTCATATCTTTATAACTATAGCAAGTTGCACAGCCCAAACTTCCTAAATTCCCCGTTATGCCTTGCGGTTGACTGGTAGAGAATGCCTAGGCATTAAGTCCGCCAATTGTACCTACTCCTTTCCTTAATTTTTTGTAATAAAGAGTAAATAAATAAGTAAGTCGGTAGTCTAGGAAGGAACCTAATAACTATTGTAAAGATAACGTGTCTCCTCTTTATTTTATTTGACAAAAAAGGTTTTGGTAAAATGCGTTAGTACTTAAGTTTAATAATTTCTCATAGTATTGTTTTTATGTATGTCTATTTTTATAATTAAAATTTTTGGTTTTTAATAGTTCTCAATTATGCTCTACATCTTCTTTTCTTTCCTTGTATCTCTTCCCAACGGTTGTCTGGAAGAGATCGTTTCTAGCGATAAGACCTCCTAAATTGTGCATCCTCAATATTTGTGAACGTTTCATTTAATTGTTTTCTTTGTGCAATAAAGTATATCTTATCTTACAAAACAATTGCAGAGTAGGTACCTAACGTCTCTTTAAATTCGGAACATTACTTTAAAAATACACACTTAACTATTTAACCTACTTGTTAAAAATCTACACACGAAACTGCTTTTTTTTAATAGAAAGTGAATCAAGTGAATGCACTTTCAGTTGCCCGTCCTATTAATGTAGTTACCAAAGTTAAGAACACGTTTATCATAAATTATTAATTTTCAGATTAATTTATTTAAGCTATTGATTTAAAACTACTAATAAAATATTTCATTTCCTTGCGACTTACCTTTCCAGAGTCCGAAACTTGAAATAAAAACTCAAAAATCCATTTCATCCAAGTCCAAAATCGTTAACACACACAAAAAGCACCCACAACTCAATCCGGAACGTGATTATTAAAAAAACAACTGCAATTACGAATGAAAAGTTCAAAATTCGAACGTAGTGGCACGCAAAAGTTTCTGCAAGATGGCGGCGCACGTCCGCCTCACACACTCGCCGGCCGGCACTGGACTGAATCTTTGCCTCTTTGGTTTGGCAATGTGATCGCGCGATCACGCCATAAGTCCACCAAACTGGATTTTGAGTTGCAAAAAGTTACTACGTGCTAGCCCGGGAGGAAGTAAATGCAGTTTGCACTGACCACGTGGCTTTGTGAAGGTATTTGAGAAGTACTTTACAGTGTTTTATTTCCAAACCGTACTCTGCCGCTAACTAGGGCCTTAGAATCTTTTTACGGCTCTTTTATTTCCAAACCGTAGGTACTCTACCGCTAACTAGGTCCTTTTATAATCTTTTTACGGCTTACTCAACGCTGTTTGATTTTAACACAAAAATAGGTATAATGTTTATTATTGTTTTAGCTTTTTCCATAAAGTATCTTTACTAAAGATCCTGAAAACCAATGGTCTCGGTAGCACAGTGGTTAGTGCAGTCGCCCGATTTGCGAAAGATGCAAGTTCGATTCCCGCCTGAAAAAATGACCGAATGTCTTTTTCTGGTTTTCAGAACAAAAATATAAATTTAACTACTTGTTACAGTTTTATTAGGCAGGCTTGTTGTGACCAAAACTGCCTGGATATAATAATAAAAGAAATCAGATAAAATAACATAAAACATGAATTTAATTTAAAAGCATGTTAACTTAATGCCATTACACTTATTTATTCAGTTAATCATTGTGAGACTTGAAGGCCGTGGAGTTGCATAACAATTATTAACCTTCTTTTAATTTTACCCTGTTTAATTTAATTTTATTCAGAAGTGGGTCAAAATGGGTTAGTAAAAAAAACCTTATTTTTTAGTACAGTGTACCTAATTGTTTTTTTTTCTGAACTAAATGCACCGAACATCATGTTTCCAGTCTAGAATGTGTCTTTTTTTAATTTTGGTTATTTTTTTTTCTTTTTTAAAATAAACTTTGACATAAGAAATATTACAATATTCAAAGACCCGTAGTTAGGGTGTAGGTCGTTAGGGTATACCTTTTCGTTATTAATATTTTATCCCTCGAAAATCGTATAAAACTTTACATCTACTTGTCGAACTAACAATTTAATCGTCAATGTAGATGTAGGTACTAAAAGATCGATATTTTAAAACGAGAAATATTTCGGTCAATTAAAAATCACACACTAAGTAGGTAGAGCATCCTGTTGATCATGTTATCAGCTTAGTCCCTCCATCTTGTAAACGTATGTTGGATTGAATTAAATAAGCAAAGGAAAAATGAAAGACGATTGAAAAACCCATCAGAAATCCTAGAAAACCAAAGACGAACGGGGAAACAAGCGAACACGGAAAAATCACGCCATACCTCGTCATGCTGATATTATACTTACTAGATAAGTACGCGACGGTGCGCTGGCGCCGCCGAACGCAGTTCGATATTGAATTTGCCCGTTGTCCGTCTGATTGATATTCAGGTATAGTCAACAGCACATCAGGTTACCCTATTTCCGATTTTTCTCTCCGTCTTGCTAAATGTCGTCTTTGCAGTAGAGCAAGGAGGACTGACCGAAAATGGGTAGAGTGATGTGCTCCACGGTACATACATGGACAATCGTGACTTACGCTACGAAAGTACCATTGAGTACCATTTAAGGCAAGATTTTCCGATTTATCTAAGTTTTATTGTGTCTACTACCGAGACGGTTTCATACGTGGCTTCGGGCACTTCCGCGACCAATCGGGATTCCATTGAAAGGCTGCACCGTTCCGCATCCTAGAGCTTGTCTTTTAGGGACCTACTCCGAAAAAAGGAAGGGGTCACGAAAATACCTGGAGTATACACAGGTAGTTCTGCCACCCCGGTGAAAGCCGGTCAGTGTGTTCGAAAGAGTACTTTCGCATTCTACCCTGTTGGCCTATAGCCTATGCGGCCCCTAGACGCAAATAGCCACAAGTCCACGGGCTGTCAAATGGGCGGGCTGCTTCACAGTCGAATTTGCTGTTTCTGCCCTGACGCGAAGCACACGGTTAATCTGGAACTATACATATTTACATGGAGCTGTCTAGGTGCAGGAATGGACACACCTTTTTAGATAGTGTTCGCATTTTAGTCTTTTAAAGAATACTGGCAACCCGCCCCGGCTTCGCATGGGTGCAATGGGATGATTATTATACATAATATAATAAACCTTAAAAAAACCGCATCAAAATCCGTTGCATAGTTGCAAAGATTAACCCCCGAATTTACAAACGCAAATCACCGTTGAGCATCTCTCAGAAGTATAGCTGTCCCTTTCAGTTCTAATGTTATTTTACGGGACAGCATGAGCGTGAGCGCGTGCTTAGCGTTGATTGACGTTTGTGTATTCGGGCGTTAAGCATATACATAGGGACAGAGAAAGCGACTTTGTTTTATACTATGGAATGATAATAACTTTGATAGAGTAAGTACTCATTTCATATACAGGGTGTTTCTTCTAAGGTGTCAAGCCGACGCTAGCTGATAGTAGGGTACCATACCTATCGATTTAACCCCCATGTATGTTCTACGATTTTTTGTAGTTTTCGAGATAACGATGTTTTTGTAATTTTTAAAAAAATTGTGAGCATTTGGCTTTAAATAATTATAACTTTTTTTTCGTTTGACTTTTATTGGATATTTTCTTTTTATTATAATGTCTATTAATTGCAGTTGTATGATTAAAATAATCTCTCTCCTAACTTAACTACAAGATACAATAATTTTGATTGATAGTGAAAAAAAAGTGAATCATGCAGAACATAACCAAAATTCAATCGTAAATTAAAAAAAACAAAAGGTATTCCATAGCTTCTAACTAATTTCAAAAACTGCGCAGCATCATAGGCTTTCATAATAATACAAGAAAACATGTCCTTTGTTTTTATTGTCCTTTGGCATTATTCGCTGTAATCGATGCTCAAGTCTTGAGAATCGGAAATAAGTGTAATTTTCATACTTAATCATTTTCTAGTATTTTGGCATAATTTTGTCATTTCTGAGATTTATTGTCTTCTAACGTTTAAACCAAGCTCATTTGTCAATAAAACAGTCATTTTTTAGCTTCCAATCATCCGAAAGTCACAACTCCTGTTGTAATTAAAATGTTGAAATTGAGGAAACCGGAACATGTTTTGAATCGATTATCGAACTGTTTTGAGTTACTATGTTCAAAATACGCGTACATAAAAAATAATAAAGATGGTCCGGTCTCCTCAATTTTAATTTTTTTATTACACCAGGAGTTGTGACTTTCGAAAGATTGGAAGTTAAAAAATGACTGTTTTATTAACAAACGAGCTTTGTTTAAAAGTTAGAAGACAATAAATCTCAGAAATGACAAAATTATGCCAAAATACTAGAAAATGATTAAGTATGAAAATTACACTTATTTCCGATTCTCAAGACTTGAGCATCGATTACAGCGAATAATGCCCCACAAAGGACATGTTTTCTTGTATTATTATGGAAGCTTATGATGCTGCGCAGTTTTTGAAATTAGTTAGAAGCTATGGAATACCTTTTGTTTTTTTTAATTTACGATTGATTTTGGTTATGTTCTGCATGATTCACTTTTTTTTCAATATCAATCAAAATTTTTGTATCTTGTAGTTAAGTTAGGAGAGAGATTATTTTAATCATAAAACTGCAATTATTAGACATTATAATAAAAAGAAAATATCCAATAAAAGTCAAACGAAAAAAAAGTTATAATTATTTAAAGCCAAGTGCTCATTTTTTTTTTAAAAATAACAAAAACATCATTATCTCGAAAACTACAAAAAATCGTAGAACATACATGGGGGTTAAATCGATAGGTATGGTACCCTACTATCAGCTGGCGTCGGCTTGACACCTTAGAAGAAACACCCTGTATAGAGGCGCTTATGGAAAAACTAGGTTCTTCAAATTGGGAAAACATGCGCTTTTTTAAATGTATTAGGTATGTACACGTTGTCTTCCGTAATTATTCACTAACAGTTGTTAATAAAATAAATGAATATACAATTCTTAAGTTCGTGAACGCGCATAACTTTCTCTGTGGTTACCTCCAATCCACTCCGTCATGGTCGCGGTGTCTAAAACGGTGATTAATAATTCAAAAGGCAATTATCTACATAAATGCCATAGCAACAGGCCATAACGTCTGTATTGTCGTGTTTTCGGACCAAACAATATCTAAAAAAACATTGCAAAGAAGACCTATTGGCTGACCACGGACTAACTTGTAGAGTGGGCGATACGCAGGGCTGGAAAGAAGGAGGCATGGGCATTGTCGTAAAGGTGATAAACATTTTCGATCTCAAATGAAGCATCATTATAATTTCTATGAAAATGTTTACAAATTTAATTCATTATGCATGGTAAGTACCCAGATAGGTTACCTAGATACTTTTTACGAAATAAAAATTCGCGGACCTAGGTTCTCAAACTTAACTTTTAATAAGTTAATACGTACGAAGTGGTTTGTGGTGTGAAAATTAGGTATCAGTGTGTTCAGTGAAGTTCCGCAGTTTTAACATGACCCTTTGAGTCAGGTGTTTTGACGTCGACGAATCCCGTGAGTCAGTTAAAAAAACGAACATTTGTTTTGTCCGTTGATTAAGTAGTGCGCGCAAAAACTCTTTTACCCACTCACGCCTACTTTGACAGCCAGCTTCACCTGACGCCACTGCATCCTAGGTAATTTTCCAATGAATAAGCTAGTTAGGTGAATCACATGTCGCCCACTGTACCTAAAAACTTTTTAACAACATGTCAATCGTGGAATTCGCGACAGAGGACAGACGCGCTCGAAATAACCGCTCGAGACACAGCTAAATCATTCTAATTCGAGTGAACATTGGGAATCGAATGGTGACGAAGTTGACCCCCTTTTTTTTTTTTTCGTGGGGAAATCCTCATGGATACCTCGCTGCCCGGGGGGACGACGAGGTTATGTCGGACTCCTACCGACTAAAACCCCACGGCACTCGACCGTGGCACTTTGGCGGCGAAGCTGGATCCTACCGTAAGTAATACCGCACTGCTCCGCCGCCAGTGCTAGCCCCTAGTGGGGCCCCCTCCAACCGACCCCCCAACGAAGGGGGAGGCCACGAAAGCGCCTGGAGTACACAGGTACTTTCGCCGTCTCGGTGGACACCGTGCAATGCAAGCCAGAGCACCCCCGCACTCCGGCCCGCTGGCACCCACTGTTCGCAGACCCTACTGGGCCCGCAACCACGAGCCACCCAAAAAGGGCGGCTTCGCTGCCGTAACCGGCGGTACGGCCCCGCCGGGCCGCGATGCACAGGGGGATCACCCTCGGATTACTGGCCCCCACCAACCGGTTGTGCGCCGCGGCCCCAACCACGCGCCTCAAGGCGCCTGCAGGCCCCACTGGCCCCGCAGCCCCACGTCGCCCTTGCGGGCCGCAGCGGGTGGGTTCCCAGTCCACCACACTGCCACGCCTGGGTTCTCTTCGCTTCCCGGTGGTTCCCCTATCACCGGTACTAGGCCCCCTCGCCACGCCCAGGCGAGAACCCATGAGGGGGACGAAGTTGACCCCCTGCGATGGGGACTTAATTTTACAATGTTTTAAAACCAATTACACCTCCTTTGTGTTCATTGTGCAGTTTGCGGCTAACTCTCCGGTGATGAAAAACACTGATATAAAACCCAAGCAACCCGGTAGGCTTGGCCCTCACCACGTTGGGTTCGAATTCCCTCGGCGAAATGTGGACTTCAGAATGTTTCGATCACCATGACGGCAACAATCAGTGGGACATTGACTTCCCCATTAGGGATAAAGCTGTCAGGGTATGTTATGTTAACCGATTTAAAGAAAACCAGGATCATTATCAATTTGGTTAAGTACATATTTTTCATGTTTGTTCACTTAAAACTAGTTCGATGTCAATTTTTATCGTTCTTTACGTTTGTAGAATTAGTTCAAAAAACCCAGAATTTTTTTAGGGCTTGTAATTTCATAAACGACTCAGCAGTTGATTTTTCGTTGCGTCTCCGCCACGCAAGGACTAATGATGGCTCGTCCTTAGATCTCGCCAAATAGAAGTCATAATTATCTTCAAAAAGACTATCCATATTCTTTATTGTCACCGCATTCTTCAAACATTGACTCCTTGCAAGTTGTGCAGTGGATGGCCACTTCTCCGCGAAGGGTCAATTGGTAGTTTGAATTGTGCGCGGGAGTCGAGAGGACCGCAAATAGGAAGGCTACCTGGGCGGCCCGCGTTCGACGCCTGAGTGAATACAGAGTGTGTTTCTATTCAATATACTTATATAAATAAATACGAATGGCTTTGATTTTTAAAAAACTTCCAAACCAGAAAGATACCCTGTGAAAGTAAGAATTGTAATGTACTTTTTGGTCCTTCGAGTCCAATAGCATTTTTTTATCGAAAGGTTGTCATAATTCAATAATTAAGTTACTTTTAGCGGTGCCCAGGCTTCCATGGCGATTAGGTATTTACTTATTGATGAAAAATTCTATAATTACCTTGAAAAATCGGTAAATTATCCTTCACTCTTTATTTTTAACTTCACCTATGATATTATTTTTTGTTCAATTCTTCACCACTTGGCGGCTATACTTATTATGGACCATAAGTGGCTGTGGATAAATTACCTACTTTAAATGGGTCAGGCTTAACATGATGCAGCCTGTCATACCCCCGAATCCACAAACGTCAATAAACGCTAAGCACGCGCTAACGCTCATGCTCTCCCGTAAAATATCCATAGAGGGACTGAAAGGGACAGCTATACCTTTGAGGGATGCTCAACGTTGATTTGCGTTTGTGAATTCGGGTTATATTGTATTGTATACTTCCTAAGCTGTTTGATGTTCAAAATCGACTACCAAACAGCCTAAATTGCAGGCAAAAGTTCTTCCAAAAGGAGCACCCTGAACAAGGCCACTTCACCCGGCGCAGCCTGCACGTGAGAACGAGGTGTCAATTCTGCACCAATAATGGATATAATACCCCGTTTTTGAATAGGCACAAAAAACGAAGCAAGCGCGAGCGAGGGTTGAGCTTGGGTTCCGTCGGGTTAACGAGTTTTTATCATAACCATTAATATTACACTGTCAAAGGCAATTTTGAAACAGCGACTGCTGGACCGACTAACGGATCACTGGCTGCAACCAACCAACCGATGGGTGGGTGGTGAGTCCACCACACTGCCACGCCTGATTTTTCTTAGCTCCCGGCGGGTGCCGCTACCACCGGTATTAAGCCACACACAGGGACAGAACTCATGAGGAGGTTTATAACCAACCTGCCTTTCAGATGCACTGAGCTGGCGTATACGAGTATGACGCGTGCCGACGTTTCAGCTGTAGCTAAATGAATAAAAACAATCAAAAAGCCCAAAGTATCCTTCAAATATTTATGAAACCTTTGCCAACGGACCCTTAATTCACCCATAGACAGCCAAGCGCCCGGCCAAAGACGCCGCCACGAATAAAAAAAACAACAAACAAAATGGCGGACGCAGTCAGGTGGAAAGCCATTGATACGTCTGCAAGATGGGAGATGGTCAATGAATTGTCACGTTTGCTAGATAATAATTTATATTTAGTCATTGTTACCGTGGCTTTGTTTGGCAAAGGGTCGGCGCTAAGAATTATTCACTTACTGACACAGAATCGTTCTTAGAATGGAATATCTTTGGGACTTGGGCATAAATCAACCTAAATCGATTCTTCAAGTAGCTATTCGTTCAGATAAATTAAGTACTTAGTTAAAACAAAAGTTTATCAAAGTATTGTCAGTAACGGCCCGTACACAATTAGGTATATGGCATGTTGTCGCGTCGTGCCGTACGACGTCGTGTCGTGTCGAACAATCAACTGCTAGCAAGCGACGTCTTCACAATGCCGCGTCGTAGCATAATGCGACGCGACGTCGCATCGTCTAATATGCAAGAGCCCTTAGATTAGACTCTTTGATCGTCATCATCATCATCATCAGCCTATATTGGTCCTCTACTGGACGTTAGCCTCCCCTAATGGGCTATCGCGCCTCTTCAGCTGGGCGCATCCATCTCCTGGCAGCAGCCTTTCATAAATCGTCGCTCCACCTGGCCGGAGCGCGTCCCACACTACGCTTGCCGAGACGTGGTCTCCACTTTAGAACGCGCTTACCCCAACGGTTATCCGTTCCACGGCAAATGTGGTCAGCTCACTGCCACTTCAACTTTCTTTGATGTTGAAATATAATCAATTTTAAAATGTAGGTCATCATTACGAACGACAATAGGTTGGAGATGTCAGATGACGATTAAGTTTCTGTTAATGACGTCATAATTATGCCTGATATTGATTAGATATTTTCTCTAATTGCTCCATACCTTATTTTTCAATAAAGTTGGCAAATTCCTCGTTTTTAATCGTAAAGAATCGGTAAGAAACTTAGCAATTTCTTACCGATACCGATACCGTGAAAATAAACACATGTTGAAAAGGGAAGCTGCTAAGCGTCAAGTTTTTGATCATTCCAAACGTAAAATAACGCTTGCGACAAAATTAGGTGCCTACGTACGTACGTACCAGCACAGGCTAGATCAAAGTCTAGATCTAAATACAAGTTCTGAAAAAACCTAGGTCATATTTCTTATTCTTGGCATCGGTCGGTAAAAACAGCGTTAACGAAAATACGACAGCGTTAAATTCCCGCGAAACGAGCTGCTCAAAGGTCAAAAGTGTTGATGACATTGAATTTCAGACATTACACGCTCATGACTTTATCCCAAACACGGGTGGTCAGAGCCACACCGATGACTGTTGCCGTCTGTGTGAACGGAACATTCAGATGCCCACAATTTGTTCGACGACCGATTTGGTGTAACTGTTGAGAAGTCGGCTACTACACCTAAGGTCGCGGCTTCGATCCCCGCACAGTACAAACATTTGTGTGCAGCATGAACATGTTTGTTTTTATTGGTCTGGGTGCTTCTTGTGTATAATAAGTATTTATTTACAAAATAAAAAGTATTTAATTATGTTTATCCGTTGTCTAGTATCCCATGAAAACGGGCTTCAATTAGCTCACTTGGGGCTAGATGGCGCTGTGTAGAATAATGTCCAAGTATATTTATTTATTTATTTGTGAGTGGGAATTCCATGTCCGCTGTTTTCAATGTTTCAATGTTGCAGCCGCACCATAAAAGCGTTCCACGTTACGCACGTAAAAAAAACAACCATAGACCACGTCACACTGCCCACCAAGTAAAATGCGCGTCTTGGCCTTAGGACCAACCCACACGTACCACAACCTTACCACATCGTAGCGGCAAAATGCAGTCAAGCAGTGGTTACGTGTGAATGGTGTCGCTGCAGCTTTTTGTAGTTGCGTTGTTTTTTTCGACAATTTAAATTCAATATTTATATTTATTCTAGTAGACCATTTGTTGGGGTTATTTGTGGTAGAGCAAAATACGCGGAGTAGATATAATATAGGTGTTTATTTGGAGTACTTCAGAATGCGACAGACATGACATGAGAACAAAAGTAAACAATACAAAACTACTCTTAGTTCTAATTCGCAGCTGCATCTATGATGATACAGCATGCAGGTTGATTTCCAACACACCCCCTCAACTCATGCTTTATCGCATAGCTCAACTGATGATGTTAATCCTAACGCATTTTTCAACAACTCATGTCTTACACGCGGTAAAGGTTTGGTGAGAATATCTGCTAACATATTCTCCGTTGGTAAATGCCTTAACGTAATATACGATTTATGCTCACGAAGCACATCCCTAATAAAGAAATGTCTAATATCAATGTGCTTACTTTTCGCATGATAAACACCAGGATCTTCGGCAAGACAAATCGCGGCTAAGTTATCAGCATGCATATTTACCTTTGACAATTGATGAAGTTGAAGCTCTTTCATCAAAACATTCAAATAAACTGTCTCTTTCATAGCTTCAGCTAAACTAACAAACTCAGCCTCACAGGTCGATGTTGCCACAATACGCTGTTTTTGTGATGCCCAGGAAATGCTAGCTCCACCTAAAATGAAAACATAACCCGTGTATGATCGTCTGTCAATTACACAGTTACCCCAATCGGCATCTGCATATCCTTGTATGCATTGACCCGTCGGTTTGTACCGCAAACCTTGATTCAACGTACCTTTGAGGTACCTTAAGATTCGCTTTGCTGCTGTCCAATGAACCTCTTGAGGACACTCCGCAAATTGTGCCATCTTCGCCGTAGCGTTCGCGATATCTGGCCTTGTCGCTACACTCAGGAACATGAGCGCTCCAATGAGTTCTCTGTATGGAAATGATTTACCTTCCTGAACATCATCGCTCATTAACATGTTTCCCACTTCCATCGGTGATTTAACCGGATTACAGTTTTCCATGCCAAATCGTTTTAAGATGGATTGTATATACCTCTTCTGCGACAAATGATATTCATTCCCATTTTTCTTCATATCAATTCCAAGACAAAAAGTGGCTGGTCCGAAATCCTTCAATTCAAACTTTCTAGCCAACTCTTGCTTAAATTTGTCTATGGCAATCCTTTCACGAGACGCGACTAGAATGTCATCGACGTAGACAACAACAAATAAATCTGCTCCGTCTTTGTCACACTTATGGTATAAGCAAGGTTCACTTACTGTAGGTTTCAATCCCATTTCTTTAAGCTGCTTATCAAGTTTGACATTCCATTGTCTTCCCGCTTGTTTCAAGCCATATAAAGATTTCTTCAAAAGACAGGTATCACCCCCTGCTTTTATATCCTTAAGCATTTTTGATGCCTTTTTGCCTATATCACCACCGTCATTTTTTAGTTTATCCATGCTTTCTATAAGCAACTCTGGAATCTTCATATAAATTATTTCATCCAGATCTCCATTTAAGTACGCTGTATTGATATCCAATTGATCAATGTCCATATTCAATTCAACTGCTAAAGCAACCAACAGCCGTACCGTTGCTATTCTCGCCACTGGAGCAAATGTTTTAAAATAATCCAAGCCATATTGTTGACTGTATCCTTTTGCGACAAGTCTAGCTTTCTTCTTCTCTGTTAAGTCAACATTTAGCTTCGTTGTCAACACATATCGACATCCCACAACATCTCTATCAATAGGCTTCTTCACAATCTGCCATGTGTCATTATTCACTAAACTTCTTATCTCTGACAAAATTGCTTCCTTCCATTGAAACTTTTCATCACTTCCTAGGGCCTCTTTTAAAGTAGTTTCAATAGCTCCAGCAAAATCAACACAGTCAAGATGTTCCTCTACCTGAGACTCACTGTCACTATTATCTGTTTCTCTAACTTCGACCATATTATAGATTTTACGAGGACGGCCAACATGCCCTCGCTCTATTTTCGGTCTTCCAGGGCCTCTTTTCAAAGTGATACCCCTTTCAACTAGATCACTATCATCACTCGTACCAGTAGTAATCGTACTTTCCGTACGTTGCACATCACTCATTTGCACGATTCGTGAATGATCAACTGGAATTTCAATGTTTGAGCGTTCATCACGAATTTGTACACTCACAGGTCGTCCATCTGGAATTTCTACGTCGACAGGCTTACTTTTGATACAGCTTTCTTGCTCACGTTGCAGTTCCATAGGTATTTTTTTCGGCAAAATACTCCCTCAGATAATATAAATTACCTTTACGATCAGCAGTCAACTTAATCACATCATCCTTCATTACATACGCTACATCACGTTTAAACGTAACTATGCAGCCTCTGTCTGTAAGTTTTGAAATTGAGATCAGGTTGGTGCGTAGATCCGGAACTAATAAAGTATTTTCGAACTGGATTTTCCGCGTCATGTCATCGTTGCATGCTAATATCTTAACCATACCCTTACCTTGCGTGATCGTTTGCGAGTCGGTGGCTAGTTTTAAGGTCTCATTTGTTGGCAGTACCTCATCAAACCTTCCCGCGTCATTACACATATGTGAACTACAACCGCTATCAAATAACCACTCCTGACGACGCTTAGTTTCAACAGCTAGGCAGTCATCTGAAACATAATTCATAGATAAAGCTTCATGTTGTTCTTGCAAATGGTCGAATGACTGGATACCATTTACTTCTGAGGTTCTCTTGTCGGATTTCTTAGGTTTAACTTTGCAATCCGATGCCTTATGTCCCATCTTGTGACATTTAAAACATTTATATTTAAAGCTCGTTTCAAATCCACTCTTCTTTTTCTGATTTACGAACATCGCCCCTTCTATTTTGTCATTAACTTTGGTGTTGCATCTGGAACTGTCTTCTTCCATGATTTTCACCCTCAGTTGCTGAGGTGTTGGTAGCTCATCTCTGGACTCGATTGCACATCTGAAGTTCTCATAGCTTACTGGTAAACTGTACAGTAACATGATTGCTATTAAATCATCGTGTATCACGATGTCCATCTCCTCGAGCTTGTCCACTGCTTCAAAAAACAAATCGAGATGCTCGGTCACCTTCTGATCCTCACTCATTCTCTGTAACATGAGTCTCTTCATCAGGGTTGCCTTCTTGGCAGGGCCTCGTGACGCAAACAAACTCTCCAGCTTCAACCAAACCTCACGTGCAGTCTCCAACCTTTTCACATGACGAACTACACTCGGATCCAACGCTAAAATCAACTCAGATCTTGCCTTTCGGTCTGAGACCTTCCATGTTGATAGTGAGCTCTCATCCGTGGGTTTTGATTTTTCGCCACTTACGTACTCCCAAAAGTCGTGCCTTATCAGCAGCGCTTCCACCTGTATTTTCCAACTATCA
The DNA here is from genome assembly GCA_950022985.1 of Udea ferrugalis. Lineage (NCBI taxonomy): Eukaryota > Metazoa > Arthropoda > Insecta > Lepidoptera > Crambidae > Udea > Udea ferrugalis. Next base: position 4,810,739 of record OX465545.1, read on the forward strand.
TAGTTATCCTTGGTCAATAATTCGATTCGTACACTGGCCATTTTGTATTCGACCGACACTACTTTTACGAAATATATTTACAATAACTATTTACACTATTTACACACACGCTATTGCTCTTTGCAATATCTGGGCCCATAACCTTTGTTGGGGTTATTTGTGGTAGAGCAAAATACGCTGAGTAGATATAATATAGGTGTTTATTTGGAGTACTTCAGAATGCGACAGACATGACATGAGAACAAAAGTAAACAATACAAAACTACTCTTAGTTCTATTTGGCAGCTGCATCTATGATGATACAGCATGCAGGTTGATTTCCAACACCATTACACAGTACTTTCGAATCGTCAAGAATCTTATTTTCAACCACATATTAATAAAATATATGAGAAATACTTAAAATACATGTACATAATTTGACTCTACCACCGGCGTCGGAAGTTCATTTCTACTGAGAAAACCCAGCAAGGAACTCGGCAGTTATTATTTTTAAATCGTCCAATGTTTTACAGTACAAAGTGAATGTTTGAATACACCAACAGTCATACAGTTTTGACATGAAGATAAATAAAACAGAAAGTTTAAAAGTGAACTTGGGTAAACTAAGTAAACTTGAGCAGGCCAGTTTCCGAAGGTGGCACCTGTTCACCAGTTGACGTGTGAGCCAGCCATCATCCCACTCAATCATATTTTAGGGAATGCCGATGTGGTTACGTCTAATGCACGCGTTGTCCGAACAAACTCATGGAATCCGGAAAGGAAAGATTGTTGACGCAACGTTGTGTCTGCGATGTGGTCGGCCACTATTTTGCTGTGTCGCTGGTGGTTGCGTTGTGCTTGCGATGTCGTTGCGGTTTCGTCGGTATTAATCAAGTGGTCGATAATTGCAAAATGTGGTTCGTGTGAATGGTTCTATTCATTTTCAAAACAAAATATACGCTCGACCAGTGTGGTTGTGGTACGTGGGGGTTAGCCCTTTGACAATGTTAAGGCCGCGGGCCAGTGATATTATGATGAAAAAGAATGTAGGTAGGTTTTATGTCAGTACCTAAGTACTGATACGAATTCAAAAATTGTCCACTGCGTACGTGCAGAGGCGCACACATCAACCTTCACATGGGGGCACCTTATGCCGCTGACATAAGACCCATTTTGCAACGGTTTTGTAAAGGTTGATGTGTACCTATAATTTGACCGTGTGAACAAGATAGTATGATTATTTACTAGAATATTAACGAGACAGATACATGTTGCGAAGTGTCTTTTCATATTGCCAACACAGTCAATGCTTTGCTCGGGAGTACGAATCGTTGATTTCGGGTGCCACTTTTTTAGCAGAAGTAACCTATCTACTCTTTTTATTGTAATATCATTGCCGCGGGCCCATGCTTAACTACCATTACTCAAACCTCTTTAGGTAAAGCTTGTCATATTTTACATTCTTGATCGTTAAGCTCAGACAAGTTATAGTCTAGGATTACTGACGCATTTAAGGAGTGGTGGGTATTATTAGGCCGTTTCAGCCTAGGGCGATAGAATGGAGTGGTATAGTCAGCCGCAGCTAAAACTGTAAACAAATTATTTTAAATAGTCGCAGTTGAAACTTACTCAAATGAATATTCCTATATTTAATATACAACACAAGTAGGCACATAAAAATAACCACCATTTAATAACTTAAGTAATTTACTTAATTATAAGACTGGAAACACAGATATAAAACCGAAGCAGCCCGGATAACGGCTTTAGGCTCGCCCTTATCACGTTGTGTTCAAATTCCCTCGACGCAATGTGGACTTCTGAATGTTCCGTTCACCGTGACGACAATCGGCGTGCCTCTGACTACCCAACGATATACTCCTGTGCGTATGTCATAAGTTTCATCTTGCTCATTGATGGTGCAAATGAGAAAAGGTGATTTCTTTACCCAAATCAGCCTCTTCACAGTAGTTTTTTTAAGAATATCGAACACAGGCTAATACAGCGCACTTAGTGAAGCGATATCTCATACGGCCCTGCAAGAGATTGCTAAGCGAAGCGAGCGGACAGGCGACGAGAGAAGAGCGGGCAGCACAACAACATCAATAATTATTAAATGTCTTTTTCATTACTCGTACTCTGAAAGTAGGTCATTACTGACCTTAGAAGCGGGCTGAAAGTAATACTTTTCATCCCTAGGGAGAATCACTTTCAACTGACAGCTGTCATATTATTTAAAAAAAACTAGTTCTTTTTCACTTAACAGTATTGATTAGAGAATATATTATAAGCGATTACCCCCAAGACGAGGCAACTACCCCCACCAGTTGCCTATAAAAAGGAGCGTCGAGTCGCCGCGCGTGCACTTTGTTACGAGCTTCTGAAGAGTGCACATCGGTCACGTCACTTTGCTTAGCGTTAGGCATTTAGGTCTAGGCTAGAACTAGATTCTGTTCCTCTAATAAACCTATGTTTGTTAATGAATAATTTGTTAAATAGAAATATTTGATTAACGGTTTTGTATTTGTTATTTTTTTATATTTACCGCTTCTGGTTTCTTACATCAGAAGTGGGATAAGTAACTTCTAGCCCACTAAAAGGAGGAACAGAGTCTCGTATATAGTTTAGTTTCGTGTCGGTTGTGATAATGACTGGCGAAATCAGTCGTAATAAGCGTAGGTCGCGACGTCATTCTCGTAGCCGTTCTAGTGACCGGTCGCGCCATCGTTACTCTCGAGATGATAGGTCGTGTACCCGTAGCAGGCAAAGTATTACGGACGTGTCGATTAATAGTACGTTGAATTCAATTATGAACCGTTTAACGTCGATCGAAAATAGTTGTGCGACAGATATTTCTCATAAAGCAACAGTGCATCGCGAGCCGAATAACCCGCGTAGTACAAGGGATAGCGAGCGGAACACATCGCAACAGAATGCGTCCAGGTGCTGCACACCGGAACCCCAGGTTAGTACTCATGAGACACGAACAACAAATTCTTTTCCAACTACCCACATTTCTACGCCGCAAGTAAATAATTTAGAGTCAAGCATGTCAGACCCAACAAAGGCTCTAGTGGATGCTCTTAGATCGCTGCAGCCTGTTAGATCTCAGAATTATTTTGTGTCAAACTTTGACCCTTCTATTCACAACATAGACTCGTGGTGCGAAGAGGTTGACCGTGCCCAGGAGGCTAACGGTTGGAGCGACTATGAGTGTCTTTCGCGCATAGGTTCGTGTCTCAAGGGTGACGCTAAGATCTGGCTGAACGAGTGGGTTACGGCTGAGCGCACTTGGACCAATTTCAAACGCGAATTCAAGTCATTGTGTCCGCGAAAATTAGATTACGCCAATATACTATTTGAGGCAATGAAAACCACGTCTGACAAGTACGTCACTTACGCAGAATATGCTAGGCGGACGTTATTGCGTTTACGAATTGTTAGCGGCTTAAGTAATGAACTCATGACACTAATTGTGATTCGCGGTATTGATAACCCTCAAATAAGGGCAGTCGCGGCCAATGCAAATTTAAACACCGAGACAATTGTTTCTTTCTTATCAATTTATACTAAACCTGTGCGTACAAAACTAGACGCTCACGTCATACCGTCAAACAAGCGCCCGGTTCTAAACCGAAATGAATCTAGCGAGCAAAAGTGTTTTTCGTGTGGTCGGAAAGGACATATCAGCCGTCATTGTCGCTCAAAACCTAATTCTGAGAAAAGTTCTACTTCTACCGGCACGACCAGTGTCATTTGCACCTTTTGTAAGAAAACTGGTCACCTGGAAAACAATTGTTTTGCCAAAAGTCGCTCTCAGCAGCAAAATGAACGAAACATTAACCTTTGCGCGGAAAATAGTTCGAAAAATACAGGTGCCAATGACATTGTCGTTGCCGTGGTCGATGGTATTCCTGTGGATACTATTATCGATAGTGGTGCTCTTAACGTGTCGCTTATTTCGTCTGACGTGCTGAAGTACCTCTCTTGCCAACCGAAACCTACTCACTGCGTATTAAAAGGCATCAGTGATAAAGAGATAGTAGCTAAGTCGTATGTGACCGTTACCCTTGAGTTTAGCAAGGTTTCAATAGAGGCAGACCTAATTGTGGTCCCTTCGTCATGTATGAATGCACCGATCATTGTAGGGACCGATATACTTAACCGAGACGGCATTGTGTACATTCGCACTAAGGATAGGCAGTATCTAGCTAGATCGGATGATTCCTTGGTCCAAGTTAACGCGGTTCAATGTCAACAATCGTTTGAAATAAACACGCCCCTGAAGGGAGCCGATCATGATGCCCTTATGGAGGTAATTAAGGATTTCTCTGAGTTTTTAATCGCAGGGACGGCTACAACCACAGTTAATACAGGTGAGATGGACATACAGTTGACCAGTCCAACGCCGGTTGTTTACCGACCTTATAAACTGTCTTACGATGAGAAACTCAGAGTTCGTAAAATAGTAGATGATCTCTTGGACAAAGGAATTATTAGGGCGTCGAAATCGGAGTATGCGAGTCCGATTATACTCGTAAAGAAAAAGGACGGTTCAGACCGCCTATGCGTAGACTTCAGGGCGTTGAATCGATTGACGGTCAAGGATCGGTATCCGTTACCTTTGATCGACGACCATATTGATCGCTTGGGGAACTACAAGTACTTCACCAGCCTCGATATGGCCACTGGTTTCCACCAGATACCGCTTAATGAACGTTCGATTCACTTAACTGGGTTCGTCACGCCTGAAGGGCATTATGAATATGTCAAAATGCCATACGGATTAACGAACTCACCTATAGTTTATCAGCGCATCATCAATAATACCTTACAGCGCTTTGTGGAGGCAGGCCAGGTACTAGTCTACGTCGATGACGTTTTAATCATGAGTTCAACTATCCCTGAAGGTATTTCTCTTCTGAAAGAAGTTCTCCAAACTCTCACTGCCGCTGGGTTTTCGATAAACCTACGTAAGTGTTCTTTTCTGGCCACTGAGGTTGAATACCTTGGACGGGTCGTGAGTCAGGGTCAGGTGAGGCCGAGCCCACATAAGGTTGAGGCCCTTTTGAACTCGCCAGTCCCCACGAACGTACGGCAAGTGCGTCAGTTCTTAGGGCTAGCGGGATACTTCAGGCGTTACATTAAAAACTATGCCTCACTTACTGCATGTATTGCCCGCCTTACCAAAAAGGACGTTGAGTTCAACTGGGGCCCAGAGCAGGAAAAAGTCCGTCAAACTCTGATTACAATACTTACCAGCAAACCGGTACTTTCTGTTTTTGATCCCGAGCTTCCCACTGAAGTCCATACGGACGCAAGTAGTATCGGGTACGGTGCAGTATTATTACAAACCTATCGCGACGATAGCAAGCACGTGGTAGCATACTTCAGTAAGGCGACTCAAGGCGCCGAAAGTAAATATCACTCGTACGAGTTAGAAACGCTGGCAGTCGTGAGAGCATTACAGCATTTCAGACATTACCTCGTGGGTTTACAGTTTAAGGTGGTTACTGATTGTAATGCGTTGGCGGCTACAGAGCGCAAAAAGGACTTGCTGCCACGTGTTGCACGTTGGTGGATTTACCTCCAAGATTTCACCTTCTCGATTAACTATCGAAAAGGCGTGATGATGCCTCACGCTGACTACCTTAGCCGCAACCCTTCGGTGTTGGTGGCAAACCAAATCTCGAAACCACGCAATTGGGCTCAGATAGCACAATCCGCGGATAGTGAGACACAGGGGTTGTTGCAACAACTGCAGGACGGTGAACTAGACTCTACACGTTATGTGTCCCAAAATGACCTCTTGTTTTACAAATACTCGCCGGTCGGTGAGGATACCCGCTTGCTATGCTACATCCCCAAGGGACATAGACTTAGCTTATTAAGAATATTTCACGATGAGCACGAGCACATTAACGCCGATAAGACTCTTGACCTAATTCTCAAACACTTTTGGTTCCCGGGACTTCGACAGTTTGTTAACAAATATGTAACCCATTGCTTAGTCTGCATCTCAAAGAAAAGAGTTCCACGATCTCCAAACCAAAACATAACGTCTTGGGAAAAGCCTGACTCACCTTTTCATACCATCCATATGGATGCTTTGGGCCCACTTCCTATGTCTAATGGCTACAAATTTATATTGGTCGTCGTAGACGCTTCAACTAAATTCTGTCTCTTGTATCCAATTTACCGACAAGACGTTGGTGAGCTAAAACGGGTTTTTATGCAAGCCGTTTCATTATTTGGGGTCCCAAAACTGATAGTTACAGATAGGGGACGAATGTTCGAGTCTGGGGAGTTTGTAACCTGGATAACAGAATTAGGGACTGATTTGCACTACATCACACCGGAAATGCACCACGCGAACGGTCAGGCGGAACGATACATCCGTACTATCCTCAACATGCTGCGGATCGAAGTGAACCACAAAGCGTCCTCCTGGTCAGAAGCCTTATGGAAACTGCAGTTGGTCCTCAATATTACCAAGCAGAAGACTACCCAAGCCTCGCCGCTTAACTTGATGGTCGGCACGGACGCGACCACTCCGTTAATTCAAAACCTCGTTCGTGACGTCGCTGTGGAGGGCACCAATCCTAATAGAGAAGCATGGCGTGAGATGTGTCGTAGTCGAGCAAATGAACTGATGGCCGCGAACAAGCAACGACAAGACGACTACTCTAACAGACTAAGACGCCCCCCTCGCCAGTTCAAGCTTGATGACCTGGTGTTTGTGATCAAGTACTCTCAATCTACTGGGAAGCTGGACCCAGGAATGCGAGGTCCATATCGAGTCACCAAAGTTCTGCCGAATGGACGGTATGAGCTGAAGTTGTTGAGTGGCAGTTACGGGAAAACTACACAAGCAGCGGCACAGTATATGGTGCCTTGGCGTGGCGAGTGGTGCCCCGAGTCATGCGCAGCCTTTTTCGAGGGTATGTACATGTTTTTGACATTTGAACTACAGGCTTACCAAGCCTTGGCGTTCACTATTGTGACTTCAGGCCTCAAAAGCCTTGGCGTCAATAATAAGAACTACAGGCTTACCAAGCCTTGGCGTTCGCTGTTATGACTTCAGGCTGAAAGGCCTTGGCGTCGGTTATTTGAACTACAGGCATGTAGCCTTGGCGTTCTATTCCTGAACTTCGGGCTGGTTGCCCTGGCGTTCGTTGAACTTCGGGCTGGTTGCCCTGGCGTTCGTTGAACTACAGACATATGCTCTTGGCGTTCGTAGAACTACAGACATATGCTCTTGGCGTTCCTAGAACTACAGACACATAGTCTTGGCGTTCGTACTTATAGGTAAACCAGATGGTGATGATGGTCGAGAAAGTTGATGGAAGCAGAAGCCCTGAAGCCATGAAGGAAAACGCCTGGGCTTGGTTTGTTATTTTAAGAGACGTCTCTGGTATTACCTAAAGCGTGATGTATGTATGTGTGATCTCAATGATATATGAAAGATGAACTGTGAAATAATTGAGAGGTGACATGTGAAAGATTCGTACGGTGGAGTGTGTTCAATCTAGGTCTCACTAGTACGTTATTAACTGATTTTAATTTTCAGATGAACACACGAATGAAAGCTTTTCAATGCCTTCGCTGGAAACGGACCAAGTCCCTGAAACTGCTGGCGTTGCTGGTCCTAGCGGCTTGGCTTCGGGCCCTGCAGTCGGGCTGTCAATGCCCCTACTGGACGCAGAAATGGATATTGATGCAGGCAGCACTGGACCAAACGCGGTTAATGGCGGAACACGTGTCGAGGACGACACTATGTCAGGAGAGGCCGTATAAGCGATTACCCCCAAGACGAGGCAACTACCCCCACCAGTTGCCTATAAAAAGGAGCGTCGAGTCGCCGCGCGTGCACTTTGTTACGAGCTTCTGAAGAGTGCACATCGGTCACGTCACTTTGCTTAGCGTTAGGCATTTAGGTCTAGGCTAGAACTAGATTCTGTTCCTCTAATAAACCTATGTTTGTTAATGAATAATTTGTTAAATAGAAATATTTGATTAACGGTTTTGTATTTGTTATTTTTTTATATTTACCGCTTCTGGTTTCTTACAATATATTTATTAAATAACTTTATTATAATTAAGTTTCAACAATTTCTTTAAAATAACTTAGCTTTGAGCAAAATATTTACCATCTTTCCAATGATGAAAATGAAAAAATAATGGCTGAATAGCGGACCGGCCACAGAAAAAAAAAACAAACAAAATAGGCGGGAAAGCGGCAATTCGATCTTCATGAATTAATTCATGTTTTTATTTTTACTTTCCTCGTATTTGTAATGAAAAGCACAGTGTTTACCTCGGGTTAAAGACTTATTTAGTCCCTCGAACTATTGGCGCCCTCACTTCGTTCCGGGCGCCAAACCCCGTCTCGGGACTAAATAAGTTACTTTCACCCCTAGGATAACAATGTACTATTTCATTACTCATACTCTGAAAGTAGGTCATTACTGACCTGAGAAGCGGGCTGAAAGTAATAATTTTCATCCCTAGGGAGAACCACTTTCAACTGACAGCTGTCAAATTATTTTAAAAAAACTAGTTATTTTTCACAGATCTATTGAACCATGTTCCAACTTTCTATACAGCCACGATGTAAAATTGAAATAACTTAAAGTTAAGTATTGATTAGAGAATATATATGTACATTTCGAATACCTTTATTTTAATTTAGTTTCAACAATTTCTTTAAAATAGTTTAGCTTTGAGCAAAATATTTATCATTTTTCCAGTGATGAAAATGAAAAATAATGGCTGAATAGTGGACCGGCCACAGAAAAAAAAACAAACAAAATAGGCGGGAAAGCGGCAATTTGAACTTCATTTATTTTTCTCATTTTTTCTTTAGCTAATTCTTGTTTTTATGTTTACTTTCCTCGTATTTGTAATGAAAAGCACAGTGTTTACCTCGGGTTAAAGACTTATTTAGTCCCTCGAACTATTGGCGCCCTCACTTCGTTCCGGGCGCCAAACCCCGTCTCGGGACTAAATAAGTTACTTTCACCCCTAGGGTAACAATGTACTATTTTACATAGTAGCTAATCGTGTCGGTCCTTGGAAGCCAAATTTTTAATCACACACGCAGTTGTGACAGCGCATCAGCAACGATCGCTATTGTAAAGTAACATACGCCGGGCCGGAAATGGATCGATGACCAATCCGACCTCAATTTAGAGATGTATTTTTCGGACATCGTCGTGCTTCAAGCAAGTTGAGCAATTGGTCCCGGATGATGTCGACATCAAGGTTTCTCACTGGCCTTACACCCCTCCAACAATCCGCACTGAGCCCGCGTGTTGGAGTATGGCTCAATCCAACTCATAGTTAGGGTGAGGCCTGTGCCCAGCAGTGGGACGTATAAGTATAGGCCGTTCATGCATGTATGTTTATGTAAAGCGTGAAGTGTACATTGTGAATGCCACCCCAGCAGTCGCTGTAATGGGTTTAGACAGTATCCTACTTATATTGTTGGTTTGAATGTGTGGATGTGCCGTGTTGCTCTTTCACCAAAAAACTACTGGATGGATTTTAATGAAACTATACAACAATATAGCTTATGCATCTGAATAGCACTTAAGCGACAATTTATAAAGATATGTAACTTTTTTTAAGTGCACGCGGACGAAGTCGCGGGCGGCCGCTAGTTTTAAATAATGATATCGCTATATCTCACGCCTTGGCCCACATAACCACCGCGAATATATTAGCCGATCGGCGTGCGAGCTGCCAAATCGCGGAAAAAATACCGAGCGGAATATCAGGGCTGCCTCCACGTGTTTTTGTGTCTTTTTATATTTATTTATAGTGCGGTTCGTTTTGGTCAAAAGTGATAATAGCTTATACAATTTATCAATTCGGGACGCGTAGCGTGTGAGCGCCCTTAAACTTGCTGACCTGACAGATGGTGTCCTGTCAAAAGCAGAACTGTCATACGTGCGAAATTGGCTCGAAAGTTATGGTATCTATTTTCTAGAACCTTCAACTTACCTACTTATTCCATTATTTCATTTCAACCCAACGTATGGCGAACCTAAATGAACGAAATGATAATGGTGTGACGTTTAAGGCAATAAAGCCTCGAATTAAACTATGTTCATTTTCGTCTCGACGTCCAATTTGGTGTTATTGTTGAGAAGTCGGCGGCTACACCAATCGATCCCCGCAGAATACAAACAATTGTGTGCATGAACATATCTGTTTGTATTGGTCTGGGTGTTTCCTATGTATATTATGTATGTAATAACAAAAGAAAAAGCATTTTGAGTCTGTTTATCCATTGTCTAGTATCCAATAAAAACGGGCTTAAATTGGGGCTAGATGGCGCTGTGTAGAATAATGTGCAAGGATTCTTATTTGTCAATTTTAACGTATTATTTCGTGTGCCAACCCTAGCGCAATGCACGCTGACGTCATCAATTGCGGCGGCGTGCGAGTGACGCGCGTCGCGGTGCACTCTCCAATCTATTGTTTAGCGGCTTGCATCGCGCGGCAACCACAGATACCTTCAAGAATACTTGCTTAAATAATAGGGCTTGAAAAGTATCAAGTATTTTGTACTAGTATTTTGGTAACAGTTGGATGATATTTTAAGGAGTTTTTTAGCAACAGTTTTTTTCAGTTTTTCTCAACATTTTTAAGAGCCTGAGCAATAATTATCTAAAGAATTATAGCTATTCTGCCAACAATTTTGCGCTTCTACTACACGTAAAGTTAAAATCATTGTTATCGTTTGTTTCGGGGTTCTGTTTTTCTCGAATGACTGGTTATTTAAAAAATAGAATAGAAGAATAGGTATTTTTGAGATGAGATTATTTGACATCCATGGGACAAAGCTAGACCATAGTTGGGCAATCCTTTCCGATAAATGAAAGAACAGGTTGAAAATCTACTCATTTATTACTTAAAATTACCCGAAAACATTATTTTTTGTACAATGCATCAGTTTTTCTTCACCTTTTTACTTTTAACAAAAATGTTCTTTATCACAGATAATAATTTCTTTAAAATTAAATAAATAACATATAATGCTGCTATTGCAACCGCTATTTGGTCTACCATCCATCGTTCGTACCATGCGTAGAGTTTGGACGGCGAGCGGAGGTGATAAGCGCCTGGAAAACACAAAAACACATTCTTAGTTAGATATGGCATGGGGGACGATATGTTTATTGACCTACTGTAGTTTAACAAATTTTAGACGAAGCAAATATTTAAAGTAGACAAGTTTAGGTTTCAGTGATCCTGCGGGTTTTTTGAGACAATATTGCATGATCCATGTAGTATTGAGATACATGGCTATTTTTTTGATAAATCAACTGAGGCTATTCACAAAAACAATGGTGGTACTAGCTGATGATAACCGTGCGTTATGAAAAATAAAAAAAATTAAAAGATTAAAATAAATTTTAATCCTTATTCGAAAATATCAAAAGATTGATTTTCACCATTATTTTTTTTCATAACGCACGGTTATCATCAGCTAGTACCACAATTGTTTTTGCAGCTGTGAGGTATTAGTATACCTGAATATAGTTGAATAGCCTCAGCTGATACACCACAAAAATAGCCATGTAATTCAATACTACTAAAATCCAGCTTTGCAGGATTGCAATCCCTAAGGAGGTAACGTGAGCTCAATTTGTTCTCAGTTTTTAAGAATTCATACAAATAGATTACCTTTGCTCTCAATGGCTACTTCAATGTAGTGTGACACCAATTTTGAGGGGTGAACTGGTCGATTGTTAAACAATCTTGAGACTTCTTTAGCTCTCTTCAAGTATCTGAAAATAAAATGTTTATTGTGAATTGTACTGGGAAATTAGTATGTCACAGATTATTCATCGTTTTGGGTTTTAATAACCTTACCTCCGAATTCACTAACGCAAAATAAAGTTTAGCATCCCTCAGAAGTATAGCTGACCCTTTCAGTTCTATTGACAATTTACGGGACAGCATGAGCGTGAGCTGAGCGCGTTAAGCACGCATTGATTGACGTTTGTGATTTCGGGGGTTAAATGGGCAATGTATAATATTATGTGTCAAATCTAATAATTATCCTAAATGAATTTAGGAGATTATCCTAAATATAAAAACACCTAAAAAATATTTTTTGTGGGTAACTGTGTAAAGCCCGAGTACCTATGTACTCAGGATTTTAATCAGGTGCAGTCAACAGTCAACATAGGTGTGGGTAACTAACGTACAGTACTTTATAGATTTCTCAAAGGAACCCTTATTTTTCTTCCAAAAAACCAGCCATTTTTCTGCACCCAATCAGAAGTCTAAACACACAGCCATGACACTAACCTGTCACTAACTAGCATCTCCTTCAACTCCACCTTCAGCTCATCAGCCATATCCGGCGAGAACTTGACGATTGGTCTACATAGGTGTGGGTAACTAACGTACAGTACTTTGTAGATTTCTCAAAGGAATCCTAAATTTTCTTCCAAAAAACCAGCCATTTTACTGCACTTAATCAAAAGTTTAAACACACTGCCATGACATGTACAAAACTATTTCAGCATACAGATGTGAAACGTCAGAAGGTACTTATTTGTTAGATTTCTTAGACTTTAATGGACGTCTAACCACCCTTTTTTTTTGAGTAGGGGAAATGCCTTACGCATACCCGTCCACCGGGGGACGGATGGGTTATGTCGGATTCTTCACTGGAAAGGTGGTATACCAGTGGACGTCTAAACACCCTGCCATGGCACTTACCTGTCACTAACTAGCATCTCCTTCAGCTCCACCTTGAGCTCGTCAGCCATATTCGGCGAGAACTTGACCACCCTGGCCACGCCCAGCCGCTCAGATCGGGCGGCGTTGCTGGGCTGGTCTCCGAACACTGGTACAGCCAGGATCGGGACTCCGTAGCGAGCGGCTTCCAGTGTGCTCAGGAGGCCGGAGTGAGTGATGAAGACCTTTATGTTGGGATGGGCTGGAACACAAAAATAAACAATGACTTATATTTTGTTAAAATGAAGCCTTTTTCCTATTTTTTTTTTGTAATTTCAAACCTTTTTCATAATCCGCACATCGAAGGTGTAGCAAAATCTACATGCACTTAAGTTACCGGTCACAGATTTTCAAAACAAAGTTTGCTTTAAGCCAGTCTCTGTTGAACTTTTTCATTTGCCAGATGGTTCATTAGTCATTATTTGACATTGTAAGTATCAAATTATTTCATGTGTATTCAATCAAATGTGGGAAAGTATAATATAAGTGTAAGGAGCGAAGCGACGAGTTTCTGGGATTAAACATCGACTTTACAGCCACTACACGCCTGATGTTTGATGTCATGTTTGAAATAAGGCCTGTGAACTCCCTGAGGAGACTATTTGCTATAAGGTCGATATGTTAAATCAATAGTGACTATTGTCACTGCTTCTTACTGCTAAAGTTGGTCACTGGTACTCATCACTAGTATTTATATCACAAGTATTCATTACTAGTATTTAAAAATACTAGTTGTTTATCACTTGATATTTTCCCCTCAAAAATTATCTTAATTACTTGCAATTGCAAAAAAGTCCGCGTGTACTGGTATCTACAAACCTAGTATGCTAGCTTGGGGCATCCAAGCCCTAACATGAACGTTCTTAGGCACATCCTTCAGCTCTTCCTCGAACTTCCACAGCACCGTGTAGGGCAGCTCTCCCAAGACCTTCAGAAGGGCCTGTTGGGTACTCTTCGCGAGTGCTGAGGACTTGAGCACAGACCCCATGCTGAAGTACACCACGCCTTTCGAGGAAGAGTCCAGGAGGTCTTGGAGATCCTAAAAATAAGACCAGAAATAGAAATAAGAATATTTAAATAAGAATAGAAAAACCTTTATTTAGGCAACTTAATTATTTTGTGGTCAGATGATATTTGGGTGCGGTCCGTTTTGAGTCAATACTGATATAAGCGCGCTCACAGGCGCTAAGCGTCCCGAACTGTATGAAGCCTGAGCGACGTGGGCGCGCTATCATCAATTGTATCTCAAAACGGACCTCACACTTTATTATATTAACATGAGTAGCAATTAGGATCCCACTGCTGGGCGAAGCTAACCCCGCAGTACCGGTTAACTTTATTAAAGATAGTCTCCGAGGTGGAAAACTTTATGGACATAACATGTAACAACTTGAATACTGTCTTGCCTGAAATAAACGAAATCTTACTAAATAAATAGATCGTCAAAATATAAGTACTTACCTTGGGCAATGGCGGTGTAGTTTTAGAGATGTGATATCCAGCGATATCCACCACATTCGCCGGCTGACTCCTGGGCGTGGCTATGGACGGATGGGAGTTGACCAGCAGAACTGACACGTTGTGGTAAGCTTCAGAGAACGGGGGAAGGGTGACTCCTCGCGCGGCAGCCATTGGGGCAAAGGATGACTGGTAGAGCGCTTCGGCTGAGGAGAAGTCTAGCCTGAAAACAGATTTAGATTTACAACTGGTGTAAGTACTGGCTTTCCTTGGATCAAATATTAATCGGAACCTCGGATGGAGTTTTCACGCACCGAAAATATTTCGCCAGTTAGCACCTTCAATGCAGTCTACCGTATTTCCGCCGTGTGTCGACATAAACATAAATAAAACAATGAAAAAGGAGCCCTACACTCACAAAAAACGCCCATAAGTCACAAAATGTCAAATAAGATCCGATTACTTAAATTCCGATTAAAATAGTTAATAAGGCGGCCGCCGCGGGAAATCGTCCATTTGTGTAGTTTTGAAAAGTCTTCAATGACAGCTGAATTTGCCGCCAACTACAGCGTTGCCCGCCATAAAGAAAAGAGTGCGGGAGGGAGATAGACATCCCTACATATTATAATGTAAATGGAAGAAAAACATAGTACATAGGTGTTGTGTGGATGCCGCGAAATAGCTACAACTTTTGAAATAAAGGACGCTTGATATTCTAAGGCAGTGAAATTAATAAATCCAAAGCATAAAAACTAAACAACTGGTTATCACAGCATTCACAGACCTTACTCTAATTTTGACCTCATAGACAGAGTTAACATGAAAGTAATCATGTTGTAGGTATATTGCAGATAGTGCTCGCGCAGAAAATAATGTTTAATTGTTAAATGGTCCGAGTGTATGTACTCGGGCTTGACGGCTACGACTGTGGTTGTTAAAGTCATCGGGTGGGGACTTTGCCACCTTCATATTTACCTTTACCTACCTTTATCTTTTCATACTTTTACCTTGATATTTCGTATTTTTTGTTGTGTGCTTGGTGTTAGAATAGATTATAGCCCGTTCGCGTTAAGAATGTAGTGATATTTGTCCTTTGATCTAGCACGTCCCCTATATAACCAATCAAATCGTTCCTAATTAGGAAGTCAAGTCCACAGTGACCAGTTGAACGCATACTTTCAAACGCAAAGAGTGTGGATCTGAGTTTTTGTGTGGGCGACAGAATTAAATTTAAAAATCACTGCATTCTTAACGTGAACGGACTATAGTACTTCAGAACAGTATGCCAATATTGGTAAAATTACCGAATCGTACGATAACTCGGTTCCGAATCGCTGGTCGGTTCAGACGCTGGTTTTCAATGGGCACAGCTGAGTGGACGCACGGAAAGTTCCAACACGCTATGAAATAAATATAACAAATGCATGAATTCAGACTCACCAGTATCCCGCTGTCATTGCCAGGAATGTGAAGGAGTTGACCAGCCGCTGCCACAGGTTCATGGGAACAGGGAAGTTGTGCATCATCATAGGGTGCGTCGGAATTGACCGGACCTGGTCTACGATCATCTCTGAGTGAGGACTCATCTGCATCCCGTTGAGGAGGATCCAGGGCACCTGTTGTACTGCTGCGAAGCTGTCAAAGACAATTAAAGAACATAAGAGCCCGCTTTGAATTTGGATGAGGCGTTCACCCACTGCGATACCTCTCGCGAGTGCGCAGCGATCTCGCGGAGTGCTCGCGGCGTTTATTTGACCGCGGAACTATGGCTGCAAGATCGCGGCGCATATGCTCGCGTTGCCGTAAAATCGCTCAACAAACGCTAGGTGTGAACAGGCTGTCATTATTATTGGTATATTGACACGTAAGCCGAATGCAGCCAAGCAAGTGGTTTTGAATCGTCAGCGAGGCAGCCTACAGACGGATTTCATCGAAGGGGCTGCTCTAGTACGGAGTGGATGGAGTGACGATTTGAGATAATCATGAGGAGTATTGGCAGACTCTGGCCCAAGATCAAGACGCATGGGAGAAATTGGGAGAGACCTTCGCTATGTAGACCTACGCTAATTCTGAGAAAAACTCGAACTACAGTCCAACTATTGTAGAAATACATTTTTACAGCTGTCAGTTACATTGGAAATTGTACTTTATGTATTACCGTAACGTTTCTTCCTCTTTTTGCTTATATCAATGACTTTAATCCAAAAAAAATACGATTCATGAGTAGTGGCTTGACTTTTGTGTCTGGCAGAACACTGGAACTCTTTCAAAATGAATTTCTTAGATTTGGACTGTAGGCACTCGGATATTTATTTTGTTTTGATATTGATCTGAAGATTTACAGTACTTCCAATGAGAAGACTTCTTCCACTCACCCAGCATCAGTGTCACTCAAGAACCACTCAGTGACCACCGCATCAAATTGCTCTCGAGTAAGTGCGTCTTTCAACTCCTGGATCTGCAGGGTCTTCTCTGTGATGTTCCTTGCGAAAGCTTTCACGAAATGGATACCCGCCTGCACATTCTTGGGGTCTGTCATGTCAACCGCTGGAAACATACAGAATTTAATGATAATGGATGTATTCTTCATAGATAGTGCGGTCCGTTTTGAGTCAAAAGTGATAATAGCGCACTCACGTCCCTCACGCTCATACAATTTATCAATTCGGGGCGCGTGTGAGCGCGCTATTATCACTTTTGACTCAGAACGGACCGCGCCCAAAGTAATTGATATCATACTCCCGAATTCACAAACGCAAATCAACATTGAGCTTCAGCTGTCCCTTTCAGTTCTATTGACATTTTACGGAACAGCATAAGCGTGAGCGCGATTTTTATTTATCTGTGCTTTAGACCTACCGTAGTTTGAAATGAATTGAATGTTTTAATCGTGATGCAGTTAAATCGCGAATGAATTGCAAATGGACAGTGTTTATTTTCGAGGTCTTATCTTCTCGTATAAAACAATATGGCGATTACAGATAACTAAACTTCTTTATGAATTCCTATTCGCGCATAAACCAAATAAAAGGTTGCATACTTTTCATTACGTACGCACATCGACCTCATAGCCAATAGACTCCTAATGACAGGCGAAAGACTATTGTCACAAAGGCAGACAAATACGTCGGAATTCGGAATCTGCCACCCAATGAGTGGCTGCCATTTCTGTGAGCTGTCAAGCGACAAAGTCACTGATTAGACATTATGCGTGTTTGTTATTTTACTTAGTGTGTATGTATATTATTATTGTTATTTATTTTAATTTCATCGTTTTATATTACTTAATCTATTTTTGTCATGCATTATTATTCACTAAATTATGTATCTCTCTCAAATCTTTTTAACTATAGCAAGTTACACAGCCCAAACTTCCAAAATTATCTGTTATGCCTTGCGGTTGACTGGTAGAGAATGCCTCCAGGCATTAAGTCCGCCAATTGTTAATTTATTTTTTTAATTTTGTGCACTAGAGAATAAATAAATATGCGTATTGACCAATCAGTGACGTTGCCCCCCGCGTCAGGTAGTTGACACGCGTAATTACTGCAAGAAATCAAACTTCAGGCGTCTAGTGGTTGTATTATAAGGTCGATGCGTACGCATAAAACCCTAAACAAACCTGCAGTACATGCAGTTTGTCATTTTGAGCCTTATTTAAAGAGTGTTTCTGTAGCATGTGAGCCACTACTGACCTGCAGAAAGCGCTACGGTTACACTTAAGTCTATCTGCCTTAAGTTTGCATTCGCGCTCTTTTGAGGATATGGAGTTCCCCATGTCACCTGAAATTACAAAGATCTTATCATGTCACCATATAAAAATATATTGTTGATATCGTCTATGCTGAAATGACGTGCCCCTTCACTGCATCTACGCATACAAGCAAGCACTCTTGGGTGCGTAGATGCGGCGGAAGAGCGCGTCATTTCAGCTTAGACGATCTCTATCTATACGTTTCGGTATTTATAACCAGTTTTACTGAAAAAAAATTGTTAGTTACTTACTAACTACTTAATTTAACTTTTTGTTCATTTAATTAAACAGGAAAACCTTGTTTCCTCCTAATCAAAATTTGTTTCAAAAACAACTTGAATTCTTTCTGTTACTTAACTAATTTGTTAATCGTTCATTCATCTATAGATACTATATTATATTACACAAGAAAAATGTTCAATTGGCGAACTTAATGTTAAGCTTAGAATCGCTCCAAAGCGAAGATTAACTCCCGAATTCAAAAACGCAAATAAACGTTGAGTATCCCTCAGAAGTATACCTGTCCCTTTTAGTTCGTTTGACATTTTACGGGACAGCATGAGCGTAAGCGCGTGCTTAGCGTTGATTGGCGTTTGTGAATTCGGGAGTAAGCCCGCCAAGATAGTCCATTGGTCTCCTCTTTCTACTACTGTAATGTTTTTCGTGCAATAAAATTTCATAATCTAACTGCCGTACTCAGAGACGTCAATTAACGTTAATGGTTCATTAGAGTCAAAATTTGACATTCTGAAAAGTTCTTTATTCAATTTGTTATAAAGTCTCTTTTCAAAAATGGAATTTTGACGCTAATCAACCATTAACGTTAATTGACGTCTCTGAGTGCGGCGGTAAGTAGGTAATCTAATTAAAGTATAGTGAGCAAAGCGTCAAACGTCACATCAAAAATGACTTTTATCCCAGAAATTGTATACTTAAATTTTGACAGCTGCCATTTTAAATTGAATTTCAATCCAATAAAAAGACGATTCATAAGCTGTGGCTTGACATTCGAGCCTGACAGAACACTTGAACCCTTTTGGCACTATTTAAAGTTCAATTTCCAATGACACTGGCCGCTGTCAAAATATACTTCTTAAATTAGTTGGACTATAGTATATGGACTTTTCTGCGGGTTTTCAAACGAGAAGCATGGTCGATCAATTTTTTTTTATCGTCTAATTATTACCATGTGGTTTTTAGTGAATAAATTAAGCATCAGTGTACTTAGTAAAGTTCCGCATTGGTATTAGTTATGAGTTATTGAAGTACCTAAATAATTTTAAAATGACCATTTGAGTCTGGTTTGTTGTCGGATAAATCCTCATGACCACATGGCTGGTTAAAAAATTGCAACCGCTTGAACAACCAAAAAAAACTTCAAGAGGCATTAAAATACACGATACCGGAACTTACTTTAATGTTCACAATCAAACTCAAAAATAACTGAGAAACAAAAGTAAAGGAAGGCTTTTCAATTGACGAAAACTGTGCTACGAACAGTGTACTATGAAGCGCAGCTTATTTTATTTTTATGTCATTTACGTGGACTGTATAAGTAGGCCATTAAATTAAGTTTATGTATACGCACAAGCGAATTAAGTTTATGTTATTTATAAAAAGTCATGTTGAAATAAAACAAATCAATAACTATCACTTGAATAATCTCAGTGCGGCCGTACCTCTTATCATTACAAAATACTTAGATCCAAAAATAAATATTTTTCAAACTTTCAATATTGTTTGTTATCGTGATAGCAATATTTTCCGCTGGTTACTAGTTACTATCTTCTGTTACTAAGTCGAATTAATTTTGTCCATTATCGTAATTTTAGATAGTATTCATGCACAATATTCATATTTTAGCTGTAAGTTTCCTTGTTATTGTTTGATTATGAATACTTTCTATCTTACTCCCTATCCAATCTTGGACCATGAGTGTGTAGACTTCGAGCCTTCGAGAAATACAATTATCTACCCCCTTTCTTGTGGTGGGTCATCTTATTAACATCTGAGATACATGAATAATTTTTTTTTTAAACAAAAATGTCACGTGGTCTCCTAATCCTTCCAAAATGTTTCCTTTATACGTTAACGGGCTTGAGACGGGCTATCGAAATGCAGTCTTATAGGTCGCCCTTCGGATTTGCACGTTTGATTTTAAAAACAAATTTTCTAACGTAGCCGTAGCTGTAAAATTTCATTTAAGTACATATTCATATTATGTGAAAAAATGTTGAGTCAGCTTCAAAATAATGCTTGCTTACGGTGGTGGTGTGTAGCATAATGTGTGTCCGTGTGTACATATGTATATTCAAGATTTATTTCAAATTACCTTGTGCCCAGCCTCCAGCAAGGAGTCCACGATGCCCTTAGCCAGATGGTTGTGGCTGCGGGAGGGGATGGGGAACACGCACAGCACGTGGTAACCGCATGCGTGGGACACGCACGCCGCCAGCAGGAGAAGCACTGCTGACCTCATCCTGAATCAATACCTGATGATTGATCAAAATTATGAATTATGCTTATTCATGTCTATTATTTTGAATGTTTTGTTTGTTAATTAGGTTTAACGATTTAAAAGTACTTTGTAACAGGTCTATTTAAATGAAGCTATTTTGATTTTGATTAAAGATGTGTTCGTGTGATGAAGAAAGGATAATGATCTTAAAGCTTTAAGCTCACTGCCAATTGTAGTAGTGATGCAAATTGCCAATGCACTACCTACCAACTAATCACCACGAAATAAAGATCGCACGGATTTCGAGTTACCCAAAATTGTGGTACCTTTTTTTTTTTTTTTTGACGCGGAGAATGCATTTACGCACTGTCCCGCTCCCAGGGTAGAAGAGCGGGGGAGTGTGGGACTCACCCACCCTAATAGGAAGGAATACCCACTAAACTCCGCGGAGGCCATCTTCTGCGCGTTACTGGAGGTCCCCGAGTACCACCGTGAGTGACTCTACCGGCGGACCCCCAGCGCGCTATGCCGGTTTCCCAGCTCAACTCGAGGGGAGCTATACCTCCCCTCGTACACCCGCCGGTGTTAACGGCAGTGCGAGGCCCCCCCGCAGCAGTATCACGGTTAAGGGCAGTACAATACGGTTGTATTTGGTGTGTAAAAGTGATATTTCGTACGCATTTATTGCTCAACTTCAATGTTTTTTGTTCGTTTCGGTCATTTGTTTATCAGACAGTAATTGCATTATTGACTAAGTATGTTATCAAAACTAAGTGTATCAGAATTATCAGCGTAAGATTTTTTTTACAAAGGTGTGTAAACGAGAACTGTTCAAAGATAAGATAACTGTCTGCCGCCGACTACTACAAATACCTATACTTGTTACTACTTGAAGAGAACGTTTATAAATAGATTAAATAGACAATGATTTAGGTTCCAGAAAGAAATAAAGTGTGTGTCACTGATATAATTTCACATCTCGATCTCCCTCAGCAAGATGAAAGGTAAACTTGTGGAACGCCGATATTTGTTTAAATGACTGTCTTAAATTACTCGTGCGATACCTCAGCAGTCAGTAGTCACTTAGTTTTAAATATCTACTTGTTTACTACCAAGTAAATATTTGAAATGCAAAGCGCTGATTAAAGCATTGAATTAAATTTGAGAAGCATAATGCAACACCCACTCTTAAATTCTATCTACCTCTTCAACCCGAATTTTAACCACGTAGGTATATATAACTTGTTAAGTTTTAAAAAAATGTACAGACAGGACGTCGGGGCTTCGCAGCTTCAATAAGTATCCAAACAACATTATCTTCTAAACTTGAAAAGCTAAATTGACGGTTCAAGGTTGGTAAACCGGCCAGCAACATTATTAACACATGACCAGAATATTCAATCACAACGCGTCGCAGTTGATAAAACGAGACAAAAACATTAATAAAATACACCCACCTTCTAGTTTATTTTAACTTTGAAAATCCAAACTTTTTTAACACACAACACTGGCATCTAAGCACTTGTTCATTAAAAAAAAGACGAGTTTCGTATTTTTTTTCGGCACGTCAAACCACGGGCGCTCGGCACCGCGGTCGGGTTTTTACTGAGTTAGAAGTTATATTTCTGTCAGACTTAAGATAATTCATAACCTATTGAAAGCGTCTGGCAAATACGATCCTATAGTAGCAATAATCAAAATAACGTATAAAGATATTATTTTATACTGCCGGTTTAAGCTAAATAATGGCGCAATAGATTTTTTTATGGTTTCGAAGAGGTTAGTCACGCCCGTAAGCCGTTCGTTTTAGGCATCGAAGCTACTTAACTTAGCTTTTAGGTTTTGCTTATGAAATATCAGGAAATGTTATGTTAAAATTGTAATTCTTCGAAAGGGTGTTGCAATTCAACACAGTAACTTTGGATGTTTCGAAACTCAAAAAAAGTAATTGTACATTTAAGAAAGTTTTTTTTAAGCAATGGATCCCTTTGGATGCTAATTGTTTTTAGTATTACCTCTGTAAAAAGCAATAGTTTTTTGTACTTTTCTAAAACACAAACTGCCGAACTCGCGAGACCTCTTCAAGAGGGGTTCGAAAATAACGATACAGCTTTTTTATTTTTGACGGTTAACGCCAAATCTGATCTCGATCTCCCTCAGGAGAAAACTCGAAATTCAATTACATATTCGATTTTATTTGACATAGGTAGTTTTGTTCACACAAACATAATAGGCCGTTTAGGCCTAATAAACATAACACTGCTTTGCACAGGCCTCACCTCAACTATGAGATGGAACGAGCTAAGTATACACCAACACGCAGGCTCAGTGCGGATTGTTGGAGAGGTGTGAGGTTAATGAGCAACTTTAATGTCAGATGTTATCAAACCGCCCCAAGGCCCTTGACTAGGCTTAACGACTGACATCTAGCGACGTCAACCGGGACCAACTGCTTAACGTGCCAACCGGAGCACCGAGATGCCCTAAAATACATCACTAAATTTCGGTCGGGTTGTGTTGCTTTACAACAGCGTTCGTCGCCGATCACTGTCACAACTGCACCACGAGCACCTTAGAAAATAGAATAAAAATAATTTCACCAAATCGTTCGCTGACCTGTTTTTAATCGCCTCCAAGTCAGGCAAGTGCAACATACGTTACGCGCAATAGTTCCATAGCGTGACCTTGCGGACAGACAATAGTGCGAGGCAGACAATAGTCTGCACTCGGCCCTATCAGTCTGCGACAGGTTTTAATAAATACAATACAATGACTGTTTTCTTTTGTTATTTAGCATTATCAACACTATATCTTTATTAATTAATCTTCATTAATTAATATAAACCAGGTGGCTTAACTAAACTAGCTGGCTAACCAACTGGTTAGAACCGCCGCCCGGTAGGCATACGGGAGACACTGGTTCGATTCCCGCCTGAAACCCAGCCTGGTTTATTTTCTGGTAGATATTCCTGCTAAATACAATGAATCTAAAACCGTTTTTATTTAAATCTAATACCCACTATTTTCGAACTACAGCACGAAGGCGGTCTCCTACTCGCTGGATCGACCTATTAGAGAATCGACAAAGTCGACCGCAGTACAGTGTACTCGCGGCGAACAAAGTCGACAAAAGTGGAAAGACACCGCGCGACATGTGGCTGAAATGGAAGCCAGCGGGAACGTTGAGCCGTAACCCTGTGCAGCTGCCCACGACCACTCCGCCAAGAGTGCCGACTGCCCGAAAAAGGGTGCGTTCCGAATTAAGTCAAAGGTGATAATAGCGCGCTCACGTCGCTCACGCTCATACAATTTAACAATTGACATACATATTGATTGACAATACGAGTGTGAGCGCGCTATATAGTCAGGTCACTTTTGACTGAAAACGGACCGCGCCTTAAGATTCTCGAACGACTGACTGAATTAAAATTATTGTTAGGTTGGCAACATAGAAATCGGCGACCAACCAGAATGACTCCCGCGCATTTCACTGTTTTGGCGGGAAAAATCCAGCGAGGCTTAAAATCTTTCCAGGAACTAAGGGAAAGGTAAAGGTAGCCTGATGGATAGGAAATATGGGAATCTGTATGCCTAGCACGAACTGATAAGAGTGTTTCTCCGAAATTGCGTTCTTTGTCTGATTCATATGGTATGTTTTTTTTTTCACATTTAAGCTTACAAAACATATTTTAACGAAAGATGGTAACCTAAGAAACACTGCCTGAAAAAGGCACACTTTTTGATAAAAATATTTAACTTTCAAATTTCTGAGGCCATATGAATCAGAATCTGTGTCATAATTTGAATTAGGGATAGAAATGAAGTTGTAGTTAGAAAAATCAGTCAATTATTTATTAAAATCACAGTAAATGCACATGATGCTTATCATAACACCTACATCCAGTCAATCACAGCATGATATGGCACTTGACAATATCAATCATCACAAAATTAATGATTCTCGCATTTTCACTCGCCATAAATTATACTTGTCTGGATCTTTCCTTATGTTATCCATCCTTATACTTTCTTTAGATAGTACTGGTGGCATTTCTGTGTACTGCAATATAAAAACAAAGATTACAAATGTATTAATAACTAGCAGCCGCCCGCGACTTCGTCCGCGTGGACTTAGCTGTATGTGAAAAAAGATTTTCCCGCTTTCCTGTTGAAATTTTCCTGATTTTTCTTTGCTACAAACCTCACGGAGCCCGAGACCTTTCCAACGAATGCAAAACCGTGGAAATCGGTTGGTGCGTTCTGGAGTTATAGCGTCAGGAAGGAAAACCCGACTTATTTTTATATAGTAGATTATATTTAAAAATGCCTTTAATTTATTTATTTATTTTATTTATTAGGACAACCAACAAGACAAACACACATACAATTTTGATCATTTACAAACAATAGGACTTAAAGCTAAGTGTCATCTTAATTATAGGCTGCCACGGCATGCAGTGTGGACTACAGCCGTTTATTATTATTTAAATGCTACGATTATAACAGCCAGGTGATTAAGCTGATTAAACAGGCGCCTCCACGAAGGACGCTAGCACTGTACGCCTGAATTTCTGGGGTTTATCATTAAAGATATCGACATCGCAGACCTTGCAAAGGACATTATATTGCCTCTGAAATCTACGCATGGTGGCGTGGTGGCTCAGATTGGTCTTACTGCCTTTTATTGAGAAGGGGATATATCTGCTAACCCGTGCCAGTTTCAGTGGAACATTAGGGTTTATAGAGCTCAGTAAAGTGTTATTTTTTAAATTTTCAATTTTGACAACATGCAGGCATTTGCCACTACAGTAGGTATGTATACAAATAATACACTGTATGACACTTGAGTCATAACTGATATTGCAATATTTTAAGGAATTCAGCAGCAGCAGCAGTAGTTAGAGCCTAAAAACGTAGGTAGTTTCACTAAAGTTATTTAGTTAATTAATTTTATTTTTAAACTCTAATTTAAATGAATTTTCTTTTTATTGTTTACCTTTATTTTATTACCTAGACGAACGGAGTTTAATACCAATATACCTTTTAGTTTTAATTTCAGGTAAAGTCTTATTTTTGAAAATATAGGCGTCGATAGATATGAAACCCCTTTGACGTTATTAGTATTGCTGCGAAATTTACAGCTACTGTTTTTAGACACGTAAATAACATTAGGTTCATATGGAATGACTTGTTACAGGCGTAACGTGCCGCCATTGTATCTTTTCATTAACAATATGTGTGACATTTAGATTAATATGGTATTTTTACCATAAGAATCAGGCACATATTAATCAGAATTTTACTCATTAATATCGATAAATCATCACACGTATGCAAATAAAGATTGCTATTTATACATAGGTTTCTGTTCCCCAATGGCATTATATTTCCCGCAGATTCAACTTTGAAAACCAACTACCTTAATTTTAAAAACGAATATACTAATCAGAAACACAGGTGTACCAAGGCTATATGAATCAGATATTTACCTTTCTATCTCCGTGATGACACAAACCAGCCACACGTCTCGTTGCGACCACGTCAGCCGAGCCACAGGCTACCGCTAGCACCAGGAGGGGTCGCCTGATGTTTCGTATTTAGCTGGGTATGTTCGAGTGATGCGCGTGAATATGAATCAGACTTTTGTGCCGGACACTCACATTTTATTTATTTATAAATAATCAATCGTAACTATGAGTACCATATTTTTTTGGGTAAAGAAACAACTAATATTCTTTCGTAATAATTATAATTTACATCAATTTATCAATATGAAATAATGTTATTGTTGCTAATGTTTAAGGAACTGGGTTACGGACACACCATATTAGTCAAAAGAACTACTTTAAAATATTTTTTTCAAATATTTATGTAAATACTATTTTAAAAAATAAACTTGTGCAGGATAGGCATAGTCTGAAGTATGTTATAAAATTAATTGCAGACTGATTTGTCATTTAGTTACAAAAATAAACCTCAAGACATCGAAAATGTAGGGTTCGGAGAATCACTCATAACGTTTTGGCATCGTTTAGTCTTCGGTATCGTTTAAAGGTTAAGGACTGGAGTCGCCGACGTGGCCCTGCGGGTAAGCAGGTTGAAGTGGCAGTGGGCGGGGCACATAGCGCGTAGATCTGATGGCCGCTGGGGACGAAAGGTTCAGGACTGGAGACCATTCGAGGCCAAACGCAGAGTGGGGCGCCCTTGCGCCCTTGCGTCGGTCCACCTTGCGGGTGCAAGGTGGACCGACGACCTGATAAAAGTTGCGGGATCCCGGTGGATGCAGGCCGCACGCAACCGGGCGCTCTGGAAATCAATGGGGGAGGCATATGTTCAGCAGTGGACTTCTTGCGGCTGATAATGATGATGATGATGATCGTTTACTTTTCGACTACCAAAACGTTAGCGGTTCGTGCTAGACCTACAAATCAGTCAGACTGACCCCCGAATTCACAAACGTCATCAACGCTAAGCACGCGCTCACGCTCATGCAATCCCGTTAAATGTCAATATAGACGAAAGGGGCAGCATGAGCGTGCGTTGATTGACGTTTGTGAATTCCGGCGTGATTGGGTCTTTTTGACTGTGTCGTTTGATAAACTGAGTGCCGAGTACGGCAGGCACACCACTTTTGCTCACTAAACTGTCCCGAGTCGGTAAACGCGAATTTGTATGGCGTTGAAGCACCGCCATCTAGTGGCGACTAGGAGAAATAACGTTTGCTAGTACGAGGTTTTTACTGACTTTCGAGAATCGACGAGCGCTCGATAGCGAGCCCACAAGCACTCGATAGCGAGTCCACGAGTGGCTGTGATTGGTCGGTTCAAGTGTTGCTCGAGTACGAATGACAATTTTGCATGGTTTACAGCTCGCTCGTTTAAAAAAACGTAAAACGCGAACGAGTCGATGCTCACTTGATTTTGTATAGTGAAGAGTGTCCGAAAAATATTTTGTAAAATAAGAGTGCAGTGAAAATGAAGTGATACGATGTCTGCAAGATTTTACCTTGCTTGGAGGATGTTTGCAGCTGCAAAATCTCGAGATGAGCGTAATTACAACCTCAAAATGGAGTGCTCTAGCCTCTTGAAATCCATTGCTGGATCAGTCGGAGAAGCAATTTAAAAACCGATAGGAATCGCTTAACTGAAACGTTATTTAGGTTCTTATGCAAAGTGAGGCGAAACACAAACTCAAAATCGTCTCTAAGAAAGTCATTAGAGCATTAAGTACCTACGTAGGTAACTATGAACAATCCCTAGGTTTTTCATTCTTTAAAGTAAAGTAATTCTTAATCTAAATATCGTTTTTTTTTAAGTACTTGTTGCTTTATTTTTTCAAACTCCAGTAAAAGCTTTAAACATTTTAACTCAACACAAACAAAAGTGACGTAGGTACCTACCTAGGTAATACATATAATGCCTCACAACTTGCTATCGAGTCGAAGCGTCAAACCAAGACCCTGTCGAATTTGAAAGTCGTCTACATCGAGTAAACTACTCGAGTTTACTCGATGTAGACGACTTTCAAATTCGACAGGGTCTTGGTTTGACGTTTGTGTTGAGTTAAAATGTTTAAAGCTTTTACTGGAGTTTGAAAAAATAAAGCAACAAGTACTTAAAAAAAAAACGATATTTAGATTAAGAATTACTTTACTTTAAAGAATGAAAAACCTAGGGATTGTTCATAGTTACCTACGTAGGTACTTAATGCTCTAATGACTTTCTTAGAGACGATTTTGAGTTTGTGTTTCGCCTCACTTTGCATAAGAACCTAAATAACGTTTCAGTTAAGCGATTCCTATCGGTTTTTAAATTGCTTCTCCGACTGATCCAGCAATGGATTTCAAGAGGCTAGAGCACTCCATTTTGAGGTTGTAATTACGCTCATCTCGAGATTTTGCAGCTGCAAACATCCTCCAAGCAAGGTAAAATCTTGCAGACATCGTATCACTTCATTTTCACTGCACTCTTATTTTACAAAATATTTTTCGGACACTCTTCACTATACAAAATCAAGTGAGCATCGACTCGTTCGCGTTTTACGTTTTTTTAAACGAGCGAGCTGTAAACCATGCAAAATTGTCATTCGTACTCGAGCAACACTTGAACCGACCAATCACAGCCACTCGTGGACTCGCTATCGAGTGCTTGTGGGCTCGCTATCGAGCGCTCGTCGATTCTCGAAAGTCAGTAAAAACCTCGTACTAGCAAACGTTATTTCTCCTAGTCGCCACTAGATGGCGGTGCTTCAACGCCATACAAATTCGCGTTTACCGACTCGGTAGTGAGCAAAAGTGGTGTGCCTGCCGTACTCGGCACTCTGATTGGATCAATTCACTTTCCCCTAAAGTCAATTATTGATATAATTTTTAAACTACTCAGCCCAAACAAATGCCTCACAAATTAATATTCAGGGTGAATGCGACTTCCGTGTCTATAAGATGAATCTGAATGACTAATATCTAGGTATATTACTTAATATGAACTGTGTGCATAATATATCTTTATGCATGTGGACATAGGCAAACGCTTTGGCCTTCAATGTTGGAGTCAGTTTAAGATTACTTAGACAATCTATAGTAGTAGCTAGGTCGTTCTATTTAAACAAGCATTTACACTGTAAGCAAGTAAATAACTATATTTCCTACCTACTGAACAAATATTACGTTACTCACAGCAAGGTCATCTCGAATGGCATTCGCAATGCACACGACACGAGCGAATTCGAAGTGAGATTCCACTTTGGCGTTCGGAAAAGCTTAATTACTACACGAATGGGAACGTTTGAGTGAAACTTACTAAGCTGATAGCTCTTGACACCTCTACTGGACTGTAGAGTGAGCCCAAAGGGCTCTCAATCCCTTATATTTCAAGTAACGTGCCTGCTCCCCAGTGGGGTGCACGGACCCCGGCCTAGGGCGTTTATACTTGGGCGTTTGAGAGGCCATAACATAGAATATACGGCCTATTTACGTGCCACTACTGGGCGTAGGCCTCACCTCAACCACAAAATAATAATAATTATTATGAATATCCTAATTATTTGTGCATCAACTATGAGGTGGAATCAGCTATAATTCAGCACGCGGGCTCAGTGCGGATTTTTGGAGGGGTGTTGTGTTAGTGAGCAACCTTATTAATGTCGGATGGAATCAAGCCGCCCTAAGGGCTCTGACTAAGCTTAACAACTGACATCTAGCGACGTCAACCGAAACTGACATAATTATCATCTATTATCGTGACGAAATGCAGATAGAATCTCGGTTTCCTGCAGTGCGATTTCTGTGCGAGTTGTCGTGCGGAGTTTAGTGAGAGTAATTGAAAAACAGCAGCCACAGACAGAGCTATAGTCCGTTCGCGTTAAAATGCAGTAATTTTTAAATTTAATTCTGTTGCACACAAAAATGCTCAGATCGATTTTGCGTTCGAAAGTACCTATGCGTTCTACTGGTCACCCAGGGACTTGACTTTCTAATTAGGAACGATTTAATTGGTTAGGGGGCGTGCTAGATCGAAAGGACAAGTATGAAATGACTGAATTCTTACCACGAACGGACTTTAGACAGAAACTTATCGGTTTTAAAGGAACTAATAAAACAGTAATATTTTGCTCTCAGTTGTTTATTCTCCCTATAAAAGTGCTATGTACTTCTGGAACAGCTGGAGATGTTCTTTAGTATGCTGTGCCCCGGCCAGCTGGTGGACCTGCACCTCGCCTTCAGGAGTCAGTAGAGCCTGGAAAAGAAACACATGTCAGTGAGGTCACTTAGTCACAATCACTGGGTAAGTGGGATAGTCCAATAAGAAAAAATAATGCATTTGCAAAAATAATAAAACATCATTACATTCAGAAGAAATCTAAAGCAATACCTATCTAAACGGTAAAGTTACTATTTGCTGTCAGAGTTTTATAATGAAGAGTCCCTCTATACTAGGATTTTTAATTGTAGTCAGTGAAATGACATTTTCAGTGTGGCAGGTTTTCAGTCCCAAATAAATAGTGATGTGGTAAATCGAGTTTTTACAATTAAAAGTTAGTCGACATTACAGCCTGGCAAAAAAGTCGTAGTGAAATTTATATTTTTCTTTTATTTTCAAAGTTGATTTTGACATTCTTTTTTGACATTATTATTTGACATCATATTTTATGTATTATTTCAATTGTATTAATCATTTCATATTAATTGACGATCATTTCATAATGAGAAATAAATAAATCTTAATCTAATCTAATCATAGAGGTATTTCGGTAAACTGTATTTAGTGAATAGGTTTCCAGGTTCGAAATGTTTTGTTTCTGTTTTATATTTTTACAGTTAAGAATTTCGTTTATTAACAGGTCAACTGGAAAAGTTTGGGAGGATACAACAGTAGAATCTTCCAAACAAGCGTTTTCTAAAGGTTTGACTACAGGCAAAGGGCCCAACCGGCTAAAGACGACGCCTTATTATTTCACATAGGCAGTGATGAAGGTTTTGTAGATTCCGGTTTACTTATTTTTGAATCGAAGAAAAATAGTATGGACTATCATGAAGAGATGAATTCAGAGTGTTTTGAGAAATGGCTTAAAGCATTTTGCCAAAATTAAAGCCAAAATATGCGGTGCTGGTATTAGATAACGCACCGTACCATTCAAGAAAAGTCTAGCGTATCCCCACTTCAAACTGGCGGAAGGCTGATATTGTTCAGTGGTTAGATGAAAAACAAATTAAATATCAACCTACAATGATAAAGGCTCAATTAATCGAAATAGAAAAATGTAATATAAATTACAAAAATCAAATTACGAACGCTATGCTGTGGAAGAGTTGGCCGCTGAATACGGTGTCACAATCCTGCGTCTGCCACCTTTTCACTGTGAGCTCAACCTAATAGAGTTAGTTTGGGCTCAAGCAAAGGGGTACGTTGCCAGGAACAATAAAACTTTTAAAATAAAAGAGGTAAAAAAAATATTTGAAAGAGGTGACGCCCGATAATTGGAGACAGTGCATACACCATGCCATAAAAGTCGAAAACAAAGTGTGTCAACTCGACCACATTATAGACCAATATGTGGATTCCTTCGTTATAAATGTAACTGTATGTAGCAACAACGAATAAAAACGTATATAATTACTTGTATTTTCCTGACTTTCAAGTGTTAATTCCCCTGAACCTCTTTGAACATTTTCTTCCCAGCTATGGTTATAATTTTTTAATGAGAAGTTTTAATATGGAGGTAGGTTCCATATTTCTTAAATCGTATTATTTAATACGTTGTACCTATACCTATTAAATATTTACAATTTAAAAAAGGCTTTGATACCTAATAATATAAAGCATGACTAAATGTCTAAGTCTAGTGATTGCCGAACGTCACTATTGTAGCGGGTCATCCTTTTTTGTATCAGTCACTGTTGAAGTTGTCATTTCGCTGACTACAATTATTAATCGTACTATAGGTGATTACTACTGTTTAGCCACATGACTTTGACAGCTTTGCCCGACTGTAGGGTGAGCGCAGAAGGCTCTCAACCCTAATATTTAAAGTAACCCATAGGGCACCCCATAGGGGGGTAAGAACCTCGGCTTAGGGCGTTACTTGGGCAATCGGACTTATTTTTCGGGAGACAACTTTCAATGTCACGAGCTTACCAGTTCATTGCCAGAAGCGCTCCACGCAACAGCAGCTTTTCCACTGGAGGTCTTCGCGTGGATGTCGCTGCGCGCGAGGTCCCAGGACATCAGGCCTCCTCCCCCCAACAGGGCGAAGATGCAGCAGGCGTTCACACGAGACCAGCACACTGACTTTACTGCGATCTGTGAAATAATGTTGAAGTCTTTTAGCAAATTAAGTTTGTCAACTACCTGTGGCAAATGGCAACATCACTGATTGGTCATGATATAACCGATCAATTTAGACATAAAATAGTAATCATCTAACAAATGCTAAGTTTTGGTAGAGCTAGAGACCTTGGAGACAATAAAGTGCCATAAGTAGGTACTTATCTTTGGGATCTATAGCAATGATATTACAATAAAAAAGACTTAGATAGGTTACTTGTGCTAAAAAAGTGGCACCCGTAATCAGAACTTCATACACCTGAGCAAAACATTGACAGTTTGAGACGACACTGCGCAACATGATATTTAAAAGAGGTAGATAGGTTATGTCAGTACTGATGCGAAGTCGAAACTTGTCCCCTGGCGTACGTACTGCAATTTTTGACCGTGTGTACGAGATACCTAGTATGGTTATTAACTAGAGCGTAAACGAGACAGATACATGTTGCGCAGTGTCTTCTCAAACTGTCAATGCTTTGCTCAGGTGTTCGAAGTTCTGATTTCGGGTGCCATTTTTTTAGCACAAGTAATCTACGTCTTTTTTATTATAATACTAGCGGCCGCCCGCGACTTTGTCCACGTGGACTTGAGTTAAAAAAAAGTGATATAGCTTTATACATTGTAGCCTATGTCTTATTCAGATGCATAAGCTATATTACTGTAGAGTTTCATTTAAATCCATCTAGTAGTTTTTACGTGTAAAAATTGGAGTAACTTTTCTCGTTTTCCCAATATTACCCTTCATTGCTCTGCTCCTATTGATCGTAGCGTAATGAAAAGTATACTACAACCTGCCCAAGAGTATGAAGAATATTTGTGCCAAATTTCGTTAAAATCCATCGAGTAGTTTTTGTTTCTATAACGAATATACAGCAGACAGACAGACAGACAGAAAGACAGACAGACAGACAACAATTTTACTGATTGCATTTTTGGCATTGCAGTAGCGATCCCTAATCACCGCTTGATAGTTATTTTTAAATATATTTCATGTACAGAATTGACCTCTCTACAGATTTATTATAAGTATAGAAGATCAGGTTGACGGTACCTGAATACAAATGTTGCTTGAGTTGAATCATTTATTGCACCATCCGGTTAGATGTTCTCATTTACGATACATAGATATTAGATATGAAGTGAGTAGAAAGGTACTTAATGTGCACCAACTCAGCAACAGGTGACTTATCAATCAAGTACTAATCTTTTTTACCTTTATCACTACTTAGAACTAAAGACAGATAGGTAATTGTATTTTCCCAATATGTAATAATTTTGCATGACGTTAGATTTTCAATGTTGTATTTTCCAAAAATATGTACCTAATAACTAGAGGCCGCCTGCGACTTCGTCCGCGTTGACTTAGGTTTAAAAAAGGTCAGGGCGAGGAGAGGACGGAGACGGCGAACAATCGCCGGTCGTCTCCAACCTCTCCGTGGAGGAGGCCAGCTGGCGCGTGGTACGGGGGTACCTGCGGCAGCATTGCACCGGCCACCCCCACTGCCTGGTAGGGACGGCTCGACGCCCTCGGCTGTCCCTACTGGCCCCTCCCCAAGAGGGGGGGGGGGGGGTCGCTTCCTGCCCGCCGTGTAGGCGGGCTCCGTCTGGGGGATCGCGTAGAGGGCTTCGTGCCAGTCACCGCGTGAGTCCCACATAATAAAAAAAGGTTTAAAAAAGGTTAGATTTTACTTACCGCAGCAGTGGGCTTGCCTGGAGAAGCACTCTGTGGGCGGGCGGTGGCGCCCAGGAACCTGCCTTTATGGTCAGTATGGTACTTCTCAGTATCCGGTGCTGGAGGACCATTCCTGAACAAAGAAAATTCATTATCCTTGGACATTATTTCATTATTTCAAAATCGACGAATCGAAAAGTTTATCGACGTGTAGTGTATTACAGGGTAGTAGTATTGACGGATCACAATATTTATCGCTGGATTTTGTGGGTGTGAGGTGTGCTCGGTTCGGCCCAATTAAGATACATCAGTAATATAATATAAACGGTATATATGTATTCCAGTGCTGGGCACAGGCCTCACCTCTGCTATGAGGTGGAACGAGCCATACTCCAACACGCGGGCTCAGTGCGGATTGTTGGAGGAGTGTATGGTTAGTGAGCAACCTTAATGTCAGATGTTATCAAGCCGCCCTAAGGCCTCTGACTAAGCTTAACGACTGACATCTAGCGACGTCATCCGGGACCAACTGCCTAACGTGCCTTCCGAAGCACGGAGATGCCCGAAATACACATCACAAAATTTTTCATCATCCCATTTCCCACCCGTAAATATCACGATATTTATTGACCGTGTTATTGCGTTCGCCTAACAGATACTGCATTCGGAATTTCTTCAGACAGTGTAGTCAATAGTTACCGGCAGTCCAACGTGAGCAGAACCCTAGCCTCTGTCAGCGAGCAAAGGTTGACGGTTCCAGAGTCAGTGGCCGCCAGGAAGTATGGCAGCGAGTGGGGGGATACTTCTATACTCGACACTGAGGATGTGTCTGCTGTAAAAAAAGTAGCACAGTGAAGTTAAAAAAAGTAACACAGGATAGAGCCAGTTCACACTAGCGTTTGTTGGGTGATTCCACGGCGAGGCGATCACGCCGCGAGCGCGCCGTTGTCGCAGCGTACACGCTGCGATCTCACGGCGATAGTTCCACGATCAAATAAAAGCCGTGAGCACGCCGCGAGATTGATGCGCCCTCTCGGGCGATATCGCAGCGGGTGAACGCCTCATACATCAGTCAAATTCGAAGCGGGCTTCGCGGCGTAATCGCGGCGTTCTCACGACGTTTATTTTATCGCAGAACTATCGCTGCGAGATCGCGGCGTGTACGCTGCAAGCGAACTATACAGGGTGTTCCGCTGTATGCGGTCCAATCGAAAACCATTGAAAATAAAGAGTACTTTTTATAAATAAATAGAAAATTAAAAAAAGTACTTTTTTATGGCAACCCTGAGGAATTTCTAAAAACTTTTCAAATTGGTTGTAGGTAATCAAGTGAACTATCCTGGGGTTTTCGGTCGAAGCACTCATTGCAGAACTCCCTATTTGAAGTTTCCCCCCGAATTCACAAACGTCAATCAACGCTAAGCACGCGCTCACGCTCATGCTGTCCCTTCGCTTTTTAGCGATAAGGCCGCCCAAATTGTACATTTACGTTAATCTGTGTTACTTTTGCTGTTGATTTCTGTTGTTTTGGTGTGCAATAAAGAATATATCTATCTATCTATCTATCCCTTTCAGATCTATTGACATTTTACGGGACAGCATGAGCGTGAGCGCGTTCTAAGCGTTGATTGACGTTTGTGAATTCGGGGGTTAGTCTATTGTACTTATGAGCTCTCACCCACGACTCCTGCGCCGCCTGCGCTAACGTGCACACCACGACAAAAATAACATCATACTTTTTCTCGCGCTAAAAGCCATACTACGATTTGAACGAGATAGCGCGTGACAAATGACAATCGACACAGAAATTTTTTGTCGCGATGCGCATCTTAGCGACATTTATTTGAGTCAATACCTGTATTACTAACAAATGACATGCATTTTTAAAAAAGCTATTCTCATTTTTAAATGGAGATAAACATAATCTTTGGATGGCCTTTTGTCATAGTTGAAATTTATTATAGTATTTGAAACTAATAAAGATTAAAGTATACCAATTTAGCTTGCGAACTTTGCACCAAACGCAACGCAGGTGCGAAGTACGCAACATTAGATCAAAAAGGAGATTGGTGGCAGGCACATAATATTAAGTTATTTCAGTACCGTGAGTTAATGTGAGGATCTCATTGCTATAGTAAATATAATGGTAAGATTAAACTTTTATGAATTTACTACTGCTTGCGCAAATTTTGGCTTTACTGAACAATTGGGTTACCGGGAATCAGGAAATGGGTAGCCTGACATACCGTACCATGAGTATCTAGGTTTAAACAGAGTGTGATTTTTATAACTTACTGGCAACACAGAAACGATTAATCTTGAAGATTCCTGCGCTTCTAGTACAGCATAGTACCTCTCCACAGTTTCTACCAACTAAATAGTTGTCACTACTATCCAATCTCATGATCTTCAAGTCATTACACACTAATCCGCACTCCCAATTAGCTTGTGGTAGAAATGTATTTTTCACACTGGCAGCACTAGTCGGTCTACTACTGTCAATTTTGACAGCCGACTTTTGGCGGGAAAGCTGTCTTTTCAAACTCTTTTCTTTCCTTCGCACTGACGTTCGCCTTTTCGCCGCATTTAAATTGAAAGATGGTATTGAAATGTTTTCTGTAGAATTCGTTAGGGGCAAATCTAAATGTTCTATCAAAGATATGGTTTGATTTATTTCTAATTTCATTTTGGACCAGTAAGCTTTGCCCATGTCTGGGGATGACTTAATTTTTTCTTGGATTATTGACCATATTGCCAGTATACCGATTCTCTGAAGGGAGCATACCTGTAATTAATTTTAAAATAATTTATATCGTTGCACGGCCCATCATATAACGAATACAAATAGCTGCACACTTAATCTAATTCGTTGAATGCAAAAATAGCATATATCATTAACTATTTGAATAACTGACTAGACTTCAATGTTAGGTGTTTTGATGTTTAGGGTTCAGTGCGTAGGATTCAAAATTGTCAGATGATTCTTACCTGTCCTAAAACTTTCCTCCCGCCTTCTTGGCTAAGTGTAGACCTTGTTTCCACTTCCAGACCCACAATGGAGTCAGTTGAATCTCCATTCAGCATGTGGAGGGCACTGCTTGTGAACGCACACGCTTGCAGGGCAAACTGGGGAGCTATCTGAAAAATTAGGATATTTTACAGTTTTTGATAACTTATGTGCTGCCTAAGCACATTACTTTGATTTATATAAGATAACTCACAGAATCATAGACAACATGGCTATTTTTCAGATTCCATTCTCTGTCAATCTCTAATTGCGTCATCGCTCGAGGTTCAACTTCTACTAAATCAGACTTTTTGGAGCTGGCAACATCGGGATACCACGTTGGCTCTTCTGACATGTCCCAGAGATGAACGGAGCTAAAAAAAAGGTATGAAGAGAGCTATAATTTCTAAGAAAAATA
This sequence comes from Udea ferrugalis, assembly GCA_950022985.1. Lineage (NCBI taxonomy): Eukaryota > Metazoa > Arthropoda > Insecta > Lepidoptera > Crambidae > Udea > Udea ferrugalis. Next base: position 4,848,069 of record OX465545.1, read on the forward strand.
AAACTGTCCAAGTTAATGTTTGGCAGACAATTCAGCCATTTTTGCAACATGGCAACGCGAGGAAAGGGCACATGAAAATCTTTGTATTTACTTCAAGAACCATCGAAATTTTTCCAGGTGAAAATACTGAATGTCTGTGGCTTTATGGCCTCAGTCCGACTTGATCTACCGACTGACTAGTGACGTTTTACTAAAAGAAAAAGAGTCAAGATACCATCTAATTTCTTGCAATAGAACTTACCCATCGTCCAAAGCTGCGACAAATATTCCGTTTGAACTTCCTTTGAATCTCCCAATGTTAACATTATCTATAGATATAAGCACTTTTATAGGATCGTTTCTTAGTACACTTAAATCCCACAAGGAAATTACATATTTCTCGTCTAACGTAGTGCATTTCTTATGGACAGTTAATATCAGATTACTTCTGGTTTCTGAAAATATCACTCCACTAACTTTTAATTGTTTTAAAAAAGGAAACTTTTCTTCTGTTACACTTTTTGTCGATATGGACACGTAGCCTTTACTAAATGGGTACTTAATCGATTTTGTCAAATCAGTTTCATTTGAATTTCCACTATTTGCGCTTAAAATACTACTTATTCTACTTTCCATTTTTTTCAGGAATTTCGTAAGTTTTTCAGTATTAAATTCATTATTTTTTAGCTTATTTTCATAGTTTTCGTATGGCAACATTTCAGCTGGGCCAACGCCATCTTTTTGTTCGAAATACATTCGCAAAGGATTCAATTTGTAATCTTCATCCAAGTTTATCCTATTATTAATTTCTACATCCGTACTGTTAGTTACTAAAAACGTAAACTTAGTTAAATAATCTTCAGTACTATGGCTATATTTTCTAGATTTAGCGACCGGTTTTAAATAAATATCGTGGTTAGAAAATTCTACAGGATGTTGCGTCCATTTTTCTTCACATACAATCTCTTCTGTTTGCACCTCCTCGCTTAAACCATCATCGAAAGTCTGCGCTGCCGTCTGTGTGTAGTTTGATCTTCCGAATGTTGCCATGTACAAATCGTAAGGAATCGGCTTCATTTCGAACAGAGAGTATGACATTTCGTGCAGTGTTACCATGCTAAGGATATCTTTGGCACGTTGTTTTAATTTTTCGAATATGTTACGCTTACGTTTATTTTCTCTTGCTTTCGTGAAGTCTATAAAAATCGGCCTGAAAATAGAGAAAAGAGTAAGTTTTCATTAACCTTCACAAATACTCCAAATCGGTTGTCTGTAACTTGAGGACGCACAGATACTCTATTTTTCAGCATCACATAATGTAGGTACTCAAAGGTTTTTTCAGAAACATTATGTGACAGTCGATTCTTAAAAGTTAGGTCAGGGTTTCTCAAACTTTTGGCACCACGTACCCCTGTTAAAATTTCCAGGTGACAGCGTACCCCTAATTAATTAATTGCTCCCCCCACCCCCCCAAAGAAAATAAAAAAATTGCCTATTGAAGAAAATAAGGTTTTTATTTTAAATAAAAGGTAACAAACATAGTGCCAAAAGAAATGTCTGTTTAATATTAATGTGATGGATGTGCTTGTTTCTTGTCGCAAAGGGATTCAATTTTAGGTGTAATTTTAACCTCAATTCTGACTCTGCATCAAGTCGATTTCTGTACTTAGTTTTTATCATGTCTGCCAGTTATCAAGCCGCCATTACGTAAATTTTGTCGCGTACCCCTTGCCCTCGAATGGCGTACCCCTAGGGGTACGCGTACCCCTCTTTGAGAAACCCTGTCAATGCTCAAACCTAACTTATGTTATGTAGGTGAAAGTTAGGTCAAATCTTGCAAAGTTAGTCAATGCTCAAACCTAACTTATGTCATGTAGGTGAAAGTTAAGTCAACTTTTAAAAATTAGGTCAATGCCACCTAACTTATGATATGTAGTTGAAAGTTAGGTCAATTCTTAAAAAGTTAGGTCAATGCTCAAACCTAACTTATGTTATGTAGTTGAAAGTTAGGTCAATAATAATTTTCATGACAAATTTTAGCTGTGGAAGACAGTCAAGAACGTTAAACAAAGTGAAAAGTTTTGAACTCTTAATTCCAAACGAACGCTGGTTCTGCTGCTTCAAAATCAATTCAGTTCAACGTTATGCCGCTAGCGGTGCCCGTGGCGCAGTTGTGACAGTGATCGGCAACGATCGCTGTTGTAAAGCAACACACGCCGGGTCGGAAATGGGATGGGTGACCACCCCGACCGAAATTTAGTGATGTGTATTTCGGGCATCTCCGTCCCAGTTGACGTCGCCAGATGTCAGTCGTTAAGCCTAGTCAGAGGCCTTAGGGCGGCTTGATAACATCTGACATTAAGGTTGCTCACTAACCTTACACCCCTCCAACAATCCGCACTGAGCCCGCGTGTTGGAGTATGGCTCAATCCACCTCATAGTTGAGAGTTGAGGCCTGTGCCCAGCAGTGGGACGTATAAAGGCCGTTTATGTTATGTTATGCCGCTGTGCCAGTGCGAGGAGGGGGTGAATGAAAAATGAATCTACAACCTCTCCGTGGAGGAGGTCAGCTAGTGCGCGGTACGTGGGTACCGTCGCCGGCATTGCACAGGCTTCCACCACTGCTTGATAGGGTAATTGAATTTCTAAAGTTCATTCATACCTCTCTAGCACATCCGTATGCACAGTCTTAATACTGCACCCAGCGGAGCTCATGTCTTGAAACCCTTCATCAGTGAGTGAACTCCTCACGTCTGTCTCCATATCCTCCTGTATGTGCCCCATAGTGCCTGGCTTGACTTTGTTCGCGGAGCGGGTATCGCGAAGGTCGAAGTTACCTGAGTTAGTAATTGAACGTCAATAAAGATGGGTCGTAGATACCTACTAACGTTTTCATATGTTATCATTATTTTTAGCATTTTCCATGCAGTATCTTTAATAAAGTATCCGGAAACCAGAAAAAGACATTCGGTCTTGGCTTCAGGCGGGAATCGAACTCGCGTCTTTCGCTTAGCAGGCGACTGCACTAACCATGGGTTTAATGTTATCCAAAAATGAAAAAAGAGTGAAATTATTCTTGAAAGGCAAGCAAAGCCTCGGTGACATCAGTGGCGTTGCAGTAGTCCATGGACAGAGGTGATCACTTTCCATCAGGTGACCCTCAAGCTCGTGTGTTCTCTATCTGTGCAGCCACACTGCAGTTACAACAATAATTTACAGACAAAAAACGATTTCTCTGCGCTCTGAATCACGGAGATGCTTGAAAAATACATTAGATTAGAACATTTTAGTGTCACCGTCTATGGTAACTCAACACCAATATTAACTCACCCGAATCTAGCATCTTCTCTTCATCCTTTAATTCCTTCACCCCACCTTCTTCCATCTCATTCAAACCCCTCTGTTCTTTATCAACATCACCATAATCACCAGTCTCATTTTCCTGACCACCTATATTCCGATCGCTTAGGTCAGCGTCAGATTTCTCTTCAGGATTAGAAGAAGATTCGTGGTAGGAGTCGAAATCAGATTCGTAGCTTTCGAAGTCGTCTTCGTATTCGATTTCGTCTTCGCTGGACTTTTCTGCTTGCTGTGGCTGTAATTCAATAATTTGATGAAATTTCACGTTTTATGTAACACGCTCTCCTTGAAAAGGATTTCTTTAGAAGCACATACAAATGAATAAATTGAATGATTTCTTATTACGTCATCACATCGGGTACATTTTATTTATTTATTTATTGCATATCACAATATAAAAATATTTTTGTAAAAAAGGGACTCTTATTTGAAAATATACTCACCTTTGTTTTAACTGACTCATCTAAGTCTACATAAAACGCTTTTGGTTTCGCTGACAACCTTTTGGACAGATTCAGCATTTCTGCATTATTATCCACAGCATCTGGTGTAAGAACTTTAACCTCACTGTCGTTCAACGTCCTAGTTTTCGTCCTATGCCTCTCTCCAACCTCTTTCGTGTCAGTATTAGAGCTTTTCTTTCTTACCTCTTTGGTACTAAAACTTTTTTCTTTAGTTTTTCGCGCCTCTTCTGCGGTAGACTTTCGGCCAGTATTATTGAGATCCTCTTTACGTTTATCCGTGCTCTTTGAACTTTTTCTTTCGTCATCTTTTTTTAAACTTCCCGCTACTGTTTTTGTTGAACTTTTATCGCCTTCTTTGATTTCTAAACGCCTCTTAGCAACAGGAGAATTGACGGTTACGTTCAAAAAAGGCAAGTCCTTAGCTTTCCGAGGAGTTTCTCTCCTTGCTGAGTTAACAACTTTTGCCTCCGTTTTTATTTGTGGACTGCTCTTAACTTTTTTCGCACTGACTTGACTGACTGATGACGATGAGGATTTTAGCAAATTCTTCATAGGAGATTCATTGCTGCTTTTGTTCGTCGTTCCAACCACTTTTCTGGGTGCTTTCGCGACTTCTACAGGGTTATTTTTCTTTTGGGCGTAAATATCGGCGGTGGAAGATTTTTGTATGTAATTTCTTGGAGTTGAGACGCTGTATGTTTTCTTTAGTTTGTCATCCAGAGGTTTCTTTGTTGATGGAGCATCGTCTTTGGATGTCTTGTCTTTGCTTTTGGCTTTGGTTTCGGTTTTGCGAAGAGTTGTCTGCATTCTGGTTGGTTACCTATGACAAACTAGGAAAAAAAGGATGATACATGGGGATATAATTTAAGTTAAATTAAAAGCATTTTTCAATGAATACGCACAGCGCCATCTAGCCCCAGACTAAGCCAAGCTTGTACTATAACTTTCCCTCTCTACCTCACTACCAAGAGAGCAGCTTCTTTACGTAGGTAGATCGTCTAAGCTGAAATGACGCGCTCCTCCACTACATCTTCGCCAGAGATTTAAATCTCTGATCTTCGCATATAAGCAAACACTTTTGTTTGCGCCGATGCGGTGGAGGGGCGCGTCATTTCCGCTTACACGATCTCTAACTAAGCATATTCAGTGAGTTTTTCAAATCGCTAATCAACAGTTAAACAGACAAAGTATTGAGTAAAAAAGATAGCATAAAATAACCATGCAAACAAATGCCTCGGTACAGTTTTAAGAATCGTAGTCTTATTTACACCAAAAGCACAGGTAGATACACAATAATAAAATAACTCATTAAAAAAACAAGATAAAATGAAATAGATATACCTAGATACCTAAAACAACACCTTGTCCTGTGTTCAGGAACTTATGACTTAAATGTTTCTTCTTACTCAACATTATTAAACTCCAGTCATGCAGTGTGTATAATAATATTGAACAATACCTACCTCATTGTTGACTCCCCTTCATTTACTCATAATAAATTAAATATTCATACTAATTATCTTTACCTTGACACGGTCTTTTGTAGGTCACTGGGCCACACTTATTCCTATGCTTCACAACAAAAAAACGAAATAATCCAACAATATTTTAGCCACAAAACTACTCTTAAGCCTTTTTTAATTTTTAACTATTATTTAGCTGCGAAAATACCGTAAAAGTTTAAGATTTCACGTGTCGATGTGACTTCAATTGACTTTTAATTGTATACATGACGGTTGTCATGGTAACGTAGTGACAACTTAAGTTTTGTCATTGCCGTTTCCTGCGGTGACGCGCATGATACCCTCGACTTTTTAACTTCCATAGACTAAAAGGAGCATAATGTTTTCTAATATTTACGCGAACACTATACATCGGAATAAAACAACATTACGGATTCTACTCGCGGTCTTAAATTTTCATTTATTTTCTAACCCGACGTTCTAGACTACTTTACAGCCGTCATCACGTAATGACAATGACGTTTTAAGTAACTAAACAGTCAGCAACAGTCACTTAAATACCGTCATTTCCACTTACATTACTATAGTCCCTTCGCGTTAAGAATGCAGTGATTTCATTCTTCGACCTAGCACGCCCCCCTACTAATTAAATCGTTCCTTTAGAAAGCCAAGTTCACAGTAACCAGTTGAACGCACACTTTTGAACAAAGGTTGTGGGTCTGAGTTTTTTGTGTGCAACAGAATTAAATTTAAAATCACTGAATTCTTAACATGAACGGACTATAGGTAGTATTTCTGATTATGTACAGTCATCATCAAAATGGTGTGTGCTGACAGCGTGGTCAAAAAGATATTGGCGGTTTGACAAAGGCAATTTTAATACTGTAATGACAGGATCGCATGTCATTTGAAGCGTCACCAAACTCTATAACAAGTCAAACACTATTTTCAGCCTGTTGTAATGTGGTTGCTTTTCATTCAAATTTCAGACATAATGACAAATATTAGTTGACTACTCTGTACGCCCATCATTTTGACAAATAAAATAAATAAAAATGATCCCTACACCAAATAAAATAAACAAACATGATCTTACATCATATGAATTGCTCTGGTCCGAAAGTAAGTTATGGAAACCAGAGACAACAACGAAGGTACCCCTAACAATTATCCAGTACTATTATCATTTTCATCAAACATTTGTACTGGTGCGGGAATCGAACCCGCGACTCTTTGAGTTTCAAGCGGCGCTTAAACACTGAGCTAAGCTGGTCGTCAACGTGTGAACGGGTTTTGATTGATATATTTCACACATTTCAACTACATTTTTTTCTATTATTCATTTGTGATACCGAGTTTCCATAAGTGGTCTTTAACTTTATCACTTTGACATAAAGATCAAAATCAATAGACGCTATCTGTAAATATGTGAATTACAGACGTACGGTAAACGTCATGTTAGGCTAAGTAATTCCTACTTCTTGCTCTATCTATTGCAAAGAAATAGCATTCGGCAGGAGCAAAGATTTAAAACGGAAATGGGTAGCCTGATGGGCCGTCGACTGTACCTACGTCATCGAATAAATTTTGGACGTTCAAATAGACATTAGGTAAGGATTTCGGAAATGACGGTTTATTTTCAAATAACAAGAAACCTCTTTATTTTCATCAAATATTTAATAATTAAGTAAATATAGTGCAATTTTGATCTCTTTGTGACTAAAAATAAATAAGTTTAAGCAAATATTGTTCAAAACTTAAAAAAACTCAAAAATAAAACAACAGTTTCAGGTAGTCACGTTGAAGAAATGTACTTGTCTTCTATAATTATTACTTAAACACGATAAATAATACAATAAACATACGCACAGAACGTATCAATAAATACAAACGAGACGTGCTTCTCTCACGGCGTCTATCAACCTACTGAACGAAAATCCTGATTATAGAAGCGCTTCCGGTCGAATTTTGAAATTGGAATCTCGGTATTGGTAACTCGATTGACCGGAAGCGTCGTAGTAAATCTACAAGCCAGCAACGATAGTCGCGGGGTCTTCAACACCCTCCTTGACTTTCCTGAGGAACATGACAGCTTCACGGCCGTCAATAAGCCTGTGGTCGTATGTGAGTGCGATGTACATCATCGGTCTTATGACCACTTGGCCATTCAAAGCTATAGGCCTCTCAAAGATTCCGTGCATTCCCAGAATAGCAGACTGCGGTGGGTTAATAATAGGCGTACCCATCAACGATCCGAATACACCACCGTTGCTGATGGTGAATGTTCCACCGTCCATTTCCTCAATGGTTAACTTACCACCTTTCGCCTTCTCAGCTAGTCCAGCAATGGTTAGTTCGATATCAGCATAATCCATATTCTGAACGTTCCTTATAACGGGCACAACTAGACCTTTAGGTGTGGCGACTGCTACAGAAATATCGACATAGTCTCTGTAAATGATTTCGTTTTCTTCAATGACAGCATTGACTACAGGCTGGTCCATCAGAGCTGATGCTGCAGCCTTGACGAAGGGAGACATCAGGCCCAGCTTGATGTTGTGCTTCTTAACGAACTTGTCAAGATTCTTCTTGCGGAAGGCCATTATATGGGACATGTCGACTTCGTTGAAGGTCGTCAGCATAGCGTTGGTGTTCTGAGCGTCTTTCAGACGTTGGGCGATGCGAAGACGCATTCTATTCATCTTGACGCGTTGTTCGGTTCTGGTTCCGGCTATTTCCTTGCTATAGTCTGCGGGGGGAACCTTGACAGTGGCAGTTTCGATGGCCTGAGCGTGGCGGATGGCTGCTACTGGGATTGAGGAGATGGGTGCAGCTGAAGGGGGGGTCGGGGCCCTCGGCCCCGCCGCGGCCGCGGGGGGCGGGGGCGGCGGCGGGGCAGCGGCCGCGGGCGGGGGCGGTGGGGGCGGCGCTGCGGCCTTGGGGGGCTCGGGGGCTGCTGCAGGGGCTGCCGCTTTGGCTGGTGCTTGACCTGGAAAGATTGCAAATGCATAGTTTAGGAAAGTTAAAAAGATCTTTTGCAATGGATTTCGATCTATTTTGTATTCATTTTACAATGTATGGCTAATTCTTCACTGAAACCACCAATATTTTTTTATCGGCGGAGGCGTTGGGTTCTGAGTCCGATTTGCGAAATGTAGCCTTCTGAATGTTACGTTGACTATGACGGCAGCAATCAGGGTGCCTCTGACCAAACCGTTTGTTATTTATTGTTAAGATCTATTTCACTGATTTCAACTATAAAAATTATAAGGGTAGTTTTAGTAAGGTTTTTTTATTATTTCGTACATAAGTAGACAGTCGATAACGAGGGATTTCTTCCAACAGATGAAAATCATTTAGGTGTACTTGACACTTGCTGAGTGGAAATCCTTTCAGAGCCTTAAAATATTTTTTTTTTTTTTAAACTCTCAATTATCTTGTCTGAACTATTTTTTGTTCTTTCTTTCTAACAAAAGATTTCTTCCAGCAGATCATGGTGACGGGGTAAAATTCAGAAAGTTTCATGACTCTGGACATCATACCAAAAGTGGACAAATTCAACGAATCCCGACCATCTGGCAACTCCAGCTCTAGGTCCTAGAATCACTCTACGGAAGTGAACACTCACCAGTAATATCGATCCTGAACAGCTTCTGGCCAGCCTTCACCGTGTCTCCGTCCTTGACGTACAACTCCTTGATGACGCCGTGTCCAGGAGCCATCACCGGGAGCGCTGTCTTGTCGGTTTCTATCTCCATCACCACTTCGTCTGCTGCTACGCTGTCGCCTACCTGAAGAGGTGATAAGAACATTAGGATAATATGATTATCGTTAATTTGTGTTTTTACACATCAATTTGATGTGCAATAAAGAATATAGGTATCTATCTATCTGTCGTCGCGCGCATATTTGGCAACATTTCCAATTTGCGCACACACCTGGCAACATAACGTTTTGACACTCTAGTCTCTTGATGACAAGGCACTATTTTCTGATTGGTCGATTTTGGTGGTAAAATGCAGTGTGGTGGCGCTAGTATCGATTTTGCAGTTTTGGCGCACTTTCACGAGGACAGGGTCGAACGATTGATTCCGATACGCTAATACTTTTGCTTTGTTTATTATCGAACCAGTCATGTTCACCGTACTCTCCTACCTACGTGTGTGATTCCAAATTTAATTAGAGTGGATTGCTATTCGGGTTTCTCTGAGTTGCTTCCCGACAAGGAAGCCCCCATACAAGATGCCGGTAACGAAGTGCCTACCGCTCGGCCTACCTCGCGCCGACATATCTATGTATTATCCATCACCATTGAGGTGCCCGTGGCGCAGTTGTGACAGTGATCGGCGACGATCGCTGTTGTAAAGCAACACACGCCAGGTCGGTAATGGAATAAGTGAGACCACCCTGACTGAAATTTAGTGATGTAACTTTCGGGCATCTCCGTGCTTCGGAAGGCACGTCCCAGTCGGAGGCGTAAGGGCGGCTTGATAACATCTGTCATTAAGATTGCTAACTAACCTTACACCCCTCCAACAATCCTCACTGAGCCCGTGTGTTGGAGTATGGCTCTATCCCCCTAATAGTTGAGGTGAGGCCTGTGCCCAGCAGTGGGACGGGCAAATCAAATGTCTAAAACCAAAACGTCCACATACCTTCTTGTCGAGTTTTACATCTCCTTCAGAGACGGAATCAGGGAAGCTCGGAGTCATCACATCCTGTTCTTCATACAGCGCGCGCGTGCAATGAAACGAGGCAACTTGGCTGTGCCCAGCCAGCACGCGTGGCACGACCCTGGTGTCATGGGCGAACGCACGCGGCACGTTCGCGCTCAGGCGCAGGGCCTGGCCTTGCCGCCGGTAGAGGGCCTGCAGGTGCTTCGAGCAGCGTCGGAGCATCTTGATGGTTTAGTTTTGAGGTACCCTGTAAAGATTGGTTTAGTAAACATTTTTTATTTTGACGACAGATTTAATGTAATGGTTAATTTTACGCAGGTTGCGGGTTCAAACCTCGCACAATATACAACACATGTACGTTCGCCATTATTATGATAATATACAGGGTGTTCTTCTCGATTGAAAACTATGAGGAACATAGAACCATTCTCAATAGTAGTCTCAAGGCCGGTTTTGACAAAATCTGAGATTTCTTTCTCAACTTTTCTTCTAGCCAGGAATCGAACCTGTTGGGGTTTGCGAATAAAAACCCTGTATTATTGCGCCATCTCGTAGTGTTGCTTAAAAGGAATACTTAAAACAAATAGCGAGAAATAACATTGTATAGCAAACCAAAGGAAAGGTCTCATTTTCTTTTCATCCTACTAAAGTTATAAATGCGAAAGTTTGTATGTATGGATGTGCCGTGTTGCTCTTTCACGAAAAAACTACTAAATAGATTTTGATGAAACTTTACAATAATGTTGCTTATACATCTGAATAACACATAGCCTACAATTTATAAAAAAATACGTTTTTTTTTTTTACTTTAGTCCACGCGGGCAAAGTCGCAGGCGGGCGCTAGTATTTCCATAAAATAGGTAGTTCGAAAAGTCACTCATTTTCAAGTTATAATCATTTGCGTCAGGAAAATTGTTTAAATGTTATTTGTATTAAGTAGGTGCTGCGATACATGACACGATTAAAATGTTAATGCTAGTAATGGGTTCAGTAATTTTATCGCCTTTTTACGTCAGTTGTATGCGAACGATGCGTAGAAAGAACATTTTACTTTTTTCCTTTGAAACAATAAGTAGTCGAAAATGACGTGCCTCTTCATTCATAAAAACCTAAACAGGGCTTTAACGACAGGATAACTTTGTCTCTTTCATTCTTGTTGCTGCTGCTATTTGCGAGTAAGTGACAAGACACGTCAATAGGCATGACGACAGTATCAAATAATAGGGGAATAATATTCTAGGGGAAAATACCTACAAAAGTTTTATTTTAAAAGCTAAGTATAATCATATTTTTTCGTTACAATAAAAGGATAAAATACTGCAATTCGCCATTTGGCTCAAACACCAATCACGCGCACTGACGTCACTCTCTAGGAAATCAAACAACAGTCACTGTCGTAGTCATAAAAGTGAGTTTGACAGACAGGACAGGTGATGTTTACTTAGGAGTGACGTCACACGGACGCCATGACACTTGCCAGCTTTCTTCGCGCGCTATTGATAAATACTAGAAGTAAGTCCTCAAACTTCGTTGAGCCGACCTTTGAAATAAAGTTTTTTTCGTATACAATACATGTGTACCTTTATCACAGAAGAAGATTTCAAAATCGTTCGTCATGCTTATTGCTTAAACTATGCTTTAATAGTATGCTTTTGGTTTTTATGAATAAGGCGGTAGTGTCTATTCTCGCACCAGAACGAAATTGGTTATCAATAACGTTAAATTCTGTCTGAGTGGCACATTAGTTATACATGTTTTTTAAACACAAGGTCGATTGTATTAGGATTATTTAAGATTGTATTGTTAGTCTTTCTTTAGAAAACAATTTTATTATTGTAGTAGCAGCCGCCCGTGACTTCGTCCGCGTGGACTTAGCTGTATGTGAAAAAAGATTTTCCCGCTTTTCTGTTGAAATTTTTCTGAATTTTCTTTGCTATAACCCTCACGGAGCCCGAGACCTTTCCAATGAATGCAAAACCGTGGAAATCGGCTGGTGCGTTCTGGAGTTATTAGCGTCAGGAAGGAAAACCCGACTTATTTTTATATTACTGTATTTTTTTGTAAAGCTGTCACACCGACAACTATATCCAGGTACTATGGTTTCTGCTTAGCCATTTAATTGCTGGAAAGGAATGCCTAAACGACATCAACCGGCGGCCCGACCTGCCCGGTAAAATACGCCAGAAAAAATCGGCTGGTCTGTTAATGGTCTCGGTAGCACAGTGGTTAGGTACCAAATAATTGTTGTGCAATGAAGAATAAATAAATAAGTGTTCGGGCCAGATTTAATTCCCAACTGAACCCAGCTTAACCACTGGACCCATGCCCTCGGGTCGTAAGTTCGTGGCATCGTTAATTCATGACCGCGAGAAAAACCCCCGGTGAAAACCTACAGTGACGAGAGCAGAAGATGAATGTCTACTAGTAACATTTCGTCAACGTTAATCTATAAAAATAGACATTGTCTCGAGAGGTATTATTTACAATGACTGGTGTGAGAGAGATGGCGCATGGAGGGTTCCGTTCATTAGGAATTCATTATTTTATGTAATGGATCTTAATTTTTAAGCACCTGTCTATTTTCGGAAACTAAATGCATTAACTTAAGCGATTAGCGATTGCGAATGCTATTTTAGAGAAAAATAATAAAAATATATATATGTGGCCTATTCAGATGTATAAGCAACATTATTGTAGTTTCATTAAAATCCATTCAGTAGTTTTTACGTGATAGAGCAACACGGCACATCCATACAAACTTTCACATTTATGGGATTATAGGAAGTAGGCTTCAATCATTCATACATGGCATTAAATAACCGTTCGTAGACTGAAAACAAATAACTCTTTTTACAGCCACCCTTTTTAGAAGAACCTTTTTAGGGTTTGATTAGACCACTCATTACAGGACACCCTGTATATTCATGAATTTTTATTCTATTCCCACATGTTCAAAACGAAAAGTCCAATGCATAACACGAATTTAGATTTTTGCAGATACTCACTGTAAGCCGTACTTAGTATTCTTTTGTTTTCAATTTGTGCAATATAGTGATAGATGTTTTGAATATTACAGTGAATTGCTATCAAACATAGCATGAGTCAAGTTATTCAACAATATTATCTGTTGTCATATGTAATTTTTATTGCGAAATACATATAAAACACTTTAATGTCTTATCAACTCAGTAGAGATCCTCTAAGCTGAACTGACGCCAAAAAAATTGCATGTTTATGTGTATTGCGTTTATATCTGAAATTTGCGTTTTTTTGTGTTAATTGTGGTGGTGGGGGGTACCTAAATGGCCTTTTATTAAGTGAACTGAAAGCTGTTTTGCTGCTAACAGCTTTGCCAAAGTATATAATGAGAGGGTTGTACCTTAACAACTTGCGTAAGAAGGCCCCAGAAATGACCACGGACCTCAGCCTAGGGCGTTACTTGAAGAGGACAATCTTGGCGTGAAAAGAAACCCGAAACGTGGCGGTAGCGTTGAAAGGTCTGAACCATGATATTTAGGTAACGTGGCCAGGACGCCCAGACGGATATCGGCTTGAACTGGTAGAGGGCCATGGGACAAGTGTCTGGGGAAACAAGCGACCCTGCACATGACGGTAACGCAAATCGGGGCGAAGACTTATACAAAGACTGCCTTCATACGTCCTACTACTGGGCACTGGCCACACCTAACTATGAGGTGGTACGAGCCATAATCCAACTCGCGGGGTCAGCGCGGATTGTTGGCTGGGTCTAAGGCTAGCGAGAAACCTTGCTGTCAGACGTTATCAAGCCGCACTAAGGCCATCTACTAGGCTTAACGACCAACATCTAGCGACGCCAGTTGAAACCAACTGCTTAGCGTGGCTTCCCGAACACGGCCCAAAAAATAAATCACTAAATTTCGGTCGGAATGGTCACCCATTCCATTTCCGACCCGGCATGCGTTGCCTTACAGCAGCGATCGTTGCCGATCCGCTGTTTCCACCGCGGCACGGGAACCTCAAAATAGTAATAGGCATCTTTAAATTAGATACAATACACACTACAATAAAATATTGAGACGAATTGATAACCCATAACCAAAAGTGAGATTTATTTAAGTGCTTCGCACTTCTGATGTTAAGCCTAGTGACCGGAAATAATTAGAATTTCAAACGTATCAGGTTACGAACTATTTTATTAATTTGTTTTGAGAATGTAAGGGAAATAAATAAGATTTTACAAAAAATGAGACCTTTCCTTTAATTTGCCATTTAATTCCCAGAGTTTGATTATTTTAAGCGACACTATGAGATAGCGCAACAATACTGCGCAAGATGTTGTTTCAAAACCAACAGGTTTGATTCCTGGCTAGGAAAATACTTTTTTGAGAAGCTTGCAATTTTTTCAGTTGTTTTTCATTTTACTGAGGTTCAAGATGACCCCACTACACCTGATGGGAAGCCGCCGTGAGCTCGAGATATGATATAGTCTGTGTCAAAATCGGCCAAAATCTGTAGGCATTTTTCCCTATACGTCGTACTTAAGGATTTGGCTTACTACATCCACTTGGAAACTTAACCCTGCATGGTTAATATTTGGCTTTCGTGGCTCAGCAGAGTCACGAATTGAAGATGTTACCATGGTTTGTAGAATAAGTAAAACGAAACGAATGTGGTAAGTGCAAAACGAATCTGTGATTGTATTAAATTAAATTTGATTAGTTGGTAGAGGTTTTTTGTTCAACATAGCATCTAAATGGATGAAACAATTATGATTCAGAATTTTTCCTTAAAATGTGACCTAAGCTAATATTCAAACACAAAAAGAAGGTTTTTTATTCTCTTCAAACTGTATAATTCTGAGACATGTTGCTTAGTGTTACTACATTAAATATTTCTTTTGTTTAACCAGTACCTACTGGTAGTCTGTACTTCAACCTACAATTATTGGCTTTTCTATGTTAGCAGAAGAAAAATTTTAGTATTGCTGCAAAGTGTTTGAATACACACAATGTCATTATCATTTCAGGTATTTACAGCAGGATGTGTCATTTTAAACCAGAAAAATCTGGTTTATACTTAGGCATCAATGTCAGAAAATAGCAATGCTCAGGTGACATTTAAAATAAAAAAACATCACATGGTCTATTGGTATAGGTAACCAAAATGTTTACTTGAATCTGCCTTTTCATCAATGCTCAATATTGCATATTTAACAAACATAATAACAAAATAAAAAGTTATAATGACCTAACACAAAAAAAAAATGTGGACCACTGGGAATATGCCACCCTGTATATCTCAGTGATATTCAATGAATGTTATGGTGAAATCTGAGGTTCCGACTTGAAAAAAATACCCAAATCCTGCTTCAAATTCGAGCATTCAAACTTGGAAGTGGGTGAATTAGAATATAATATTCAGACCAATAATAGGCTTGAATCTATACTTGATGCAAATTCATGATCTTGTAGAAGCATCTGAACCCATAGACAATATGTTCAGACTTCAGATGCTTGCAGTGTTTTAATGTGGATGAGGACTACTGAAAGAAATAAAAGCGACAAATAGCTTTGCTTTCTTTCTTTCTTCTGAAGAATGGCTTGCTGAACTTTCTTCTGCTCCTTCAAAGGCTGATCAGATACAGAGCTATTACAAGATAGACGCCTGATGGTTACAAAAATACAATTTAACCATACAATAAGTAGAAATATTTTTTTCTACTTTAGACTAATTACAATCGAAGTGCTGAAAGTGCAATATGGCTGTGCGTTTTAGCTTATGTACTTCTGCTCAACTCGGTACGGGTGGTATTGGTTAAATGGGGAAATCTTTTCAGTAGGGTTTTAAACTTTTTTTAAGATTACTAAACTTTAAATTAAGATCATTTGAGAATGAGCCAAGTAATGTTCAAATACACAAGAAGTTTTCAATTAAAACTGGCAATGAATAAAGTAAACTTTAAAATCTCATTAGATGTAATGAAGAACCACATCAAAGAAAAATTCCTACAACTGTCTTATCTTTATCCTCTTCAAACAACAAATCAATGCCCAATAATACTTATTAGATATTAAAACTCAATCACATTATCTGATAACGAAATCAATTCATGGCCCAGGTTAAACTACTGCACTGGTTCAAAAAAAAGAGTCATTGAATTTATGAATTTATACAAAACTCTTTTTGAATAAGGAATGGCATGTAATTAATCTCTATGGCCAAAAAAACAAAACAAGACATTCAACTTCAAATTTAGAACACTCAATCAGTGACATTTCTAGCACATTGACAAGAAGCTGCAGCTTCCAAGAATGAATGAAATAAGAGCAAATTAGTGTTTTTCATTATGTGTAAATGACAATTGAAGCTTCGCAAAGCAGAGTTAGAGATAAAAAGTGAATTGTTAACAAATGCAGCTGGTAACAGCCGGCGCACGCCTACATGCAACTGAGTTCAAGGTTAGTGCATTTACTCACTTTCACGCCAAATGTTAACAGAGTTAGTAAAGATACAAACACACCCTTACCTTCAGGAGTAGGTAAACAACCGCTATCAGTGAACTAAACAGATATTTTTCACGGACAGAAAGGTTACATAAGTCTGGGTCTCATGACAGTTTCTAACCACGAACAGTGTTAATTTTCTCACGTTTCAAAGCGTTATTGTAAGCATTGCTGAGTTACACCGTGCCGTACAATGAAAGGACTAATACTTCACTTTGTTTTTGACGCTGCTATTTTTCTATTACAGATGGTGTGGCCCAAAGACCTACATTTATTTCGATTCGCCTTTCATTCGCTTTTTCAAGTTGGTGGCACCTGTCAAAATTGATGTTGCGTTTTGTTAATGCATTGGACGACGTTCTGTTTCTGAACGAAAATACTTTGTAGATTATTAATATATTGTCTAAAATACACATTACGAAGTATTTTCCTGCCTGCTTGTTGTTGAAATATAGAATAAATATAGTTATATTCTCCACTTACACAAAAGTGTTTTTTTTCCATAATCATTTTTGTCCCTAGTTTTTTTTGTGCTTTTGCCAAACTATAGAAAAAGTTAGGTAGTTTGATTAAAACAAAAAGACGGAAATACGGCACCCACGTACTGCACAAGGCCCTACAAAATAAGGTCCAATGGACCTGTTTTCAAGCCAAATCTCGTTTGACCTCATTGTTACGTACCATTTTTCGAATTCGCGAAGTAGCAATGTAACGTAAGGTATTTTCCTCTTTTTGTTTTTAAGTCGAAAGTAGGTATGTAAAGGTATTCAGCAGTGGAGGCTTAGTGGAGGTAATGTGGCTTCATAGAGTGATGATTTTTTTTCTGTAAGACAACACAATTTCAGCTCTCTACTCGTACCTACCTGTCAAAGTTTTTAAGGGTCGATACTAAGGTCGGCCGGAGAGAAAATCTGTCAAATTTGAAAGCGATCGTGACAGCTATGGTCACACAGTGGTTGGGCCGTGCAATCCGTGCATAAATGCAATGCATAAATCCGGACGACCGTCTTGGTGTAATTGTTTAGAAGTCGGCTACTACACCAAAGGTCGCGTGTTCGATCCCCGCACAGTACAAACATTTGTGTGCATGAACATGTCTGTTTGTATTGGTCTGGGTGTTTCCTATGTATAATAAGTACAAAAGAAAAAGTATTTAAGTATGTTTATCCGTTGTCTAGTATCCCATAAAAACGGAGTATAATTAGCTCACTTGGGGCTAGATGGCGCTGTGTGGAATAATGTCACGGGATATTTATTTATTTATTATTATTATAAATCGCGGCATGATAATCATTTGATGCGTTCACCAAAGATATTTTTATTTCGCCACCCAAAATATTTCAGGATATAGGGCAAACAAAAGAAACTAACCAAAAATTTTATTTTATTAAACATACTAACAAGCGGTTTTGTCAATTATTTTTTTACACTATTATTTGCAATCTATTCTCGTGACCACGTTATTTGCACAATGTTATATCTGGTACTTGACGATTCCATCGAGATTGAGTTGTAACTTGGTTTATCCGTTCGATCATCATCAACACAAAATATGTCTTACATCCAATGCATATGATATAGCAATACACGGAGCCATTTCTAGTAACATGCAGAAGAACCCACTAATAAATTGGTCTTACTTGTAATGAAAAGCTGCAAGAAGCATTCATCATCATCATCATCATCAGCCTGTTGCAGTCCACTGCTGGACATAGGCCTCTCCCATTACACGCCACTGAGCTCGATCTTCGGCTGCTCGCATCCAGCTCCTGCCAGCCATCCTGCGCAAACCATCACTCCACCTTGCCTGAGGACGTCCTACACTACGCTTGCCGAGACGCGGTCTCCACTCAAGAACACGTTTACTCCAACGGTTGTCGGTTCTACGGCTTACATGGCCAGCCCACTGCCACTTCAACTTGCTAATCCGGTGGGCTATGTCGATAACCTTGGTTCTCTGCCTTATCACCTCATTTCTAATTTGGTCCCGCAGAGAAACGCCGAGCATAGCCCTCTCCATAGCCCGCTGGGTGACTTAAAATTTGTGGACCAGCCGTGCCGTTAGTGTCCACGTTTCGGCTCCGTATGTCATGACGGGTAGGACGCACTGATTGAAGACTTTTGTCTTTAGGCACTGTGGGATCGACGATGTGAAGACCCGACGTAGCTTCCCAAACGCTGCCCAACCCAGCTGAATTCTTCTATTCACCTCGTTCTCGAAGTTGTTCCTACCTAACTGCAATGTCTGCCCGAGGTATACATATTTTTGAACAACTTCGAGAACGGCGCCGTGTACCGCAATCGGTTCCGGTAGTACATGTTCATTGAACATGACCTTGGTTTTGTCCAAGTTCATCCGTAGACCGATGCGCACAGAAGAGTCAGCCAGGTCATTCAGCATCTGTTGTAGGTCCTGCAGCGTTTCCGCCACGATGACAATGTCGTCAGCAAATCGCAAGTGAGAGATGTACTCGCCATTGATGTTGATGCCACGTCCTTTCCAGTTCAGCGTCTTGAACATATCCTCCATTGCATTTGAGAACAATTTCGGGGAGATAACTTCCTTTTGTCTCACACCCCGATGCAACGGTATGGGACTTGTTTGCTGATTCTGTACTTGGACGGACATAGTGGCAGCTTTGTAAAGACATCTCATCACTTGGATATATCGCCAATCTACTTGGCATCGCTGCAGAGACTCCAGAACAGACCAGATTTCAATTGAGTCAAAGGCCTTCTCATAGTCCACAAATGGGGCACACAGGGGCTGATTATACTCTCCAGTTTTCTGTATAAGCTGCCGCACTGTGTGTATGTGGTCTATGGTGCCGTATCCGCTCCGACACCCAGCCTGTTCCGGTGGTTGGAATTCGTCGAGTCTTCGCGCAAGACGGTTCGTGATCACCCTTGAGAACAGCTTATAGACGTGGCTTAGAAGGGAAATGGGTCGATAGTTCTTCAGTAGGGTTTTGTCTCCCTTTTTGAAGAACAGGACGACCACACTCCTACTCCACGCCTCTGGAGTTCTCCCTTCGAAGAGGACAGCGTTAAAAAGCTTTTGAAGCTCCCTGAGTAAGGGTCTGCCTCCTGCCTTTAACAACTCTGTTGTAACACCGTCCTCTCCGGGGGCTTTTCCATTTTTAAGCCGCCCAAGAGCGATCTCGATTTCGTCAATGCTGACTTCTGGCAGGTCTTCGGTGTAGTGGCGTGTTAGAGTGGCTCTAGAGTCCTAATTTCCGGGGTCAGGTCGAGATGCATGCGAAGCGTATAGCCGGCCATAGAAGTTTTCTACTTCCGAAAGGACTGCTGGCTTCGAGACAACGACTTCTCCACTTTCTATGGTCAACTTCGTCAGGTGGCTTCTTCCAAGAGATCGTACGAACACTTTTGATCCCCGGTTTTGCTCGATCGCTCTCTCAATCGAGAGGGTATTAGAGCAACGGAGATCGCGTCGCACGTGCTTACTAATCTCTCGGTTTAGAGTCCGTTTCCCTGACGAAGTGACGGGTGGGTCTTCTCGTCGTCTCTTCATTAGCCCTAAAGTCTCTTCGGAAAGCTTCGACTTCTTGCCCTTGCGCTGCATTTTACAAAATCTCGTACCTTCTTCCCTGAGGACTCGAACCACATCTTCAAGGTTCTGGTTAACGTCAGTTGTGGTTTCCACGGCAGCAAATCGGTTCTCCAGATTTGACTGGAACGCTTCAGATCCCATCATAGTTTGAAGCAGAGTTGGTCGGAGCCTGGCCTTCATCAAGCGGACTCGTTCAGCTCTGAAGTCGATATTCAGAGAGCCTCGGACGAGTCGGTGATCGCTACCGGTATTAAACCTATTGATCACGGAGACGTCTCTGAATATGTGCTTTTTGTCCGCCATGATGAAGTCGATCTCATTTTTTGTCATAGTGTCGGGGCTTTGCCACGTCCACTTCCTTTGGGGTTGCTTCTTGAAGAATGAGTTCATCAAGAAGAGCCCCTCCCGTTCGAGGAAATTGACGAGCATTTGGCCCCTATGATTTCTGCTTCCATATCCATGGGATCCTACTACCGATTCACTGCAATTCTGTACTCCCACTTTAGCGTTAAAGTCCCCCATAACAACGGTGAAATGGGTCTTGGTAGTGGAGTGGAGGGCCCTCGATATGTCATCGAACATATCCTCCACCTCATCGTCCGAGTGTGACGAGGTCGGTGCGTACACTTGCACCACCTTGAGGCTATACCTTTCGGTGAGCTTGATGATGAGGTACGCCACCCTGTTCGACACACTGGACATTTCCACAACGTTGTTAGCTAGGGACTTATTAACCAGAAACCCAACGCCACCTTGGGATTTTTGGTCTCCCTCTCGGAAGTACATCAGGTGGCCTGAATTGAGAGTTATGGTGTCCTCTCCCTCTCTTCGGACTTCACATAACCCTAGTATGTGCCACCTGATGTTCCCAAGTTCCACCTCAAGTTGCGCCAGATGCGAGTCGAGCCGCAGCGTGCGTCCGTTATACGTCGCCAGGGTTAGTCGGTTGTGGTGGCCTCCCGTAGCCCGGAGATTCTTTGCACCCCCCGCCCCACCGTTACCATGGTCGCCACCATAACCAGGAATAGTGGGGCTACCGGGAACTGGGGGCCGTGGCCTTCGCTGTGTCTTCATAGGAGGTTATGCCCATAATCGCCACGCTGGGCAGGCGGGTTGGCGATCGCAGGGCGAAGCTTCTCGCACCGGTGACGCTGCTGCCCGTCACCGGCCTGTGGTATTTAGCTCGCCTATTCAGAACGGATATACCGCCGTCGGTCGGTCGCCAGAGCCTCGTTCGTTACTCAGCAGGATGCACCGCGAGCAGGTAAGGTTGACTTGGGGCGATAGATGGAGGTTCGCCCCCTTACATCCCAAGAACTCCCAAGAATCTTACATTGCAAGAAGCATTAAAGGGAGCTATCTTGTTACTAACTAAAACGAGGATTTTAACAGTTGTCAACAGTTGAGACACTTTTAGTGGATAATTTATTTTTGATAATAACACTTGAGTATAATACCTTTAGTCTCCTGTAGAGGCCATCGTATTTCAGGCTTTTTACGCTGAATTTAATACAGAATACACCGTGATCTTCATCTTACTGGAATTGATCTACGAGTAGAGCATAGTATGAAAGGAAGTCAAACTCCGCGTTTTTCTGTCTGTTTTTACATAAGCATTCACCATCTAAATGATAGTTGATGCTAATTATATTTTCTAGAACGTTTGTCTGTATAGTTCATTCAAATTACTACAGGGAAAAGCTGTGTGCAAATAGCCAGTTAGAGATAAAAATGCTTGCACTGCCATTTTTCCATGGCTGACGTAAATATGATAATTCATATTTATATCAAAGCTCTATCTGTTCCATTTTTTTAAAATTTAAAATGGGTTTGCGTTTGACCTCAGTCTCGCCAGCCACGCTTACCCAAAAAATGCTTATTCACTCTTGCCTTGAAGACACCAAGGTTGTATGTATCCGGAAACACAGACGCAGGGAGGGCGTTCCACTCCTTAGCGGTGCGGACCAGAAAGGGAACACCAAACCGCTTAGTTCGGACCGCTGGAAAGTCGACCACATGGAGGTGAAAGCCCTCACGGCGACTTGTGGTCCGGTAGTAGAAAGTAGAGGTATGGTACACACTCTCCGAAATACACTTTATAAAAAACCGATAGACAGGCAACTCTACGCCGATGCTCCAAACTCGAGTTTGGTTCCAACGAGCGTCTCGTCACCTATCAGTCTCCTGGCTCTTCGGTCTACTGAGTCCAGTGCATCCTAGTCCAGTCAATTAAGCTTAATTTAGGTAAGAATCTCGGAATTCGAGATACCCAGCTGTAAGTCTGTAAATACTTGTATATTGACACCCTAAAAATTTTCTCAAAACCTACATATAGTAGGGTGTACGCAACTATTAAATTTCAAGGTCAAAAGTCACAAAAATCGGTTTTTTGCGCTTTTTTTGTCTCATTTCCTATGGGTTTTTTGTCATTAGTATGTTTTTCAATATTGTAGAATACAAAATTCTCTACAAATTATGTTGGCAAAAGAATTTCATACGGTGAACCGTTTTCGAGATAGAGGGCGGAGAGCGCGCGGTCACAGCATCACTTCAGGTCAACCGATGCCTCCGGTCAAAAACGCGCCGTTTTACCTTATTGGCCGTCTATAATGCTCCAAAATCTGTGAAAAGTCTCGATCATCTTCGACATGCATTACGTCAAGTCTACAAAACTTAATAAACCTGTGCAGCTTTCAAATATTCCACCAACAAGTGCAGCTGCTCAGCAACATTTCGAACGTGTATAATATTATCAAGTTCAAACTTGGTTAGGGCATGATTTGGAACCCCAGGTATGGGGTTGGGCAATGCGAAACGATTTTCTGGAGCCTATCATGACAATTTTTCCACCTGCTCAAAAACATTTGCCAAATACAATTTTCTACAACTGCAAGAGTAGTTGTGGTTCGCAATGCGGATGCAGGAAAGCGGGCTTGCAATGCTCTTTATCTTGTGGCCAATGTAATTGGCATGGGCCAATGTAATTGGCCACAAGCTAAATTATTTTTATTTAAAGAAAGATGCAATGGGCAAGAATATCCACCGATTGGGTTCCCCAAACGTAAAGAGGCCTCGCGGCAGACCTAGAAGGCGTTGGCGGGATGAGCTAGACACCTTCTTGGAAAACTGGTCCACCATAGCTCTGTACCGTACAAAGTGGAAAAGTGATGGGGAGGCCTTTGCCCAGCAGTGGGACCCTACTTTAGGCTGATAATAATAAATAATAAAGAAAAAAAAGGAATGAAGGGCACAAAAACTACAATTTATAATTTTGATTATCTTCTTCCTCTTTATCGTCGTCTTCCGACTGCTGTTTAATTTCAAACTGGTCTTCATTATCGTCTTAAACGACATTTGTCTCAAGTTCTTCCATGATTCCATCTTCGTTAATCTCGCTCTGATATGATAGAGCGTTGAGACAAGCTTGCCCATTACATTGGCACAAGCTAAAAAGCATTGCAAGCCTGCTTTCCTGCAAATGCAAATGGGTTTGAGCAGGTGGTAAAATTGACATGATAGGCTCCAGAAAATCGTTTCGCATTGCCCAACCCCATACCTGGGGTTCCAAATCATGCCCTAACCAAGTTTGAACTTGATAATATACACGTTCGAAACGTTGATGAGCAGCTGCACTTGTTGGTGGAATATTTGAAAGCTGCACAGGTTTATTAAGTTTTGTAGACTTGACGTAATGCATGTCGAAGATGATCGAGACTTTTCACAGATCTTGGAGCATTATAGACGGCCAATAAGGTAAAACGGCGCGTTTTTGACCGGAGGCATCGGTTGACCTGAAGTGATGCTGTGACCGCGCGCTCTCCGCCCTCTATCTCGAAAACGGTTCACCGTATGAAATTCTTTTGCCAACATAATTTGTAGAGAATTTTGTATTCTACAATATTGAAAAACATACTAATGACAAAAAACCCATAGGAAATGAGATATTTACAAAAAAAGCGCAAAAAACCGATTTTTGTGATTTTTGACCTTGAAATTTAATAGTTGCGTACACCCTACCATATGTAGGTTTTGCGACAACTTTTAGGGTGTCAATATACAAGTATTTACAGACTTACAGCTGGGTATCTCGAATTCCGAGGTGAACTTACTATAATGACTGGACTATCCAGCTGATACTTGGCAGAGCCATCCCAGTGGTGGCAGAAGTACTCCATACACAACCGAATTTGTGCTTGGTACAATTGTAAAAGCTGTTCCGGTGTGCAAACGCAAACTTTAATTTTTCTTTGCTCGAGATCTCCATGCTAATTACTATGAAACGAGTGAAGTTTCTTTGACAGCCGTCTGCGCAGTCCCGCAACTCAGTCTTCCACATGACGCCGGGTGAGTGCACGTCACTGCGTGAAGAATACAAACAAGCATAAAAATACGGCGTGTGTAAGTACACGAACTCGATGCATAGTTTTCTGTTCGCATTTTTTCAAAGACTTAACTTAACGTAAGTATTAACTTTGATTTCTGCTCTATAACTTTGTATCTTTATGTTTCGTCAAATTTCTTTGTCGAACAATTTCAGTTATGATAGAGGCCTCCAAAATTAATTTAGTAAAAAATATTGTTCAAAAAAGAACCTTTAATCTATTCAGACACCTTAATCAAGCTTTCATGATCAGATAACATAGTAGCTTAGACCACACAAATAACATAGTTTTAATCAATTCGATTTGAAAGCAATCAAAGCTATTTGCGTTCTTACTTCGTTCCCTTGTTTTGCTTGAATATTTTAGGCAGATCCCGTATTGGCATTAACCGATGATGCTGCAGATTGACACCATGCTAAAAGTAAATACATAGATTGTTTTTCAAATACCAATAGGTAAAAACTTTCAGTATAAGTTACAAATAGTAAAAATTTACAAGAAAAAATAGGAAAATGAAATGGCAACTAGTACCAAATTGTCAAACCCAAGAGAGCTTTTAATCAAGTGTACTTATAAATATAAACCTGCCATATTACTCTCATGGTGAATCATGGTAAAATCATACGTTTGATAAATTATGCATAATGCTGTAAAGTGGATATTTTTGCACATAAGGTACTAGGTTAACCTAGGCCTGAAGGGCGGGGCTGAAGGTTATAAAAATGTAAACTAGCAGCACCGGAACAAGTTATTTATTTAATAAAACAGGGATGTCCTAGATACCTCAAAAGATCTATATTATAGATAGGTTACAGAAAACTTATAATCTTATAAAATAGAAACTTAACTCGCCATGGGCCCTGAGCCTCAGTGCCAGTTCTTAAACCGCCTGCGGAGAGCTCAGCTCACATGGCCACATAATAAAGACTATAATACTTTAAAGTTAATAAAAGATACATTGGAAGTCCTACTTCCTAATTATAAAAATCAGGGTCTTAGGCTGGCTTGGTTGGTAACTCTGATAAGTAATGCCCTAACATGTGCTTTGGGTGCTGTGCGGGTGGTGGGGTGCTACGGAGTGGCAAGATGGTGGTACTCGGCCACGTGGTGGGCCTAGGACGGGTGTCAGCGTCCGCCTGTCCTCCCTCAGGGTGCACAGCTGATGGGGAACAGGTTCGGCAGCTTATGGCCGTAACTGGACACCTCCTAAATAGGAGAAAAAATGCAGACATTAGTCTACTGACAATAAAATGAGATGGGGGACCACGAGGGGAATCTAACACAAGAGATTAACACTGCCTAACCTACTCTGGGAGCACTTAATAAAGGGTTTCAAGACTCACCTGTTGGAGGATACTTGGTCCGCTTGAGTCTCCGCTACCAATTTTCAACTCGGGCACGTGGCGGCATGAATTCACTGTAAAAGAACACCACTCTTGTGAATTTGGAAAGCACAGCGAGGGCTCCGTGAAGACGGGGGCCACATAGGTTATGGTGGCTTACCAAATGCAGGAAAACGGGCCCGCAGACAGATTCTGCCCGATGTCAACTGCTGGTGCTCTGGTACTTGGGGAGCTTAACTTGCTCTGGCGCAGGTGTTCAAAGGTATGGGCTCCGATTTTGTCTCCAGACTATTTAAACCCTCGGGACGGAAGCCATCGATTTTTTTCCAAATCTAACCAAACTGACAGCCAGCAGTGACAGCTGCGTTCTAAAACACGAGAAAATCTAAATATTGTTGTGAGGTCGACCACAGATAAAAACAACGCTACAATGCATATGAACAAACAGTACGGAGATAAAAAAATAAAGTTGTACTATTTTCAACAAAAGACCCTATGTGCGCCTATTTCGTGTAAATTATCCGCGTAATTATAAATGTCATTTTCGTCAAAAGCGACGTGCGTTCACCTTGGGGACATGGGGGGGAGTGAGCTGCGACGGTGCGCGGACAGCTATCAAAGAAACTTCACTCACTCCATAGTAATTTGTATGAAGATTTCAAGCGAAAAATTCGGAATGTTTGGGAATTTTTTGCACAAAACTGAAATAAAGCAATGAAAAACAACTGATTGGCAATGCTTCTTTGATATCTGATCTTTACACGTTATTTAAAACACGTAAGTTGTTAGTTTATATGATGCCTAAACTTTTGAAATACGGGAGTGCGTTTTACACGTTTTTAGCGATATTCCGATTTTTTTTCACATTAATCTAGTAAGTTGATCCATATACTGGAAGTTTGAGCTGATTGTGCAACTCTTTGACTACTATGACGATTTTTTTCGTGCCTCACACTTCATATTTTCTATATAAAACTTTAGTTTTCCCGAGAGCCGTTTTCCTGGTATCGCGCCTTAATCAAAAGGTATACCGGTTAGCTAATATGAAAGGTAGGTAGATACAAAGAGGCACACAGCGCGACCTTTCATTCTGCGTTGCTTTTTTTCATTCATCGTCATCATCATCATATCAGCCGAGCGGCACCCTCTGCTGGGCATAGGCCTCCCCCAAAGATCCCCACAACGATCGGTTCTGCGCTTTTTTTTCATTATTTTTGACCAATACTACACCCGCCACATACACCCTAAATTGAAGAGAACTTTGTCCCAATGATATCCTGAGCTGCGTTTCCACCATAGATGTGCTAGGAAGATGAGCAGTGAGCGGATGGGTAGCGAAGCTTTGATACAAATCTCACTGTACTTACACAAACTTAATGTGATACTACTACCGGTATCTGACTGTTGATGTATCAGGTACTTATAAGGACCGCAAAAACTTGACTGACACTTATAGTCCGTTCGCGTTAAGAATGCAGTGATTTTCAAATATAATCTGTTGCACACTTAGACAATGTTCTTAATCCTCTAAGGTTGCACCCTGTATTACCATACTCTATGGGTTGCACACAAAAAAAAACTCAGATCCACAACCTTTGTTGTGGAACCAATCCATTCGCATCGCAAGGATGCGTTTAAGATCTCTTTGGACTTGACTTTCTAAAGTAACGATTTAATTGGTTAGGGGGCCGGCAAGATCAAGGGATAAGTATGAAATTACGGCATTCTTAACGCCAACGAACTTTAGGTGTATAGGTATTAGTTTTTTTTATGGGTGTGTAGATGTCACGATTATTGTTTTTATTTACAAAATGATTCAGTAAATCCAACCACCTTGGTCTATCGCTCAGACGCCATCCCTACCCCGCAACGAAAAACCTTGGTGTCTTCAAGGCAGTGAATAGGATTTTTCTGGGTAAGCGTATTCGCCATCGACTTCATAACCAATAGATTCCTAATGACAGGCGAGAGGCTATGGTCACAAAGTCTCTTAATACGTCGGAATTCGGAATCTACCACCCAACGAGTATCTGCCATTCCTGTAAGCGAACACTGGGGCGCAGGGCAATGTCAAGCGACGTCACTGACTGGACATTATGCGATTTGAAGTGACGCAAGTTGCAATCAGTGACGTTGCCTCCGCCTCAGGTAGCTGGCACGCGTAATTACGAACAAGAAATGAGACATCAGTAGGCCTAGCACAAACCGGTAACGTTTTGGTAATCGAAAAACGATACTTTTTTTTCTTAATGTCATAGGAAAAAGAAAAAGGAGTATCGTTTACTTTTCGATTACCAAAACGTTAGCGGTACGTGCTAGCCCTACAGGAGTCTAGTGGTTGTAAGGTCGATGGTGTTCGTTCACTTACCATCAGGCGAGACGGTCAAACGCAAACACATTTTTTATTACAAATATAAATATTATACCAGAAAGATTCGGCCGGTCTGTTAATGGTCTCGGTAGCATAATAATTAAACAAACAATACTAATAAACATAACAAACAAACAAATAAATAAACAAACAATAAACAAAACATAATTTTAAACATAAATTTAGACCATTTAACGCTATTTAAAAATTAAAATAAAATTTTTGGTAGTAAATTACAGCCCAAAGATTGATTTTAATCAGTTTTCAAAAATTGGTGTAATACCCTGCGAAAGATGCGGGTTCGAGTCCTGCCTGATGCCAATATGACCAAATGTCTTTTTCTGGTTTTCAGATCTTTAATAAAGATACTGCATGGAAAATGCTAAAACAATAATAAAAATAAAAATTACAATTTAAAAAAGACTTGTTCAGGCCTACAGGGAATAGTAGTACTGTCATGAGTAAAAATTGGGGAAAAAAGCGCTGAATAAAACAAAACGGAAATAAGAATTATTATATTTATTGCGTTAAAAAAAGTAAAACGGACAAGTGTCAAAACTACATGCACATAGGTACAAACAGATCCTTTTACAAGTGGCCGCAGCAGTAACGAAAGCTTCGTAGATCGGTACAGCCAACGGCTCATCAGGCTACTCATTTCCATCTTTTATCTCGGTGTGACGGGTTCTTTGCAATAGAGCAAGGAGGAATGACGGGAAATGGGTAGCCTGTCAGGTCAGGCCGTTGACTGTACCTAGATAACGATTTACCTACAGAGGGCCTTCTTAAGCGAGTTTACCCAATCACACGCATTGATAGCGAAATCGTGATTTAAATCTCATGTGGTTGTAATAAGTAGTTATACAGGGTGAGTTTTTCAAGTGAGCCTGGTAGGCCAAATCTTAAACTGCAAGGAATTTAGAAATACTTCCATTTGGTCACCTTGTCAGCTTCGATATATCTGATGGCGACTGTACAGTTAACAGCGCATCACGTACCCCATTACCGTTTTTTCTCTCGCTCATGCCAAACGTAATTTCTTTGCAACAGAGCAAGGAGGACTGACCGGAAATGGGTAGTCATGTGCCGTTCACCGTACATGAATCCAACTAACAGTTCTGGTCTTATACCAGCAGTTTCAAGTGCTAGCTGTGGCTTTCTGTACTTAGATATCAATAACAGCAGAATTTGTGCACCATACAAACTATCCTATCAAAATAAATTAAAACATAATACCTATACTATTTGGTAGTGATAATACTATTCGTTCACAAAATAAATTAATCTTTAGCATTCAAAAAGTGGTATCTCAAGAAATACAGAACGTATTATATTTATTTACGTAGTCAACGGCACAACAGGCTACCCATATCCATTTTAATTCTTGCTCTTGCCAAATGACATTTCTTGGCAATAGAGCAAGAAGGACTGAGCGGGTAGCGTGATGTGCCTTTCACTGTACGTATTAAAAAACAAGCACTACCTTATATTGTGTCGACAAACATTGTTCTTGTAAAAATATTGTCACTGGTCCAGCGTAACAGTATACCAATGATATGCATGAGCCTGTGTTACGGTCAAGGGCAGTTGAATAAACCTTTAGTTAAGAAGAATCTCTCTACTTCAATCAATGATATAAGTGGTTCATTGCCACTACAATGAACTATTTTTTTTCCCATCCCAATCTAAGAAATACATTTTGACAGCTGCCTGTGTCTATGGAAATTAAACGTTATGTAATGCAATAAGCGTTCCATAGTCCATTCACGTTAAGAATGCAGTAATTTGATACGTCTCCTTCGATCTAGCACGTCCCCTAACCAATCAAATCGTTCCTAATTAGAAAGTCTAGTCCACAGTGACCAGTTGAACGCATACTTTCGGACGCAAAGATTGTGGAGCTGAGTTTTTAGCGCGCAACAGAATTAAATTTAAAAATCACTGCATTCTTAACGCACGGACTGTAGTGTTCTGTTCGACTCAAAAGTCGTGAATGATGAATCGAATTTTTATTGTCTTAAAGATCAATTTACAATGACAGCGATATCTGTGAAAATGTATTTCTTAGATTAGTGGGGACTATAGTTTCATTATTTTGCTCCATGATGGAACTAGTAGCATTAACCGCAAGACAGAATAAAATAAGTTTTTGTTCCGTTTAATGACTGGTGCAGTAAGATTGCCACTAACATTTTGTTAAAAACTACCATTTTAGTAGAATTTAATTAACATGACAAATTACAATTTAATTCTATACTTATTGCTTTGATATACATACGTAACATAGCATACGGAGAATTTATATAAAAAACAACAATAGAAAATACTTAAAAATATTAAATTATTCATAACTAAGCGATTAAAGTTACATAACAACCTAGGAATATAATTATGTAGTGTCTATGTCGCTTTTTGTACTAAAATAAATAGATATAATGGTCTAACATTTATTACATGGATATTGCAACTGGACAAATTATTTAACAACCCAAAAACAACACAGCAAATTCCTCATCATTTCATTATTTTAATCAATAAGAAAAAATAACACAAAACATTACTGTACTCAAGGGCATAGTAAAACCTAAATTTTGAAATAAAAATACATTTATCTAGTAATTAACCCTCTTATTTATAAAAGTTACTTTCGTACTGCAGCATTAGCTTAGGTATTCTCACTTATTCGCAAAAAGAATGAAAGAGACAAAACTTCACACTAGTTAAAGTTCTGATGAAGGGCTGCATGTCATTTTATGAATAAGGGGGTTGAATCGCCCGCAAGCAATGATATTATAATAAAAAAGAGGTAGGTAGGTGTTAGTACTGCTATGCTATTCCGGCGGACACCAAAAATCCCTTCGCTTGTGTGAGTGAACTTTAGAATTCAATTTCTTTGCAACCGTGGTCATTTGAAAAAAAGGACTAAGCCAAATAACATTTTTAAATTATTTACATACAAAATGAGGGAAAATACTAATTCAAAGTAAAGCGTATTGATGATTGAGGTAAGCGTGAAGCACCGAGACGTGAAGTGATGTCCGATGTGCACCGCCGGAATAGCACGGCTGATGCGAATTCAAAAAATATCCACTGCGTCCGTAACTCCGTGCCTATAACGTGTGAACAAGATGGTTTGATTATTTACTAGATAACCACCTCTTTTTCTTTATAATATCATTGCTCGCAAGTTTTTTTAAATAATATTGCATATAATATATTTGGTCATAATTATTTGTATGCCGTTGCATAAACAAGTCTTCACAAAATGAGATGCAAAACACATTGCACACATCTATAGTATGTTTGCGTTAAGAATGCAGTTTTTTTTTAATTCTGTTACACGGAGAAAAACTCTGGTACAAAACCGTTGCGTTTGAAAGAATGCGTTCAACTGGACACTGTGAACTTGACTTCCTAATTAGGATCGATTTGATTGGTTAGGGGGCGTGCTAGGTCGAAGGACAAGAATGAAATCACTGCATTCTTAACGCGAACGGACTACAGTTCGTTCTCGATTACATTTCAAGCCAACTAGACGTTGAATGTTATTGCTTAATATTAAGCATTATTGCAAAATAACAATAATAATAATAGCAAAACTAGCTGTCAAAATAGCAATGTATGCATAATGACAGCGACAATTTTGACGAAAACGAATGAAAAGCTTCTGGCGTCTTGAGCTTATATTATGATATCATATGCTCACGACTCAGCACCCGACTGGTCCGTCAGGGTGAATGTAACAGAAGACCACACTTCAGTTCTGTGTGTTTCAAGATATGAACCTAGGATTACATGCTATAAGCTGCACTGCTTATGCTTAATCTCGACGCCACGTCTTTTTAGTCATAATCATAATAAGTCTCATTAAAATCATAAAATGTACAAATAATATTTAAACTGACCTCCATCCATAGATAGAAGACTTACCTCTAAATTCTAGAACGCCACTTAAAGTTAGAAAGCTAATGTGATGTAAATTAGGGCAAATTCAGACTGCAAAACGACAGCTATTCAATTGAATACACAGAACCTATCAAAAATTCCCCATGCAAGTATGGGCCAGGGTATTTGATTAAAACAAAAATATTGTATTATACATACGTATCTTCTCTCTCGCGCATAGTAAAATGTCTGAATGAGTATTATTTATTAAAAATGAGTATTAATAATTACGTGTTTTCGCGTGAAACGATAATCCATTATTTCTGGTTGGGGCACGGTATGAATGCACAGGAAGGCATTTTTCAACTCTTTTTGTTTTTTGTAGGGACCAACACTTACAACGTATGAATGACGTGCATTCAAGCATTCAAGCGGGTCGCTGTCCTATTTGAGACTGAGACGAAGTACGTCCATTGGTTTCTGGATCTTTTTGTTTTGATCAAAGACCACGACCAAGATTAGCCTCCTTCTGTCCAGATATTCAGATGAACGCGTTCAACATGTTATCTTTAAGTGGCGTTTAGGTATTAGGTGATTGCTAATCAAACTCCTTCGTCTTCGACCATCCCTTGTTCCGCCGTTCGTCTTCCATCTACGAAGGAAAAACACCTTTTTCACTTTAGAACAAGCTTGTTTTAAATATCAACTTATAGTACCTACTTGTAATTTGGTTTAAATTGAGGCTGTTTTTTTTTTCGCTTGTAAGCTTAATATTTTGTAAACTTTAAAGACGATATAATGTTTTCTAATATTTACGCGAACACTATACATCGAAATAAAACAACTTTACGGATTCTACTCGGATTCTCACAATACTGTGAGGTCTCAAGATACGGTTAGTTCGTACTGCGTGGATAGGAACATTTCCAATAGTGTTAGTGGAAATGACGGTAGTTAAGTGAGGGTTGCTAACAAAATTGAACTGTTTTGTGACATATAACATCTTTGTCATCCCGTGATCACGACTGCTGTAAAGTAGTCGAAACGTCGGGTTAGAAAATGAAAGAAAATATAAGACCGCGAGTAGAATCCGTAAAGTTGTTTTATTTCGATTTAAAGACGATAATCTCACATTCATCATTCATATTTTTTTTACAATTTTAAAAAATATTAATAAGAGTTTGAAAAAAACAGCCTTCACTAAAAATAAAACCTTAAGGTTAAACAAAGTAACTTTTCACAAGAGAAAAAGTTAAAAACATAAAAAAATAATCTCTTTCGTAAAAATAAATAATCTCGCCTTTCGTTATCATCATAAACAAAAATAAATACTGTTTTTAAAACTTTCTATGGTCGCATAATTGTAAAATTAAATCTATAACATCAAAAATAAAAAATAAATAATTATATTTTGCAATCGGCAACATTATTTGAACTTTTTTTTAGCTCAGTTATTGCTTGGATCAGATACATTTGGCCGTTAGCTGTCAATGTATTTTTTTTTTAATTTTGGCCTGAGGACATGCGTCGCTCTGGCTCCAAAATCTTGTCGACGAGAGGCCCCGCCCTCTCCGTTTCGTCGCTATCCCTGTCTTTGTCTGCCTGTCTCTTTTCAATCTGTAAGAGTGGTGAGAAAAATAAACTAAAATAAATAAATGTTGTGAAGGACATTATTTATAAAAACCTCTAGGAATAGCGTGTCAGACGACATTTGATAGTTTTAAAATACAGGGTGACTTTGCAAGGTGTTGCCAATTTCTTAAAATGAGCTCTGAGACAGAAAGATATAATTTAATTGGAAAGTATTTTTTATATTTCTCAAATAGATGATAAATTACCTAAAAAAATAAGTTAATAAAAGATCGGTCTTATTCGCGCACATAAATGACGGCTACACTTGTAGTTCAACTCGTGCAGTAATATCGTGCGTATCCTTCCACTAATGAAGTAAAGAACTAAGTTTTTAATAAAATAACACAACATACCGAAAACCCAAAATATGAAAAAGTCTTCGCGGCAATTGATTCTGTGACTGAATTCCTCCTGAAAATTCGGTCAGCCCTTGCGAAACCACCCTGTATATAATAAACGGTATCTCCACTCACATCAGGCTCCCCAAGCAGCGTGTTGGCGAGGTAGGGCGCCTTTAGTACCCCTCTCCAGTACAGCTTCTCAAGGGGCCTGTTGACGCACCAACCGGCGCATCGGACCCCCAGGGAGCGCCAGTACTGCACCTCCGATCTGGGGTAAAAACAACCGTGGATGAAAAACAACAGGCGATTTTTTTGATCTTAATCCTTGGTGTCAAGGTCAAAAACGCTAAACTTTAGTTTTTGGACCTCAACTTCCCGGCCACCCTGTATACTATGTGTGTGTTCGTAAGTGCGTTTGTATACTATATGCGTGTGTTTGTATACTATATGTGTGTGTTAGTGAGTGTGTGTGTATTCTATGTGTGTGTACTCACTTGTATTCATTGCAAATAAATGTTTTGTTTGTTTGTTTGTTTGTTTGTACTCACACACTGACGATGTCCTTGTGCACGAGCACGGCGCTGACGGCGCACCAGCGCGCGCCCCAGCGCCACAGCGCGCCGTGCAGCCAGCGCTGTGTCACCCTGTATAGCTGCTGTGCCACCCTGTATAGCTGCTGTGCCACCCTGTATAGCTGCTGTGTACTCACACACTGACGATGTCCTTGTGCACGAGCACGGCGCTGTGCCACCCTGTATAGCTGCTGTGCCACCCTGTATAGCTGCTGTGCCACCCTGTATAGCTGCTGTGCCACCCTGTATAGCTGCTGTGCCACCCTGTATAGCTGCTGTGCCACCCTGTATAGCTGCTGTGTCACTCACACACTGACGATGTCCTTGTGCACAAGTACCGCGCTGACGGCGCACCAGCGCGCGCCCCAGCGCCACAGCGCGCCGTGCAGCCAGCGCTGTGCCACCCTGTATAGCTGCTGTGCCACCCTGTATAGCTGCTGTGTCACTCACACACTGACGATGTCCTTGTGCACAAGTACCGCGCTGACGGCGCACCAGCGCGCGCCCCAGCGCCACAGCGCGCCGTGCAGCCAGCGCTGTGCCACCCTGTATAGCTGCTGTGCCACCCTGTATAGCTGCTGTGTCACTCACACACTGACGATGTCCTTGTGCACAAGTACCGCGCTGACGGCGCACCAGCGCGCGCCCCAGCGCCACAGCGCGCCGTGCAGCCAGCGCTGTGTCACCCTGTATAGCTGCTGTGTCACTCACACACTGACGATGTCCTTGTGCACAAGTACCGCGCTGACGGCGCACCAGCGCGCGCCCCAGCGCCACAGCGCGCCGTGCAGCCAGCGCTGTGCCACCCTGTATAGCTGCTGTGCCACCCTGTATAGCTGCTGTGTCACTCACACACTGACGATGTCCTTGTGCACGAGCACGGCGCTGACGGCGCACCAGCGCGCGCCCCAGCGCCACAGCGCGCCGTGCAGCCAGCGCTGTGCCACCCTGTATAGCTGCTGTGCCACCCTGTATAGCTGCTGTGTCACTCACACACTGACGATGTCCTTGTGCACGAGCACGGCGCTGACGGCGCACCAGCGCGCGCCCCAGCGCCACAGCGCGCCGTGCAGCCAGCGCTGTGCCACCCTGTATAGCTGCTGTGCCACCCTGTATAGCTGCTGTGTCACTCACACACTGACGATGTCCTTGTGCACGAGCACGGCGCTGACGGCGCACCAGCGCGCGCCCCAGCGCCACAGCGCGCCGTGCAGCCAGCGCTGTGCCACCCTGTATAGCTGCTGTGCCACCCTGTATAGCTGCTGTGTCACTCACACACTGACGATGTCCTTGTGCACGAGCACGGCGCTGACGGCGCACCAGCGCGCGCCCCAGCGCCACAGCGCGCCGTGCAGCCAGCGCTGTGCCACCCTGTATAGCTGCTGTGCCACCCTGTATAGCTGCTGTGTCACTCACACACTGACGATGTCCTTGTGCACGAGCTCGGCGCTGACGGCGCACCAGCGCGCGCCCCAGCGCCACAGCGCGCCGTGCAGCCAGCGCTGTGCCACCCTGTATAGCTGCTGTGCCACCCTGTATAGCTGCTGTGTCACTCACACACTGACGATGTCCTTGTGCACGAGCACGGCGCTGACGGCGCACCAGCGCGCGCCCCAGCGCCACAGCGCGCCGTGCAGCCAGCGCTGTGCCACCCTGTATAGCTGCTGTGCCACCCTGTATAGCTGCTGTGTCACTCACACACTGACGATGTCCTTGTGCACGAGCACGGCGCTGACGGCGCACCAGCGCGCGCCCCAGCGCCACAGCGCGCCGTGCAGCCAGCGCTGTGCCACCCTGTATAGCTGCTGTGCCACCCTGTATAGCTGCTGTGTCACTCACACACTGACGATGTCCTTGTGCACGAGCACGGCGCTGACGGCGCACCAGCGCGCGCCCCAGCGCCACAGCGCGCCGTGCAGCCAGCGCTGTGCCACCCTGTATAGCTGCTGTGCCACCCTGTATAGCTGCTGTGTCACTCACACACTGACGATGTCCTTGTGCACGAGCACGGCGCTGACGGCGCACCAGCGCGCGCCCCAGCGCCACAGCGCGCCGTGCAGCCAGTCGCAGCAGCGCAGCAAAGCGTGGAGAGGCAAGTTCTCTCCATAGCTGCAGGTTGCAGTCAAAATAAAATGAATTTATTTCCATTAAAAAGAAGTACAGTCAAGTTGGGTAACTTTGAATTTCTGTGTAAAATTGAATCCACTCTTTTAGATCAGTTACTCTTGACAAATGCTCCAACTAAAAACGCGTCAGTTTTCCTCTACCTGTGGGTTGTTTGGAAGAGATAACTTTTTAGCGATAAAGCCGACCAAATTATACATTATCGTTAATCTGTGTTTCTTTGCTGTTGATTTCTGTTGTTTTGGTGTGCAATAAAGAATATCTATCCATCTAAAAGATGTTGTTGAGTCTATATAAACCATAAACAACAATTATGTAGGTACTTTTACTGTTCTAAAACAGTAAATTCAATATTACACTGAAATTCAAAGTTACACAACTTGACCTTACATTAAATAAATAAATATCCCTGGACATTATTCCAAGTTAGCCCCAAGAGGAGCTAATTAAAGCCCGTTTTTATGGAATACTAGACAACGGATAAACATACTTAGATACTTTTTTTTTGTAAATACATAATTAATATCCATAGGAAACACTCAGACCAATACAAACGGACAAGTTCATGCACACGAATGTTTGTACTGTGCGGAAATCTAACCCGCGATACATGACTATGAGTCATTTTGTATGGTTTGTTATGTTACCTAAAAATAATAATTGATTTCAAATGTTATTGTGAAAACACAATCGAAATTTGTTTCAAAATGAGGTCACAATAGGTCTGCAAACTTGGGTGGGCAAGTCCATTTCAAGAGTGTAATTTTTTTGTAAAACAATCTTACTATTTTGTAACCCATAATATTATGTTTTCTCCGTAAGTGAATAATATGTTGTATTCTTTGAGAAAATAAAGTTCTTTAAACCTATTATGAAACAATTATGTTAGGAGACTATTTTCATAAACGCAATATTTAATATAGCTGTCGAGCAAAGTTCGTACGCGCTCTTTACAAAAACAGTGAACGTGACGTCATAAACACAGTCACGTTTGTATGAAGCGTTTTTGGGCAAGTCCAAAAATGTGCATTTCCAATTATGATATCTCGGGTAGTAATGAATGATACTAATGATTCGTTTAGGATTCTTTACATAAATGTTAGGTCTTTCGTTAATAAGATAAGATAAACTTTATTGCACAAAGAAAACAAGTTACATAACGATGCTTAAAGATATTTGGAATGTACAATACAGGCGGTCTTATCGCTAAGAGCGATCTCTAACAGACAACTTTCAGGTAGAGAAACTCGAAAAGGAAGTAGATGCGGTGGTGTAAGATTGTTATTAAAAAGATAATATGAATATATTAAAACAAATTTTAGTTTTCTAATTATAAAATAGACATACATACAGTACTACAAGCAGAATAATAAACTTACTTAAACCTACATAAATATAATACAAACGATTTGGTATGGATTACCATTATACACAAAAAATACAGTCACCTAGCCTATTATTCGAAAGCCTCACTCACCGGGGTCTGTTCGGGCCACTTTCCGCGTCGAACTCGAGCGCACTGAAGCAGTACGGCCGGTAACTGATAGCACCCACTATCTGCGGGTCTTTCTTGCGGATCTAAAAATTAATATTCAATATTTCTTCATTCAAATAGACCTGCAACCTTCAACTGCTTTGCACATGCGAAAAATGGACGAAAATGGTGCAACGTTAAGAGACAGTTCACTGACCACTAGCGCAATAAACCAATGAGAGAGTTTTGCTAACATTTTGTATGGTTTCTTAACAATGTTGCCAGGTGGCAAACATTGTGTTTCGTTCAGAAATATACCTCAAATAGGAACATTTAATTCTAAAATAAACAGTACTAGTACGTTTTATTATTGTTTTAGCATTTTCCATGCAGTATCTTTACTAAAGATCTGAAAACCAGAAACTTAGTACTAGTATCTAATAATAGTATTAATTATTAATGTTAATACACGATGAGAAAGCAACTCCTATTTTGAACCACTTAATAGACAAACATAATAATAATACAATACATAAACCAGCCCCATTGCAACCTTTAATTAAGTGCAATAAAGAACAGACCATCCTCTAAGGGAGGTGAAACAGCTGAACTAACCTGATACAGCACGAAGGGGTTGAAGCAAGTGATAGCCGCGTGCTCGTACAGAGATGGACGCGACGCGAAGGTTCGGAGGATGCCGTTGATCATCTGTAAATAAGATGGTTTGCCGAAATTAGCCACTGCTGCTGAACACAGGCCTCCCCTATAAGGCAGTAAACAGAGAACAGAAAAATATCTACATACAAACGTGCCGCTCTCGGTTTCAATGTGTGCGTGCGCGTCGCGCGTGTCAGCACGCGATTTCACGCACACGCTAGAATAAAATATGGGGGATAAGGTGGCGGCAGTACGTACGGACTGTGCCGCGTGTCTGTGAGTAGATAGTAGACCTGTTTTCGACTTGTGTTGCGTGCACGTCAATGATACGACAATGTCATGTGCATTTGAATTCGCGAAGTATGAATGTCACATATCTTCCTCATTTTGTTTATATCAACTGTCACAACACTAATAATAATTATTATAAATATAGGTACCTGTTTATCCTCTCCCTTGATGTCAATGATCATCCTGACTCTGTTCTCCAGAAGGAAATCCAGGGCATCATCCAACAAGCATAGATGCACCTCCTTGAAGTGTTGCCTGCACAAAATAACTCCCTAAAGTAGTGAACTTAATACAAAAGGCTGTTGTTTCTCACAGGGTCAGTTTTTATAATGTTGTTATACAGTAGTCTTTTAACAATATTGTGAATTTGCTTTTCATAATTTAACATAATTTTGTGCACTAACTATTTTCTTTCAATTGTATAACTGGATGTGTACTTATATTTTAAAATTGTAATTTACTAACGGATTATTGTACAGCATAACATTTAAATACCCTCACGACCATATCCCTAATGGGTTAGTCAGAGGCACACTGATTGTTGCCATCATGGTGAACGGAACATGTGTATTGAACAGAACATTTTGAATACTTAGTGTAACTGCTGAGTTTCTTGCCAGTTCTTCTCAGTTCAGAAACAACTTTCTGACACCAGTGGTTGAGTCACATTATGTTTGTATACTGTGTATTTATTTATTATTTCTATTATGGTATTCAAGTCTATTAAGTGTTTTTTTGTTTGTTTGATTAAGTTCTTGACAATTTGAAAGCACTTGTAACTGGTCTATTTAAATAAAGATATTTGTGATTCTGATCCATGCATGAGATTTAATTAAGCAAAGAGTATCTCAGCATGCATGGCACGAGTCCAGTGATTTATTCATCTTGTCAAGGTCAAATCACTCAGTATAATAAATATTTATTAATGAAAGCACCTGTTAGGGTGTGTAGCTCCTACATCAATGTTCTTAATAGCCTCCCAGTCCATAGCTCGTATGTCTGGAATACTGGTTCCTGCCAGCCTTTCAAGACCTTGGTCGTGCAGAAGAACCAGTTGTCCATCTTTGCAGGAGCGGACATCTAGCTCTACGAAGTTGCAGTCACGGTCTATACACTGTAAATACAAAAAAAAATTATAAATAGTAAACCTGATAACAATTATTGTTATGTAGCCCTCAAACAAACAGTAATAAGTACGGGGAAATTCTAAAACAAAACTTAGTTTTAAAAACGAGTATCCAAACTATTTTCAATTGTGATTAAGCTATTAATTTGCTAGTTTGGCAATCAGATTTCATGATACATGTTGTGTATCAAATGAATTGTTGTAGATGAGAATATAGGCAGCATTCAAAAAGGTTGCAATTCTATTTATCCCACCTCTTTCTAGTCGAGGAGAGAGTCTAGACAGCACAAAAAAGAGTATGTGTTGGAAGAACGAAACTTACATATTTGAAAGCCTCCAGTGTATTCTCAGGAGCGTCAAGGCCTGCCCCCCTGTGGGCTATGCACCTGACCACTTTTTCCGGATGAAGCTCGCTCTCCTTGCTCCCAGGCTCAGGCCCAAATATACTGACGACATTACTCTGCAGGGGCTTCTTCAATTTCGTTAAATAATATGCTCCAACTCCCAAAATTCCAATATCCAATCCAAAAGGCAAAACTGTGTGCAACGTTGAAATCATGATGTAAAATGAATTAAAAACATAATATACACTGTTAAAAATAAAAGTTACGATCGTTATAAACATGTTTTTCGTTCGTTCGGCTTTTGTTTGTATTAATTTAGGTTAGAAACATCGAAAATAAATATTGGGCAAGAGTGGGGAGGGGTCGTGTGTTTGACAGATTTTAAGCGTTTTGTTTTGTCTTACTACAGAAGCAAGGTTGAATTGAATGTATAACAAAACAAAAATACGCTGCCTTTATTTTGTCCTTCAAGTTTTCTCGTTTCAATTTTTGTCGAAGGTCCAGCCGTTATAGCGTTCTAAAAATGTAGTGTTTGCTTTTCCGTGCATACCAAAGACACCTACACGAGCGAATTCACATGCCAGTTCATTTGATTAAGAACGAGGGGATAGGGAGAATTAGTTGTTTCATGAATCAATTCATCGAATTCGGGACGTGGTATAAGCGCGCTATATCACTTTTGGCTCAAAACGGTCCTCACGCGCGTAGCCCCAGTATTTGGCAAGTGCTAATTGTTAAATTGTATGAGCGTGAGTGACGTGAGCGCTCTATTATCACTTTTGATTCAAAACGGACCGAGCCCAAGGTAGCTTCTCACATATTGACAGTTCTTTCCCTCTTCGAAGTTCGAACTTCAGAACGAGAAACGAAACGCAAACACGGGTCGGCCACCAAAAAAAAAGTTTTAACTTGTGTCTTGTGTGTGTTGGTATATTTATCTTTCTCTTGTGTGTGTGTGTGCGTGCTGTCAGCTGAACTCTGCTGTGTTGTTGTTTGTTTTGTTTTATTTTCTTGTTGCACATACCTACAGGAAAAGATATGGGATGGTTATAGGTTTTATGAGTTAAAAGTGCCCTTAAATCTAATAACAAACATGTCTGCACGCTTTTACTTCGCATGGAAGATGTTGGCAACAGCTGAAATACAAGATCAGCGCAATTGCAGTGCCAAAGTCGAGGCTAAGGCTCGAGCCTCTTCAGATCCATTAGAGGACCTTACGGACCAGGAGTTTGAAGACAAGTATCATCTTACTAAAAAAGTATTTAGGTTTTTGTGCAAGGAGCTAAGGCGGAGAACAAATTTGAGATCATCTCAAAGAGTTGCCATGGAGCAAAAAGTGTGTAAACTTTACTTTACCTACTTAGTTTTCACGAAATTGCTATATTATTAATCTAAGAATTATCAATTTCCTTATAGGTCCTTACTGCTTTATTCTTTTTTGCATCTGGATCATACCAAAGGTCTGTTGGAGATGCAAAGAATGTTTCTCAAAAAACCTGTAGTACCTTCATAGAGCAGGTAACTCAGGCGCTTGTACATAAAAACATGTTAAATAAATACATCAAATTTCCTAGTAGTCCAGCTGCGAGACAGGCTCTTAGTCAAAGGTGAGTTCTAAATAAATTATTGAGTTCTTTTTTTATACTACATGAACTAAAGAGTGAAGTGAGTGAAAGGCTTTTCAGAAAAGATATTGATATGATATACATAGATATTGTAGTTTACTAACTCAATAATTTACAGAACATTTTAGGTAGGTTTAAATATATGTTGGTATACTGTGTATTCATTGTATTTTTATTATAGTATTCAAGTCTATTAACTATTGTTATTTTGATTGGTTTAGTTCTTGACAATTTAAAAGCACTTGTAAAAATTCTATTTGAATGAAGATATATTGAACTTTGACTTATTCTTTACAGGTTTCTCAGCAAGTATGGCATGCCGGGCGTAGTGGGGTGTATTGATGGGAGCCACTTTAGAATAGTTGTTCCACTAAGAGATGAACAACATGAGTTTTTTAGCTGCCACAACAAGTACTATTCTATTAATGTTCAAATGGTTAATAACAGTATTAAAATATTTTAATATTTACTTGTTGATGATGACCAGTGATCAGTAGGAGGGATACTAAAACCAAAGTTGCAGACTGAATATACTATAAGAGTGGATGAAACCTTAAAAAAGTTGACATTCTAAAAACTAGTGAAACTATTGCCTAGTTTCCGGAATTTTAAAGATCTTAACCGCTCTAACCCTCTTATTCATAAAAACTTAAACATCTCTTCAACATTTTAACTTTTGTATAGCTTTGTCACCGTCATTCTTGTTGCTGCCGCCATTCGCGAGTAAGTGACACAACACGTCAATTGCTTAAACACTGCGTTAGTGCGTTCGTTTTTATGAATAAGGGGGCAAATTGTGATCTGTTGCCAAGTTTAGCTAAAATTAGTC
The DNA here is from genome assembly GCA_950022985.1 of Udea ferrugalis. Taxonomy (NCBI): domain Eukaryota; kingdom Metazoa; phylum Arthropoda; class Insecta; order Lepidoptera; family Crambidae; genus Udea; species Udea ferrugalis. Next base: position 4,891,063 of record OX465545.1, read on the forward strand.
CCCTTTACCCGGATCACTGATGATTGCATTGAAAAAAACTTTGTTCTTTCAGGTTTGTGATGATGAACATAGGATATTATCAGTGAATCCCAGGTTCGGTGGAGCCAACGATGATTCCTTCATATGGGAAACTAGTAATTTGAACTGTTACATGGAATCATTGCATCAAAATGAGGAGATGGTGTGGCTTATAGGTAATATTTATTTATTTATTTATCTAGCCCTTTGGACTGGGTGAGAGTTCAAACATCATTTAGCAAGTTGTGACTTAATTTGTTAGAGGATGTCTCTCAACTCAGTGTGCCTGTTGGCAAAGGCCTCCATAGGTAATATTACCACAAAAAAATTATTGACTATGTTCTGAATTAAGTATTTTATATCATTATGAGAGGAGGAGGCATTTATTTTTTTTTACCTTCTAATGAATACTACCCCCCTTATTCATAAAAACTTAAAGAGCGCTTCAACAACACGTAAACTTTCGTATCGCTTTGTCTCTTTCATTCTTGTTGCAGCCGCCATATGTGAGTAAGTGACAAAACGTCAATTGCTTATTTATTTATTTATTATAATTACTGCCACATGGTACATATTCATACAGTGAAATAGAAAACATTGACATATACAAGTTCTGATATGTACCACAACAACAAACTATGCTTTAACTATGCTTTAGGGTTGCGTTCGTTTTTATGAATTAGGAATGTAAAGAGTTTTTTCAATGAATAAATTAGATAAAAACTAACAAATTTATTTATTAGTTCGTACACAAAAATATAGTTAGTTACATTGAAAATAATTAGAACACAAAAAGTACAGGTGAGCTTATCTCTAATAAGAGATTTCTTCCAACAGACTATGGTCATGGACCATGGACAAATGAGTATGGTTATTATTGTTTTTAGCATTTTCCATGCAGTTTCTTTACTGAAGTTCTGAAAACCAGAAAAATTGCAGTCGCCCGGTTTGCGAAAGATGCGGGTTCGATTCCTGCGTGATGCCAAGACGACCAAATTTATTTTTCTGGTTTTCAGAGCAAATAAGTACTTTAATATTTTATTTTTGTATTTTAGGAGACCCAGGCTATCCACAACGCCCTTGGCTAATGACACCAATCTCAGATGCTCCTCCTAACTCACCAGAAGCTCACTATAACGAAATTCACAGTAAAATCAGACTTTTGATACAAAATACATTTACTAGGATGAGAAATAGATGGCGCTGTTTGCACAAAACCAACGTACTACATTACAGGGCAGAGAAATGTGCTAGAATAATTTTGGCATGCTCAGTGCTTCATAATTTATGTATTGATTTTAACCTTGAAGATGGAGAGGCTGATCAAGGTAAGAAATATGAATAGAAAAAAAAAATTAAGAATATTGTATTTGACCAAAGGTCTCAGACTGAAACCGCAAACCGCAAGCAACACACTGTTGTTTGCGGTCTTATTCCAAGCGCGGCGCTGCGGTGCGGCCACGCTTGGAATCACGTTCATAGAGATTCATAGTCGTGTGTTGCATCTAAAGGTACGATTCCAAGACGGACCGCAGACCGCAAACTGCAGGCGACACTTCTGGTTTCCAAGCAGTTTGCGGTTGCAGTCTGCGGTCCGTCTTGGAATTGTACCTTACCGGTGCCAGTGGTACAGTTGTGACCGTGGGCCGGCAACTCTAAAGGCTTCTACAGGCTGTTATTTTTGTATTTGACTAATAATAAACCTTATTTCCAGGGCAAAAACTGGAGGACACTGAAGAGGAACACACTGAAGAGGAAGAGGAACCCGAAGATCTCATAAGAGGAAGATTATTAAGAAGCGAATTAATAGGAAGACTGCAATAAAGTTATTTTAATAAAACTAGTATGCCACTCTTTCTGGGTCTGGACTGGACCACCAGTTCTCGTATCCGGTTCTCTCTTCTCTCAGCCATGTAAGTAGTCTTTCTTATTGTAGTGATATCGAATCTCCACATTCAAGAATAGTAATCTGAATAGATGGGTACAGAGGCGCTCACATCAACCTTTACAAAACCATTGCAAAATGGGTCTTATGTCCGCGACATAAGGTGCCACTATGCAAAGGTTGATGAGAGCGCCTCTGTACATTGTTGTAATTTATTCTGCCTGTGCCGGTCGGAGTCTAAGAGGTGATCCTGTTGTTAGCACGCAACATTCAAAATCTAGTGGAGAACTACCCAATAGTCGGTCAAAATACATTATTTGTCTTTTTGGTTTAGGTATCTTAATACTATAATATAATATATTAGAGATAATTTATAAGTTAAGATATACATGAATAGCAAAAACTTTAAAAAGTAGGGACAGTTTAGGTAGCCTTCAGACAAGCATCAGGCAGAGAAAGAAAAGACAAATGCGGTGGTGCAGAATATATTTATCTTAACAAACGCTACACGTTCAACAAATGTCTTGATAAATATCATGATATTAACTGACGTATCTCGGACCGTATCAGAATCGTATCCATCGACCATATCAGACCGTATAGAACACACCCTACACTATCAAAAATCCAGCGATAAATATTGTGATCCGTCAGTATATTTGACGGCCTTATGACACCCAGATTTTGCTAAACAACACCCACGTCGCTAAGCGACTTGTAAACGCGCGATGATCGCGGTAACGCATTGTATTATGACAACGCCTAAGGCCTGAACTGAATAGGCCTGACCGGACCCCGAGGCCGTCGCGGCAGGACTCCTTCCACGCAGCGCCTGATGATGAAGAGGAACGTCTCCACCACGGTGAGGACACTCGCACCGACGAACAGTGCCGTGGTGCCGCCGAGAGACGCTGCTCATGTAAAGAAAGATACTTTATTTAGTGTTACAAGACCAAAAAACAGGATTGGTTTATTTGAAGAACGAAACGCAATTCAATTAGGGAAAAGGTAAAAAAAGATATCCATTCGCTTTTATCTCGAGCATGCATCATAACATCATAGCACATCTAAGAGCTGTGGAACTTGTATTCGCGATTGGGCAAATCATGCAAAAGGTGGTTATAGATAAATAGACAACCTTATCGAAATAAATAAAAGCACAAAGTGGAAACACTACTTACCGTATAATCTTGATTGCTCAAATAAACATAACACAAAAGCCACTTCGATACACAATTCGAAAAGTATGAATCAAAACTAAGGTGTTAAGGTGAGGACTCATTAGCGCAAATGTTTTAATTCTGTGTCTTCGCCCCTCCACCTTATCTACGCACACAAGCAATTTTCAATTAAGTACGCAATACACATATAAACATGCAATTATGATTGCTTGTTTAGTTGACGGTTAGTAAGCTTAAACGTCAAACGCATACCAGCAACGAGCGACCAATTAGAATTGCATGTTTACGTGTATTGCATCCATATTTGAAATTTGCTTGTGTGCGTAGATTTAGTGGAGGGACCGAACAACCAATCATAATTACATGTTTATGTGTATTGCGTACATATCTGAAATTGGCTTGTGCGCGTAAATGCGCTGGTGGGGCGCGTCATTTCAAGACAATCGCTACACTCAATCGACATTCGACACACAACACAACACAGTTCAAACCACAGGGCGTGCAACATAATAAAACGCGTACCAAACAGATCCTCTAGAGTGAATATCACGTCCCGTTTGAGTCTGACTTTAGGGGGTATGATGTTGATCCTGATGGCTGAGGCCAGTCCGACGCCGTCGTCGAACACGGTCGACGAGGAATTCATGTTGGCAGAAATAAGGTTGTGAGGATCTTGCATTGTCTAGACAGTCACTTCGATACGAAAATCGAATTCGACAGAATTTACTACGCGTCTCTCTTTTAGGCGCTGTGAAGACGACGGGGTAGGGCGGTCTTTTTGTCCGCGAGGTAATAAAGACCGCGACTGAAGCTCATCGCGAACACAAAGCACTTAAGTGCCAGCGGTATCTGCGGCGCGGACTTTTTGTACGTCGTGTGCGTTGATAGTATAGGATTCCCATTGCGCTATCGGTCGCGGTTAAAAAGACCGACCCGTCCGCCCCGCCCGTCTGCACAGCGCCTCACAGCTGCTCTCGAAGGACCATTTAATGTCGGGCATAACTCCGACACTAAAATATGGATCCGTGAGGTGAGGTAAAATGGAAACGGCCAGTTTGAGTGATTGTTGATAATACACTGATTTTATTGTTCGCACATTACAACCGAAATGACTTATAAATTGAGGTCGTATGCAAACGCCTACTTAGCAATTATTTATTACTATGATGAAATAAGTATTATGCTTGTACGAGCTCGTACAGTTTCCATAAATATTTAAGAACGGAATGTACAGACGGCTTTAGATTTAAGTGACCTATGTCGCTACTGAGATAGGACACTTCATTCTGAAGGGGAGTTATTCATAAGAAGAGTGAGGAATTATAACATAACGTGTCAGTTCTCTATCCGTTAAATTCGGATTCGAGACTAAAAGGAGTATCCAGAATTGTTTTACTGATCAACTAGATATTTCTATTCAAATAGTTGAATCATTTATTTCTATAAAATGTTGGTATACCTAGTCGACGGGTCCATGGCAAATTAAGGTTCTTCGCAATACCTAGTGCAAGAAGGATCACATGACTGGACTGACATTATGCCGTAGACCGTACTTAGCAGAGGTACAAATAAATGGTTTCACCGTGATTTTCGCAAACTTTGACAGCTAGACCTAAAAACGCAATAGGTACTTCGCCAGTGGCGCGCTGGTGAACACTAATAGGTACAATAGCCCTCATTATTCAATAAGAAAACAATAAACGCTTACCTATTAACGACCTTTTTTGTATGTGAATAGAAGTTGAGCTCGGCACACTGAGGAAGGCAGGAGCACTAGGAAGAAAGTAAAATAGCTAGTCAAGTACAGTCAACGGAACAACAGAAAATGAACAATGTCACTTTTTGAAGCTCCACAGCATGACCACAGATTACTATAACAGTAGGTAGCTAACATGACAGGCTACCCAGTTCCGGTACTTCCGGTCAGACCTTGATCCATCCTACAAATTATAGGTAAATGCGAAAGTTTGTATGCCGTGTGGCTCTTCCACGTAAAAACTACTGGATGGATTTTAATGAAGATTTACAATAATATAGCTTATCTGAATTGCACTTATGTTACAATTAATGAAGTTTTTAAAGATATATCACTTTTTTAACCTAAGTCCACGCGGACGAAGTCGCGGGCGGTAATTTAGTCAGGAAGGAACAGGGCCCTAACCATAAGCTTATAGAAAACAATCTTGTTTTAAAGTAAGACTGCTGCAGGACTGCGGAAGGAATGCTCAAAAACCGTACCATGAAGTCAATCGTTTTAGTCCTGCGAAGTGTTGGGAAAGAACGAATGATTTCTTAGAAAGCCAGAAAGGGATAGCGCTATATGAATTATATAGCACCATCTCTTACGCAGTCTACGGTCCGAATTGTCTTAAAGCAGGCTTGGAGTAAAATTTTGAGAAAACAATACTTGGCATGAATATTCTTGCAAAAAAAACTGTTTATACTGGCGTTGACACTAAAGATAATATTTTCTAAAAAGGCCAGCCGAAATTAGTCTACAAAGATCATCATTCGGTCAATTTTTCATCCAAGGGGTCCAAAGCCTAAAACAATCTTAATTTGGTTTTGATGCGAGAGTGGCTTTTTGATAACCAGCAGTCTTAATGCAGGATTACTTTTACGTCAATTCTGACACACGAAAAAAGTTCCGTGAATGCAACTTCTTCACTATTGTTTTCCAAATTATATAAAAACTAAACATCATCAAGCCACTCGAGCCACAGGGAACTCTTTCTTAGGACCATAAAATAGTTTGACAAATATTTGTTCATTGATTTAGGCGGCTGATTTTTTTTTGTGCGGAAATGTGATTTGTGTCGTTTTTCCTTTGCTCCGGCGGTTATCTTTATACCTACCTACTATCGGTAGGTACACAAAGAAGCTCAAAAAGCAACAATAAATAAACTTGTTAGTGCTATACTATATTGTGAGTTCATTAACGTGAATGTTCATATTGTGTTTGGTTTTGAAACCTTAGGGTATGTTGAATATTTTGTTTTCAAGTAACAGCTGGAAATATGAAAGATACAGACTACAATTAAGCCGCGTATCCACTAGGCATTAATTGACGAGCACCGCGTGACGCTCAACATGTCCGGCGACGTTGCACAACAGCGCGCGGCGTGTAGATGGTTTGATACTATGCGCACCGATAGTGGAGTTGCGCGTCGTTGATCAACATGCTGAGCTTCATGTTTTGCACCATGTCGCGCAGCAAATGTAGCCGAGAAAAACCGGCTTTAAGTGTAGTGTAACTTTCACAGTGAAAGATGTTGGAAACTAGTTTAAAATAAAATAAAAAGTATAAGTCGAATCTTTATTTCACTTTCCAAAGTTTCACATAATATGCATGTGTATGCATGTAAGACATTCAAACCATAACGTTTATTGTTCACAGATCATTGCTACCTACCGACAAGGATTGTCTGAACTGATATGCTTGTGTTAAAATGCACAACATTTAGCAATTCTGAAATCCAAGATAAAACATCTATTCAGAAATCCTATGACTTATTGAATCCGAATCCATGTCTTCACAAACTTATCAAAACTTTGTCTTCCTGCTGCTAGATTTATCAACCTCTACTTTCTGGGCAGAGAATAAGGATCATGCCGTTATTGCTTACGATGATGAATGATCATTAATTTTACAATCATAAATATAAATATTAACTGGTTTTCCTGTTTCATTTCACCACGCTGGTTGTCATGACATGACATTGACATGTTTTCGTGTCATAGTTAGCTATGGAAAAAGTCAGTTTGAATTTTGGTTATGGTCAACTGTGGTTAATATGACGTGTTAAGGAATAAGGCCATGTCCAGATGGCAAGTAAAATGAAAAAAAAATTTAAAAAAGTAAAATGTGGCTGCCAGAATATATATTTTTCTTTGTGAAATAGGTAAACTCTAAGCAGTTTTATAATAAACTTATTCGAATATACACACATCAAAAGTGTCTAGGGATATCTCAAGCATTTTCATACAAAGTATAGCTATTTGGGAGGCTGTAAAAATTAAAATATTGATACCAACGTAGAAAGTTTTAGAACACAAAAACTGCTATATCTGCCCTTTCAGATTGTATAAAAAAAAATATTGTCGTAGCATTATTGTACAATCGTAAGGACGTTAAAAAAGACAGATTTTTCTTTTAAAAGGTGTAAAAATTTTAGCAAAATCAAACGTTTTTTTTTGTAATATTCTTAACCTTTATCTTATGCCACTGTCCTCGCGTTATTCTGAGATAATGCTCAACTTGTAAACCAACTTAACTTTATGAAATATTTGAAAAATGATATCCCTATGATATCCCTAGACACTTTTGATGTGTGTAGATAGCTGACTAACTATAACTGAGCAGTTAAATGGGGGCCTCTTTCTGCCCACTAGCGCCACCAATAGTTGTCATGAATTGTGGTTTATTTAAGATATTTGAACGAACACTGTTCAATTATGATCCTAAAATAAGATATTATCTGTACATAAAGATGTTGACAGAATAAATTGATGTATATTGAACAGTTTTTATCAAAGTATCTGAAATAAACCTCTATTAATAAGAAACGATTGGTGGCGCTAGTGGGCAGTAAGCGGCACCTAATTATTACATATTTTTGACGAATTAGGGAAAAACTAAAATCATTTACACAAAATTAACATTGGGTAATTTTAAAACTATCCTTCTGTTTTCATAAGATAAAACTTGTACTGTTGGTTTCGGACACATGCCTACCTACAGCCTGGCAAAAAAGTCGTGAAATTAATGAGGGCGCCACTTTCGTTAATGTGGTCACCCCGTATACTACGTCACGAACAGTTTTAATAGTTTACTAATTCAACTTATTTTTTTAGAGAGAATGGCTATCTCGTTGTCTCTATACAATCTCCCCACTACCTATTCGCCTGACGCAATCATCGGGCGAACTACAGTAAGGACACTCCTTTATCATCAATAGGTTTGATCTCGCGTTCGCACGTACTAAGTTCGCGCGAATGCATCACGTGTCGACCACCTAATAGGACACCAAATTCTAGTTCAGTACTTTTTCATTCCTATAAGTTTCGCGTTATATTATTGAAACGCGTTAAATTTCTTTAATCCCACATTATCCAGTAGAATAATGGAATTAGTCTTGCAGGTAACCAGGGCCCTGTTCAATAAACATTACAATTCTACAATCATGTAAAAAACTTACATATTTGTAAAGTTTTGCTACAAGTGCTGTTTAATAAACACTACAATTATGTAAAAAATCTACAAGTGAAAACCTTACAAATATGTAACTCCAAATGCTGTTTAATAAACACTACAATTATGTAGAAAACGCCTGTAGAATTGTACTTACAAATTTGTAAGTTACAATTTACATAAAATGTAAGATTTTGTTGCTTCAAGCGGAATTGTTTTTTTCATTCATTTACCACCTTTAATGTGTGATACTTAAATTTCTTCAAATCTAGGGATTTCGAGACAATGGGGCGTGCAACTGTCAAAGTGGCGCTAGTAGAGCAAATACCAAAAACACAGACGTTTTTGTATGAAATTTGTAGAGAATTCTTGATAACACACAAATGCCAGCATGGTATGTACCAAATGCAAAGAAACTGGTTTCCCGAGATGGGCAACTTAAAAAAATGTGGCTCAAAGCAATAAGGAGAGTATTAGGAGATTTTCTGAGTGGAGTCGTATTAAAGATCATGTACAATCTTTTTAAGCAAAAAATATTCGACGGTATTTTGCTGACCCGAATTTTTGTTGAAATGTTTATTCTTATACATTAAAAGTAAAGTTTATCTGTTTACTCAAAACGCCGCTGCATTTTTTTATAACCACTCATTACTTCTGTCTATACTTACACTACTAGTTGTTAGGAATATTTCTTTAATTTCATCCAATTTCCTTTCCTTTTTAGGTTGAGGCACAAAATTGTAAAGTTCTGACACAGGGTAAGCCCACCTGTCGGAATTTTACTACAATTTACATAAAATGTAGACTTGTAACTACAATTATGCGTTCAATAAACCAGTTTTCCCTACAAATATGTAAATTGTCACCTGTAGAAAGAAAATGTTTATTGAACAGAAACTTGTAAAATTGTAGCTACAATTCTACAAATTTGTAGATTTTCCACCATGGTAAAATTGTAACTTGTAAGTTTTATTGAACAGAAACTTGTAGAATTGTAGCCTGTAAGTTTTTTACATATTTGTAGAATTGTAATGTTTATTGAACAGGGCCCAGGTCAATCGAGTAAACCGTTAGGTGGCAGAAATGCAAAGGCAGTAGCACCGACACAGTCGATTCCCACCACATACAAACACATTGTCTGAACGGTTTGCTACTACCAAGTAAAAAATGAAAGAAGAATTTAGCAAAATCATTAAACATTTCAAAATTAGAAACAACAGAGCAACAAAAGATTTGCTTATTCAAAGTTTGTCCCGTTGGTAATAACCATTTTCTATTTTAATGACGTGTTATCATGATTTTCTTCTTTTTTCGGTATATTCTCAAAAGCTGGATCAGACGCTGCTTTGAAAATTAAATTAAAATTAAAACCTAAAATCAATAAAAAAGTATCAATTAGCTAAAATGTGCTAACTTCACAATTTGCTCTTTTTAAACACAGTATTGCCAGTGATAATATTTTTTAGTTCCCTTTCAGGACTTTTTTGCCAAGCTGTACTTAAATACATAATGAATACAGAGCTTGATATACCTAGGTCCAAAGTGCCCCGTCGTATAGCACGTCATGATACTAAAATATCGTGATTGAAGCATCATACTGATAATTTAAATGCGAAAGTTTGTATGTGTGGATGGATAGATGTGTGTTGCTCTTTCACGTTAAAACAACTGAATGGATGGATACTAGACGCATGTTTAATTTCTTTTCTTTTTGTGAATACCTACATACTTATTAAACATATGAAACACCCAAACCAGTACCAACAGACATACGGGGATCGAACCCGCGACCACTGCACACTGGTGTAATAGCCCACTTGTAAACCATTACACCATACCGATTGTTAGTGTATTATAATAAAATTACCCTTCAGGTGCTGCAAATAATGAGTTAAAACAAATACATTTTTGGAAATGATTTATTACCGTTATTGTTTATTAAACTTCAGTCACCCAGTACTGCTGCGAATGCCTCAGATCTGCATCAAATTACTTCAGTCGCTCTATTTTTGAGATAGCATTGCATTTTACACACGCAAAATTTTTTTAAAGTTTGAGATATTTATGTCCATGTTTCCATTTTTTGTAATCAACGTTCGTTTTCTTCCTCCTGAATAGGCATGATACAAATAACATAAAACCATTGTGGACAATCATTTCAATTCTCTTTTCAACAAATAGAACTGGGGGAAAAACCCTTTCGAGGGTACCTCATCGCTCGTTGGGATCACGAGATCATCTCTACTTCGGCTTTCCTGCTGGGTCCTACAGTAGTCGGCCCTAGGAAAGCAACTCTGCTTACGGATCCAGCGGCCCCAGGTGCACTTCAATGAACTGAAAAGTACTTTCGGGAAGGCTGATACAAAACGCGTTTGGTAGCAACTTAAAATAGAGATAAAACTTATCCCCTATGGTATACCTAAGAGTAGTATTCATTATTTAAGTAGGTATTTGAAGTGAAAAATATACAAATACAAAACAGCATAGGTTTGGTGAATGAATCTCAATTTGACTGACAGACGTAGCTTAGTTTTCATGACATTTGGTTTTTTTATTGATTTTAGTCTCAGTAACGGCTTGGCATGATAAGTACATATTGAAGAGTGAACAACCAGAATCATCATTCGTTTTTTCCCCACACTTCGCAAGATTACTTTGTTGGATGTCATTTGATGTCAATAAAAGTAATATTGAATTAAGCTTGCTGCAAAAGTAACGCAACCTTACTCCTAACCGATTGTGAATCACACTAGGGATTATTTTTCTGAATTTATTATTTGTATTCGAATATAACGCAAACTTTAGTTTGTCATTTTATGACCTATTTTATTCTATTATTTATCTATATTTTTTGGGGAATGCTTAAAAGCATTTAGTTTTAATAGGTATTCTTGCTTAGTTGGAATTAATAAATGGGTTTTATGGGAACATTCAGTTAGGGTGAAGAAGACTCGCACCTCATCGTCAAAATGTATTCAAGATAAATTAATGATAAAATATTGTTTACTTAGTTAACTTAGTTAAATAACATTATGAATAATCTTTTTTTAAACTTTTTTACCTAATAATAATCTACTTTTAGTTAAAGAGAATACTTTTCTAACGATAGACTTTGTTATGTAAATTAATGAATTAAAGTAACCCGTGTGAACGCGCTGTTGCCAAATTACACGTAATAACAAAATTTTAATTGTCATGGCAACAGATCACGTGATGCCTCAAAACAAGATTGCTGATTGTCAAAAAGCACTTCATGGTACCAATTTCTCAATTTTGTATGGGCTATGACAGCAATATTGCTCAAGGATAGCAGGACTTAATAAGTATTGTTTTAACGACGTCATGGTACGAAAAAGCAAAGTAATATTGAAATAATCTTGCTATAAGAGCTCATGGTTAAGGCCCAGGTCCATTTGAAATAAGTTTTTTTTAAGCCTGAGCTAAGACCTGGACAAAAGGAGGACATGACAAAACTTTATGAGTTCCTAAATGACTACCCACGGAATGGTTTTTAAATAAATACATACCTTGGCGAGATTCTTGGGTAGATTGATGAGAATTTCGACGTTGCGCCCGATGCAAGACATGCCGTGCGCGTCGCATGGTACGCCATCTTGCGGTGAAAAATGCTAGATAAATGTGCGCGACAGTAAAACAAATAATTTGGAACGGCGGGACCGATTAGGATCTAAAGAATCAAAAAGACGGTTGCCGACCAGCCTCTCTGCAAAGGTGACCTTGTCGAAGGGTCAATTTCGACCGGGCGTTCCGGCTACATGGCTTGCAACAAGCTCCCAACTCAGTGTGATGACTGATGCGGTTGGTATGCGTCAATTGAGATTTAAGTAATCATTAAACTATGCCTTTTTTGGGTTTTTCCATCATCTAGAAGAAGCACTAAAATAGTTTGGCATGTTATTGGAATGTTTTGGGAGACTTTCACAGAGAATTGGCTGTTGGTCGACAATGCAGAAGTCTGTGAGGTCACATCTGCAGAGAGGCCAGATTACCAACCGTGTAGGAATTCGGTTAGGGCGTTGCTTATGGCCCCTTTTATAGTCCATCCATCCCAGTCGCATGTAACACAACATTATTACAGCGGCGAAAATAAAACAGTTAGATAGGAATAGTGTTGCTTCTTGCTGTTTCGGCTTGTGGTAACCACCGACCCACAGGGGGTCGCATTTGAAATACGCTCCCCGATTTTGATAGTTGAGGGGGGGGGGGGGAGTCCTTCCCCACCTACCCCAAGTTGAGGAAATCCCCAAACTCGTGAAGTGGTTTTAAGTAGGTATACATTTTCGAATTACTTTCGGGCACTGGTTAATTGAATTAACTTACCTTCTTTTACAGTGATCTCGGATTATATTGTATTCCTTGGAATGCACCGCTTAAGTACACAATGTTATCAAAATCACAAAATACACAAGAAAAGCGATTTAGTGCTAGAGAAAACACTTTTGACTTTGAAGTGTCATTTTTTGAGTGACAGACAAAAATCTATTCGAGTCAAAGTAAGTAGCCAGTTTGCATGAAAAACTTATTTTTTTAAATGACTGAATTTGAATAAAGGTTAGTTATGTCCTACCCTAAGGACCCTCGCTCACGGCGGCTTTTTGTGGCGATGATACCTACTGTCGCGCGTCCACATCGCTACGTGTCGCTACAGTCGCAGAGCGGTCGCTGGCTGTGAGCCCTCGCCCACGAACGATGCAGCCCCGTTACGGTCGGACTTCTGCTGCGATGCAAGCGCGCTTCAGTTTTCTTTTATTTTATTTATTTATTTATTCTTTATTGCACAAAATTAAGAAAAAAAGTACAATTGGCGGACTTAATGCCTGGAGGCATTCTTCTTTTCTTCACGATGTCCTCCGACTCGGTGCGGACTCGATACAGTGGTGCATCGCTACTGCGCGTTGTAAATCTAACACGGGTTTAGTATCGATCCGTTTAGCAATCGCGCCACAGCCCAATGTCGTGGGCGAGGGCTCTCATGGTATGGCCCATAGGTCGACCTTACGACCTTAGGTCGATGTTGCAGGCAAATCATACAAATCGAACAAAACGCAACGAACTCATGGGGTCTCACCCTTGGTGAGAAACTTGGTGTAAAAACTCAACCACACTGTCTGTGTAGTGTTCTGTACCTAACAGTTAACATCGACCACCTATTATGTCGATGCGTTTTAACGCAAGGCAGACCTCATTGCTACACTAGCGCCTCTAGCGGTGAATTCGCATGCGATAAACATGAGTTTGATTATGAATTATTGAAGACCGTTTATGAAATGAAGCGAGGCTAATATCCAAATGATGATCTATCTAACTCCGTATAAGACTTTTAAACACTTCTTACCTCCTTTGACATAGAAAAATGGACGACATCCACAAAACATTAGTGCCATTCGATTTCTGCACTGCATTTGACAGAGCCCAAAGCTGTACGCCTGCAACAATGTACATCTTAGCTTAGCCCACTCAGCTTAGCTTAGTATAATTTAATTATTAAGGAAGTGACCTTATACAAGGTACTTAGAAAGTACCTTGTATAAGGTCACTACGTCGGTCTATACGTCTTAGAGATAATAAAAAAAAAGATTTTTGTTTAAGGTACAGTTCCAATGATAACGACAAATAGCTAGTGATTATGTTGTGACAGCTGTCAAATCATTTTTAAAAATATAAAATAAAAAACTAAAACATATGAAAATTATCACATCACAAGTAGGTAATCAAATCAGATTTTTAAAAAATACACATGATTTATGTGGAGTAGCTTAAAGATGGTTTTCCCTAATAACTATTAAGGTGACCTAGGAGCGTATCGGCGTATACAAAATATTGTGCTAACATTTCAGCTACAGACACCTCGCGCGTTGAACGCAAAGCTGAGGAGTGCGAAAGAAGCGCAAAAGTGGCAATGGCAGCACTGTGCTGAAGATGCGTGAGGGGCGGTAGCGAAAGCGGGCGGTGTTGCTCCCGCTCATTACCTCAGGCCCCGGCTGCTGTCAATTTTCCCGCTATCTGTAGGTAATTACCTGTATATTGTTGCTTATCCACTCGTCAGGATAACGGCAGCGACGCTGATCTGGTCGCAGCGACCTCACGCTGGGAGAGCTTTGGATCTCGATGGCCTGGGATATAAATGGCTTTTGAATGACTGTGCTGTTAGCAGCAGGCAACCGTAGAGACCACGAGTGAAGGGTTAAAGGCAGGTTAAAGGATCATTTGATATTTGTTTAATTGGTCACATGCCAAAAAGCGCTGTAAAGTTGAACATGGATAGATCAGGGAATTACAGGAAGAGGGCATTCGGCGTTTAAAAATTTATGCAAAAATAATTCAAGAAATGTGGGACGTTTAAGATGATAAACTAAAAAAACGTTCGTCTTATAAAAAATGGCTTATTATTATGATTACTTATAATTGATTGACAAGTCTAAAAGAGGTTTAGAATCATGCGTAAAAAAACATTTTGAAAACTAAACCTTTTATAACATACAACGTATATTTTGACCATAAAATTATTATGCTTATAGCGTATAAGTTCATGTTCCTATTACCACTCGTGTCATTGACGAAAGCATCAAGGCTTTGATGATGAGGTCGTGATCTTACCTTGAAATCAAGAATCAGCTCTTCTCCTGGTGTGACTTCCCCCGTTGGATTAGAGATTGACGTGGATATCTCAAAAGGAGAATGGATGAAATACTGCCAAATAAATGAAAGGTTAGTAAGTATTTTAATGCCTACTCTTTCGTGGCAGTGTTTTTTTGTTTACACTGATTCAATCGACAAATCAGCCGTGCTATTCCGGCGGTGTACATCGGACATCACTTCATCTCGGTGCTTCACGCTTACCTCAATCATCAATACGCTTTACTTTGAATTAGTATTTTCTCTCATTTTGTATGTAAATAATTAAAAAATGAATTTTGGCTTAGTTCTTTTCTCTCAAGCGACCACAGTTGCAAAGAAATGGAATTTTAAAGTTCACTCACTCGAGCAAAGGGAGTTTTGGCGTCCGCCGGAATAGCATAGCAGCTGTATTGTAGTTGACATCGTTGATGTTGCTCATGTGAGAAAAAGTATTGATGAATTAGGTAAGGCTAATTATTTTCCATAAAATTAAATTTTGCCAGAACAAAGTACCTCGCTTTCAGTCATTTGATTACAATCTAACCTGATGGTAAGTGGTGTCCACCGTATGGTATCCACGTATGGTGGTACCGTCAATAGCACATCAGGTAACCCTATTTCGATTTTTTCTCTCGCTCTTGCCAAATGTCATTCCTTTGCAAAAGAGCAATGAAGACTGACCGGAGATGGGAAGAATGATGTGCCATCCACCGTACCTACATGTCTGCTCAGCAAGTGCCTATTCACTCTTTTCTTGCAGAGACCCAAGTTTAGTGGATACAAAATGAAAGATCTCACCCTGATAGGCTGGTTGACAGAGTCTATCCTGACGTAGCACTGGCCGCTATGGTAGTGGCACTTGTACAGCGGTTCATCTTGCCACTCCTCGTCACCTCGCAAGAACTGGAATCGCGCGTACTTCGAGTTGAAGGTGAGGCACATGCCCACTTCTGTCATTACTGGTATCCAGATTACCTGTCAATATGAATAATGGTAAGTAAAGTCAACGGCACATCAGGCTACCCCTTTCCGTTCTTTACCCTGCTCTTGCAAAGTGTCAATTCCTTGCAATAGAGCTAGGAGGACTGACCGGTAATGGGTGGCGTGATTTGCAGTTGACCGTACATACAAGCAACAGAAAAACTACAGCCTTTATACGTTCCAGTGCTAGGCACAGGCCTCAGCTCAACTGTGAGTTACCCAAACATACCACTTCTACTAGCCAGATGAGTACCTTGGTATATTTTCGTTTACGGAAACGAATATATTCCGAGGTATTCAAAGTGCGGAACATTCGGTAACTAATTAGGCAAATTCACCAATCATCGAAGCAGTGAAAGCCCAATGTAAGTCAGTGCTGTTGACTTGACATTTATAATGACACAATTTGTACCTCTTTGATGTAGTCGGAGACCGTAGCGCTCAGCTGCAAGTTGGGATGCACGCTCTGCGCCAGCTGCTGCAGATCTATGCCCTTCAATAGAAAGAAAAAAAGAAAGAAACATTTTATTAGTCCACACAAGATCATTTGTGAGTTTTCAATAATAATATAACTAGTGTGTGGCGCTAAGAGGGTTTCCACTCAGCAAAAAGGAAAAAAAACTAAAATAAAACTGATTATTTTAATAGAATAAAAAACGCTCAGCTCAGACTCTTCCGTCCACATAAAGGAACTCAGTAAGAAACAAAGAGCAGCCTTCATAAATCCCACTGGTTGGCACAGGCCATCGCGACATAAGCATGGCAGATTTTCGAAAAATACATCACTAATTTACGTTACGGTCGGGTGATTATCCTTTTACCGACACGGCGCCCGTATATATAATTTATTTATACAATTTTAGCATGCAAGTAAGTTATAGGGTAAACCATAACGCAAAAACATGTGACCCTGACTTGACGGGTAAAGAAAAACAAAATGTCATTAACCTAAATGCTAAACTCATAATAACATAAGTTACTCATCACAATACATGCTTCAGTGATCAGTGATTACTGGTAGAGGGTTCTGAGGCTCCTCTGGAATTGTTTTGCTATACAAAAGCTTCTGCTTTCGTAACAAGCCACGGTGAATAAAGACCAGACACAGGCTAACCAACTAACCTTGACCGAGTCATCGGTCTGGTACTTCCAGAAGTTCTGCAGGTTGCTCCTGAACGCCACGTCAGCTATCAGCTCGACCAGCCCAGAGTAGTACGCATACTTCTCAGGGTCCAACTCTTCAGTCATATTGAAATACCTTAAAAAGTGTATTAACCAAATCAAATCTATTAACACGAAAAAGAAACATCATACCAGACTCTTAATTTTTAAAAAAATGCTCAGTCAATAGCCTTTTAGCTTCGACTAAAGGTTGACTGGTAGCATTAAACAATAAGTCCACCTACTGTCCTTTTGCCTGCACTTAAGTTTAAATAAAATTTAATCTCATTACATAATAATCAACATATTCTGTCACACTACTGTACGTAAATAATCAATAAATACATCTTTAAACTTTAAAAACTATGTATGAAAGAGTAGCTTCCGATCTTCTTTTCAAAATCAATGTTTAAAATCGCTTACCTAAATTATACTTTGTTACCGATTTTTGGAACAGCAAATATCAAACTTTATACAAAGGTAAAAGGGTTCAAATGTTCCGTCAGATCACACATCATCGTAGACACTAACGGCACGGCTGGTCCACAAATTTAAAGTCACTCAGCGGGCTATGGAGAGGGCTATGCTCGGCGTTTCTCTGCGAGATCAAATCAGAAATGAGGTGATACGGCAGAGAACCAAGGTTATCGACATAGCCCAACGGATTAGCAAGCTGAAGTGGCAGTGGGCTGGCCATGTTAGCCGTAGAACCGACAACCGTTGGAGTAAACGTGTTCTTGAGTGGAGACCGCGTCTCGGCAAGCGTAGTGTAGGACGTCCTCAGGCAAGGTGGAGTGATGATCTGCGCAGGATGGCTGGCAGGAGCTGGATGCGAGCAGCCGAAGATCGAGTACAGTGGCGTGCAAAAGGAGAGGCCTATGTTCAGCAGTGGACTACAACGGGCTGATGATGATGATGGTTCTGTCAGACTCAGAAGTCAAGCCACAGCTGACGAATCGTATTTCTATGGTCTTAAAGTACAATTTCCATTGACAATGGCACATGAAAAAGTAATTTCATAAATCATTGGGACTGTAGGTAAACATATTTAGAAAGAAAAAAAAATGATAATATTCAAACTATTTATATCTATCTATCATATTTCAAACGCATACTGGGAACTGTACCTTAACTGACATTGTATTCCGGAACCGGTGCAGAGTTATTCTTTATTTTTACTATGAATGAAGAGAAGATGTTTTATATCAACCAATCTTTAAGGTTTACCTATGTTTATTAAAGTTTTAAATAGAGGTGCAGCGGATATCCGGTAAGTAGGTATCCCATTCTGCCTGTCAAGCCAATCCATATCCGGCCGGCTATCGGATATTTAAAATATCTACAATTTTTTCTGTTAAAAACTGTAAAACGTTAAAACTAAAATTATATTGCTTATCAAAAATTTAATATACATAGGAAACAACCAGACCGGTACAAACAGACATGCTGCGACCACTGCTATGGTGTAAAAGCCCAAAGAACCATCACACCAAATCGGTCGTCAAAGTTTTCGCTCACATCTCAATAGCCTCCTTGGCCTTGTCCCGGTTCACACGGTCGATGAGACACGCCGTGATGGCCGGGAAGTGACTCCACCAACTTCGGTAGTCGCGTTGCAGGGACACCACGACTGGTTCTGAGTTGTACCTGAACCGAAGCAGTAAAAAAATAAAAAGAGTTGTAGGTACAGTCAGTGCCCTAAGAAATGTATCCAGGCACATTCGCTAACTTGAAGTTCTACTAGGCCATAAAGTATCCGAATTTTTTTAATTTCATTTTGTATTGATTTATTTAGATAAATTTCTTAGGGCACTGACTGTACCTGAAATAGTTTAAAGCCAGTTCACTGCCCACTAGAGCCACCAATCGTTTTCTTATTATTTATGGTTTATTGAGATTGTAAGATGTTAACAGAAAATATCACGGAAAATATTATCTCTATGGAAATTAAAAAAAATATGATTAATTTGGCCACTTTTAGCATGGTGTTTATGAACAACTATGCTTCGGTAATATTATTCATTACCGTGACTGACAAATGCATGCTCACAGATGATTGCCACTTTGACTAACTGACCGCCGGATTTTAACTATTGACAAACGTTTAATATCCATCATAAATACAAAGTATGAAACAAAGTCGCTTTCTTTGTCCCTGAATATGCTTAAATATTTGAATGAAACTACGCAACGGATTTTGCGTTTTTTTTAATAGATAGTGATCACAGAACATGATAGTGATTGAAGACGAAGGTTTATACGAGTATGTTTAATAACATCCCATTGCACCCGTGCGAAGCCGGGGCGGTTCGCTAGTAACGAATTAAGTAAAAGACAAATTAAATCCAAAGAAAGCTATCCGGCCGTGCAAAATCTATTATTTTCTGTAATATAAGTACTTACTGTAAAAATGGCAAAATTTAGTGAAAAACTACCTTCATTCTAATAAGCAGTAATTTCAATAAAAATGAATTAAACCAATTATTTGTTTTTTGTCATTGGTTGAAAAAAAGCTTAATGAATGTTCATCCTGGAACACAACATTCTATTCCAAATTAAAAGGAAAACATGACTGCGCCGCACCAGTTCCTCACTTTAAAACTAGATGTCACTATCCTCCGTTAGCTCGCGGTAGCATTGTGTTCTCGTAAAAGATAATGATTGGCTTTCTGAGTAAAACCTAACTGGAGAACTTATAGTTCAAAAAGAACCGGTTTAGATTTTTGGAAGAGCAGGTAATCGGCGCTTTAAACGTTTGGTTACCTGCTTTAGATACCATAGATAGTAATTAATTTTTTATACAGTTGCTCAAAACATTGATACTTTGCGTAGCTACTTAGCGTTCGGAAAGTTGGTTTTTCCGCACTAGTGCTTTTTACTTTTCCATATTTTTTTTGATAATGTTAATAAAACCCATACATCCTACCAAAGAGGTTGTCTGTTCAATCACTTTATTTTGTTTTTTGATACGTTATTTGGCATCAAAACTGGGAATATAATATTATTAAAAATATTTCAATTGCATGATTGACAAGTTATAGGGTTATTTAGTAACTGTTATCAATTTAATTTCGGAAACAGTTGACTTAAAGTTAGCTGTTTGAGTATTGAGTAACAATGGCAGGAAATTTGTAACTATGAATGAGTTTCCCCAAAAAGTACTTGAAATAAAATAATAGGAATTTTTTGCATTTCCATGTTTAAATGCAATTAAATTACTTCTTATATTTTTACTAGGCTGAATACAACCGATGCCGTGTAAAAAAAACTGTCAATAATAAGTTTTTCATTCCCGCTTTCTTTTTTTATGATTAGTCACGACTGTCTCGATATACCTACTTTTGTAATTGATCGTGTTTTAATGTTGTTTATTTTCCATTTTTCGTACACAAGTAAATGTATTCAACATATTTTTTCAAAATAGTTTATTTTTACTAGGCTGAATGCAAACAACCGGTGCCTTCAAAACAAAAATGTTTTTTAATTCCCGCCCTTCTACACTTAATTTAATTGTGTCAATGTTTCGCATTGGTTTGATATTATTATTGTTAAATTGTATTTTTTCGCAAATGTATTAAAAAACATTGTTCGATACACGAGCGGAAGTGTCATTTTCACTCGTCCCGAGTCTTGACCTCGACCTTGACTTGATGCCTCGAGACTCGTGCAAAATGACATACCTACTTTCCGCACTTGTATCGAAAACTACTATTTCAACACATTTGCCCATAAAGTGGCTCTTATTTCACTGCAATAATGACACCTATAATCAAACTGTGACATTTTCATTATGTAGATACCTACTACCTATTATTCACAAGTGAGTTAAAGAGTTTTTCTTTATTGGTTGAATTGCTTTGTTCTAAAAAAGTTTCGATACCAAAAAGATCGTGTTTAATAATAAAAATAATAGTGGATTATTAACCATTATGTGTTCGTGAACGTGCATGAGTGTAGGCAAATGAAAGAAAACTGTGCAACATTGTTTCTCTAAATAAACTTTTTATTTACTAATAAAATGAGTCTCTAACGTTATTTTCTTCGCAATTGTGTTGAAAAACATCGTATGACACACGTGTGCATTGATGATTACCGTCCTCGGCTCTCTTAAGACCACGAAATAGAAAAAACAAGTGGAAGTGCAATGCAACCATATTAGTGAAGGAACCGCTGTCGCCAAACTCACACAAATATATTGAAAGTCATATAATGCAATACAAAGAAAAAAGCCGTTTGATTGGTCGTTTCAATTCTA
This sequence comes from Udea ferrugalis, assembly GCA_950022985.1. Classification (NCBI taxonomy): domain Eukaryota; kingdom Metazoa; phylum Arthropoda; class Insecta; order Lepidoptera; family Crambidae; genus Udea; species Udea ferrugalis. Next base: position 4,912,374 of record OX465545.1, read on the forward strand.
GTCCAAATTAGCTTAATTCACAGATCGTACATCCGGATATCAACCTTCACACTCTACAGATAATATTCGTTGTGCCTTACTGCTGACAGTATTTACGACTTTTTCTAATCTAATGTCAATTTAGTTATGATTGACGAGTTAATTCCGTTGATCGACCATAGATGGCGGGATTCTCTATTGGGAGCAATTCTACATTTAATTGTATAAGCATTAAGATTGAAATTTGCGTTATAGGTCGATATCTGTCTGTCTGTTGAAATTAACAAGATTTTATTAGAAAACAAATAAAATAGTACCTAGCGATGGTAGGAAAGACCTACATTTTCAAGTTTTTTTATCCTACTATCATTTTTGTACTCCAAAATGGAGCATTACGGCATAACTACGGAAATATGAAGTTGTCGCGAGACGAGCAACTCGATGCGATGTTAGAACACGACTGGGACCAAGTAAGGGTAGCTACTCTTAATTGTGGCACGCGTGCCACGCCCACTTCGCACTTCCACTGTTTTTTATGTTCCGTGCTTAAGACCCTCTCCTACGGCTCGGGTCTCAATGGCGCCTCAGCGGTAATCCCCAACATTACACGCTTGTACCATAATGAACTATAACCTTGCCTGCCCTGCTTAAAAAATCCATCTATTGATTATTTATATCGAAGGCTAATGGTCAGCCTCTTTTTTAGGATAATTCACAAATTAGTTTATTTACAGCTTTACACAGAGCTAATTTTATAAAATATAACCACAAATGATAAAAAACTATTGCTGGCGCTAGTGGGCACTAAACTGGCTCTTAGCTTAGAAATAACTATCTTCTTACAATAAACTATGCAGAGCTCGTTTTTTATTTTAACATAAGGGATAGTGCATTATCATTCATTATCTCACCAAAGATAGGAAACCCAGATAAAAACATTCGGTTTTGGGCTCAGGCGGGATTCGAACCTCGGGAACTCGCGGAAGACGCTCAAACAAAAATAAATAATAAGTCAAAAGCTCAAATAAATAAAATTAATAATAAGTCAAAGAGCATTACCTGTACCACTGCATTAAAGCACAGTAAACTGCACCAAAGAACGCGCTGACAGTCAGTACGAACCAGAGAAGCCTGAAAAAAAAGTAGGTAGTCACATACATTAAAGAGCAGCAAACAGATACACATACCTACAGACAGATTTCTTTCAAACAATGTGAAGACTGAAGGTAGGGGTGCCCGTGGCGCAGTTGTGACAGTGATCGGCGACGATCGCTGTTGTAAAGCAACACACGCCGGGTCGGAAATGGGATGGGTGACCACTCCGGTCGAAATTTAGTGATGTGTATTTCGGGAATCTCCGTGCTTCGGAAGGCACGTTAAGCAGTTGCTCCCGGCTGACGTCGTTAGATGTCAGTCGTTAAGTCTAGTCGGAGGCCGCTCGGCTTAATAACATCTGACATTAAGGTTGCTCACTAACCTTACACCCCTCCAACAATCCGCACTGAGCCCGCGTGTTAGAGTATGGCTCGTTCCACCTCATAGTTGAGGTGCCTGTGCCCAGCAGTGTGACGTATATAGGCCGTTTATGTTATGTTTATGTAAACAGATACACATACAGACAGATTTCTTTCAAACAATGTGAAGCAAAAAAACGCACTCTATCCCCAAAGTGAAACGAGGTTGCTCTCCAAATGGAACTCCCCAAATGCCATGTTATGTTATATGCATACAATTCATTAAAAATTAAATGTTTGTACTGCACAGGGATTTATAAACAAATCAAATCAAATCACTTTATTTCAGGCAACGTCCTCAGTAATAAAGCTTACAAACAAAATAATTTATACTGAAGTGTAGGTACTTATCTAAAAAAACTTGACTTTAAATGTTAAAATATTATCAATTATAATCTTTCAAAACCTAAGTTTGATAATTTAAAATCAAATAACTTGATCCTAATCCTAAAATTAAAATCATAATAAAACCATTTAAACAAAATAAATATAAAAAGACATAGGTAATTAAAAAAGACATTGAACATTTAGAATTATTATTATTATTTATTTATTTATTATTCAAATCAACAAAGATAAAATATTAAATTAAAAGCCTCACAAACCACTTCCGCGGTTGACTGCGAGTGCAAGTTAAATAATTAACTAAATTAAATATTAAATATAACTAACATAACTAATAACATGATTTTTGCAAACTTATGTAATGCCGTTTAAGCGCAATGCCAAATTCTTTATTATTAGCTATTTTTGCAACTTCAGGCGGCAGGGCGTTGACCAAGTATGGTAAGCGTTTGTCCAGTGTACGGTCGCCGTAATAATTATGAACCCTGGGTACAACGTACCTGCCGCTAGAAGCAGCCCTGGTGCAATGACTATGTTGCAACGGTGTCAAACGCTCACGACCCTCATGGTTATTTTTTAGCAAAAGGTATTTATGTTTTAAACTGGCCGGTAAAATTCCACAATAGTTAAATAATTGGTAGTAGTTGTTTTTGAATTTACTTTTAGTTTTATTGTTCACAAGTAGTTTAAGGAATCTAATCTGCAAAGCTTCAATTTTATCAAGGTATGTTTTGAATGTTAACCCATAACTGTCAAGAGCGTAAGACACCACTGACTCTACCATAGTCAAATATAGCATTTTCATTATTTCTAATGGTACCCTATACTTTAAGTGATAGAACTTACTTAACAATAATCTTAGTTTATTACATATGAAGTTAACATGATCAGACCATGAGAAATGTTCGTCCACTAATAATCCTAAGTATTTCACATTAGATACTCTTTCGATTGGTAGACAATTACAAGTTGAAATTGGCTTATTGTGGAAACAATCATATGAGTGCGCAATTAAGAGTTGATGGTTTACAACGGGAATTTGTGAATAAGGTGACCTAATGATTAACATTTTAGTTTTCTGGGCACAAAGTACAATTCCATTATCATAATTAATTAACAATGAATTAAAAGTATAATATTATCGATGATGCACTAAATAATTTAAAATAAACTAAAATCACCCCGTTTAACCCGCGACTTTCGGTGATCTCTCAACATTAATGTTAATGATTGAGCTTATTTTTTAAAAAATAATTGTGAGGACTACCCTATTTAGGTGGCCTTATGCACTCTAATTAGATTTTTTCCACTGTGCAATGTTTCGCGAAAATACCCTAATGTGCGCTTGTACAGCCTGGCAAAAAAGTCGTGAAATTAATGAGGTCGCCACTTTCGTTAATGTGGTCACCCCATATACTACGCCACAAACAGTTTTGATAGTTTACTAATTCAACTTTTTTTAGAGAGAATGGCTATCTCGTTGTCCTTATACAATCTCCCCACTACCTGTTTGCCTGACGCAATCATCGCGCGAACCACAGTTAGGACACTCCTTTTTCATCAATGGGTTTGATCTCGCGTTCGCACGTACTAAGGTTAGGTGGTTGAAATGGAAAGGCAATGGCATCAAACAGTTGATTTCCACTGTCAGGACGGTTTCCTACTACCAAGTAAAGAAATGTAAGAAGGCACTAGCAAAATTTTAAAAATGTATTATAATTAGAGTGTAGAAAAATCTTGTCCAAATATTCTAAACCATCAAAATCTTCATCTATGGCTTGGCTCAACCCTTCTCCAAAATTCTAAGCTTTACTTCGTTCCGATGAGTCGCTCATACTAATTTTATACTCTTGTAGGTTTAAGATTACTAGTGGATTTGCTCATTCAAAATTTGTAAGTAATCGTTGGTAATAACCCTTTTCTATTTTAATGACGCTGTTGCGGACTCGGAGGGATCAGATAAATAAAGCAAATGTTTAAAATGGTGATAGGAAAATTATAATTAAAGATTTTGCAAACAAATTAATAACAATAATATAAAAGACAAGTAAGTTTGACATGTAAAAACGAAAACCAGGGAAAATTGAATAATTAAAAAGTTATGAAAAAGAGGCCGGTTTGCCACATTCTCCCCCTTCGTATGAAAATACGTTTCGTGGAAAGAGTGGCAAACCGATATAGTACAAAAGGAAAGCTATGAAATTAAAACGAGCTTTTTAATCGGCCTACGCAATGTTCCCCCCCTTGTTGCAACGTCGACCACCCTGACTACTCCATCACGCCCAGGGTAGGTATGGGTAACGCGACCTTTTGGCCAAACGCCTCTTGGCAAGCTCTCATCGGCGATGATTACTACGTCGCCGACACGCAGATTGTTGGACGTCCTTTGAGCTGGGGTTCTAGTGTGCAGCAGAGGCAGTGCCTCACGGAGCCAACGAGTCCAAAAGAAATCGGCAAGCCTTGATGATTTTCGCCATTCTGACCGGCCAATTAGTTCCGAATCAGTGAACGCGGGTAATGGTGAAGTCATAGCTGATGAGTGGCCAATGAGGAAATGAAATGGTGTGATGGCCTCTTGGTCTTCGGAGTCAACACTGACATGAGTCAACGGGCGTGAATTCACTATTGCTTCAGCTTCCATTAATAATGTTGACAAAGTTTCTTCTTTCGGGGCTTTTTCGTGCAATGTATCTCGAAGAGCTGTTTTAGTTGAGCGCACTAGTCGCTCCCAACATCCTCCGAAAAAAGGTGCCGCTGGTGGGATAAATTTCCATGTTATGCCTCTGTTTGCAGCAAATTCCTCAACATTTGTTCCAAAAAACTTTGCCAACTCGTTCCTTGCGCCGACGAAGGCTGTGCCATTGTCAGACATTATTGTTGCAGGTGTTCCTCTTCGTGCGATGAATCGCCTGAGGCTCATGATCGCAGATTCAGTCGAGAGGCTGTTGACGATCTCTAGATGAAGAGCTCTGACTGTCAAGCACGTGTAAAGGGCGACATATCGTTTTTCTCTTCTACGGCCGACGGTGACCTCTAGCGGACCAAAGTAGTCAAGGCCTACGTGCGTGAATGGCCGTTGATGATGTGCTAGGCGTTCGATGGGAAGATCCGCCATAGGTGGAGACAAAGTCGGCGTTTTCCTGATTCGGCAGAGTTGACAAGATTTGGCGACGGTTCTGACGGTAGGTCTAAGGCGTAAAACCCAATATTTCTGGCGTATTTCGTTGACCACTGTCTCGTTATTTGCGTGTGCCATAATCTTATGGTAATGGTTGATGAGTAGACGTGTGATAGGATGACGTCCATCTAGTAATATGGGGCTCTTCGTGTCTTCGCTTATATTCGGAGTTGCTCGAATACGACCAGCCAACCTCAAAACGTTGTCTTCTCCAAGCGATGGTGAAAGTTTCAATAGCGAGCTGTTCTTGGGGAGACTCTGGGATGCCAGCACGCAATCAAGTTCCTCGTTGAAACTGTCTAGTTGACACCTTCTCAAAATGTGTCTTTCAGCTGACTGCATGTCTTCGGCGGTAAGTGCGGGCAAATTCCACGAACGAGGAGAAGTCGACTGTTGCGTCCCCAGACTACAATGACGAGATGGATTACAAACAAATGAGTTATTTGATGAAGTAGAAAAAGGCTTCCTACGAGATTTTGAATTTGGAGCATGAGTGCCTAAAAGGTTCTTAAACTTGGTCGCGGCTTGATGAACACGGGCAGTTGCCCTTATTAGGCACGTCCAGACACTAAAACGATCTGGGTCTGCCGTTATTGGCGTGGGTAAAACTTCACGCGCTGATGTAAATCCCACCAATTCACACAGACCAGACGTTTTCATTTCTGTGAGAACTGGTGTGATCAAAACTGTTGGTTCGGTTGGCCACAACTCAACGCGTTCTAGTAAGAAAGGTGGTCCCGTAAACCATCTTGACGAGGAGTCAAGTGATCGGACCCTAGTAGCGTCATCTGCAACATTAAGGTCTGTTGGGACCCACCGCCAGTCATTAACGTTGCTGTTCTCAATGATTTCACTAACGCGGTGGGCTACAAAAGGCCTAAATGTGCGAGCATCGGCTCGGAGCCAACTGAGAACGGTTCGAGAGTCACTCCAGTAAAATACGTGGGTTGGTTTCTTCCTATGGCTATCCATGATTGTAACGGCTAGACGAGAAGCAATAAGTGCCGCCTGGAGCTCCAACCGTGGGATCGAAATTGGTTTTAGTGGGGTGACTCGGGACTTACTTCCAATGAGAGCAAGCTTGACCGTACCATCCGACAAAACAAAGCGAAAATAAGCCACGCAAGCGTAGGCAAGCTCGCTCGCATCAGCGAATATATGAAGTTCACTTTCATGGACGTTAGCCTCTACGTAGCAACGTGGGATGCGCACGTTCGCAATGGTAGCAAGTTCAGAGAACCAAGCTTGCCAAACGTCGATCTCAGTACGCGATAGTTGGTCGTCCCAACCCACACTGCTACGCCAGAGAGTCTGAAACATGATACGACCCTTGACTACGACGGGAGCCAATAGGCCTAAAGGGTCGTATACACGCATAAGCTGGGATAACGCTTTTCGTTTTGTTAGTTTAAGATTTTGTACAAAGAGGTCGTCGTCTAAACCTGTTCTAAATCCTAAACAGTCTTCTTTAGGGTACCACGTTACTCCTAAGGTACGTACTGGGCTAGGGCTACCCAAAAATACTTCTGGGGTTGGAGATGCACGTAATTCTTGGGGAACTAGTTCAAGTGCCCTATTGTCGTTGGATATCCAACCCCTCATATCGAAGCATGCCGCTTTGTGCACCGTGATAATGTCTGCAGCAAGGTGAGCGGCATCATGGACATTATCCAGGCTCAAAATGCAGTCATCCATATAATGATCTTGGATCACTGCATCAGCAGCTGTTGGATAAAAATGGGCTAGGTCCTGAGCGTTTTTGTTTTTTATGTAAAGCGCAGTAAAAGGGCTAGAGCATGCACCAAAAATCACAGAGGTCATTCTGAATTCCTTTATTGGTTCTTGAGGGTCTGATCTCCACAAATAGCGCAACGCATCACGGTCTTGGTTTCTGATTCGAACTTGGGGGAACATTTCTTTTATATCCGCTGTCAAAGCTATGCGGCCTTCCCTGAATCTGAACAAAATCCCAATGAGCGATTGGAGGAGGTCAGACCCTGGCAGTAGTAAGGTGTTCAAACTGACCCCATGAGTTTTGGCAGCCGCGTCATGCACCACACGAAGCTTCTTTTTTTGAGGATGGTAAACGCCAAAATGTGGCAAGTACCAGCGGGGTGATGCTTCCGCTGTGTGTACAATGCCCTTAGATGTTTCGTTCGTGTGGTACGTGTCAGCTTTGCACTCTTCAGCATACCCCTTGCTAACCATGTCAGTCATGTAAGCCCTGTAAGACTCCGCGAAAGCACTATCTTTGGCCATACGTTTTTCCAAACCTTTGAAGCGCGATTCAGCCTGGTAGAAGCTATCAGGCACGGTAATGCTTTCGTGGCGCCATGGTAAACCTACGATATACCTACCTGTTGGTAAACGTTCGGTAGTAGAGTTAAGGGTATCCATAGCACGTTGATCTTCAGAGTTAAGGTAATTTTCACGTTTACTTATGCCAATACAGTCAAGTTTATACTGCTCCTTTATGAGAGACTCCAAAGACTCAACTCGTTCAATGTCGTTGTTACTTAGCGTAGTACATACAGTGTGATTTATAAAAGTTATAGGTTTAGTGCGCCTACCTAAAGAACCATATAAAGTCCAACCTAAAGCTGTGAGACACGCAACTGGCTCCGAACGGCGACCTTTACGGATCTCATGAGTTATAGATAAGTGCCAGTCCTCGGCACCAATAAGTATTGACGGTAATGCATCAGTATATGTAAGCATGCCTGAGATTTCAGATAGATGGTTAAGTTTGTCAAAATCGGAACGTTTTATGGTCTGCCTATGAAGAGTCAAGGAATCAAGTGCACGAGCATTCTCGATAGTGAATGTCTCTTGTGTGTACCTGCCTTTAATATTGAAATTGACGTATTGAATGCTTGCGTTTTTATTTAAGCCACCTATTGCATTAATTTTAATTGTGTCGGGTGGACCTGTAGCACCAATTTTGTTAGCTACCAACGAGTCAATAATTGTAGCTGTGCTTCCGTCATCCAACAGGGCGTACGTATCATGAGAACCAGCTGGGCCGCTTACAGTTACTGGTACAACTTGAAGCAACGTAGTACCTTGTGTTTGCGCAGTTGACAAACCTACGACTTCTTCAATTTGTGGTCGTGAATGTGTTTTCGCAGTAGATGGCGAGGCCGTGCCGTGCAGGAGCGCGTGGTGTCGCCGCGTACAGCCGTCGATGCCGCACGTTGCCGCTTTGCAGGCGTTCCACGTATGTGTACTACTTTTGAGGCACCTATAACAAATTTTCTTACTACGCAGCCAAGACCATCTGTCCTCGATAGAAAGCGATTTAAAATCGACACAATTTTTGATGTTGTGTGATTGATTACAGTAAACACATTTAGTTTGTGTTTTAGAGCTATCAACTGCATGCACAGTTACCTCAGAACGTGTATGAGGCTTATAATTATTTGAGAACTTTGAGGATGAGGTAGATTGTGTAGAATCAGGTAACAAACCAAACTTAATGTGACGTTCAAGCTCTCGTACTAAGAAATCACTCAGTAGCTCTAACTTAGTTTTCTTTTCGTGATTGTCAGATGCATAATCAGTCCACTTCATTCTCAATGTGTAGTTCAATTTGTTCAAAATACAGTGGTATAACTCAGGAGAGTGTAAATACTCATTTTGTTTTAAAAGACGTATTGTTGCGACACTATTACGAACTCGAGATGTGAAGTTAGCCAAACCCTTTAAATCCAGTGTAATATTTGGTAAATTCTTGAGAGATGCCACCTCGTGGAAGACGATCAGCTCTGGGCGCGCGAAGCTATGCTCGAGGAGCGGCATGACGTCTTCGGGCGCCTCGGCGGACAGCAGCAATGACGCGACAGCATCGCGCGCAGCTCCGGACAACGCGCGTTGAAGACGACAGACGTTCTCTATTGGAGAATAAAAATCTTTAGCCGTGTCGAAAGTTCGCTTGAATTGTAACCAATGAGACGGGTTGCCTGATAATGGTGGTAGTTCTATGTGCTGGGGTCTCCTCGGCTGCGTCTGACTGACAACTAGAGCCTTGGTAGTGTAGGCAGTGTCAGCTATGGCCTTGATTATACCGGTTACGTCGGTAGGAGACAAGTTGCCATTAGATGTATGGTTTGCCAAATCAGTCGTAATAGGTAGCTCTTGAGTGAGTTTTGTTACGTTTGTTATGTCGTTGTGAGCCGCTCTGGGTGCTGGAAGGGTGACTGCTTGTAGTGGCAGTTCAGCATAGCCCTCGTGAGCGTTTACGTGCTCAAAAGTGTGTAAATAGTTTGGCGAGTTCGATGTCTGTGCAATATCCTGCATGTCAGTCGGCTGTGACGCCCGTGACTGATTAGGAAGATCGTCATGAACACTGCCGTATCTCTTTCCTCCATTTTCAGGAATGGAAACAAAATCATTTACCTGAGAGCGTTCGGTCACATCGTTTACCCAAGTTTTCAGCTGACTCAGCCTCAATCGCGGCCAACTCGGCGCGTAGCTCGCCCTGCTCTACCTGCGCTTCCAGAGCTGCCAATTCACGGCTTCGTTCGAGTTGCCGGCGTTGAAAACGTGCCTCCACAGCTAATTTTCGCGCTTGGATCGTGGCGGCTGACACTGACGAACTTGTGTGCTCTTTCGTGGTACATTCACTATCACATTTATTATCACTATCACGATTATCGTGATCCCCCTCGTTTTCGACTGTATCCGGCTCGAAGGACCAAATTGTTGCGGACGTGGAGGGATCAGATAAATAAAGCAAATGTTTAAAATGGTGATAGGTAAATTATAATTAAAGATTTTGCAAACAAATTAATAACAAATATAAAAGACAAGTAAGTTTGACATGTAAAAACGAAAACCAGGGAAAATTGAATAATTAAAAAGTTATGAAAAAGAGGCCGGTTTGCCACAGACGCGTTATCATAATTTGTTCCTTTCTTCGGGAGATATATTCTCAAAAGCTGGATCAGACGCTGCCTTGAAAATTGAAATTAAAATCTATAATCAATAAAAAAAGTATCAATTAGCTAAAATGTGCTAACTTCCCAATTTTCATTTTTTAAACACAGTATTGCCAGTGATAATATTTTTTAGTTCCATTTCAGGACTTTTTTGCCAAGCTATACTAAATAGTGCTAGCTTATAGTGGTAATAATAAAAAATAGTTCTGTCACAAACATAACCTTATTGGTGGATTCCGTTTTCAGATGTATAAGTCTGATCAGTTGACATACACCGTTTGCCTGTAAGCTACTTATAGCAATAATAACTGTATAAGGACAGCGAGGATTTCAAAGGAGTCTAGTGGCTGGTCAATTTGTTAATACCGGGTGGCCCGGATACACACTTTTTTTAGGCAGAGAGCATCTAATTCAATAAAGTGAACATTAGCTTCGTGAAAATCCCGAATTCCGAAACGCAAATTAAGGCTGAGCAGCCTTTGCAACTTTGGCTGTCACCTATCAGTTATAAAGACAATTACGAGACCGCATGAGCACAAAATTGGTGATGTGCTCAACCTTGATTGACATTTTGTGTGAGTGAATTTGGGGTAAGTCTTGTGAAAACCATGCCAAGTGTTCGTGAATAAATGATTTGTTTGTTTGTTTGTTTGATAATAATAATTTTTAGACCACAATGAATGATCCTGTCTGTATAACAACGAACTCATAGGCTGTGTTGTCGGTGCTGTATAATCTTAAAAACAAAAGATTTAACAAACCTTTTTCACAAGTGCCAGAAAAGAGTATAAAAATTCACAAATCGAACTGCCAAGTGTCATTTTGACACTTGTCATTTTGGACCAAAATGTGAGGCTTTTGTCGCAGTTTCTTTTTGATTTTTGTTAAAAATTACCTAGTGTATATTATCAAGTGAAGTTTAATATTACCTTTCGCAATAGTGTACGCGGTCCTCCACAGTATGTTTCAGGCCGTGTAAGGTGGTTTCCCGGCAGAAGACCTCATAAAGTTGGTAGAAAGTCGCAATGGATGCCCTGGTAGATTCCATCACAGACTTCGTGCGAGCGAGACAGCTGAATATTGCGGTATTTTTTCTCTTTTTGACATTTCTCCTTCTTGTTTTTGCCATTGAGTTAAACTAAATTAACTTGGTGTACAAAATCAAGCGCCACTGTGCTGTAAGGCACAAACATTAAAATGACTTAGATTAATCAGAATGACCCCAAGTTCACCAATGATCAATGAAGAAGATAAAGAATGTAACGAGAGCGAAAGAGATAGCTTTCGTTTAATTCCTGCGTTAGAAATGTTTTTAATTATCTGCAAAAGTGTTGCCATCAGCCCTACCTACATCACTCTTACCTTCCGCAAGGTTTTATCTCTTTCAATAATCAACTGACCTCTTTGGTTGTGTGTAGCAAAAAATATTTTTTTACATCTGATTTTCTAAGCTGCCGTGAAATACTGCTACAAAAAGATGCGCCCGAAAGGTCACCTCGATTATAATCAAACTTTTACTGTTACGTGAATTAAGCCTTTTGTTAAAGTAAATAACATCTGCAATTAAATAGGGCAATAATGGGATATTTAATTGGGTTAAAAGGTTATGATCGTAATGTATCCAAATTGTATTTTAATTGGTATGGCTTCGTGATAGATTTATTGTGTTTTTTTACTATGTTATGTTAAGAATCTATTACATCAATTACAATACATGATCGACATATTTAATAGCCTAGATTTAGAAACTAAATTGCATAGAAGTAGACTTAAGATAAGACAACTAATACCTATTACTAAGGATAGTGATTCATCCGTTGGTGCGGCAATTGAACCCGCGATCCTTTGAGTACGAGTATAGTGGCAACTACTCAAGGACTACTACATACTATTTCGGTAATAGTGGGACATTATCTAAACCAGCGCCTCTGCAGTTTTAAACTCCAGTGGCACATGCTGAGGGAGGGTCCTGATTGTCCCACAATTAAAATTGTTTTCGTGTGAATGTTTTTCTTAACTTGTCGGTACAATCAAATATATCTGAAAGCCGATTTTTACTAGTCCCACCTCACCTCACGTAGTTCGAACGTCAAACTTTTTGTGACCCCCGAATTTACAAACGTCAGTCAACGCTAAGCAACCGCTCACGGTCATGCTGTCCGTTAAAAGTCAATAAAACTGAAAGTCGCTGCTAAACTTTAGAGGGATGCTCATCGTTGATTTGTGTTTGTGAATTCGGACGTAAGGCATGTTTTCCACGGCTAATGCTTGAGGTTTAGGTGGCTGGTGTGCTGACCCTGATCTACTTGGCGTACCAATACTGGGGCGTGGTCTTCAAGGGCCAACTGGACGAAGAGGAGGACTGCCGCCACTCGCCGCACCTCTCCCGATCGCGGTCCAGGTAAATAATAGTTAGGTGTAGTACGATTCGAACATAATTGCGGCTGTGAACATCGCACGAGTCGATGCGCAGAACACAAATTAAGGTGTCAGCGGGTTGCGAGGTGAGGTCAAACTTGCGCACTCTGCGCTCGCAGCTAACTTTCGAGCCGCCGTTAAGTTTGAATCGTACTATACCTACTTACACAGTTGCAAATGTTAGTTGAAAAAACCGCAGAAAATAGGCAACGATGGCACTTAAGTGCGTTTTCATATTTTACACCCTTGGTCCACCTACAAATTCATAAACTTTATTAAAATTTAAAATATTCATTCGACATTCGTGATTGGATCTTTTCCGATTGGAAAACTTCTCGTTACCAGTTTACTCACAGATTGCTATTTGAAGGTTTTGTAAAACGCGCGTCTGCTAGTGTTGGTAGAAATAGCTATTTAATAATTATAACAACAACATATCATATTTTAAAGATAGGAAAACCAGAAAAAGACATTCGGTCTTGGCTTCAGGCGGGAATCAAACCCGCGTCTGTCGCAAACCGGGCGACTGCACTAACCATTGTGCTACCGAGACCATTGTGCATTGTGTTTTCCTATCTTTAGCAAGTTGATGATGCATTATCCCTAATGCTGAAATAATAAAACATGTATCACATTTTTTTTATAGTAGCGTTTCTCACAACAAGCCAAAGAAATCTTTTCTTTTTTCTCTAATTTTGATTATTTCACAGCAAAAACTAAGTAATCATATTTTATCGCAGGTCTGCCTCCAGGTCCAGGACACGCGCTGCCCACTACGATTACAAGCTGGACGATAAACACAGCCGACGTAGGAAAAGGCGGTGCCCCGACTGCAGTCTGTGCAATTTTGAAAAATAGATGGCGCTGAAACCATCACTTGCGTGGTGAAAGTTATGTTGATTATGCTTAACCTGCGCGCAAACTTACTTACACCAGCCAATAAGTACCAAACCTCAAAACAATTTGAAACATGATCATTCAACGTTATAAGCAAATAGTCGCTGTGAATAATATCGTTAAAAAAATTATCTGTGGAATCTATTCTAATTAATAGAAACATCAGAAGCAACCTGGCTGGTTACAGGAAAAAAAATACTTAGTGTAAATTATATTTATTATGTGAAGAAATCGTTTTTTTAATAACAATTATTGTACTTTTTTAACATGTTATCAAACCTGCTATTAAATTATTATTAAATTATTTTTGTTGTTTTCTTAAATCGTGTAGGCCAGAGGCCAAGGCCAGGCAGGGTAGCCGAAGACAGAAATGTTACTACATACTTCTGATCAAAATATTTATTTATATTTGAATGAGACTAAAAGTTAATAAAACAGCCATAGTTAACATTTTAAAGTAAGTTATAATTATAGTATTGTTTATTTAAAATTATCATCGTCAAAACCTCTATAGCTTGGTGTCTCCGGGATCAACGCGTTGAAAGGACAGCACACCTCGTTGTCCGAACACGAACTGAAAGAAAATGAACAAACCTTAGTTTCGTTTAGTCAAATGATATTGTGTACAGTGAACAGCTCATCAGGCTAATTATATTGCCTTTTTCTTGCAAAAAGGAATGAACGGGCCATCAACAGCTCTAACCAATCTTTAAAATAATTTTGAGCTTGCTTATTTTTTTCCTATAAGCTAAGCACCACAGTTTTGAAAACGAAATTATAGCGACTTAACTATGACATCACGAATAGCCGTTTTTCCACCTCGTCTGTCAACTGTCATTCTCACACTCACTGTCAAATTCTGTAGGTCCATAAACCTAAAGTTTGTTTATTAGTGTTTATGACATTATTTCGTGAAAAATAGGCTAGCAATAACATAAAATGAGCATTTATAACGACGTGGTCATCGTGGATTCCACTTCCAGTGATCCTCTTCTTGCAAGCTTGGCGGAACATGAAGGTTTGTACCAATCTCAAATGTAAGGTTAGATTCGCTAACTCTTATTTGTTTCATAAAACGATATGTAAAGGTTTCAATTCTCATTCATTGTTATTCTTTTATTGGTTTTGACGTTATTTTACCTGAAGCGACGATTGCATATTTAGATAACTAGTGGCCGCCCTCGTCTTCATCCGCGTCGACTTTGGTTTTGAATAAGAAAGAAATATTTTTTTAATGAATAAAATTGTAGCCTATGTCCTATTCAGATGTATAAGCTAAGTATATTTTTGTAAAGTTCCATTGAAATCCATTCAGTAGTTTTTACGTGAAGGAGCAACAAACTTTCACATTTATAATATAAGTAGGATTTCCCATACTAAAAAGTGGAATAAATTATAAGTCCTGGTTCCAAATAAATTGTTTTCGAAAATTCGATGGTACCAATTTTATTATGAATGCTGTAGAGCGCCTAGTAATCTTAAATTATGATTTTAAGTGAATTAAGATCTTATTATAAATGAAATAAAGATGACCTTCCTTTCCAGACAAACCCCTCATGATGCTGTTCAAAAGACTGATTGGTAATGATAACAAACAAAACACAGTTCTCACCAATGCCCAAATCATTGACATACTTCAAAAAGAGTTCCACATGGACATATATTACACACATGAACTAGAAATTGATATATATCTAAACATACTGAAGAAATTCCTTAAAGATTGGCCTCAGTGGGACGAGTTTGATTCAGCCATTAATGTGTTGAAAAACCAGAAAGATGTTGCTAGAATAAAAACAATGTTAGAAGTAAACTACCAGAGTTTGAAAACGTACCTTAAGAGTACTCTAGACTTTACTGAACCGTTACTCAAGAATGTTATCAAAGAAGTTAAACAATCCACAGCGAAAGAGATAGAACAAGATGACGATGTATATTTACAGATTAATTGTACAAGGGAACAGTTGAACCAGCTGTTTTTCAGAAGACCTCATCCTGCTTTTAACAACACAATTTTTAATGTTGAAACCTCTCCAGCTAAAATAAGACTTAGCACCTTAAACTTAGAATCAATATTGAACTGGCCATTAGTCTTCATAAATATTAATGTTAATGGCACTTTCATGTTCAAAAGATCGATGCATATGAATTTGAAACATAAGCTTGTGAACAAAAAGCTGAATTTAGTCAAAAAGCCACCAGAAGATTTGAATACAAACCTCCAAGTGAAAGGTCAGAAGTTGACATCCCTAGAATTAGAACTCGTGCTTAAAACATTTGAGACGATTCGCCAAGTTAAGTACATAAATGACGAATTACAGCAAGTAGTAACCGCTGTTTGTGACTTAGTCAAGTCAGATTTAGAAGATGCACCAGCAAGAATTCACATTCCTGCAATATATAGAAAAAACCTCAGCAAAAGTCCGTATGTAAGATATCTGAACACAGAAGTTGATAACAATACTGCGTCTACAATTAACAACTATGATTTGCATTTAGAAGAGACTGCAATACCACAATTTCAGTTAAATTTTGCGAAGTATGGTCTACTGAAAACTACACAAGTGGCTAACACAGGAAATTTCTTGAAGATTGAATGCTCTTTTTGCATGGTCAAGTTTTCGGATGGAAATCTCATGCAGAAACTGTTGCAGCACTTTGAGGAATACCACCAGGGAGAGAGGGACTGGCAATGCACGAGGTGCAAGATGACTCTCCCTATGGAGTACCTGGTACGGTTGAAGTGGGGCCACGATTGTCAGACTGCAGAAGAGAATGATAATGGAGGGGGTTGACCCTTCAAGCGTAGTTAAGATTGATAAGAAATAAAAGCAGCTTAATTTTTTTACATTCACTATTGTTTTATTAAAAAAAAACATGAGCTTTTTTTTTATTTGCCATTCTGTTTTCAATTTACCTACTAATTAAATTGTAGACTGTCAATTGCATCACCAAGTTTCAACTCAGGTACATCCAACCTCGAGGTCTATGGGGAACCCCTGAACCCCAGTGTATTTATTACGTTTCCTGTTAGCCTGCTCACACTAGCGTTTTTAGGGCGATTTCACGGCGAGGCGATCTCTCAGCGTACACGCCGCGATTTCGCAGCGAAAGTTCCGCGATAAAATAAAAGCCGCGATTACGCCGCAAAGCCCGCATTGAATGATGACTGATGGATGAGGCATTCACCCGCTGTCACCGCTGCGATACCGCCCTCGGCCTCACGGTGTGATCGCCGCAAGATCGTTCTCGCGGCGTTGTTTATTGCAGCGTGTACGCTGCGAACACGCCGCGCTCAGATAGGCTCGCTAGGTGTGAACAGACTCTGAGGGAACCTCCTCCAACAACTTGCGCTGAGCTCGCATCTTGGATTGTGACTATAGACGTTCCAGCAGCAAAACTTATGAAGGCTGCTGTTTGATATTGTTTACCTGTTATACCAGCTAGGCTTGAACAGCGTGTGGTCCACTGGGCCGGAGCTGTGGTCGCATTCCTGGCGACCCACGCAGACGCCCCCCTCCTCTCTGGCGGTGAGGCAGTTCCGGGGGGGCTCGCGGGTGGAGGAACTCGTGGCAGGGGGGGACGTGGTGGTTTCTAGAACTGAATGTAGGTAGATATGTAATCGGGTCAGCAGCAGTATGTTAAGTAGAAATACGAAGCAAAGTGACAACTATACATGTAGGTAAGAGATCGTCAACTATGATTTGCGTTTGTGAAGTCGCGGCTACACTACTAAGGGTTGGAGTAACATTTAAATTACCTACAATACAGACTTTTATGTTAATTTGGGTTACAATACCAACATTTTTAATTGAATAAATGTATTAAAGGGATGGGATGACCATGCTGACCAAAATGTTGTGGGTTGGAGCAGGCTAAGCATAGAGGCCTCCTCCTGGACGGCAGCGGTCAGGCGGCGCGAGCGACAGCACGCGCATCTATTGATCAAAGTTCATTGTTTTGTGTAAAGCTGTTCTCAACGACAGCGGTGCGGGCGTACCACGTACACTGCACATACCGCTCGAGCCACCCTCTCCCGGCCTGACCTTTGCATTGAAAATTTACCATCTATGTCTGAGTTAGGATATGCCATGTCTGAAGGCTCCATGTCCGGCATGACTGCTCCTGCCGTGGTGAGAACAGCGGCAGATGCCACTATGGTCATTCTGGAAAAAAATGCAAAGCCTAGTAAGGAGTTCCTATTCCAGTGCATCGACCTCACAGCCAATGACGGCGCGTGTGGAATAAATAATGTCCAGTGATATGATATTTAATAAAATAGCGCTATGGTATTCCGATGGGCGCCAAACCACACTTCCCTCGCAATTTCTTCGGAACTGCGGTCGTTTGAGAGAGAATTACTAAGCCAAAGTATGTTTTTTTAAATTATTAACATAGGAAATGCTTATTCAGAGTGAAGCGTATTGATTGATGATTGAAGTAAGCGCGAATCACAGAGATAAGAAGTGATGTCCACTGGAATGCCACCCCTGATGACAGACGAGTGGCTTCCGTTAGGTAGGTCATTTAGAAAAAAAACAAGTGAATTACCGCTGAACCAAATCCATCTGATCAGTTTCGACCACTACCTACTTCCGTGACCTTTACCGTAACCATGACTTCGTAGGTACGTGAAATGACCAATCAAAGGTGATGCCGGTTATCAATATCACTGGACATAATTCCACACAGCGCCATCTAGCCCCAAACTAAGCAACTAAATGCTTGTGCTAAGGGATGCTAGACAACGGATAAACATACTTTAGTACTTTTCTTTTGTAAATACATACAGTAGTACATATAATATACATAGACCAGTATCTACAAACTGAAATGTTCATGCACACAAATGGTACTGTGCGGGGATCGAACCCGCGACCACTGGTGTAATAGCCCACGCTTAACCCTTCCTCGTGTTGTGGCATAGTATCTTAGTATTTATACAAGACTAGCTGTCCCAACAGACTTCGTTCTGTTGTCAAACATTTAGTGTCACGTGACAGGTAGTAACATTTACTAAGAGGAAACTAAAATTGAGATTTTTACTATATTCCCAGCATTTTCTCATGATTACTCACCTTTTATACCTTCTCTCGACCATTACAAATATTTCAAAACCAAATTTAGCCAAATCGGTCTAGTGGTTCTCGAGTTTTAGTGAGACTAACGAACAGCAATCCATTTTTATATACAGTGTGTTTGGGAACCGGTGTCCGACCCGTTAAGGTGAAGTAATATGATCTATTTTATGATTAAATCCACCATAATTAAGCACTTTGCCCCAGTTTTTAAAAAATTTTTTTTACCTGTTCGCAAGCCAAATTTTACCTGCGTTTCAAAGGGTCTCTGATGACAGGGTGATATTCAATTTGTCACAACTTCTAAACTATTTTACTTGGAACTTTGATTTTTGCTTCAGTGTTTAGGTGATGTCTTTGGGTATCCAAAAAGTTAAAAATAAATGTATGTTGACAGTTTAGTTTTTCTGAAAAAAAAAAATGTAAAAAAAACTAACAAATTCTATCACAATTTACAAGTTCAAACATTTTTTTGAGGTATTTTAAGGGAGTTATGAAAAAATGCTTTTTTGTCAGCTCATTGCCTACTTTTGTAGCTGTCCAACGATACCACTTTTGTGACTGTAGAACCTCTAAATCGGCAGATATTGCAAACTAAAATAACCCACCCGTACTCCCGAGAAAAAAAAATTAAAATGGCGGCCATTTTACAACAACTGGGGCAAAGTGCTTAATTATGGTGGATTTATTCATAAAATAGATCATATTACTTCACCTTAACGGGTCGGACACCGGTTCCCAAACACACTGTATAAGATTGCTTAATACCTACTACAAACGGGCCTTACGGGCGCAATGTTGATATTATTGTGAGTCGTACTTACATTAACTCTAGAGCGTCCATCTTGTTCCAATTATCTATCAACACTGATATACTGGATATAATTAATAGTTTTAACTATTAGCTAATCTATATCAACTAATAGTGTAGTCGGTTGTAGGAAAATCTCCGGATTTTATCAATATGGATTTCCTCAATAACAAATGGATGACTGATTTTATTATAGAAAAAAGTTTTTAACGATTGAAAGGTAGGTACTCTGTAATAATTATATTTGAATTAACTTAGATAGGTAGTTGATTTTGATGTTAGATCATTTTTTTGAAAGACGGAATGCCCATGATGTAATAACGTGAATTTTAAAACTGAGTGTGGAGTTTTAGTTAAAATCAGCCTCTATGCTTCTTTGAAAATGTTTATATCCTACTGATATTATAAATGCGAAAGTTTGTATGTGTGGATGTGCCGTGTTGCTCTTTCACGTAAAAACTACTGGATGGATTTTAATGTAACTTTACAATAATATTGCTTATGCATCTGAATAGCACATAGGCTAAAATTAATCATTTTTTAACCAAGTCTACGCGGACGAAGTCGCGAGCAGTCTGAGTATTTATTCCTCATAGTTAAGGATTTAGCTAACCTACCACTCGAAAAATCACCCTGCCAGTAGGTATCTAAGTTATATAGATTTGTTGAAGCCAAGGTGCTTCTTCTGCCCGGGATCATCGCGTAAACGAACATAGCTAAATGTTTATCACTTGATATTTGTTCAGATCGGGAATCGAACCCGCATTCATCGACGCTATAGGCTAGATGGGTTCCTTCTATCTGGCAGAATTTTTTTTCGCAGAATTTCATTTTGCAGAACACACTTGGCATAATCTTCTTTGGCCGAATATGTTTAAGGCAGAAAAAATACTTAGCATAATCATCATTTGGCAGAAAGTTTGTATGGCCGAATTTTCAATGGCATACTATTAAGATAGCAGAATTTTATTTGGCAGAATTTTATTTGGCAAAATTCCATCATGCATAATTACTTTTTCCATAATGCTTATTTGGTAGAATTTCACTTGGCATACTATTGTCATTCCATTTCTCTCGTGGTTTCGTGGTATTTGTTTTAACAACAAATTGGGATACTTGTCTGCCCTACACTAGAGTCGGGGCGAAACCGACACGGATAGATTAGGTTAGAAGGTTTAAGGCGGGAGCGAAGCGGAGCGAAGCTCCCGCCTTAAACCTTCGTGGTTATTTTTTTTTTAAACCCAAAAAACGACTTGCCTGATTAGCTTGCTGCTTCATTTCATATTTTAATATGGATATAAAAAAGTATGCCAGAAGACAATACTGCATATTAACTTTCTGCTATGTGATGTTTCTGCATGTTAACTTTCTGCGTTACCATGGTTCTGCTTTTTGATTATTATGGTAATTAAAATTATGCCAAAAGGCGATTCTGCCATGCAAAATTATGCTTTTTGAATGTATGCTAAATGAGTGTATGCGAAATGATTTTCTGCGAAGTGAAATTTCTGCCATCCGTTGTTATGCATTATAAAATTATGACAAAAAAAGTTCTGCGAAAAAGGGTAGACCCAGGCTAGATCTCTACTCATTGAGCCAACCGGTTAGTCAACATTATTAACGCCAAGAAATAAATTATCAGAACAATAGTTCTCAATGCAATTTTATTCATAATTCAATCATTATTTACATCAATCAATACAACATTATCTTTCCTTACGAGATATTTATAAGAAGACTAGATTTAATTACAATAATAATAATAGTTGCGTTATTAAAACAAACATACGATGATTCAATAATATACTGATTATACAGGGTTCATTAAAATCTTATCAGCAAGCATGTTAATTGTTATTCAAGGGAAGGCACTTAGGAAAGGGAAGAAATAACAAAAAAAAAGGTCAATAACAATATTAACAATAGCGAAATAATTTTGCTGTAGGTAGTAGATATATTGCCAAAAGTTTAAGCACCTTATTAATAAAAACACAAAATTGAGTAACTTATTTTAGGTGAAACTACACGATGCGGTGGGATGCCGCAGTGCAACCATTTTGTCGTATATTAAGTTGTCTAATACGAGGCGATAATGCATCCATCGCGCGAATAAGCGATTGGACCATCGTACCAACCGACGATAAAACATATTGATCTGGAATATGTGTCCTAATAGGCGACTAAAATGTTTAGGATGTGTCCTAACTGAGGTCGCGTATTCGCGTTCTATGAGGACATCTATTTTGCTAGGATTTGCTATCGTGCGATTCGCGCGTGCGAAGATCGCGTAGAAATCACAATGCACCTCACCGTGTGATTCTATTAGTGCGATCCAGTGACTCGCGCTATTTAACTCATGTAAAGTTTTGTCTGTTCCATTCTTATTGCTGTCAACATTTGCGAGTAAGTGATTGGACCAGCCCTTCGTGTTACTTCGTATTACGTGCCAGTTACCTTATTGAATGGGATGCCCAATACCCATTCGGAGAAGTAAAAGCAGAAGAGAAGAGGAGACCGCTAGAAAGATGATTTAGAAAGTTTGACTTCGAAATTTAAACAATACTGCTTGCTTTAGTTTTCTTAAACAAGATATGTTATTGTATTTAAATGTCAAATGAATTGATTTCCTCTTTTTCTTAACTGATTGATAATCACAACCGTCAAAGCTATCACAAAACTACGCGTCTTCATCATTGCCACTGTCATTCGACACTTCCCCGTCACCGATAAAAACCTCCTCCTGTGCCATAATTGGCAGATTACTATGCACTTGCAGAACTGAAGCCATAGCCATTCCAGTACCGAATGTATACTCAATCGGCTTCAGACTCTCATCCTCTATATCTAAAGATCTATTTTCCGATGATCTGTCTAGAGAGAAGTTATTTGGGTGATTCTTTCGCCGGATAGCGCGATGGCGTCGAACGTCTTTCAGCAATGCGAGTTGTTTTGCTTTATAAAACTCAAAATCACTTTCTGAAGACGAGGGTGATAGTTCTAGATCCTTCTTGGAGTATCTGAAGTTTCTCGCTTCCATACTGTTTTGTGCGTTGTTCACTGCTTGGTGGACTGTTTTGTTAACTGTAGCAGCTTCCACGTCACTTAGGCCGTTTGATAAACCGCTAGAGTCGAGATCTTTGGATGTTTCTGTTGACGGTGACTTCTTCAACCATTTTGTAATGTATGAGCAATTGTCCAATGAATGTACTGTTATTAATTTACTTTTAAAATTGAGCTTTGCATTCGCGTCGTAAAAAGGTTTAGGAATATCATCTTCCTCGCGATACTTTTCAATTTTTAGTTTGTATTGTTTATCTGCTTTGATTTTTCTTATTTTGTAATGTCTAAATAATCGCTTTTTGGGGATATCTTTTTTAATTTTAGTTAAAAAACCTTTACGAACGACGAATTCTTCGAACTTTATCTGTCTAGGAAACTCTGGTACGTGATCTTTTAATTCTGGCATTGTCTTCGCTAATGCTTGCCTCTCTCTTTCCCTCATTACATCTTCTCTTTTCCCCAGCTGTCGTTTTAGCTCTTTCAACACAATCTTTGTTGTTTCTTTCTCTTTCTTTCCCGGGCCCGTCGTGACGTCACTAGCCGGAGTAACAGCGACATCGTCTTCAGTTCTGACGTAGTAAAATACTTCATCTTTAACTTCTGGCTCTTTATCATCAATTTTTATAACATTATCTTCATCACTCGCTTCTTTTTGTACAAATCGCGTTTCTTTATCAACACCATCAACTTTATTCCTAATCTTTTTCAAACGTATCTGCGAGTTTTGCACTGTATTCAGACATTTCGTGATATCATCAATCAGTTCATCAATATCTTTCCCTAGAACATTTAAATCTAATTCTTGTTTATTAAGAGCGCAAGAATCTAAGAAAACATCAAGGGCATTACATTTATTAGCGACTAATTTTAGTTCTAAATTAGTTCTAGCAACTCCGTTGTGTATTTCGCTGTAGACCCAACTGTCTAGCATAGCAGATCCTGGTTTTTTGACATCAGCGTTTTCATTGTTACCGAAATTCTTCAAAAGTCGATACATACGTTCCAAGCTTTCGTAGTTTTGTTTGAATTCCTCGTTTAGATGCTCAATTAGTACCGTGTGTAGCCAGTAGATGCGTTCGTTGTGGTTCTTGTAGGCGCGCTGCGCGTGAGTCGGTGGGACGAAGTGCGCCATTGCTATATGCTTTAGTAATGTTGATTGGACCACTAAGAAGGCGTGGTGGATTTTCTGGAACAAAAATAAGATGAATTTAAACCTTCAATCAATAGGAACTGGGTCATGTAGTTTGAGGTAATGAGATACAGTGCTAGGCACTGATGGCCGTTGGGGTAGGTAAATTCAATGACAAATGAAATATGAGGTTTTAGTCATTTTTCCCAATTTTTACATATGGGGCTGTCCATTAATCACGTGAGGCTTGAAAGGGGGGGGAGGGGTTTGATAAAAATCACGAAAATAACACAAGGGTGAGGGGGGGTGTAGTAAGATATCACGTGTATTTATTTTTTCGTCTAACGCGGGATTTTTAAACAAATATTAAGCGGCACGGCGCGGCGTGTAGTGACTTCGACTCGCCGTCCAGGCAACGGACGGTTATTACACTCTTCGTTTATTATTATTGTTATGGCAATAAAAAAAAACTTGCAACCTGGTGTAGACATTTTTATTATGGTCCTTAATTTCAGAATAAAATAAGATTATAGTTTATACCTGTATTTAAATTAAGATAATATTCTGAAAATTTTAAGATTCGTTGTAGGTACTAAAAATACACGTGATGTTGAGAAGGGGGAGGGGGTTGGTCTTAAACCTCGCTACGTATCACCAATGGGGGCGGGGGGGTTAAAAAATGCTAAAAAAAGATCACGTGATTAATGGACAACCCCTATACAGTTTCGCTTACAATATTTTTTGTGTTAGGCCAAATATTTTCATTTTTCTATTCACAGGAGATTCTTTTAGGGCGAAATCTAGATTTATCTGGTTATATTTTTCCAATGGGGCTAGTGAGTGAGGTTTCGGAATGCTACGATGCAGTATCTGCTCATCGCTAGCCCTTATCACACTCATCATAAGATTCTAATCGTCGGCCTTCACAACCGCCATAGAACATTCGGACCCAACATATGAATACCTGTTTCAATCACAAGCAACTCTAGAGTTAAGGTTGGGATAAGGCCTAGGCCTTATTCCACTCACCATAAGGTCCTCAGCGCCCGCCCCAGCGAGCGCGTCCTAAGCAACATCGGCGCGCAGCCACGGCGCGGCCCGGAGGACACAAGCGACTTTAGCCCTTATCACACTCACCATAAGATTCTAATCGTTGGCCTTCACAACCGCCATAGAACATTCTAACCCAACATATGAATACCTGTTTCAATCACAAGCAACTCTAGCCATTATCCCACTCATTATAAGATTCGCGTCGCCCGCATTGACAACCGCCGAACGTTGGGACCCAACATAAGAAGACCTGTATTAAACACATTTAACTCTAGCCCTTATCCCACTCACCATAAGGTCCTCATTGCCCGTCGCAGCGAGCGCGTCCCAGGCAACATGGGCGCGCAACCACGGCGCGGCCCCGAGCCCACAAGCAACTCTAGCCCTTATCACACTCACCATAAGATTCACTTCGTCCGCCTTAAAAACCGCCATAGAACGTTGAAACCCAACATAAGAAGATCTGTTTCAATCACAAGCAACTCTAGCCCTTATCCCACTCACCATAAGGTCCTCATTGCCCGCCCCAGCGAGCGCGTCCCAGGCAACATCGGCGCGCAGCCACGGCGCGGCCCCGAGGACACAAGCAACTCTAGCCTTAGTCCCACTTACAATAGAGGGCTTCTTCTTAAGGCATCACATTGAGCTATTGTTACGCGTTGTTGTTATTGCTATTCGCAAAATTAATTACTATAATGCGCTATTGCTATGCACTATTATTATGATGACTGCTATGCTACAATGAGCTTACGCGCTATAGTTATTGCTACTCGCAATTACCATTATACGCTATTGCTATGCGTTATAGCTAAGCGCGGTTGCTATCATCATCATCATCATCATCATTTCAGCCGAACGACGCCCACTGCTGGGCATAGGCCTCCCCCAAAGATCTCCACAACGATCGGTCCTGCGCTGTCCGCATCCAGCGGCTTCCCGCGACCTTGACAAGATCGTCGGTCCACCTTGTGGAGGGCCTGCCCACGGAACGTCGTCCGGTACGTGGTCGCCATTCGAGAACCTTTCCGCCCCAACGGCCATCGGTTCTCCGCGCTATGTGTCCCGCCCACTGCCACTTCAACGATGCAATCCTTCGAGCGATGTCGGTTGCCTTAGTTCTCCTGCGGATCTCATCATTTCTGATTCGATCAAGCAGGGAAACACCAAGCATCGCTCTCTCCATTGCTCGCTGGGTGACTTTGAGCCTTCTTATGAGACCCATAGTGAACGACCACGTCTCACTCCCATATGTCATTACTGGCAACACACACTGGTCAAAGACTTTCGTCTTGAGACACTGAGGAATTTCGGACGCGAATATATGCCGGAGCTTCCCGAACGCTGCCCATCCGAGCTGGATTCGACGAGAGATCTCTTTCTCGAAGTTGGACTTACCTAACTGGACTGCCTGTCCCAGGTAAACATAGTGGTCAACAACTTCGAGTGTAATGTTCCCAACGTTAACTGGAGCAGGTGCAACATGGGCATTGAACATGATTTTCGTCTTGTCCATGTTCATCCTAAGACCAACTCTTTGGGAAGCACTACCGAGATCTTCGAGCATTATGTTCAGGTCTTCCAAGGTCTCAGCCATAAGAACTACATCATCGGCGAATCGTAGGTGTGTTAGGTACTCGCCATTGATGTTGATGCCGCGTCCTTTCCAGTCCAGAAGCTTGAAAATATCCTCCAACGCAGCTGTGAACAATTTCGGAGATATGACGTCTCCTTGTCTCACGCCTCGCTGTAGTTGGATCGGATTAGAGCTCTGGTTCTGTAATCGGACCGACATGGTGGCGTTTTGGTATAAGTACCTAAGAACCTCGATGTACCTCGATGTAGTCTATTTGGCACCTTTGGAGAGACTGCAACACTGCCCAGGTCTCAATCGAATCAAAGGCCTTCTCATAGTCCACAAACGCCAAGCAAAGTGGCAAGTTATACTCTTCGGTCTTCTGTATAACTTGCCGCAGCGTATGAATGTGGTCTATGGTACTATAGCCTTTTCGGAACCCGGCTTGTTCGGGAGGTTGGAAGTCGTCAAACCTGCGAGCGAGACGATTCGCAATGACTCTCGAAAACAACTTATAGATATGGCTCAGAAGCGATATGGGTCTGTAGTTCTTCAAGAGAGTTTTGTCACCCTTCTTGAAAAACAGCATCACATCGCTTCTGCCCCATGCCTTTGGCGTTCTGCCCTCGAGGATGACAGAACTGAAGAGCGTCTGGAGGACCTTGAGTATCGGCCGACCGCCCGCTCTCAGAAGCTCTGTTGTGATTCCGTCATCACCCGCCGCCTTGTTGTTTTTAAGCTGCTTGAGAGCCATCCTAATTTCGTACAGGCTGACGTCCGGGATATCTTCGGTATAGTGTCGGGTAAGCTTGGCTCTAGGGTCTTTAGCCTTGCTTTCAACAGGTGTTTGCGTGGAATACAGCTGTCCATAGAAACTCTCAATCTCCCTCAGGATTTCAGGTGTGGACGTAATGATGCTACCTGCCTCAGTTTTCAGCCTCGTCAGTTGGCTTTGCCCAATAGACAGGCGGTTGCTATAGCTATTCACTATTGCTATCACGAACTATGGCTATGATACGCTATTAGCAACTATAGCTTCTGATAGCCTAGATGGAAGCGCTGTTGCCATACACAACAACGATGACGCACTATTGCTATTACTCGCAATTGTTATGACTTGCTGTTGCTAATGATATGCGTTATGGATCTTGCAATATGCTATTACTATTGTATGCGCTAATAAGCGACCGACAAAAGACCTGCAACGAAATACAATCAACACCAAACCTTATCCAGCTCACTAAAAGAGCGACCGCTAACGTTCTAACCCAACATCAAAAAACCTATGTAAATCACAAGCAACTCTAGCTCTTATCCCACTCACCATAAGGTCCTCATTGCCCGCCCCAGCGAGCGCGTCCCAGGCAACATCGGCGCGCAACCACGGCGCGGCCCCGAGGACACAAGCAACTCTAGCCCTTATCACACTCACTATAAGATACGCGTCCCTCGCCTTGTCAACCGCCATAGTACGTTGGAACCCAACATAAGAAGACCTGCTTCAATCACAAGCAACTCTAGCCCTTATCCCACTCACCATAAGGTCCCCATTGCCCGCTCCAGCGAGCGCGTCCCAGGCAACATCGGCGCGCAGCCACGGCGCGGCCCCGAGGACACAAGCAACTCTAGTCCTTATCCCACTCACCATAAGATTTGCTTCGTCCGCCTTGACAACCGCCATAGAACGTTAGAACCCAACATAAGAAGACCTGCTTCAATCACAAGCAACTCTAGCCCTTATCCCACTCACCATAAGGTCCTCATTGCCCGCCCCAGCGAGCGCGTCCCAGGCAACATCGGCGCGCAGCCACGGCGCGGCCCCGAGGACACAAGCGACTCTAGCCCTTATCACACTCACCATAAGATTCGCTTCGTCCGCCTTGACAACCGCCATAGAACGTTAGAACCCAACATATGAAGACCTGTATCAATCACAAGCAATTATACACCTTATCCCACTCACCATAAGGTCCTCATTGCCCGCCCCCGCGAGCGCGTCCCAGGCAACATCGGCGCGCAGCCACGGCGCGGCCCCGAGCAGCGCGGATGACGCGCGCGACATCGTCACCGACAACGCGCTTTGTTGGCGACACAGCATTGTGTGCGTCGACTCTATGGCTGAGGATATTGAGCCGCTGGAACAACTGTTACTGTAAGTGCCTAGTGTTTTCTTTAATTTTTATGGTTTTTACCACGGACGTAAAGGAAAGACGGACGTAGCATCACACTAAAACAATTTAAAGTAGGCAAGGTTCTACAATTTTGGTTTGTTGAACACGACCTACTACACTCACACAAAGACACTAAGGTTGGGTTGCACCATCTGACTTTAACAATAACAAACATCAAAATTTCAGTTAAAGTAACGGTCAGGTAAGCAAAAATGACGTCAAATTGTCAAATTTCACAAAAACTTTAACTTTAACTTCTACTATGGTGCAACTTACCCTAAGTGCGACAAAATACGCCATTTTACTCCGTGTGACAGCGCCAATGACAAATGCTAGTCACGCACACACCTGAACTGGCAGCTGATAATCTGCTTCACTCATGATTAGACGAGGTAACCTCCGTCTTTCTTTTACGTCGGTGGTTTTTACAACGCTCGCTCACAGTATTAACTGAAAGATAGGAGTCGCCGCTTGTGTATCTGTAGCTTAGTGGTTACAAAAGACGCAGGCACTAATTTAGCCCGTAAATAAGATTGTTTATTTTTTTAGGCATAACTGACATTGACTAAATATCTTCATTTTAGCATCCCACTTGCGCATAAAGAAAATAACGACATCTGTTAAGTAGTTATACTTAACTACTGTTAAGCGTCGAACTACTGTTTGAGGTGCCCGTGGCGCAGTTGTGACAGTGATCGGCAACGATCGCTGTTGTCAAGCAACTCAAGCAAGTACTGGGGTTGGGTTTTTTATCAGTGTTCTCCATACCGGTGAACAAGACGTGAGTTGTAATAGTGAACACAAAGTAGAGGTCCGTCCGGATTTGAACTCAGAGCCACATATTATCCGAACCATAGTTGCTTAATCACTGGGTCATAACACTCTCCAGAAGGTTTTTTTTAATGAAATTGAGTTTACCAAATATTATCCGAATCATAGTGCTTAACCACTGGGCCACAACACTCTCCAGTAGTAGAAAAAAAATATGAATTTGAGTTCATTTCAAGACATTTAAAAATATACTCACAGTTGTGCATGCAAAGCCGCATACTCCTTCAAACAGGCCGCCGCCCGCCTCGCGAGCGCCAAGTAGTCGCGCATGTTCGCGAGCAAGTTCGCGAGCGCGGAGCGAACGAGCGCGCGGTGAGCGGCGCGGATCAATACTGGTACGGAGAGGTACGCTGCTAGGTTGAGAAGACTTGAGCGGTGGAGACTGGAAAGAGAAAGTTGGTCTTTAAGACAAAAGTATGGTTTGAGGAACACTCAAGTTAGAGTCCCTGCCTGATACTTCGACCGATTGACTGTTTCTGATATTTCTACCTTCAAATAAAAGTATATGTTACTGAATAAAGCCCAACTTGATTGAACAGCTTGTCATTGATAATGCTAAGCAACAGAAAAAGTCATAATCTCTCGTTTCTACCTTAATTCACTAACAACAATCAATGTGGAAACTTCAAACTCATGTGTTCATGAAATTGATTGTTAAGGCCACTTAATTTGAATAACAACTGTAAAAAGGCTAATGCATCCGTCCATGTAGAGATCATCTTAGCTGAAATGACGCATAAAATTAGTACTTGCTTGAATGCGTAGATGCAGTAGACGCGCGTCATTTCAGCTTAGACCATCTTTACTACAAACTCACTTCCTAGGCGGGAACGTGACCACACAAGCAGCCACAGCCGCCCCCACCACAGCGACCTCACCCCGCGTCAGCCAGCCGCCCCGCGCGCCTCCGCACCATCGCCAGACCTCATCTGAGCCCGGAGCCTCCTGTTCCACCTCAATGCTGTCCTCACGGAAGAGGAGACCGCTCTCTAGGATCGAGATCACATGGTGACGGCTGTAGATCAGCTGGAATGAAAGCAATGTTATGCAACAACTAAAAAAATTGTGTCTAAAAATAAAAGAATGGTATTTTTTTTTCTACTCTGGCTTAAATCTAAAACAAGAAATTTTAATGAATGATATTATGTGGCAGAAAAATGACACCCAAAATCAGAACTATTGGTGCACCTGAGCTAAGCAGTGACAGTTTGAAACAACACTGCGCAACTTGTATCTGTCTTGTTCAGGCTCTAGTAAATAATCATACTGTCTTGTTCACAAGGTCAAATTATAGGTATGTGCGCAGTTAACAATTTTTAACTTCGCATCAGTACTGACATAACCTACCTACCTCTTTTTTATTTTGATATCACAGATTTTAATGGTATGGCTTTGTTGGTTTTGTCTTATCAACTTCCCATTTGAAAATAAACTGCTGAGATTCTTGAGAGGTCTTCTCAGTAGAATCAATCTACCAATTCTGGTGGTAGTCACATCGTTTACATGAAGGTATTTTGTGTTTTGTTTAGGTACCATTTTATTTTATGCATGTTTATTCATTTTTCATTCAAAAGTACTTTGTTATGGTCTACTTGAATAACTAAATTTGTATTCATTTTTTTTTTAATCTGTCTAGAACACCTTGTTTGAAATTACTACAGTGCCAAACCTCGATTGTAATGGAAAAAATGATAAAAATAACACATGGCACTGACTTAATATCTGTAACATTAACACTATGATCACTTAAACTCAAATAAAAAAAATCTATAATAATAGGCATCCAAGTATCTCGTATATCTGACCTACTGATTTGCCCTAGTCATAAAACAGCTTCATTCCGAGGCAGTTTCCGTTATGCTTCCACCAAGTGCTGGAATAACATCCCTCCACCCATTAGGCATTCCACAAGTGTCAAGAGCTTTAAACTTAAATTCAAAGAATTTCTTTTACAGACACAAAAATTAATTGGATAAGCATAATACCAGAGACCACCAATTAACACCATACATATTAAAATTCACAATATATCACATCCGCCACATATAATGTATAAATATTAAAATATGCAATTTTATGTATTATATATATATGTATATATTCATACCTACCCTACTTTTAAGCTTATGTTTAAGGCATCCGCAGAAAATCAGCGTCGTGGTGCTGCGTCACGCACGACATATGCTGAGCGGGGACCTTTTTGGTACTATTACTGTCGTGTACCTACCTTTGTTTGTTTTTTATTTGTGCCAAATAAACTTTTTCATTTTCATTTTCATTTTCATTTTCAAGTCAAGTCTGACATACATGTTTCAAAATAATATAGTATTTTAAATTTTGTTTTTTTTAATAAATGGCTTGCACCCTCTGTTGATTTGGTTGCATGTAAGCATTAGAGTTCTGGTGCTGTGTACTTGAATGCTTCATAAAGTTTCTTGCAGTCATTTCATTCGCAACTGGTAATAAAAGATTTTGTATAGTTACCATATTTGGCCGAAATTTTATGGCTAGCCATCTTCTCGACAAAATTGGAGGCGTAAAATCTTGCTTAGCATAAAGTGCCATCTGAAAAATTAAGTACTTTCAATACAAAGTTGTTTTTTTTACAATTCATAACCTCTCAACTTTAGTACAGCGTTTAACTACGATGGATGGGCCAAAACCTAAATTTACTTTTGATACACTTACCTTTAATAAAATGGATTTAAAACCAATGTGTCAGGTACATAATACGTACATATTATTCGTTGTTTTAGAGGAAAAGCAGCGGCGAATGAGTTATAATCAGCTGACTCATATTTACATAATTATTATGATTTTAATGTTAGTTTAATCTAAGTTTAGTTCAAATATATATAATATTACGGATGGCGTTTATTCACGACTGCCCAACTTGTAGCTACGTTTATATTCAAAGCCTTTTTTCATGCAGAAAACATACAATTCCCTCAAGCAAAACACAACTTCCAATTCACTTGCTTGCACACACACATGTCAAATTTGACATTAGCTGTCAGTAAGACAATAAGTGCGGTCCGAAACAGGGCAAAAGTGATTTTGAAACGAATGACTATTAAAAAAAATCGACATGAAAAAAAAAGAAGAAATGGATTTTAAGACTTCCCGCCCGCACTGATAAAAGGGGACGGGGACCACAGCAGTCGTCCTGAGATTAACACCATGTAGATAGCACGGCTAAGGAGAACGGTAATGGAATATACCACTTTTACCAGTAATGTGAATCGGCCGAGTCCTTGATTAAATTCCTACAGCCACGCGGTCCGTCGCCAGGGCTGCCGCTTGTAGTATTTTAATACTATTACCGTGGTAGAGTGTCTGTTGCTGACTGTAGGTAACTGTTTCGTGCAATAAAAAATAGATACTTACATATATATCCTACTAATATTATAAAGGCGAGAGTTTGTATGTCTGGATGTGCTGTGTTGCTCTTTCACGTAAAAACTACTGAATGGATTTTAATGAAACTTTACATGAATGTTGCTTATACATCTGAATAACATATAGGCCACAATTTATAAAGATATTGTGTAAATTGTTGAAAATATCAAGTAAACATAAAAATGTACACGGAATCACGTGGTATGGCATGACAGACAGCTGCTGTCATTAGCGTAACTATGGGTGCATTCCAAATTGAGACAAAGTCTAAAATAGCGCGTTCACGGGCATCCCGAATTGAGATATCGCGCTAACGTCCATCTAACGTCAGACAATTTGACGAATCCGTTCATTCTAAGTCCACTAAAGTCCACGCGGACGAAGTCGCGAGCAGCCGCTAGTTTTTAAATAAAACTGAGAAAAATGTGACGGAGTGGAAGGAACCAGCCAAAATAGAAAGAACCGTTGGTCTTTCCGCTTGCAGACGTTGGTTGGTGCTCGACGTCGCAAGATGTCAGTAGTTAAGCCTAGTCAGGGGCCCAAGAGCTATCCTTCCTTTTCCTTTTTTGTTCCTTGCGCTATGTGCCCACTGTCACATAAAATTCTGAAGGACATAACACAGGACAGTAATTCTTAATAATTAGGTCTTGGGTTTGACAACATGAGCCACCCCTGTTCAAATGGATTGATTTCAGAAAAAAAACATAACATATTTACTAAAACCGTTGTATATTTTAGTTGGTATTTACAATAAAACTTATTTACAATGTAAAAATACTTTCACCCGTAATATAATTTACAATTATTATTTAACATGTATATGGTTACAATAGAACTAAATGCATAATACCTACGATTAAAACAAAAGCACACAGCCACATTCAATAAGGTTTTTAAAAACGTTTATTTTGTTGTCTGTAACAATGGTTAAAAAAAAAACAAACGCAATCTACACAATAGATTTCAACTCACATTTGCAAAAAAGTGCTTAACTAATCGTTTTTAGCCCTGTATAATGAAAATTAAGTAATTACTCATATATAAATATGTCAAACCATAAATACCTTTTGACTACTCAGTTAAACATTATTTTGATGCTGTCTATATGATGACAGAATCATTTAGATTTTGTAACTTCTACTTGCTTAATTGCAAATTAAAATATCATTTAGCAATAGCAAGCTTAAAAAACGGAAATTGGTAGCCTGATGTGCCGTTGACTGTACTTGACAATTTGTAAAATGCAAGTGGTCCAAATAGAATGCCAAAAAAATTGTCAAACGAACATTAAAATAGATAAAACTTGGTTAAAACCAAGTTCTATTTATTATTTTAACAAGATGTAGCTACTTATTAATCTTGTTTGTGATAATATAATTAATAATAGAACCTAATAAGAAACCATTCCAAGTAGTAAGTAGTAGTCGTAAAATGAAAGCAAATATGACAAAAAACGACACATTTTTTTTAATTGCCTGTCGGAAAATTGCATAATATAATTGTAGGAAAATCCATTCAACACTCGAAAGAGAGTCAAGATTTTTTTACAAATCATATTTGTCGATAAAATCTGTTTTTTTTTCACTAATTTAGTAAACAATTTCGGCAAGCCTTTATTATGAGAATGGTAATGAGAAATGACGTAGTCACCTATTCAAACCATAACTACAATAGGATGAAACACCTCTTCTTCAACTATTTATTCGATAATTTATTTATTTTATACTGTGTTATTCACAATATTAAAAAGGGCCAAAATTGTTAACTAAGTAGGTATGTGGCAAGTAAGTGAAGCCTAATTTAAATAAAAAACTAGGTTTTAAAAATATTGCTATTTGGTTAATGTTACCTCTAAAATGCAAAAAGTTGTGATAACATTTTTGTTTTTAATGTAATTTTCACTAAAGAGCACATGTTGTGGTGTTATCTAATCCATATTATGTATATTTCATGTTTTTTTAAGTATTTGACGGATTTTCCTGCGCGTCGAATAAAAGAATCGATAGTTGTGTAAATCCACAAATAAGGTATTCTCATCTTTAGAATGGGCATATCGTGATCGGACATTTGGATAAATAACATCAATAAAAACAATTTCTTTTGTATAAATTAAGTCAACGCTCATAACTTGGCCTTAGAATCCAACCCTTCAAGTCCATACTGCAAGAACTGTGCCACATAACCCGCCAGTCTCTCTGGATGAACAAAATGTACATCATGACCCCCTTCCACTCTCCTAACTCTATAATTTCCTAAAGGATACGCTTTCTCGTTGAACTTAAACGGGGTGTATTTGTAACTGCCACCCTGTATAGTCTCTTCGGCTAGTATTGAGAGGGTTGGGGTGGGAATCTTTGTGAATATGGATTCTATAGTTTCAGGGGAAAAGGGGGGGCGGGTTACTATCTTCATGCGTTGGTCGAATGTGTACCTGCAAACAGAAGTG
This sequence comes from Udea ferrugalis, assembly GCA_950022985.1. Classification (NCBI taxonomy): domain Eukaryota; kingdom Metazoa; phylum Arthropoda; class Insecta; order Lepidoptera; family Crambidae; genus Udea; species Udea ferrugalis. The sequence goes on from OX465545.1 coordinate 4,947,193, forward strand.
GAACAATTAATATTCGCAAAGTGATGGTTGCTATTTCACCTAAATATACAGGCTTTTTCTTATGTTTTGTAAATGTACAGAAAATAAAAATGGATAAAAATAATAATTAAAAAATAAAATATATAATATTTTTATTTAAGGAATTAGAATCGCCGGCATTTATGGCCACAATTTGCAAAAAACATTTAAAAACAAATTTCTCATATTTTTTTTAATGAATAATTTAATATGGGACCTTTCCCTTAGTTTGCCATATAATGTTACTTCCCAGAAAATGATCCTTATAAGCGACACTACGAGATGGCATAATAATAGAGACGACCTTTTTTTTCAAAAGAAACAGGTTCGATTCCCGGCTAAGACATTACATTTAACAATTATCTATATCGTATATGTAATGTTACATAATTATACAATTGGCATGTCAATCTGTGGTGTAGGGTTAAGTTGTATGTTAACAAATACCTACCTTATAGTACCGTTGCCAGCAGGCTCGGATATCCTCTCAAGAGTGGCAGCGGCCGCCTCTTCCGACAGACCGCGGTTGTTCTTCAGAGCAGCGATCGCCTGAACACAAATATTAATCATATTTATAACTCTAAAGCCTATTTAATTAAAGCACAGTTATGAAGCAAGAGTTTCACTCTCACAATCAATGATATTACAATAATAAAGACGTAGGTATGTTACGTCAGTACCGACGCGAAGTCAAAAATGGTCCCCTGGCATACGTACCTATAATTTGACCGTGTGTACATAGTATGATTATTTACTAAAGCGTGAACGAGACAGATACATGTAGCGCAGTGTCGTCTCAAACTGTCAATGCTAAGCTCAGGTGGTCGAAGTCTTGATTTTGCGAGCCACTTTTTAAACACAAGTAACCTATCTACGCGGTATTATAATATCATTGCTTACAATGTAATCTTTTGATCACCTACTTGAACAATAATAATTTGTGATCATCTGTTCTACACATTATGTATGTTGACTTTACCAACTCTGTTATTGTAATTTTTGAACCAAACTAGGTTGAAAAGAGCAACTATCAAGTTTCTGGACGGTGTCTTCTCGGTAGAATCGACTACTATCTTTTTTTTACTGTGCTCTACAAAATAAGCTCACTCCACCTGATGGGAAGCAGCAGTGAGGTCCAGAGATGGTGTTGACAAGTACAGTAATTCGTAACAAGTACAGCAACAAGTGCAGTAATTTGCAACAAGAACAGTAATTCGTGACAAATACAGTAATTTGCGACAAGTTCCTAAAGTAATTCGGTTCCTAAAGTAAGTTAGGAGGACCAGGCGTTACGGTTTTTAGACAAAAGTAAATATTACTTCACTTACATCTTCCCACTTGTATATTGGCGTTTCTGCTCCTCTCGTGAATGCCTCGTAGTTTTGGAAGTATTTTGTGAAATGTTGATGGTACCTGCAAATAAAGAATCGGTCCAAAATTAGATAGATAGAAAGACATATTCTTTATTGCACACCAAAACAACAGCAAAGAAACACAGATTAGCGTTAATGTACAATTTGGGCGGCTTTATTCCTAAAAAGCGATCTCTTCCAAACAACCCACAGGAAGAGGAAAACTGACGAGAAGGGTAGGCAAGTGCACAAGAAATAATAACAGTTACTAAAACTTATGGCAATTTAAATCAAATACATAGTTACATACATAATGATGTCATTACATACAAATTTAGTCAAACATTTGAAGGCTGTGAAGCCAATAAAAGAGATAAAGATGGACCAACCGATCCATGACACACTTTCATGATAATTCTTTAAAAACCTTAAAAAAGTCAGGTTTTCTTCTGTATCGTGGATGTTGCAATTATTACGTTTTGAAAATAAATAAAAATGCATTACTTATTTCAGGCTAAAGATTTTTTTATTACCTAGCGCATTACAATAATGTACCCACATAAACAATCTGTGAGGTGCCCGTGTCGCAATTGTGAAAGTGATTGTTCCCGGTTGACGTCGCTAGATGTCAGTCGTTAAGCCTACTCAGAGGCCTTAAGGCGGCTTGATAACACCTGACATTAAGGTTGCTCACTAACCTTACACCGCCCCAACAATCGGCACTGAGCCCGCGTGTTGGAGTATGGCTCGTTACACCTCCTCACCTCCAGGTGAGGCCTATGCCCAGCAGTGAGACGTGTATTATTGATTCATACTTCAATGCACAAACAAGTAAAAAAAGGCGGGCTTAATGCTAAAAGCATTCTCTACCAGTCAACCATTGGGCGAAGCAGAAATGCTATTGGCGGTGCAAAATTAGAAATTAGAAAGAAGTAGTAGATGATAGTAGTGTAGTGTATAGGCCGTTTATGTTAGGTGTTATGTCATTTGAAGGCTGTGAAGCCAATAAGAGCGATAAAACCAGACCAACTGATCCATGACACACTTTGATGATAATTTCCTTGGAACCCAAAGAAGTAAGGTTTTATTCACAATCGTTCAAGTATCTTGCACTTATTAGGTTTTAATTATGAATGAAAATGCATATTATGTAAGCACGAATACATATTATTGTGCAATTTAACTACGGTCAAATGGTAATTGGTAACAATTTAGTCTACATTTTTTTTATGTTTCCTGACGTATTACAATTGACTGTTTCTTTTTTTATCGACTTGCACTAAAACGCTTCATACAAACGTGACTGTGATTACGACGTCACGTCACTGTTTTTGCAAGGAGCGCGTAAGATTTTTGATCAACAGCTATATTAAATATCTCTGTTAAGAAAATGGTCTCTTAACATAATTGCTTCATAATAGTATGGGTTACAAAATAATATTATTGTATAAACACGGAAAAACCGGGTTTTCTGCAACATTTAACAAAACGATTTTACAAAAAGACAATTTTACCAAAAATACCACTTTTGAAATAGACTTGACCACCCAAGTTTGCAGAGCTATTGTGGCCTTATTTCTAAACAAATTTCGATATTAATTTCACAAAAAGATTTGAATTCGATTATTATTTTTGGTGAACATAAAATAACATGCCAAATCACTTATGGTCATCTACCCCATTGTCTTACCTAGAAAATGAAACAAAACACTTTCGCTAATATCACAATACAGGCAACCTGCTGCCTCCGTGGTGTAGCGGTTAGAGCGTTGGGCTCTCAACCCGGAGGTCGTGGGTTCAAATCCCGCGCGAAGTAACAACATGTTATGTTTGTGTTGTTGTTTCGAGTTGGCTAGGACAGTGGAGGCCGATCACCTCCTGTCCGAAAAGTAATGGTTGTAATCCATGCTGTCGGATGGCCATGTAAAAAGTCGGTCCTGCGCCTCACCTTTCTCCGGTCGTGTTGAACTGTCGTCCCATCGGGTCATAGAAAGGTGCACTTTAATATCTCCTGCGTACCTGGTTAATCTCGTTGAGATTAGCCGCTGTGGTCGGAATCGACCAGGAGGCCTTATTTTTTTTTACAGGCAACCTAGTACATTAACCTATTATAAAAGTCTTACCATTCTGAATACAGTTCACTGGGGACGGTCAGCCATTTTGGAGTTGGGTCAAAGTTGATCACTTTGGATATCTTCCCGGGATATGACATGTTGTAGAGTTTACCTGCAGGATAATATGATTGGTTCATTAATGAATAGAAAGAAAGAAAAGAAAGAAAATCAGTTTATTTGGTACAGTACAGTATATAGAATAAGGCAACAACAATATAAATCTACATCTAAGTACGCACCAAAAAGGTTTCCGCTCAGCATAATGTCGCACTTTTACACATTGGTCAATAATGGTTTAAGTAGGTCTATCAGCCTAGCAAATACCTATTCACTCTTTTGGGCTGGAAACACCCAGACCAATGCAATCAGATATGCTCATACACACAAATGTTTTTAATGTGCAGGGATCGAACCCGCGACCTCTGGCGTCCGTAGCCAAATTCTTAACCGTATCTGCTCCTCCGTTTCAAACATCTCTTGGCTTTGGAAAGCACGTTAAGCAATCATTAGATAGCAGTTGTTAAGCCTAGTCGGGGGCCTAGTGAGGGGTTTATAGCATCTGACAGTATTATCACCCCTCCAACAACCCGCACTGAGCCGCGTGTTGGGAGTATGGCTAGCGGTAGCACCACTTCATAGTTAAGTTGATGCCTGTGCCCAGCAGTGGGACGTATGAAGGCGGTTAAAAATAATAATCACTTACTGCCGTACTCAGAGACATCAATTAACGTTAATGGTTCATTAGAGTCAAAATTTGACATTCTGAAAAGTTCTTTATTCAATTTGTTATAAAGTATCTTTTCAAAAATGGAATTTTGACGCTAATCAACCATTAAAGTTAATTGACGTCTCTGAGTGCGGCGGTTATCTACCCAATAATATTTAAAAGAGGTATAGTTACTTTATGTCAAAAATTGTCCCCTGGCGTATGTACAGAGGCGCTCACATCAACCTTATAGGGGCACCTTATGCTGTTGACGTAAGACCCATTTTGCAATGGTTTGTAAAGGTTGATGTGTGCGCCTCTGTACCTATGGTTCGACCGTGTGTACAAGAGAGCATGATTATTTACTAGAGCGTAAACGAGACAGATAAATTTTGCGCAGTGTTGTCTCAAACTGTCAATGCTTTGCTCAGGTCGACAAAAGTCCTGATTACGGGTGCCACTTTTTTAACACAAGTAAAATATTTGTACTCAAATATCATTGTGATTTACCGACAACAGTGCCCAAAGAATGTCCCATGTAGATGAAGCTCTCCCATCTGAAGTGACGGACGACCAGTACGATGGGGAAGACCAGGTCGTAGCAGCTCACCATCAGGCCCAGGGGGTAAGGGTCTGACCTGCCGTTGCCGGGGAACTCCATCGCTGTGGGGGAAATATTTAGTCTATAAAAACACCATCCAATTTAGTGTTGTGTATTTGGGCATCTCCTCCGTGCTTCGGAAGGCACAAAGCAGTTGGTCCGTCGCTAGATGTCAGTCGTTAAACCTAGTCGGAGGCCTTACGGCGCGGCGGCTTGATAACATCTAACATTTTTGTTGCTTTTTACTTGTTGCTCATTAACCTTACACCTCTCCAACAATCCGCACTGAGCCCGTGTTGGAGTATAGCTTGTTCAACCTCATAGTTGAGGTTTGGCCTGTGCCCAGCAGTGGGACGTATAATAATATAGGCCGTTCATGTTATGTCTGTACATCCACAAACGTCAATAAGATTTGAGCACGCCGTCAAACTCATGTTGCCTCGTATTTTGTCTACCCGCTCACTTGTACGATCAGCATATCAAAATGTGTGCTAACAGAGTGGTCTTAAAGGTATTGGCGGTTTGACAAAAGTTGATAGTGAATGCCGAGAGGAGAGGACGTTTTGTGAGCGATGTCGGTTTAACCGACGACTATAGTCCTTTCGCGTTAAGAATGCAGTAATTTCATACTTGTCCTTCGCTAGAGCGAAGGACAAGTATGCCCCCAAACCAATCAAATCGTTCCTAATAAGCTAGTCAAGTCCCCAGTGACCCGTTTCGAACGAAAAGGCTGTGGATCTGAGTTTTATTGTGTGCAACATAATTACATTTAAAAATCACTGCATTCTTAACGCGAACGGACTATAATCGGCCATCACGTGTACATACAAATCATATTTCGCCGATAATCGACGCTCTCGGCTGTGCTTCGGCGCTCCTACACAGTGCCCTTTTATTATTCACACTCAAACATGAACATAAAAAGTACCCCACTACTTTTTTATGTACATTGCATACAAGCTTAGACAATCTCTACCATGTTAATTGTACCCATTTTATAAATCTGAACGATTTTTTTTTTATTCATGGGAACCTAAGTGCCGAGACGGAAGACCGTCGAGTTTAAGCTGCAATTTAGTGGGAATGTGCCTCACCTATGTAGTAATAGTTCCTCGGCAGGAGTTGAACCAGCGGCCGGAAGCTGGCTGCCGAGTCGACCATTCCGTGGCACAGTAACACGGGGGGGTCGGAGCAGTCGCCCCAGGCCACTACTGCAAAGTTACATCAAAAAATTAGGTAGATTAAGAATGTATAAGCTTAATAGCTATTCAAAATAAGTTTTGTTTTTCATTTACAATTGATTTTTTCATAAGATACCCCCTGACAGCTGTTTTCCCTTATGGGTTAGTTTAGTCAGAGGCACACTGATTGTTGCCGTCATGGTGAACGGACCACTCAGAAGCCCATATTTCGCCGAGGGAATTTGAACCCAACGTGGTAAGGGGCGAGCCTAGCGCCGTTATCTGGGTTGCTTGAGTGTTATATTGGTCTTCTTCCATCACAGGAGAGTCACTGGATTTTTTCTTTAAATCAGGGATCCCTTGCCCGTTTAGGTTTCCTCGAGAGCCCTGCATGTGTCCATTTTTGGCCCTGTTTAGCCAGTTTGGACCAGCTGAGTTCTGTATCATTTGCCGCAAGAAGAGTTTTGGTGACCCACTCTCGTTTTTGCTTGAGGCTCACTCCACCTCACAACTTTGTTGGTCCATCAGACACTTGTACAACACAGGGGGACAGCCCACCTACATTGTTGTGTTAGCACAAGGTCCAGAGAGGCCATGGCCCCCAGTTCCCGGCAGCCCCGCTATTCCTGGTCATGGTGGTGACCATGGAAACGGTGGGGTAGGGGGTGCAAAGAATCTCCAGGCTACAGGAGGCCACCACAACCGACAGAGTACAGGGGCGTGCAAAAGGAGAGGCCTATGTTCAGCAGTGGACTGCAACAGGCTGATGATGATAATGATGTATTTGCGTGTATTTGAATATATATATGAGTACATATATTGATTTTTTGAAGAGTGCAATATGAAGATCAAAATAAGGCTCAAGTTAAGTTGGCATTGGTTCACATGTTGGTTCATATAAAAACAACTTGCAAAAGTATAATTTAACTTCCAACTAGCATTTAGTTTTTTGTCATTCCATCATTAAACATTATTATGCTTTGATCAAACAATTAATCTTAATTACTGTACTGTATAGTAATTGCGCTGTCTTTGCTGAAATGAAACCAATTAGTATGGTAATACATGTCTTTATTTTAACTACAAGGTGATAAGAATATACCATGAACAATGGGAATTTGTTTGGGTTATTTAGTTTTTTTTTAACAATGGCTGAACAATAAAGACTAACTTGTTGTGATGGTTCAGAAGTTGGCTATCACACTGGAGGTGACGAGACCAATCCCCGCACATTAGAACATGAACATGTCTGTTTGTATTGGTCCGTGTGTTTCATATAATGTAGAAATAATGTTTCTGAGTATGTTTATCTATGGTCTAGTATCCCCTAATGCAAGCTTAATTAGTTTAGTTTGGAGCTAGACAGCGCTGTGTGGGATAATATCCAATGAAATTTATATTTAATTATGTAGGGTAATACATTTTGTAAATTTCATATAACGCATGTCTCACTGGTGCCTAGTAATAAATATTTTATAACAGACAGCTTAAGCTTATCAATTTTATCTGTAGTATAGTTAAGTAAAAAATGTAATGTAACAGCTTCATGTTTAGTTTTATAGACAATATCCTATATAATTACATAATTATATTAGAGGAAAACATGTTAAATTGTCTTTGTATATTGTCAGGAATACCTACTTTAGGCTAAAAAAGTATAAAAAAATTTTAGGCACTGTCAACTACTATGCAAATATCAGGTAATAAATATTTATAAGATAAATAAAATAGGCAGACAAGTTTATCAGGCTTATCTGAATTGCTTATTCACTTCAAGTATAAAGTTCAAAGTACATTTCCATAAAACAATACAAATAGGTTAGGAAATTTGAAATACTTTTATAGTAGTTTATTCGATGAATGAATGCCACAAATTGTTAGTAGAGAGATACATACTGCAAATTCTTCCCCATGGTGCTTCAATAAACCACTCATTCTCTGGTATGCCCATTTTGAACCAGTTTTTAACAAAGCACAAACTTTTTTTTAAGTTTTTACTTGAATCACCTATTATTTAGAAGAATAAGTTACACGGGTTTTCATTAAAATAAACCGTGAAATGAGGACTTTCGATCTAAATAAGACTGAATTTATATCAAAGATGTTATCGCATGAAATTCTATTCATTCGTTCGGACAAGTTTGGCTAAAATTTGACATCAGTGACCATGAGAAAATGACAGTGACAGTTGAACCAAAACATTAGGGCTGTGTGTTCAATTACTGTTCAATTGAACTTTAAATCGTCTCAAGAACTTATTCATTTCGTTTTATCTTTGAGGTCCATGGTTTCGTTCAAGTAAAACTTCAATATTTTCTCACATTTTACCACACTTCAAAAACTCTTATGAGGTTCACAGCTGTTTGAAACAGAGCAAGACGATGGGACCCTAAGAAGTTGTAACGGTTTCTTTGAAGAGACCAAATTCCTACGTAGCGCTGCCTGGTGGGAGAAAAAGTATCGAAAACACCCTATCCTCAAACCATCATTGGAATGAACTTGACACTTTGGTTTTACGACTTTTCCGCTACCAAATAGCGCTTCGTAGGCGTCGGCTCGGGTCCCACTAGCACAGGGGTTCCTCTGACATGCTGCCATTAATAAGGAAGACTAGCCCTCAATGCCCCCTCCAACCGACGCAGACACTTTCGCCGTCTCGGTGGACGCCGTGCAATGCAAGCCAGAGCACCCCCGCACTCCGGCCCGCTGGCACCCACTGTTCGCAGACCCTACGGGGCCCGCAACCACGAGCCACAAGGGCGGCTCCGCTGCCGCAACCAGCGGTACGGCCCCACCGGGCCGCGACGCACAGGGGGGATCAGCCGCGGATCACTGGCCCCCACCAACCGATTGTGCGCCGCGGCCTCCAACAGGCGCCTCAGGGCGCTTGCAGGCACTCCACTGGCCCTGCAACCCCACGTGTTGCCCTTGGGTGCCAGCGGGTGGGTGGCTAGTCCACCACTGCCACGCCTGAGTGACTCCTCTTCGCTTCCCGGTGGTTGGACTCTACCACCGGTACTAAGCCCCCTCGCCACGCCAAGGGGAGAACTTATGAGGGGGCCTCAATGTGAACCGTCTACCAACGTCATGTTGGCTAACTAACAGTTGATAATTGGGTTAGAAAAAAATAGCAGAACGCAATGATTTTCTGTTTATTCATTAACAATTTAATTACTTTTAACAATATCAACAGGAATGATAACAATATAACAAGAAATGCAAAAATATTGCATTTATATATATATAAATTCTGTAATTATTTACTTAAATGAAAACAAATAAGTGTGAAAGTTGGCATATGCCGTAGATTTTGAATCTTAAAAGTTGTACTTATACCTCAAAGTGTACCCTAAAATAACCTTTTATTACTTCTGTCAAGTTCTGTCTTATGATATAATCAAATGAAATGGAGTATAGGGCGATAGCCGAGTCTCACGTAAGTTATTCTCATTGTCACCCTATTATTATGGGACACGGGGCCGCTGTTCTGACTATCTGGCTCGTTTTTTAGCTACGAGTGCTCAGTCCTCTCTTCAAACGTCCTTGCGTGAGAGTGTGACGTCCAAGTCTACGTGTATGTCACTGTCAAAAGCGCGACAAGAAGAATTCAATAGGTAGTTTACATTTGTGTTGTCATAGACTTGCGTGACGTCAGAGTCCATGAGAACCGAGCGCGCCATAATGGCGGCGTTTGGAACGCTTGAAAAAGTATGAAGTTTCGAACAATTTATAAATATACTACATTTCGCATTTTTGGTGATGAATATTATTGATAATAATAAAACAAAATAAGCTATCATGAAAAAAATATGTCGTCACGCGCATATTTGGCAATATTGTCAATTCGCGCGCACACCTGGCAAAATTACGTTTTTTTACACTTAAGTCCATAGAGTAGAGTAATAGACTGCTTTAGTCTCTGGATGACACGGCACTCTTTTCTGATTGGTCGATTTTGGTGGTAAAGTGCAGTGAACACAGTGTGGTGGCGCCAGTATCGATTTAGAAGTTTTTTGGCGCGCTTTCACGAGGACAGAGTCGAACAATGGATTCTGATACGCTCAATACTTTTGCTTTGTTTATTATCGAACCTGTCATGTTCACCGTACTCTCCTACCTAAGTGTGTGATTCCAAATTAGTTAAGAGTGGATTGCTATTTGAGTTTCGCTGAGTTGCTTCCCGACAAGGAAGCCCCCATACAAGATGCCGGTGACGAGTTGCCTACCGCTCGGCCTACCTCGCGCCGACAAATATAAAAAAGAACAGTGCATATTTCCTATTGTGTTCATCTAACTGGGCACTTAGGCAGGGCGATAGGTTCGAATAAAATCCGATAAACATGCAGTACTAAAAATAATTTATTACATTTTTCCTTATAAATATAAAACTCTTATTTGAATAAGTAACGCAGCATACAAATCATATCCAACCCACACATTTTTACCTTCCTTATTTACGCGGATGCAAGTTTTTGTATTTTTATTACTCCTTCCAAACAAACCCACTAAGTCTAAAGGCGTTGCTCATGTCCCAGTTGAACACTCTCTTAGCAGGTTTCGGACCGCCGGCGCCTGCGACGACGATTAGCGGCATGAAGTGTTCCGCGGCCCTCATAGGGTGCGCTGCCGTCGCGCCTGGTTGCTCTCTCCAGGATATAAGACCTGGAAGAGGGGAGAAATTTACTGCGAACGTTATCACGGGTGGCCCATATGCAGTGGTCCAAAATGATCATAACAATCTCTATATATAAAAATTAATTGCTGTTCGTTAGTCTCGCTAAAACTCGATAACCACTGGACCGATTCGGCTCATATTGGCCTTAAAATAATCTTGAAGGTCCAGGGAAGGTTTAAAAGCTGAGAAAACATGAGAAAATGCCAGGAATATGGTAAAATAACAATTTAGTTTTCCTTAGCAACTGTTCCTACCTGTCACGTGACACTGAATGTTCGACAACAGAACAACGTCTGTCGGGACAGCTAGTTCATATAAAAAAACATTAGTTTTACGAAAATCGACATGTAAAGAAAAAATATTCTTTACTCCCGCCACTTAAATCTCTCTTGTTTTTTGGACTACGACGGCAACCTTAGTCACAGTACACAGAGAACAGTAAAATATCTACATACAAACATGCCGCTCTCAGTTTGAATGTGTGCGACGCGCGCGATTTCACGCACACGCTAGCTTAAAATAGGGGGGAATAAGGTGGCGCGGTACGTACGGGCTGTGCCGCGTGTCTGTGTGCACGCTAGGCTAATAACTCGGCGGGCGGCCTTAGATAACCTACTGTTTGTACTGTGCCTTAGCTCTACGGTTTCGTAGCGAAACGCCGAGCACAGCCCTTCCATTGCACAATTGGACATTGGGCTTTCTTATGGCGGCCGAAGTATAAAAAATACTTGGAACATCTTAGACTACGAAAACCTAGAAATCATTTTGACCTGGGAGGATAAACGCCTTAAAATTCTACTGCCGTCAAAGGCATTCACGAAAATTGCCGGCAAAATAAATCGTAAAGAGGGTAAGGTGTATTGACACCTAGTACAGTCAATGGCTCATCAGGCTACCCATTCCCATTCCTTATCTTGCTCTTGACAAATGATATTTATTTGCAATAAAACAAGGAGGGCTGACCAAAAATGGGCAGTGTGCTGTGCTGTTGACTGTACTTGTGTTGTTATCAAACTTGAGTAGCTCTAGACAGAATTTATCGAGAAGTGCTGCAGTCTGTAGGTATCACAAACTTAGTAAGTTTTTATAGCAAGTTGACACAAAAGGACTAATATATAAATCTAGAAATGTCAAAATTCAAAGAGAGAAAGTAGAATTTTGTGTCTTCTTACCTTCTTTTCTTTTAGCAACATCTTCTTCTGTGCAAACTTTGTTCAAAAAGTCATCAAATTCAGCATTAACAACCTTCCCTTGCCTTGCAGTCCTAAATTCCCTCATATTGTGATATGACATTCCCGACCCGAGCACGGCAACACCTTCTTTCCGGAATTTGTACAACACTTCCCCCAACTTGAAGTGCTCTTCTGGGTCTTGGCTACTTAGAACAGATACTTGGACTATTGGTACATTAGCTGATGGGTTTATCAGCATCATAGGAACGAATACACCATGGTCCCAACCTCGTTCGCTATCCAGTTTGGATTTTACGCCAGCTTGCGATAATGCTTCATGAATACGGTTGGCCAGTTCTGGGCTCCCAGGGGCATTATACTTGTATTTGTATGATTCTGATGGAAAACCGTAGTAGTCAAAGTAAAGACTGTGTTGTTTGCCTGAAAGTATAATAAATAGGCATAAATAGTAAAATCAGAGTAACCACATTGATATCAGATTCAAGGAAGCATTGAAATGTAAATTAAAACAAAGATATTACAAGAATTAGGGGTACGCTCCCCGATTTTGATAGTGAAACTACCTAAAAAACATTAAAATAATGCGAATTAACATTCCATTACACATATAAAGAATAACCCTGCATCTCCTCCGGTAGGGGGTATGTTAAATAGAAGGGGTAACCACCCCCTTTAAAATAACACCCCTTTCAACCCCAAAATCGGGGAGCGTATTTCAAATGCCAACACAAGAATTATCCCATGGGACTAGTGTACTAAGACTGAACACTTTTCTTACCTGAAGAGATAGTAACAATGCTCTCTTCCCAATGGGCAGTAACCAGTATGATGGCCGAAGCAGACGCCAAATTCAAGTGCTTATTCACGTCATCCCGTAAATGTTCCGTCAGCTTCTTATGATCTGGATCACCAAGAAGCGGTAGAGGTCCTCCACCGTGATTCACGAACAATGCTGGAGCAATATAAGCCATTTTTCTTACAGGACCAGTAAAGTATCGAATTATGTTCATGGAAATCAATGACATAAACACAATGAACGCCAACTGCACAAGAATGGATAATGTATTTAAAATAAGCATGAAACTGGCTTATTAGGTCAAGTCTACAACTAAATAATTGAATTTTAATCACTGCAATCAAGGCCAAATAAAAGTTTGGTAACTTTTGTTTATTTTAACGATCGCTGCTATTGTCACATGTTCAATGTCAGTTGTCAGATTCTCCTAACGATTGAACTTTTTATAGATCGTTATTGCACGCCACTAGCTTTATTTCTGACAACTGCCTACGGCTGATTTGATTTCCGAACGTTTAGGAGGAAAATAGAGATGAAGCTATTGATGCCAGAAAGAAACGGCAATTTTTTTTTATTTTTTTTTCTGGTCCCGTCCGTGCGTTTGGTTGACGCACTGGATTCTGCCAATGTCTAGTGTGTTTGCCGGTACGGTACCCTTTGTTCCTGGTATGCCTAAAACGCAATTGGTCTAAGTCGCGTTTTGCCTAAAATGTTTTTTTTAATATTGTTAAAACTAATTCGATTAGCTACCCATTTTACATTAAACCTCACCCTGCTAAATAAATATATTGCGTATTAGGTTTAATTCGAAATAAGTAGTTGATCGACTTAGTATTAACAATATTTACAAATAAATTTTAGGCAAAACGCGACTTAGACCAATTGCGTTTTAGGCATACCAGGAACAAAGGGCCGAACCCTTTGTTCCTGGTATGCCTAAAACGCAATTGGTCTAAGTCGCGTTTTGCCTAAAATGTTTTTTTTAATATTGTTAAAACTAATTCGATTAGCTACCCATTTTACATTAAACCTCACCCTGCTAAATAAATATATTGCGTATTAGGTTTAATTCGAAATAAGTAGTTGATCGACTTAGTATTAACAATATTTACAAATAAATTTTAGGCAAAACGCGACTTAGACCAATTGCGTTTTAGGCATACCAGGAACAAAGGGCCGAACTTAGACAATATAGAATGCTCTAAGGGTACGAATGTGGTTTGCACTGCGCCGTAGTCTTTGTGTTGTGGTCGTACAAAGACTACTTCTGACTAGTAATGGAATAATTTGCATTCACAGTCATAAGTTACGCTGGTTTTAATAAAAATATACCGTGGAATGAGGACTTTTGATCTAAATAAGACTGAATTTGTATCAAAGATGTTATCGTATGAAATTCTATTCGTTCGTTCGTTCGGACAAGTTTAGTTTGGCTAAAATTTGACATCAGTGACCATGAGAAAATGACAGTAACAGTTGAAACAAAACATTAGGGCTGTATGTTCAATTACTATTCAATTGAGCTGTAAATCGTCTCAAGAACTTATTCGTTTCGTTTTATCTTTGAGGTCCATGATTTCGTTCAAGTACAACTTTAATATTTGCTCTCATTTAAAGTGTTTGATACTTTTTTTACCATAGGCCTGCACTTCAAAAACTCTTATGGGGTTCACAGCTGTTTGAAACAGAGCAAGACGATGGGACTCTAAGAAAGTTGTAACGGTTTCTTTGAAGGGACCAAACTCCTACGTTGCGCTCCCACCAGGGAGAACAAGTTTCGAAAACCCCCTATCTTCAAACCATCATTGGAATAAACTTGATACTTTGGTTTTACAACTTTTTCGCCTTCAGGCTCCGTAGGCGTCGGCTCGGGTCCAAATAACACAGGGGTTCCTCTGATATGATTAGGCAGAGACCAGCACTCAACGTGCACCGTTCGGCACTCTACACCAACGTATGTTGGCTAACAGTTGATAATCGTCGAAATAAAACAACTTTACGGATTCTACTCGCGGTCCTAAATTTTCTTCCATTTTCTAACCCGACGTTTCTCCGAAAAAGAAGAATCCGTAAAGTTGTTTTATTTCGATGTATAGTGTTCGCGTAAATATTAGAAAACATTAAGTTGATAATCGAGTTAGAAATAAAATAGCAGTGAGTAATTGATTTCCGTTTATTATAACAATAACAATTTAATAACTTTTAACAATATCAACAGGTATGATAACAGTATAACAAGAAATGCAAAAATACTGACAAATAAATTGACATTTTCTGTCTCACACACGGACTAGTAAAAGGAGACGGCAATACCGCCATGGCACTTCTCACTCACCATACTTTTACGCAATGATTTCACCTATAGTTTTGACAGAACACCGCCGTCGTCGAATTTCACATTCAAAAACTCCTTTAAATAAACAGCTATTTCCTCCGGGTTTGTCACATGGTGGTCATGCCCACCTTTTAAAGTTATCATCTTACTATATTTGACGTTTTTAAGTATCCCCTCAATGAGATAATCCGCCCCTTCCTTCCCCACGTTGTTTCCTGCATTACCTTCTGTCATTGCAATGATAAGAGAGGGGGGAACGTTTTTAGTGAACAGTTTCAGGTTCAGGTCATTCCCGTGGTTCTGAGGAACGACGTACCTCGATCTGGGGTCCCAGGAAAGCCTGCAATGAAAATGAATTCAAGTTAGATTTGAATAACAGGCATGGCGAGCGGAGTCTGGCTATGGGCCAGACTTATACGTCTTACCAACCCAATTATGGATCTTATTACTGTACCTGTATCTGTCTTCTCCCGTCTGCTCCCAAACCCTAGACAGCAGGATATCTGCCTGTTCCTGGGAAACTTTCCTGGCCTTCATCACAGCCTCCAGGGCTTGCTGCCTCGTGTACTCTTTACTGACGCCAGCATTGAACCTGAATTTAGAAAAAAAAACTTATTTACTTGTATTTTATTAGCCGGGAATCGGTTTTGAAAAAAATTGCTCGTGAATAATGATGTATCGCTTAAGAGGGATCGAAATCTGGCGGGTAACATTTACCTACCGAACGAAGGGTAAGGTCTCATCTACTATATAAAAATAAGTCGGGTTTTCCTTTCTGACGCTATAACTCCAGAACGCACCAACCGATTTCCACGGTTTTGCATTCAATGGAAAGGTCTCGGGCTCCGTTAGGTTTAAAGCAAAGAAAATTCACTAAAATTTCAACAGAAAAGCGGGGAAGCTAAGTCCACGCGGACGAAGTCGCGGGCGGCTGCTAGTTTTAAATAAAAAAAAATGTCTCTTTACTTGAATTCCTAAATTAGCTAATAAAATACTCCTAGGTTTTATAGACCGTTAATATTTGGAACCTCACCTGTGATAGTTCTTGTAATATCTCTCGTAGTAGTGCCTATAGAACTTCTGGTGGTCAGGCTGTTGGAGCCGCTGGAAGGTCGGCCCAGGGTCCAGGTGGATGAACTTGCTGATGACACCAGGGTACAACGCGTTATAGAATAAACCTGGAAGTTTTGAATGAAGAATGAATATTACTTTTCAAAATATTTATCAATCAAAATGGATAAATAGGGGAAGTCAGAAACTATGAAAGATCGTGAAATCTGTTCTTAGGGATGGCTTAGATTCTAGATTTAATAATATTAGCATTCAAACATTTTTTAATATTCTACATTGTACGGTGAACGGCACATCACTATCCATTTCCGGTGAGTCCTCATTGCTCTATTGCAAAGAAATGTCATTTAGAGAGAGCAGGATATAAAACGGAAACAGGTAGCCTGATGTGCCGTTGACTGTACTCAAATAAAGGCACAAATGGTTTTTTTTCATGTGATAGGGTGCAAACGCGTAGGTAGAGGGTCACCTGATGAAGAGTATTAACCTCTGCCCATGGACAACCGCAACACCACACACAGTTGTTTGCCTTTCAAAGAGTCAAAGATTTATTGCGCACATGACTGTGGTAAAAAGAGATATTTGAATTCATCAATAAACACTAAAGTTATCAGTGATTACATTTGAAAATATTTAAACGGCCGTCTCACGCATCGTTATCGTCGCTGTTCCTACGAGTCCGGCGCTGAGTCATTGACCCCGCGCGTCACACGAACAAACGAAAATGACGAAGTGTTGCTCCGCTTGTAAAAATACCATTCAAAACTCCGAAATCATGGATTGCACAAAGTGTAAAAAGTCTTATGACTTAATTTGTGTAGGCATAAAAAAAGAAGACTGGAAAAAACTTTCACAAAAACAAAAAGACAAGTGGCTATGCACTTCTTGCTCAAATTCCCTGCCCAAAAAAGATACCTCGGCCACCCCTGTTCGCACAGCCACCTCTGGCCGCAAAGGTGATCATGTTGCAGAAAGTGTCCACAACACGCGGGGTAGAAAGCAGAAGGCAACGTCTAGTCCTTGCCAAAAAGACGAAGTGAATTTATCTGACATATTTTGTGAAATTGGAAAATTGAGAGAGGAAGTTAGTGAGATTAAAGAACTGCGAAAAGAAGTTGTGAATCTCCGCACTCAGGTTGCTACAATTTCCACTACCTTGAATGAGACGTTATTCGACTTTAAGAAAAAAATCGACGCCGCGGAACGTGAGATCACGTCTTTAAAGTGCACGATTCTTCAATCACAGAAGGACCTTGAAATACAGGAACGGAATGCCGTCAGGGACGAGATCGAAGTGGCCGGCATTCAAGAAGCAAACGGTGAAGACCTCATGAAGACAATCATCACTACAACTAACAAACTCGGAGTGGACCTCAAAGAGGCTGACATTAGTTATGTGAATCGTGCGGGATCTAAACGGCAGCAACCCGCTAAGCCTGATGAAGAAATGCAACCCCGCCCTATATTGGTGAAACTAGTACGACGTGTGAAGAGGGACGAAATCATCAGAGCTAGCAAATCGCAAAAGAAGCTCACGTCTGAAGGAGTTGCTCCTGGGCCACAGCGACCCATATACATCAACGAGCGACTCACAACTAAGAACCGGTTGTTATTTCGTGAAGCTAGACTACGATCGAAAAAGCATAACTTTCAATTCTGCTGGATTCGCAACGGCTCCATATACATTCGTCAAGCAGAAAACAAACCTGCGATCCGCCTTCAGTGCCTTGAAGACCTTGACCACAAGATCGGTCCTGCCGAAAAAAGCGGTGATTTTGCATAAAACAGTATTTTCACAGTGCATTTTAGCTTTAAATTTTGTTATGTATTTTTTAGATTTTTTAAAACACAACACAACACCCTATACACGAAACAACACAACACTCCACACACAAAACAACTCAACCCACTACATACCAAACAAAACAACACACTTCACACAAAACAACACAACACACTACACACGAAACAACACAACACACTACATACCAAACAACAGAGCACGTAAAACATCAAACACACAGCATGTCTCAATTCTAATACATAATTTTGAAGAACAATTGCATAAAGTAAAGATTCATATCTCAACGGCTTTCCTGCTCTCAAGCGTAGGCATAAATCTTTTACGTCTTAAACTTAAACTATGCTTGACTTTCAGTTAGACATAGACCACATTCTAAATACTAATTGCCTTACGCTTGAGAAGCCAGAAAGTTGTTCCTCTTTTTTGACATCCAATTTAAACTTTAAGGTCCTAACTCTGAACATAAGGAGCGTTCAACATAATTTTGATGATTTTTTGATAACATTGAATAGACTTAATATAGAGTTTGATGTGCTGATTCTTACAGAGTGCTGGCTCAGTGATGGCACTCTAGTTCCTGTCATACCCGGTTACTATGCTTATCGCACAAAGCACGCCATAAACAAATGTAGTGGTATTATAGCTTACGTAAAAAACATATGGAACCCCACGGTTCATGAACCGTTATGCGACGAATGTAATTTTTTGGCTATTTCTATTAACGAAGTATTTGTACTGGGAATGTATAGATCCCCATCCTTTACCAACATTGATTTATTTCTTACGTCTCTTAACAAAATATTAACTGAAAACAAACGTATGACATCCGTTATTCTTGCCGGTGATACAAACATTGACATTCTAAGCGGCTACCCTAGTGAGAGGCTAACAGATTATACATGCCTAATGGCTGAGCACCAACTGATACCTGCTATCACGGAGCCAACTCGTAACGCAGCTTGTATAGACCACATTTATATTAAAAACCCATCCAGTGAAGCAAGGGGACTCGTTTGCAGTAGCAATATCACCGACCACGATATTTGTATCGCAGGGCTTTCTACGTCACTTGCTCCTCGAACATCAAATAAAAAAGTAATACGGAAAATTGACTCGCAAGGATTGCTTTCAGCTCTGTCCACGGTAAACTGGTCTGGTGTGTTGCAAAATGATGATGCCAATGAAGCTGCCACTTCCTTTTCCAACATTCTTGATACAGTTTTACTAAATAACACGAAACTAGTAAGTGCCGGCCGATCACGTAAAAACCTCAAACCTTGGATCACCCCCGGTTTAATCCGCTGTCAAAAGACCCGCGATAAATTGCACATGCAGGCTAGGAAGAATCCACTTAACCCCATTATTCAAACCAGCTATAAACGATACCGCAATTTTCTCTCAGAACTATTACACAGAATTAAAACTAAATACCAAAATGACCAGATCAACGATAACAAGAATGATTCCAAAAAGCTATGGTCTACAATCAAGAGCATTTGTAATATTCCATGCAAAAACAATGACGCAACAGAACTAACAAGACTTCAATCAGACCCATCTAGCTCACTGAACACAACAAATCAATTTTTCACGTCTGTTGGCAAAAATCTATCTGTAAACATTCTTTCTAAGCTTCAAAAGAGCGAATCAGAATTGGCGTCTAAAATCATTGTCCCCAATACACCTTCTTCGTCATTCTACATGTCACCGACTGACACATATGAAGTCAACACACTTATAATGGGTCTGAGAGATGATAGTGCGCCCGGCATTGATGGCTATAATCCCAGACTAATAAAACAACTTCGACACTTTATTATAGAACCCCTAGTCCACATATTTAACCTCAGTATTGCTCAAGGGGTGTTCCCAGAACGTTGGAAACACGCCGTAGTCACACCCATTCATAAGGACGGGGACAAAAATAAGCCAACTAACTACAGACCCATTTCACTACTGTCCATATTTTCAAAGCTTCTTGAAAAAGTTATGAACAAGCGCCTAGTATCTTATCTAGAAACCAACAAACTGATCTCTAACAATCAATTTGGGTTTAGGAAGGGATTGTCGACTGAAGATGCAGTATCCACTTTAGTTAAAAATATTTCATCCGCTTTGGATGAGAATAAGCGTTGTATTGGAGTCTTTATTGATTTAGCCAAGGCATTCGATACCGTTTCTCCACTAATTTTACTTCGGAAAATGGAATGCCTTGGGGTTAGAGGGTCTACACTAAACTGGTTCAAAACCTATCTTGCTGGCCGTTGCCAATCTGTCAGAGTAGGTGAAGCGACTAGTGACACTCTCCCGATGGATACTGGTGTTCCGCAAGGAAGTATTCTTGGCCCTACTCTATTCTCCATCTATGTCAATGACCTGTTAAGCCTTTCAGTACCCAACGCAAACATCATCTGTTACGCTGATGACACAGTGGTGCTTTTTAAAGGCACGACGTGGAATGAAACGTTAGAAACTACAGAAAATGGCATGAAACTTATTACTAGCTGGCTGGACCGCAATTTACTAACGTTAAACACTAAAAAAACCACTTTCCTGACCTTTCATAAAACCAAAACTTCATCTCCTACTAACTTATCAGAAATAATTCTTCATGAGTGTCATTATTTAAATCAGTGTAACTTACCTCAAACAAGTGAAAACCCTGCAAGATCCTGCTCATGCAAAGTGATAAAGAGGTCCGACAGCGTGAAATACCTCGGTGTCCAATTGGATGAAAATGTTTCCTTCAAGAAACATATAACCTTCACATCTGCTCGACTTAGGAAAATGTTATACATAGTAAAAGGACTAAGACGTTCAGCTCCTCCGGATATACTGACTATGGTGTATGTCGCGCTGTGCCAATCCATTTTGATGTACTGCATTAGAGTCTGGGGGGGCGCAGGAAAAACCGGTTTTATGGAAATAGAGCGTTCGCAGCGCGCCGTACTAAGAGTAATGCTTAATAAACCTTTTAGATTCCCGACCGACACACTATATAGAGAAGCAAAAATACTCCGTGTCCGCCAATTGTACATATGGCGTGTCACCTGCGCGGAACATAAATTAGTAAAAAACTCTCCCGGGTTCAAAACTCTTACCAAAAACCGAAAATTTAGAATCCCACTACCTTTTGTCCGTACTACTTTCGCAAAACGTCTCCCATCTTTTTCTCATCCGTATGTCTATAACAGCGTGAACAGAAAATGTCTAATTAAAGATTTAACTGTTCTAGGAGCCAAACACATAGTTAAAACTTGGTTACTGGACCTAACTTACCAGGAAACTGAAGATATCCTTCCATCCTCTAAATGACATGCCACCTTTTTAACACACCCGCTCACTCACCCACACACTGCATACACACACACACACTACACACACACACACACAAACACACACACACTAATTAAGCACTTTAATTGATCTCATTCTTTTTTAAATATTTAACTTTGTTATTTAGAATTTATTTTAATATAAAAACTGTTCATGTGAACCGAAGCTTGTAAGTAAGAACAGAAACAACTTTTTGTAAATCACTCTCTGGCTTTTGCAAAACAGGCCTGCGAGCCCAGTGCAGAAGTCGCTGTAACTTTTTTCCTGTACAATTTCATTTCGCAAAATAAACGTTATTATTATTATTATTATGAAATTTTTTAACTATCTCGGGATAGGCTAATCCTATCTCGGCAAATTTCTGAGACACACGGGTCTAGACCAAGTGCGCCCCAGTTCCAATTGGAAGTTGAAAAGATGAGTTTTCGTCCTGTAAGAACTTCCGAACGATTCGGCATGTGTTTAAAATCGCAGCTTTCTGCATTGTCATGTAGGTGTTCTCGGGAAGATCTATGATTCGAAGGGAAGTGAGCAGATGTTTGGGTATGACTCCAGTGCAAGAGAGCACCAGGGGTATTATGTAAACTTTATTCATTTTCCAGATTTTTATAATTTCTTCTTTGAGTTCTGTGTATTTGTGTATTTTGTCTGTGATGGTTTTGTGTAGATTGTGTGTGTTGGGGACAGCTATATCTATTAAGTATACAGTTTTGTTGTGCTTATCTATTAAAGTTATGTCTGGTCTATTATTGTGTACTGTCCTGTCTGTCAGTATGGCCCTGTCATAATAAATCTTGAAGATACTATTTTCGAGAACTGGTTTTGGAGTATATTGGTAGTATGGCTGAAGTTTTTCGGTTATTAATTTATGTTTTATGGATAGCTTTTGATGAATGATGTTACAGACTTGGTTATGGCGGTGAGTATAGTCAGTTTGCGTAAGGTTCGGGCAGGCACTAGTGATGTGTTGGATGGTTTCAGACTGTCTATTGCATTTTCTACATTTGTCAGTAATAAGATTCGGGTCTTTCAGAATGTATTTTTTGTAGTTGCGTGTGTTAATGATCTGGTCCTGTATCGCAATCATAAACCCTTCCGTTTCAGGGAATAGTACGCCTAATTTAAGCCATTTGTTAGAGGCCACTTTATCAACGTGTGGTTGCTCTAAATCGTGGTAATGACGACCATGTAACTGTTTTCTTCTCCAAGTTCCAGTTTTTTCTGTATCGTGTTGTTGTTTACTTTTAAACTGTAGGTCTTTCTGTTTCAGATTCAAGGGCGTGTAGTTGTCATCAGAGTCTATTACAGTTGCATGGATTTCACTGGTGCTTGCTTTGCTGTAGAAAAACTGTCTCATGGTGTGTAATTGTCCCTCCCATAGGGCTTTCAAATCAATTAACCCCCTACCTCCCAGATCTCTTTTAATGGTTGTACGTTCTATCGCCGATTTTGGGTGCAAGTAGTTATGTCTGGTTAGTGTTGTTCTTGTTTTTGTTTCAAGTTTCTTTATGTCTGTTTTCGTCCATTTTATAAGTCCAAAAGAATAAGTTAGTATGGGGATAGCAAACGTGTTTAAAGCTTTGAACAAGTTTTTCGAATGTAACTGTCTTTTACATATCAAATTAACACGGCTGAAATATTCTTGCGTTAGGTCTTTCTTGATTTTGATGTGGTCGATCCCCTTAGATTGTTGAATTCCCAGGTATTTATAGGTGTCGCTAGGTTCCATGATTTTGAAGTTAAGGGTCTCGTCACTGCCTAAATTGCTACCTTTAATTTTACCTTTGGCTATCCTGAGTGTCCTGCACTTATCTAAACCGAAAGTCATATTGATGTCTTCACTGAATTTTTCTGTAATTTTAATGAGCTTATTCATGTCTCTATCTGTTTTTGAAAATAATTTTATGTCATCCATGTACATGAGATGACATATGGATGTGGTTTGCGCTAGTTGATATCCGCTATTTATCCTATTGAGCAGATTGGAGAGGGGGTTCAATGCTAAGCAAAACCAAAGTGGGCTAAGAGAATCACCCTGGAAAATACCATTCTCGATTGGAATTTCCTCGGTAGTGATGTTTTCGCAGTTTTTAGTAAGTACAAGCGAAGTCTTCCAATCGGTCATGGTATTCTCCAGGAAAGTGATAATTGTTGGGTTAATTTTATAAATTTGTAGTACCCGGATAAGCCAGGAATGAGGGACGCTGTCGAAGGCCTTTTTATAATCGATGTAAGTTACGTGAAGGTTTTTTTTGTGCTTAAGTGAATGTGTAAGAATAGTGGAATCAATGGTTAATTGTTCTTTACAACCCATATGGTGTTTTCGGCAACCTTTCTGTTCTTCGGCTAAAATGTTATTTTTCTCTATATGTGAGTTGAGTTTGTTGGTTATGCAGGAGGTGATTAGTTTATATAGTGTAGGCAGGCAAGTAATCGGACGGTATTGCGAGGGATCTGTGGAATTATGGCCTTTTGGGATCATATAGGTGATTCCCTTAGTCAAAAAAGGTGGTAAACTAACTTCTCCCTTGATGACATTAGTAATAGCATTACCTACTATGTCGTGTAGCGCAACTAGTTTTTTGTACCAAAATCCATGAACTCCGTCTACACCTGTAGCTTTCCAGTTTTTGATTTTGTATGTAGCTTGCTCTATGTCTTCCCTATTGACTTCTGTAAACTCCATCTCTTCTATATTTTGATATTCAATCTCCACCTCTTTAATCCAGTCTGCCTGGTAATTATAATCTGACTCGTTTTTCCAGATGCCAGCCCAGTAATCGTGAAGAGATTCACTTGTAGGGCTTTCGCTCGCCCTTTCTGTTGCGTCTTGTCTTGCTGGACTGTTATTACCCAGGCTTCTATAAAATATTTTTTCATGTGTGGTAAACTGTTTATTGTCTTTTTTCCTCTGTAGTGCTTTTGTATACCTCCTTAATCTCTGAGTTTTAAGCGATAGCTTTTGTTTGAGTGTGTCCAAAAACTCCTCTGGGCTCCTATTGTTTCTCTCGTGTGTTGAATGGATTTGATTGTGTTTAAATATCAATTCGACGTGCTTAACTAACTTTTGGGATCTGTTACTATTTGAAATGTACTGTGTGACTCTACCTATATCCTTTCTTAGTTTTTCAATATCTTTTTCTATTCTTATCTGCCATTGTGGTTTCTTGTACGGTCGTTGTTCTTTACCGTGGTTTTGCTGATGTTGTGATTTCACTGTATAACCTAATTGTTTGCTGATTGTAAGTGCAGTACAGTATATTAGCGTGTGTATGTGATGAATGGTGGAATCCAACGAATAAAACTTTCCTAAAATCTGGTTGTTAAAAATGTGGATAAGCCGATATAGTTGCTTATTTTCCCGTAGACGTGGTAACTTGGGTCTGGAAGTAGGGTCTATATCGGTATATTCCATGAGCACTGTTTGTAGTTCATCAACTAGACCCTGAACATATGTATCAGGTATGGTTTCTGACGTGTCTGATTCCTGAGTGTTATTTGAGTGGGCAGATGTAGATGTTTGGTATGAGGGTTGACTTTGTGATGTTAGTGTTTGCATAGATTCTATTCGTAGCCTGCTTAAGGGGAGATTGTCTTCAAAGCTAGAGTCGTGTAATTGTGGTGGGGGACTAGCCCGTGTAAGATGATTAGGTTGTATCTCAGTTTCTTCTTCTGCTTTGAGTTGTTCACGTACTTCCTGTTTGATTTGGTCTATGACTGCGTCAGGCAGTAATTTATTCCGAAGAATGACTCGACGTTGATCAGCGATCCTTTGTCCAGAGACACTAAGATTGGGGTATTTTAGTTGAAAGTGCTCGAAAAGATTCTTACAGTACATGGTGCGGTCTGTTTCTAATTTTGTTATGTAAAAGTATGTGCGCATGATAAAGGTATTTATTTCTTCACTCCATTGCATGCGCACTCTTGGTTTGCCAGCTTTGGTGGTCGCAGGATTAGTGGCTGGTGCCTCATGCGAAACATCCTGAGAAGGCGTAACAGTTGAACTACTTGGATTGTTGAAAGATTGGGTGAACTCGCTTTGTTCGGGATTCCCACTGAAGGCAGGTCCCCCGGAAGAGGGCCGTCCACCTAAACCCTTGCCACCGATGGCTCGTAAGCTGAGACGCCCAGCATCGGCTCCAGGCGCGCCCCGGCGATCGCCCCCGGGCAGCGGCAATATACGTTTCTTCTTACTTCGTAGCTCCATCTTCATGGGTTTGCCATGGCCCTGTTGGTCACCCGCATAGTAAATTTATTGCAGGCGTCCGCCCCCCACGTGGCTTAGATGGTCAAGCACGGACGTTAGGTTGGGCTTTGGGGGGCTTATTATTATTATTATTATTACATTTCAAAAAGGAATACGCTCTTTTCTCAATGGTTGGTGGACTAAACTTATTTTAATTTATTTATTCATTAATAATCAAAAAAAGCCTCAATCATAGCTCATACGAGTAATAGGTAATAACTAGCTAATCTACTATATAAAAATAAGTCGGGTTTTCCTTCCTGACGCTATAACTCCACAACGCACTAACCGATTTACACGGTTTTGCATTCTTTGGAAAGGTCTCGGGCTCCGTGAGGTTCATAGCAAAGAAAATTCAGGAAAATTTAAACAGAAAAGGAAGGAAAATCTTTTTTCACTTACAGCTAAGTCCACGCGGACGAAGTCGCGGGCGGTTGCTAGTTAATTATAAATAAACGACCTTTATACGTCACACTGCTCGGCACAGGCCTCACCTAAACTATGAGGTGGAACGAGCCATACTTCAACACGCGGGCTTAGTGCGGATTGTTGGACGGGTGTAAGGTTAGTGAGCATCCTTAAACTCAGATGTTATCAAGCCGCCCTAAGGCCTCTGACTAGGCTTAACGACTGACATCTAGCGACATCAACCGGGACCAACTGCTAGCGTGCCTTCCGAAGCACGGAGATACCCGATAAATACATCACTAAATTTCGGCCAGGGTGGTCACCCATCGCCTTTTCCTTTTCGGGTTCTACTAGGTAAATAGGCAAAATGAAAAATTTACTGACTTTGTATTGTCATTTTCATTCAGAACAAAATTCGTTAAAAGTAGCTAAGGTAGTTTTGGTTGATGTAACAACAGAAAGGCACCAATGCAGGCTTTGCCATTCGATGTAGGTTTATCTCGCTTGATGTTTCTTGAAGATAAATTAATAAATTTAAGATAACATTACTTAGATAGTCCAATTTACTGCATATGAAAAGAAAGAAAGAAAGAAAGAAAAAACATTTATCATATCATATCATAAACATAACAATGTAAATATTTTTTGTTCTGTCTAGAGGTCTTATTATCTATCCCACCTATGTTTATGCGTTTCTAAAAGTAAATAACAAGTATCATAGCAGTAGTTTGGACTAATTAGGTTTCGCCGGCACTTGTCGCTTTCATGCAATAACACCTACGCCAATTTAGCCGCTAGGAGGGGCTCTCATGTAATTAAAAATTATATCATAGAATAGCAAAATAACAAATAAGAAAAAATAAAACAGAAGAAATATGCTAAGGAGTTGTTAAGACAAAGTAAACTGTATGTACCAATTTCACATCCCATGGAGTGTCCCATACAAATGAACTGCTGCCACTTCATGTATGCAACCACTGCTTGCACTGCGTGTATGTAATGGTATCTTGACACTGGCAAACCTGTGTAATGAAATAGGAGGGATAAACAAGTGATTCAACCAAATACGCAGTTAGTCTTGTTACAAATGCAGTATGTGATACATACTGTTGTAACAATTTGTTTATTTTTATTGATAACCATAACAATTGTTGCCTAGGTGTTTCTCTGGATTTTTTATGACCCTTGATACTGTTAACCGGTTCACAGTTCACAGCCCACATGTGGGCGGGCTGCGAACAATTAGCTTTTAATTGTTGTATATTTGTGGACAGTGAACCTGTTAAGCTATCTATCTGATCGACAGCGCATAACTTCAGGTAATACCATGGCAGTAAACTGCATTGGTAATATGGGCTCAGAATGCAAACCTACTCCAGGCACCAGTCTCCCACAATACAGCACTTATTTAATAGAAGGTGTATTTTTTTTAGCAATAAGTCAAAGTATTGTGGAGAAAATAAAATGAAAATAAATTATTATTGATATTCCTCAAGGGAGGATAAGCTGATTGAGGACCCTTTCAGTACCTCATTAGTTTTTGAGAATTTCATTTTACTTTTATTCTGGTCGCTGGATGAAGGTTATTAAAATTGTTTAATAAGTGCAGTTTTGTTACAAATTGCAGAGCTTACCACTCTTCACAGCTCACTATAAGCTTTTACTAATTACCTTTAGGGAAAGCATCTGACCTGCCATTGCCAGGCAAATCCACTCCAACGTAGAAGAAATTCTTTGGCAGCACTTTTACAATGGGAATGAATGTGCCCACAGAATCTTGTCGGCCATGTATCAGCAGTACTGGCTGGTTGACAGGCTCTCCCCATGTTATAACTGGAATAAGCGGCGATTCATTTTGACAACAGATTTGGTGCAATGGTTAAGTTGGCTACAACACTAACGCAGTTTAATATTATGAATTTAGTCAACTTTATGCATGTCTAACACAGACAGACCAATGTGTATTTTGTTACTGGGCCAAAGAATGAATAAATAAATAACAAAAGGTTGCAAGTATGATCCCTACACAGTCATGATTGGCCTTTGTGCTTTTAGTTATATTGTAGGTTTTTTCCATTGTGTTTATCTATGGTCTAGTTTCCATGGTACAAGCTTTGCTTAATATGAAGCCAGGCGGAATTGTGTGGCAATTGTATCTGTGCGCTATGTAGATAAAGACGTCAATTTTAAATATTTTTACTCTGTAACCATACAAAGTCTAGGTTGCTTGTTGATGCAGGTTCGGATTCCATCTGACACCTAAACTTTACTTTTTTACTCAATTTCCTGATATTCACATCATTTTATGTGAATAATAGCATATCTATATCCATACATTAGGCTTTGGCACTTGGAATACAAAGTTTGTTGATTCTTTTTAAGAATAAAACATTTCCAGACTTTCAATTATTTATCACCTCACACAGATGGTCTGTGTGAGGTCATAAGTATAAAGGTTTAGTTTATTATCATAGATAGGTAAATAACATAATCTCGAATACTAGTTGGAACCCATATTTTAAGTCTATTTTGTTGCTTAAGTTAGACAGCTTGAATAAATTAACAATAAAGTACACTTACTTGCTACCTTTCCCCAAGGCACTGGGACAAATATTTCATTGTGATTTGTCATCGTTTTTACTTATTGTTTAACATACCTATTTTACTTTATAAGAACCAAATTAATTTTATTGCTGATAGCTGATAGGATGCACTATGAGCAAAGTTCGTCTTGAGTTTCTGACAGTTAGTTCTGCTGAGTTCACTAGACAAAGTTAGGAAACGTCAAAACTTGCAAAACAAACTAGTGATGGGGGTACATCTTACGTCGCAAACATTCAATTAATTTAAAGATCGATTCTACGATTGGTTATTTTTTTAAATATCGTTACCAGCCTTAGAGATTGGATTTAATAACTGCAGCTAGCCCAAAAACACGCCAGACACGACGTCGTACCGTAAAACGATGCCGTGTAGCATGTGTACGAGCGAGCCCTTGCCTGAAAATGGTCAAAAGACCCTCAAGTTGCACCGTCTTTGACACTTTACACCAACATAAGTTTGGTAACAGTATTGATTTTCCCTTTATTTTTATTAACAATTGAACAACTTTGAATAATCAATAGGAATGACAACAATAATTATATTAGTACTCACGAGTATCCGGCACATCAGAAATACAAATAAACTATCAGTAAAATATTTTCTGTCTTACGCACGGACTAGAAAAACAGGAGACGGCAATAATAACCCTCATTGCACTCGCACTATATTTTCACGCCAAGATCCCACCTATAGTTTTGCCTTAACTCCTTCATCAAAGTTTTCATTCAAAAAGTCCTTTACATAAACCGCTATATCCTTGGGGTCTGTCACATGGTAGTCATGTCCACCTTTAATAGTTACCATCTTAGTATTTTTGACGTTTTCAAGAATCCCCTTAATGAGATAATCTGCCCCTTCCTTCCCCACGTTGTAGCCCCTGATGCCGTCTGTCATTGCAATTATCAGAGTGGGGGGAACGTTTTTAGTGAACAGTTTCAGGTGGAAGTCTTGTGTACTCTTTACCAACGCCAGCGTTGTACCTGAAATTAAAACAAAGTATTAAAATGTTCTTTAAATTTAAATTATTTTATTAAACTCGTATCTTACGAATATCATAAAAGAAATTTGAGGCGGAGACAAATCTAACCAAACAAAAACCTTGATAGTAGGTAATGAGCAGCAGTGAGTTTTGCAGATGTAATAAGATACAGAGTTAGTTTTTGACTGGACAGTGTGGTTAAATCTTGTGCAATGATTTATTCCTCATTGAACAAGAAAAAGCCCTTAAGAGTATCGAGGCCAATTCACGTCACAATATTATTGCACGAGTAGAAGTAAGCACTTACAAGTGTAGTATTTTTTTTCCTAGCTTTTACAAAATCAACTAGTTATAAATACAGTTCATATTTGGAACCTCACCTGTGGTAGTTCTTGTAATACCTCCCGTAGTGGTGCCTATAGAACTTCTGGTGGTCAGGCTGTTGGAGTCCCTGGAACGACGGCCCAGGGACCAGGTGAATGAACTTGCTGATAAGACCAGGGTTCATCGCGTTATAGAACAAACCTAGGCCAGAAATTAAAGGGTATAATGGAAAGCTAAAACTATTCGAAAACGAATTTCCAATCTTAAAACAAAAAAGTTGATGAATGAATTTATTCAAATCTCTTCTCCTTATTAAAAATAAAAAACAAAATGTCATTAAAAAGGATTGGCCGCTTCGTTGTAAAGTTTGCCTAGAATGCTGGCAGTATTGCCTCTTCGAATTTTCAGATAGCTGCCAGCCAGCCTTCTAATCACCAGAGACTTCAATCAGGCAAGTGGGGCAATTCTTTTAACAATTATACAGCTACTTGGTCCCACGGTCTCAACGCTTCCTTTCCGAAGGGTACGAAGTGGGAGCAATTTTTTACATTATCTATTTTCTATATTGGACTTGAGTACAGCCACCAAATTGTGGACTCTACTCACTATCAGTCAAGGGCACAAAAATATTCGCAGTGAACATAATTTGAGAATGAAGAAGAAATGTATTGTGTACGCTTTTTAAACTACTGATGATAAAAAAGCGAAGAGTTTTTCAGTTTGTTTTTATTAAACTCAGGATCTACCTACTGGTTCATATAGTTTTTTTTTTGTGTAAACAGATTAGACAAAATGCAGTTTCTTAGCTCACTGTGCTCCGTAATAATAAATGCGACAGCGCAGCTTCAAACCACGACACGACACGAGCTCGTACCATGCAACGATAGCATAGCACGCCGCGATGACGTGTCGTAGCACGATGCGGCGTCGTGACGTCTAAATTGTGCAGGTGCCCTTAGCGATAATTAAAAGCACAATATACCAGTGGAGCTTTTTTTCGCAATAAATTCGACCAAACTTTTTATAGGTTCAAAAATTCATCCTATGTAATGATGAAAAATGATGTCATATGGTTTTTTTGGAGTAAACTAAGTAAAAAAAGTTAATACAAAAACTGACACCAAATGCAGTCGTAAAAAGGAATTAGACGTAAAAAGGTTACTTGTGCTAAGTGGCAACCGAAATCAGAACTTTAGTGCACCTGAGCAAATCATTGACAGCGTTGAAAGTTCGAGACAACACTGCCCAACATGTATCTGTCTCGTTTACGCTCGAGTAAATAATCGAACTATCTTGTCCACACGGTCAAATTATATGTATGTACGCCAGGGGACAATTTTCGACTTCGCACCTATACTGACATAACCTATCTACCTATTTTTTATAATATCATTGAGGTAGGTTTATCTCGCTTTGTGTTTCTTGAAGATAAATTGATAAATTGAAGATAGCATTATGTAAGTACTTGTAAGGCCTAATTTTGTCTAAGCCTTATTTACTACAGGTCATAAACAGTAATATACTTATAGAAAATAAAATGTTCTGTCGAGACAGACAACCCCGAGGGGTTTTATTATTTAATTTAGTATCTATGTTTGTTAGTCTCTGAAAGCAAATAACAAGTATTTTAACAGTAGTTTCGACTAATTTAGGTTTCACAAGCACTTTTAGGGTCACTTTTCAAACCTAAAATATTTCTGACGACTCACTCATTGAAACGCTGAACTTGTGCTTCCATTTGGGGTGCCCTTAGGCAAGTTATTAAGGCCCCTATAGCAACCAACTGGCACCCTTATTGAATAAAAAAAATAGAAGTAACAATAGTAGATTATGCCACAAGGGCTTAAAGAAGTGTATTATGTCCCGGGCGTCAAGACCGCCCAAGACAAATACACTTTTAAGCCCGCGATGCATACTCTACTTTTTATACTTTCTGCGAGGCAATCGAAATTAATGGCTGAAAAAAATAAGTGCTTAAGTATTTATTTCAAGTGAAAATAGGTAGGTAATTAAATATGAGAAATTAGTATTTATCAAAAATTAAAAGTGATGTTAGAAACATAAGACAGTTGTGCCAAGACATTGGAAAGATGAGTTACAATCTTTGGTAAGTACGTTCATTTTATCAGCACAGGACTCGGGAGCTATTTGAGCCGTTGGCGCCTTTTTTCTTTCTTTGGCATCTATTTTGTTAGTGGCCAGTACGACATTCGAACTCAGGATAAAATCTCATTGCACCTAAACATTTCTGACTACACGGTTGCATTTCAAATTCAAATCACTTTAATCCCTAGGGAAATAATTAAATTCAGTACAACATTATGTCCCGGCTAGACCGTAGGGCTATAATGACCTACTTTAGGACAGGTTTACATGACACATAATGTCCCATTGACGAGCAGGTAGTATAAAAAAGAATTTAAGTGTATGTGTACCTATTTCACATCCCATGGAGTGTCCCATACAAATGAATTGCTGCCACTTCATGTATGTCACCACCACCGTCACGGCGTGTATGTAATGGTATCTTGACACTGGCAAACCTATGGAACAAAATAGGAGAAATACCTAAACGAGTAATAATTCATGGAAATATGCCCGTGGAGGTGCCCGCAGCGCAGTTGTAACAGGGAATCGGCAAGGATCGTTGTTGCAAAGCAACAAACACTGGGTTGAAAATGTGAAGGTGACCACCTTGACCGAAATTCAGTGATGGAATTTTCAATTATTTTTTTAAAACACTTTCAATTATGTTTTAAATAAAATTACCTTACAAAGACCATACAAAGTATAAGTATGTTATGTATGTATGAATAACCATAACTCACGTTATAGGTAGAACCCAAAATTCAAGTAGGTATAAGCTTCACAGCTTACAAACGCGAATAAATTAGCAGTTAAGTAACCAAACTTACCAGCAATCTTTCCCCAAGGCGCTGGGACCAATATTTCTTTGTGATTTGTCATCGGTATTACTTAATTAAGCTTTGAACCGCTATTTGAAGCCTAAATATTTGAGAGTAGCGAACTTGACTTCCTGTAACGAGTCGGTTTGTTTACCTTTCTGCTGTCTAGTACCTCTTAGCGGATGTAGGTGGCGCTCGCGTCCTGTTCAACATGGCGGGGAGCTGTCAAGAATGTCTCGAGCTCCTTGCCTCATTGGCGTCTGGATTGCCGTAGCGATCGGTCGGTTTCTGGTAAGTTTTTTAAACTGTCACTAACAGTACATGTTTGTTGTCAGGCTACAGCTCACTGAACGAGGGCGCGCACACGCCGATGTTCCCGCTGGGCGCGGCGGCCGGGCCCGCGCCCCCGATAATTTTTAAAGGTAATTTTAAATAAAACGGTTTTTGCCGTTCGTATTATTTGAATAATAATTATAAATTTTTGCTGTCGCTTTCAGAATTTAAAGTACCTATTGCACCTTTGTTTTACATTAACACAGGGCCTTCTTTTAGGTTTTGCGGTAGTCTTATTTAGCATTTTCGCAAATGGACGAAATTAACGACGTACGCGAATCGTCCGATTCGTCAACAAGCTCCGCATCAATGGCGGATATTGCCGTAGCAGGTCCATCCTCAGCGCCTCAGCTGAGAGCGGGTACAAAAAGGAAGGCCAAGAAATCGAGCAAGAAAAGTAAGCGTCGACGTAAAATGGAAGAGGCAATCGTTTTCTTGGCGGAACAAGTAGAGGAGGTTAAGAATTGTTTAGCGGGTAGCGTTCCTTTTGAGCCTACATGCCATTCAACCCCTCGCTTGCCGCAGAATGCCCCTGATGATTGTGAAATCGACGCTAACGTGAGTAGAGTGCTTTACTGTGTCGAGGAAGCGGCCAGCCCAGCTGCCCACCTCGAACTAGTTCAATCGTCTGAACTGCCTCCTATTTCATTCACCTTGCCATTAAGTACAGTTTTGAAAGAACCAACTATTCAAAAATCATCGCAGGCTCACCTAGACCTGCTTAATAATATACAACATTTTGATTCTAATGATTGGGACAATGTACGTTATGCGGAGGTCCAGAAACAATATTGTTCATTTCCCGGGTTTACATGTTTAGAAAGTAACGACGAATTAAAGCCTATTGAGAAAAATAATTCTTTGGCGCTGGTTGAACGCGGTTTTGCAGCAATAACTCATGCTTT
The DNA here is from genome assembly GCA_950022985.1 of Udea ferrugalis. Classification (NCBI taxonomy): domain Eukaryota; kingdom Metazoa; phylum Arthropoda; class Insecta; order Lepidoptera; family Crambidae; genus Udea; species Udea ferrugalis. Next base: position 4,981,080 of record OX465545.1, read on the forward strand.
GGTGAAACAAAATGAAGCGGCGCAGGATGGTTTTAAGGCCTTGTTAGAGTGGGTTAGTTCCGCCGGTGAGATTTCTATTCAGTCGTTACAAGAAAAGATAAATGATATTTTTATAAAGGGTAGTTTTCAAAAGATTAGTGGTGACGTATTGCAGTTGGCTTGTGGCCACAGGTCGGAAATTATCCAACAGAGGAGAGATAATTTATTACGGGCTGTAAAAGACAGCTATTTGAGAACAAAGTTGCGTAAAATACCACCTTCTTGTGAAAATTTGTTTCATAAAGAACAATTTGCTTCTGCTATCGAAAAATCAGGTGGAGTGTCAAAATGTATATGGCTGCCCCGAGCACCATCATTTCAAAATAAAGTTGCTGCGCAAGCACAACCACAACAGCAGACGCGGGCCATGCCCAGTTATGCTTCCACACATATTAACAGGGCGCCTTATAACCCGCAGTTCAATGTTGATAACAAAAATCTGCCCCAAAATGTGGGGTACCCATACCAGTTGCAAAGGTGCGACTTCTCTCAGCCGCCGTTAACACAATCTTCTTATGCCAGGCCTCCTCGGCAGAATTTTCGGAATGACAACGCACACCCGCGACCTAACAGAGGCCAGGAGCGTAATTCGAATCAACCGCGGCGACAACCTCAAAGGAGATCTTGACTCGAGCAATTTTCGAGCCGGCCAACTGAAAAGGTTTATCAGTCGGTGGGCTCATATGGAGGCTCCAAATTCGCTATTAAATGTGTTGAGAAATTTCCGTATACCTCTGGCTGGAAAACCACCGTTACTAACTCCGAACTTAACAGACAGTCGCTTACAAACTCCAAAGTCCCATCAAATGGACAAAATTATAAAACAGATGTTAGAAATGGATGTTTTTTGGAACCTTTTTTTTTTTTTTTTTTTTTTTACCCGGTGAAATGCTTTTACGCACTTCCCGCTGCTCGGGGGGCAGCGGGGGAGTGTGGGGCTCACCCACCACAGGGTGGGCATACCCACTAAAACACCGGGGCAGCCTTCTTCCGTGCGTGACCAGGGTTCACCGAGATCTCTTCTGTAGAGAAGGAACACTACCGGTTGAACACCTGGCGCACAATGCTGATTTACACAGCCCCTCTCGTAGGGAGTAAGACCTCCCTACTAACACCAGCCGGTGTTACGGCAGTGTGAGGCTGCCCCCACACTGCCGTCCTCCTCGGGGCCACTTGAAATAGAGGCACACAGCCCCCACCGCGTGCACTCCCAGCGACCCCGAAGGCCCCCTTTAGTCGCCTCTTACGACAGGCGGGGGGGAACCGTGGCCGTATTCTTACGCCCCGGCCACAGGGCGGAAGGAACGCACTAAGGCATTACGCCAGTGCCCCTGCGTCGCCTTCTCCGCCGCCGGTTAGGGTCAGCGAGCTCCCTTGCACGCTCGGCGGCCTCCTTCTGCTCCATCACTGTGTTGCAGAAGGTAAGCATGGATGTCCACGCTCTCCTGTCAGTGGCCATTGCATGAACCACTGTTTGCAGGGTAACCACCCTACCAATACACGCGCTCAAGACAATTCGTTCCTCTGCCCATGCTGGGCACTCTTCAAGAGTATGTCTGGCCGAGTCATCCAGATCATCACAGTGATGACACCTTCGGTCGGGCTCTCTGCCTATTCGACACAGGAACCTCCCGAAGCAGCCATGCCCCGAGAGTACCTGTGTCAATCGGTACGTCAGTGAACCGTGTCGCCGCTCTATCCACTGCCTAAACACAGGGCGCACCGCCTCGATGGTCCAGAGGCCCGCTCCCGGCGCCTCTAACCTCTCTAGCCACGTATCATGGACCTCAGCTATGATGTTAAGCCGGTGACCATTCAGCTCTTGCGGCGCGAGTCGCCTGCCCGAGGTACGCGCCTCCTCCCGCCAAAAGAACGCGGCAGAGAGGGCCCTCGCGTCTAAATCCCAGGGCAGGGACCGCGCCAACAGGCACGCCGCCTCGAAGGAGATCGTGCGATACCCTCGTATTGCTCTGATCGCAGAATGGACGCTGACTGGCGAGTCAGAGCTTCAGCCCATACGGGGGCTCCGTATAAGGCAATGGATCGCACGATCCCCAAATACAGCTTTCTACCGCTGTCTCCTGGCCCGGTCAGGTTGGGCAAAACTCGACTTAGGGCATTCGCCGTCTTTGCCAATTTAGGCGCCAACTTCTTGAAGTGGGGACGGAAGTTCAAGCGACCGTCGAGGACGATTCCTAGATACTTCATCGTCGACTCAACGGCGAGGCAAACTCCACCCACCACAATGTGGGATCCTGCTGGAGGGGCTTGCCAGGGTCCGTGAAAACACAGGACTTCAGACTTGTGTAGAGCCACCTCCAGTCCCAGATGCCTGATTCGGCTCCGTACATTAGCGGTGCCTGCAGTCGCTCGCAGCGCCGCCTCCCTATACGATTTCCCCCGGGCGGTCACCAGAGTGTCATCCGCGTAACATGTTACACTGACACCCTGTAGGTTCTCCCCCCTCAAAACCCAGTCATAACCGATGTTCCACAGGAGCGGGCCGAGGACCGACCCCTGTGGGACACCGCACGACATTGGCCACTGAAGCCATTGTTCCCGCCCAGGGTACTCGACATACCTGTCCACAAAATAGGAAGCGATAATCTCCCTCAGATACGCCGGTGTTTGATGGTACCTAAGCGCCTCTTTTATGCACGCCCAGGGTAGGGTGTTAAAGGCGTTGGCAATATCTAACGATACTGCCAAAACAACCTCTCCCCTGGCGATAGCCTCTTCGGCCTGCTTCTTCACCTCCAAGACGGCGTGCACAGTTGATCGGCGCCGCCGGAAACCGTACTGGCACTCAGCCAAATTAGGTCCGTCCCTCTCAAGGTGCTCAACGAGACGCTCCGCAATTATCCGCTCCAAAAGTTTGCCCATCTCGTCTAGCAACACTATCGGGCGGTATGCGGATGGCGAGTCTGCGGGGCGACCTTCCTTTCTTATGAGGACCAGCTTCCCCGTTTTCCACTGTCGTGGGAAGCGGCCTTGTCTCAGGCACTCCGTAAAGAGATTTCGGAGCCTCGGTCCAAGCCATTTCAGGGCAAGAGCCAGAGCTTTCCCTGGTATGCCGTCAAGACCAGGCGCGGTGTTTTTCGCCCGGAGCTTGATAACGGCCGCGGCAAACTCATCCTCGGAGATCGAGAGTGCCTCGCTGTCAATTCCGCAGCAGCGGTGGATCCAGGCTCTCCGTGATTGGGGGGGCCCACGGTCGTAGCTTAGCCATTGCTATGCGATACGGACGCCCCCACGGATCCCTATCAAGGGTGGCCAAGAATTCCTCCCGCGCTTTTGCCTTGGCCTTGTTGACGCCTATCTTCAGGGCCTTTTTCGCCTCTCGGTACGAAGCGTACTGGAGGACCTCCTGCTCCTCATCTCGGTGCGCTCTGCGCCGGAGTCGGGTGTATCGGCGCCTCGCCCTAACACAAGCCTGCCTGAGCTGTGATAGGTCTGCGGACCACCAATACACCTGGCGTCTCGGTTGTATAGCCTTGGCCCGGGGCATGGCCGCGTCACAAACATGCGACAGCGCCTCCCGGAACCAGTCCGCTTCAGCATCCACCTCGAACGATCCGACCGGCGCGGGCACCCACGCCTGAACAATGGAGGCAAGCTCCAGTACCTCTCTGTCAAGACGCTTCTGAGCCCACCGAGGGCGGTCCCTATTCACAGATCCCTGACTCAGGCCAGTCTGGAGCGCCGAATCTGCAGAGACTTCAAACCGGATGTAGAGGTGGTCTGAGTATGTCACCACATCCTCTAGCACTCTCCAGCCCGAGACACGGCGTGCGAGAGCAGGACTCGCGAACGATACGTCCACGATGGACCCACCCTGCTGCCGGACGCATGTGTTAGCAGAGCCCTGGTTTAAAACCACCAGACTAGTGGCGATTGCCCACTCCTCAAGTGCCCTTCCACGCGGTGTAGTCAACGGGGAACCCCATACCGTGGACTTGGCGTTAAAGTCCCCCATGACGAGCAGCTGTGAGGTATTGTTCCGCCTAACCACCGCCTCAAGCTCCGACAGAAAATCTTCGAACTCGGCGAGTGGTTTGTTAGGGGAGAAGTACACTCCCACAATGAGGGTGTTTCCTACGTGAGCGGCAACCCAACCGTTACCTTTCTCCGTTCTCCGAAAAGGAGTTGAGCCCGCAGCTTACTTACGCAACAAAGGTGGCACGAGGTCAGTTGTGCTTTCGGATTTGACATACCGTGTTCTGCATCTCCTGGACTCATACAACATTTCCATGGAAATCTATTACTTACCAGGGCTTTACAACGGCGAGGCCGATCATCTGTCTCGTCTAGCCAGGCCACCAGAATGGCATCTGTTGCCTCAGATCACGAGGCTAATCTTTGCCAAGTTTGGTCACCCTGTGATCGACCTATTTGCGTCGAGAATTGCCCACGTCGTACCGACATATTGCACTCGAGACCTAACAGATCAAGAGGCTTACTTACACGAGGCTTTCAGCCATGCGTGGGACTATCCCCTAGCCTGGGTCTTTCCACCACCATTTCTCATGCCACGCGTGTTACAACACTTGAGCAAGGCAAGGGGCATTTATTTAATAGTAGCCCCGCGCTGGATGAAAGTCTTTTGGAGGTCCGACCTCAAGAGCAAAGCCCTCGGCCCACCTTTCACGATCAGAAATCTAACGAAGGTACTAGTCGACACATCGACGGGCCTAGCTCCCAAAATGGCCTCGGAAATGGTGTTAGAGGTATGGAAATGTGGGGGTGGGCTGAAAGTCTGACAGGCTGGTCTCATGAACAAAAACAGTTTTTACTAAATAGTTGGAGAGAGTCCTCACTGAAAACCTATAGAACAGCCTGGCAAAGATGGATTGAATGGGCTTTAGAAAATCAAGTTAGTTGTTTTAGGCCCAACGGTGCAGACTTAGCTAGATTTCTTATTGATCTTTATCAGAAAAGTGGTCTAAAATATAGTACTATTTTGGTGTATAAATCCGCAGTATCTACGTTATGTGACCCAAATTCGGATGTCCGTTTAAGCTCGCACATGTTAGTCAGACAGGCTTTAAAAGCCTTAAGTTTGTTAAAGGTAAATGTGAAAAAAGCTCCTATATGGGACACAGAAGTTCTAATTAATTACTTGAGCGCTAACATGCCTGATGAGAACAGCCTTTATGAGTGTTCTGGGCGCGCTGCTATATTGCTTCTTTTATGCTCAGGTCGTAGAGTACACGACCTCACCTTATTGTCTGTTGGCAACAACCATTGTTCTTTTTCAAAAGATTTTGTAATATTTTGGCCCAAATATGGGTCCAAAACTGATACAGTTTATAATAGACAGTCAGGCTGGCGCATATCTATGAATAAGGAAAAACGGTCCTTGGACCCTGTCCACTGGGTAAAAAGAGTAGTAGTGTTATCAAAAAATAAACGCTCTATTTGTAATGTAGACAATTTATTTTTAACAGCCTGTGGTACCCCAAAGGCTGCATCTCGTTCCAACATTGCTGGATGGGTCAAAAAGGTTCTTATTGCAGCTGGCATTAAAGCAAGTCCCGGTAGTATTCGACCCGCTGTTGCCTCTAAAAGCTGGATTTCAAATTGCCCTCTGGATGAAATTCTTGTAAAGGGTAACTGGCGTTCCAAGAACACTTTCTTGAAATTCTATTGTAGAGAGATTGGTACATTGCTCCCATCTTCTGTCACGAATTTATTTACACCAATTACTGATTAATGCATCATAGAGCGCAACGGGTTATTTGATTTTTAATAAAACTCTAATTAGGTGGAATTTATATTTGTACAATTGCAATTTAATTATGATATTAAGAGTGATCAGAGTACTTTTATAATTTAAAAAGTATGTTTGTTTTTGACTTATTGGTGGTTTTTGTTATTGGTAGAGAATACAATCAAAGTAACCTGGAGAATGGTTTTCTTTCTTAAAATTGCACTTGAGTGAATTGTTTTGTGGTGTTTGGTTCCTTTGTTTTTATTTTAATTTTACTAAATAAATATTTAAAAACTTATTTCCAATTTTGTTTTACTTACACATACAGATTTATTACAATGAGTTTCCCTCAACAGTAACTATCAAGATCACATTGGCGTCGTCCTGTCCACCAGGCGATAACAAACACGTCTCAAATATTTAGGCTTCAAATAGCGGTTCAAAGCTTAATAGCAGCGTTTTACCTACCAATAAAACGCTTATTAAGCGATAACCCTATTTGAAGCCTAACTTTATAACTCTGCCTGGTGTATTTACTACATACTTTTCAGATTATTTGAGATCCAATGAGGCAAGGAGCTCGAGACATTTTTGACAGCTCCCCGCCATGTTGAACAGGACGCGAGCGCCACCTACATCCGCTAAGAGGTACTAGACAGCAGAAAGGTAAACAAACCGACTCGTTACAGGAAGTCAAGTTCGCTACTCTCAAATATTTAGGCTTCAAATAGGGTTATCGCTTAATAAGCGTTTTATTGGTAGGTAAAACGCTGCTATTAACTTAATATAATTAAGTTTTAAAATTAAATTAATTTTATTGCTGATAGTCTAAGCACCATGAGCAAAATGAGTCCAGACTTAACGTTAAGAATGTGCCAAAACTTGCAAAACAAACTAGTGATGTGAGTATTTCTTACGTAGCCAACATTCAATTGATACTTAAATCAATTTCACAATTTCTTTTTTATATTTTGACGCCTTAGTAATTGGATCTGATGAAAGCGATGGCCCAAAAAGAATGCAGCTACGTTACGTGCACCCTTTTTTGGGGTTTGCCATCCATTTTTCTTTTAATCACCTGTGTCTGTACTATATTATTGTTTATTTGTGTATTTATCAAATGGGTATATTTTGTGTATCGTTTTCTAGCTTAAAAAAGTATATACTGTTATGTTTTTTGTTTATTGCTTACGTAAACAATTTCTAAGGGCATGGCTGGTCTTGCAAAAAGAAGTTTTAAAATATACACCACATGTTATAATGAATAAATGAATATGAATATGAAAGTTCATCTACTTAAAATTACGAAGACAAGTTATTCATTTAATCAAACAAGTTTGTTGTTGACATTAATATTATTCAATGGGTAATAAATAAATTCACTGCTACACCCTGCATCACATTTCATTGAAGAAGGCAAATAAAACAAATTATCTAAATGTTACACGAGTCAATACAAATTCATGTTTTGAGTTCTTTTAAGCATAAATGTATTAGTTAGGCATAAATGTTTTTTTCATCTTATGAAGTTAGTAAGTAAAGTAGGCTTTAATAGCTATAAACATCGTACCGGCTTCGCAAGCCCTTCAAAGATTCTACCAATAATTATGTTCACTATTTTAATTTCTTCCTACTAATATTACAAATTTGAAAGTTTGTATGCGTGGATGTGCCGTGTTGCTCTTACACGTAAAAACTGCTTAATGGATTTGAATTAAACTTTACAATGATATAGCTTATACATCTGAATAGCACATAGGCTACAATTTATAAAAAATACATTTTTTTTTCTTACTGTTCTAAAATATAGAAGGGCTTAACGTTCCGTTATCTAACTTCATTTGTGAATTCAGTCTCCATAAAGGAATATACATTCATGAAAAGTTTTATTGACTTGTGTTTAACCATCTAAGTGTGCGCATTATTGTTCGGAATTTAAAAACTCTTTAATATGCTGAGCAACTATTTCAGTTTTATGTAGATGCACGTCGTGTCCTGTGTCGAGAATCACAAATCTGTAGTTGCCATGAGGCCAGGCGCTGGCATCGGTGGAGAATGGGAACGGCTTGTAGACGCCTCGGTCGACCGTTTCTTTAGCGAAAATTGCTAGCGTCGGTGTCGAGTAGGATGTATAAAGCTCTTTCAGTTGTGAAGGCGTGAATGGCAGCAGAGCGTTTAGCTTCATGCGCTGGTCAAAAGTAAATCTACAAAAACACAAAAAAAATACAAATAGATTACATTTTCCTAGAAGGATGACCATGAATATAGAGTCTTAACTCCTTGTTTCACAGAAGCTTAGAAATATTATAGTTATCCCACGAGATGATACAGAAATTAAAATATTTTCGTTATTTATCCCCAACTACAAATAACGTTCGCTTTGCTTCATTCTAAACAGATAATCACATTATTTTATACCTGTACTTTCCATCTTCAGTCGGCGCCAAACATCGCTCTAGTATGTGGTTAGCTGCCTCTTTATCAAAGCCTCGTGCCATCATTAGCTTAGTTTGAGCCTAAAACAAGATCGAAAATGTTAGAAACCTTACTTAACCATTTCCTATTGAGGAGTATCCGCAATAAGAGAGCTTGCCTATTGAAAGTACTTTGATGAAAGACTTTTTCAATTATTGCTTTCGCTTTAAATTCGATTTGCCTAAAGTGTCCTGTCTTTCAACTAAGATTATTTAGAGTTTATAATAGACGGCAACGTCATGCACATAACCCAGGGTTTCCCAGGCTTAGTAGCAAAAGCAACAGAACTCACGCTATTTAAGGTTGTGGGATGCTAGCTGCCCCTGCTCTACCGATATTTAGTAATCTCTTTTTGTAAACAAACCTCTTCGTAGGTGACTTTTGGGGCATTTTCTGGCCCTGAAAGATATTTCTTGTAATTTTCACTGCTATAGTATTGGTGGTAGTACATAAGGTACCAAGATCGGAAGTCATTAGTGCGCTGCAGATACGCTGGCTCTGGATCCAACTCTACGATCTTTGTCATCTTACCAGGGTAGACAATGTTGTAGTATTTTCCTGAAAATATGATTTTATTCATTGTTTTTAAGTACATTATGCCTTTTTTCTATTTAGCCTCAATATAGGAAAAATACCTTTCACAGTACTACTCACCTAGGACTGTCCCCAAAGAATGACCAATAAATGTGAATTTTTCCCAATTGAAATGTTGAACTACGGTGTCGAGGGTAGGTACATAGTCAGTAGGTAAAAGTCTAGCTGCTCTAGGTGGGTGGTCAGACCGTCCGTTCCCAGGAAGGTCCACGCTGACGTAGAAATAGTTTTCTGGTAGGTGGTGAACTAGGGGCCTGAACGAAGTACAAACGTCAAGCCTCCCATGACACAGGAAGATGGGAGGATCAGTGGGGTTGCCCCAAGATAACGCTGAAAAAAATATTACTTATTTTTATACGCAAACCTATCAAGCTGAAGGCGTCTGCTATCAGGCATCAGGCCCATGCAATAACAGCTGATTGAGGTGCGAAGGATGATGGCAAAAAATATCCATTGTAATTCTAAAGCGTCCACAAATATCATTCTTCAGATTTAAATATTATAATTATTTTAAGCTTATTTGATTAACTAGTAATTTTTGACACTGTAATTTATCTGTATTTATCATAGTCATAGGGTACAGTCAACAGCACATCAGGTTACCCCATTTCCGTTTTTCCTCTCGCTGTTGCCGAATGTCATTTCTTTGCAATAGAGCAAGGAGGACTGACCGGAAATGGGTAGCGTGATGTGCCGCCCACCGTACATAATCCTGTGTTGAGCAAAGGGTTGACATATTTTCTCTTTGGTCTTGTCCATACAATTCCCACTAGAGGCGCTAGTGTTGAAAGGGGAATAACTTTTATTCTCAATAGTTCGATTGTCGAACTAGTAAGATTATTTTTCTCATTCGTTACATCACCGTTTCTTTGTTTTGCGTCGGAATCTACCTGCTGCCCTAAAAATACCTCATCATGTTGATGTCACTAACCTGCGACTTTCCCCCATGGCGCTTTTATTTCAACCTCCTTTTCTGTTGCTCTTAATGTGCTAAACCTTGCTAAACTGAAAATAGTAAAATCTGTTACAGTTGCCCAAATTCTGAGAATAGCGAAGAAAATAGAATAATCTTATTTGAAAGGATAATAATTATCTCCTTCGGCCCTGTATAACAGTAATTGATTTTTACGGTTAATAACAACACAGATGATAAAAACAGCGACAGCTAGTTTTCTACAAAACATTCAATTGATCGCTATTACATCACTAATCATAATCATTGCTAAGATAGCGACATCTAGCGAAAGGTTTTATTTTACCCTTTTAAGTTTTAAAAGTTAAGTCTAGACTAATTCTTTAAATTTATGTGCTATATACGCTGTTAAAATGTTACATGTGAATTCTTGTGCCTTTCTGTTTTTTAAAGTTGAATTAAGAGGTATATTTCGACTTAAACTGGCTAATTCGTTCCATAAAATTTAAACACTTCTTAAGTCATTCAATTTTTCCCGGCAATTCCAAAAGTCAAACTGACATAAAAACTCATCATGACTGATTTAAAATAGTTTTACTGTTTTATCACCAACCAGAAACATAAAATATTAAGGAATTAACTTACTTTTTCATACAATGCAACGCGCTGATTCTCATCTTGTAGTTTTCATCTCAATCTTAACAATTTTAGGAACCTGAAATGTAAGTAGGAACCGTAAGTCACTTTCAAAATAATAGGTGTCTGGCCTGAAATTTATTTTTATCTTGTTTGGTTTATGGGGTAACCAAACACGCACACTCACTCCGTCTGTAATTCGTTAATGTGTCAAATTTGGTCTTGTGCCCTTGACAATAAGAACCATAAATCTTGTGCACACTAGATGATAATAGATTTCCAATGTAAAGAGCGTTTAAAAGTGCGATAAAAAAGAATGAATTTCAAATGAACTAAAGTTGTGATGAGCAAGGTTGGTTAGCTAAATTGGTTTTGTAGAAAAACTGCATTACTTGATAACTATTATTGGTTGAGTTTTATACTTACTGTGTATTTATTTGAACCTACCTTTTTATTTATATTATTTTTAAAAGATGATTAGGTGTTCAAGTCAATTATGTGATGTGTTTTTGTTTGGTTAATGAGTTTTTGACTCATAAAAGCACTTTTAACAAGTCTATTTAAATAAAGATATTTTGAACTAGAACTGAACTATACCTAAAGGGTGAAATTTTCAAGTGGGCGTGGTAGGCCAAATTATACTCCATAAGTATTAAGAAAAACACTCAAAGTAAGTATCAGAACAATGATCAGAAGCAATAAAGTTCATAAACCATAATCATTCAAATGCAATAGGTACAATTAAACTGTATTCATATTTATTTCATTTATTGAAAGAAAGAAAGAAAGAAAGAAAAATATTTATTTGGTACATAACAATAAAACACTATACAGGTAGAACAACAAAGAAATAAAAAGATACAAAAGTTTGTCATGTAACCAAAATGGTGACCACTCAGCATATGTTAGGCATAATGCACTAACGCTGATTTTCAGTGGAACCATGTACACAGTGGTTATTACTTAAATGGCAAGGAGCATATTTGTGCGTGCGAAAGCATGTGTGCGTTTGTGGATGTGCGCGTTGTGAGCATGTGCGTTTATGCGTCTTTGATTTATACATAACATAAGGTTTTTCATTGATTTATACATAACATAACATAACTAAGAAAAGGGAGTACAATTAAACTAATAAAAAATAAAGGACGAGATTAACATAGATTAACGGACATTCTGGACAGCCACCTGTGCATTGGACACTTGTGCTTCAAGAAGATGCTTTTTTAATTTCTCTTTAAAAGTTCCAATAGAGATGGCGTTTCTTATCGGTGGCGGTAAATTGTTCCAACACTTCGTGGCAGCATAGCGAAAGCTGCCACGAAAGGCGGCTGTCTTGTGTTGTGAGCATATAAGACGTGAAGCGATTCTCATTCTGCGTTGAGAGAACTTCAACTTATCAAAAAGATACGGCGGTTTGGTGCTTTTCATGATCCCGAATAGCAACGACGCGAAATGCAGCTCTCGCCGGGCGGCCATGTTTATAAGTTGGTTGCAATTTAGAAAGGGGGTGATATGAGAACGCCGCGGGACTGAAAAACAAAAACGTGCACAAGCGTTTTGAACACGCTGTATACTTTTTTTAGTACGAGCTAAAAGACAATCTCCAAACACTGTATCCGCGTAATTCAGCTTAGAAAGAACTAGGGATTCACATAATTTGATTCGCATATCAACACTTAAATAATCACGAATGCGATAAAGTACTTTTAGTCTATAAAAACAATTACGCATTAGCTCTACAGCATGTTCTTCAAAATGCAGACTACCATCCATTAGCAAACCAAGGTTGCGTGCTTGTGACACCTGTTCTAAACGGTCTCCCTTAATTGCAATAGCCGGCTTTTGAGCAGCAATATTTCTTGTGACAAGCTTTGAACCAAGTATGAGGTATTTAGATTTGCCAGGATTTAGGGTCAAACTATGATTATCACTCCAACGAGCTATTTTATGAAGGTCTTCGTTAAGTTTGTCTACTGCTGAATTGGTTGCATCTGGTTTAAAGGAAATATATAGCTGCAGATCATCGGCGTACAAGTGGTATTTACAATGTTGAATGCTATCCGTTATATCGGCTGAGTATAAAATGAAGAGCAACGGTCCCAATATAGAACCTTGAGGCACGCCTCTGGTTACTGGTGTTTTAGTAGAGACAAGGGCACTACCATCGCTGTTGCGAATTTCAACGAATTGCATGCGCCCGGTCAGATAGCTGTCAAACCACCTAAGAGCAAGTGAGTCAAACCCGTAATAAATAAGTTTTGCTAAGAGAAGTTTAGTATTGATGGCATCGAATGCACGTGAAAAATCTAGCAACACTAACAAAGTACCCTCTCCAACATCTTGGGCAGCCAAGACCTCATCTACCACGTCTATCAGCGCAGTCGCCGTGCTGTGTGCTTTTCTGAAGCCGGATTGTCTCAGTGGTAATATATTATTTGTCTCGAGGTATTCAGTCATTTGTGTACAGACGGCTCTTTCAACTATTTTAGATAGAAGTGGCAGGATACTTATGGGCCGCAGATCCTTACAGGTACTCGGATGTTGAGTTTTAGGAATAGGTCTAACAATGGCTGTTTTCCAAAGGTCAGGAAAAATTCCTGTTTTAATGGACTGATTTACAATAGTGGTGATTGAAGTTAATGTTTGAGGTAGCGTGAGTAAAATCATGTCCATATTGATACCATCAACACCCTGCGCATTCGTCCTAAAGGACTTTATTATACTAAAAACAGTTGCCTCAGTGACAGGTTGCAACGCAAACACAGCAGAACCATACCTTTCAAATCTATAACCGTCTAAAACAGAAACATCCGCGTCACTATTCCCAGGAACTTCAAGAAAATGTTTGTTCAAAGTATCAGGACTATTTAAGTGAAATGGTAATTCATTGTTCTCTATTGGAAGGTACAGTAAACATGAGAGCGATCTATTGCCTAATAACTTAATTAAAATGATCAAATTAAAACTTTATTTACAATACAAAATAATATATCTTCAAACTTAAATCAAATGAATAAAAAAACTTTAACATAAAATTAAACATCATAACAAAATTGAAATAATACCTAATTAAATTAATTAATTGTTTAAGTTTACAAAAAAACTTACAAAGTATAATTTTAAAAAGTATTCAACCATAAGATAGATAGTAATGATTGGAACAAATAATTAAAATACAAAACATATGGTTTCTGTAACCCATTTTTTAAACCTTACTTTGAGTTTCAATCTGCCCATTATTAGAGTATGGGCAGAATGGACTCGGTTAGATTAAGTAAGAAGTTTTAAAGTTAAGGCGGGAGGGGGGGGGGTTATAAATTATATAATATTTTAAAAATAAAGAATCAACAAATATTAAAACTACTTACCTTAATATTTATTGATTCTATATTTTTAAAATATTATAAATATATAATTCTAGACATTCTGTTTAAACAGACGAGTGTCTTGGTGTAATTGTTGAGAAGTCGGCTACTACACCAAGAGTCGCGGGTTCGATCCCCGCACAGTACAAACATTTGTGTGCATGAACATGTCTGTTTGTATTGGTCTGGGTGTTCCTATGTAGGTATATTAAGTATGTATTTACAAAAGAAAAAGTATTTAAGTATATTTATCCGTTGTCTAGTATCCATAATAACGGACTATAATTAGCCCGCTTGGGACTACATAGATGGCGCTGTGTGGAATAATATCCAAGGATATTTATTTATTTATAAACAATCTGCCGATAAGGCTACATCTATGTCCTTTTTACTGTACTTATAATCTACATGTAGCGTTGAAATATATAACTTTATTGTGAATAAATAATAATTTTCAGACAGTAACAGTCCTTAGGTCCGTACAATAATTGTTAATAACAAAACCCTTATTTTCTATGTTAGTTACAAAACAGGGAGAAAGAAATCTGTAGGGATACCCAGTTTAAAGTAAAGTAAAGTAAAAATAGTCTTTATTCATGTAAACTTATTAAAAAGCACTTATGACAAGTCACAACATAAAAACTTAAAAAGTAATAATGTGATTCTACCAAATACAGTTACATATCAGTATGTCACGATTTAAGAAATATTCATTGAAAAAAAGTTTTTTTTGTGTTGCTAAATTTAGTGTGCGCATTATTGTTTGGTATTTAAAAACTCTATGATATGCTGAGCAACTTTTTCAGTTTTATGTAGATGCACGTCGTGTCCTGAGTCTAAAATCACAAATCTGTAGTTGCCATGAGGCCAGGCGCTGGCATCGGTGGAGAATGGGAACGGCTTGTAAACGCCTCTGTCGACCGTTTCTTTAGCGAAAATTGCTAGCGTTGGTGTCGAGTAGGATGTATACAGCTCTTGCAATTGTGAAGGCGTGAATGGCAGCAGAGCGTTGCGTTTCATACGCTGGCCGAATGTGAATCTACAAAACATACAAAAAAACATTTAACAGTGTCATTGACCATTGAAAGAATGCATTAACTAAGGGCACGGTCCGTTTTGAGCCAAAAGTGAAAATAGCGCGCTCACACGCGTTCTAATTGATAAATTGTATGAGAGTGAGCGTTGGGCCCGCTATAATCACTTTTGACTCAAAACGGACCGCACTATAATTGTGCTAAGTATTAGAGGCTCATAGTCACACACACACACATATTCTTACGAGTAAAAAGAGTAGCACATTATTTCATACCTGTACATTCCATCTTCAGTCGTCGGCGCCAAACATCGCTCTAGTATGTGGTCAGCTGCCTCTTTATCAAGGCCTCGTGCTTTCATTAGCTTAGTTTGGGCCTGAAACAAGATGATCAAATTTAGGCCATCTCACGTGAACACAATCAGCATCTAGCAGTTTTGCCGATTTATGGTAGAACCCCCCCGTGTCCGTATACTACATACGTATCCCTGCCTGTCGTAGGCTACTAAGGGCGCGGTTCGTTTTGAGTCCAAAGGGATAATAGCGCGCTCACACGCGTCCCGATATGATAAATTGTATGAGCGTGAGCGACGACGTGACAGCGCTATTATCACTTTTGACTCAAAACGGACCGCGCTATAGAACTTGTGTGCGTTTTGTGAAAAAATTTCGAGGATAGTGCGTTTCTGCGGACACTGTGGTCGGTGTTATTGTATACTAGAGTTGAGCATACTCCTCTCAACTCATGGCTGCAAGGCAGCCAAGTACGCTGGAGGGTAGGTGTTGATTCACGCGGGGTTCCGCTACCGCCTAGTTACGCGTGAAGATGTCCACCGTCAGGTTTTAGTGGGTAGGGCCTCTGACCCACATACACCAGTTATTCCGAACCTAGGGCACAGGGCATGCGTTGCTGCATTTCAAAAAATGAAGATTCCCGCCCGACATTAAGTGATGTTGTTTAGTGAACAAACCTCTTCGTAGGTGACTTTTGCCCCATTTTCTGGCGCAGAAAGATTTTTCTCGTAATTTTCATTGCTAAAGCATTCGTGGTAGTAGGTATGGTACCAAGACCGGAAGTCATTAGTGCGCTGCAGATACGCTGGTTCTGGATCCAACTCCACGATCTTTATCATCTTACCGGGGTAGACTAGGTTGTAGTATTTTCCTATAAATAAACAACATTAACTTTATTTCTTCGAGTACAAATGCCTACTCAAATGTAAAAGAGTAAAATACGGAAGATCTACAAAAGTATAGGTACTTTAGTTGCTATCGCTCAAATTATTCGGAGAATATACTTAAGGTTGTCCAAATACGGGTCGTGAAAGGCTACGTTTTATCGATTCTGGGATAAAACGACAAAATTATGTCACTTTGTTTAGTAATAATCGAATACTTAATATAATTACTTTTTGTTTTTTTTTAAATTCGTTCAAAGCAGATAGTATTCGCGGTGGTGATCTGAGGCAGTGGCCTTGTTGTTTTACAAACTACAAAAAAAACATCTCACAGGTCTACTCACCTAGAACTGTTCCCAAAGAATGTCCAATAAATGTGAATTTCTCCCAATTAAAATGTTTTACTACGTTTTCGAGGGTAGGTACATAATCAGTAGGTAGAAGTCTATCTGCTCTGGGTGGGTGATCAGACCGGCCGTTCCCAGGAAGGTCCACGCTGACGTAGAAATAGTTTTCTGGTAGGTGCTGAACTAGAGGCCTGAATGTAGTACAAACGTCCAGCCTTCCATGACACAGGAAGATAGGGGGATCAGAAGGGTTGCCCCAAGTTAAGGCTGAAAAAAAAGTATAATATAAATACACCACCTGATGGTAAGGGGTCATAGTCAATAGGATGACGCCGTGACATCACTATGTTTTTGTTTTTTTACAAATTATTCAGAAAGAGAAATGAATACGAATAACGCTAGAGTCACCAACCTGCAACTTTCCCCCATGGCGCCTTTATTTCAACCTCCCTTTCTGTTGCTTTAAATGGGGACCTTGCTAACCTAAAACAAGGAAAATCTGTTGGTGATGGCAAGATACTGAAAATGGCTGAAATAAAATATCACTGGACATTATTCCACACAGCGCCATCTAGCCCTAAATTAAGCAATTAAATGCTTGTGCTATGGAATATTTGGCAACGGATAAAAATACTTGAAGACTCTTTTTTTGTTACAAAATACCTACTTACATTTAGCAACATTAGCGTTTAGTTGCTTAATTTGGGGCTAGGTGACGCTGTGTGGAATAATGTCCAGTGATATATTTATTTATTTAATTTGTAAGGTTAACGCACTTGGACAAGTTCAAGATGTTCTCAGAATGGATCAGGTCAAGAGCATGTATGAAAGGACTAATGAAAGTAGAGGAAGCGCAAGGTGTGTGTCAGGATCGTAGTTAGTGGAAAGAAGTGGTCTCTGCCTACCCCGCTGGGAAAGAGGCGTGCGTGATGGTATGTATGTTAACTTACTTTTTCATACGATGTATCGCACTGAGCCTCAAGTTGCACAATACCATCGTCGAGTGATTCACGATTAGAAGTCAATCCTGACAAAAGCGCCGCTATCCTCTGCCAAGGGGCGGTAGTGAAGTGCCACCACCCAATATCACTTTATTCAAACGTTCTATTCCCTGGGAAAAGAAAGTTCGTTATCTAGGCGTCCAACTTGACATGTTTTGACCTTCCGAGACCACGTCATTAACACGTTCACAGACCCCATACATATTTTTTTAATACCCTGTATGTCCCAAAAACTTTTTAACAAAATTATACTTGATGATATGTTGTAAACACAGGGAAACCATTTTCCCCCAGAAGATATGTTTTGCTAATGAGTTTTTCTCTGATTTCCGCGTGACACCCATAGGGGGCACGGACTTGTGAGTTATAAAAACAGTGACCCCTATTTGGATTCACGGACTTGTGAGACAAAAAAAGGAAGCTTTTGAGGGTAGTATGTTGAAAGAAACGATTTATTTGCATTCTCACTTGGTGAATGTGTCATTCAAGATGCGATGCGGGATATTGCTCGAAAAACCTAGCATTTGATTTTTTTATGAAAAAAACATCAAATAGCTTCTGACTGAAATAGGGGCATTACAGTTTCTGCCACACAACATATTTCTTGATGTCAGCGTACTGCAGTTTCTAGTTTGGAATAACGTGGACCTTTTGGATCCATAGAAATCACAAGCCGCCATCCATCGCTTTTTAGTAGGACTAAATGAAATTCCTGGTATAAGAACAGAGGGTAAAAAAAGGGTTTACCCTTGTTTGATCGAACAACGTTTCGTCGAAAATCAGTTGGTCGAATTTCAGTTGCAATAATATCAGTTCGTAGAATTATTCATTTGACCGAATATTTAATTGGTAAATTTTTATTTGATGTAATTATTTGTTTGAACGAATTTCATTTGAACTAATTTCATATTATCGAATTTCGTCACTGCCCTATACTATAGTTTGAATCTATAAATTTTTTGAATCTGAAATTCTATTAAATGATATTATACAAAGTGATGATTTTCTCAAACGTTGTTCGACCAACTGATTTTCGACGAAACGTTGTTCGATCAAACAAGGGTAAACCTAAAAAAAGATGCGTTGGCTGTTAAAAAAATATTATTGATGAAGGAAAAAACGCAACGTTTACAGCACGAAAAAGGGCCACAAAAAAACGCCAAGACCAATGTAAGAAAGGTTTATGTTACTCCCGTTTCATGAATTTTCACAAGTAATGTTTCTATATTGTAAAGCTAGGTTTGGTTTTTTCTTTACTCAGATACTATCAGTTTCAAGATTTTAATTTGTTTTTGTTTTGCTTTGAGTATAACTTTGCTAAAAAAGAGCAGCCTACGTGATTTAACGGTTTAAATTCACCTTTTCTTAAACAAGTGGCTTTCATAAATAAGTACGTGTTTTCCCTAATACCACAAACACACCACTTTAAGGGCGCGGTCCGTTTTGAGTCAAAAGTGATAATAGCGCGCTCATACGCGTCCCGAATTGGAAACGGACCGCACTGTACGATTACGATTACGTTTACGTACTGTCTATTGGTACACTGCACTTGGTATATTTATCTTTCTTTATGCAAAATACCTTGGGGGTCCATCGGTCGCTGGTTGGAAAATACCTAGGTCGCTGCTGACGGCAGCTACACGTGCGAGCTAGCTCGTGCAAAATATGATATTATTAAGATGACCTTTTACCTTAACACTTACACCGGTTCAAAGGCAACAAACAATAGTGTCTAATTTTAAACAAAATACCTATTTGAAAGAAAAAACTGTTGCTAAGTTATTATCTTAAAACGAGTGTGTGTATCTGATCAGCCATTCACGATATTATCACATTACCGTAATTTCGTTATTGTGCTTCTTGCTTGACTGTAGGTGTAGATGATACCTCATTCATATGAATTACTAGCGGCCGCCCGCGACTTCGTCCGCGGGGACTTAAGTTAAAAAATAAGTGATTTATCTTTATAAATTGAAGCCTAATGTGCTATCAGGGGCTCATGCGCAGAATGTCCTTTTCTCAAAATGCCCCTTTCGCAGAATGTCCTTTTTAGTTCCAACTCCATGATCACGTGTATAATATATGTTTGTATATAATATATAATAATTTGTATGAAAATAGGTAAAGAAATAAAATAAAACATAGTACAAATCACATTTCTGTCTGTAATCGCTTCGCAGAAATAACTTTCCGACACCAGTGGTTGAATCACATTGTGTTTGTGTGTCACACTGTGTATTTATTTATTATTTTTGTTTGTTAATTTAGTTCTTGACGATTTAAAGCACTAGTAACAGGCCTATTTGAATTTATATATTTTGGATTTTGTTATTAAATCGCAAAAACTTAAATTTAAAAATATGAAACACTTCAAGGGTTATTTTACTCTATTAGTTAGAACCCATTTTAAAACTTTTTTTTTATTAGTAAATTGTGGTAATGTTATCACGTTTACTTGACTACATAACCATGTAATTAGTTTGACTATAAATTACCTACATCCTATTATCTGAAAAAACACAAAAAACGGAGTTTCTTAAATAAATACAACGAATAGAAAAAGCGGAATATTTTTTACTTTTTATCAAATTAACGATGCGTGCGCATAAGCGCTTTTTTTAAGGCAGAGGATTACTGCCAAATAGCCAGTATTACTAATTAATAATTCATTTATTGTGTTTTTTTATAATGTGATTCAACCAATGGTGTCGGAAAGTCATTTCTGCGAAGCGATTACAGACAGGAATGTGATTTGTACTATATTTTTATCTTATTTGTTCACCTATTTTCATGCAAATTATAAGACACGTCGAACTTGAAGCCTATTTGCTATATAAATTATGATTAAAGTAAGTTGGAATTAAAAAAGGACATTCCGCGAAAGGGACATTTTGAGAAAAGGACATTCTGCGAAAAAGACAATATGCGAAAGGGACATTCTGCGAAAAGGACTTTTTGCGACCAGAGGACATTTTTAGAAAAGGACATTCTGCGCCTGAGCCCTATTCGGCTTAGCTCGGTTAGATGCATAATCTATATTATTATAGTTTCATTAAAATCCATTCAGTAGTTTTTACGTGAAAGAGCGACACGGCACATCCACACATACAAACTTTCGGCTTATTAATATCAGTAGGATAGGATAAACAGGCGACAGACTTTAACAATAAAACATTAGGTAACAGAAGCGTGGGTAGACGTAATATTTTAGCCAAACTAAACTTAATTCTAATTCTCCCCGCTTTGTTGGAGAGGCCCCATTAGGGGCTAGCACTGGCGGCGGAGCAGTGCGGTATACTTTCGGTAGGATCCAGTTTCGCCGCCTAAGTCCCACGGTTGAGTGCCGTTGGGTTAAGTAGGTAAAAAACTCGCAATGTGGTCTGGGGCGTAAGAATACAGCCAAGGTCACCCCCGCCTGTCGTAAGAGGCGACTAAAGGGGGGCCCCGGGGTCGCTAGGAGAGTACACGGCGGGGGCTGTGTGCCTTCATTGCACAAGCGACCCCGAGGAGGACGGCAGTGTGGGGTGGCCTCGCACTGTCGAACACCGGCGGGTGTGTAAGAGGGGAGGTACCACTCCCCTCGAGGTGAGCCGGAACCGGCACAGCGCGCCAGGGTTTTACCGGTAGAGTGCCACCCTGGGAGAGTCCTCGGTAAACCCTGGTCACGCGCAGAAAAAGGCCGCCCCGGTGTTTTAGTGGGTATTCTCACCCCTCGCAGGGGTGGGCGAGTCCCACACCCCCCCGCTGCCCCCCAAGCAGCGGGAAGTGCGTAAAGGCATTTCCCGGGATAAAACAAAAAAAAAAAAAACCTTGGTAGGGGACCGCATTACTTTCCCCACGAAAAAAAACAAAAAGAGTTTACCTACTCCCTCTTGCAGGGCTGTATCTAGGACACAAGCGTTTCTAGTTTGCTTGTTAAACACACGAAAACCACTAGTCACTATTTTTTGCGAAAAGGTGGTGAAATGTTCTTCAGACATTTAAGGCATAGGTCTTAAGTTGGATAGGCTATTACATTTTGACCAATGAAGCATACATTTCGTATTTCACCGTTACATTACATCTTAGACAATATAGAAATGGACTCGCGATTGGGCCGCCCGTCAATGCAAAAAAGTCTGTCCCTTTTTGCGGAGGCAGGGGGAACACTCACACAAAGAAACTTACCTCTACTATAACAGAAGAGGCTTGTTGGCACAATCGCACACAAACCTAAATAAGCAACACAGGGATATTTACACATACATGTTAATAAAATGATTCACACTACCACAACTTTTGACATTAGTTATGTCTTTAAGGCCGCTCTACACTTAGTCCGCGGATCACGGCGCGATCTCGCGGAGCGAACTTGCCGCGAATTCAGCAACGGTGCTGGTTCGAACACTCGAACGACTCGAAGAACAATACTGACCGTCGTCGCAGACGTCGTGGAGTCATGCACGTTCGCGTCGCGTTCGCTCTTCGCCCTCCCTTTGACGCGGGGCCAAAAACCGATCAGAATTGGGGAACAAAGCGCGAAACCGCGAAGAATATGCGAAACGGCTCTACACTTAACGTTCGCGCCCCTTCGCAGCCATTGCGCGCGATCCGCGGGCTAAGTGTGGAGCGGCCTTTACCTTTACTTACTTTGATTTTAACTGTTTACGTGGAGAAGTCCACGTAAACAGTTAAAATCAGGCTTTTTACCTTTATGAATATTTACTTGAAACTATTAGACGTATATTTTAAATTACAAACTTATTGAAACGTGTAGATTCTTTTAATCTTTTAAAGCAATATAGCAGTAAGCAATCATTAAATAACTTATTAGAGTAAAATTTGGACTAAGGACCAATTTTGAGGATTAAAAACTTATCAGACCTATCGGTCTGATAAATTAACAGGTTCATTCCACACAAATAAAACAATTAAAAGCTAATTGTTCGCAGCCCATATGTGGGGTGTGGACTGTGAACCGGTTAACCTTTTATTTTTAACCTATAATAACGCCGCAGATTTTAAAATCTACCTATGACTAGTGCATAGTCTGAAATGGATGGCCCACATTTAGATTTCGTAATTCAATATTTTGAAATCTGCCAAGTTGTTATTTGTTCATCCGATAACTTTGATCTAACTGTTGAATAATCTGCCCTAACTGAAACGAGCTGTATGTATTTTTCTAGGACTTGACAGGCTGCCTGAGTTAGTAAACTTGATATTATGTGATTGGAAACATCGGTTTTAAATGCATGCTTTCGTATTGTAGGATAATGAAGCTTACAGCTGGACAAATAACAAGTTTTATTTCAAACAGTGTTACCTACCTCACCCACTGTAATTTTCTGGTGAATATTTGAATCACTTCTCTTAATTAATCTTTCATCCGATTAATTTCAATAAATGAATCGGATAATATGATATTAGCCATAGCCATAGCCATTAAAAGTCATTTCCTAACTGATTTGTTTGCTATTGACGTTATATCGCTTACTGCACATATTAACCCAGCAAAGTAAAAAAAAACATCTTTATTGTTGTAAGCATTTACAAACACTCACCTATTTATTTATTTACTCAAGACATGACAAAAATATAAAAAACAAAATGTGACTAGGAACCCCTTTGTTCAGGTGTCACTTTACTTCTATCGATAACAAGAAGCAAGAAACTCTTTCAACATAGTTTTGCTAATAATAATTAAAATTCAAAATATAGCAATAAATAAAACAAAACAATAAAAACAGAACAAAGTAGCAACAAACAGCAGAGATCATACTTCGCAAATTCGAAAACTGTCACATGACAATAACGTATATGAATGACGTGCTCGTAAACAAGTTGCTGCAATATTGGCTCGAAAGTTAGGTCCATTGGACCTAGCTTAGTGTGGCCACTTTTGGTACGCGGGTGTCGTATCTTCGTCTTTTTGTTAATATCAATGCTTATCGCACTTAATTTAAGAAAAAAATGTAACAATGGGGACCCATTCTAGAATGAGTCCCGAAGTTAAGTGCCATCGAGTATGCCAACTTTCCTGTTTTCCTGTTTCCGGTATTTACATTACACAGAACCACAGTGTCGTTTTTTAATTTTTAATTACCTTTTATTTAATTTTTTTTTTTAAATGAATTCGAATGTTTTTTATATTGTTAGGCCCAGTATCACTTTCGCAGTAATTACAAATCTAACGACACATCTCAAGCTGAAATAAATCGAGCCGTTCAGGCTGCAGAGCGTGTCAAACACTATTACATAAAAACATACTTACATATACATACATACATACACTCGAAAAACATAACCCACCTTCTAGCGCAGTCGGATAATGATTATATGAATCATTAGGAACATTATTCTTACGTCAATCGAACTAATTGAAATATTTTATTCGAGTGCAATCGGAACTTGCCAATCGATTTTTGTTGACATTAACCCCAACACTAGTGTGATTACGAAAAAACTCAAATGTCATTCCAAACAATGTTTGAGGTGTTTCAATTATTTGTGATTTTTGCAAAAGAATCATGAAATTGAACCAAAAAAATACATTCGGATGAAACATAACATTATCCTTCTTCCAATTTGAGTTTCTCGAAGTGTTCTTAGAACTATCTACAGCACAAAACGGCATTTTTGAAGAGCTCTTTACTCATCGACGTATGACTCGTTATGTCAAAATTTCCGAGTTTCAAGTAGTTTTGTTCAACGTTCGGATTTTTAATCGTAACGTGTGCAGAGGGGTAATGCACGTAAGGCATCTCCAGTTCTTAATGCTCTAAGCATTACATCCACTGCGTGATGTTGCCATTTTGGTAAAATTGATAAGGTTACAAATACCTTAGCGTCGATTTGCGTGCGAGCAGGCGAGAAGCGAAGAGAGCCTATCCTAAGATCAAGGAAGACTATCTTTGACTGTGTTCACGACTAGCTTGCCACTTTTGCTTGAGATGGATAGTTGCGTCCACTTTGAGGAATGACTTGGTTCATAACTTTGATATTAACTAAATGCGCGGAGCAAAGAAAGACGTGTGTGACTGGAACTAGGGCCCGCACCGAATGCTGCCCTAAAGAGTAAAATAATAAGTAAGTTAAGATGATCACCGCGACAAATGTTGTCGAGCGTTAGGGTTCTTGCACACGATTGATTTTTGTAAAGGTATATTGAAATAAACAAAAAGTCTTTTTATAGGTTATTTTATTTTTTTCATTACTCATACTCTGAAAGTAGGTCATTACTGACCTGAGAAGCGGGCTGAAAGTAATACTTTTCATCCCTAAGGAGAATCACTTTCAACTGACATCTGCCAAATTATTAAAAAAAAACTTAGTTATTTTTCACATATCTATTGAACCATGTTCCAACTTTCTATACAGCCACGATGTAAAATTGAAATAACTTAAAGTTAAGTATTGATCAGAGAATGTATATTTTATAAATAACTTTATTATAATTCAGTTCAACAATTTCTTCAAAATAACTAAGCTTAGAGCAAAATATTTACCATTTTTCCAATGAAAAAAATAAAGAATAATGGCTGAATAGTGGGCCCGCCACAGAAAAAAAAACAAACAAAATAGGCGGGATAGCGCCAATTCGATCTTCATTTATTTTTAAATCTTTTTCTTTGGCTAATTCATGTTTTATTTTTACTTTCCTTGTATTCGTAATGAAAAGCACAGTGTTTACCTCGGGTGAAAGACTTATTTAGTCCCTCGAACTATTGGCGCCCTCACTTCGTTCCGGGCGCCAAACCCCGTCTCGGGACTAAATAAGTTACTTTCACCCCTAGGATAACAATGTACTATTGCATTATCATCTTACTAAAGATAGGAAAACCAGAAAAAGGCATTGTTAAAGGTATATGCCTAAACATTGATGAAACCAACCTGGCTGCCAGGTATAATATACCAGAGAAATTCGTCCGGTCTGTTAATGGTCTCTGTAGCATAATTGGTAGTGCAGTCGCCCGGTTTGCGAAAGACGAGGGTTCGAGTCCCGCCTGATGCCGAGACCGAATGCCTTTTTCTGGTTTTCCTATCTTTAGTAAGATGATAATGCATTATCCCTAATGCTAAAAAATAAAATAACCTATCAAAAACGTAGTTTCATCTTAATCGAAAGTCAAATATTTGCAATAATGTTTCTTTCGAGTGTTTAAGGTATATGCCTAAACATTGATGAAACCAACCTGGCTGCCAGGTATAATACCTATACCAGAGAAATTCGTCCGATCTGTTAATGGTCTCGGTAGCAAAATTGGTAGTGCAGTCGCCCGGCTTGCGAAAGACGCGGGTTCGAGTCCCGCCTGATGCCAAGACCGAATGCCTTTTTCTGGTTTTCCTATCTTTAAAAAGTCTTTTTGTTTATACCAATGATAGCGTTTAGGCGCGATTGGTCCAATCGTCAAAAAATTAGAAAATTCGCGATTAGTCCAATTCGCTATTGGTCCAATTCGCAATTAGTCCAACAAAATAAAACCCTTTTGGAACATAATGTTGAATTCTCATAATGTTGAAAAACAAATGAACATCGGAAAAACAAATGAACGTCGGAAAAAGAAGTGAATGCCGTGAAAACAAATGAACGTCGGAAAAACAAGTGAATACCGTAAAAACAAATGAACATCGGAAAAACAAGTGAATACCGTAAAAACAAATGAACGTCGGAAAACAAGTGAATACCGTAAAAACAAATGAACGTCGAATAAAAAGACCGAACCGAACGGAAAGTGACCCTTTTACTGAGACTTCGTTGTTTTCCGACTGTCAGTCTCCAGTGTGTATCTCAAGAACAGGGATAGCTGAAATTTTTACAAGTGATTTATCTATGTACTAAAATTAAAATGACATGAATATTTAAGAGGCCTCTCATACAAAAATCTTTTCTATTTTTTTTATTCGACGTTCATTTGTTTTTACGGTATTCACTTGTTTTTCCTATGTTCATTTGTTTATACGGCATTCATTTGTTTTTCAACATTATGAGAGTTCAACATTATGTTCCAAAAGGGTTTTATTTTGTTGGACCAATAGCGAATTGGACCAATCGCGAACTGGACTAATCGCGAATTTTCAAAATTTTTGACGATTGGCCCAATTGCGTCTAAACGCAATTATTTCTACTTTGGACACAAATGACAACGTGAAAAATCAAGCATAAAGGGAGGTGAAGGAAAGAAAGAGATTTCCCGATAACAATTGTATATTTAGTATTAAGAACAAAAGTCTTTTAATAATATTCAAGTAAAAACAACACCTGTATATTGTTCTATCATAATTATCATAAATAAATTATGTTAATACAATAAATCAATAAGGTCAATGGACCCTACCAATCTTAGTTAAGAAATATCTTATCTAAGAGTGGAAGGCCAAACCCTGTCACCGAGTCAAAAAGTTCATCCTGTAGGTATAGTAAAACCTAAGAAGATGTACAGTCAACACCATGACAGGATACCCATTTTCGGTCATCCCTCTATGTTTATTGCAAAGATTGTCACTTGGCAAGACCAAGGGCGGAAGTTGGCATTAACTTCGAATGTCACCCTCGGGTGACATTAAAACTACCTATTGGTAGCTGCAGCTACTGTACAGTCAACGGCGCATCAGGCTACCCATGTTACATGCTCCTGCCAAATGTCATTCTTTGCAATAGACAAAGAGGGGTGACACCTCACCCCCAATGGTTAGGAGTAATACATTTAAAAATTATTAACGTAATATTTAACGATACCCACCAAGGTTTTCGCTAAAATTCATGCTATTGTGTGTCACCGGGTGTCACCCAATGATATATTAATAATAAAAAAGAGGTAGATAGGTTATGTTAGTACTGACGCGAAGTCAAAAATTGACAACGGGGTACGACGTAGTTCATTTGACCGTGTTATAACGTGCGAACAAGATAGTATGATTATTTACTAGAGCGTAAACGAGACAGATACATATTTCGCAGTGTCGTCTCAAGCTTTCAACACTGTCAATGCTTTGTTCAGGTGCATTAAAGTTCTGATTTCGGTGCCACTTTTTAGCACAAGTAACCTATCTGTGTCTTTTTTATAATAATATCATCAGTCGTGAGGTTATGTATGAATGTTATAAGTAGCTAATCATTCAACTCATCAAAGTTTGGCCTTCCCTAGTTTTTTACTCAAAAACTCTTTGACACACCCGCCTACTGCCTCAGGACTGGTCAAATGGACATCATGTCCTCCTGTCACCGTTTCTATATAAAAATGTTCACTATTCTTCTGTAATTTAGCTACTAACTCTTCTACTGTATGTCTGTCGCCACTGTGTGCTACTGGGGGGTAATCAGAGGCATTCACTATTAGAGTGGGGGGAGTGTTCATAGAGAATAGTTCGTAGTAATACTCGGGGGAGTAGTTTTTTGTCGCTGGGTATTTTAGACGGCGGTCCCAGGATAATCTGGAAGAAAGAAAAATACATTTTTAGTGACATAAAAAATATGTAGGCACGTTAAGCTGTTGGTCCCGGTGACGTCGGTAAATGTCAGTCGTTAAGCCTAGTCAGAGGTCTTAGGGCGGCTTGATAACATCTGACATTAAGGTTGCTCACTAACCTTACACCCCTCCAACAATCCGCACTGAGCCCGCGTGTTGGAGTATGGCTGGTTCCACCTCATAGGTGAGGTGAGGCCTGTGCCCAGCAGTGGGATGTATGTAGGCTCTTTATGTTTATGTATGTAGTGACACAATACAATGAAAGAAAGAAACGTAACGAAAAAGCACAATCGGGCTTACACAAGATGAGAATTTTTATGTTACCTGCTATGCTATTCCGGTTAGCACCAAATCTCATCTCGGTCGTGGTGAGTTATCTTTAAAAATTAAATTCTTTGAGACTGTGATAGCTTGAGATAAAAGAACTTAGCCAAATGACATTTTAAAATTATTAACATACTTACAAAATGAGGGACAATACTAATTCTAAGTGAAGCGTATTGATGATTGAAGTAAGCGTGAAGCACCGAGAAGTGAGACGATATTAGCCGTAATGCTACGGCTACACGGAGGCAACTGCAATGATATTATAATAAAGAAGAGGTAGATAGGTTACTTGTGCTAAAAAAGTGGCACCTGAGATCAGAACTTTAGTGCACCTGAGCAAAGCATGATAGTTTGATTGAGACGACACTGCGCAACATGTATCTGTCTTGTTTATGCTCTAGTAAATAATCATACTATCTTTTTCACCGTTTACAACATTATAGCAGTGGACAATTTTTGACTTCACATCGGTACTGACATAACCTATCTACCTCTTTTTTACAATAATGTCATTGGGCAACTGGTAATAATCCAAAAATGATAATATACCTATACTTGTCTTCACCAACAGGCCACAGATTCCTCGATAGAACAATTTCAGCCAACTCTTCATCGAGTCCCCTCGACCTCATCACAGCGTCCAATGCCTTCCTCTTACTACAAGTCCTGTCATCATTATTATACATCTCGTAGTTGTCATAGTATTCAGCGTAGAATATAGAGTAGTACTTCTTGAAGTCTTGGATTTGAAGTCTTTGCAAGGACGGAATTGGGTCCAGGAATATGAAATTTGTGATTTTTCCTGGATATATCACGTTGTAGAATAGGCCTAGGAAAGAAAAAAAAATGCATAAGCGAATACAGATATATTTTTATACATAGATAACATATTGCTGCACTAGTGCCTACCTAGCTATAGTCTGTTCACGTTAAAAATGCATTTTTAAATTTTGTTCTGACAAAAAAAACTCAGATCCACAGCCTTTGCGTTCGAAAGTATGCGTTCAGCTGGTCACTGTGGACTTGGCTTTCTAATTAGGAACGATTTGATTGGTAAGGGGGCGTGCTAGGTCGAAGGACAAGTATGAAATCACTGCATTCTTAACGCGACCGGACTATAGCATCATCAAAGCAAAATATACTATTAAACTTCTATTGGTGGTGACACCACCAACTTAGATAGCTACACCACTGTGCACAGTCAACGGCGCATCAGGCTACTCTTTTCCTTTGGTATCTTGCTCTTGCCAAATGGCAATTCTAAACACAAGTTTGTTTACATCAACTGTGACTTAATTTGCATCTTGAAGTGCAAAGGTGTGTAATGTTTCTGTTTTAATATACATTTATGACTATCACAATTTTTCTCGAAGACTTGCAAGGTGAAGACGCAAAATATTATATTACACTGCTCAAAAGTGTCTAGGGATATCTCAAGCATTTTCATACAAAGTATAGCTATTTGGGAGGCTGTAAAAATTAAAATATTGATACCAACGTAGAAATTTTTAGAAAACTGAA
Source organism: Udea ferrugalis (assembly GCA_950022985.1). Lineage (NCBI taxonomy): Eukaryota > Metazoa > Arthropoda > Insecta > Lepidoptera > Crambidae > Udea > Udea ferrugalis. The sequence goes on from OX465545.1 coordinate 5,010,667, forward strand.
ACTGCTATCTGCCCTATCAGATTGTATAAAGAAATTCATTGTAGTAGCATTATTGTACAATCGGAAGGACGTTAAAAAAAGACCGATTTTTCTTTTAAAAGGTGTCAAAATTTTAGCAAAATCAAACGTTTTTTTTTGTAATATTCTTAACCTTTATCTTATGCCTCTGTCCTCGCGTTATTCTAAGATAATGCTCAACTTGTAAACAAACTTAACTTTATGAAATATTTGAAAAATGATATGCCTAGACAGTTTTGATGTGTGTATATTGAGAGTGCACAGTTAAAATATCAATCTCCTTAAATCCTTCCCTAGGCAAATCAGGGTTCTATATGGCGTGGACAGCTCTTTCTTGTAGTTCCACAATAATTGTGTCCTTACAATTGAACTTAGAGATATAAAAAAGAAGTAACAAAAATATTAACCTTGTTCACAACCCATGGAGTGTCCTATGAATAAAAATTGGTCCCAGTTGAGATGCCTTACAGCGTAGTCAACTCCGGCAAACAAGTGGAATCTGGTCAGCATTACTCCTGGAAAGTGTTCCATGATGGTTAGTACAGAGTCTAGGCAATGATATTACAATAAAAAAGACGTAGACAGGTACTGACGCGAAGTCAAAAATGTCCCCTGGCGGACGTACAAGACAGTATGATTATTTACTAGAGTGTAAACGAGACAGATACGTTGCGCAGTGTCGTCTCCCCTTTTTTAGCACAAATAACCTATCTACGCCGTTTTATTATAATATCATTGGGTCTAGGTGTTTGTGGTTTGCAAAGGAAAATTATTTCTGACCAGGGGTGGCATTCCAGCTAACATTACTTCACATCTCGGTGTTTTACGCTTACTTCAATCATTGAATTTGAATAAGTATTTTCTCGCATTTTGTATGTTGTTGTTCTTTCCTCTCAAACGACCACAGATGCAACTAAACTAAATTTTAAAGATAACTCTCCACAAGCGAAGTGAGTTTTGGCGCCAACCGGAATACCATAGCATAACCAGGGTGAGTTGGATAGCAAAACTTATTCAAAATGTTTTCAGTTCAAATTATAAATCCCTACAATGTATTTTTGTGTTTAATTTCAGATAACAATTAAGGTTCGCTACTAGGGTCGGCCGGAGAGAAAATCTGTCAAATTTGAAAGCGATCGTGACAGCTATGGTCACACAGTGGTTGGGCCGTGCAATCCGTGCATAAATGCAATGCATAAATCCGGACGACCATCTTGGTGTAATTGTTTAGAAGTCGGCTACTACACCAAAGGTCGCGGGTTCGATCCCCGCACAGTACAAACATTTGTGTGCATGAACATGTCTGTTTGTATTGGTCTGGGTGTTTCCTATGTATAATAAGTATGTATTTACAAAAGAAAAAGTATTTGAGTATGTTTATCCGTTGTCTAGTATCCCATAAAAACGGAGTATAATTAACTCACTTGGGGCTAGATGGCGCTGTGTGGAATAATGTCCAGGGATATTTATTTATTTATTATTATTATAAATCGCGGCATGATAATCATTTGATGCGTTCACCAAAGATATTTTTATTTCGCCACAAAATATATTTCAGGATATAGGGCAAACAAAAGAAACTAACCAAAAATTTTATTTTATTAAACATACTAACAAGCGGTTTTGCCAATTATTTTTTTACACTATTATTTGCAATCTATTCTCGTGACCACGTTATTTGCACAATGTTATATCTGGTACTTGACGATTCCATCGAGATTTAGTTGTAACTTGGTTTATCCGTTCGATCATCATCAACACAAAATATTTCTTACATCCAATGCATATGATATAGCAATACACGGAGTCATTTCTAGTAACATGCAGAAGAACCCACGAATTAATTGGTCTTACTTGTAATGAAAAGCTGCAAGAAGCATTAAACGGAGCTATCTTGTTACTAACTAAAACGAGGAATTTAACAGTTGTCAACAGTTGATACACTTTTAGTGGATAATTTATTTTAGATAATAACACTTGAGTAATACCTTTAGTCTCCTGTAGAGGCCATCGCGCTGAATTTAATACAGAATCCACCGTGATCTTCATCTTACTGGAATTGATCTACGAGTTGAGCATAGTATGAAAGGAAGTCACCCTCCGCGTTTTTCTGTCTGTTTTTACATAAGCTTTCACTATCTAAATGATAGTTGATGCTAATTATATTTTCTAGAACGTTTGTCTGTATAGTTCATTCAAATTACTACAGGGAAAAGCTGTGTGCAAATAGCCAGTTAGAGATAAAAATGCTTGCACTGCCATTTTTCCACGGCTGACGTAAATATGATAATTAATATTTATATCAAAGTTCTATCTGATCCATTTTTTTAAATTTAAAATGGGTTTGCGTTTGACCTCAGTCTTGCCAGCCACGCTTACCCAAAAAATGCCTATTCACTCTTGCCTTGAAGACACCAAGGTTGTATATATCCGGAAACACAGACGCAGGGAGGGCGTTCCACTCTTTAGCGGTACGGACCAGAAAGGAAGCACCAAACCGCTTAGTTCGGACCGCTGGAAAGTCGACCACATGGAGATGAAAGCCCTCGCGGCGTCTTGTGGTCCGGTAGTAGAAAGTAGAGGGTGGTATCAGGTCATGAAGTTCTTGCGCACACTCTCCAAAATACACCCTGAGTCCAGTGCATCCAGCTGATACTTGGCAGAGCCATCCCAGTGGTGGCAGAAGTACTCCATACACAACCGAATTTGTGCTTGGTACAATTGTAAAAGCTGTTCCGGTGTGAAGTGTGTTTCCATTTCGAATAACTTGTCATTATGTTCTATTGCAATAACTATTTCTGTTTCGTATAAGCAAACGCAAACTTTATTTTTTTTTGCTCGAGATCTCCATCCTAATTACTATGGAACGAGTGAAGTTTCTTTGACAGCCGTCTGCGCAGTCCCGCAAGTCAGTCTTCCACATGACGCCGGGTGAGTGCACGTCACTGCGTAAAGAATAGGACAATGAAATGGCAACTAGTACGAAATTGTCAAACCCAAGAGAGCTTTTAATCAAGTGTACTTATAACCTGCCATATAACTCTCATGGTGAATCATGATAAAATCATACGTTTGATAAATTATGCATAATGCATATGAACAAACCGTACGGAGGAAAAAAAATAAAGTTGTACTATTTTCAACAAAAGACCCTATGTGCGCCTATTTCGTGTAAATTATCCGCGTAATTATAAATGTCATTTTCGTCAAAAGCGACGTGCGCTCACCTTGGGGACATGGGGGGGAGTGAGCTGCGACGGTGCGCGGACAGCTATCAAAGAAACTTCACTCACTCCATAGTAATTTGTATGGAGATTTCAAGCGAAAAATTCGTAATGTTTGGGATTTTTTTGCACAAAACTGAAATAAAGCAATGAAAAACAACTGATTGGCAATGCTTCTTTGATATCTGATCTTTACACGTTATTTAAAACACGTAAGTTGTTAGTTTATATGATGCCTAAACTTTCGAAATACGGGAGTGCGTTTTGCACGTTTTTAGCGATATTCTGATTTTTTTTCACATTAATCTAGTAAGTTGATCCATATATTGGAAGTTTGAGCTGATTGTGCAACTCTTTGACTACTATGACGATTTTTTTCGTGCCTCATACTTCCTATTTTCTATATAAAACTTTAGTTTTCCCGAGAGCCGTTTTCCTGGTATCGCGCCTTAATTTGAAAGAAAATTCTAAGTAAATCAGAAAACTTTGCCAAACTTGATGACTATTAAAGCTTGGAAAACTTCAAATGACAATATTATTTGTGTTCCATTAGCTAGTTATAATTAAAAACGAACCTGTGGGCATTGGATCAGACCACCCATGACCAGGCAAGTCCACACCGACATAGTAGAAGGAATCCGGCAGGTGTTCGAGCAGAGGTATGAAGGTGGCAGCGCTGTCTTGTCTGCCATGCACCAGTAGCACTGGCTGGCCAGATTGGTTGCCCCAGGATACCACTTGAAATCATATTTGATTTATTATTTATTTATTAGTTTGTACACAAAAAGACAATTACAATAGACAGACAATTGGGAGATCAAAAGTACAAGTGAGCTTATCTCTAAAAAGAGATTTCTTACAGCAGCAAAAATTGTTTCTTTGACAGGAAACGATTTTTTAAGTTGAGGTGGATAAGCAGCTGATTGATTTAAATCATAATGATCTTATTACCAGGAAAAAAATAGATAGGCTAAGCCATAACATACAATAGGCATGATGACTGTAATTTTTTTTTGTTTATTATCGAAAGACCTTACATTTATGTAAACAATCCTCAAAGAATCACTTCATCTGGATCAATACCACCAGAGATATCACAATTTGAAATGCACATTTTTGGACTTGCCCAAAAACGCTCCATACAAAAGTGACAGCGATAGTGACGTCACTCTCGCTGTTTTTGTAAGGAGCGCGTAATAACTTTGTTCGACAGCTATATTAAATATTGCGTTTATGATAATGGTCTCCTAACATAATTCCTTCATAATAGTTTGGGTTACAAAAACTGATATTGTTTTACAAAAATTTAACACATATGAAATGGACTTGCTCACCCAAGTTTGCAGGCCTATTGTAGCCTCATTTTGAAACGAATTTCGATTGTGGTTTTACAATAACATTTGAAATCAATTATTATTTTTGGGGAACATAAAAAAACATGCAAAATCACTCATAGTCATCTACCCTATTACCAATTTGCAGTATTCTGACTTTGATTAAAACAAAAAGGGGAAGATACGTCACTTTCATACATCGCGAGCTTGAAAATGAAAATGACATATGAAAGACATCTGTCTATCAAGCTTATTTTAACCTCGCTGTCATATTAGCTTGAAAGTAGGTCCATTGGACTGCTGAAAGTAGACCGATTTTCAGTATGTGAGTGCCGTATCTTCCTCTTTTTGTTTTTATCGGAGTAGGTATTCTGATCATAAGTTATACATTGTCTCCATATATTGGTAAAAACTGTTGACCTTGCACTAAGCACAGCTCGTGTCGCAGAGGTCTTATTATGCATACATGAGGCAGCCCCAAGTTCACATTTTAAATAGATTTTAACTATGTAGGTAAATACACAAAATTCTATGTAATAATTTCAAGAAAAGTAAACTAGTAGGTTAACATGAAAACTATGTATTTGCGTGAAGTGTTTGTGTGATTAAGCACTTGGTTAGATCACATTGTGTGTGAATACTTTACATTTAAGTCATTATAATTGAACCTCTTTTTTATTTTAGTCTATTCTTAAGAGTATGTTTTGATTGTTTAATTCGATTTCAGCAGCAGTAGCTGTAACAAGTATCTTTGAATAGAAACATGTTTGATTTGATAACTTTTAGATACTGTGCAAAACAAACTTACAATATGCTAGTTAAAGTAGGGCACGTTATCTAATTTTACAAATTCTTAGCAATCATTGGTGTTACAGACTGCCGCTAACAATCAGGTCAAAATCATAAAAGAAACCAGTAAAAATAAATAACTTTCATCAGCTGCACAGAATAGAATGTAAGTTAAAGTAAATTACTTACGCGCAATTTTACCCCAAGGAGCATCAACAAACCATTCTTTCAATTTTTTCATTTTGTTCTTATTATTCTGCGGAGCAATTGAACTTTGGAATCCTGTAATATTATGTAAATAAATGTAAACACTCGAAGACTTTTGAAAACATTTTTGTTTCCTGCTCACTTTTTGACATTTCACCACTCACAGATACAGGTTAAACAAACATTTGCGTTTTTAAAACTGTTTCCATCCAACATGTTTGGCTCATTGCCCTGTCGCCAAATAAAAGTTTAAAAAGTCGATTAGTGATGTCCATTTGCAAAAAAACATTCAATTGATAACAATTGAACAACTATAAACCTCGTTTCCAGAGTGTTGCGATGAAAACTTAAACATACTTTGTTGTATCGCTTATTCACCAAATGAATGTTTGGAGACTACCTAATAATAAATTCTAGTAAGCCAAATTAGATATTTTTTTGACTATAGCTTGGCTCTTAGAGTTTTCACGTGATCCTCCTCTTGTTGCTGATTTAAATACTCAACAACAAATCGGGCTATTCCCTCTGGAGTTGATAAATGTACATCATGATTCCCTTCCACGAAGACTAAAGTGTTTCTCTCGCTACTAAAGACTTTCAGAATCTTTCTTGAGAACTCTTCCACTTCAGTCAATACGTTGTTTTTGGTCCCCAGTGCTACTAGACTGAGCATAGGTGGTTGGTTATTGGTTAGAATGTGGAATAGCAAGTCTTCTTGAATGGGAAACATTCCCATTCTCTTCACCATCGGCTGAGATGAGAACCTGAAAATAAACATGGGCATAATAAAAAAGGGGCCTAATTCTAGGAGCCGATAGAAATAGTATCCCTTAAGTTATAAAACATTATTAGAACTTTACTGGCAAAATGTTTCTAGAGTTTATGAAAAAGTTATGCATTGAATATTTTCCCAGTTGTCGTAATATTGAATGTGACATCGAATCCAGGGTAGCCATCGATTTACAATTGAGTTATCGTACGATTAAGTACTGAAGACTATCCCTGTGGTCAAAATGGGTATATTGAAGCCAAACTCACTTATAAAGGTTCCCATCAGCTGGAACCAACGCTCTCGCAAGCAGAACGTCTGCACGCTGCCTCGGGACATCTCTAGTAGACATAATTCGTTTTGCCGCTTGCTCGTAAGTGAAGAGTCGGCCTTCGTCAAAGTTCCTGAGAATGATATTCAGATAAAGGCTTGTAATGGGGGCTTTCCCTACCGTATATGTGCTTGAAAGTTAGCACCACTAGTTATTTAGGTCTAGCTGACACACAGAGCCCCCAGACCTGACTAATAGCAATAGCACAACAGCAAAGTATGTCAACGTATCAGACTAATACGTCTCATAACGGAAACAGGACTGGCGGCAGGGCCAACGTCACTATTAACCCTATTGATCAAATCAATAACATTGGCATCATTAGGTTCTTGGCAGATTGTAGCTTTGTTTGTATTAATAGAGTTGAATTGTACAGTCAATGGCATGTCGGGCTACCCACTTCCGGTCAATCCTCCTTGCTCTGTTGCAAAGAAATGTCATTTGGCAAGAGCAAGATGAAAAATGGAACTGGAAAGCTTTATGACCCGTTGATTGTACTTTAACTGATCTTCGTGCAAGCATATAGAACCTGTTCCCTATCTAGTTTGTGAAGCATAGCATCCAGTGGAACCCCCAGTCCCAAGGGGGCAGGAAGCTAGTGCCGTACTCGTCACTGCGCCACAAAATAGAACGATGAGGTATTTTTTAGTCAATAGATCGTTCGATACTGTAGACACCTATCTATAGTATGTTCGCGTTAAGAATGCAGTATTTTTTTAATTTGGTTCCGTTACACTGAGAAAAACCAAGGTACAAAACCGTTGCGTTTGAAAGAATGCGTTCAACTGGGCACTGTGAACTTGGACTTCTAATTAGTATCGATTTGATTAGTAAAGGGACGTGCTAGGTCAAAGGACAAGAATGAAATTACTGCATTCTTAACGCGAACGGACTATACTTACTTTTTGTAATCTAGGTAGTATTCTTCATAACAAAAGCTGTACCACGTTGGTGTGTCGTGAGTTACGTAGTAATAGAAGCAGAGCGGCAGCAGCGGGTCCAGCAGAACCATTCTGGTTATCTTAGATGGATATAAGTAGTTGTAGAAAATGCCTGCGAAATGTCACCATTATTACTTTTCACTAGCCTAGATATTTTATATCATTGCTGAACAATAGGCCTCCCCAGAAAAAATAGAATCTTATTTTTATTAAAGAAATTTCAGTTTCATGCATGGATTGATTTCATTAATCTTTAAGAAAAGCACAAAGATAACAATTACATAACAACGCTTCACAGATTCAGTGGTACAATGTAGGCGGCCTTATTGCTACAAGCGATCTCTTCCAGACAACCTTCCGGACATCTTACTCTTAACTTTTAACTCGAATAAAATGAATTTTACAGTGAGGCTACCGTATTATTTTTGGGCTGTTGCCACTAACGTTGAGTTAGGTTCCGAAATAAAGCTTGAATTTTAATTCGGCGGTCATTAAAACTATACCATGGTAGACTTACTTAGATACTTTTATCTCAACTTGTAATAAAAAAATGTAAGTAGATTAAAGAAAGGACCTAAATTATTCAGGATACCTATGTATTTCAAAAGGTTCATGCGGTTTGGCTGGCTCGATGAAACATACTAACCTACAACTCCTCCCATTGAATGCCCCATGAGGACAAAACTATCCCAGGCCAGGCTGTCCACAACTCTTCGTAGTGTCTCCACCAGCACCGACGGGCTTGGGGCAGGGCCTATTGGCAGCCGGCATGACTTGCCATGGCCTGAAAGCAATAGCGTCACTCAGAGCCATCAGTAATTACACATCGTCAAGTAAGCTTCTCTTTTCTTTGGCTGTTGTGTTGTGAAATTCTCGCCGACCGGGAAAACGACAAGGTTAAATGTCGGACTTCTACTGACTCACCCCCATATTAATAGAAACGAACGCAACGCTAAAGCATAGCAATTGACGTGTTTTGTTGCTTACTCGCAAATGGTGGTAGCAACAAGAATGACAGTAGAGACAAAGCGATACAAAAGTTAACGTGTTGTTGAAGAGCTGGGTAGTTTTTATGAATAAGGGGTTAACCTTTTAACTTTAGTGACCACGTAACTTCCACGTAACGCACAACGAGGCCTCTTCAGCCGACTCGTGCAATGGAAGCACGGGCACCCACACACTATCGCCTGCAAGCTCCCTATAAAGGTATTAAAACTGAACTGAGGCCTCAGCCAGGAGCTACCCTGAGTACGGGCCCACTAGGTCACGGATACCCAGCAGATGTTTGGGCCTCTTCTGCGTGCATTGCGGCCCACCATGAGTAGCTCGCTGATCTACTGGGCCAGCAGACACAAAACCACCCAGCAGGCAGTGGAACACTGACCCTGATTCCACATTGCGGCTCGCACCTCTCACCCGCAGGTGTGGTAACCGTAGGCGCTCATCTAAGGTAGCGGTGGACAGCCAACGGCACATCAGCCTATCCATTCCCAGTCAGCCCCCCTTGCTTTATCTTTGCAAATACGTTAATAGGTAGACTGAAGTGCCGTTGTCTGTACAGAGTGCCGATTCCGACACGCACAAACAGTTTTGTACACGGGGACGTAAGCACGGTTTTTTGTTTTTCTTAAGTTGGCATAAGTGCAGTAAGCCGACCAAATAAAGAAGGGTAGTATTTACTGGTAGATTAGGGCCGGCGCCCACTATCGGCATCGGCACGCTTCAGGATTTTAAGGTGGCAAATAGCAATATACTTTAACATTATGGCAATAAAGTAGAAATTTCCGTGATGTATTCTCGTAAAAACAAAATGCATTTGTTCTGTTTCTGTTTCGGCATTTTCTACTTTATTGCCATTATGTTAGAGTATATTACTATTTGCCACCTTAAAAGCCTGAAGCGTGCCGATGCCGATAGTGGGCGCCGGGCCTTACTCGATATAGATGACTTTCAAATTCATTAGGGTCTTCTTGGTTAGACGCTCAAACGTTATTTCTCCTAATCGCCACAAGATGGCGGTGCTCCACAAATTCGCGTTTACCGACTCCGGACAGTTTAGTGCTCAAAGGCGGTGTGCGTGGCGGAATAGGCACTCAGGTCAACACCGCCGCCTCTCCTAGCGACATGCAGTAGGTACCCACCAGGTAGGACATCCAGAGCCATGGAAAAGCGGGAATTTTAGGTATTTGCAGACTGAATTAGGTACATACTCACCTGGGAAGTCAAACCCAACGTAGTAATGAGTATCAGGCAGTTCCTCCAGGAGTGGGATGAAAGTAGCTGCCGTGTCCATGTAGCCGTGCACCAAGAGTACTGGGGGGAGGTGGCTGGACCCCCACGAAATCACTGTAACGTTATTTGGTCAATTTATCAAGCCCGTGGCGTCGTTAAGCCTAGCTAGAGCCCTTAGGGCGGCTTGATAACATCTGACATTAACCTAACACCCCTCCAACAATCTGCACTGAGGCCACGTGTTGGAGTATGGCCTGTGCCCAGCAGTGGGACGTATATAGGCCTTTAAGTGAAAATTACCTTTGTTACTGTAACAGCATTAGTATTTAATGATTTGTGGACTTTTAGTGGGCATTCATGGGGCTCCATTTTCTAATATCAAAAGGTCATGAGGATTTGTCCGGCGACAAACTTAAGTATCTAATTATTGACACTATCTACTGCAACACACTGATTTCACCTTCACTAGAACCGTTTTAGTATTGAATAAAAGTGAAAGAAAATGAATACAAATTTGAGTAAATAGATACCTGCTAAAAAAACACTGAAGTCAGGTTTGGTAAAAGAATAACCATCCGGACAGAGTTTCGGTATGGTGGGGTCCTCTTCTATTTCATCATCATCATCATCAGCAGCCCTACTACGTCCACTGCTGAACATAGGCCTCCCCTATAAATTTCTAGAGGCGGCCTGCATCCTCCGGAACCCTGCGATCTTTATTAGGTCATCCGTCTGACTTGTGGGTGGGCGTTCGACGCTGCGCTTGGCCTCGAATGGTCTCCACTCGAGGACTTTTCAGCCCCAACGGGCATCAGTCCTTCGAGCTATGTGATCTGCCTGCCCACTGCCAACCTTCACTTCAACCTGCTAACACGCTGGGCTACGTCGGCGACGACCCTGGTTCTCCTACGGATTTCCTCTTTCCTGATTCGATCTATGTATTTACAAAAGAAAAGTATTTAAGCATGTTTATCCGTTGTCTAGCTTCCCATAAAAACGGACTATAATTAGCTCACTTGGGGCTAGATGGCGCTGTGTGGAATAATGTCCAGGGAAAAGGATCTCGTAGGGAAACACCGAGGGTAGCCATCTCCATAACCCGTGGGCCCGTCTTCTATTTAATATCTACATACATAAACTTACTTGCAATTTTTCCAAGCACTGATTCAATAAACCATTCCTTTACAACCCCAGCCGCCATTGTCACAGCAACATTCACCACCACCAACACTTGAGTACCGACTTAGGTCTAGCAAATCTAGGCAATAAGATAATACCATCTCACATACCTCAACTGCAATGACTGCTACTAAAAACATATAATAGGTAGGTGCAAATGCAATTCGAATAGCCTACTGTTTGCCGGTGGCTTTGCATGTAAATATCGCTGGACATTATTCCACACTCCACACACTCAGCGCCATTGCATCCAGCCCCAAATTAGGCAATATGGCACGGTAATAGATTTACTGTGGCTATGGGATACTAGACAACGGATAAAAACATAAGTATTTAATTGAATACTTTTTTTTTCTACATAGGTACAGGTATCACGTTTCATCGTTCCTGATTACACTTTCTGAAATACACACCGATAAATAGGTACGCGACTTTACGCCGATGCTCCTAACTCTGGAGTTTGGTTCCATGAGTGTAACGTCACTCATGAGTCTTCTGACCTATCGGTCCTCTGAGTCTGTCGCATCCAGTTGGTAATCATTATAAGCATCGCTTCTTAAGACTCCAGTTTTAATAGCTGATGTTAGAATAATTACTCAACTGGGGGCATACTGCTGCGTTCGATACGATAAGAACACATATCGTATCGAACTATCGTGTATCGCTCCTTCGTCCCAACGATCGTATCGTAATTACAGTTCGGTCTCGTTTTGACGTTTTTTTTAAAAATCTGTTGGTATCAATTTTTTGTCGTCTGATTATGTGACAGACAGACAGCAGAATTACAGCGATGATATTATCTAGTATTCGCTATTTCTACTAATAATAGAGTTAGATCACACATAAGTGATTAAGGCAAGTCATTATCAATGATCTTTTGTCATCATAGTTTCATTAGTCGAAGTTAATTATAGGTTTACTGTTCATTAAAACGGAATTAAATGTGAGAACATCATAGAACTGGCGCTCTTTGATACTTGTAAGCACGGACGTAAAAGAAAGACGGACGGAACATCACACAAAAAAAATGTGAAGCTTCCAAGGTGCTACAATTTCGTTTGTTGCACACGACCTGCTACACTCACACAAACATACTACTTAGGTGCTACAAACTACGCCATTTTACTCAGTGTGACAGCGCCAATACACCCTAAGTCGCCACACACCTAAACTGGCAGCTGATAATATGCTTCACTCATGATTAGACGAGGTGACGTCTTTTACGTCCGTGCTTGTAAGTATATGTCCTTAACAGATGTTAAGTTATTTGATTTAGGCTTCGAGAAAAACTAAAAGTAAACGCCCCTAAAAAGGCCGCGCCTTGAGCGAGAGAAAAGAGCGATGGCTTCTCAGAAAAAAAAAAATAGGGCAGGGTTAACGGCGTAAGTCACTAAATTTACAGAAACTAGTTCATCATAGATCATCACCATCTTCCTATCTTTCGACGACCAAATCGGTGTAATCGTTCAGAAGTACAATCCCCGCACAGTACAAAAAAATGTATGCGTGAACATGTTTGTTTGTAAAGGTCTGGGTCTATGTATATTAAGTAGATGGCGCTGTGTGGTATTATTCAGTGATATTTATTTATCTATCGGTTGCTAAGGATTTTTTCATAAAAATAAAACACAAAAATATTCACAACTTCGCTTTATGTTCCAGTAAAAACTTAGCAACATCTTCCGCCAAGCATTCCGGGTTGTAAATATGAACATCATGACCTCCTTTGACGACTATAAACCTATAGTTCCCATTCGGCCATGCGCTTGTGTCTGTGACAAACTCACAGTTGTCATATTGTCCGTGATCTATCAGGTCTTGGGCGATCACCGCGAAGGTTGGAGTGGTGGCTGTCGTGTAGACCCTGCGTAGAAGCTCTCCCGAGAAGGGGAGGACTGTGACCTCTTTCAGTCTTTGGTCGTAAGTCAATCTGTGGAACAAAAAATGTGTAAACGTGGTTTTGTTGCCACTGGTTACATTATTTTGTTGTTTCAGAACTAGTGGCCATATGATTTTACATGAAAAATCAATGTTAGTTCCACAATAGAAAAATATAATGGAACTAGTGGCAATTTATCTTTAATATGACATTACGCTGATGATGATGATGACATCAGGGGTGTTATAAAATGCATACTTCATTTCACACTTTACTTCACTTTAATTTTGGCCTCATGTAATACTTAATTCGCGACTGCGATCGTTTTTAAGAGGAAATAACTAAGCCGCGTGAGGTTTTAAGATGAGTTTCATACAAATGAGGGAGAATACTATTAGGGCCCCGAGCCAAATCAGCGTGTAAGTTAAGTGCTTATGTTAAACGAAATACACAAAACTTTAGAGCTTAAATACCACGTTTAATAGAAAATAAAATAAATGAGAAACATTTAAAATCAGCCAAACCGATTTTATCGCCATCCTACCTATAAAGTCCGTTCTCAGCTGGCACCAGACACCTTTCTAAGACATGAGCCGCGGCCTCCTTCGTCAACAGCCGACTTTTCATCATCATCTCTTCAGCCTGGAAGTATAGAGAAAAATAAAAATAATTACGTTAAGTCGCAACGCAACTGGCAAAGCGTTGCACTGGGCAACCGCCCCACACGCACTAGTATTTATTACTAGTATTGGTCCCTAGTATTGGTTAGTACAAATTTATTATCTGCCATTAGTGGCAGATAGTGTTATTAGTTTTATAGTGTTAGCGCTACTCACGCTTTTTTTCTCGCTAATCCCTATGTTCGCTAAAATCTTTAAAATTATGCAATGGATTCTGATGCGGGTTTTTAATGGATACTTACAGTTATCGAAAAGGAAGGTTTATATGTATACTAATACTAGCGACTTCGTCCGCGTGGACTTAGGTTAAAAAGGGATACTTATATTATCTTTATGAATTCTAGTCTATAAACTATTCAGATGCATAAGCTATATCATTGTAGAGTTTCATAAAAATCCATACAGTAGTTTTTACGTGAAAGAGCAACACGGCACATCAATACAAACTTTCGCATTTATAAAATTAGTAGGATACCTAGTAGGATTTGACTGTGATATTGACAAAGGGGTTTTTATTTAAAGTCCGTTCCGTTTCGTTTATTTAAGAAAACTGTATCGGCTATCTTGAGGCCTATAAGCCAAGCTGAGTAAATCTTTAGTTTTTTTTTTTGTTTCTCTATTATTTATTTTTTTCTGTAGTCAGAAAACGCAAATTGTTTAAAACCTTAATTAGTTTAAGTTAGTTTAAGTAGTTAAGCAATCATTACTAATCATGTTGTGTGTACAATCTTTGGATTGCTGTCTGGCCTTTCAGAAGATATCTTTAAATACTGTGAACATTAAGTGACTGCAATCTGTCTGTATACCTTTCATAAATAAATAAATAAATGAAGGATTTTATGAATAAGTCTACTTAACCTTTTCGTATGTATACCTCGGTGCATTTTCTGGTGGGCCGTAGAACTTGTGATACCTGTCCTTGAAAAAAAGGTCACTATTATTTAAATGCTATCTTTCATAAGTATCTGTTTACCTGAAAAAGTAAATCATATTTTGGCTCATGTTTTTCCTAGCATTTCTTTAAGCTATTGGTTTCAGAACCTGTCAGGTTTTATGGGTTCTCCGTTCACGTATCAATCATAAATTATGATTTTACTGAAAATTGTGGGGAATTTCATCCCCAAATTGAATAAAAAACATTGATAATTAAACCGAACGAACTAAAGTGATTTCGCCAAAGGTTTTTTTTTGTAAAGCAACTGTCAACTTGAAGTGATTTTAGTAAAACGAATTACTCATTTAATGACATTTCTATTTCTAAGCTCATGTCAAGAGCCCAGGTTTAAAAAATATGTACCTTGTTGTAGCTATCGTAGTACGAATGGTACCAGGAGCGCAGGTCTTCGCGGGTAGTCGCCCAGTTGTGATGAGCAGGAACAGGGTCCAGTTCCACCACTCGTGTCAGGACACCAGGGTAGGCAATGTTGTATACTTTGCCTGGAATTATTGGAGGTACTATAAACAACCTTAGACAATCCTAGACCCGTCTAGCCCCAAATTAAAAAAATAAAACTAAATTAAATTAAAAAAACCTGTACTATTAAATAGTCAATAAAATCAGGTATATTATCTCTCAAAGTATGTATAATTTGTCACAGCCACATGGTACTCATATTGAGAGTAGTTACTCGTATTTTATTTTTCCTACTCTGTTACTGTCATTATAGTATTTTTACCACGGTACTAGGCAGTTATTTAATTATTTATCACTTAGATACTGTGCAGATATACAGTTACTTTCACTATAGTATTTGAAACTCAGCTACTAGTAACTGTCTAAGTATCTGTCATTCGAATGAATCACTTACTAGAATGAGACATAGTAGGCTGTTCATAAGGCAAGTTTCGCCCGCATAGCTCGTTTAATAATATAATACCGTACACATTGCAAGTTTTTTTGAGTCCGGCCGGGACGCCCTCGAATTTTAAAACTGGTCGTCCGCGACGCCCTTGGCCGCGACAGTCAAGATTTTTATTTTATTTGTTGCAAAGTTCTTGACAAAGTACTGTTTGTGATTAAAATCATGAGGGCCGCGGCCAAGGGCGTTGTGGATCCAGGGCGTAGCGGCTGGACCCATTTTTGGCGCGCGGTACTAACGGCTGGCTGTGACAGGGCCTCTACTTATCGCGCACGAGTAGTAGGTTCTAACTTCACACCGTTCAAAATAGTCGCTGATTCTTACCTATAAGAGCGCCCAGTGAATGTCCCATGTACATGAACTGCTTCCATCCAAAATGCTCCTTAACTACTTGAACAGTAGGCACCAAGTCCATCAGAGTGAACCGGAGACCCCTTGGCAGGTGGTCTGACTTCCCGTTTCCCGGTAGATCCACTGCCACGTAGTAGAACGATGTGGGCAGGAGTCGAATTAGGGGCCTGAAGCCGGTGCATACGTCGAGTTTCCCGTGGACCACCAGGATGGGGGGATTGCTGGGATCGCCCCAGGTCTTTCCTGGAGCATTAGACAATTGTTTTTTTTTAATAAAGAAACAATAACATTGTTAAAATAATCAAATAACAGCCTCTAGAAGTCCTACAACTACGCACACTTCCGAAGCACGGAGATGCCCGAATTACACATCACTAAATTCCGGTCGGGGTGGTCACCCATCCCATTTCCGACCCGGCGTGTGTTGCTTTACAGCAGCGATCGTCGCCGATCACTGTCACAACTGCGCCACGGGCACCTCCAATTAAGTAAGTAATTTACTTACCAGAAATTTTTCCCCATGGAGCTTGAATGGCGATCTCTGCCTCTTGCATCTTAGCTCACTTATAAAAAAAACCTTTTGAACTTTAGACTACAACCTACTTGGTCGAATAATATAAAAGAATACTCTCTTAATCTGAGTGTTTTATCTCAACCAGTCTGTTCTGCAGCTGTTCAAACCAAAATATACCGAACAGCGTTGACTTTTAAATAGATAAGGTTGATAATTCCGCAAGGTTTTGATAAGAATACCTACTCATAGTATTGCCGATTCTGCCTGGTGTGGCTTGTATTAGAAAATAGAATCCATTGCTTAGGGTCTAACGGCTATGTTTGACTGGCATCTGTTTATTTTTCTTAATGTCATGCATTTTTATGGAGGCGCGAATTATAGTATTACGTGTTTTATTGATCAAGGCATGTACTTGGTGACCCGATGGACTGACGAGCGTGCTGATAGCTCGCCGTAGGCTTTCTAATGTTATTACCCATTGCAAAATATATTGTACCACAACAAGGTTGAAATCTGAATGGCAAGCTCCCATTGCTGGGCTGGAGCCGTGTAGTTGCCGTGCTAGCTTACTGTGCGGTCCGTAATGCGATTACAGGTCCATGAGCGCTCACAGCGATAACAGGCGTCCCGAATAGGGTAGATGACTATGAGTGATTTTGCATGTTTTTTTATGTTCCCCAAAAATAATAATTGATTACAAATGTTATTGTAAAACCACAATCGAAATTCGTTTCAAAATGAGGCTACAATAGGCCTGCAAACTTGGGTGGGCAAGTCCATTTCATATGTGTTAAATTTTTGTAAAACAATATCACTTTTTTGTAACCCAAACTATTATGAAGGAATTATGTTAGGAGACCATTATCATAAACGCAATATTGAATATAGCTGTTGAACAAAGTTATTACGCGCTCCTTACAAAAACAGCGACAGTGACGTCACTGTCGCTGTCACTTTTGTATGGAGCGTTTTTGGGCAAGTCCAAAAATGTGCATTTCAAATTGTGATATCTCTGGTGGTATTGATCCAGATGAAGTGATTCTTTGAGAATTGTTTACATAAATGTAAGGTCTTTCGATAATAAACAAAAAAAAAATACAGTCATCATGCCTATTGAAATATCGCGTCAACAGTGCTCACAGCGCTGTCAGCGTGAAAACCAATTCGGACCGCTAGATAGTGACACATAACCTAACAATTTTTTTACTTTTAATTTCTATCATTAACAGGTTAAACTTGCGGTTCTTGTGGTAAAACTTTCTGTTTCGCTATCACAGAAAAAGATTTGTCCTAGCAAAGATTTATTCTGAGGAATATTAGCAAAAATATTTTTACGCGAAAATGTCTGTTTGACGTTTCATCTATGAATCTGACATAAGGCTCACAGCGACAACGCTCCGGAGCATTATCGTTGTGAGCGCAATGGCGCCGTTAGTGACGTCACCCATGACGTAAAGCTGACTGACGTTAGATGGCCCGTTGGCGCGATATCTCAATTCGGGACGCTCTGTGAGCGCGCTGTAATCGATTTCGACTCAATTCGGAACGCACCCTTAGTGTCCTCACGGACGCAAAAGACAGACTGACGTCACATGGTCTAATCGTGAGTGAAGCATATTATCAGCCAGTTTAGCTGTGCGGTCCGTAATGCGATTACAGGTCCATGGGCGCTCACGGCGACAACAGGCGTCCCGAATTGAAATATCGCGTCAACAGTGTTCACAGCGCTGTCAGCGTCAAAACCAATTCGGACCGCTAGATAGTGACACATAACCTAACAATTTTTAAACTATTAATTTCTATCATTCCCAGGTTAAACTTGCGGTTCTCGTAATGAAACTTTCTGTTACGTTATCACAGAAAAAGATTTGTCCTTGCAAAGATTTATTCTGAGGAATATTGCCAAAAATATTTTTACGCGAAAATGTCTGTTTGACGTTTCATCTATGAATCTGACATAAGGCCCACGGTGATATCGCTCTGGAGCATTATCGTTGTGAGCGCAATATGGCGCCGTTAGTGACGTCACCCATGACGTACAGCTGTCTGACGTTAGATGGCCTGTTGGCGCGATATCTCAATTCGGGACGCTCTGTGAGCGCGCTGTAATCGATTTTGACTCAATTCGGAACGCACCCTAGGTGTGTGCGTGACTACCACGTGTCATTGGCGCTGTCACACGTACTGTGCGGTCCGTAATGCGATTACAGTTATGTGAGCGCTCACGGTGATATCAGGCGTCCCGAATTGAAATATCGCGTCAACAGCGCTCACAGCGCTGTCAGCGTGAAAACCAATTCGGACCGCTTATTAGTGACACATAACCTAACAATTTTTAACTTTTAATTTCTATCATTCCCAGGTTAAACTTGCGGTTCTTGTAGTAATACTTTCTGTTACGTTATTACAGAAAAAGATTTGTCCCAGCAAAGATTTATTCTGAGGACTATTTGCAAAAATATTTTACGCGAAAATGTCTGTTTGACGTTTCATCCATGAATCTGACATAAGGCCCACGGTGATTTCGCTCTGGAGCATTATCGTTGTGAGCGCAATATGGCGCCGTTAGTGACGTCACCCATGACGTCAAGCTGTCTGACGTTAGATGAATGTCAGCGCGATATCTCAATTCGGGACGCTCTGTGAGCGCGCTGTAATCGATTTTGACCCAATTCGGACCGCACAGGTAGTAAAATGGCGTAGTTTGTAGCACCTAGTGTGTTTGTGTGAGTGTAGCAGGTCGTGTACAACAAACAAAATTGTAGCACGTTCCATGCTTCACATTTTTTAGTGTGAGGTTACGTCGGTCTTTCTTTTATGTCAGTGGTAGGTATTCCTTTACCGTGATAGTGTGCTATGCGTGCGGTTACCGAGATCGACACAACGGGAGGTAACGGCCGTACAACAATACGATACGGCGTCGTATCGTGGCATCGCGCAACGACGTGGCATTGTGAAAAATATTCCTTATTCTTCTTCCCAATATTAACATGAGCAAAAAAGGGCTAGTGTGAAAATGCAGTGAAAACGTTACTTACAAACACACTCGGTCAAGGCTACTATTACAGACAGATGGTAGATTACAGTCCAACTAATTTAAGAAATACATTTTGACAGCTGCCAGGTCATTGAAACAAATACGATTCGTGAGCTCGACGATCTACCGTCATTTTAGTAAGATTCGGCGCCAACAGCTGCAACGCGCCTGACAGCTCGTATGACTCCGACACTTGAAGAATTGAAAGACTTGTTATAATGCTCTCTACCTAAAAAAAAATTTTGGACCACTGTCGCTGGGCCACCCTGTATACTACCTGCTCGTCAATGGCACATTATGTGTGCCTAAACCCTTTCCTAAAGTAAGTCATTTCAGCCCTATGGTTTAGCCGGGACATAATGCTGTACTAGATTTCATTATTGCACTAGGGCATAAAGTGATAGAGGCGACTAAAGGGGGGCCCCGGGGTCGCCAGGAGTGCACATGGTGGAGACTGTGTGCTTCCATTGCACGAGCGATCCTGTGGAGGGCGGCGGTGCGGGGGGGCCTCGCACTGCCGTGAACGCCCGTGGGTGTAAGAGGGGAGGCATAACTCCCCGCGTGAGGAGCTGGGTTCCCAGCACAGCGCGCCAGGGGTCCACTGATAGAGTCCCTCAAGGGGGTCCTCGGGGATTCCTGGTACCGCGCAGAAGATGGCCCCACACTCCCCCGCTCCCGTACTCAGGGAGCGGGATAGTGCGTAAAAGCATTCTCCGCGTAAAAAAAAAAAAAGGGCATAAAGTGATTTAAATTTGGAATGCAACCGTGTAGTCAAAATGTTTACGTGCAATGTGATTTTATTCTGAGTGAGGCTGTATGTTTTCATTTTCCTTGAACATTAAAAAAAAGAGAAACTTGAAAGCTTTTCACCAAGACAGATTTATTCGAATGTCGTACTGGCCACTAACAAAATGGACGACATAAAAAGAAAAAAAGGCGCCAATACCGTTCAAATCACTGTTGAATGCACCAAAAAATGATTCATCTTTGCACTATAATGTTTTTCATTACTTTTGAGTATCGATAAATATTCTTAATGTTTCTTTCTTACTTATTTAACTACTTACTTAAAATAAAATATTTCAGTACTTTCTTTTTTCCGGTCGTTGGCTTCAATTGCCTCACAGGAAGTTAAAAGTAGAGCATGTATCGCGGGCTCAAATGTGTTAATTGTCTTGGGCGATCTTGAACCCCTCGTACTCAGGATTCAATATAGCGCCCGGTACATAATACACTTCGTTAAGCCTTTGTTGCATAATATACTATTTTAGTTATGTGGCACTATCGTCCATAGAGAGGTTTTTATTGATTTATTATGCATGCATGTCATTCTTATTCAACGTGATTCGTCCAAAAGGTAGGTAGGTTCAAAGATCTTTCACTATCGGACACTATCCGTCTAGCTACAGACACCAGATTAGATTAATTTCAAGCCTTTTAGTACAGACAAAAGAAACTTAGAGAAAGTGTTGGTTTGACGTCGTGAGGGATGACATGCGTGCCAGTATAATAAAATTATTATATATAATTATTTTTCTTTCTTTCTTTCTTTCTTTCAGTGGCCTCACAGAGAGGGATGCACAAGACCGGGCCATAGTACAATAAAACAAGTAGGGACAATAATTTGTCTAACACGTAAGACTGTCGCTTTAAATTTCTACGCGAGTGGCAACGGCGCGGGAGCAACGAATCACAAAGGTACTAAGGTAAAGGACTTAAGCTACAGATACACATTAATAATGAGCATGCTCATTTCGAGCGTGTATATCAGTTAATGAGCATGTGTATCTGTAGCTTTACGTTCGGCTCAGCCGCGAGTGCCGCGGCTGGAGTATCGTTAGGATCAAGTAAATCGTCTGTGTGTGCGTGCGGCGACGCGTACGTATGGGACGTCTCGGCCGCACTCACAAACAAGCGCTCGCTGCATTTGTATGGAAGATGACATCCTGTATACTGGTGACCGGGTGAAGTGGAGAAACAGATGCAGAAGAGCGGACCCCGGGCGCCGTAACGGCAGCAACTGGGATAATCGTTAGGATGATGATGTTAGTGAAAGGTGGTGACAAAACATACCCACACGACCATATAGGTTACTCAAAGGCACATGGATTATTGCCGTCATGGTGAACGGAACATTCAGAAGCCCATATTTGGCGAATTCAAACCCAACGTGGTAAGGGGCGAGCCTACCGCCGTTATCCGGGTGGCTTGGGTTTTATATCGGTGTTTTCCGTCACCGGAGAGTTAGCAACAAATTGTACAATGAACACAAAGTTAGGTGCGTTCCGGCCAGATTTGATCTCGGGACCATTCGTTTCCGAGCCAGAGTGTTTATAACCACTTGGCCACGACGCTCTATAAGATGATATAACAATATGATAAAATAATGTACAAACTAGGTAATAAATGGAACACTGTGATTGTTTCTTAATTAAGTATATTACATATTTTATTTACAAAATAAAAACACGAAAATGTAAATAAAACAATGTTTTGTTATTCTATGGAGCTAAACACTCGCGTCTTCGCAGTAATTATTTTACTTAGATTACACTTGAAGTGGTTCTTAAGTTCCAATAACAAACGAATTATAATGACAATAGCGATTACAGCCCTTTGTGCCATTATTTAACGATTAACTCACGACCTTAAGACCTTATAACACGCACGCCGATATTCCATTTATTATAGCGTTAGACAGAAGTAAGGTTATTTTTAGGGTACACTTTGTGGTAAAGTATAATATTATACCAAGAATTGAGAGAGATTTGTGATATGTGTATTGTTCTCTTTTAAAGTCAACAACTTTAGAATTTATGAGGCTCTTACTTAATTAAATTTGTTTTGACTTACGTGAAACAATAATATTGTTGATCTTAATAACCTAAAAGAGGCAGGGGTTGTGTATCCAATCTTAATTTTACTGTCATTATGACTCTACCAAATCTAAATGTTATTTAGTCTCTTCATACGTTGTGGCGGAAGGGCTTTCCAATTTTGCCAGGTTCAAAAGTCAGCGCGGGCCCTAGTGGGTGGGTGTTTAGCACCCCTGCTTGTAAAAGCCTCTTTTTTTCTAATATTATAGTAAATGGAGTATAGTTCACGATGCATGTCCAAGACAGAAGGGGCTCTATGATCAATTGGCTCTGCATCAATGTAAATGAAAATTGGAAGAATAAACAGCTTTTTTTAATAACAACAGTGCGTTTCATGAAACACCTTAGCATTAAAAGCAGTCTGTTGAAAGGACTGCCTTCATATTTTTATTAGGTGATTTATTTTGTAACTTTTAATTTTCGAGCCTTTGAAGATTGTAGCACTACACTACCTATATTTTCGCCAATTTCGTACTCAGGGGGTTATCAAGGTGCCCATTACGGTTTTGCATACCGCTCTTACTAAATAAATGTCAATTCTTTGCAATAGATCAAGGAGGAACGAACGGAAAAGGCTGCTGTGTTTTCTTTACTTGTTTTAAAAACTATCTTAGTCAGCAATGGCTTCTCATTAAAAAAATAATTCAAAAAGATTCATATTTAATATTATTAATGTTGGGTTCATTTACTCGTATTATTTTTATATTTAACTTTAATATGAATAATTCCGTCATTAAAGACTTGTCAATTTGCATGAACATTCAAGGGCCTCGTTTTCACAGTCATACATCCATAATACTTCAATGTCTTATCTTAATAGGTATTTAGTTACGACGTCTTTTTCATTTTAAGATATGTATGTATGACATATTTTCCTTTCTTTTAGCATTAGAAATTTGGTTCATTTTTCTTAAAGATATAAATACCACATTGACATAGACCATTGTAGATAGGATGTTGAATTGAAAAGGCTCCGTCTAAAATCCTTTTCGATTCACAAATAGTTTGACCAGACGACTTTAAAGTATTAGTTACATCTAATAATTAAAAATTACAATTTCGACCTACTCAACAAAACTCTTCTCCTTCCATTTTCTTTGAGCAATCTGAATAAAACGAAGTCTAAATGTACTGTATCCGTGCTATGCCTACAAATCCTTGACCACGCTATAAGGTCTTTTTCAGGGTAAAACGCAGTTTTCCTGTTGTATAAACCATTGACTAAAGATTCTTGCAAGCTAACGAACGCGTTCGGTCTTCTGTTTTCTATGCGGCCAGTCTTTTCTTGGATGTATTTTTCATCTGGTCTTTGGTAGGATCTGGAAAAAAAACAAATGCCATTTAGTAAATGTTTGACAGTTTGTTTTTATTGTTTTGTGCTTTGACGACACAGCTTGTGCTTTAGAGAGGCTAAAGTTGGGAAAGTTAACCAAAATATTTGTATTATGTCCAGCGTCCAAATCATATACCCCCGAATTCACAAACACAAATCAGCGTTGAGCATCCCTCAGAAGTATGGCTGTCCCTTTCAGTTCCACTGACATTTCACGGGACAGCATGAGGGTGAGCGCGTGCTTAGCGTTGATTGGCGTTTGTGAATTCGGTTGATAAATTCATGTTCAGTTTATACATGTACGTATGTACATATACAAAATGTGTGAAAAAAGACAGTAATAACTTTCTTGACCATTTTGAAAGCTTAATGTTTTGGATGTTGACTGGACAACGAATAAAAAAATAAAGGAATGTGTATTTACACTCCAACAAGATTGATTTTCAAGACGCATACATAATTCAATCGATGAATTATTTTATTGCAATACAATGTATTTGCTGTTTACTTTTAGTAGGCACTTTGCAATATATTTGCGCCATGCCTCTTGGTTCTGGGATAATTTTGCCAAACAGCACTTTCTGAGGTCACCAAGGTAAGGCAAAGAAATTGTACTTCAATCTCTTTGGGTCTTAGTCACTACAGTGGTACTCAAGGTGTCCTTTTAGACGGCCCAAGTATGTTCTTTTACTGCTATAGCTGTAACCTCTGATCTTCACTTATGATTATAGGTCAGGTACACTGAAAAAGTGGACAGCGAACTAGAGCAGGTTGTGGGCCATAACAAGACCTAACAAAATAGTTTTAAAGTTTTATTGAAGAAAATAAGCTCCCCCTTACCCAAGTTGAATAAAAAAGCTGTCATTTTTTAAAAAAATACTAAATAGTTTTTCCCCATTTCCAACCATTTTATTTTGGTCCCGCCATCTTGTCATTCAATAGTTGAGGATTCATTTGGTATAGTGGTAAAGAAGTTGGCAACTGCACTAGTGGTCGCGGCTTCGATCCCCGCACAGTACATAGGTACAGTCATTTGCATTACCACAACTTGAAAATATAGTAGGTATATCTAATGTTACCTTTTTTTTTTTTTTTTACCCGGTGTAATGCTTTTACGCACTTCCCGCTGCTTGGAGGGGCAGCGGGGGAGTGTGGGACTCACCCACCACAGGGAGGGTGGGAATACCCACTAAAACACCGGGCAGCCTTCTTCCGTGCGTGACCAGGGTTCACCGAGATCTCTTCTGTAGAGAAGGAACACAACCGGTTGAACACCTGGCGCACAATGCTATTCACACAGCCCCTCTCGTAGGGAGTAAGACCTCCCTACTAACACCAGCCGGTGTTACGGCAGTGTGAGGCTGCCCCCACACTGCCGTCCTCCTCGGGGCCACTTGAAATAGAGGCACACAGCCCCCACCGTGTGCACTCCCAGCGACCCCGAAGGCCCCCCTTTAGTCGCCTCTTACGACAGGCGGGGGGGAACCGTGGCCGTATTCTTACGCCCCGGCCACAGGGCGGATCTAATGTTACCTGCGTCTGAACATCCACCGCCTTTTCGTGAGCCACGCGTCGAAGTCCGTCATCGCCTCTTCAAGACCCCCAGAGGCAGTCGGACCTGGAATCAGAGGACAATACTTGTGAAAATATAGCCCACGACCAAGTCCCATCAAAACTGGTTTCTTAAAACATACGGGCCCTTTCCCATAAAAACTCAAACAGCAGAACTATGTGATATAAGACATAGTTGTGTTTCTTTAATTGTTGATGCTGTTTACGTCCGATTGCCATATTCCACTAACGCCCAAAGTCAAGCGTCGGGGACCTGGAGGGGATCTGTTGTAAAGCAACCCACGCCGTGTCGGAAATGGCGATGGGTGACCACCCCGACCGAAATTGTACGTATGTATTTTTCGGGTATTTCCGTGCTTCCGAAGGCACGTTAAGCAGTTGGTCCCGGTTGGTGCCCGCGTGTTGAAGTATGGCTCAATCCACCTCATAGTTGGGGTGAGGCTTGTGCCCAGCTGTAGGACGTATACATATAGGCAATTTAATTTTCAATCATTCATAATCTTAATGGACAGCATTCCTTCAGTAAGTGAGAGGACACGACACCATTGCTGCAGCGTTGCTTTAGGAGGTTAAGCAGCAGCCTTGACGTAGGGACCGAAGTGAATGTCCCGAAATGTCAAAATCAGCTGGTTTACGCAAGAAGTTGACCGCGTCTGCGGCCGTTGACCCCATGTGAGTAAACAAACAAACAGGGTTTGATGACCATTTTTGTACTTTATAACCCCGAACGGTGTTGATTCGGACAAAATTGTCGGACAAAAGGTCTGTTGACCTCTTGAACAGTCTAGAGATGGCCCATTTACGAAATGGTTTTATTTTAGCATTGTAATTACAGTCCGTTTGCGTTAAGAATGCAGTGATTTCAAATTGTATTCTGTTGGACACAAAAAAACTCAGATCCACAACCTTTGCGTTGTTCTGCGTACAACTAAGCACTGTGGACTTGACTTTCTAATTAGGAACTATTTGATTAGTTGGGGACGTGCTAGATCGAAGGGCAAGTATGTAATTACTGCATTCTTAACGCGAACGGACTATAGGTCGTAAATTCGATTCCCTATTCCCCAACCAGTACAAACTTTAGATGTTAATTCAAGTTAAGACATTATTACTTTTAACAACGTCATACATATAAATTTCACGGAATCTGTCTAACAAAAAAAATCCTTAAACCTTCTATCGTTGAAGAGTGCTTTCGGCAAAACGTTGTAGCCTGTATCGAAAACAAATTGTTCGTAAAACCAACGGTCGATTCCCAGGACATTATTCCAAACAGCTATGCTATTCCGGCGGACGCCAAAACTCCCTTCGCTTGTGTGAGTGAACTTTAAAATTCAATTTCTTTGCAATTGTGGTCGTTTGAAAAAAAAGGACTAAGCCAAATAACATTTTTAAATTATTTACATACAAAATGAGGGAAGATACTAATTCAAAGTAAAGCGTATTGATGATTGAGGTAAGCGTGAAGCCCCGAGATGTGAAGTGATGTTCGATGTGCACCGCCGGAAGAGCACGGCAGCACTGCAGTGCCATTTAACCCCAAGATGAGCTAATTAAGGCCCGTTTTTATGGGATACTAGACAACGGATAAACATACTTAAATACTGCTTCTTTAGTAAATACATACTTAATATACCTACATAGGAAACACCCAGACCAATACAAATAGACAAGTTCATGCACACAAATGTTTGCACTGTGCGGGGATCGAACCCGCGACCTTTGGTGTAGTAGCCGACTTCTAGACAATTACACCAAATCGGTCGTCTAATTAGTAGTGATTACGGTGAGACTATCTAACGACGAAGAATATTACGATATTCGATTCTAAATACGAGTCAACGAGCCAAACATGTAGAAACCAATTGTTACGTGTTTAATCGTTTTTAAGTTGTATTGTGTAATCGATTACCACAACTATAATGTATTATGACGTTGCGTGTCAATGTGATATAACAAACATAAGTATACAGAAAATTAAGAGATGGATTAATAGAAAAATCAGCAAGGTCATTAGTTACTGTAAAACTGTAAATAATGTTGAACAGCTGACCCCCGAATTCACAAACGTCAATCAACGCTGAGCACCCGCTCTAGCTCATGCTGTGCCGTAAAATGACAATAGAACTAAAAGGTACATTTATACCTCTAAGGAATGTTCAACTTTGATTTGCGTTTGCGAATTCGGGGGTGAATGCTCTAAGCTTTTAAGTACTTAAGATCATAAGGGGTGATTTTAACTTTAATCTTGTGAGCTGCCTTAGTTTCTCTGTCTGACCGTATGGTTGACTGGTAGACAATGCCCTGTGGCACTAATTCACCCATCTCTTGTACTCTTTTCTTTTATTCTTACGAAGGATAAAATAACGAATAATGATAAATCACAAATATGGATTTGGTCAAAAAAAAGAAAAAATTTCCGATATGGGAATTGTGAGATTACGAATTTTAGATTGAGAAATAGTGACAAGAAAGTACCTTATTCTTATCTATGCAAGTAAGGTACCATAAACACCCAGACCCAGCATAACAAATATCAATTTGTCACATCAATACATACTTATTCGCCAGGTTACAAGCAGTCAAATTCAAGTCAATTTTAAATTCAAGTCAAGTCAATATTTTTCTCTGTGTACACCTAAATTGTTTTGTTTCTTTTCTAACTTAATTTTTATTTGTTATTTCTAATGTAGCCCACTGCAGGGCCAATAAAAATCTTTCTTTCTTTCCTTCTTTCTTCCATATTGATAATTATGAGATTATTGGTATTTTTAATTCAATTTGATTCATGTTTTGTTGCAGCAATAAGCATTTTCTAAATTTCATTAATAATTAATGTTAATGTACAGTTATTATTGTTGTGAATGATAATTATGTGATGATAGGTACCTTATTTGTGCGTACCTGGTTAGATACCTAGGTCTAGCTACCAAAGGTCGTTTTAAACGTTGTTTGTTTACAATAATTATTGCGATAACAAAGTAATAGTCAACATACATAATGTGTAGATGAACAGAATATATTACTCGTTCTCGACCACAAATTCTTGTCGTTAGTAGTCCGGTAATAATTGTGAACTAACCATGTATGTTGAAAACAGTAACTATCGAGTTTCTTGCCAGATTTTTCTCGATAGAAACAAATTCCGAACCGATGTCAGAATAACATTAAGTGTTTCTCACATAAATTTATTTTTTTACTGACTTTTCATACTTAAACACTTTTGAAAGAAATAATTAATTTTCATTTCTATTTCTCATCAGTTTCATTCCGTTTTCATAAACCGCTAGGGGTACATATGTTCACGTATAAAATATCCTTCATCTCAAAGAGTGGAGTATTCGATTCCCGGTCTTGCATAAAAGTTTGTTGACGACTGGGTCTGGGTGTATCTGATTCCTTATTTGTTTCTTATCACCATAACCCATTACACAAGGGGAAAACTATATTTTGGAGACCGGGCTAAGTTTCTGATTATTATTATTTAAAAACACGGAGAAAAAACCTTTGCCTTTGCGAAACGTAAAGAGATACATTTTACCAAACAAAACAAAAGAATAACGCAAAACAAACAAAGAAAACTTACTTCTGCATTCCATATCAGAAAATCCAATAATTATCAACAAGATATCCTCACAACAAAACACTTCGCAATTTTTAAACAGTTAAAACAATTGATAATCTAGTGTTGTTCTTGTTTCAATCACAAACAAACACTGAGCATGCGCGCGCGCCGCGTTGAGCGAGAGGGGATAGTGACGCAACAGCTTCTTGTCGATGTAATTAAAGTAATCGTCGATGTTGTAATCAAATATTGCGATGGAGAGGTTGAGGCTTAAGTTATTTGCGAATGTGGTAAGACGGATTTGGAACGCAAGGGAATTGTAATACTTCGGTCTGTGGTGGGTGGTGCCCGTGGCGCAGTTGTGACAGTAGATAATGACAGTACACGGTGACAGTAAAGCAATACACGCGGGTGTCGGGAAATAGAATGGGTGACTACGACTATTGGGATGTAGGTACTTTTTGGGCATATCTGTGCTTCGTAAGGCACAATAAGCAGTTGGTCCCGGTTGACGTCGCTAGATGTCTGTTGTTGAGCCTAGTCGTAGGCCTTAGGGCGGGTTGATAACATCTGACTGGTCTAAATGGTTAACAATTGAAAAAAAAAACCCAAAATTCACCAGAAAGCAGTGTCACGATGTAGGGTAGGGTAGTAGGGTAGTAAATAGTTGAATATAAAAATGTAAAGGTAATATGTTTTAAATGTAACTTGGCTTAAGATCAATTAGTTTTCTTCTGTTACTACTTCATTACATGGTATGCAATAAAGATTTGAATTTGTTTTGTTTTACATAAAAATACAGCCCTGTGTACTATGATTAACAGAAATCCAAAGAACCATGTGGTTAGTCCACTTGGTTGGAGTTCGTTGTTTGTATGTTATTTGATAAATTTGCATCGCAACCCAATGAACCCATTACAATAAAAAAGACGTAGATAGGTTGTGTCAGTACTGATACGAAGTCAAAAATTGTCCCCTTTGACAATTTTAGACTCGACAATTTCACCTATGTACAAGATAGCATGATTATTCAATAGAGCGTAACCGAGACAGATACATGTTGCGCAGTGTTGTCTCAAACTGACAGGTGATCGAGAGTCCTGATTTCAGGTGCCACTTTTGTAGCACAAGTAACCGATCTACGTCTTTTTATTATAATATCATTGTCGCAACCCTATACACATTATGACGTACGTAAAATCACTGTCGTTATCACTGATCGTCTGTTAGATAGTATTTTGTGTTGTGACTGAGTGAGTATTCATTGCTATACAGTAGAGGTCAACAACCTCCTAATATTCATAGGTAAAAAGGATGAGCGATTGTCTAAGCTGAAATGACGTGCCCCTTCACTGCAACTACACATACGAAGCAAGCACTCTTGTATGGGTATATGCGGTGGAGGCACGTTAAGCAGTTGGTCCAGGTTGACGTCGCTAGATGTCAGTCGTTAAGCCTAGTTAGAGGCATTAGGGCGGCTTGATAACATCTGACATTAAAGTTGCTCACTAATCTTTCACCCCTCCACCAATCCGCACTGAGATCGCGTGTTGGAGAATGGCTCGTTCCACCTCATAGTTGAGGTGAGGCCTGTGCCCAGCAGAGGGACGTATATAGGCCGTTTATTCTGCAATGACTTTCACACAACGTTCGGTAGCGAATTTTCTACAGGAAGAAGAGAATTGGGCTGTGCAAAAGGGTTGTAAAGGCTCCAACTGGCTGAATTTCGGTTCTTCAAATTCCACTTAGCACCGCACTCAGGACATGAAAGTTCGCAACAAAAGGTAGACCCGTGCAAAAGCGATAAGGAAATAATGAATATTGTAAAATATGTAAAAAAACACATGTAACAATCGATTTGACAACTCTTTGCCGAAAAACAAAAGCTAAGTTCCTATGTGACCGTGGACTGGCCATGACCGTTTGCCACAAATTAATATTACTTACTAATATTATAAATGCGAAAGTTTGTATGTGTGGATGTTCCGTGTTCCTCTCTCACCTAAAAACAACTAAATTGAATAAAAAAAAAATGCTTATACATCTTATGCGGAAAGCCGCTGGATGCGGACAGCGCAGGACCGATCGTTGTGAAGATCCTTGGGGGAGGCCTATGCACAGCAGTGGGCGTCGTTCGGCTAACATGATGATGATGATGCTGAATACATCTAATAGGCACAATTGATAAAAAAATATCTCAATTTTTTATTCTTACTTAAGTCCACGCGGACGCGGACGAAGTCGTAGACGGCTGCTAGTAATTATTAAGTAGGTAGTACGTACAGAGGCGCACACATCAACCTTTACAAAAACATTGCAAAATGGCTCATATGTCAGCGGCATAAGGTGCCCCTATGTAAAGGTTGATGTGTGCGCCTCTGTACTTGCGTATACATCATTGTTTGCTTTTTTTACAACCAACTCTTAGAAGACATTTCGTATGAGGTTGGGTTTTTTTTATTGGATGAAAAACTTAGTAAACTTAAACACACTTGGTATTTGAACTGCTTGCGTCAGTTAATTTTTTGCCTGTTATTGTATCTGTAACTGAGTTCGTCATTGATTTCATTAAATGAGTGACTTTTAGAATTTAATTTATTTATTTGTCGTCAGAAAACCAAAAAAATATGAAATAAATTATAATTGGGTATTCATTAATTTCAAAATCGGCCCATATTGTTAAAACATGTACCTTGAAGACTAACACACATACTAACTTATCTTAAAATCGAAACATAATGTATTTACGTATGACGCGATCGATAGGTAACAGCTTCCGGCAAAAATATTACAACAGCTTTCCTCTCGGTTTCAATGAAAGAAAAATAAAGGCGCAAACATGGGTCTTCATGCAATCATCTCATGGGTCTCTCAAAGCCACTCATCAATTTAGCTTTAAACATTTTTTTTTTCGATAAAAGTTATCGATATAAACAACCGCGTCCCACCACTAGCACAGCGCAGCTGACCGGTTGGTTTCACCACTTCCTAGATGCAAATCGCTCGTTATATACCACTTAAACTGTTCGGTAATAGATTAGGTAATATTTGCAGTTTTATAATTAGTGTGTAAGCCATAACCTTGGAAATTAATCGGAAACTATAGTTTGGAAAGTAATACGTTTATTTAATAACTTTTCATAAAATTAAGTAAATTAATTCTAAGATATAATAGAAGTTAATAGATAGTTGAAATAATTATAAGTGCATTTTGACAGCGGCTAGTGTTATTAACAATCAGTGCAAAAGGCACAAGCGAATCCGCTTATGTGTAGCCAAGTTTTGAACAGCACAATCGCGAATAGCACAAATTAATATTTTTGGCATTTTAATCCACGATCAGCCGTGCTATTCCGGCGGTGCACATCGGACATCACTTCACATCCGGAATAGCATAGCAGCTATGCTATTCCGGCGGACGCCAAAACTCCCTTCGCTTGTGTGAGTGAACTTTAAAATTCAATTTCTTTGCAACTGTGGCCGTTTGAAAAAGAAGGACTAAGCCAAATAACATTTTTAAATTATTTACATACAAAATGAGGGAAAATACTAATTCAAAGTAAAGCGTATTGATGATTGAGGTATGCGTGAAGCACCGAGATGTGAAGTGATTTCCGATGTGCACCGCCGGAATAGCACGGCAGCACATGGCAAAAATATTAATTTGTGCTAATAGCGGACAGATATTATGCTATTCACGATTGTGCTGTTAAAAACTTTGCTCTAAGACACAGTACAATCATTATACTGTGTCTAAGAGGATTACGTCGTTCTGTGGCACCTCGAAACGCCACCACCTGTCATAATTCCAATAGTTTGTTGCGTGACTTCACCGTATGCGGCGAGTTCATATGAAATGTTTGGAAACTACAGGAAAAACACGGGTGGCAGCGGTTTTTGGCGCGCGGTGTGTGGCCCGTGCGCATACTAACCCTGCGTACGACAGAAGCTTTCGTGGCCTCCCCCTTTTTTGGGTGGTCGGTTGGAGGGGGAGCCATTAGGGGCTAGCACTTGCGGTGTAGCAGTGCGTGAATAGTAGGGAGGATCCAGCTCCGCCGCCAAAGTGCAATGTTTGAGTGCCGTGGGGTATTAGTCGGTAGGACTCCGACATAACCTCGTCATCCCCCGGGTGGCGAGGTATCCATGAGGATTTCCCCACGAAAAAAAGGCTTACCTATAAGTTAGGAAACAGACTTGTCTCACGAACCGATTATTTTTAAAGACACTGCCCTGAAAGCTGTCAGAATGAACTTCTCTATTAATTAAAATAACAAAGGGTTGGAAGTATTAGTAAAGGTCTCTTATAAAAGTTATAAACTTTGATAAGAGACCTTCGAGATCGGAAAATTGCGAAATGATTCTCTTCCAACATACCACAGTGCTTCAAGACAAAGGTCTTAAACCAGTGTGTGTTGACAGTGATGACATATGGATCTGAGACAATATGATGACTCACTGTGGGCCTCATAAGGCTCAAGGTCATCCAACGTGATATGGAGTGGGCTTTGCTCGGTGTTTCGCTACGAGATCGAATGAGAAATGAGGAAATCCGTAGGAGAACTAAGGTCGCCGTCGTAGCCCAGCGTGTTAGCAGGTTGAAGTGGCATTGGGCAGGGCATATAGCTCTAAGGACTGATGGTCGTTGGGGCGGCAAAGTAGCCAAGCGCAGCGTGGTACGCCCACCCGCAAGGTGGACGGATGACCCCATAATTGCAGGGTTTCGGTGTATGCATGCCGCCTACAACCGGCCGCTCTGGAAATCAATGAGGGAGGCCTATGTTCAGCAGTGGACGTCGTATGGGTGCTGATGATGATGATAAAGAAGTCCTGACTTATGTGCTTATCAGTACGGCATCTCGTACCTTTCATACGTAGTAGGCCCTTCATAAACAAGGAATCGATATAACGTTGTAAACTTGTCGCCAATATCTGGTAGGACTGCATACACGACATTGAATCTTACCAGTGAGTGTCTATTCTGCCTCTTTAGGCGAAAAATGCTCGTCATCATCAAAAAAAAAGTTATAACAATTGCTCCGCCATCTTGAAAGGGACAGCGACATTTGTGGCGACGATCTTGGCCGACATGTAAGAATTGGTGTCGGTGTCGAAGGAAAAAATGTCGGCGACGCGTGCCGGTGTGTAAACTATATGAATCAGTAGTGCCAGTGGTCGCATATGGACTAAAATTATCGGCTATCGAAGATTAGCCTTGTATTGTACAAAGAACCTAAGACGCCTTTCGACAACATGGTGTCATCACTTGAAAAATTCAAACTAGGTACTTCTCAATAAAATTGATCATTAAACAGTGTTTTTTCTAATCATGCCAGACAGTCAAACACTGCAAACACTCTCCATTATGAATCTTACAAAAAAAACAACACAAACAAGTCCTCACTTTGCACTTAAGTACCTACTAACAACCTTCGCAAGTCGATGACCTCTGCACCCGATGTAATCAAAGTTATCGCGGACACTGATAAAGTAATATTGTTTTTGTACACATAACATCGTAAACAAATGTATCTGTTATTAACAAGTACACAACTTGAATTCCAATTAGTTATTCATAAATAAGTCATTCATGGAAGCTTAAAGTCGACAATATTGTTGTTTTACAGAGTGATGTGACTTTTGACATGTGACAACCAAGTTGGCTTGTTTTTGTTTCTTGTTTTGATGTTAAATTACAGAAAGGTCAAATTGTTAAAGTAAACCCCGAATCACGTACGTAAAAGAAAGACGGACGTCACCTCGTCTAATTATGAGTGAAGCATATTATCAGCTGCCAGTTTAAGTGTGTGCGTGACTAGCACGTATCATTGGCGCTGTCACACGGAGTAAAATGACGTAGTTTGTAGCACCTAGTATGTTTTTGTGAATATAGCAGGTCGTGTACAACGTACGAAATTGTAGCACCTTGCATGCTTCACATTTTTTTAGTGTGATGTACGGTCCGTCTTCCTTTTACGTCCGTGCCCCGAATTTGCAATCGTCAAACTCATGCCGTCCACTATTGGTCTCATAAGAAGGTCACCCAGCGAGCAATGTAGCACTCTCCATGATGCTTGGTATTTCCCTGCTTGATCGTATCGATCGATTTTACTGATGCAATAAAAAAATGTAAGGTTTCTCTGTAAGTTAATTTTATATTAATTCTTTTTGAGAAAATAAAATCTTAAACCAGAATAAAAAGGGGACTTAATTGATATAGGTGGAAAAAAACATCATTTAAAAGAAGTAATTTTATTTCAAATCTTAGGTTCAATGACTAGTTTTACATTAAGTAGGGTATTAAAATACTTATCGTGTAGTTGTAAGTATCTTACATTTTATTCCGTTTGTGATAAAGATATAGTTGATAAGTGAAAAAAACAACTTAAAAATAGTTTTTCACTATAAGTTCTTTCACAAAAATTAAATACATATACCTGTTCTGATAGGTATGGCTAGCTTGTAAGTTGGTTGCTGCTTGTAACTGTAAACGCAGTTAGTGCTACTTACTGCGTTTATGATTGTTTTACACATTTGAGATGACCACATTACACTCTATAAGTATAAAAGACCCAATTTTTCTATCTTGCCCAGAAGGGAAAATATATATTTCACAAACGCACTAAAGAGCAGATTTTAGTTTACTCATATTACTGCGTTTATAAATTGTGCGGCAGTACTGTTACAAACTGTTGCTGAACTGAAACGTACTGTTGTTCAACTGAAACATACAGTTGTTCAACTGAAACACACTGTTGTTCAAATGAAACACATTGTTGTTCAACTGTAACACACTGTTGTTCAACTGTAACATACTGTAGGTCCTGCAATTTTACCCATTATTTAAAGCATAAAACTGTGAAAGTTACCCCTAGCTCTTTAGAAGTATGTAGACCCTGCAACCGCCAAGACAAGACCGACCCATCTTTTAGTAGTTTCGCAATTGTACCGGTTTAAACTTCAACAACAGTTTAAAACATAATCTCGCTAGAAAGATTGCAAATGGACGATATTGGTAATTGTACGGCTACATACATTTCATATTATTTTACATTGGCGATAGCAATTTTCGTTATTAGTAATGAGCTTCATACACTTTGAGGGTAGTAAATATTGATCCCATTTTAACTTTTTGTTATTTAAGATATTAATCATGACATAACAACATCATCTAATACTTAACGTCTTTAGAATCTGCCATTCTACACTTACTTTTGCAGTGCTTAGTGTATAAATGCGGTATTTAAAACAAATCTTCACTTCACTTGAAATCAGTTCACTTCACTTCTACTATTATTTAAATATTGCATGATTGAGTTCAGCCATGAGAGTTCGAGCTTTGACACTTTCTCCATTGCGTCCTTGCATAGGACCTAGCTTATTCTTTTTTTCTCACCGACTTAAAAAAAGGAGGAGGTTACAATTCGACAGAACAAAGATTTTTTTTTGATGACAGAAACAAGAATCAATCAAAAAAATGACATTTGGGTATGAGCCCACATCACACAGGTCAATTTTGTCACGACTCTAGAATCGAGATTTCCGCGAATAACAATATTATCTTTATCATACGATACTGCCATACAGCCTGACAATCAATTTTATCCCGGTATCGCGATAATATCGACCGCAGCATTCCCCAGTAGGCTGTGTTCCAGAGCAAGTGATAGTCCAGTGAACTTAATCAAATAAACTACATACTATTAATTTTTAGTCCGGTTTTACGTCCCTTTAAGTCGCTTCACTTCACTATTTTCATTTCTAAATCACTTTACACTTTTGATTAGTTCTATTTTCAGTGTCTATTTTCACTTCACTTCACTGGTGAGAGTGAGCGTGAGCTCACATATCGTCGTCTCTCTCGTCAGGCCTATGTCTCTGCAGGACTGCGAGCCTTTGTTGCGTCACCTCCAGGTGATGCTTGCGCCATTTTATACGTCTGTTCTGGAACCACACTTTGACCTGGAAAAGATGACATTTCAATATTTTTAAACAACATAACTGCCTACACGTCCCACTGCAGGGCACAGGCCGAACCTCAAATTGGAGGGCAAATAGTTCAGGGCATTATGCTATCGATAATTTTGAGAATCACTCTACATTACTCTACATTCTTAAAAGAGATGGTGGTAGAAAATTTTGTGACAAGTGAATACAAAGTGATGCCAAGATGAATGAGTTCCAATCCAACCATCTACTTGAAAAAATTATCAAATTCTAAAGTCGATTACAGGCGACCGGTTATAATCTACGTAAAGCCAAGCCAACCTGATAATAATACCTATTCAGGCAATTTTGACACTGAACAACACAGTACCAACGTTTTCAAAAGTGAATAATAGTGAGTCATCATCATCAGCCTGTCATAGTCCACTGCTGGACATAGGCCTCTCCCAAAGTGTGCCACAACTCCCGGCTCTGAGTCTTCCGCATCCAGTCCGATCCCACCACCGTTCTCAGTAGGGCTAGCACGAACCGCTAACGTTTTGGTAATCAATCGATGCTTTTTTTTCTTAAAGACATTGGAAAAAGAAAAAAAGAGTATCGCTTACTTTTCGATTACCAAATGTTAGCGGTTCAGAGATCACGGGATCTCTGGATACGCGCAGAAGCAGGTCACCGGTGGGTTTAGTGAGCAGTGCCTGCCGACTCACGACAGGCGAGCCTCACACACCCCCGCCCTTCCCCCGGAGTGCTGAAAACTGACTGTTGGCTACAGACCTGTGCCTCCGTCAGCTGAAGGGCGTGCGCCAAGTAGAGCCTCTCTGGTCCGACCATGTACTGCTGCCTCTCGAACTCCGCTTCCAGTCTCTCTAGCTGTTCTGGAGTGAAGATCGTTCGTATCCGCTTACTCCGGCCTGAGTTGCTAAACAGTAGAAGAAAGCCATTTACTAAATGAGTCAGCTCTACATTCAAATGTACAATTGTTCTACTTTTAAGGTGAGCATAGACTAGAGCGTTTACAAGACTTGTATCAGAACATCGAGCATTCGCCATTTCAAAATCAAAATGTACTCGAACCGCTCTTTGACCATGACGTTTGATGTTTTGGTAAGCTTTTTGATGATTTTAGATATATGGAAATGCTAAGGGCGACTGGAGCTTTTGCCTGTATTTCACCATTCATAAGACCGGAAAAAATGCAACAAATCAAAATCTATGAAAATCGGTCGATTTTTCTTCGTAGCCTTTTAAATTTGATTCCTTTCAGTAAAAACAACAACAAACAATCGTTTTTTAACTCCGGACATCGCAACACATAAGATAAACCAAACTTAACAAAAGCGTTAGACATAGTATTTGTAAATGACAATAGGAAAATGAACAACAATTTCCACCAGACAGCAGTGTCACGATGTCCAAAATTAAATGGACCACACTT
Source organism: Udea ferrugalis (assembly GCA_950022985.1). Taxonomy (NCBI): domain Eukaryota; kingdom Metazoa; phylum Arthropoda; class Insecta; order Lepidoptera; family Crambidae; genus Udea; species Udea ferrugalis. Next base: position 5,048,736 of record OX465545.1, read on the forward strand.
AGCTATTGCCTGGACCTGATAGGCTCAGACGCCGATTTTAAGTGGCTTTCGCTGATCTTACATTCCTGAAGGCTCAATAGGTCAATTCTCTCTTACCTGTTGGAACAGGTGATGGCGTGAGTCCTTGTGCCTTTCAGCTGACTCGGTGGCCTCAGCTCAACGCGCTCACTTTCTGCAACAAAAATATTTTAACGTTGTTTAAGCAATTTTTCAAGACATTGGAAGAACATAATGTTTGTTTGCTAAATAACCAACCAAAACATATTACAAACATGTTTTACATAAGTTTGCCGAATTGGTCAATCAGCATAATTATGTGGACAACGAGAGATCACTTTTAAAGCAAGTCTTTAATAAATAGAGAATAAAAAATAGATTAATGCGTTCAATTGTAAACAAATTAATGTAGTTTATATACTAGCAGGTGCTCGCTCATCAATGGTACATGTGTCATGTAAACCTTTCCTAAAGTACTTAAGTCATTATAGCCCTACGGTCTAGCCGGGACATAATGTTGTACTGGATTTTATTATTGCACATGTGCATAGAGTGATTTGAATTTGGAATGCAACCGTGTAAGTCAAAAATGTCTAGGTGCAATGAGATTTTACTCTGAGTTAGGCTTTATGTTATCATTTTCTTTGCTCATTAAAAAAAAGAAGCACATGAAAGCTTTTAACCAAGAAAGATTTATTCGAATGTCGAACTGACCACTTATAAATAGTAATAAATAATATACATATTTCATTATTTTAACTTTATTTAAGTACTTTATTTTTTCATTCGTTGGTTTCAAATTGCCTCGCAGAAAGTATATAAAATAAAGTAGGTAACGGGCTTAAATAGTAGATTATGCCACAAGGGCTTAAAGAAGTGTATTATGTCCCGGGCGTCATATTAATTAATATTATTCGCCTCGTATTCAGGATTCTAACCTTAACTCCCTCGCTCCGCTCGGGAGTTAACCGTAGAATCCCTCATACTCGGGGTTCAAGACCGCTCAAGACAAATACACTTTTAAGCCCGCGGTGCATACTCTACTTTTTATACTTTCTGCGAGGCAATCAAAATTAATGGCTGAAAAAAGTAAGTGCTTAAATATTTATTTCAAGTGAAAATAGGTAATTAAATATGAGAAATTAGGTATTTATCAAAAATTAAAAGTGATGTTAGAAACATAAGACAGTTATGCCAAGACATTGGAAAGATGAGTTACAATCTTAATTGGTACATTTATTTTATCAGCACAAGACTCAGGAGCTATTTGAGCGGTTGGCGCCTTTTTTCTTTCTTTGGCATCTATTTTGTTAGTGGCCAGTACGACATTAAAACTCAGAATAAAATCTCATTGCCCCTAAACATTTTTGATTACACGGTTGCATTCCAAATTCAAATCACTTTATAGCCAATGGGAAATAATGAAATTCAGTACAACATTATGTCCCGGTTAGACTGTAGGGCTATAATGACTTACTTTAAGACAGCTTTACATGACACATAATGTGCCAATGACGAGCAGGTAGTATAAAAAGTGTATTTATCTTGGGGGATATTAAACCCCTCGTACTCATGATTCTAGCCTTAACCTCCTCGCTCTGCTCGGGAGTTGACCGTAGAAATTTCATTGACATTATCTACGAATGTGTACATTGCATGTACCTAATATTGTTTATTTGACATGCAATTATTATTACCAATAAAAACTATTGAACTATAGAATCCCTCATACTCGTTGTTCAATATAACGCCCGGGACATAATACACTTCTTAAGCCCTCGTTGCATAATCTTACTATTAAATTACCGCGAGATAGATGATAAGTAACGATTTCCAAAATCAAACGGTGAGACTTCAGAATAGGTACAAGGTGATTTTGAACGGAGGGACATGCCAATTTTTAGGAGAGACTTGGTATCAGGAATTGAAAAGATTTAGTGAAAAAAAAAAAGACTTTTTTGGGGTTTCAAAGATCCTGGATAGACTCTGAGTAACGAACTTCAAAAATGCCTTAAGCTACATGATGCCCAGTTTTATTTTCATGCTGGCCTGTCAACCGAGAGCGAAAACTAAAGGTTAAAGCATACAACAAAGTATTACACGGACAGTAAGACACCAGCATATGGATGTTCTTGGATCTGTCCAAGGTATTCGACCTGGTGTCATTGGACTCATACGATATCCCGTGGAAAAAAGCTCTCAGAATGTCACCTGCCTCACGATCTCCTGGCTATCTTTCGCTATTGGTACAAACATCAGACCAACCATGTGAAATGGTCAGATAAGCTTTCTGAACCATTTAAGCTCAAGTGTGGTGTCAGACAAGGTGGGTTAAGCTCGCCCCATTTGTTTAACTTGAGGCGCGGTCAGTTTTGAGTCGAAAGTGATACTAGCGCGATCAAACGCGTCCCGAATCGATAAATTGTAAGAGCGTGAGTGACCCGACGTGAGTCACTTTTGACTCAAAACGGACCGCACTATTGTAGAGTCGTGAAATGAAAAGGTCATAAAAAAACAATAAATAAAAAATAATAAAAATCTTTTTTGGAATAATTGTACTTAAGCATAACAACAGTCAGTGTACGATGATGTGAGTGAGTTTAAAGAAACTGTGTCGCAGCCATTAGCGCCCACCAAAACCCAAAACGAGGTGCTTGTGAGACTCAAGCACAAGAATACATAGATACATTACATAGATGGGAAATGTGTAATGATGTCGGCTATGCGGATGACATGGTGCTGCTAAGTCCTTCGGTCAACGCGCTCAGAAAATTAATAGGTGTTTGTGAGACATACGCCTTCGATTCCCTAAAATATTGTTAAGTGGGATGATGGCTTGCCCTCACGTCAACTGGTGAACAGTTGCCATCTTCGGGAACTGGTCTGCTCAAGTTTACTTATTTTACTCAAGTTTACTTATTAATTTTCTGTTTTATTTATTTTCTTGTTGCATTTTTCACTACACTTAAACACTAAAAAACCGGGTTTTCTACAACATTTACAAACTTACTTTGTACTGTAAAACATTGGACAATTTAAAAAGAGTAACTGCTGAGTTTCTTGGCTTTACAAGTCAAGCCCAGCAAACGTATGATTAATTTCTGAATAAGTTTCTAACTTATTGGTTATGGTAAGTTTTTTTAATGTTTTGGTATAAACAGCAGAATCACTTAGTAGTAGTAGTACCTACGAAGGAGATTTCATTTTGACGGCAATTTTTGAGAGCTAATCCTTATAGCATGTTTTTTTCTGTGAAAGCTACGGTAATTAAATGAATACGTTGTATCAATATTTCGCATACCTATCGCATAAATAGCCAATAAGGATTATTCAAAACAAGTAAATTAGTCAATTCGAACCAGTAATTTCCGAGATTAGCGCGTTCAAACAAACAAACTCTTCAGTTTTATATTATTTGTATAGGAGTTTAGATGAGTTCCTACATACGATTAGCAATTTGAAGTGACATTATTTGTATTAGTTACATTCAAATCATAATACTCAAAATCTTAATTTCGAAGACTTATGACTGGAATCTTGAATGACGTAGGCTTAATAATTTAATGACCTACATGGCGCCCAACGTGGTGCAGTGCGTTTATGAATTAAAAATAAAATATAATGTTTTTGGCTAAGGTTAAGAAGCCTATTTGATTCCTCTGTTAAAGGGCATTGTCAGAATGACTGCCTTTTCTCTAGCCTATAACTATTTTGACTATTTAGTAATAAAAGAAATACGTATATTTGGTGTTGAACCACTGTCTCTAAACAAACAGTCTAGTCGACACTAAAATGACCAACTAACTAAATAAGTATGTGCCAAGTCACTTTGTTTAAAAAACAATTTCAGGCCACAAAGTAACCAAAATGCCTTAATTTACCGCAATGAAACCCTAATCGCGTACGATACTGCATCAATAACTGTTTAAAATAATGTATTAAAACCATTATGGGCAATGGAAGGGATTAAAAGCTTACCTTGCCGCAACGCCGTCGGCACGCCCATACTCCGACAGTACCCATCGCCCATCCTTTGTCCTCCATACAGGTAGCTCTGCAGCTGTCTCTGGTTCTGATGCAGCCTCTCCTGCACGCTCAGGTTCATAACGTCCTCCTCAGAGTTCGTTAACCCCAAAATGGCCGCTATCGTGAACGATTTTCCCGCCAAATTCGTTCCTTTCCCTGTCAGATCGACGCCGAACGCCGACTCTTCGCCGTCATCTGTGGTTGTCGGCGAAGGCGACCGTTCTGCATTGTCGGTGTAATCGCTGGTATATTTTTCTTCGCCCCCAATCTGCTGGTACGCCGACACTGCCAGTAAGTCGGTGAGGTTGGCTGGGTAAATCGAATTTTGGCGTTGCTCCATCATGATTTTAGAACGCAACTTAAAGAATTAAGGATCTAATCATATTTTCATTAAAATTATAAACGGTTTGAGTATTGATTTTTCTTTGTCTTCGTTATTTTTCCATTTCTATTATCGTGAAAATTTAGTTTCTTAGAAAGAAAAACAACAACACACAATTTTCAGCAAGTCAGCAAAAGGGGGCTTCACACTTTTTCGCACTTCATTTGTTTCTTGCGTCTGAAGATTGTTACATTCACTGATTTTACAAAAAGAACAATGCGTGCTATAGTTCTTCCGTCACTTCGTAGTAAAATGTATAAATATGTTTTCAATCAACTATTGAAACTAATTTAGTTTAAATTGAGAGATAATTATCTCATTTGAAGCAGTAAATTAGTGGTTTATTCTCGTAATAGACGTTCGCGATCACTGGTGATCAGGGCCCGTTTGCTGCGGTTGACGATTGAAAATTTTAAAATTGGCAAGGCGTGGTCTGTGGTAGCTATCGGTTTAAACAGAAAAAATGACATCGTTCGGGAAAGCGGTCAATTGGGGTGCATTGAAATGTTGGTGGGGGAAGAGCGGGATGTGATTGGCTCATTTAGCGCATGCGTGCGTGGGCGGGGCCAGATTTAGGGGGTGTGGTCCCGCAGTGATTTGCGGTCGGTGTAGCCTTTGATTGACGCAGGCACGGATTTGGGAGATATTACTTAATTTACTTATTTTATCCAAAATATTACATTTCTTTGATTTTAGGACCAGTTTTTTCTTTCAAAATAACTGCACATCTTCCTTTTCGTAATATGTTTTTTGCCTTCCATATATTTGATGTTGGTGCCTTAAAACATCATCAGCATCACCTCAACTATGATAACTACTGACGAATCATACATACAACTCGCAAGCTAATCGTGGACTTAATTGCCTTTTTTCCTTCGCTTTTCAAGGCTAGGGATTTCATTCTCGATATCGAAATAAAACAGTATAGGTATCTTGACAGCTCAATCCACATGGCCTTCTTCAGGATCGAAGTGTAATAAATAAATCCAGTCATTTGTGCCAAGGTGTGAATATTCATATTTCCCAAAAATCTCCTAATTATTATTTCTTGTAACATTACAAAATTAATGTCCAAATCCACCCCTGTAGATCCTCCCGCACCCCGCTCCCCTGCCGTGAAACAATTTAATATCATAATCTGTGTTCAATACTCGCCGCCCGCAAGTTGCGAAGCGGTGTGGAAGAGCCTTAATATTTTTAATTGAATACTTTTCAGTGGACACTCTTATATTGTAGTTAACTATTATCGAATGAGTGTTAGATTTGATCAAACATTTTGTTTTTTAATATGCTTAGATATTTTTAGAAGTCCAAATGTCCTACTGTTGGGCAAAGGCATACCTCATCTACTTTCCCGGCCCAAACAGCTATTAAACCTCCGTACTTAAGGCGCGATACCAGGAAAACGGCTCTCGGGAAAACTAAAGTTTTATATAGAAAATATGAAGTATGAGGCACGAAAAAAATCGTCATAGTAGTCAAAGAGTTGCACAGTCAGCTCAAACTTCCAATATATGGATCAACTTACTAGATTAATGTGAAAAAAAAACAGAATATCGCTAAAAACGTGCAAAACGCACTCCCGTATTTCAAAAGTTTAGGCATCATATAAACTAACAACTTACGTGTTTTAAATAACGTGTAAAGATCAGATATCAAAGAAGCATTGCCAATCAGTTGTTTTTCATTGCTTTATTTCAGTTTTGTGCAAAAAATTCCCAAACATTCCGAATTTTTCGCTTGAAATCTCCATACAAATTACTATGGAGTGAGTGAAGTTTCTTTGATAGCTGTCCGCGCACCGTCGCAGCTCACTCCCCCCCATGTCCCCAAGGTGAGCGCACGTCGCTTTTGACGAAAATGACATTTATAATTACGCGGATAATTTACACGAAATAGGCGCACATAGGGTCTTTTGTTGAAAATAGTACAACTTTATTTTTTTTCCTCCGTACTGTTTGTTCATATGCATTATGCATAATTTATCAAACGTATGATTTTATCATGATTCACCATGAGAGTTATATGGCAGGTTTATATTTATAAGTACACTTGATTAAAAGCTCTCTTGGGTTTGACAATTTTGTACTAGTTGCCATTTCATTTTCCTATTCTTTACGCAGTGACGTGCACTCACCCGGCGTCATGTGGAAGACTGACTTGCGAGACTGCGCAGACGGCTGTCAAAGAAACTTCACTCGTTCCATAGTAATTAGGATGAAGATCTCGAGCAAAAAAAATTAAAGTTTGCGTTTGCTTATACGAAACAGAAATAGTTATTGCAATAGAACATAATGACAAGTTATTCGAAATGGAAAGAGACTTCACACCGGAACAGCTTTTACAATTGTACCAAGCACAAATTCGGTTGTGTATGGAGTACTTCTGACACCTCTGGGATGGCTCTGCCAAGTATCAGCTGGATGCACTGGACTCAGTAGACCGAAGAGCCAGGAGACTGATAGGTGACGAGACGCTCGTTGGAACCAAACTCGAGTTTGGAGCATCGGCGTAGAGTTGCCTGTCTATCGGTTTTTTATAAGGTGTATTTCGGAGAGTGTGCGCAAGAACTTCATGACCTGATACCACCCTCTACTTTCTACTACCGGACCACAAGACGCCGCAAGGGCTTTCATCTCCATGTGGTCGACTTTCCAGCGGTCCGAACTAAGCGGTTTGGTGCTTCCTTTCTGGTCCGCACCGCTAAGGAGTGGAACGCCCTCCCTGCGTCTGTGTTTCCGGATACATACAACCTTGGTGTCTTCAAGGCAAGAGTGAATAGGCATTTTTTGGGTAAGCGTGGCTGGCAAGACTGAGGTCAAACGCAAACCCATTTTAAATAAAAAAAAATGGATCAGATAGAACTTTGATATAAATATGAATTATCATATTTACGTCAGCCATGGAAAAATGGCAGTGCAAGCATTTTTATTTCTAACTGGGTATTTGCACACAGCTTTTCCCTGTAGTAATTTGAATGAACTATACAGACAAACGTTCTAGAAAATATAATTAGCATCAACTATCATTTAGATAGTGAAAGCTTATGTAAAAACAGACAGAAAAACGCGGAGGGTGACTTCCTATCATACTATGCTCTACTCGTAGATCAATTCCAGTAAGATGAAGATCACGGTGGATTCTGTATTAAATTCAGCGTAAAAAGCCTGAAATACGATGGCCTCTACAGGAGACTAAAGGTATTACTCAAGTGTTATTATCTAAAATAAATTATCCACTAAAAGTGTCTCAACTGTTGACAACTGTTAAATTCCTCGTTTTAGTTAGTAACAAGATAGCTCCGTTTAATGCTTCTTGCAGCTTTTCCTTACAAGTAAGACCAATTAATTAGTGGGTTCTTCTGCATGTTACTAGAAATGTCTCCGTGTATTGCTATATCATATGCATTGGATGTAAGAAATATTTTGTGTTGATGATGATCGAACGGATAAACCAAGTTACAACTAAAACTCGATGGAATCGTCAAGTACCAGATATAACATTGTGCAAATAACGTGGTCACGAGAATAGATTGCAAATTAGAGTGTAAAAAAATAATTGGCAAAACCGCTTGTTAGTATGTTTTATAAAATAAAATTTTTGGTTAGTTTCTTTTGTTTGCCCTATATCCTGAAATATATTGGGTGGCGAAATAAAAATATCTTTGGTGAACGCATCAAATGATTATCATGCCGCGATCCTACTAATATTATAAAGGCGAAAGTTTGTATGTCTGGATGTGCTGTGTTGCTCTTTCACGTAAAAACTACTGAATGGATTTTAATGAAACTTTACAATAATGTTGCTTATACATCTGAATAACACATAGGCTACAATTTATAAAGATATTGTGTAAATTGTTGAAAATATCAAGTAAATATAAAAATGTACGCGGAATCACGTGGTATGTGGCATGACAGACGGCTGCTGTCATTAGCGTAACTATGGGTGCGTTCCGAATTGAGATATCGCGCTAACGTTCATCTAACGTCAGACAATTTGACGAATCTGTTCATTTTAAGCCCACTTAAGACCACGCGAACGAAGTCGCGGGCAGCCGCTAGTTTAAAATAATAATAAATAAATAAATATCCCTGGACATTATTCCACACAGCGCCATCTAGCCCCAAGTGAGTTAATTATACTCCGTTTTTATGGGATACTAGACAACGGATAAACATACTCAAATACTTTTTCTTTTCAGACATGTTCATGCACACAAATGTTTGTACTGTGCGGGGATCGAACCCGCGACCTTTGGTGTAGTAGCCGACTTCTAAACAATTACACCAAGACGGTCGTCCGGATTTATGCATTGCATTTATGCACGGATTGCACGGCCCAACCACTGTGTGACCATAGCTGTCACGATCGCTTTCAAATTTGACAGATTTTCTCTCCGGCCGACCCTAGTAGCGAACCTTAATATCCCTTGTCTTTTGTGTATATTTTTTAATTTTGTGAAGATGTTTTATGATCTTCACAAAATTAAAATATATAACCACCTAGTTTTCATAATCTGCCAAAAGGAGATTAAAGATCACACCAGAAAACATTTCATTCTTCAACATGTCATTTTTCTGAAACTATTTTCTAGGTACTTAAAGATTTTGAATGTGTTGTTCAAAACTCTCAATTAAATATTTATTTTAAAAAAGAAAAAAAACGGAGAAATTTAATAATGACGAATAAAATTGTTGTATTTTTCGGTTGTTATAAATTGTTTTGGTTGGTATCAAAGTCCAATAGCATTTGACGGTTAACAACGTCTGTCGAGACAGCTCGAAGCTAATAAAACCACAAAAACTCTGTATCTATTCGTTTTTATGAATAACTAAGATAATTGGTCTGCGCGAGTCCAATAAGTTACCGCCCACAGATCTACGAAACGGTGCGGAGGCGCCGTAACAGTATCGCGGAAAAATGATATAAGTTAAGATGATGAGATGAAAAACTTTACTTTTTCACTTAAGCGGGATCGTGATGCAACAAAGTGAGGTTCTTAGCTCACTGTGCTAACCCACGACACGACATGACGTCATACGTCGTGCCTATTTACTCATACATAAAAAAACGCGTTTTCTGCAACATTTCAACTACTTACGGTGAAAATACTGTTTTACCTATATCTGCCTGACGTTTCGGCGACAATTACCTGTGAAGTGGTCACGAGCGGACTAAGTATCTACTTGTTTTTTTTAAGGTTTATTGAAAAGTGAAAAATGCAACAAGAAAGTTTAAAAACCAATAACTACGTCGCGTCGTGCTGTTCAGATGTCGTGTACGAGTGCTGGGGTGCCATTCCAACTTTACATCTCGGTGCTTAATGCTTACTTCAATTATCAATAGGCTTCACTATGAATTATTACTTAAGTATTAGTTCTTATCTCTCCAACGACCACAGTCGCAAAGAAATTGAATTTCAAAATTAACTCACCACGAAGGAAGTGAGTTTTGGCTCCCACCGGAATACCATAGCTGATCCCTGACTGAGGACAATGTGAAAAACTTATAATACCATTATACTTTAACTTTTTTGTGTACAAGGTTCAGTTTTCCATTCATTATAAGTTATAATTAGCTGAAAAAAATGACAGGTAAAAAAAACATAATATCATTAGGGTGAAGGACCTTTATTATACAGGATGGCCCAAAAGGTGAGAATAAAAAAAACTGGGTTCCTGACATATAGAGGTAAACAAGCGGGGAATATTATAATGAGGAGAGTAGCGGGGATTAGTAGGTACTTACCTAAATTCGATGCATGTTACTGTGACAGATAGTAACTGCGAAAATATTTGACTATGTAAGTCGGATGTGAGTTGCATTGCGATGGTTCGAGGGCAGAAATAAATATGGACATAAAAGCATAAACTTAACATATTGGGATTTTACGAGTTTACATCTAAACAAATGCCCAATCACTGGGCAGAACAAATGTTTTCTTTGAATAAGACTTGTCAATTCATTCGAAACGAAATTTTGGGTTGGTATTAACTCGTCTAAAAAGCAACTGGTCTAAAGAGCAACTGGTCTAAAATGCAACTCGTCTAAAGAGCAACTGGTCTAAAATGCAACTCGTCTAAAGAGCAACTGGTCTAAAATGCAACTCGTCTAAGGAGCAACTGGTCTAATCCACTGTATCTTGAACTATTGTAAAATTTTTCGGCATTTAAAAAAAGGACAAATTTTCGTCCAAAACCAAAACTATTTTAAACATAATTGAACATAATAAAAATCATATTTTCAGTTGCTTTTGGTGAATCAGACCGGAATGAAATTTCAATAATAATGATTTGTTAGATAATTTTCATTCATATTAAGTAGTGACTTTTCAGATCGCGATTTTTCATGATCACAAATTAATAAATCGTGTTTTTTCTTGAAGTTAGCTCAATTTCACGCGGCAATCTGTTAAAGATTTAGCGGAAAAAATTAATGCAATCATTAAAAAAGTAGGCGTGGAAGGCCAAATCCTGAACTATGAGGAAATTAGAAAAAATGACAAACGAGCCTTAGCCCAATTTTGGCAAAAACTAAAACTGAATTTGTTTTTTTTACTTTTTTAGCCAGGGTTCGAAACAGTTGGTTTTGGAAAAAAATGACAGCCTGTGTTTTTAGATAAGGAACATACATAAATTAAAATAAAAACTCAGCTTGTGTTTTGACATATGATTTTTAGCTACACATACACACAAACCACATTGTAAAATCAAGTGTTTATTACACTTGTAACTCAAGTGTAAAAAATTCATTGATATTAACAAAAAGAGGAAGATACGTTACGTTCATACTACGAGATTTCGAAAACTGGCACATAACATTGACGTGCACGCGAACAAGTTGCTGTCATATTGAATTGAAAACAGGTCCATTAGACCTGTTTTTTGTGTGGCCAACTTTGGTGCGCGGATGCCGTATCCTCATCTTTTTGTTTATACCAATGAAGTTATACGGTACAATAACTTCTATACTACATAGTTTAGGAGGCTGATTTTTTGAATATGCTATAGGGTTACTATAGATAACCCATTTTAACACATTTCGTTGCTGGCGATTCTGGGTCTTTTTTCTATGAAATTTTGATCATGTCCTTTGTATTAAAAAAAACAGCCTTTTAAGCCATGTAGTATACACAAGAGGTATCAGCGTACCAAATGTGACCAAACAAAAAAACAGGTCCAATGGACCTGTTTTCAAGCCAATATGCGACATTGTTAAAAGTCACTTTAGGAGAAATTGCTTCAGGAAAAAAGACTATTTATTAATTTTGCGATCATGAAAAGTCGCTACTACATAGGTATGAGTGTGAAAATTATCTAACAAATCATTAAATTATTAAAATTTCATTCCGGTCTGATTCACCAAAAGCAACTGAAAATATTATTTTTATTATGTTCAATTATGTTTAAAATAATTTTGGTTTTGGACGAAAATTTGTCCTTTTTTTAAATGCCGAAAAATTTTACAATGGTTCATGATACAGTGGATTAGACCAGTTGCTCCTTAGACGAGTTGCATTTTAGACCAGTTGCTCTTAGACGAGTTGAATTTTAGACCAGTTGCTCTTTAGACGAGTTGCATTTTAGACCAGTTGCTCTTTAGACCAGTTGCTTTTTAGATGAGTTGATACCAACCCGAAATTTTCCCGTGTGGCGTTTTGTGTTGACGTGTGTAGCCGCTGCCAGCCACAAGAAGCGAGCAGCGACGATCTGTAGCGGCGGAGACAATCTCTACCACCAGAAGCCAAATGCGGCTAGAAAGGTAACTTAAGCGCGCGACAGCCACTTGTGGCTTATGACACTTCGGGTCGGTAGTTCCCACTTTTTTGACCCACGCCTTTTTTTTTTTTTTGACGCGGAAAATGCATTTACGCACTATCCCGCTCCCTGGGTAGGAGAGCGGGGGAGTGTGGGACTCGCCCACCCCAATGGGGAAGGGACTACCCACTAAACTCCGCGGAGGCCATCTTCCGCGCGTTACCGAAGGTCCCCGAGTACCACCGCGAGGGACTCTACCGGCGGACCCCTGGCGCGCTATGCCGGCTTCCCGGCTCTACTCGAGAGGAGTTATATCTCCTCTCTTACACCCACCGGTGTTAACGGCAGTGCGAGGCCCCCCCGCACCGCCGCCCTCCACGGAGTCGCCTGTGCAATAATAATAATAATAATAATAAAACCATTTATTTTCTCTCCAATCAATCTATAACTAAGTACAAGGAGCCAGACCTAATTAAACCCAATTGAGGGAGAGACTGGTGCCTGAAGTAGGGATACAAACGTACCTGAGTAACAGGACACCAGGGCCTTACCAACCGGATTGCAATGGAGGCACACAGTCCCCACCGTGTGCACTCCTAGCGACCCCTTTAGTCGCCTTTTACGACAGGTGGGGGGGAACCTTGGCAGTATTCTAATGCCCCATACCACAGGGCACAGGGGGACGACCTAGGGCGCTACACCCCTGCCCCGTCGTCTCCTACTTTGACGACCTGCAATCTCCCTTTGTCGTTCGGCAGTCTCTTTATCCGAGATTACAGTGTCGCAAAATTCGGCTACTGCCGACCATATGCACCTGTCGACTGCCATACCACGCACCACTCTCTGCAGAGTAACATCTCCACCAAGTTGTGCGGCCAGTGCACCGCGCTCTCGGGCCCAGGCCGGACACACTTCCAATGTGTGCTGGGCTGTGTCCTCCGGTTTTGACCCACGCCTGCAGTGTCATGATGAGTATGAAGAAGCGCACGATTGGTTTGTATTGGCGTTTGTAACCGCTGCGAGCCACACGAAAGACAGCACCGATTTGTAGAGTGTGGTGCACATGGTAGACATAGGAAAACTTTTGGAGTTTTTTCGCGTGGAATGCCCACCAACAAGGTGGACGCATGACCTCATAAAGATCGCAGGGTTTCGGTGGATGCAGGCCGCCTACAAGCAGCCCTCTGTATGGGGGTGGCCTATGTTCAGCAGTGGACGTTGTGTGGCGGCTGATGATAATATTTCTTTATTTATTTATAAAGAAATATCACTGGACATTATTCCACACAATGCCATCTAGCCCTAAGATGAGCTAATTATAGCCTGTTTTTATCACCATTATCATCACCATTTTACATATGTAAGTAAGTAAGTAAGTAAGTAAAAATTTATTCAGAATAACACTTAACCTATGAGACAACGGTATCAATACATTTATAACTTAATACTATTTACATAATTCAAATCTGCTGACAGATGACATTTAAACTATGCTTACGCTAGTAACTATATCAATACCTGTTTTATGCAAGGTAATGTGCATGCTAGCCATAATAATAATTCAGGTTAATTATTATGACATAGACATGTAGGTCAGGTTTGTTATTATAGATGCCCAAACTAAGTAAAGAATTACTTGTGCGTCAGGCAACATTTAGGCTTAGTGTGTAGTAAAATTAAAATGCGATTGAAATAAAAACTAAAGACTTATTTTTTTAATTACCAAAATAACTAACTTGTACAATATAATAAGGGCTGTAGTTATTTGACTACTTTTAGTAACTCTTCTGTTTCCTCGTAAGACCTATTTTTCAACCAACTTTGAACATTTATTTTACAAGAAATTTTGTTCATGGTATGAATCTGTAACTGACGGTTCAATTTGTTGTATAAGTAGGGTCCGAGAAAACAGAAGAATTTGTGCGAGTGCTCTGTAAGAAACATTTCAGAGCAGCAGACGATATCAGCTCGCCTACGAATTTGTAGAGAGGAATCAAAGGGTGTTTGGGAGTGCATTTGGATAATGGTTTGCAGGATAAATAGTTGACGGACGGAAAGAACATCACATTCGGCTAAAAGTTGTCGGGTTGGGAAGCGGAAAGGTTTAAAAGTGCTGACTTTAAGTACAGCTCTTTGGGCCCTTTCTAATTCTAACATAGTCGTTTTATGCGTGCCACCCCAGGATGTGATGCAGTATACTAATAAAGATTGGCATAATGTTAGATAAACTGTTTTAAGCAAGGGTCCGCTTGCAGAATGCCTCAAATTTCTAAACGCAAAGATCAGCTTTCTGACCCTGGAAGTAAGTGCTTCTACATGTGACCTAAATTTGAGATGACAGTCAATTATGACACCTAAATATTTGACTGAGTTCGTCCTCAAAAGATGAGGACAGCTGCAACCATGAAGATTCTGAGATGAGCAAAGGTGGGCTTTTATTGAAAATTCACCGTCGGGAGGTTGGGTAGAGGAATTGTACGAGAAGGTCATGTATTTTGTTTTGTCTGTGTTTAGTGTTAGTGCATTCACCCTGAGCCACATCATAACGGAGTTAAAACCTACTTGAGCTTGGCGAAAGACTTCAGTCCAGTTTTTTGCACTAAAAAGTAAGGCTGTGTCATCCGCATATGAAATGATTTTACCATTGCAGATAGGGTGGAGAAGTAAATCATTTATATAGATAAGAAACAAAATGGGCCCTAAAATACTGCCTTGGGGCACCCCGTATTCAATAGGAAGTTCGTCACTTATAGTAGTCTCAATTTGAACACGCTGCGTTCTATCGGAAAGATAATCTTGAAACAGGTCTAGTTGTTTTCCTCTTATTCCTAGTTTTTCCAATTTACTAAGAAGAATGGGTATATTAACTGTATCAAAGGCTTTTGCAAGATCCAAAAAGATAGCTAAGCACTTTTTATGAGCGTCCATCTCCCTTACAAAGTGGTCTGTAAGTTGATGGACTGCGTCATTTGTGGAGAGCCCAGATCTAAAGCCATACTGAGCCGTGGCTAGAAGGTGATTACTTTCTAAGTACTGAACAAGCCTTTTTTGAATGATTCTTTCCAAAATCTTGGAAATAGAAGGGAGGATGGCTATGGGGCGGTAATTGTTCACTGAACTCTTATCGCCCCCTTTATGAATGGGTTTAATAAGTGCTGTTTTTAGCACTTTCGGGAATACACCTGTCGATAGACAAAGGTTGAAAAGATACGTGAGGTGTGGTACTAAGAATTGTTTGTGACTTTTAATGAACGCGCAAGGAATGCTATCTGAACCGTTGGCACAGTCATTTCTTAAGGTCATGATAATATTTTCAACTTCCGTTTCGTCAGTGGCGATGAGAGCAAAGGAGTGTAACAGTGAAGAAGTAATGTGTTGTGAATCAGAGATATTTTGTAAGTTTTCCTGCTTTGCGTGTATTTTTTCTGCAAGAGTTTTACCTATGTTTACAAAGTAGGAATTTGCTAAATTAGCAGACTGCACGGGTTGTGTCGAATTTGCAATAAGTGGTTGTGCTGACGATTTAGTTTTAGTCATGTTCGTTATGTTATTGATGACTTTCCATAACCTCCTTTAATTGTGACCTGCTTTTTGTATCTCGGTCACTTCGTGTTGTCGCTTCAGTTTTCTTAACAAGTTATTACAAAAATTACGATATCTTAAGTAGGTCGTTCTAAGTACTAAATTGTCAGGTTGCTTGTTCATGTTTTGGTGTAGTTTATCCCGATTCCTTATACATCGTAATAGCCCGGGAGTAATCCAAGGTTTTATTATCTTTTTGCGCCGAGGTAGTACTGTAACTTTGGTATTTCTATCTATTAATTTGGTCAATGATGATACAAGATATTCAGTTGCGGCATTAGGGTCTGTTAATGTATATAATGGAGTGGTATCCAAATTTTCCAGATCACGAGCTAAAGACTTTTTATCAAGTTTACTGCATGTACTAATTGCGTAAGGCCTGTTGATGGTTTTTTGCACACAAAGCAATAGTGTAAGGTGATCGGTAATAGTAGTGTTTAATACTATTGTTTTTATGGGAAGACAAGTTCTCGCTAGAATGTGATCTAGACAGTTTAGATACCGTGTTGGGAGAAAGTGGCTCGGAAAGTATCCTAGGTACGAGACAAAGGTTAGGTATTCAGGTGAATTTCGGTCTTGATTCTCAGGCTTTATGTCTATGTTAATATCACCCATCACAAAAACGTTCCTATACATTGTCAACTCATTCAATACTTTGCCTAAAGAGCCTAAGAAATTTGTGATATTTTTGTTCGAGGGAGAGCGATATATTGCCACAACAGCGATATCGCTTCCGACCTTTAGCACTAAACAGTTTGCATCTAGGAAGTCTGGTTCCTCTATTACGCTGCGGGTGGTAATATCATTTTTAATATAGATGGCAACACCATCGTTTTGCAGAACATTCGTTTTGTTACTACTATATGACTGATAGCCATCTAACTGAGGAATTGAAGGTGGAGAGGGTAATCGGCACTCCGTTAACACAATGATATCGGCCTCGAAAGCAATTTGCGTAAGGGTGGATAAAAGGCCATCAAAATTATATTCACAATGAATGCTTCTAATGTTCTGTAAGACTATTTTAAGGCTAGGCTCAGCCTTGGGTATTAGAGATGGACACATTATGGGGTCACAGGCAAGAGATTCATAAACAACTGTACAATCAACGTCTTTACCTAAATCGTTTGCTACGTTACCCATTAAAAGTTAGCGCGGCGACTCCTTGGAAGTGTGGCGCTCTAGGCGCCTACATAGTCGATGGTACTAAGGTATCTGGATTCGGCGCTTTTTTTCGCAGGGCATTGTTCGTCTCCAGTTCTGTGGTTGCTGGGCTTCTTGAAACGTTGGCAGGTCGCGCACTTTGCTGGTTCCGTCTTTTTGGGGCAGTCTTTTATGGCATGGCCGTTGGAACCACAATGTCCGCACGTGGAGTCTGATTCCCGGCAGTATTTTGCAGAGTGACCGTACTGCTGGCATTTGTAACATCTGGTTACAAGGGTATAGTCCCGCACGGGACATGAGGTCCAATTTATAAAAACGCGCTCTTGACTTACGAGCTCTCTCCTTAGGTCCGCGCTCACTTCTAACACGAAGTTGCATGTTGCAGCATCTTTTCTTCCTGTTTTGTGGCTCAGTTTAATGGCGCTCATGAACATTTCCAGGCTCATTGTAGTGTGCTTGTCGGCGATGTTTTGCTCAAAAAGACACTCTAGCGCCTCCTTATCAGTTATGCTGCATGGAACCCCCAGAAGAATAACTTTAGGTCTCCGTTTTGTGGTCTCCTCAAAAACAAGTCCGGATGACGCAAGTTGTTCAGACTGTTTAATCTTATTGAGGTCATCTTTTCTCTCAGAGCTTATAATTATTCCACCATTCCTCGTCTTTCTCATACCACGAATGTGAAGTTTGAGTTCCTCGGGCTTGATTATATTTTGGACCAAAGTTTTTGTATCCTCGCTAGATTTCACCTTATCCGTAGGGTAAATAGCGATACTGCTAGTGCTGGGTGGCGGGATCATCGAAGAGCTTTTCTTCACTGCATCGGCGAATGAAAAACTTGCGGCGGTCTCCTTCGTAGAGCTTTCTACGCGCTTGATTAGTTGGTGGAGCTGGTCAGCCATATCTTGTTTCTCCGATAAGTGCTGAACCGTAGAGTGGGCAGAGATGTATTTCTGCTTCAAGGACTGGTAATGGATGGCCATCTGCGAAGCACTATTTGAGACGTTTCGGCAGATCGAACTTATTTTGAGCTTTTGCTCGCTGTTGAGCTTACCCTCACCAGAGATAATACAGACATCATTTAGTTGCTGGTCGATAAATGAGAGCCATTTCTGAATATCTGGGGTGGTGATGGCATCCATCGTACGTCCCGCAGGAGTTGGTGCAGCTTCCTCTTGGCGTCTGTCAGGAGGAGGTGGGCTGCGACAACATTTTGAGCTTCTGCTAAATGGAGAGTCCATTTTGAGTAATCGTTGAAAACTATCTAGTTAATGCATTACGATTGCACAAATTAACGTCTCGAACACAGAAGCGAAGCACAATGCGCTGACACAAGTTTGACACACTTTACAGTTTTAATTGTTTTTATTTAGTTCTGAATTACACTAAGAACACGTCCGCTCGTCCATAAGGTAGATGAGTCAGTCCCCAGACCCAGTCATGGGATACTATACAACGGATTAACATGATTAAATATCTTTTTCTTTTGTAAATACATACTTAATATACATGGGAAACACCTGGACCAATAGACATGTGCATGCACACAAAGTATGTACTGTGCGGGGATCGAACTCGCGACCGTTGGTGTAGTCACGGTAAAGGAATATAGCAGTAATATGACTCGGCCCCGTCCTTGAGTTAAGTGCCTACTGCCGCGCGGTCCGTCGCCACGCGATAGGGCTGCCGCCTGTAGTATTTTAAAACATCCAGATACTTGTTTCTTTCTTGTTTTGCAACTGTTTTTCGTGATGGTAAATATTGTATTTCTATATAAAGAAATAAAATACGTATATGAATGGAAACAGGATATATTCCATAAAGCACGCTAAGTTGGTTCATAATTTTGTATTTAAAAAAACAAAGTTATAAATTTGACACATTAAATATTGACTATTGTATCTTAATACATACCTACAATCAACCAATTTTTGCGGCGGACTAGCTATTTAAGAAAACTATTGCGTGAGCAAATCCTTTACTCGAAGAGTAGGTATGTAGGTACATAATCTCACTACCAATTGATGCGTATCGTGCGCACAATGAAACTATGACCTAAGGTCATTCCTACCTATACTATCTACCGCTGAACCACCTATTTCACTTGTCTGTCACTATCCTTTACCCTGTCAACTCATTTAATCAATAATCTAGGAGTATTACTTGGAGGATAGAGCGAAATACCTGTCTTTAAAAATATTGTAACAAATTACGTGCTATTATGTAGGTACGTAACAAAACATTTTAAACTTACCTTTCGGAGTTTGTAGGTAATGTAAAGAATGACATCTCTGGGTGCGTTCTTGATGAATTCAAACAACCAAAAACAGCACAATAAAAAAAAAAACTTGCCCTGCCATTGTACATTTACAATATTATGTTCAGAAAATGGTACAAAACACATAAAACTGTCCGTCCGACACTGCACGGCGCGCGGCGCATTCGCGACTGACAGCCATCGTATCACCCTCGTAACCGGGACGCGTAGGTATAACTTGCGTTCCGTCCGCTTCGTCGAAGTCACAATACTGTTATATTCCTTTACTGTGGTGTAGTAGCCGACTTCTCACACACGACACGCTACAAACTAGGAATGTGATGTGACTATCGGACCGTTGCAGTGCCGTAGCGGTGCGTTTGTAGTATGGCGACCCCACATCAGTGAGTCGTTTTTACGTTCATTCGATATTCCGTTCGTCGATGTAGTGTCTTTCGCAATACGGTTACGGACCCGGCGCACGGACGGTCGTTTGTTTACGTACGCCGTACGACAAACGCACTGCAGCGGCCCGATCCGAAAGTCGTAAATTGAATAAATCAATTAATTCAAATTGAATATAAACATCATTAATTCTTCATTCATAACTTTGATAGCCATGGTACCTACATAGCTTCAGCATGACACAACATTTTCTGTCAAATTAGATAGGTACTTGTCCACCAATTAAAGGCCAAGTAAAGAAAGTCCCATTCATGTCCCATTGCTCAATGAGCAATCTAAAGTTTTTTTGACACTTGACAGTGACGTTAAACCCCTCAAAAACAAATGACACACGACTAATCGGCTCAAATGCCACTCGAACCGTCAATCATGCGCAAACAATATTGCGCCTACAACAATACAACGACAAACAGATGAAAAGACTCCGGGAAAAGGGAGAGGGTAGTTATAAGGGTGCTCTTCGGGACCGTGAACATTGCGAAGTAATTGTAACTTTTAATTCAACACGATGTCAGTAGAATTAATACTGACGACCGACTTATAAATAGAAATCAAGCTCAAGTTTACTTAATTAATTTTCTGTTTTTTTTATTTTGTGTCAAATCTGTATGACTTTCCTCTACCTGTGGGTTGTTTGGAAGAGATCGCTTTTTAGCGATAAAACCGCCCAAATTGTACATTTACTTGTTCTTACTTGTTATCATTGTTCTTATTTAGTGTGCAATAAAGAATATTTACTTACTTACTTATGACTCTGTCGGTTTCACGACATGAGGCGGGCATCTGATCGCAATTCAAATTCAATATTTCTTTATTCAAGTAGACCATTACACAGTACTTTCGAATCGTCAAGACGCTTAATTTCAACCATTTAATGAACACACTTATAATAATCCAATATACAAATAATACTTATAATACATGTACATAAATTCCGATGCCGATGCCGGTGGTAGAGTCATCTACCACCGGCGTTGGAAGGTTGTTTCTACTGAGAAAACCCAGCAAAAAACTCTCTTTTGAAGTGAATAAATGCTTGAATAAACCAACAGAGTCATACAGTTTTGACATGAAAATAAATAAAACAGAAAGTAGTTAACTCGGGTAACCTAAGTAAACTTGAACAGACCGTTCTCGAAGGTGGCACCTGTTCACGTGTGGTGGCATCATGTTTTAATTATTTTTATACAAAATGAGATAAGGTACTAATTCAGAGTGGAGCGTATTGACGATATAAGTAAGCGTGAAGCACCGATATGTGAAGTGATGTCCGATGTGCACCGCCGGAATAGCACGGCTGGGCTGTCATTCTCAATGCACACATCACTTCACGCTTCAATTCACTACGATTTCGGACCTCAACTCAATAACTTTGGGCTGAGATTGTTTTGAGTGAAAAGAACCGAATGAACTTATTATCTATATATATAAAAGAAAGTCGGGTTAGTTACTCCACTTATAACTCAAGAACGGCTGAACCGATTTAGCTGAAAATTGGCATGGAGGTAGTTTAGAGCCAGGAGAAGGACATAGGATACTTTTTATACTTATTTTTTTACTTTTTTAAAATCTGCTTATTTATTGCCATAAAGGCGGAACAAAGTTCGCCGGGTAAGCTAGTTATTAATAATAATCAATTCATTTATTAAGATAACTAATTCATCCATAATTTGTTACTTAGTAACAAAGGTCATAACGTCACTTCGAAATAAATGCCAGTACATTTTTCTGCGGGGTGTGGTAGTGTACAACTTGCATTGAATATTGCAATGATTAGGAGTAACGAAAAATATTAGTTTTGTATCATGTTTATGTTATTTTTGACCAAACAGGTAAGCATTTCTTCATGATGAAAATACAAACGAATGATAAAAATCTTCCTATATTATGAAGTCAGTAAAAATACAATATTTTGCACCCACAACTTCGGGCTCGCAACCCACTAACAGCTACCGTCCCCTCCGTGAGCTGTGATTAAAATTCCACTCCGAAATACCAGTGATCGCGAATTAGCGACGCTTGTAGCACACCCAATGGGTCGCAGGGTCGATGTGGGAGCGGATTATTGGATTAGGGGACAATATTTTGGATAGTCACTAAACGGTTTTGGAGCAAATTAAACCCAATTTTTAACCTTGTGTTCCTTGACCTAACTTGCTTGCTATCGAGGCAGTACTGACGGGCTGTGCCGCGTGTCTGCTGTATGCACGCTAGGCTAATAACTCTGCAGGCGGCCTTAGATAACCTGTTGTTTATACTGTGCTTGTAGTGTTACAACACTGGTGCAATATGATTCTAGGATTTTTTTTTATCAGCTTCCTGTGAGTACTTTACTTCTTTCATTATCATCATCATGTCAGCTAAACGACGCCCACTGCTGGGCATAGGCCTCCCTCAGGGATCTCCACAACGAACGGTCCTGCGCTGTCCGCATCCAGCGGCTTCCTGCGACCTTGACCAGATCGTCGGTCCACCTTGTGGAGGGCCCACGGAATGACGGAACCATTTCCTAATTAGAAAGCCAAGTCCTAAGTGACCAGCAGTGGACTTGGCTTGACGCAATCGCATAGTTTCGAATGCAACGGTTGTGGGTCTGAGTTCTTTTGTGTGCGACAGAATTAAATTTGAAAATCACTGCATTCTTAACGTGAATGGACTATAGTGGCGTGAGGTCAAGAGCATAATAAACGAAAAATAGCTACATAATGTCGTCTAGGTATCTTACGACACTGACTCCTGCAAAGTCTGGTTGAGTCTACATTGCGATGGACTCTAATCCACATCAGAGCCACTTTCAAAAGGCTTTCCAAGCTTCGTCTTAAAAACATTCAAGAGGGAGGTTTATTTGCATAATAACATCCTATTGCAACCGTGCCAAGCGGGGGCGGGTCGCCAGTCAAACAATAAAGCATACTTTTCTCCATACCTACTCTAGCCTGTTACACAGTTTGAAAAGGTAATATGTGCTCGCAACGCGTAAATGAATTTATTTGAGAACTGGTCAACCTTTTCACTCCGCGACTTTACAAAGATACTTAGGAGGAGGACTGTTATGAGGGTTTTGTACTATGAGGACTTGCATTCAAAGACCAGTGAATATGCAATAGCCTGCCGCATCCAAGCTCTTCATCTATCTCTAAGACAATCCCAACATTACATGGAACCATAAACCCATAATATCTGCTATAACCCGCCAAATACCTGCTTTAATTAATGCAAGGTAGGTTAAATGGAATTCCGCTGCCTGTTATCGTTATACAGCTCGTTAATAACGACGCCATAACGAGCTAATATAACGTTATGTAACGGAGTCGGGACATAGCTCACTATCTCATTATGTGGGCCTACCTACTGAATCATGGCGGGCACAGAGAAAGCTACGGAGGCTTGAATAAATTAAAATGGATTTTGCGAGTAGAAATAACTGAAGAAAGAAAGAAGAAACGACTGCCGACGAAACGTTCCAAACTCGTAAAAATACTTCTTTATCGGCAGTTTACCAGTTGTTTGCCACAGCCGTTGTATGTACAAGGTTGGAACTTTATTACAGTTAAGTACTTAGAATGATAATAATAAGTTAGCCAATATCTGCTCGCTGGGTTCGTCCAAGAGTGATTCTCCGAACCCCTAATTTTCGATGTCTTGTGGTTTATTTTTGTATCTGAATGACAAATCAGTCTGCAATTAATTTTATAACATACTTCAGACTATTGCCTATCTTGCACAAGTTTTTTTTTTTAAATAATATATATATAAATATTTCAAAAAAATATTTGAAAGTAGTTCTTCTGACTAATATGGTGTGTCCGTAACCCAGTTTCTTGAACATTAGTAACAATAATTATTACCAAAGAATATTAGTTGTTTCTTTACACCAAAAAAAATGGTACTCATATTTACGATTGTTTATTTATAAATAAAAAAAATGTGAGTGTCCGGCACAAAAGTCTGATTCATATTCTCGCGCATCACTCGAACATACCCAGCTAAATACGAAACAACAGGCGACCCCTCCCCGCGCTGGCGGTAGCCTGTGGCTCGGCTGACGTGGTCGCAACGAGACGTGTGGCTGGTTCGCTTTGTCGCGAAGATATAAAGGTAAATATCTGATTCATATAGCCTTGGTACACCTGTGTTTCTGATTAGTATGTTCGTTTTTATAATTAAGGTAGTTGGTTTTCAAAGTGCAATCTGCGGTAAATATAATGCCATTGGTGAACAGAAACCTATGTATAAATAACAATCTGTATTTGAATAAGTGCGATGATTTATCGATGTTAATGGCTAAAATTCTGATTAATATGTGCCTGATTCATATGGTAAAGTTACCATATTAATCTTAATTTCACACATATTGTTAATGAAAAGTTACAATGGCGACACGTTACGCTTGTAACAAGTCATTCCATATGAACCTAATGTTATTTACGTCTAAAAACAGTAGCTGTAAATTTCGCAGCAGTCCTATAACGTCAAAGGGGTTTCATTCGTCTAGGTAATAAAATAAAGGTAAACAATAAAAAGAAAATTCATTTAAATTAAAGTTATAAAATTAATTAAGTAAACAACTTTAGTGAAACTACCTACGTTTTTAGGCTCTAACTACTCTTCTCTGTAACTTGAAATTATTGAAAAATATTGAAATTTCCGTCATGGCTCAAGTGTCATACAGTCTCTTATTTGTAGACATACCTACTGTAACATAGTGGAAAATGCCTGCATGTTGTCAAAAATGAGACAGTGTTATTTACAGGCATTTTTAAGTTTAATTATTAATAAATTTGTAATCTTTATTTTTATATTGCAATACACAGAAATGCCACCAGTACTATCTAAAGAAGAAGAAAGAAAGAAGAGGAATATTGGAGAACGTATAAGGATGGAAAACAGGAACAGGAAGGAAAGATCCAGACAAATATAATGTATGACGAGTGAAAATGCGAGAATCATTAATATTGTGATGATTGATATTGTCAAGTGATATGGCACTTGACAATATCAAGATGTGATTGACTATATTTAGGTGTTATGATAAGCATCATGTGCATTCACTATGATTTTAATAAATAATTGACTGATTTTCCTAACTACAACTTCATTTCTATCCCTAATTCAGATTCATATGTCCCAGATTCTGATTCATATGGCCCCAAAAATTTTAAAGTTAATTATCTCGGAAACCATTCTATCAAAAAGTGTGCCTTTTTCAGAGAGTCTTTCTTAGGTTACCATCTTTCGTTAAAATGTTTTATAAGCTTAAATGTGAAAAAAAATTGTACCATATGAATCAGACAAAGAACGCAATTTCGGAGAAACACTCCCAACCGTTCTTGAACCATTTTTGAAAACCAAATATTTTTTACATAAATAAATAAATATCCCTGGACAATGTTGCACACAGCGCCATCTAGTGCCAAAGTAAGCTAGTTAAAGCTTTGTCATGGAAGAGACAACGGAATAAATACTCTTTCTTTTTCAATACATATTATTACCAAAAATTCAAAACCACGCTTAGTTATTTTTTCTGCATGGAATTCAAGTTATTATGCGCATCTATGTTGTATTTAATATACATAGAAACCACCCATGCCACTACAAACAGCCATGTTTATGCATACAATAATGTTTGTGCTGTGCGAGGAACCCTCGACCTTTGGTGTAGTAGCCAACTTCTCTACTACTACACCAAATCAGTCGTCTTTGGACTTTTTTTTAATCTAGATCTAGAGAAGCTTTTATTTTATCTAGATTTTACGAGCTTAAAAAATTAAGTTAAGTAAAAAAAAGTAGTTAAGCAAATGATTAAGTAGCTAATTAAAAATATGAACAGTGTCGACTCCCACGCCGCCCCTGCGCCGCTCGGCGCGCCGAGTACCCTCATAACGTCGCCCAATAAACCTTATTCCTTTGTCAACGGCCAATTTGTCATCCATTGTAGCAGCCAGCCACGCCTTCTCGCGTGGCTCGCCACACACTTGCGACTGACGACTTACACGGCTGAAGGAATAGTCTCAAATAGATGGTTATACAACTTTACGAATTACATAAGCTATACGAAATAAGATAGGTACTCTATACTTTTTTTTTTCAATTGTCATTTCGCAAAAAGGAGCTGTACGCGACCGACGTATATTATGTCATGACAGCAGAACGTAATTTCAATAATTGAAATCGAAACTTTGTTGAAAAGAACAAGTAAAGAGTTTCTTGCCGCAGCCTTCTCGATAGAGATAGAGGCAACGTACAAACCCGGTCTTGGTAGTCGTATCATAAGTATTTGTTTAATGACTACTTATTTTACTTTTTGACATGACATATCTAAGCGTCACTGCCACCACATATCACAGTCACAAAAACCGCCACAATAAGCCAGAACCGGCTACAAAGATATATGAAGCGAGAGACTTGTGGCTGGTGCGGCCTGCAGCAAGAAATGAGCAGCGACTATTTGTAGCGTGCGGACTACTGTGTTCAGGGTGTTCATAATAATGTATGAAAACTATACGAATTATGCCGGTGGCGGCGTTGTGTGGCTGTGGCATGATACCTGTGAGGATGTGGTTTGTAAAAAAAGCTAAGAAAAATATTTCTATATTTAATTTGTATTAATTCTTTGTGAGAAAAAAAAACCTTAAACCTGATTTAATTAGATTACTGTTTATGTGACATGTTTTTTTTTTAAATGATGTAAAATATTTTTTACTTTGTTCGATCACTGTGGCGCATTCGCCTCTGCTCTTTTAGCAATAATGGCCTAAAACATTATGCTCAAGTGGGGACGCGCGGCGACACAAAAAACAATTAAATATTGTCTATGGCACAAGTGTATTTTAATCTGTAGCGCAAGTGCAGTGACGGCGACAAGCTTTTGAATTTGAATTTCGAAGGGTGGAATTTATTTGATGTTGTTTTTTTATATTGCGCTCTGTATTTTGATTCATGACTTTATCTTCAATCTGTTTGGAATTTTGATAGCAATATAATTTTATTGTTTGAAAAACAATTTTGGGGTTCTTTGTCGATTTATTAAACGTATCTACTTTATCACAAGAAGACAGATCTTAATACAACAAAGTATTTATTGTAAAAAATTATGAATTGTAACAAACTCTGCACGAAATTGAAAAATATTAAGTAGTGTTACAAAAAAAAACAAAATTCTAACAAGTAACAGCCTTGGGTTGGGATTTGGACCCAGCTGTGGGACGTTTAGTAACCCAACTGGGTACAGGCCTCTCCTCAACCGATCAGGTGGCGAGAGCTGTGCTGAGCTCCATCCTGTGAGTTCAGTCAGTGTGTATTGGCAGATGTTATCAAGCCGCCTAAGCCTAAGCCTCCGATTAGGTCTAACGACCGCACCTTCCGAAGCATGGAGATACGCAGCTCCGCCTGTACTGAAGTCGCAGGCCAACTACCTTCATATTATTTAAAAATGGCCCTTACACCCTTAGTCTTGTTTTGAAGGGGAGACAAAATGAATTGTCATTTATTTGGAAGAAATTTGAACTTCAACAAATTATTCAAACGACGAATCCAAGATGGCGGCGCAATAACAGCTTAGAGCGAGTCTGAAGGTTGTTATTCGGCAACGTAATAATTAATCAGCCGCATAAACCGCGAGGGACTGAATGAGGGTAGGTGAGAAGACATTTTGAGATACTTATAGATATTTTAAATTATACTAGAGAAAATTAAATATGAAACACTTATTGCACACAAAACAAATAAATTAATGAAAGGTTCAGTCGAGTAAGATCGATTTCAGTTTACATGTTCATTTACAATTTAGGCGGTCTTATTGCTAAACGCAATCTCTAGCTTTATCCGCGCGATCATAATGCGTTATTTTAAACTATGAAATCTTAAAAAGGTGAGTCACTATTCATTGTAATCAAGGGTCATTTTTATTACTAAAAACATCTTTGCAATTAATGCTGTTAACTTAGTGTTAAATTGTATTTTTCGAGTTCGAATTAAAAATGGCAATATCGGCCGTTTTAGATTGCATACTGAAATGAAAATTGAACAATTTGAATACTGAAAAAATACCTATTCGTCACAAACTATACATTGATTCTTTAGAGCCTGTTCCTGCTGAAAATCTTTATTTTCTACTTTAAGATAATAATAGTTTTTTTATAAAGGCGACACTAAGGTTATATAAAATTATGGGTCTCGAAGCTTCTAGTTGGCTACGTAAGCGGCTTGAAGCCGGAGACAAGTTTCGTAACGGCTTACTCTGTGCATTTTGCTACGGATCGCCCATCCCTGCTACAAGTTCGTGTGATTCGTGTCGTAGCGCTTTCGTAGTATGTAACTCGCTGTTCACATTTTGACCTTAAAAATTGCATAATGTTTTCTTTTTTTCTGGAGATCCGTAAACGATTTGTCTATCAAATCTAAAGTTACATTTGCCTGCAAATCGAATAGGAGAAAATCAATATTTTAAAAATGATAACGGTCACAAGTCAGAAGCATTTGACAAAACGACGTCTGTCGGGACAGCTGCTTTATAGTAAAACTGTTTTTGTTCAATATCTCACTTTGAATCCCATCTACCAGCAAAATGCTCCGCAATTTACTTAAAAACACTCCAAAAGCCTCAAAAGTAAAAAATAACATAACTTTATTAATACAGAAATTCCCAAAAACTTTATTCCCCCGACGTATCGGCTTTTAATTTCCAAAATAGTTGAAAGTCGAGTTGCGTCGAGATCAAACGAAACGCCGCCACGCTTTGAAGTGGGGTATTCATAATAAAAATATTCGATAAACGTTAGCGCAAAGCATAGCGCGTGGGGTTGCCAGCTTGGGGGAGGTTTTTCGTTTTTTTACCATTTTTGCCAGCGGTGCACATAGGTGACTAACTTTGAGCATGGAATTGCAATAAGGTATTTAAAGCACGGTTTTTATTTTACAAAATAAAAGTTACGATCATTATTTATTGAACTTTATGTTAGCCCGACGTTTGATAAATATTAAACCTTTACTGAATTGTTTAAAATTAAAAAATAATGCAGTCTAGGGTGGTCTTCTCAATGCAGACTTCGAACGTCAGACGAGCTAATTCGAAGAGAGAGCTGCTATGCTATCCGGTTGGCAAAACTCACCTTTTTAGGGTTCCGTACCTCAAAAGGAAAAAACGGAACATAGGATCACTTTGTTGTCCGTCTGTCCGTCCGTCCGTCCGTCTGTCAAGACCCTTTTTCTCAGGAACGCGTGGAGGTATGAAGCTGAAATTTATATCAATCACTCAGGTCTACTGTCCCTTGAAGCTGTGAAAAAATCAAACTTCTAAGCCAACGCAATCAAAAGATTCAGCCGTTTATGACGCAAATTTTCGACACTTGCAAGGGAATCAAAACCTACAGGGTGCTTCCCGTGAACTCAGAATCTTGAAATTTGGTACGAAGCAACGTCTTATAGCATAGATGAAGGAAAAATTACGAAAACCATAATTTTTTAGTTACATCACATAATATATTTTTTTTTAATAATTTAAAACTTACTACTCTTTTCCTCATAAACGCGTAAAGGTATTAAATTGAAATTCATACCAAATACTCAAGTCTATAATACCTTTAAGCTGTGACAAAATCAAACTTCTATGTCAACGCAATCAAAAGAAACAGCAATTTAAGCTGCATATTTTGAAACTCGCAAGTACTCGTAAGGGAATCAAAACCTAAAGGGTACTTCTAGTCGACCTAGAATCTTGAAATTTGGCATGAAGCAACGTTTTATAGCACACATAAAGGAAAAAATCCGAAAACCTTAAATTTTTAGTTACATTATAAAATATATATTTATTTTTTAATAAATATAAACTTATTACTTTTTTCCTCATAAACGCGTCGAGCTATCAAGTTGAAATTCATATCAAATACTTCGATCTAATTGCCTTTAACCCGTTAAAAAAAAACTAAGTCAACGCAAAAACGCAAAACGCAAAAGTACAACCATTGATACCGCATATTTTGAAACTCGCAACTACACGCAAGGGAATTAAAACCTAAAAACCACTTCAGATGATCCAGCTGTATCTAATGCAAATCCAGGTTGGGGATCTATCGCGTATGTACGTCGCAATCTTAAGGATGCCGTGACAGATGGATCATGTAAAAGATATTATTTAAATAACCCAGGCGCTGCAAACGGCCATTGTGAATGCATTTTGAAATGTTTAATATCAGAGTGATAACTGTAAATAGGTCACCACAATGTCAAATTAATGTTGCAATAGAATGTATAAATACAACAATATTCGGCAGCAACCTCAATATGTACACATCATCTTCTCGTCTGATTGTTGTGGGAGACTTCAATATAGATTTTAGAATGAATCCCCAAAATGGAATTTCCACATATTTTTCATCCATAAACATGTTTCCGTTAATAAACAGTAGCACTACACGAAGTTGTACAACTATTGATAACGTTTTTTCGAACTTCAATGTTCAATGTGGTACTATTCATAACTTTTTCAGTCACCATTTACAGGTCTGGTTCAAATTTAATACTTAATTAATATTTTTGAACCAGATTTCTAAATAGTGACTAAAAAACTTAGTAAATAAATAACTTTAATAAAAGAACTTTCGCAAGTCTGCTGCAAGGCTAGTATAAAAGTGTTTCAGTTATATTATAGATAAATGATATGTGTTAATATAAAATAAAGGATTACTTAAACGATAAAGAGATCTTTGTCTTAAATTTATGCTCCTCCATCTTTCCCCATTGTAATGTTATGAATTTCATTTTGCAATAAAAATACCATAGTTATGACTCGATTGTCGTAATGAACGAACTTTGTAAACCTTGCAGGTTTGTACGGAACCCTCGGTGCGCGAGTCGACTCGCACTTGGCCGGTTTTTTTTTAAGTAGGGGAAATGCCTTACGCATACCCGTCCACCGGGGGACGGACGGGTTATGTCGGACACTCCACTGGAAAGGTGGTATACCAATGGCCATACCGACTAAAACCCCTACTACTCCCTCTAATCGTCCGTAGTGGGGGAACACGGTGAGTAGCGCGAGGCCTGTTACGCGTTCCCCCGGACGGAGCCCGCCTGCACGGCGGGCCGGAAGCGACAGCCGAGGATGTCAAGCCGTCCCTACCAGGCAGTGGTGAAGCCCGTGCAATGCCGGCGACGGCACCCCCGTACCGCGTGCCAGCTGGCCACCGTACGCAGACCCTACCGGGCCCGCAACCACGAGCCACCCAAAGGGCGACTCCGCTGCCGCAACCAGCGGTACGGCCCCGCCGGGCCGCGTCGCACAGGGGGGATCAGCCTCGGATCACTGGCCCCCACCAACCGGTTGTGCGCCGCGGCCCAAACCACGCGCCTCCCGGCGCCTGCAGGCCCCACTGGCCCCACAGCTCCACGCCGCCCTTACGGGCCGCAGTGGGTGGGTTCCCAGTCCACCACGCTGCCACGCCTGGGTTCTCTTCGCTTCCCGGTGGTGCCCCTACCACCGGTACTAGGCCCTCTCGCCACGTCGAGGCGAGAACCCATGAGGGGGTGGCAAAACTCACCTTGCTCGTAGTGAATTAACTTCAAAATACATTTTTCTTTGCGGCGGTGGTCGGTTGAGAGAAAATAACTAAGACAAATAACATTTTTTATTTATTTGCATACAAAATGAGTATGAGAGAAAATATTAATTCAAAGTAAAGCGAAGATACTATTGATTGAAGTAAACATGAATCACCAAGATGAAGTGCAAGTGATGTTAGCCGGAATGCCACCCCAAGGAAAATGCTAATTCCTTTCTTTTCTAACAAACCAAACAGTTCCCAACACTGGCAACACCGCGAGAGACAGCGAGTAATTATTACATTCCGCGCTCGACGATATGATTTGTGGCGGCTGCGGTCCGTCTATCTATATTAATAGGTGTGTAGGGAATAGGGAGATGCCGCCTATGTTCAGAGTTACCAACTTGGCGGTTTTCCCGCTAAAGTTGGGAAAAATTGTGGAGTAGGATTTTGAAGATTTTCGAATTTTAAGGGAATTCTTGAACCGGGGAACTTTCGAATATCAAAAAATGGCTTAACTGTTACTTGCAGTTGGCAGTACCAGTCACTTGGTCAGTAGAGATTAAGTGCATTTATTTTCTTACTAAAGACCCAGAAAAAAACCTTCGTTTTTGGGCCCCGCCTGAGCCCAAGACCAAATGTTTTTTTTGGGTTTCCTATCTTTAGTAAGAAGGCATCTTTAGGGATAAATATTTTTAGGAGTTGGTAACACTGCGTATATTGCGAGAATATACATCTTTGTGGGAGGGGCAGGTGAAAGCAAGATGGCACTGCAGGGCGGCGCAACCGTACTTTTTGTTTTTGCTTACGCAGAGCGGTTTTGAAAGTTTGATAAGTGTTTGTGCATAATTTTTCGATGTTGCCTCTCTACTATGATTGGATTTAAGGTGAAGGATTCAAAATTGAATCTGTGAAATATTTGAAGACCGATTTGGTGTAATGGTTCAGAAGTGTGCTATTACACCAATGGTCGCGGGTTCGATCCCCGCACAGTAACACACTGGGCTTTTGTTACGAAAATTGTACAATTAACACAACGTAACTACATAGGTGGTACGGTCAGTTTCGAACCATCCGGGTTCCGAGCCAAAGTGCTTAACCACTGGACCACGATGCACCCACCTATCTACCTACTTTTATTCCCTAGTAGAAACGATTGAATTAAAAACGAAATAAGAAAAAGTCGATAGAATATCGAAATTCAATCTTCACATTGTACACTCAATTCAAAAAAAATATAGCCTATAAGTACACAGACTCCCTATTTTTCTCTCCAAAATTACCAGCCCCTTATTAAAACTGTTTTTCTGACTTGCAAGATTATAATAGCCAGAACAACAATGAACTTTCCGAGGGGAGACGGCCACCTGCAATCATTGTCACACTTGCTGTTTTTTTTAATGGTTTGCCCTCTTTGGACAAGGGTAATTGAGCCAATGTCAAGTGGGTAATTTATTGCTTGTAATCTGTTGTAATTATTTAAATACTACTAGCATCATAGTTTTAATGCTTTGGAGGGTTGTTTGTGGTCCTTCTTGTGGCTGCATATCCATGAAATGCTATGGTCTGATTTACACGGCTAGAATTTTTATAACCCGTACAGTACAGATAGGCTCGAAAAAAAATAACAACGAAAAATAAAACAGTTTAAGCTATATTATTGTAAAGATCCATTAAAATCCATTCAGTAGTTTCTACGTGAAAGAGCAACACGGCACATCCATCCATCCATCCATACAAACTTTCTCATTTTTAATAGAAAGTAGGATAATACTGTCAACTTATCTCCATGTGACATGCAATAAAGATATTGAATTGAATTATACTGAGGTAAAAATGAAAAAAGGAGCCCACAGTGCGGGGCCAAGGAGGCCCCTGTCTCAGCATTAATTGTACAGCCGCAGCTGTACGCTGCAATGTCGATGAAAAAAAAACGAAGGATGGAAAAAAAAACAAACGAGGGTTTATCACGTCACTGTATGGACTTTTATTGACGATATGGGATGGGCATATGAGGAACAGGGTGTTTTATTCCTCATCCACCATAGAAAAGGGAAGATCCTCCGACCAGACGTGTGTTCGTCTGGTGGGCTGCTGCCCGACGGTTGTTGTGGGTTTCTGTATATGTAATCAGTCGCTTGAATAATGTTGATAGCGCGATTCAGGTTACGTCGGTTCTAGTTCAAATGTGGTGAGATAGATGCCACCACATCGAATTTGCATATTTAAGTAGATAATTTCGAATTATTGACAGAATTGAATAGTGATGCTACATTAATTCAATAAAGAAACAAACAGCCTTATGCGCGCCTTTTAATTATTAAAAGGCTAGGCTAGATCCTTAGGATCCTAAGGATCTCATTTCACGAATTTACAACGATTATCCGACAAACAGCTTAACAACTAAATGATCCTACCTAATAAGGGAGAAAGTCGGACCGTTTTAGTAGCAAATAAGCGTTAAAATGATCCCTTATTTCGTCCAAACGCGTCTAATAATTTTATCACCAGCGCCCGCCGGAGATAAGGAACACTAGAAACTGTTGCAGCCCCGTTGGCTCCCCCGGATTAATTTAAATCGTCGACATTCTTGGAGGCAGGGACGGACTGAAGGGGTGTCCCCTACTAGCTAACTTATTCGACTGTTTTTTTATTTTTCAATATCTGTGCAAGCAACATTCGCGAGTAAAAGACAAGACACGTCAATCGCTAGACCACTGTTGCAGCGTTTTTATGAATATGCAGCCTGTGTGCAATAAAATCTTGATTTATAACAAATCCTAAATCAACGGAACGAAACTAACACTATAGATAGTAGATAGGTAACTGGATAATAAACTAAATTATTTATTTAGTAATTTCAAATCAAATGATTGTAGTCCTCTTTTAAACTAAGAACAAATAGACCACGTTTTTTCTTAGCGTCCCCACACACGCGGCCTTAAAATAGTCTTATTATTTTGTGACGCGGCGTTTTGAGGCGCCACAAAACGCTGCTACCTGTCATATTCATCTAGTTTGTAGCGTGTAGCGTGTGGCGTGTGGCGGCTTCAGGCTTCACTGTGTGCGGCGAGTCCATTTAAAATGTACGAAAACAACAGGAAAAACGCGTGTGGCGGCGTTTCGTGGCGCGTGGCGTATTGCCGGTGTTCGGGGATCAATTTTAATAGTGAAGCGATAGGAATTCGGAACATTCAACAGATACGTTACTTTCACCATAGAAGATTATGAAGAACTTGACATCCCACCCCTGAGTCCGCCTCATGTGCAAACTAGAGACAGATATTTATAGCAATCGCAGCGCAGGGCCGGATCGGGGCCCTTCCGGAAGAACTAGCGGTTTATTTGAGCTGGTGATTTACGCGTCTTATTAAACAGGCTCATTTACTTGCGATTCATTTAAACGGTTCTTACTTTATAGGTTTTTAAGTTAATATGGCAGGCAGGTATTCGGAAGCTTTTGTAGTCGGGAGTGGAGCGGGCGGAGGTACTCGGTGCTTTGCAAATAATTTTGATTATTTTCTTAGTTTATCATATTGAAGAGTTGAAATTTAACTTTGAGTTCCATGATCCCACAGCTGGGCAAAGATCTCTAGGTATCCCTTTCATAAATTACGGTCTACCATCCGTTGATATAGTTTAATAATCGTTCGCACTATGGCTTCCTAGGCCTAAAAAAACGGAATCCTAAGTTAACGATTAAGTTAAAAATGTTGTAGAAAACCCGGTATTTAGTGTTTAATCTACTTTAAGCCAAAACTAGTGTCATTAATGTACTTACTGGATTAGGACAGTAACCCCTGTTAGTAGTTACATAACTTATAAGGGTCCAGTTGATAAGAATGCCCCTCCGATAGTGGTCAGCCTGGACAGTGATTAAACAACTGATTTTGTCTTTTAAGGGTCAAACTATTAATTGGGTCTGATTACATTCGCACATTTGATGGAGCTTCAAAAGCAAACTTCATTAATGGACAGGTAGGTAGGTATTCATTTAATTCCCAAAGTTTTAAGCCTAAGGAAGGGTTTCCACTAAATCAAGATCACACTCATAACTAGTGGGAGTAATTATTTTTGGTTTGGTTGTTTTAACAAATCGGCGTTGTTTTAACTTAGCTTAAAACGTACTAGCGTACGTTTTAAGCGCCCGCGACTTCGTCCGCGTGGACTCAAGTTTAAAAAAAGTTAAATATCTTTATAGATTGTGGCCTATGTGCTATTCAGATGCATAAGCTAAAATATTGTAAGGTTCATTAAAACCCATCCGGTAGTTTTTACGTGAAAGAGCAACACGGCACATCCACAGATACAAACTTTCACATCTTCTATTATATATAAAGCTCGATTACCACTCACTGACTGACTGACTGACTGATCAGGGGTGTTTTTCACATATTTGGAACTCGTTTTGGGTTATTTTCACTTTTTGAGAATTTTTGTTATTTTTATCAAACCAGGTTTAAGAAAAAAAAAATTGAAAAAACAAAATGGCGGCTTTTTTTCAAACATCAACTTTTTTGTTTGAGGCGCTGAATTTTTTCTTTTTTTACAGGGTGTTGCCATATCAAAATCGAGTATCTTGAAAAAATATTTTGGAAAAAAAAAATACTGTTTCGCCGCCATCTTGGATTGAAAAACGGGTTTTAGAGTGGTTTTTGCGTTGCCATAGTGAAGTGAGTTTATATTCGATTTTCAAAATTTTTGCTGAGGAGTGTTGCTTGTATAGTCCACTTGACATCCCCATCCACAGATTATAAAAATCCAAGATGGCGGCGGCGCTGGCGGCCATTTTGTTCCGATCAGCAAAATCGACCATTTTTGACGTGATTTTTCCGGTAGATGGCAACACTTGAGCGTTTTACTAAGTATGCACCGATTGTGGGTAATTTATTCGAGTGTTGCCAGGAATGTTAATTTCTACCAAATTCATGGTAGTTTTTGGGATAGGGCTCGGGAAAGTCAAAATGAGAAATATGACAGCTGTCAAAAAAACTTGAATGCAGTTTCATGGCAACTTAGGTCCCTAATGACCTTTTAGTATTTTTGCAAAAATCGACTGGCAACACTGGAAACTATGGTAGAATATAAAATTTTCGACATGGGTGTCTTTAAAGTTAGTGACGGACACTTCCGCATATGGGAGAAAAAAAGTGAAAATGCCAAGTGTTGCCATATATAGTCCAGATTATGGGAAAAATACGGGATTTCTGAATTTCAAGATGGCGGACGAGCTAGCGGCCATTTTGTGAAAAGTTTGCGTTTTTCAAACTGTTTATTGAGCTTTTTTGGGTGTTGCCAATTTTTGACAGGGATGCAATGTACTAGCCAATCATGTAGCTCGTGCTTGCGGGTTTCCAGGTGGATAATGTTTTTTGGTAGCTTTAGTAGTTTTTGAGCAATGGCCCGAAAAAGTCGAAAATAGAAATAAAGGCATTTCAGCATTGATAATGGCATAGGCTGATGAAGTGAGGTCATTAAAATGACATTTGACCATTTTTATCAAAATCAACTGGCAACACTGGAAATGAGAATTAAAACTTT